>CM071836.1:65214662-66609790 GCA_036507285.1 Trichosanthes cucumerina | reverse complement strand
GAAGAGGAGCTTGTAGATGACGAGGAACTACTTGAAGAATCGGTCTTCAAAGGTAACCTACTAATCCTTTTATGCTTTCAAGATGCATGCTTAGTTTAGATTTTCTGTTTTTGAGTATTTCTATGTCACACAATTGAGAGCAAAGGCGATGGTTCGCTTCCGCACAGGATTCCATTCCCTACAAGGCCAAGTAAGGGATCTCACACCGATATTTAAAACAGGATAAAAATTTCAAAAGTTATGTTTTTAAGAATTTGTACTTATATAAGCTATGATCTTTTTATTATTTCATCATCTTTAGACTTGCAAAATTTCTACCTTTAAAGTTATGAATGTTGCATCCATATGAATGAAAATGTGATATAAGAGTTCATGTTCATTGTGATTATTGCATCACTACTTTAATCTACATGTTGGGACCTCATGTGTATCTATATGTTTCATGAAAATCGTTTATGAAGGTTGTGCTAATTAAGCTCCTGATATAGTTTTTAAAATGCAAGTAATGAATGAAAAGAGATATGTGAAAGAATCAAATGAAAAAGGGTATGTGTGTTGGGATTTTTGTCTTAATCTCGTGTTTGTAAAATACTGTTTGAAATTAATAAAGTGTTATTTATTTCATTACTTTGTGTCTCGCAAATTTTATAAACTTTTCCAATAAACTAAGCTTTAGGGTCATTGAATTTATGAGTGAATTAGAACTTGAATGGTGTGTAGTGGACACATAGGGAGGATCACCTTCGAGTTAAATGACCCATACGGTCTACAATATATGGATAGGGTTGGAGACCTAATCCTGGATACGTTGTGGATGCAACCCGCTTTGTATTAAGATACAAACGAGGTGATCTGACTCGTTCATGTGGTTGACATGCGAGTGAGGGAATCCTGTACAATGAGATTGTACAAGACCGGACCGTGAATTATTAGACCTCACGATGTAACACCGCTGGTGTGATGAGACTAATAACTTCGTAGATGACCATTAGTGACTCGACTGAATTACAGTGTGTTACGGACTCGCATCGCGGGGTTTGTCCTTTGGCTAGTCACGGGTGAGGGTGGTCACAGATTACTCGCGCAATATGCCTATCTTCTCGGGCGAGGACCAAGTAGGGGCCGAGAACTTAACTACGCGAGATGGAATTCACTCGCTCCCGCTTTAGGAAACTAGGGGTTGTTCCCTTAAGTCTTTCCCCGGGGGCTTGGACAACGGCGCCCACCTTCTCACCGGCCGAGAAGGGTGTTGTGTATGGTTGGACCATCACAATACGTTGTTCATTAGAGGAGCAGTGGAGACTTAAGGAACAAGAAGTAGACACAGGGGTAAAACGGTAATTTGACCCAGCCGTGTCTACGAACAACCTGTGAAGGGTCGACTCATGGGCATTGGTTATATCAGTGGACACATAATATTCGACACTGACGGGAGTGCAGCTACGGGCTATAGTGGAGTGTTACCGTAGCTAATGAATGTTGATTAACCTGGTTAAAGAGTTTGATATGTTAATCTCGGATCATTGAAACCCGTCACTATAGGTCCATTAGGTCCCTCGGTTGGCTCAATCTAGGTTAAAAGAAGGGTTAATGTTTTGGTGTGAATTGAAGTGTTCAATTTCACTTAAAGGGCATTTATGTCATTTACATGAGATATGAATGATATAATATATAGTTTAATGTGAATGAGATTCATAATAAACTATAGGTTAGCCTAATTGTTGAATTAGGGTTAATTGGAGAAATTAATTGAGAGTAATTAAATTGAATGTGATTCAATTTAATAAATCCACAATTATACAAATGTGATTTGTAATATAAGATATGAGATATCTTATAATATATGGTTATGCAAATATGATTTGCATAACCTATAGTTGTGGTAATAATGTGGAGGTTTTAACTCCATTAATTTCCATTATTTAAACCTTTCTTGCAAGAAAGAACTTATCTCATTCTCTCATTTTTTGGATTCTCACCAAAAGAAGAGAACTTTCTCTCTAAACTCTCTCTACTCTCCTCCCTTCTCCAAAACACAAAAAGTCCCACCACTTCCTTCTTTCCAAAAGAAGAACAACCGAGACTCCAAGTGGTTGTGTCGTGTTCTTGTTCGTGGGAAAAGTTCGGGATCGAAAAGATCGAGAGAACACAAAGAGTTCGTGACCGATTCGTTGGAAAAGAGTTTTTGAAGAAGGTCTTCAACAAGTAAGTAACGTTAACTTACTGTTTTTCCTTTCCATTTAGCATGTTTAGCATAGATTATTTGATAATTAATTTTAGTGAAATTTTAGTAGCGTAACGATACCATGACGATTCGATCGTCTTTCGCTGCGCGAGGATTCTCATTCCCTTCAATTGGTATCAGAGCCAGGTTGTTGGTTCTTCGTTATGCACTGTTTTTCATTAAAATTAGGTGGGTAAATGCCTTAATTCATGAGATGAATGTTGGTTTGTAATTTTGGATGTTTCGGTTTTTGGCACTTTTAGATTTATTTTCTGTTTGATGAGATCAAATGTAAGGGCCCGTGTTTTTGGGCAATTTAGAAAATAAATCAAGTCTTTAAGTCCGTGTCATTTGTGGCAAGAGTTACTGTGAAGAAATCGGAGAAGAAACGAGTGAGAAACGATGAAGAACAGCAAAGGAGTTTGCTGTTCAGTCGATGGCGTCTCAACGCTGTCCTTGCGGGCCCTGGCTTGGCTGCAGAGCAGCGTTGCAACGCCACGGCGTGGAGCACGCAGGGCGTGACGCTGGACGCGGCAGCGTTGCAACGTTGCCCACGACGTTGCAACGCTGCACGCGTAGTGGGTGGTTCAAGGAGCAGTTTCACGAAGTCATGGGCGGTTGATAACATAGTGGGTAGTTTTTTTTCGAATTTTTTTATTTTAATTGTTTAAAATGTATTTTAATTTATCTTTTAATAATTTTATTAAATAATATTAATATAATTATTATATTAATGTTATTTAATTAAATAATTGCCCCTAGGTGCCAAAAACCAGTCCATTTTTGCTATTTAATTATTTTATGCATGTGATGTAAGATTTAATTAAATTTCTATGTGCATAATGTATGTCATATAGATTTAAAATCCCACCTTAGGTTAAACATTTCATGCATCATTTATATTATAAGAGTTATAATATATAGTTTGCATGATAGGTTATATTATAAGTGTTATAATATAATTAAATGCATGTTTTAATTTAATTAATATAACTGTTATATTTTTTAGATTAAAGTATGCTCATGCATTTATATTCATGTGATGACTTATTTTTGTTATAGTATAAAGTTATTCATGTGATGAATAATCAAGCACTATAACATAGAAATGCATGTAACCTAAGTTAATTATTAGTTTTAAAGAGTTTAGAACTTGAATAATTAGACTTAGGTTTTCTAGTTCTAATAAGATTAGAATTAGGAAATCAAAGTATAGTCTATGAATGGTGACCTGATTAGTAACTCTATCTAAGGAAGGTTTTGTCTAAGGCTGAGGTATTTAAGTTGACGAATGCGGAACACCCCTACCTCGAAACCGACCTGGGAGTGAATTCGGTCCGGAGATTCCTAGATTATACTTATCGTGAGTGTCGTTAATTAATTTGTTAATTAATTTACTCATATAGACCTGAGTAATAATGTGATTATAAATTAGGTTAATGCCATATAAGAGTTATATTGGTAGACTTAGGTAAATTTTAGTCGGTTTATCTAGGTCAATCCCGATAAAATAAAGTGCTGAGTGGGAGGCAATAAAGTGTATAAGATACATTTGATTTTCCAACCACAAATCTCCGTTAAGTCCGCACCGTGAGATCCATACTCGGCCTCATGGCGCAAATGGGAGCGTCCCCCTTCGGGTGGCATTTGTATGGGTCAATATCATCGTGGATGGAGAGAGTACTTATAGTGAGTGGGAGCGGGACTTGTGAAAACGGGACCCACGGTCTCTTCTTTCGATTCACACCGTGAGACGCCTATGATCCGCCTGCTCGTTTGGCCTGGACCAGACAATCCCTTCGGAGGGCCTGATCATGGGAGTCGGAACACCGTGAATTCTCAAAAGGGATAAAGTTTCCTAGTTGGTTTTCCTTCTTGGTTCACCCTTCGGTGGCTATTGTTTTGACGGATACTTGGAAACTTAAAGATTGAGGGTGACACTCACAAAATTCGTTAAGAGTTAATGAATTCGACCGAACAATGGTAATTAGACGCCTAATGGAATAAGAGTTATTCTTGGATTAGGGTCTGATCGAGAAAGTCTCGTCCTAGAGGAGGAGTGTTCTGTTCACTCTTCGGTGACGATCATTCTAAACCTTTAGGATATCATTGCAAATTTTGAATGACCTAGGGATCATGAAACAACTTTTGCTAAAACATGATTGGATTTCAAAAGTTTTTTGCGAGACTAGCACAATGTTTTTGATTTTTCAGCTTAAAACATGTCTAGCTCAATAATAGCAGTGGATACTTTGGTTTATATTTTGAACAACGTTCCATCGAAAAGTGTTTGTGAAACACCTTTCGAACTCTAGAGTGGCCGTAAATCCACAATTAATAAATCCACAATTTTGAACCCTAGAATGTGATTCAATTTAATAAACCTACAATTATACAAATGTGATTTGTAATATAAGATATGAGATATCTTATAATATATGGTTATGCAAATATGATTTGCATAACCTATAGTTGTGGTAAAGTAGTAATAATGTGGAGATTTTAACTCCATCAATTTCCATTATTTAAACCCTTCTTGCAAGAAGGAACTTATCTCATTCTATCATTTTTTGGATTCTCACCAAAAGAAGAGAACTCTCTCTAAACTCTCTCTACTCTCCTCCCTTCTCCAAAACACAAAAAGTCCCACCACTTCCTTCTTTCTAAAAGAAGAACAATCGAGACTCCAAGTGGTTGTGTTGTGTTCTTGTTCGTGGGAAAAGTTCGGGATCGAAGAGATCGAGAGAACACAAAGAGTTCATGAACGATTCGTTGGAAAGGAGTTCTTGAAAAAGGTTTTCAACAAGTAAGTAACGTTAACTTACTGTTTTTCCTTTCCATTTAGCATGTTTAGCCTAGATTATTTGATAATTAATTTTAGTGAAATTCTAGTAGCGTAACGATACCATGAGATTCGATCGTCTTCCGCTGTGCGGGGATTCTAATTCCCTTCAATGTGAGGGACTCAAACCTAAAGGCCATAAATCATGACAACTTAATTAACCACTATGAAAGTTTAAAGTCACGATTGTATGTGAAATGCATATCCCAAACCACGGTAGTAGGGTCACTTACTGAGTATTTTTATAGTTCTCGCCCTTTCTTTTTAAATATATTTTTAGATAAAGGCAGAGGCATTTAAGGCGCATGACGAGAATCACGCTTCTATGACCATCATAATAGAAAGTCATGGTTTCCGCATTTATTTCAACAACTTCAAAATTTTTATTAAAGTTTATCTTATTTGACAACTTAATTAACCACTATGAAAGTTTAAAGTCACGATTGTATGTGAAAGCATATCCCAAACCACGGTAGTAGGGTCACTTACTGAGTATTTTTATAGTACTCGCCATTTCGTTTTAAATATATTTTTAGATAAAGGCAGAGGCATTTAAGGCGCATGACGAGAATCACGCTTCTATGACCATAAGAATAGAAAGTCATGGTTTCCGCATTTATTTCAACAACTTCAAAATTTTTATTAAAGTTCATCTTATTTGACAACTTAATTAACCACTATGAAAGTTTAAAGTCACGATTGTATGTGAAAGCATATCCCAAACCACGGTAGTAGGGTCACTTACTGAGTATTTTTATAGTACTCGCCCTTTCTTTTTAAATATATTTTTAGATAAAGGCAGAGGCATTTAAGGCGCATGACGAGAATCACGCTTCTATGACCATAAGAATAGAAAGTCATGGTTTCCGCATTTATTTTAACAACTTCAAAATTTTTATTAAAGTTGATCTTATTTAACAACTTAATTAACCACTATGAAAGTTTAAAGTCACGATTGTATGTGAAAGCATATCCCAAACCACTTTAGTAGGGTCACTTCTCGAGTATTTTTATAGTACTCGCCCTTTCTTTTTAAATATATTTTTAGATAAAGGCAGAGGCATTTAAGGCGCATGACGAGAATCACGCTTCTATGACCATAAGAATAGAAAGTCATGGTTTCCGCATTTATTTCAACAACTTCAAATTTTTTATTAAAGTTTATCTTATTTGACAATGTTTGGTATAGGAAAGCTATATTTTATTTGTTGCTAAATTAGAGGCCTTGATTTTCATCAATATTATTTTAAAGGATTTTTCTTTTATGGGATCCCAATTAAAGTGGTTTTGATTTTCTTCTAAATTTTTATCTCCATTTATGTTATTTTATGGTCTCAAATACATGCATGAGTAGTAATGACCCAAGAAAAAAAGTCTGATGTGAAAACCCTAGAATTTTAAAAGTTAGGAACCCTTTGAATTATATGAACCACTAAAGGAGCCCTTTGAATTATATGAACTCTTAACTAGTAAATTCTAAAACCCCCAAATCAATTCAATCTCAATCCCAAGGGAAGGATTAGATAAGGATTACCTTGTTGATCTAAGACCAAGTGACAAGGAAACTAATTCTTCATTCAAGGGTTGAACACTCCACAAGCCAACTGATCAAACCTACCTGAATGTTCTTAGATTGCAGCTCTGGCTTCTAGAATTGCAAAAAGGTGATGGTGTGGCTCAGACGTCAAACACAGAAAACTTCATTCATATGTCAAAACTTCAATTATGTACTGATGGAGATCCGATCTCCTTGAGCAGCGGAAACGAGTTTGGAATCGTAATTTGCAAGCTTGTTTTGGTTGAAAAACAAAAACCAGTACATTGATAAAAAAAGCAGAATAAACATGTATCTCTAATCTAATTAGATATGGAGATCAATCATGCAAACATGCTAAGCTTAACTATTAAACTAAAAACAAGAAAAATGGGTTTACCTTTGTAGTTTTCCTCAACAGCAACTCCTTGCTCCTTAAGGCGGTTCTCTAGTAGTTCGACAACACAGAGAATATCCTCTGTTCTCCTCCAAGCAAGACACTACCAGTAGTGATCACCTCCTATGACTCTGAGTTTCTACTTAGATCTTCCTTGGTGGGAAGGAATTCCAACAATTTAGAGATGGGAAATAGAGAGAGAATTCTTCTGTGTGTTTCAATTCAATCGATTGAATCATCTGATCGATCTTGCCCTTCTCACCAGGACTTCAGTGGGTAACTCTCCACTCCCTATTGAAAGGGAGTTGGGAAGTGGTGGGAACGTGTCAACATGACACGTTCCCAAATTAATTAATAGAGTAAGTAATTAAAAATTAATTAATTACATTAAATTAAATCACATTTAATTCAGTTATAATATTAATTAAATGATTAAATCATATTTAATCATTTTACCCTTTAACCTATAGTTTAATGTACATCTCATGCACATTAATATTTAACCTATAGTTTTCAAATATGAATCACATTCACATTTGAATTTAATATTTGAACTCTTTCAAATATTTAATTCTCTCATATAATTTAATATGAATCATATTCATATTAAATTTATAATATATAGTTCCAAAACTATATATTATATCGTATCTATATACATTAAGTTTATTCCCTTATGAATTTGAACATTTCAAATTCAAATGATCTAAGAACCCTTTACGAGCTATAAGGTGGACCTAATGGACCTACAGATTAGAAGCTCCAACGATACGAGATTGCTCGGTTAATCTCATTAACCTCCCAATCAACATTCGTTAACTGCGGGAACACTCCACTAAAGTCCCACAGTTGCACTCTTCTCACATCAGATATATTTCTGTGTCCACGGATATTGACCAATAACAGCAAGTCAATCCTTCACGAATGTTCGTAACACCAGCTGGGTTAAATTACCGTTTTACCCCTAGGTCATATCTTGTACCTTAAGTACCAGTGCTCCTCTAATGAACAATTTGTTTGTGGTCCTACCAACAAACAGAGTCACTCTCGGGCCAATGAGAGGGTCGGGCCCTTTGTTCAAGTCCCGGAGACACCACTTAAGGGAACATTCCTCTACCTATCCTAGTAGGCGGGAAAGAGTGAATTCCATCTTGCTAAGTTAAGTTCCCAACCGCTCACTCGGTCTTGTCTCCAAGAAGGTAGGCATATTGAGTCGGCGAATCTGGCCACTCTCACCCATACTAGTCAAAGGACAATCCCTTGAGAACAGGAGTTCATAAACCTGTTCAGGATTGAGATCAAGTTGCCTAGGTCATCCTAGTGAAATAGAAATCTAACTAGTCAACGGAGTTGCAGCTAGAGGTTACTATTTCGTGGTCCAGTCTTATGTAATCTCATTACATAGGATATCCGCACTCACATGTCATCTACACGAACACGTTAGGATCACAGTGTTTGTATCATATACAAAGTGAGCCACATCCATAGTTTTACCAGGGTAAGGTACCCAAACCTTATCCCTTAACTATAGACACTTTAGGCTGTATCTCGAACCGAGATCCTTTATATGTACATTACATTCAGTTAATGATACATTTTACAGCCTTGGATGTTTAGTTTATTTGATTTAGGGTTTAAATAAAGGCAATATCGCAAATGATGAACAATTACTCTTTATTGAAATAATAACACTTTATTACATTAATTAGAACATAATTACAAACTACCAGTTTTAGGGTACAAACCCCAACATGTACAACTTAATGGTCAAGCTTTAAATAGTTTTCCAAATCCTAAATGCCACATCATAATAAATGACAAAAAATACCACATAATATGACATAGAAGGATAAAATAGAAAATTAATAAAATAACATCAAAATTATTAATTAAAATACTAAAAATAAATTAACCCCTTGACAGTTCATAATAAAGTCCTAGAGTTAGGGTCGTTATATAAAATGACCTAAGCATGTGACTATAATGGAAATAGAGGCTCAAAATTTTGAGTTTATTGTAGTACTTTAAGAGTTGGCATCTAGACTAACTCTTATTCCTATAGGCATCTAGTTACCATTCTTTGGTCCATATTCATTAACTCTTAATGATTCTCGTGAGTGTAACCCTCTATCTTCAGATTCTAGATCCCATCAAACAAAATACGCGGAAGGAATGACTAAGTTGAAAGATAAACTAAGGCAACCCTATCCCTTTCGAGTATTTACGGTGTTCCGACCCTCATGATCAGACCCTCTGAAGGGATTGTCTGGTCCAAGCCAAACTAGCAGGCAGATCATAAGTGTCTCACAGTGTGAATCGATAGAAGAGACCGTGGGTCCCATTGACATGAGTCTCACTTTCACTCACTATAAGTACTCTCTCCATTCATCTTGAATATTGACCCATACAAACACCATCCGAAGGGGGACGCTCCCATTTGTGCCACGAGGTCGAGTATGGATCTCACGGTATGAACTTAAGGAGAAATGTAGGTGGAAATTCAATGTATCATATATACTTCATTTCCTCCCACTAAGCACTTTAGTTTAACGGGATTGACCTAGATAAATCGACTATATTTACCTAAGTCTACCAATATAACATTTATATTAGATTAACCTAAGTCTATAACACCTTATTAAACTTAGGTCTATGTGAGTTTTATTTATTAACTATTAATAAGCGCCACTCATGTAATATAGTCTATGAATCTTCAGATCAAATTCACTCCCAGGTCGGTTTCCAGGTAGGGGTGTTCTGTTACCGTTAGCTTAAATACCCGACCTTAGACAGAACCTTCCTTAGACAGAGTTACTAATTAATCACCATTCATAAACCATATTGGTTTCCTAATTCTAATCTTATTAGAACTAGAAACCTAAGTCTAATTAATACAAGTTCTAAACCATTTAAAACTAATTAATTAACGTAGGTTACATGCATTACTATGTTATTGTGCTTGATCAGTCATCGCATGAATAATAAACTATATAACATATTCATCACATGAATAAATGCATGTAAATGCTTTAATTATTAATTAATATAACACTTATATTAATTAAAACATGCATAACTATATATTATAACTCTTATAATATAAAATGATGCATGAATATGCTTAACCTAAGGTGGGATTTTAAATCTATATGACATACATTATTCATATAAACATCATACAACAATTGCATAACCAAAATAGAAAATTGAAACATTTTTGGCACCCCTAAAA
The DNA here is from genome assembly GCA_036507285.1 of Trichosanthes cucumerina. Classification (NCBI taxonomy): domain Eukaryota; kingdom Viridiplantae; phylum Streptophyta; class Magnoliopsida; order Cucurbitales; family Cucurbitaceae; genus Trichosanthes; species Trichosanthes cucumerina. The sequence continues at coordinate 66,599,561 of CM071836.1, read as the reverse complement.
TTTTAATTAAATTAATTAAAATTAATATATCAAATACATATTAATAATAATTGAATTTAATTAATTAAATAAACCAAAGTTATAAATAAAAATACATTAATTTCGGTCAAAACTGCTGCACGATGCCAGTTCCCACAATTCAACCATTTTCGCGTGCGTCTCCTGCTCCACTATGCACGACGTTGTGACGCTGTGGGCGGCGTCTCAACGCCGTGCCAACCACACGCCTTCCCGCGTCACAACGCTCGCGGTGTTGAGACGCTGCACCTAGCGTCTCAACGTTGCGCCTGCAGAAGGCATGGGACCGCATGCATGGCGTCTCAACGTCGTTGCATAGCGTCTTAACTGAAGGGAATGAAAATCCCCGCGCAGCGGAAGACGATTGAATCGTCGTGGTATCATTATGCAACTTAGATTTGTTAAAACCGATCTAACACTTAGACCTAGGCTAAACATGCTGAAAAGGAAGAAATTTACAGCAAGAAAGAATTTACTTACTTGTTGTAGACAACCTTCAAGAATTTCTTCCTCGAATCACGAACTCTTCGTGCTTCTCAACGATCACTTCTCTCGTACAAAACGAACATCACCAACGACCTTCTCGGTTGTTCTTCCTTAGGAAGAAGGAAAGTGGTGGGACTTTAGTTTTGGAAAGGGAGGAGAATTGAGAGAAAGGGTTGAGAGAATTCTTCTTCTCTTCTTTGATGAAAATAAAAAAAATGAGAGAATAAGAGATCCCTTCCTTCTTGCAAGAAGGGTTTATATAGTGGAATTGATAGAGTTAAAATCTCCACATAATTACCACTTTACCACAACCATAGGCTATGCAAATCTCATTTGCATAACCACATAATATAAGATATCTCATATCTCATATTGTAAATCTCATTTGCAATAATTGTGGATTTATTAAATTGAATCACATTCAATTTAATTACTCTCAATTAATTTCTCCAATTAACCCTAATTCAACAATTAGGCTAACCTATAGTTTATTATGAATCTCATTCACATTAAGCTATATATTATATCATTCATATCTCATGTAAATGACATAAATGCCCTTTAAGTGAAATTGAACACTTCAATTCACACCAAAACATTAACCCTTCTTTTAACCTAGATTGAGCCAACCGAGGGACCTAATGGACCTATAGTGACGGGTTTCAATGATCCGAGATTAACATATCAAACTCTTTAACCAAGTTAATCAACATTCATTAGCTACGGTAACACTCCACTATAGCCCGTAGCTGCACTCCCGTCAGTGTCGAATATTATGTGTCCACTGATATAACCAATGCCCATGAGTCGACCCTTCACAGGTTGTTCGTAGACACGGCTGGGTCAAATTACCGTTTTACCCCTGTGTCTACATCTCGTTCCTTAAGTCCCCACTGCTCCTCTATTGAACAACATATTGTGATGGTCCAACCATGCACAACACCTTTCTCGGGCCAGTGAGAAGGTGGGCGCCCGTTGTCCAAGCCCTGGAGACAACACTTAAGGGAACAACCCTTCTAGGTTCCCTAAATGAGGGAATGAGTGAATTCCATCTCGCGTAGTTACGTTCCCAACTCCCTACTTGGTCCTGTCCTTGAGAAGATAGACATATTGGGCGAGTAACTGTAACCACCGTCACCCGTACTAGTCAAAGGACGGACCCCATGAGACGAGTCCGTAACACGCTCAAGATTCGGTCGAGTCACTAATGGTCATCTACGAAGTTATTAGTCCCCTTCACAACGGTGTTACATCAGTAGGTCTAATAATTAACGGTCCAGTCTTGTACAATCTCATTGCACAGGATGCCCCCACTCGCATGTCAACCACATGAACGAGTCAGATCACCTCGTTTGTATCTAATACAAAGCGGGCGCATCCACGAGTGTATCCGTGGATTAGGTCTCCAACCCTATCCATATATCATGAGACCGCTTGGTCATTAACTTGAACGTGATCCTCCCTGTGTGTCCACTACACACCATTCAAGTTCTAGTTCTCTCATAAAATCAATGACCCTGGAGCTTAGTTTATTGGAAAAGTTTATAAATAATGCGAGACACAAAGTGATGAAATGAATAACTCTTATTAATTACAAACAATATATTACAAACACGAGATTAGGACAAAAATCCCAATAAACTCCCACTTGGACTAAGCTAGTGGAGAAAATACATTTAAATGTACATAAATTACAATGAAGTAATACAATAAACTAGGGCATTAAATACCCGTTTACACATCTCCCACTTGCCCTAGTCAGGAAGCTCTCGAAGACCTAGACTCTCTAGGTGACCCTCAAACACCTTAGCCGTGAGGGGTTTTGTAAATGGATCGACTACGTTGTGCTCGACGCTTATCTCGTGCGTGGTATCACACGTCTCGCGGTGCACAATCTCCCGTATCTGATGATACTTGCGTTCAATGTGTTTGCCTCTCTTATGGCTCCGAGGCTAAACTCTTAGGGACATTACTACACATGCATGCATTTATAGGCCAAAAGATACAAAACGATCTTTAAAACTCCACCAAAACAAATTGTCTTTAGGGATCCCATTAAAACATTCAAAACAGCATAAAAGAAGCAGTTTATACATGGCCTATTTAAAATCTGGAAAGTAAATTTAAACTCCGAAAACATAAACGACAACATCATTTATAGAAGAATTTATGCGGAAGACATGTCTATTCCCATGGTTCTGATAACGCGCCCTCCGTCACTCGCCTCTGCGCGTCCTTGGTCTTACACAAAACATTTTTTTAAAAGAAAGGGTGAGTATTGCAAAACAATACCCAGTAAGTGACCTCGCTACCGAGGTTTGGGATATCTGAAACACATACAATCATGACTTTTAAACCTGCTCAAAATGTACATATGCGGGACCTAAAACTTTCTCATATCATCATGACTATAATTCATGACTTCCTTTTTCTTTAAGTGGCCAATTGGTCATCCCGAGTCATTTCATTTTGAGTCCTCACAGGACCCCTGTAATAATTTGAGTCCTCATGCACCCTGTATGGTTTGAGTCCTCACAGGACCCTGTATAGATTGAGTCCCTCACGGACCCTCGTAATTTGACCCATAGGGTCTCTAATGCATGTTTGACCATGCACACAATGCACTCGGGAGACCAATTTCCACATTTTTCATCAAATCGTTTCATGGCATACATAACATGCATGAAGTCCCATCATTCAACATAACAATAGTGTACATGCCACAAGCATCATCATAATATGCAAATCATAATTTCCTTACATAACAGTTTGATGATAACAATCTTATAGGTAATCATGAAATATTCTCATACAAGATACTGTAATATCCTCACATAAAATACTGGATTTTTCTTACGTAAAATACAAGGATATTCTCACATAAAATATTGAATTATGCTCACATAAAATAGGGAGATATTTTCACAAAAAATCTTAGAATATTCTCACGTAAAATCATCAAACCTTTTTGAGTAAAATCACTAATTAATTTCGCATAAGATAATGAAATTCATTTTCTTTAATCCCATTTAAAAAGGTTCGACACAAGGTCCCTTACCTTAATTCGAATTCTACTCCAAAACTTAACCCGAGCTCCTGGACTATTCTTCTTTTAGTGGAACCTGATTCACACCCAAAATTCCAAGTTCATTCTCCACGCATTCACTAAATCCATAAACGTAAGGGTACTTAAATTACGTTCTTAAGATTTCATGCCCCGCTTACCTCAAGTTTAATGCGAATACTTAATACTCCTTAATCCGTCTTGGCGTTTGACCTTCAATTCCGCTCCAATCTTGACTCCTACAATTAACGTTCGAAACAGTAGCCTAAGTTCTCAATCAAACGCTTAAATATTTGATAGGTCACAAATAAATCTCCAACGAATTCGAAACTAAATCAGATCGCTCACCGGCTGTAATCTAAGTGGCTGTGGAGTCGTGCTGGCCGGCGTTGTGAATCCGGCAGGAGCTGCGGCTGGGAGGAACGAGCTCGCGCGTGGCTTCTGTTTTCATGAAAACAAATCCGGCGAGACTGTTGCTGTGCTCGTGGACGGACGATCGCTGGAGTTTCGACGTGGCGGCTGGAACGAGTAAGCTCCGTTCGTTGATCTGCCGGCGCAAACCAGACGTGAACGATCGAGAGCTTCCGACCGTGGACCTGTAGGTCAGCGTGAGATTCGATGTGACGGCGGCGGTGACGATCTTCAATGCTGTCGACGTTCAGGGAGTGCTCGTTGCATTGTCTCTTTCCGTCGAAGTTGCACGCACGACTGGTTCGGTTGAAGGAACGGTTGGCGGCACTTCTTTTAGGGTTGGAAAAAAAGGGGCTACTTTCCGGCGAGAACTCAAACGCCGCTCGTCGTGCGACCGACCTCTACGCTCCAATCGGCGGTGGTCGAATGTTGTAAACGAACGGTGGCGGCAGGGATCGAACGTGTGCGCTAGGGCTCGGCGTGCTCTTCGTCACGTGAGCTGCGATACAAGCGGATGGAGCGACCTCTGTTTGTGCGTTCGCGGCGAGATAGCTACAGTGATGCAAGTGAGCGTAAGCTTTTGCCGTGCAGTAGGAGCGAAGACGAAGAGGTGGTCGCATCGGCTAGGGCAAGGGAAAAGAAGGAGATGTTTATCAATCTAGGGCTAGGGTTTTTGGCTAGGTTAGGGTTCCTTGGGTTTGTAATAATAAGAAGGTTAAATACTAACAATTAGGTCAAACTCCAAGTGTCGATTATCACCCTCCTTTAGGCATTATTAACTAAAGTGCCATTGTCATCTCTTTATTCTTTAATTTTATAAATAGTTCCATCTTAAAGAGAAATACATTTACTTAAACCACACGAAATTAAGGGTTCACTCTCAACGAGCCTGATAGAATTTATTAAACCGACTCGACATAAAGACTGTTAGAACAATTGCTAAGATAACCAGTCAGTACCTGTGGTTGTGGTCGTCACATACAGACTCGATTTACAACAAAATGCCCAAAAACAACGTGCCCCTTACATTGATCTCATCAACATAAATTGTAAATCTATTATAGTGCCAAAAATCGAAAACATCCATTATGCAAACCAAACATTCATCTCATGAAATTAGGCAATTTACCCACCTAATTTTAATAAAACAGTGCATAAATGAAGAACCATCGAAATGGCTCTGATACCTATTGAAGAGAATGAAAATCCCCGCGCAGCGGAAGACGATCGAATCGTTGTGGTATCGTTATGAAACTCAGATTTGTTAAAACCGATCTAACACTTAGACCTAGGCTAAACATGCTGAAAAGGAAGAAATTTACAGCAAGAAAGAATTTACTTACTTGTTGTAGACAACCTTCAAGAATTTCTTCCTCGAATCACGAACTCTTCGTGCTTCTCAACGATCGCTTCTCTCGTACAAAACGAACACCACCAACGGCCTTCTCGGTTGTTCTTCCTTAGGAAGAAGGAAAGTGGTGGGACTTTAGTTTTGGAAAGGGAGGAGAATTGAGAGAAAGGGTTGAGAGAATTCTTCTTCTCTTCTTTGATGGAAATCAAAAAAATGAGAGAATAAGAGATCCCTTCCTTCTTGCAAGAAGGGTTTATATAGTGGAATTGATAGAGTTAAAATCTCCACATAATTACCACTTTACCACAACCATAGGCTATGCAAATCTAATTTGCATAACCACATAATATAAGATATCTCATATCTCATATTGCAAATCTCATTTGCAATAATTGTGGATTAATTAAATTGAATCAAATCCAATTTAATTTCTCTCAATTAATTTCTCCAATTAGCCCTAATTCAACAATTAGGCTAACCTATAGTTTATTATGAACCTCATTCACATTAAACTATATATTATATCATTCATATCTCATATAAATGACATAAATGCCCTTAAAGTGAAATTGAACACTTCAATTTCATACCAAAACATTAACCCTTCTTTTAAACCAGGTGGAGCCAACCGAGGGACCTAATGGACCTACAGTGGCGGGCTCGATGATCCGAGATTAACTCGCCAAACTCTTTGACCCTGTTAATCAACATTCATTAGCTACTGGTAACACTCCACCACTATAGCGTGAGTGCACTCGTCGATCTGAGAATATAACGTGTCCACCGATATAACCAATGCCCATGAGTTGACCCTTCACGGGTTGTTCGTGAGACACGGTGGGGTCAAATTACCGCTTTACCCCCATGTCTACCTCTTGCTCCTTAAGTCCCCACTTTGCTCCTCTATTGAACAACATATTGTGATGGTCCAACCATGCACAACACCCTTCTCGGGCGGTGAGAAGGTGGGCGCCCGTTGTCCAAGCCACGGAGACGACATTTAAGGGAACAACCCCTCTAGTTTCCTAAAGGCGGGAGCAGTGAATTCCATCTCGCGTAGTTAAGTTCCCGGCTCCTACTTGGTTCTCGTCACACGAGAAGATAGGCATATTGGGCGAGTAATCGTGACCACCCTCACCCGTATTAGTCAAAGAGGGACCCCTCGCAGCAGGAGTCCGTAACACGCTCAAGATTCAGTCGAGTCACTAATGGTCATCTATGATGTTATTAGTCCTTCACATCAACAAGATGTTACATCGATGGGTCTAATAATTTATGGTCCTGGTCTTGTACAATCTCAATGCACAGATGCCCCACTCGCATGTCAACCACATGAACGCAGTCGAGATCACCTCGTTTGTATCTAATACAAAGCGGGTCGCATCCACGATGTATCCGAGGATTAGGTCTCCAATCCTATCCATATATCATAGACCGTTCGGGTCATTAACTTGAACGTGATCCTCCCCGTGTCCACTACACACCGCTTCAAGTTCTAGTTCTCTCATAAAATCAATGACCACGGAGCTTAGTTTATTGGAAAAGTTTATAAATATTGCGAGACACAAAGTGATGAAATGAATAACTCTTATTAATTTCAAACAATATATTACAAACACGAGATTAGGACAAAAATCCCAACATTAACGTCGTGCTATGTACAGAACAGAACACCTTCTGTTCTTGGCTCATTTTTGTATTCTATTTTGCAATAAAGTTGTTATTGAGATTTATTCAGTAAAGAAGTTTTTGAATAAAGTGAATTGTGTATTGTGTAAACTTAATTCAATAAAGAACCCTTGGCTATAGGATGAATACTTAAATTTTATGTGTGACATAAAAGTGGACCAAGTTCAAGTTATAGCCAGAACGGTTTATAATATAAGGATAGGGTTGGGTACCTTATCCTAGGGACACTATGGACGCGACCCACTTTGTAGAGTATAAACGATTTGATCCTAAATCGTTCATGTGGAGACATGCGAGTGGGGACATCCTATGCAATGAGTGTGCATAACACTGGACCACGAAATAGTCACTTAGACTTTATAACTCCGTTTACTGTCTTAACTGACTATATTCATACGATGACCTAGGTAACTCGATCTTAATCCTGAGCGTTCTATGAACTCTTGTTTATTCAGATTATCCTTAGATTTGCATGGGTGAGAGTGACCCGAGACTGCCGACTCAATAAGCCTCTCATTTCAGGGATAAGTCTGGGTAGATAGCTTGGAACATAGTTCTGCAAGATGGAATTCACTCCTACCCACATTAGGGATTAGTAGAGAGGTTGTTCCCTTAAGTGCTGACTCCAGGTCTTGGACAAAGGGCCCACCCCTCTCTTTGGCCCGAGAGGGATTCGGTTTGCTGGTTGGACCACAAACCAATTGTTCATTAGAGGATCAGTGAGACTTAAGGAACAAGTGGTAATTACATGGGTAAAACGATATTTTGACCCAACTGTAATTACGAACGACCTGTGGAGGATCGACTTACTAATCATGGTTATATCGAGTGGACAAAAATATATCTACAGTAAGGAGAGTGCAACCACTCGGCTTTAGTGGAGTGCCCCGGTGGTTAACGAATGTTGATTAACTAGGCTAAAGAGTTTGGTAGGTTAATCTCGTATCGTTGGAGCTCATGATCTGTAGGTCCATTAGGTCCCCTTTACTAGCTCGAACTAAGCCTTGTAACATTTTGAGAGAAAACAATTTGAATTGTTCAAATTCGAGTTTGGGAAAAAGCGTTAATTATATGTGATATATTTAACGAATCATAGCTTAATTATGAATTAAACTATAATTAAAAGGAGGTGTATATATTTAAATATGATTTAAATATTAGATCGGTTTATAGCATGAATAAAGATTCATGTTCGGAAAATCGATCGGGATCGAGCAATTTATTAAATTTAATATTTGATATTAAATTAAAATTAAAATTAATTAATTAAAATAATTATTTAATTATTTAATTAATTAAATAAATTTTAATTAAAAATCAATTTAATATTGATTTTGGAATTAAAATTAAATGGGAAAATGAAGGATTTTCATGATTTTCATGAAAATTAAGTTGGCAACTTGCCCAATCCCTCTCATCTTCAAATTGGCAAAAATTGGCCACCTCCACCTTAATCCATCCTCATCACTGTTGAGATGTCATTCTAATGAAGGTTGTTGAAGCTTTATATAATGGTGATTTGAGGTAGTTTGATAGGATTTTGCAAAAACTTAAAAAGTTCTTGGTTTGTGACCTTTGGGGACATTTCCTCCAAATTCTCTCAATGTAGTATCCCACAATCCGTTCCAAGGCCTGAGGATAGTAGGGAAGACACTAAGATGGTGTACGAAGTGTTTGTGTTGAAAACCATCCACCGAGTGAAGAGAATTTGATCTTCAAAGGTGTGTTTCTTAACTCCCTATTTTTCCAGCTTTGAGCATGCATTTTATTTTACAAAATTGATCAACTTAGAGTGTTAAAGATCCAAAATTGCTTCCATTTTCTCAATCTAGATTCTTTCAATTGGTATCCGAGCAATTTTGAGCACTCAATTTGATCTATTTTGTTCCGTGGTGGGTGTTCTTCGAAATCTATTTTTTCCGGGTGTCTAAAATGAAATTCTAGTTTTGGCATTTAAATTGAGTATCAATTCGTGCTTTATTTTCAAATTGCTTAAGTGTGTTTGAGCATTAATGTGTGAAGAATAATTTGTAAAAGTTTCGGGTCGATTTGAGTTCGAAAAAGTCTTCAATTTGAAGAAAAAAGCCTCGGAGGTCCAGAAAATCGAAAAACATAGGCTGCTGAATTTTTTTTCTTTCCTTCTGCTATAGTTTCACGCGTTTTACAATTTGAAGAAGGTGATGATGTCAGCAACTTGGTTCGTTGACTTTGACTCCGGTTTTGTTGACTTTAACCGGTTCAAGTATTTTGGGCCAGTTCGACTCGATTTTGGTCTGGTTCGGGTGATTTCAGACTGGTTCTGACTATTTCGAGGCCGATTTTTCCATTTTGGAGGCCCGTTTCACCATTTGGAGGCCACGTTCAGTCTTTTAAAGCCCAGTTCAACCTTTTGAAGTTCCGGTTCACACATTTGCATGTTGGTTCGACCCAAATTCGAAGAGTTCGAAGTGATTTTTGATGTTAATCCTAGATTATTATTGTAATAATTTAGTAGTTTGCTTGCATTAGATGCCAAAATCAGTCTACTTTAGTGTGTTTAATTAATTATGCATTGCGATTGTATGTTTTAATTAAAATCCCTGATTATATGTGCATAAAGTATGCCATATAGATTTTAAAATCCCACCATAGGAAGCATGCTCCATGCATTAAAAGTATGTTATAAGTGTTATAATATATTGTATGCATGTTTATTGGGTTTCATATGAATTAATATAAGAGTTATATTAATTTATGAAACAAATATTATATGTTTTAATTATAATTAATATAAGGGTTATATTAATTAAAAATTAAACATATAATTGCTACGCATTTATTCATGTGATTGATTTGTTATAAATGTATGTTTATTCATATGATGAATGATGAAACAATTTATAACATAGAAATGCATGTAACCTAAAGTTAATTAATTAGTTTTAAAATGGTTTTAGAACTTGAATTAATTAGACCTAAGGTTATCTAGTTCTAATAAGATTAGAATTAGGAAACCAATAATTTATAAACTTTGATTAAAGAGGGACTCTGACTAAGGAAGGTTATGGCTAGGTTGGGGTACTTAAGTGTTTAAATGTAACACCCTACCGGAAACCGACTTGGGAGTGAATTTAATCTAGAGGTTATAAATTATCTTTCGTGAGTGGCGTTTATTAAAAGTTAATAAATTGAACTCATAGACCTAGGTTTATTAAATGGTTAATAGACTTAGGTAATTCCAGTATAATTGTTATATTGGTAGACTTTGGTCATATTGTTTTAGTCGGAATATACCTAAGTAAAAGTATACCTAAACTGTTTAAAATACTTAGTGGGAGTGAAAAGGAATATATGATATATCAATTTCCTCTTACGCTCTCCGCGAAGTTCACACCTCGAGATTTATGCTCGGCCTCGTGATGTCAATAAGGCATCCCCATTCGGATGGTGTTTGCATAAATCAAGAGCAAGGTGAATGGAGAAAGTATTTATAGTAAGTCGAAGAAGGAAGTGTGTCAACACGCCCTACGGTCTCCTCCATTAGGTTGACCATAAGATTCCCATGTTGCGCCTGCAGGTTGCCCGAAGGAGCACCATCCATTCGGAGGGATGCAACATGGGATCAGAACAACTCAAACTCAAGAAATGGATAGGGTCTCTTAGGTCCATTCCCAGCTTTGTCTCTCCAATTCGGTAGCATTGTTGGGGCCGACCTCTGAGGTCTGAAAATGGCGGCTCACACTTACAAGAATTGCTAAGTATTAGTAAAGTCTTGACCAAAGTAGCAATAACTAGAATGCTATAGGAATAAGAGTTATTCCGATGTTAGCATTTACTCAAGAATGTCTTGGTTCAGTGAAGGAGTGATTGACTGCCTCTCGGTAGCCGTTGCTCTGACTCACTGAAGTATGGTTGCAAAAACAATAATGAGTTTATGGGTACATTATTACTTTTGCTAAATTCTTAAATTGGATAGGTTACAAACATCTCACTAATAGAATTCATTATTTTTCAGCATGTCGAGCTCTCTTATTCAGTTACTCGCCTTCAATAAACATAGCGACGACAATTATGGAACCTGGAAATCAAACTTGAGTACGATTCTTGTTCTTGATGATCTGAGGTTCATCTTAATGGAGGAATGTCCTCCCCTTCCAAGCTCGACAGCAAACCGAATTGTTCGGAATTGATATGACAGATAGATTAGGGCTAATGAGAAGGCCCGAGTCTACATCTTAGCCAACATATCTGATGTGCTGTCTAAGAAGCATGAGAGCATGGTCACCGCAAAGGAGATCATGGGATCGTTATAGGCGATGTTCAGACATTCATCCTCATCGGTCCATTATGATGCTCTCAAATACGTTTACAACTCCTGTATGAAGGAGGGAGCCTCTGTTAGGGAACATGTCCTTCACATGATGGTCCACTTCAACATGGCTGAAGTAAATGGGGCTGTCATAGATGAGAAAAGTCAGGTAACCTTTATTATGGAATCTCTTCCGAAGAGTTTCCTGCCATTCTGCACCAATGCGGTGATGAATAAAATAGAGTATAACCTGACTACTCCTCTCAACGAGCTACAGAATTTTGAGTCTCTCATGAAATCAAAGGGAAAAGAGAAGGAGGCAAATATTGTCACTTCGAAGAAGTTCCTAAGAGGATCGTCCTCAGGGACCAAGTCTGGTCCTTGTTTTACCAAGAATAAGGGTATTAAGAAGAAGAAGAAGGACAAAGGGAAGGAACAAGCCCCCACACACAAGGCCAAAGCCACAGGAAAATGTTTCCACTGTGGTGTAGACGGGCACTGAAAAAGGAACTGCCCGAAGTACCTTGCAGAAAAGAAAGCTGAGAAAGAAAGACAAGGTAAATATGATTTACTCGTTGTTGAAACATGTTTAGTGGAACATGATGATTCCGCCTGGATACTAGATTCAGGAGCCACTAACCATGTTTGTTCTTCTTTTGAGGAAACTAGTTCCTGGCAGCAGCTTGCTGATGGGGAGATATCTCTCAGAGTTGGAACAGGAGAGGTTGTCTCGGCCAAAGCAGTGAGAGCAGTCAAGTTGTTGTTTAGAGATAGATTCATTTGATTAGAAAATGTACTTTTGGTTCCTGGAATCAAAAGAAATCTTGTATCTATCTCTTGTTTGCTTGAACATATGTATAAAGTATCTTTTGTGTTCATAATGAAGCGTTCATTTGCAAAAGAGGTGTACGAATATGTTCTGCTAAACTGGAAAACAACTTATATGTGTTAAGACCAACAGAGGTAAAAACTATTTTGAACAGTGAGATGTTTAAAACAGCTGATACTCAAAATAAAATGCAGAAGCTTTCTCCTAGTACTTATCTTTGGCACTTAAGACTAGGCCACATTAATCTCAATAAGATTGGAAGATTGGTCAAGAGTGGTCTCCTAAGTTAGTTAGAGGACAACTCTTTACCACCATGTGAGTCCTGTCTCGAAGGAAAAATGACTAAATACTTTTTTCTGAAAAAGGTTATAGAGCCAAAGAACCCTTGGAACTCGTGCATTCGGATCTCCGTGGTCCTATGAATGTCAAGGCACGAGGAGAGTATGAATATTTCATCAGTTTTATTGATGATTATTCTAGGTATAACTATCTTTACCTAATGCATCATAAGTCCGAAACCCTTGAAAAGTTTAAAGAGTATAAGGCAGAAGTTAAGAACACATTAGGTAAAACGATTAAAACACTTCGATCAGATCGAGGTGGAGAGTATATGGATTTGAGATTCCAAGACTATATGATAGAACATGGAATCGTATCCCAATTCTCAGCGCCCGGTACACCATAGCAGAATGGTGTATCTGAGAGGAGAAATAGAACCCTATTAGACATGGTTCGATCTATGATGAGCTACGCTCAACTGCCTAGTTCGTTTTGGGGATATGCAGTAGAAGTTGTTGTATATATTTTGAACATGGTTCCCTTTAAGAGTGTTTCAGAAACACCCTATGAGTTTTGGAAAGGGCGTAAAGGGAGTTTATTCACTTTAGGATTTCGGGATGTCCGACACATGTGCTGGTGTCCAATCCAAAGAAATTGGAACATCGTTCAAAATTATGCATATTCGTAGGATACTCCAAAGAAACGAAAGGTGGTCTATTTTATGATCCTCATGAGGACAAGATACTTGTGTCGACAAATGCCACGTTCTTAGAGGAAGACCACATGAGAGATCATCGACCTCGTAGCAGGATTGTCTTGAGTGAAATTCCCAGGGAAGCTACAGATAAATCAACAAAAGTTGTTGATCAAGTTGGTCCTTCTCAAGAGTTGAGAATGCCTCGACGTAGTGGAAGGGATGTTAGACAACCCGACCGTTACATGGGTTTGACTGAAATCTAAGTCGTCATACCTGATGATGGCGTTGAGGATCCATTGACCTATAAACAGACAATGAATGATATAGATAGGGACCAGTGGATTAAAGCCATGGACCTCGAAATAGAGTCATTATACTTCAATTCAGTCTTGGAACTTGTAGATCAACCAGATGGTAAAAGAGCTATTGGTTGCAAGTGGATCTATAAGAGGAAACGAGATCAAGTCGGTAAGGTGCAAACCTTTAAGGCTTGACTTGTGGCAAAGTGATATACTCAAAGGGAATGGGTGGACTATGAAGAAACATTCTCCCCTGTTGCCATGCTTAAGTCCATTAGAATACTCTTGTCCATTGCCACGTTTTATGACTATGAAATTTGGCAAATGGATGTCAAGACAGCCTTTCTTAATGGCAATCTTGATGAGATTATTTATATGGATCAACCAGAGGGATTCATAGTTTAGGGTCAAGAGCAAAAGGTTTGCAAGCTTAAACGATCCATCTATGGATTGAAACAAGCATCTAGATCCTGGAATATAAGATTTGATACTGCGATCAAATCTTATGGCTTTGAACAGAATATTGACGAGGCTTGTGTTTACAAGAAGATAGTCAATACCACTGTAACTTTCTTAGTTCTATACGTAGACGATATCTTGCTCATTGGGAATGATGCAGGGTTCCTGACTGGCGTTAAGCAATGGCTAGCGACCTAATTCCAAATGAAAGATTTGGGAGAGGCTCAGTTTGTTCTTGGAATCCAAATTGTTCGGAATCGCAAGAACAAAACGCTAGCACTGTCTCAGGCATCTTATATTGACAAGATGTTGGTTAGATATAAGATGCAGAATTCCAATAAGGGTTCATTACCTTTTAGGCATGGATTTCATTTGTCTAAGGAACAATGTCCTAAGACACCTCAAGAAGTTGAGGATATGAGACTCATTCCCTATGCATCTGTTGTCGGCATTCTGATGTATGCCATGCTATGTACTCGACCCGACATATGCTATGCAGTGAGAATAGTCGGCGGTATCGATCTAATCCGAGATATGATCAACGGATTTGCTTTGTTAAGAACATCCTCAAGTATCTTAGGAGAATGAGGGACTATATGCTTGTGTATGGCGCAAAGGATTTGATCCTTGCAGGATACACTAACTCTGATTTTCAGACTGATGTAGATTCGAGGAAATCCACATCAGGATCAGTGTTCACTCTTAACGGAGGAGCTATAGTATGGAGGAGCATAAAACAAGGTTGTATTGCTGACTCCACCATGGAGGTTGAGTACGTCGCAGCTTGCAAAGCAGCGAAGGAGGCTGTATGACTTAGGAAGTTTTTGACTGATTTGGAAGTTGTTCCAAATATGAATTTGCCTATCACCCTTTATTGTGATAATAGTGGTGCAGTGGAAAATTCTAAAGAACCTAGAAGCCATAAACGCGGAAAGCACATAAAGCGCAAATATCATCTCATCAGGGAGATTGTGCAACGAGGAGACGTGATCGTCACGCAGATCGTTTCGGAGCACAATATTGCTGATCCGTTTACAAAGCCCCTCACGGCTAAAGTGTTTGAGGGACACCTAGAGAGTTTAGGACTACGGGTTGTACAATAGGTCAGTTTTTTCTTTGCTCAACATGTTTTACCCCAATGACGTTTTAGTCAAAGTGGGAGTTTGTTGGGTTTTATGTCCTAAAACTCGTAGTTTTGTAAACTGAATGTATATTCTATTTTGCAATAAAGTTGTTATTGAGATTTATTCAGTAAAGATGTTTTTGAATAAAGTGAATTGTGCATTGTGTAATCTTAATCCAATAAAGAACCTTTGGCTATAGGACGAATACTTGAACTTTATGTGTGACATAAAAGTGGATCAAGTTCAAGTTATAGCCAGAACGGTCTATAGTATAAGGATAGGGCTGGGTACCTTATCCTGGGGACACTATGGACGCGACCCACTTTGTAGAGTACAAACGATGTGATCCTAAATCGTTCATGTGGAGACATGCGAGTGGGGGCATCCTATGTAATGAGTGTTGGGATTTTTGTCCTAATCTCGTGTTTGTAATATATTGTTTGAAATTAATAAGAGTTATTCATTTCATCACTTTGTGTCTCGCAATATTTATAAACTTTTCCAATAAACTAAGCTCCAGGGTCATTGAATTTATGAGAGAATTAGAACTTGAACGGTATGTAGTGGACACATAGGGAGGATCACGTTCGAGTTAATGACCTGAACGGTCTATAGTATATGGATAGGGTTGGAGACCTAATCCTGGATACACTATGGATGCGGCCCGCTTTGTATTAGGTTATTATTTTATGCTTGAAGATCTTGAATAGTGATTGGTTTTGGTTCCTCGAATTTTTTGATAACGTTTTTCCATTCATAGGGTTTGAAATTACTAGTTTCTCCTTGATCTTTCTTTTCGAGTATTGAACATTTTAGGCTATGAAGAATTGATTTTTTGAGTTCTACGTTGTCTATTTCATCAACAACGTTAAGTAGAGTTTCTTGATCTTTGGTTAGGACACATATGCATCCTGAACAAACTCTTTTGCCTTCCTTTTCTTCTTCATCATATTCACTGTCAGAATATGAATCTGTTTCTTCTTGTAATTCAAGTATTTGACCTTCATCAGAACTATAAATTGACTCTTCAGAATCAGATTGGATGATGTTTAGAAGTTGATGTTTAATTTCATCATCAATTTCTAATTCATTGATCTTCTTTTTCATAGGACACTTATTGGCATAGTGTCCATGTGATCGACATTTATAGCATTGAATCTTTTCTTTTGAATGTCCACCTTTATAAGTGGGTCGTTTTTTGGTATAAGAATTATAGGATTTTCTATAATTCTTTCTTTGGAATGACCTATATGGTCGATAATTTTGTCTTTCTTGATGTTTTCTGTATCTCTTTATAGCAGTTTTTCGGACTGCAGAGGGTGGATGGACTTTTCCACATCCATATTGATCACAGAAAATTCCTAATTCTGCCTTTTTTGAACAAAAAGTTTTGTTAAGTTTTGTTTGAACTTTGGATTCATTGCATAGACGGATACCTTCACTTATTATGAATGAAGTTAAATTTCTATAGGTTAGACTATCCCAAGGATTTTGTCCGTCATATTTGGCACTTATATCGATTTTGACTCTTTCAGCAAAGTAATTGGGAAGTTCTTTGATGAATTGTTCTTTCCAAATTGAGGAAGAGTAATCAACTCTAATTAAGACTTTGCTTAGGAACATGTCTTTGTACCATCTAAAGTCTCCTAATGTTGGACATTTGAGATTTAAAAGAATTTCTGCCGATCTGGCTTGATATTGAGCTGGGTCTCCTACGAAGGCGTTTCTTATTGTATAGACGAGAATATTTACTGCACCGTCTATATTTTCTTCTACTTCTATAGTTTGAAGTAATTGGCCTTCTACTTTAAGTGTTTGCATTCTTTTCTCAGTACTAGAATGATTTAAGATATAGTGGCGATCACCTTCTCTTAGGTATTGATCCCACCATTATTTTAATTGTCTTGTGAATTCGACAACGAGAAGTTGTGCTATCTCATGATCTCCTTTGCCTCTTTGTCTATAGGCATTGGAGGCGATCAACATCTCGTTTATTACGTTTATGATTAGATAATCAGATATTCCGTCCACATTCCATTCGTGGATGGCTAATCCATCATAAACGGCTTGAGTCATTTGTGTTTTTTCTTCAAATTGAATATGTGAAAAAGATGGTGGAGGAATACTAGTACGCATTATTGTAATAGTAAATAAATAGTAGTGTGCATTATTGTAAAGAATCGAATCTTTTACTTTTCGTACATTTTATTTTTTGTAATCATTTTATCTTTTGTCATAATCAATCCAGTCAGGGGTCTTGTCCTGTCAGATTGAATCTTATCTTTTAGTTTTTTGCATTGTATTGTAATTTCAAATCCGGAGTCTATAAAAGACTTCGATCTTGTAATCAAAGGGCGTCAGAGAACTTTCGAGCATTCTTCAAAAGACAATTTAGATCTACAAAAAAAAAACTTAGATCCACAAAAAAAATCAATCTAAAAATAATTTAAAAAACAAACAGATCTGGGCGGCCAAATGGTGACAGATCTGGCCAACGAGCAAAAAAAAAAAATCACCGGTGGAAACTCGGTGGAAGAGCTGGCTGACGACAGACGAGGGAGGGAGATCTGGCCGGCGAGAAAATGAGATGGGGAAGCTCGGAGATCTGACGAAAGAAGCTCGATGGACGCTCGGTGGAAGATCTGGCCGGCGACCGACGGTGGCAATCGGGGGAAGAAGGGCCGACAGCGACGAACAACGAAGACGAAGCGTGAGATCGGTGGTAGAAAACGGTGAAGATGGAGGGAGAGTGTGAGCTGCTGTGAGAATGAGAGAGAAAATGAGCTGGGAGTCGAAAATGGTAAAGTGGAAGAGAGAGAAAATGAGCTGGGGGTGTTTTTTTAAAATACCCTATGATGACGGACAATGCCTGTCATTGTATGTCCGACCAAAAAATTCCAGCGCGCCTTTTCTTCGTCCGTCATTGTTTCTCGCCCCTTAATTTTTTCGTCCGCCATTATATCCCTATTTTCTTCTAGTGCTGCTTGCTCGGTCTTGTCCCCTAAGAAGGTAGGCTTATTGAGTCGGTGAATCTAACCACCCTTACCCATATTAGTCAAAGGACAATCCCTTGTAAATAGGAGTTCGTAACCTGCTCAAGATTGAGATCAAGTTGCCTAGGTCATCCTAATAAAATAGAAGCCTAACTAGTTAATGAAGTTACATCTAGTGGTTACTATTCCGCGGTCTAGTCTTATTCAATCTCATTACATAGGATATCCCCACTCAAATGTCGTCTACATGAACACGTTAGAATCACTGTGTTTGTATCATATACAAAGTGGGCCATATCCATAGGGGTATGGTACCCATGCCTTATCCCCTTACTATAGACTCTTTAGGTTGTATCTTGAACTGAGATCCTTATATGTACACTACATTCAATTCAAGAGACATATTACAACCTTGGATAATAGTTTATTGGATTTAGGGTTAATAAAAGGGCAAAATGGTAAATAATGAACAATAACTTTTATTGACAACAATAACTCTTTATTGATTTAATTAGAACATTATTTACAAACTACAAGTTTTAGGGCATAAAACCCAACAAAAAGAACTTCTTCAGTTGTTGACCCTTATTATCATCTGACACTATTCCACTTGCAGCAAAGATGTCTCTAATGTCTGAATGCTGGAGCATTTCAGATGTTGCCTCAATTTAGACAGATGATTAACTACCTGATTTTTTATTCCCTTCCTATCTTTAACTTCCACATCCAACTCCTACAACAAGAGCACCCAACGAATCAACCGTGGCTTAACATCTTTCTTTGCTAAGAGGTACTTTATTGCAGCATGGTCAGTGTACACTGTCATCTTGACTCCTTCCAAATAAGCTCTAAACTTCTCAAATGCAAAGACCACAACCAACAACTTCTTCTCTGTTGTTATGTAATTCAACTGGGCTTCATTAAGGGTCTTGCTAGCATAGTAAATTGGATAAATCAGTTTTCCCTACCTCTGGCCCAGCATAGCCCCTACTGCATAATCACTAGCATCTGTCATTACTTCAAAGGGTATTTCCCAATTGGGGCTTGAGATGATAGGTGTTGTGACTAATGCTAATTTTAGCTTTTGGAAGGCTTTTACATAGTCATCATTGAATTCAAATGGCTTGTTTAACTCTAGCAGTGTACAAAGAGGTTTAGCTATTTTGGAAAAATGATTGATGAACCTCCTGTAGAAGCCAACATGGCCTAAAAAACTTCGAATGCCCTTAACAGAAAATGTAGGCTCTAATTTGGCAATGACTTCAACTTTGGCCTTATCTACTTCAATACCTTCTCTAGAAACTTTGTGGCCAAGGACAATCGCTTCTGTTACCATAAATTGGCACTTCTCCCAATTCAAAACTAAATATGTGTCTTCACATCTCTTCAAGACTTTTCCCAGATTAACCAAACATTCTTCAAAGGATTTGTTGAACACTGAAAAGTCATCTATGAACACTTCCATAATGTTTTCCACATGGTTAGAAAAAATGATCATCATACACCTTTGGAAAGTTGTTGGAGCATTACACAGTTTAAAAGGCATCCTCCTAAAAGAAAAGGTGCCATAAGGACAAGTGAATGTTGTATTTTCTTGATCCTGGGGGGCTATGGTAATCTGATTATATCCACTGTACCCATCCAAGAAGCAGTAGAATGCTTGTCTAGCTAACCTATCCAACATTTGATGAATGAACGGTAAAGGAAAGTGATCCTTTCTAGTAGCCTTGTTTAATCTTCTGTAGTCCATACGGATTCTCCAACCACTTACTGCCCTTGTTGGAATTAACTCATTAGCAGAATTTGTCACTACTGTTACCACACCTTTCTTTAGAACACACCAAACTAGACTTACCGAGTTACTGTCGGAGATAGGGTAAATAATCCCAACATCTAGCCATTTTATTGAAGCTAGAAAATTCATGTTAAATTGTTGTGGTTGCACTTCATTTATGAGAGGTGTAAAAGGTTTTGTACTGTAAGAAGGAAAAATAAGTCCTTATGTTCCTTATTGTTGGATGATTCCAAATTGATCTGCAATCATGAGTGTGTGGGCATACTTGATTTTTTAATGAAACATTTGATTATGTGTATTGAATGAAGAAGTTGAGCCATGATATGATACACTGAAAAGATGGTCACTAGCTGAAGATGCAACTTTCTACTCTACTACCTTTGAGTCTCATGTGCACTGAGTATTTCTATTATACCTTTTTCCTTTCTCACATATAATTCTATGCTCTTAATAATTGTTATATTATAGATGAGAATACTCTTAAATTAAAGATTAAGAAAGGATGATTAACGTGTCTAATCATAGTCAAATGATGCTCACACAGTGTAAAAGGTGAAGATGGTAAACCTTAGTTTGTGTTTGATATGTTAAAGTGAACATTTCATTGTGGGAAAGAAAGATATGAGACTAATGCAGTTGTGTATTCCTTGTTGAAATTTCTGCACTTCAAGAAATAATTAATAATTTATATGGTTTTATCTTCTTCCAAACCTCTAAGAATAGTACAAATAAGTTATATATTTATTATTGTTAACTGTTTGTTGGGTTGTGTATATAATTATGGTGGCATTGTGATAACACCAATTAAAATGTTTATAAATTGATATAGAGAGTGGTTGATATTTTTGTTATATCTCATATTTTCCTTTGAGAATTTTGAACAAGTGATGTTGAGCTACAATTAAGATGTTCCTAATCTATTTGAGTGGTTGATATTTTAAAATTTATATGTATTCTTCAAAATTCCCTACCTATACATGTTTGATTGCTAAAGAGCTAGTTTTTTTTGTGCCTTGATGATATAGGTTCTTCGTTAAGGATGATTTCTTCCTTGTTTAATAAAAGTACTGGGAGCTTAAACTCATCCTCGATAAGATAAATTTTGTTTGAACTTGCTTGACGTAAACATAGATAAGAAACTCATCCTTGATCATTCTAGTTTATTTAATTTCTAAAGGTTTCTCTTTGGTATATATTGATCTATATCTGAAAAATTGAGGAAGTTCTCTTCCTTAATTATATTGTCATTAACATTTGTTTGTTCATGTTTTGAAAACTTTTTCCTATGATAATAATCATAACATTTGTTAGTAATGCTAAGAACTAAAGAAAATGAGTCATCCATAGCTCTTTGGAATTGCAAAGGAATAGAGAATTGTCCTGCATGACTGGAATGAAGATATCTTTGTTTTTCTTTAATTGTGTTTTATTATTAAAAAACACATTCTATTTTGATGAGAGTAGTATGTAAGAAGAGCGAGAGGTATGCCTGTTTTATTAGTTCTCTTTCACATTTAAATCTTTTTTCTAGTTGTGAAACACTTGAGTTCTCTGCAACTAGTTGGGGTATTGAGCTTATAACTGATTTTTTAAGATTTTCTATTGATTCAAAATTTTATTTCTATTTGTAGTTTAACACAAAAACTGCATATAAACAAGAAGAAATCGACGAGATTCGAGTAAAATGAGCATATTTTGTTGGCAGATTTGTGTAAGCCATTTGTTCATTTCTGAATTTTGTGAAATGTATATAAGTACTAGATTTGTATGAAATTAGGTAAGTTAAAATGTTCTTATTGTAATTAAGTGTACAATGTATATACTTGTTTATATGTATATAGTAGAAGTATATATATTTGAATATTGTTTAAATGTAGTTTGTGGAAAGGCGAGTGACCTCATTCTTCTGAATCTGAGATTGGAGTTTGTTGGATGTGTTTTTTGATGTATATACGTGTTTGTTGGATGTTGTCTATGAATGGGGAGGCGGGTGGCCTCATTCCCTATAAGTTTTATTTTTTTGATATAGAAGTGTTCTGCAATGTTTCAGGTTAGTGGTTAACTGATGATCTGTAGAGGTCATGCCGAAATTTTCACTTAGTGGTTTGAGTTCGTGTTAGTTTCAGAGTTTATGGTTTTTGTGATATAGGTATTAAAGTTTGTGATATACGAGTTTATAGTTTTTGTGATACAGGCGTTAAGGTTTGTGATATAGGAGTTTATGGTTTGTAATATAGTAGTTTATGGTTTTGGAGTTTTGGATATAAAAGTTTTCTATGTGGATTGTTTTGGTTAAAAAAGAATTTTGTTGGATGTTGTTATGGATTAGTGATTTCATGTATGTTTTGGATGTAAAAGTGTTTTTGTTGCATGTTTGTAAATTTGTATAGTGATTTCATGTGTGGTCTCAATATAAAAGTTAATATATTTGCAATATTTTAGGTAATTAGTTATTAAATATTATTGGTTAGCGATCGGGATATCAACTTTTTTTTTATTAAATTATGCTAAAAACGATGACGGGCATTGCCCGTCATTAAAAATCACTTTTCATGATAGGCAATGTTCGTCATTAAAAACTGGGTTCCAACCCACTTTTAATGACGGACAACACTTTTAATGACGGACATTGCCCGTCATCAAAACTCGACTGTCATTGTATGTTACAATGACGGGCAATGCCCGTTATTAAAAACCTCCCGTCATTGTAACATACAATGACACTCGCATAGATGAAGGACAATGCCCGTCATTAAAACCCTTTTTTCTACTAGTGCAGCTGGGGAGTTAGCCTAGCAAGAAGGAATTCACTCTTTCCCACTCATTAGGGTAAGTAGATGAACGTTCCCTTAAGTGGTGTCTCCGGGACTTGAACAAAGGGTTTGACCCTCTCATTAGCCCAAGAGGGACTTTTGTTTGCTGGTAGGACTACAAACAGGTTGTTCATTAGAGGAGCCATAGGACTTAAGGTAAAAAATGTAACCTAGGGGTAAAACGGTAATTTGACCCAACTGGTATTGCAAACATTTGTGAAAGATTGACTTGTTGTTATTGGTCAATATCCGTGAACACAGAAATATATCTGCAGTGAGAAGAGTACAACTGTGGGACTTTGGTGGATTGTGCCCGCAGTTAACAAATGTTGATTAGGAGGTTAATGAGATTAACCGAATAATCTCGAATTGTTGGAGCTTTTGATCTGTAGGTCCATTAGGACCACCTTCTAGCTCGTAAAGGGTTCTTAGATCATTTGAATTTTGAATGTTCAAATTCAAATAGTGAATAAACATTAATGTATAAAGATACATTATAATATAAAGTTTTAGAATGGTATATTATAAATTTAATTTGAATATGATTCATATTAAATTATGTGAGAGAATTGAATATTTGAAAGAGTTCAAATATTAATTAAATGTGAATGAGATTCATATTTAAAAACTATTTGTTAAAATTTAATGTGAATAAGATGCGCATTAAAACTATAGGTTAAAAGGGAGTGTGATTAAATATGATTTAATCATATATATAACCTAAATGAAATATAAGATATTTGGATTAATTAATTGATTTAATTAAATTAATAGGTTATATGTATAAATATATTATTATTTATTTAATTATTAAATAAATTAAAAGGGAACGTGTAGATGACACGTTCCCATTTCCGTGTTTTGTCTCGACTCCCTATCGTTAAGTATAGGGAGTTGGGAGATTTAGAAATTGATCGATAAAATTTTGAGCAATTAGTGAATTGTTGTAAAAATTCTGTCTCAAAACACAAAATTCCCTCTTGTTGTTTTTCCAATTATTGGAACTCCTTCCCACCAAGATGAAGGGAATGAAACTCATGCAGCGGAAACGACTTTGAATCGTTGTGGTGTTCGTTGTTAAAAATATTTTCTTAAAATCGAATTTATCACATCAATCCTAGGCTAAACATGCTCAAAAGGAAGGAAAAACAGTGAGTAATAATTTCTTACTTGTTGAAGAACACTTTTTCGCCAATTCCTTCTCCGATCACAAACTCTTCGTGCCTTCGATCTCTACAATCACGATCTCTCGAACCACGAACAGTAACACCTCCAAAAGATCTTCTCGGTTGAGAGAGAGTTGAGAGAAGGGAGAATAGTTCTTTTGATGAAATTTCAAAAAATGAACTTGTGATCATCAAAACCTTCTTGCAAATGTGCTTTTATAATGGTGATAGGTGGAGTTGAAATCTCCACCTATTTACCATTTTACCACAACATTAGGTTATGCAAATCATATTTGCATAACACATATATTAAGATATCTCATACCTTATTATACAAATCACATTTGTATAATTGTGGATTTTAAATTGAATCACATTCAATTTAATTTCTCTCAATCAAATTTCTCTAAATTAGCACTAATTAATCAATTAGGCTAACCTATAGTTTAATATGAATCTCATTCACATTAAAACTATATATTATGTCTATCATATCTCATATAAATGACATAAATACTCTTTTAATGAATTTGAACACTTCAAATCCACACCAAACTGTAAACCCTCAATTTATCCAGTTTGAGCCAACCGAGGGACCTAATGGACCTACAGATGACAAGCTCCAATGATCCGAGACTAACCTGTCAAACTCTTTGACCCGGTTATTCAACATTCCTTAGCTACGGTAACACTCCACTAAAGCCCGTAGTTGCACTCCCATTACTTTAGGACAAATTGTGTCCATTGATATAACCAATGCCCGTGAGTCGACCCTTCACAAGTTGTTCGTAGACACTGTTGGGTCAAATTACCATTTTACCCCTGTATCAACCTCTTGCTCCTTAAGTCCCACTGCTCCTCTAATGAACAACAACGTTGCATGGTCCAACCATAAACAACATCCTTCTCGGGCCAGTTAAAGGGTGGGCGCCCGTTGTCCAAGCCCTAGAGACAACACTTAAGGAAACAACCCCTCTAGTTTTTCTGATCCGGGAACGAGTGAATTCCACCTCGCGTAGTGAAGTTTCCAGCTCCCCACGTGGTCCTCCCTGAGAAGATAGGCATATTGGATGAGTAACTGTGACCACCCTCACCCGTACTAGTCAAAGGATCGACCCCCACAGACAGGAGTCCGTAACACGCTAAGGATTAAGGTCGAGTCACTATTGGTCATCTACGAAGTTATTAGCCCTATATTGTTAACGGTGTTACATCAGTAGGTCTAATAATTAACAGTCTGGTCTTGTACAATTTCATTGCACAGGATGCCCCCACTCGCATGTCAACCACATGAACGAGTTGGATCACCTCGTTTGTATCTAATACAAAGCGGGCCGCATCCACAATGTATCCAGGATTAGGTCTCCAACCCTATCCGTATACTGTAGACCGTTCTGGTCATAAACTCGAACGTGATCCTCACTGTGTGTCCACTACACACCGTTCAAGTTCTAGTTCTCTCATAATTTAATGATCCTGTAGCTTAGTTTATTGGATAAAGTTTGTAAATATGCGAGACACAAAGTGATGAAAAAATAACTCTTATTTATTTCAATAAGGAATATTACAAACATATACGAGATTAGGACATACATCCCAACACAAGGAGAGATCAAAAGAACTTAGAGAATAGAAGGTTCTCCTGTTGGTAGTGTCATGTACAGAGGAATGGAAGGTTGATGTACACTGTGGTGCTGTGTAAATTTCGGGGCAAGGAATTGCTGGAAATTGATAACTACAAAGGTAACATTGTCTTCTTTCCTTTTGGTTTAGAATACAACATGTTAATTTAATGCTTTAATCCATGCTTTAGTTTTAATTGCTTATCTCTGTGTATTTTACCAATGTATGGGTTTTTTGGAGTAAACAAAAATAATCAAACAATTACGTTCTAATTACACGTTTCCGCTGCTCATGGGGATTCGATTCTCTTCACCTTCATGATGTTAAGTCTTACTTTTGGGATGAGCCTTTCCTTTACAAGCAATGTGCTGATGGGATTTTAAGAAGATATACTGCCGAGCGTGAATTTTTGTCCATCTTAGACCACTCTCATGCTTCTCCTTATGGAGGACACTTTAGTGGCCAAATAACAACAACCAAGATATTTCAAAGTGGACTATTTTGGCCCACCATTTTCAAAGATGCGCATTTGTTCAACAAGACTTGTGAGAGATGCCAAAGGAAAGGTAACATAGGAAAAAAATGATGAAATGCCCCTTACTTTTATACTTGAAGTTGAATTATTTGTGAAGAAATTGAATCCCGTGCGGAAGCGAATGATCGTCGTTGTTCTTGATTATGTTGCATAAAAATAACTCAAAAATAGAAACTTCTAAGGATAAGAATGAAATCATAATTGCAATAAGGGATTACCTTTGAAGACACTATTCTTCTTGTAATCCTTTCGTCGTCAATGATTTCTCCATTCTCTACGTACTCAATGCTTGAACACCTCCAAATGGCCTTCTCGATTGTTCTCTTGGAGAGGGAGAAAGGTCGGATCTCTTTTTGGAGATTAGGGAGAGAGAATTTGAGAGAGTGATTTGTGTTTGCCCAATTGCCAAACCACAGAAATGATTTAAGTGTGCCAAAATGCATCCAAAAGGATGCTTATATAGGCAATGTGGGTGGAGACAAATTCTCCACCCATTATGCCACTCTTTCCACTAATTATGCATTATGCAAAATTAATTTGCATAATTGCATAATATAAAGTATCAAATACCTTATTATGTAAATCATATTTGCATAATGTGGAAAATTAAATTGAATCAAATTCAATTTCATGTCTCTCAAATTAATTTCTCAAATTATGCCTTAATTCTATAATTAGGCAATAATTAGGTTCATCATGAATGATATTCATATTGAACAATATATTATATCAATTATATCATATATAATTGACATAATTTCCAAAATTGAATTTGAACACTTTTAATTCATTCCAAAACTTTATACCCTCATACAATTCCATGTTGAGCCAATCGAGGGACCTAATGGACCTACAGATCATGAGCTCCAACGATACTGATGGGAATGAAACTCCCACGCAGCGGAAGACGATCGAATCGTCGTGGTGAAGTTGTGCAATTATTATTCGTTAAAACAATCTAACTCTTAGATTAATGCTAAACATGCATAAGATGGAAGAAAATAGTAAGTTAAAGACAATACTTACTTGTCGAAGACTTTCTTCAAGATTCCTTCCAACGATCCACGAACTCTTTGTGTGCTTCTCGATCTCTACAATCCCGAACTCTTCTCACGAATAATAACACTACCACTTGGCTTCTCGATTATTCTTCTTTTGGAAGAAGGAGAATGATGGGATTCTTTAGTTTTGGTTTTGGGAGAAGAAAGGTTGAGAGAAAATTGAGAGAGAATGATCTCTTCTTTTGGTGAGATTTCCAAAAATGAGAGAATGCTACTATCAACCATTCTTGCAAAGGGGTTTAAAGAATGGAGATTGGTGGAGTTGAAATCTCCACCTATTTACCATTTTACCACAACTATAGGTTATGCAAATCATATTTGCATAACCATATATTATAAGATATCTCATATCTAATTTTACAAATCACATTTGTAATATTGTGGATTTATTAAATTGAATCACATCCAATTTAATATCTCTCAATCTAATTTCTCCAAATTAGCCTTAATTCAACAATTAGGCTAACCTATAGTTTATTATGAATCTCATTCACATTAAACTATATATTATATCATTCATATCTCATATAAATGACATAAATGCCCTTTAGTGAAATTGAACACTTCAATTCACACCAAAATAGTATACCCTTCTTTAACCCAGTTTGAGCCAACCAAGGGACCTAATGGACCTACAGTGATGAGCTCCAATGATCCGAGATTAACCTATCAAACTCTTTGATTCAGTTAATCAACCTTCATTTTCTACGATAACATTCCACTAAAGCCCGTAGCTGCACTCTCGTCAGTGCAAGATATTACGTGTCCACTGATATAACCAATGCCCTGAGTCGACCCCTCACAGGTTGTTCGTAGACACTGCTGGGTCAAATTACCGTTTTACGCCGGTGTCTACTTCTTGTTCCTTAAGTCCCCCACTGCTCCTCTAATGAACAACAACGTTGTAATGGTCCAACCATACACAACAACCCACTCGTGCCAGTGAGAGTGTGGGTGCCCGTTGTCTAAGCCCTAGAGACAACACTTATGGGAACAACCCCTCTAGTTTTCCTAAAGGCGGGAACGAGTGAATTCCATCTCGCGTAGTTAAGTTCCCAGCTCCCTACTTGGTTCTGTCCCTGAGAAGATAGGCATATTGGGCGAGTAACTGTGACCACCCTCACCTGTACTAGTCAAAGGACGGACCCGCGCAGACGAGTCCAGTAACACGCTCGAGGATTCGTCGAGTCACTAATGGTCATCTCACGAAGTTATTAGTCCTTCATCACAACGATGTTACATCGTAGGTCTAATAATTCCGCGATGCGATCTTGTACAATCTCATTGTACAGATGCCCCCAATCGTATGTCAACCACATGAACGAGTCAGATCACCTCATTTGTATCTTAATACAAAGCGGGCCACATCCACAGTGTATCCAGGATTAGGTCTCCAACCCCATCCATATATCAGTAGACCGCTCGTTCATTTCATTTACTCGAACGTGATCCTCCTGTGTGTCCACTACACCTTTATTCAAGTTTTAGTTCTCTCATATATTCAATGACCACGGAGCTTAGTTTATTGGTGAAAGTTTGTATAAAATGCGAGACACAAAATGATGAAATGAATAACTCTTTATTAATTTCAAATGTATATTTACAAACAGTACGAGATTAGGACAAACATCCCAACAAACTCCCACTTGGACTAAGCTAGTGGAGGAAATACATTTATGAATTGTACATAAATTACAATGAAGTAATACAATAAACTAGGGCATTGAATACCCGTTGAGATTGACTAATCAAACTCATTGATCCCATCAATCAACATTCGTTAACTACGAATCACTCCACTATAGACTCGTAGTTGCACTCTCCTCACTGTAGGACAAGTTGTGTCCATTGATTTAACCAATGCGCGTGAGTCAACCTTTCACAGGTTGTTCGTAGTCACAACTAGGTCAAATTATCGTTTTACCCCTATGACTACTTCTTGCCCCTTAAGCACCACTGATCCTCTAATGAACAAAAAGTTTATGGTCCGACCATAAATAATGTCCCTCTCGGGCCAACAAGTGGGAGGGGCCCTGTTGTTCAAGACCTGTATTCAGTTCTTAAGGGAACAACCTATCTAGTTACCCTAGTTCAAGAACGAGTGAATTCGCTCTTGCGAAATTAAGTCCCCAACTCCCTACGAGGTTTCATCCCTGAGTAGGTAGGCATATTGAGTCGGCAGTTGTGGCCACTCTCACCCGTACTAGTCTAAGGATAAACCCTCACAGACAGGAGTTCGTAGCTCGCTCAGGATTCAGGTTGAGTCACTAATGGTCATATTTGAATTATTAGCCCTAATCTATCAATGACATTACTAGAGTGGTCTAAGAATTCTCGGTCTAATCTTGTACAATCTCATTGCACAGGATGCCACCACTCACATGTCAACTACATGAACGAGCTGGATCACCTCGTTTGTATCAAATACAAAGTGGGTCGCATCCATAGTGTTACCAGGATGAGGTTCCCAACCTAATCCATGTACTATAGACCATTCGGGTCATCCACTTGAACTTGATCCAAGCTATGTGTTAAATACACACAGTTCAAGATCTCCTAAATGTGACCTTGGAGCTTAGTTTATTGGATTTAAGTTTGTAATAGCAAGAATACAAGATTTGAGGAAAAAATAATACTTTTATTTATTTCCTTGAATAATTACACAAATACACGAGTTTAGGTCATAAATCCCAACAATTTGATGTATGGGGAGTAGATTTCATGGGGTCTTCACCTCCATCTCATGGAAATCTCTACATCCTCATGGCAGTAGATTATGTGTCAAAATGGGTAGAAGCAGTGGCTTGCCTAACAAATGATACCAAAACAGTGATGAAATTTCTTCATATGAATATCTTAACCAGATTTGGAATCCCAAGAGCCCTTATCAGTGACGAAGGTTCTCATTTTGTGAATCGAGCAATGAGTTCTCTACTGGGAAGATGCACTATCAAGCATAAAGTTTCAACTCCATACCACCCGCAAGCCAATGGGCAGGCGGAAGTGTCTAATAGGGAAATAAAAGGAATTTTGGAAAAAGTGGTCAACTCCAACAGAAAGGATTGGTTAGTTGAGCTTGATGATTCCTTTTGGGTCTACATAACAACTTTTAAAACTCCACTAGGCATGTCTCCTTATAGATTGGTTTATGGAAAAACCTGTCACTTGCCTCTTGAGCTACAACATAAGGCATTTTGGGGCATGAAGGAGCTGAATTTAGATTTATCAGCAGCAGGTGCCACTAGAATGTTGCAGCTAAATGAGTTGGAGGAATTTAGACATTTTTCTTGAGAATGCCAAGGCCTACAAGGAGAAAAGAAAATCTTGCCATGATAAGAAAATAGTCTCCAAGTCCTTTGAAAAAGGACAAGATGTGTTGTTGTTTAATTCAAGATTGACGTTTTTTCCTGGCAAATGGAAATCAAAGTGGTCTGACCCATTTCGAGTAATTGAGGTATTTCCACATGGTGTTGTTGCTTTGAGAGATGAAAAAAATGGAAGAGAATTCGAGGTGAATGGTTAGAGGCTTAAGCATTACTGGGGAGAGGAATTCAAAAGGGGGATAACCTCTAAAAGGCTACTCTCGGATTAATCAGACATTCAAGCCAAAGTTGTGACAAGGGAGTATTTACTTTTTAAAAATTTAATTACTCCCGAGAGCTAGTTTCATTTTAGTAT
The DNA here is from genome assembly GCA_036507285.1 of Trichosanthes cucumerina. Taxonomy (NCBI): domain Eukaryota; kingdom Viridiplantae; phylum Streptophyta; class Magnoliopsida; order Cucurbitales; family Cucurbitaceae; genus Trichosanthes; species Trichosanthes cucumerina. The sequence continues at coordinate 66,568,903 of CM071836.1, read as the reverse complement.
TTTCTTAATTATTTTTTGTTAGTTAGCTCCTTTTGTTTATTTTGTTTCTTTCTTTTCTTTTGCTTAGTTATTGTGTTGCTCTTTGGCAGGTTGAAAGAGGTTAGACAACCAGCTAGAGTTTGTAGCATGTGACACTTGCCAATCAGATTTCCTAACTAGGAAATGCAACAACTTAATTCAGAAAAAGTTGTCAGCCTGTCTGATCTTTACCTAAAAAGCCAAAAAGGATCTCTGCCATGACGATTTGGGAATCAAAGAATAGGTTGAATTGTGTAGAGAATTTATTGGAAAGGACAACACTTTTGCAGGTCACTATTATGCCTTTTAATAGTTTAACCACTTTTTTTTCCTTGTTGGTCTTTAAATTGAGGGGCTCGACAATACATTTTTCATCCCATTCAAGAGCTCCTAACCTAAAATAATGGAGATAGAGAGAAAGCAGACGAGTGCTATGGCGCCATCAAAATCAAAGGGAAAGAAGAAGTTGGTTGAGGAGCCAATCGAAGAGAAGGTTCCAACACAAGAACCATTGGAGGAAACAGAAAACTCAAGGCATTCCCATGCCAAGAGCAAGTCTAAGTCATCAAAATCCAAAGGGAAAAAGAAGATGGTTGAAGAAGTTGTTGTTGAAAAAGAAACAGGTTATGATGCTTCTATTGATCCAAATCAAGTGGAACAACTAGTGCTAACATCCCAACCAAAAGCTTCCAAGAAGAAAGACAAGCATCAGTCCAAGTCTTCTAAAAGATCCTCTATAGAAAAGTTTGTCAATGCAACAACTAGGGAACGATTTGAGTTGATCAGAACTAGGGAGTTGCTTCCTGAGAAGGGTTTTGCTCAGTCTTTCACAAGCCTTCCAATATTTGTTATGTCCAATATCATCAATCATGGATGAGAGCATTTCTGCCAGCAATCATACAAATAGTGCAAGAGTTATATGCAAATATGGAGCCAAACTCCAACTTCCAAACTACAGTCAGAGACAAGCTAGTAGATTAGACTCCCTCCACTATCAATGAACTTTTTAACCTGTAGGATATAGCTAATGCAACCTATAATGCAATTGAAGTAGCAACCCCAGACTCCTACCTTAACTCTGCTATAAAGGTAGTGGGAGTACAAGGAACACAATGGAGAGTTTCCACCACAGGCATTAGAAGCTTGGAGGCTGTCTATCTCACTGATGAAGCTAATGTTTGGATGTCCTTTGTTAAGAATCGACTTCTGCCTACCACTCATGATAGTATTGTCTCTAAGGATAGGGTTCTCCTGACTTTTCCCATACTGAAAATGCTTACCATAAATGTTGGGCACATCATAACAAGTGAGATCCAGTCCTGTGCCAAAAAGAAGGTAGACAAGCTTTTCTTTCCAAACACCATCACCATAGATGTTAGGCACATGTTGAGTTCCTTTTCAACCAACTAAGGACATGGTTAGTGATCAAGCTACCATAAATTTGAGCAACATTCAAAGGCTGACCAGAGGTGGTAGCAAGGGCACAAGAGGACTAGCCGTGGGGGTTAACAAGCTTCGAGAACAACAATCTCACCTTATGCAGAAGTGGGATCACTCTGCGGGGCAGCACAAAGCCTATTTGTCATATGCCAAAATAAGGGATGCTTCCATTCAAGAGCCCATGATGTCTAATTTCAGCAACCCTAACCCTCCATTTCCTGAATTTTCAGATGTTGTTTTTAACCGGTGGAACACCCCACAGTCTTGATGGAGACCATAATGTGGAAGAGGATGAAGAACCTACTGATGAAGACTGAAGAAAGGGGAGTTGTGTTTCTCTTAGCTTGTTGTGTGCATGTCTGCAAGGTTAGCTACTGTTTGTTTGTTGTCTGACTGCTTGTTTTACTGCCTTTATGTTTGTTCTTCTTCTATCGAGTTTGTTATCCTTTGAAGCTATCTTTTGTTTTCTTCTACTCTTCCTTAGGATAGGAGTGCGAGTGGAGAAAGTGTAGGATTGTTAATTTGAATGAATGAATGAAATGATTCTTAATGTCTAGTGTTGAAGTGTTATATAGAAACGTGTCTGCCTAATTTGTGTTGATTCTGCCTTCCAATCTTCCCTTTTGACTAATTGAGTTCACAGTCCTGAATGCCCCTTGTTATCATTGTGAATTCTTGAGATTTTACTCCAAGGGTACTTTGCAGATTGGTAGACCTTGTTTAGTTAGTATTCTGTTTCTACTCCTTCCCTCATTGAGGACAATGAGTAAATTAAGTTTAGGGGGAGTGGTGATGATTTTGACTTCCTGACTTGTCTAACAAAGAAGAAAGAATGCTGCCTTTATGAGGTGTCTTCTCTTTATGGTCTGTTGTTTTGTAAAAAAAAAAGTGAAAAAAAATGAACTTTAACTTAGTTAGTAGTAACAAAAGAGAATTATTCCTCTCAATGATTGCTTAGTAAGACACGGAAAGGCATGATACCCATGTCTTACTTTGATATGAAAAGTAGTCAGAGCATGAATATGCTGGGACAACCCAATTCTGTACCAAGGCTCGCTGTCAGGCAAGATTCATAACCAATGTTGTTGTTTGAATCGAAGGCCTTGTAGACAAAAAAGGTACTCTCCTATGTTAAAAAAATTTATGAATGAAGAAGAAGAAATTAAGTAAACTCTCTGAAGCTTAGGTGAGTTGCATCACAAGTGTGACCACTCTAGGAACTAAGAGAGAGTTAGCTTGAAGTGTTGCGCTATCCAAAGGGAAGATAGCTCCATAAAAGCAGTAGTTTTATAGAAAGTGAAGTAATGCTAACTCTACAAGGTTAGTTTTTATTTTGTTGAGTCAGCCTAAGGAATGGAAAGTATTTTCAATGAATGAAAGTGGCAGTGGTGTTATTGTGGGGATGTAAGAGGATAGTTAATTCTGTGAAGCAAAAGGTTAAGAGTGTAAGTGTTCTCAAGAGAGTTAGGCAGGATAATTTTCTATAGAGCTAAGACCTGACAGTAAGTGCTTGTAAAGCCATTTAGTGGTAGCATGGGGGTGATCAGTGATTTGCTTTTAATTGAGTTCTTATTACTTAGGGACGAGTAATAGTTTAAGTTTGGGGGCTTGATGGCTATGCAAAATAGAGTTATTAAGTGGATCATTCTGAGTAATTTAAGCCTCTTTGAGTGTGAACTCTTTCCTTTTAGAGCTAGAAATTGTACTTCTAAGCACTGTGATCATATTTGTGGTTAGAAAAGTCTTCTGTTAGTATCTTAAGCTAGAGATGCCTACTGGATGTCATTGTGATCCTTGTCGGGGGATTGCTGCAACATTATGTTTAAATGTTGAATGCATAGTGGTCAATTGCTGCAATATTTGTTGATTAGGAAGAGACAGCAGAAAATGTCGGAGCATTTGGAATGATTTAGCAGCATTTCAGTTGCTGGAGAAAAGAATTGCAGGAATTCTGAAGCTCAAGCTGTTTCATGAGCATCTTGTTGGAAAGTACAAGCAACTGGAACACATGGTAGCCACCTCAATTAATGAAACTGATAGTTGGTCATCGCTAAGCATATCAAAAGCTGTCTGTAGGAGTGTTTTTTCCACAAAGCCCTTGGTTCTCAATGGGAAGGGTGTTATTTAAGTCTCACTTTACCATTTTGAGAAAGGGGACTTTAGGAGAAGTTATTGGAAGTTTTCACGATAAGCACACTTTAGGAATACCTTGGGAGCTGGAGAGAAGAAGTGAAGAATACTTGGGAAAGAAAGTTGATCTCCTCTCGTGAACTACACAGTTTTATTGCTACTCTACTTTTTGTTCATGGATAATTTTAGTTTCTTTTTCAGTGTACTGCTTTTGCTCCTTTGTTTAATTTTTTTTTTGTATTTGGACCTTGCAATGCTTTGTCGATTAAATTCAAGTTTCACCAGTTGTTTTTACTTCCTTATCATGAGCTAATCAGTTAAGGGGAAGAATTCGGGAAGGTTATGTGAATTTGAGTTAAATGCACAACATGAGTTGCACACATCCTCACTTTTAGTCATTGTGGGCTTAATCCAAACTAAGATCCGTCTGACTAACCGATTTTAGTTGCGTTTATTCTAAATTTGGGAAAAGGAAGAGTAGACTGATTTCTTTGACTAAGATTGGTTCTGATTAGGGGCTAGCTCAAGGGTAATTGAGGATACAAGGGATAGTAACTCACCTAATGAATGCAAGAAGTTGATTAATAAGAAGCCATGTAATGGGAATTAGTTGCTGAAACCAAAGATCTTTGAGAAGAGTCTGTGAAAACTTGCATTAAGTGATGAAGCAATCTCAATGCAACAACATTTGGCTTGTAAGAAGCATAACCAACCCCCTAATTTAACTCATGTCTTAATCAATAGAGTTAACCTGTTCTTTTTGTTATTCAAGGTTTTTGAGTTGTTTTGTTTGACTTTTGCACGTTTATCTTCACGTGATTGGTCCCTGATTGATGTTTTGTTACCCTTGATTCACTGAAACTAAGTCTATTTCAACAATTCTTCTTAGAACTAATCCCTGAGAATCGATTAAATTAATTATCACTTGCTGCAATAGCGTTGTGTATACTTGCACAGATTAAAATGTTGGTTGATAAAAATCATTCACCCTCCTTTGAGCAACATAGGACAAGTTGTGTCCATTGATATAACCAATGCCCATGAGCCAACCCTTCATTGATTGTTCGTAGTCACAACTGGGTCAAAATTATCCTTTTATTCCTTGTGCCCACCACTTGCACCTTAAGTACCACTGCTCCTCTAATGAACAACTTGTTTACGGTCCTAGCATAAACTACATCCCTCTCAGGCCAGTGAGAGGGTGGGCTTCCTTTGTTCAAGCCCTAGAGTCAACCCTTAAGGGAACAACCTCTCTAGTTTTCCTAGCGGGGGAATGAGTGAATTCCATCTCACAAAGTTAAGTTCCCAACTACACACGTGGTTCTACCCCTGAGAAGATATGCTTATTGAGTGGCGACTTAGGCACACTCTCACCCATACTAGTCTAAGGACAACCTCCCACAAACAGGAGTTCATAACCCGCTCAAGATTAAGATCGAGTCACTAATGGTCATTTACGAATTAATAAGTCCTAAACTGTCAACGGTGTTACATCAGTTGGTCTAATAATTTACGGTCCGGTCTTGTACAATCTCATTGCACCAGATGCCCCCACTCGCATGTCTACTACATGAACAAGTTGGATCGCCTCGTTTGTATTAAATACAAAGTGAGTCGCATCCATAGTGTTACTAGAATGATGTTCCCAACCTTATCCATATACTATATGAAGGAAATGAAACTCCCACAGCGGAAACGACTTTGAATCGTCGTAGTGTTCGTTGTGAAAACGTTTCATAAAATTAAACCTATCTTATAAATTCTAGGCTAAACATGCATAAAACGAAGGAAAACAGTGAGTAATTGTTACTTAGTTGTTGAAAAACACTTCTTCGCCAATTCCTTCTCCGATCACGAACTCTTCTTGCCTTCGATCTCTACAATCACAATCTCTCGAATCAAACAGATTGGGCACTTCCAAAACGATCTTCTCGGTTGTTCTCGATCGGTAGAGGGAGAGTGGTGGAACTCCCTTTTGTTTGGGGTAGAGAGAATTTGAGAGAGAACTTGAGAGATGAGAGTGCTCTTTTTGGTGAGATTCCAAAAAATGGCCAATTGATCTTACAAAGCCTTCTCACAAAGGCCTTTTATAATGGTGATAAGTGGGGTTGAAATCTCCACCTATTTACCATTTTACCACAACATTAGGTTATGCAAATCATATTTGCATAACACATATAATAAGATATCTCATACCTTATTATACAAATAACAATTGTATAATTGTGGATTTAAAATCGAATCACATTCAATTTAATTTTTCTCAATCCAATTTCTCTAAATTAGCACTAATCAATCAATTAGGCTAGCCTATAGTTTATTATGAATCTCATTCACATTAAACTATATATTATGCCAATCATATCTCATATAACTGACATAAATACCCTTTTAATGAATTTGAACACTTCAAATCCACAAAAAAATTTAAACCCTCAATTTATCCAGTTTAAGCCAATCGAGGGACCTAATGGACCTACAGATGACGAGCTCCAATGATCCGAGATTAACCTGTCAAACTCTTTGACCCAGTTATTCAACATTCATTAGCTACGGTAACACTCCACTAAAGCCCGTAGCTGCACTCCTATCACTGTAGGACAAGTTGTGTCCATTGATATAACCAAGTCCCGTGAGTCGACCCTTCAGAAGTTGTTCGTAGACACTGTTGGGTCAAATTATCGTTTTACTACTGTGTCTACCTCTTGCTCCTTAAGTCCCACTGCTCCTCGAATGAACAATAACGTTGTATGGTCCAACCATAAACAACACCCCTCTCGGGCCAGTGAGAGGGTGGGCGCCCGTTGTCCAAGCCCTAGAGACAACACTTAAGGGAACAAACCCTCTAGTTTCCTTAAGTCGGGAACGAGTGAATTCCATCTCGCGTAGATATGTTCCCAACTCACCACGTGGTCATATCCCTTAGAAGATAGGCATATTGGGTGAATAACTATGACCACCCTCACCCGTACTAGTCAAAGAACAGACCGCCGCAGATAGGAGTCTGTAACACACGCAGGATTAAGGTCGAGCCACAATTGGTGATCTACGAAGTTATTAGTCCTATACTGTTAACGGTGTTACATTACTAGGTGTAATAATTCACGGTCCAGTCTTGTACAATCTCATTGCACAGGCTGCCCACACTCGCACGTCAATCACATGAACGAGTTGGATCACCTCGTTTGTATCTAATACAAAGCAGGCCGCATCCACAGCGTATCCAGGATTAGGTCTCCAACCCTATCCATATACTGTAGACCGTTCGGGTCATAAACTCGAACGTGTTCCCCCCTATGTGTCCACTACACACCGTTCAAGTTCTAGTTCTCTCATAATTCAATGACCCTGAAGCTCAGTTTATTGGATAAAGTTTGAAAATATGCGAGTCACAAAGTGATGAAAAAATAACTCTTCTTTATTTCAAAAAGTAATGTTACAAACATATACGAGATTAGGGCATACATCCCAACAAACTCCCAATTGGACTAAGCTAGTGGAGTACAAAATACATTTTTCAAATGTACAATAAAATACACTAAACTAGGGCATTGAATACCCTTTACAATACTCCCACTTGCCCTAGTACAGAAGCAATCAAAGACCTAGACTCTCTAGGTGATCCTCAAACACCTTAGCCATGAGGGTCTTTGTAAATGGATCAACAACGTTGTGCTCCGACGCTATCTACGTGACTGTCACGTCTCCGCGATGCACAATCTCCCGTATCAGGTGATACTTTCGCTCAATGTGTTGGCCCCTCTTATGACTCCGAGGTTCTCTCGAGTTGGCTACTGCACCACTGTTGTCACAAAACAGGGTAATCGACAAGTTCATATTTCGAACAACTTCCAAATCCATCATGAACTTCCTGAGCCAAACAACTTCCTTTGCAGCTTCACAAGCGGCAACATACTCGACTTCCATCATGGAATCAACGATGCATCCCTACTTGATGTTTCACCACACTACAGCTTCTCCATTCAGAATGAAGGTTAGCCCCGTAGTGGATTTCCTAGAATCTTTATCGGTCTGAAAGTCAGAGTTTGTGTATCCCATAAGGATCAAATCCCCACTCCCATACACAAGGCTGTAGTTCCTCGTTCTCCTAAGATACTTGAGTATTGCCTTTACGGCTGCCCAGTGATCTAATCCTAGATTGGATTGATACCTACTGATAATCCTAACTGCATAACAGATGTCGAGCCTAGTACATAACATGTCATACATGAGGCTCCCTACAGCTGAAGCATAGGGGATTCGTCTCATATCCTCAACCTCTTGAGGTGTCTTAGTGTTGGAATTTTTGTCCTAATCTCGTGTTTGTAATATATTGTTTGAAATTAATAAGAGTTATTCATTTCATCACTTTGTGTCTCGCAATATTTATAAACTTTTCCAATAAACTAAGCTCCAGGGTCATTGAATTTATGAGAGAACTAGAACTTGAACGGTGTGTAGTGGACACACAGGAAGGATCACGTTCAAGTTAATGACCGAGCGGTCTCACGATATATGGATAGGGTTGGAGACCTAATCCTCGGATACACTCGTGGATGCGACCGCTTTGTATTAGATACAAACGAGTGATCCGACTCGCTCTTGTGGTTGACATGCGAGTGGGGCATCCTGCAATGAGATTGTACAAGATCGACCGTGAATTATTAGACCTCATGATGTAACACCGCTGACAAGTGAGGGACTAATAACTTCGTAGATGACCATTAGTGACTCGACCTGAATCCTGAGCGTGTTAAGGACTCCTGTCTGCGAGGGTCTGTCCTTTGACTAGTACGGGTAAGGGTGGTCACAGTTACTCGCCTAATATGCCTATCTTCTCAGGGACAGGACCAAGTAGGGAGCTGTGAACTTAACTACGCGAGATTGAATTCACTCGTTCCCGCCTTTAGGAAAATTAGAGGGGTTGTTCCCTTAAGTGCTGTCTCCAAGGCTTGGACAACGGGCGCCCACCTTCTCACTGACCCGAGAAGGGTGTTGTGTATGGTTAGACCATCACAATGTGTTGTTCCTTAGAGGAGCAGTGGGGACTTAAGGAACAAGAGGTAGACACAGGGGTAAAATAGTAATTTGACCCAGCCGTGTCTACGAACAACCTGTGAAGGGTCGACTCATGGGCATTGGTTATATCAGTGGACACGTAATATTCTACACTGACGGGAGTGCAGCTACGGGCTATAGTGGAGTGTTACCGTAGCTAATGAATGTTGGTTAACCGGGTCAAAGAGTTTGACAGGTTAATCTCGGATTATTGGAGCCCGTCACTGTAGGTCCATTAGGTCCCTCGGTTGGCTCAATCTGGGTTAAAAGAAGGGTTAATGTTTTGGTATGAAATTGAAGTGTTCAATTTCACTTTAAGGGCATTTATGTCATTTATATGAGATATGAATGATATAATATATAGTTTAATGTGAATGAGATTCATAATAAACTATAGGTTAGCCTAATTGTTGAATTAGGGCTAGTTGGAGAATTTAATTCAGAGCAATTAAATTGGATGTGATTCAATTTAATTAATTCACAATTAATGCAAATGCGATTTGCAATATGAGATATGAGATATCTTATATTATGTGGTTATGCAAATGTGATTTGCATAACCTATGGTTGTGGTAAAGTGGTAATAATGTGGAGATTTTAACTCCATCATTCCACTATATAATCCCTTCTTGCAAGAAGGAATGTAACGATTTCTCTCATTTTTTTGATTTTCATCAAAGAAGAGAAGAAGAATTCTCTCTATTCTCTCTCAATTCTCCTCCCTCACCAAAACTCCAAAGTTCCCACAAACTTCCCTTTTCAAAAAGAGAACAACCGAGACTCCAAGTGGTGGTGTTCGGGTTCCGTTCGCGGGAAGAGTTCGTTGAGATCGAGAAGCACAAAGAGTTCGTGTTCTGAGGAAGAAACCTTGAAGAGAGTCTTCAACAAGTAAGTACCTCTAATCTTACTGTATTTTTCTTCATTTTCCAGCATTTTTAGCCTAGATCTTTAGTAGATCGTTTTAACAAAACCGAGTTGCGTAATGATACCATGACGATTCGATCGTCTTCCGCTGCGTGAAGATTGTCATTCCCTTCACTTAGGACATTGATCCTTAGACAGGTGAACCCCATGCCTGAAAGGCAGCAAGCCCTTCTTGGAGGTCTAATAATTCACGGTCCGATCTTGTACAATCTCATTGCATAGGATGCCCCCACTCGCACGTCAACCACATGAATGAGTTTAGTCACCTCGTTTGTATCTAATACAAAGCAGGCCGCATCCACAACGTTTCCAGAATTAGGTCTCCAACCCTATCCGTATACTGTAGACCGTTCGGGTCATGAACGAGATCTAATAAAAAGCGAGCCGCAAACCCTTCCTAAAGTTCTGCATCTTATATCTAGACAACATCTTGTCAATATAAGATGCCTGAGACATGGCTAGCGTTCTGTTCATTCTATTCCGGACTATCTGGATACCTAGAAAATACTGGTTCTCTCCGAAATCTATCATTTGGAGTTGCGAAGCCAACCATTCCTTAATGTCAGTAAGAAATCATACCTCATTCCAAATGAGAAGGATATCATCCACATACAATATAAGAAATGCGACAGTACTGTTGACGATTTTCTTGTAGACACAAGGCTCCTCAACATTCTGATCAAAGCCATAAGATTTGATCGCCTCATCAAACTTTATATTCCAAGACTTCGAGGCTTGTTTCAGTCCATAAATAGACCTATGAAGCCAAGAAACCTTTTGCTCTTGGCCTTGGGCAATGAACCCTTTGGGTTGGTCCATGAAGATGGTTTCATCAAGATTGCCATTCAGAAAGGCTATCTTAACATCCATCTGCCATACCTCATAGTCATAATATACGGTAATGGCCAGAAGGATCCTGATCGACTTTACCATGGCAACAGGAGAAAAGGTTTCCTCATAGTCAACCCCTTCAACCTAGGTAAAACCATTTGCCACTAGTCGGGCTTTGAAGGTCTGTACCTTCCCATCTACGCCATGTTTATGCTTGTAGATCCATTTACAATGAATAAGTTTAACCCCATCCAGTTGGCCCACAAGCTTCCAGACCGAATTGAAGTACATCGTCTCCATTTCCTGGTCCATAGCTTTAATTCATTCGTATTTGTCAACGTCTGCCATTGCCTGATCATAGGTCAATGGATCCTCGCAGTCATCATCAGGGGTGACAACTTGGGTTTCAGCCAAATCCATGTAACGTTCAGGCTGTCTCACAGCCTTCACACTACGTCGAGGTATTCTCAACTATTTAGAACGAACTTGACTAGACGAGCTAGGATCAACAACACTTGTTGACGTACTAGCCCTATCAACAACTCTTGTTGATGAACTGCCCATTTAATTTAACACAATCTTACTCCTTGGTAAGTGATCCCTGATGTGGTATCCTCAAGGAAAGTGGCGTTTGTCGACACAAGCACCCTATTTTCCTTAGGATCGTAAAACAGACCACCCCTAGTCTCTTTTGGGTAACCTACAAAGAGGCACAATTTTGAACGGGGTTCCAACTTCTTCGGATTTTATACCAACACATGGGTCGGGCATACCCAAATTCTGAAATGGTGTAAACTGCCTTTACGTCCATTCCAGAGTTCGTAAGGTGTTTCACAAACACTCTTCGACGGAACGTTGTTCAAAATATAAACCGCAGTCACCACAGCATAACCCCAAAAGGAATCAGGGAGACGAACATAGCTCATCATCGACTGAACCATGTCTAACAGGGTTCTGTTTCTCGTCTCCGATACACCATTCTGTTGTAGCATACCAGGTGATGAGAGTTTGGACGTAATTCCATGTTCTATCATATAGTCCTGGAATTCAGTGTCCATATACTCTCCACCTCGATCCAATCGAAGTGTTTTTATTGTTTTACATAACAGGTTCTCAACCTCAGTTTTGTACTCCTTGAACTTTTAAAGAGTTTTACACTTCCTATGCATTAGGTAAATATACCCATACCTTGAATAGTCATCTATAAAAGATACAAAGTATTCGTAACCTCCGTGCTTTAACACTCATCGGACCACAAAGGTCAGAATGTATAAGCACCAGAGGCTCTTTGGCTCTATATACTTTTCCACTAAAAGGACGTTTGGTCATTTTGCCTTCAAGGCATGACTCACATATCGGTAAAGAGTTTTCTTCCAACTCGTTTAGAAGTCCACTCTTCACTAGTCTCTCAATCCTACTGAGATTAATGTGGCCTAACCTTAGATGCCAAAGATGGGCATTTTCTTTAGGAGAAACTTTTACTCTTTTAGTTCCTGTTTCTGCCATTTTAAATAATTCAGTATTCAAAACACTTTTGACCGAATTAGGTTTCAAAACGTATAAGTAATTCTCAAGTGAAGCAGAACAAATCAAGTTGCCTTTGAAACAAATAAACGCTTTATTTAATTCAAAGTTAACAGATATATGATAACACACAAAATGTGCTATCCTTAGGCTTAATAATTGCAAGTTGTATGATAATTTTAGGCTTTTACATGTTTAAATCAATCAATTTCAGGTTAAGAGCTTAAACAGAACTGTTGGAGACAATTTGGATCACTCTGGATCGAAACGAGGCTATTAGGAGCTAAACATAACATCAATTGAAAGTAGAAGGATCAATCCAAGCTAGTAGACCCGAGGTGATGGCATTGCAACGCCAACGCCGTGATTGGTGTTTAGAAGCATTGAAGACCCCAGGCGCTAGCCTTGCAGCGTTGCAACGCTGTCTCGATAGGAAGATACACTTGAAGAACCGCACAGAGGGCGTTGCAACGCCAGATCGATAAGAGGTGCGCGCGTTAGGGTAGCGGCGTTGCAACGCTGCCCTCAGCGTTGCAACGCCATCGAGATATTCCATATATGACCAGCCACCTAGGGTACAACGTTGCAACGCTGTCCCTAGCGTTGCAACACTGTACCGATTGAGCCTATAAATAGAACATGTTGTTCTCATTACAAGGAGAGCCAAATTTGCTAGATTTTTGCCCTATTTTCGAAATACACTTTGTAAGAAGAGAGAAAAGATCGTTTTTGGGAGCCAAAGCATTTGTGGAGGTTCGAGATCGAAGACGGGAGCTCGGAGACAAAGGACTGGCATCAACACATAAGTTTAATTTCCTTTTATTTCAGATTGTAACTCTGTTTGAGACGTTTTCTACTTGTTTAGCTTGGTTTTCATGTGATTTAGAGTAGCTAGACATTGTAGTTAGGATTTGATTTACTTGTTAAGACTAAATTGCTATGTATTGGAGCATGTTTTGTTCTTATTTTTGGCAATTCGTTCTTCAATTCTTAATTCTGTTGGTTTAAGTGGACTCGAGAGATAAAACTTGAATTAGAGCAAAGTTGTCAAAACCTTTAGGAGTCTGACATGAGAATGACCTAGAAGTCTAAGAGAAACACATAAAGAAGTTGCTTAATGTCGTGCATGTCGTAGGTTCATATAGAGACTATGGAGTTTATTGCATGTGTGAGGCTCACTAAGAATCGAGAGGTTTTCTTGAGTATTTTACTTCTTGTTTATAAGTTCATCTCATTGGTTCATTGCATGTGTTAATTGAGTCATTAACTTGTATAATCACTTTCCTCAAATCTATCAATTCGTGTCTCCACGTGTTAGTTTGTTGTTTGTCTTTATTTTCAATCAACTATCCATGTTTTATTTCTTTAGCTAAAATTGAGAATTAGTATCTTAGTAATTAATTAATCTAGGACGATACTTGGACTCTCAAATCACTATACTAAAACTTGACTCGTACACTTCGGTATTGCATATTCATAATTATACGCAACAATAAACAATGTTCAATAACACAGGAATAGGAAACAAGGTATCTAGTAAACCCTAACACTATGTACAAATTATCTAATAATAAGTACTTCACGCCAAAAAAAAAGCTTCACCGTGTCGACTGCTGCAGCAGAGACAACCTTCTCGAATCCAACCCGTAGCGTTATCTCACCCTCTCGCAGCTACTGCAAGAAACTAATTCCTTGAAAAGAAGAACAAACATGGTTAGTGGCGCCCGAATCCAGTATCTAGGTAGAGTCATTTTTTTCACTAAATAAGTTTCAGTTACTAGTAAATCACATTTACCTTCTTTCCTCCTGTCGGCAAGGAACTTGGGACAGTTTCTCTTCCAGTGACCATCCCTGTTGCAGTGGAAACACGTTCATTTCTCCGCAGCTTCCTTGACCTTTTTCCCCTTCTGGGCGGTAGCACGATCAACATTTCCCTTCTTCAACTTCTTCTTCTTCCCTTTCGGGCCTGAAGAGCCTACAGACTTTTTCCCAGAGGTCGAACCCCTACGAAAGAACCTGAAAGCAACGTTTGCCTCAACTTCTAGTGTCTTGATCCTCATCAAGGACTAGAAGTTTTGTAGTTCGTTGAGTAGGGTGGTCAGAGTGTAGCTAATTTTGTTTATAACAATATTGCTACGAAACTGAAGAAAACTCTTCGAAAGAGTCTTCAAGATAAAGCTGACCTGGCTTGGCTCGTCGATCGAAGCTCCGTTCATCTCTGCCAGATAAAGTGGGTCATCATGTCTAGAACATGTTCACGGACAGACACCCCCTCCTTCATCCTAGCATTGAAGACGTGTTTGAGGGAATCATGTCGGACCTGAAAGGACTGTTGTCCAAACATTTCCTACAGAGATTCCATGATCTCCTTAGCGGTGATCATCACCTCATGCTTCTTTGCCAAAACTTCAGATAAGTTGGCAATGATGTAGACCTTGAGCTTTTCATTAGCCCTGATCCACCGATCGTACGCATCACGAACACTTCGCGATGTGGTCGAGCCCGACACCTGAGGACACTCCTCAGTGAGCACGAACTTTAGGTCGTCAGTTACAAAAATCGTGTTGATATAATTCTTCCACGTTTGAAAATTATCTCCTACGACTTTGTCTGAAACTAAAAGTGCAACTATTGAACTAGACGTTTTTGCTGAAAATAAGAAAAACTTTGTATTAGTCTCGAAAAAACTTTGAAAATCCAATAAGATTTTAGCAAATTTTTATCCTATGATCCCTAGGTCATTAAAAATTGCAATGATACCCCAAAGGTTTAGAATGATCACTCTGAAGGGTAAATGTAAACACTCCTCCTCCTGGGACGACTTTCTCTCACTGCACTTAATACCGAATAACTTTTATTCCATTAGGCATCCAGTTACCATTATTCGGTCTGAATCCATTAACTCTTAATGAATCCCGTGAGTGTCACCCTCTATCATTAAATTTCCAAGTATCCGTCCAAACAATAGCCACCGAAGGGTGAACCACAAAGGAAAACCAACTAGGAAATTGTATCCCTTTCGGGAATTCACGGTGTTCGGACTCCCATGATCAAGGCCCTCTGAAAGGATTGTCTAGTCCAGACCAAACTAGCAGGCAGATCATAGGGGTCTCACGGTGTGAATCGAAAGAAGAGACCGTGGGTCTCGTTTTCACAGGTCCCGCTCCCACTCACTATAAATACTCTCTCCATTCACGTGTATATTGACGCATACAAATACCATCCGAAGGGGACGTTCCCATTTGTGCCACGAGGCCGAGTATGGATCTCAAGGTGTGAACTTAACAGAGATTTGTGGTCTGAAAATAAAATGTATTTTATACACTTTATTTCCTCCCACTCAACACTTTAAGTTAATCGAGATTGACCTAGATAAATCGACTAATATTTACCTAAGTCTACCAATATAAGTCTTAGATTAGAGCAAAGTTGTCAAAATCCTTAGAAATCTGGCATGAGAATGACGTACAATTCTTTGGGAAACACATAAAAAAGTTGCTTAATGTCGTGCATGCTTTTAAAATTCATAAGAAAACTTTAGAATTTATCGTGTGTGCGAGACTCACTACGGATCGAGAGATTCCCTTGAGTATTTTCACTTCTTGTTTATAAATTCATAATATTAGTTTATTGCATGTGTTAAATAAGGAATTTACTTATGAAATCATCTTCCTTCAATTCTATCATATTCGTGTTTCCAATTGTACATTTATTTTCTATCTTTGTTTTCACTATCCATCAAAGTTTTGTTGCTTTAGATAAAATTGAGAATAAGTATCTTGGTAATTAATTAATCTGGAAACCCATTCCCGATGACGATACTTGGAACACTAAATCACTATACTAAAACTTGACCCGTACACTTGCGGTATTGCAAAATAATTTTACACAACACATTTCTATGTTATTGTGCTTGATCATTCATCACATGAATAATAAACTATATAACACACATTCATCACATGAATAAATGTTTGTCCATGCTTTTAATCTAAGAAATATAACACTTATATTAATTAAATTAAAACATGCATTATATTATAACACTTATAATATAATCCTATCATGCAAACTATATATTATAACTCCTATAATATAAATATGATGCATGAAATGTTTAACCTAAGTTGGGATTTTAATCTATATGACATACATTATGCACATAGAATAATAAATTTCATACATCATATGCATAAAATAAATTAAATAGCAAAATTGGACTGGTTTTGGCACCCTAGGGACTTTAATTCAATTCATTAACATCAATATAACTCCTATATCAATATTAATTAATTAAATTAATATATAAAATCATTTTACATAGAATAAAATAATTACAAATAAATTAAAAAACATCCACCATTGAAAACTACCCCCACAATGCCACTGTTACGCGAACCGAACTTCTCGCTGGAACTTCCCACTACGCGGCAGCGCTCAGCGTTGCACCTCGCGTATGCAACGCCTGAGCGTTGCAACGCTAGACCCAACATTGCTACGGTGACCTGCAACACAGCCTGGATCCGCAGGGACATCCTTGAGACGTCGAAGAACAACGTCTCAACACCGTCGACAGAACAACAACTCCTTTACTGTTCTTCGTCATTTTTCGCCAGATTCTGCTTCGATTTCTTCCCAGCAACTCTTGCCACGAACGACAAGGACTTACAGACTCGATTTACATAATAATTGCCCAACACAACGGGCCCTTACATTGATCTCATCAACGAAATGTAAATCTAAAATTAAAATGCCAAAACCAAAACATCCAACATGCAAACCTCAATTCATCTCATGAAATTAAAGCATATCCACCTAATTTTAAGAAAAAATAATTTTCACAACGAAAAGCCAACGATTGGCTCTGATACCAATTGAAGGGAATGAAACTCCCGTAGCAGAAACAACTTTGAATCGTCGGGGTGTTCGTTGTGAAAAACGTTTCTTAAAATTAAACCTATCTCATATATTCTAGGCTAAATATGCATAAAACGAAGGAAAACAGTGAGTAATTGTTACTTAGTTGTTGAAGAACAGTTCTACGCCAATTCCTTCTCCGATCACGAACTCTTCGTGCCTTCGATCTCTACAATCACGATCTCTCAAACCGAACGGATTGGACACTTCCAAAACGATCTTCTCAGTTGTTCTAGGTCGGTAAAAGGAGAGTGGTGGAATTCCCTTTGGTTTGGGGTAGAGAGAATTTGAGAGATGAGAGTGCTCTTTTTGGTGAGATTCCAAAAAATGGCCAATTGATCTTACAAAGCCTTCTCACAAAGGCCTTTTATAATGGTGATAGGTGGAGTTGAAATCTCCACCTATTTACCATTTTACCACAACATTAGATTATGCAAATCATATTTGCATAACACATATAATAAGATATCTCATACCTTATTATACAAATCACATTTGTATAATTGTGGATTTTAAATTGAATCACATTCAATTTAATTTTTCTCAATCAAATTTCTCTAAATTAGCACTAATTAATCAATTAGGCTAACCTACAGTTTATTATGAATGTCATTCACATTAAACTATATATTATGACAATCATATCTCATATAGATGACATAAATACCTTTTTAATGAATTTGAACACTTCAAATCCACACCAAACTGTAAACCCTAAATTTATCTAGTTTGAGCCAACTGAGTGACCTAATGGACCTACAGATGACGACCTCCAATTATCCGAGATTGACTTGTCAAACTCTTTGACCTGCTTATTCAATATTCATTAGTTACGGTAACACTCCACTAAAGCCCGTAGCTGCACTCCCATCACTGTAGGACAAGTTGTGTCCATTGATATAACCAAAGCCCGTGAGTCGACCTTTCACAGGTTGTTCGTAGACACTGCTGGATCAAATTACCGTTTTACCCCTATGTCTACCTCTTGCTCCTTAAGTTCCACTGCTTCTCTAATGAACAACAACGTTGTATGGTCCAACCATAAACAACACCCCTCTCGGGCCATTGAGAGGGTAGGCGCCCGTTGTCAAGCCCAAGAGACAACACTTGAGGGAACAACCCCTCTAGTTAAGTTGGGAACGAGTGGATTCCATCTTGCGTAGTCAAGTTCCCAGCTCCCCACGTGGTCCTGTCCCTGAGAAGATAGGCATATTGGGTGAGTAACTGTGACCACCCTCACCCGTACTAGTCAATGGACAAACCCCCGCAGACAGGAGTCTCTAACACGCTTAGGATTAAGGTCGCGTCACTATTGGTCATCTACGAAGATATTAGTCCTATATTGTTAAGGGTGTTACATCAGGAGATTTAATAATTCATGGTCCGGTCTTATACAATCTCATTGCACAGGATGCCCCCACTAGCACGTCAATCACATGAACGAGTTGGATCACCTCGTTTGTATCTAATACAAATCGGGTCGCATCCACACCGTATCCAGGATTAGGTCTCTAACCCTATCCATATACTGTAGACCGTTCGGGTCATAAACTTGAACGTGATCCTCCCTGTGTGTCCACTACACACTGTTCAAGTTCTAGTTCTCTCATAATTCAATGACCTTGGAGCTTAGTTTTTTGGATAAAGTTTGTAAATATGCGAGACAAAAAGTGATGAAAAAATAACTCTTATTTATTTCAATAAGTAATTTACAAACATATACGAGATTAAGACATACATCCTAACACTATAGACCGTTCGAGTGATTTACTTGAACGTGATCCTAACTATGTGTCCACTACACACCGTCCCAGATCTCATAAATATGTATGACCCTGAAGCTTAGTTTATTGGATTAAGTTTGAAATGCAAGATACAAGGTTTGATGGAAAAATAACTTTTATTTATATTCATCAATTGTTACAAACTATACGAGTTTAGGGCATGCACCCCAACATTCAGAACTTGAACCCCTAAGAGGATTTAGCTCATGATTTGGATAAGGAAAAATATTATCTTGCTTGCTGGAAAAATTAAAAGTCATATTTCAATAATCGATAAAACACGACAATGGGCGGAATAAATAAGGAATTGAAATTTGGTAAAATAAATGGTGGTCTCGACCTTTTCTTTTTATTCAATACAGAACTTAATCCAAATGTGAATCAGTATGGACTAAATTAAACTCTTACTAAGAATGCAATACGTGAAGAACAAGAGAAATCTAGGGAATCCTTTCGTTGATCGACTTCAAAATCCCAGGGAAATTAAGAGCCTTTACCTCCAATGCTTTCGTAAGGAGGGATCAACCAAGGATTCATTACAAATTAAGAAATAAGAAAAAGGTTGCTGAAAAAATAAAGGAAAAATAAAATGTTGTGATGAATACAATAACGAAGGAAAATTTGAAAGAAAATGGAGAAGAAATTGAGCTAGTAGCCTCCTTTTTTTATTCTCATTGCCTCTAGGGTTTTTTTGTGTATTTATAGGCGACCCTTACTTAGGGTTTCCTTGTTTGGATTCCCATAAATGTTGGAGGATAAATGAATCATGAATTTTTGTTGTCAATGTTTCCAAAAATGGTAGAAATCTCGTGATTCTCGCCGCCTTCCTTTTATGTAGATTCTCGCCAATGCAACCCACAATTTAGCTCGCATTTTGCATGGTCTAGTCTGGTCATTCTGCAGGTAAAAATGCGACCTGCAATTTTCCTGACATTTTTTTCTGTCTCATTTTCCTTCACAAAAACACACTAGATTAGCTTGTTTTTCACCATTTTGCACTAACCCTCTTGACTAATTTTGACCTCCCAAACATGAATCTGCATTCATATTTTTTAAATTCAAATCACATTTGAATATATTATGTCATACAAAAACCGATAGCTATATCACATATACTTGTCGATTTAAAACTCCTTTCCTAATTCGAACAATTCGAATTAATCCAACATACTGTTCTAAGTTTAATCCATATGAGCTAGAAGGAGAACCTAATGGACCTACAAATCATGTGCTCCAACAATCCGAGATTAACTGGTCAAACTCTTTAACCTAATTAATCAACATTTGTTAACTAACGGGTCATTCCACTAAAGTCCCGTAGTTGCACTCCTCTCACTGTATATATATTTTTGCCCACCTGATATAACCGTAATCAGTAAGTCAATCTTTCACAGGTTGTTCGTGGTCTCGGCTGGGTCAAAATATCGTTTTAACCCCGAGAACACTTTTTGTTCCTTAAGTCCCACTGAACCTCTTATAGAACAATTGATTTGTGGTTCAACCAACAAATCTAGTCCCTCTCAGCCTAATGAGAGGGTGGGGTCCCTTGTTCTAGTTTCCGAAGCCAGCACTTAAGGGAACAACCTATCTACTATCCCTAGAGTCGGGTAGGAGTGAATTTCGTCTTGCACCCTATGTCCCCAGTTATCTACTCAGTCTTACCCCTGAAATGCGAGGCTTATTGAGCCAACCATGTAGAGCTTCTCTCACCCATGCAGATCTGAGGATAATCCCGAATAAACAGGTGTTCATAGTTAGCTCAGGATTGAGATCGAGTTACCAAGGTCATCAAATTTGAATTAGTCAGTTTTATAAAGTAAACGGTGTTATAAAGCAAAAGTGACTAAGTCGTGGTCCAGTCTTATACAAACTCATTGCATAGGATGCCCCCACATACATATTTCTATATGAACGATTCAGGATCACATCGTTTGTACTAACTACAAAGTAGGCCTCATCCATAGTCTCCCCAGAATAAGGCGCCCAACCTTATCCCTATACTATAGACCATTTCAGGTTATATACTCGAACTTGATCTATGTTTTATGTCATCACATAAAGTTCAAGTCTATATTAAATAGCCTTGGGACCTTAGTTTATTGGATTCAAGATTATAGTATACTAATTCAATAACAATTTTATCGAAAAAGGAAACACGAAAAAAATGTTTATCAATTACAAACTACGAGTTTTAGGACATAAAATCCAATAAACTCCCACTTGGACTAAAACTCCTAGTGGAATATCTCAATGTTGAATTTAAGTGAGAAATATATGAGTACAATAAACATATGAATACAATAAACTAGGGCATATACACAAATGTTCTACCACTTGTCCTAGTTTACTAACTTCGTAGACCTAGAGACTGTAGGTGGCCTTCAAACACTTTAGCCGTGAGGGTCTTTGTAAAAGGATCGACAATGTTTTGCTCAGAAGATATGTGGGTCACTACAACATCTCCACGATGTACAATCTCCCGGATAAGATGGTATTTGCACTCAATATGTTTGTCGTGCTTATGGCTTCTTGGTTCTCTTGAGTTTGCAACTGCACCACTGTTATCACAATATAGGGTGATAACCAGATGCATATTTGGACCGACTTCCAAAATTTTCAAGAATTTCCTCAACTATACTGCTTCTTTTGCAGCTTCACATGCAGCTACGTACTCAGCTTCCATTGTGGAGTCTGCAATACAGTTTTGCTTCACACTTCTCCATACTACTGCTCCTCCATTCAGAATGAACACTGATCTCGATGTGGATTTTCTTGCATCTTTATCGGTCTGGAAATCAGAGTCAATGTATCCAGTAAGGATCAAATCCTTAGTACCATACACGAGCATGTAGTTCCTCATTCTCCTAGGATACTTGAGGATATTCTTAACGGCAGTCCAATGATCATATCTAGGATTGGACTGATAAACCCAAGTAATGGCCAGGCTGATGAACAACCCTCCCACTACATCGAGGTATTCTCAACTCTTGAGAAGGATGTGACTGACTAGATATACTAGTTTTATCTACTACTTTAGTAGATGAACTAGCTTTATCTGTAGCTTCTTTGAAAAGTTTATTTAATACTAGTCTACTACGAGGTTGATGACTTATGATGTGGTCTTCCTCTAACAATGTTGCATTTGTCGACATAAAAACCTTATTCTCTTCAGGATCATAAAACATACCACCTTTTGTGTCTTTTGGATAACCTAAAAATAGGCATCACTTTGAATGACGTTCTAATTTTTTTCGAATTTTGCACCAACACGTGTGTCGGGCATCCCAAAATCCTAAAGTGATGTAAACTACCTTTACGCCCTTTCCATAGTTCATATGGTGTTTCTAAAACACTTTTAGAGGGAACATTATTCAAAATATAGACAATTGTTTCTAGTGCATGCCCCCAAAAGGAATCAGGTAACTTAACAAAGCTCATCATTGAGCGAACCATGTCCAACAGGGTTTTGTTTCTTCTTTCAGATACACCGTTCTGCTGAGGCATATTAGGTGCAGAGAGTTGTGACTTGATTTCGTGTTCTGTCATATAGTCTTGGAATCTTAAGTCCATGTACTCCCCACCTCGATCTGATCGGAGTGTCTTAATCCTTTTACCTAACTGGTTCTCAACCTCAGTCTTATATTCTTTGAACTTTTCAAAAGAATTAGACTTGTGATGCTTTAGGTAAATATGACCACACCTTGAATAATCATCAATGAAACTGATGAAATATTCATACCCACCTCGAGCTTTGACATTCATCGGTCCACAGAGGTCTGAATGTACGAGCTCTAAGGGTATTGTGGCTCTAAGACCTTTTTCAGTAAAAGATCTCTTAGTCATTTTTCCCTCAAGACAAGACTCACATGGAGGTAAAGAATTGTCTTCTAACTGATTTAGGAGTCCATTCTTAACCAATCTCCCAATCCTATTGAGATTTATGTGACCAAGTCTTAAGTGTCATAAATAGACATTGGAAGAAACTTTTTTGTCTTTTATTCTGAGTTTCGGTTGTTCTAAAAATCTCATTATTTAAGACAAATTTTGCTTTAGTTGTCTTAACTTATATAAGTTGTTTCCTAGAATAGCAGAACAAATTTGAATTCCTTTTCTGAAAATGAACGCTTCATTGATTTCAAAGGAAATTTTATACATTTGTTATAATATACATGTGATAGATATTAAATTTCGTTTCATTTTAGGAGCATACAAAATATCTTTAAGTATGATATATCTATCGTCGAAATACAACTTCAAGTCTCCCACTGCGTCGACCGAGACAACCTCTTCAGTTCTAACCTTGAGGGTGATCTCGCCTTCTTCTAGCCTTTTCCAGGAACTAGTTTCCTGAAAAGAAAAGCAAATATGATTAGTGGCCCCTTGTTGCGTATAATTTTGATATTGCAATATCGTAGTGTACGGGTCAAGTTTTAGTATAGTGATTTATGAGTCCAAGTATCGTACTTGAGAATGGGTTTCTAGATTAATTAATTACTAAGATACTAATTCTCAATTTTAGCTAAAGCAACATAATATGGATAGGTGATTGAAAGTAAAGACAAGCAAACAAACAAATATGTGAAGACACGAATTGATAGATTTGAGGAAAGTGATTATACAAGTTAATGACTCAATTAACACATGCAATGAACCAATGAGATGAACTTATAAACAAGAAGTAAAATACTCAAGAAAACCTCTCGATTCTTAGTGAGCCTCGCACATGTAATAAACTCCATAGTCTCCATATGAACCTATGACATGCACGACATTAAACAACTTCTTTATATGTTTCCCTTAGACTTCTAGGTCATTCTCATTCCAGACTCCTAAAGGTTTTGACAATTTTGCTCTAATTCAAGTTTTATCTCTCGAGTCCACTTAAACCAACAGAATTTAGAGTTAAAGAACGAATTGCCAAAAATAAGAACAAACCATGCTTCAATAAAGAACAATTTAGTCTTAAAAGTAAATCAATTCCTAACTACAATGTCTAGCTACTCTAAATCACATGAAAACCAAGCTAAACTAGTAGAAAACGTCTCAAACGGAGTTACAATCTGAAAGAAAAGGAAATTAAACTTATGTGTCTATGTCGGTCGTTCGTCTCCGAGCTCCAATCTTCGATCTCAAACCTCCATGAATGCTTTGGCTCCCAAAAACGCTATTTTCTCTCTTCTTACAAAGTGTATTTCGAAAATAGGGCAAAAATCTAGCAAATTCGGCCCCTTTGTAATGAAAACATAAGGTTCTATTTATAGGCTTAATCGGTGCAGCGTTGCAACGCTAGGGACACCGTTGCAATGCTGTACCCTAGGCGGCTGGTCATATATGGAATATCTCGATGGTCGCTACCCTAACACGCGCGCCTTTCTATCGATGTGGCATTGCGACGCTACAAGGCGCGCACATAAACGCTTCTCTCATGCGGTCCTTCATATATGCTTACTTATCAAGATAGCGCTGCGACGCCGCAAGGCGCCGCGTTACGCTTATCAGCGATGGTCTTCAACGCATCTTGGTTGCACGTTCGACGTTGCAACGCTCTACATGGTGTTACAACGCCATCTCCTCGGGTCTTCAAGCTTGGTTTGGCCCTTTCACTTTCGATTGATGTTATTTTAAGCTCCAAATAGCCTCGTTTCGATCCCGTGTGATCCAAAATGTCTCCAATTGTTATGTTTACGCTCTTAACCTAAAATTAAGTAATTTAAACACGTAAAAGCTCTGAAATCATTATAAAACTAACACTAATTAAGCCTAAGGATAACACATTTTGTGTGCTATCACCCCTGAATCCAATATCCAGGTTGAGGTATCATACTCCACTAAACATGTTTCAACAACTAGTAAATCATATTTACCTTGTGCTTCTTTATCTGTTTTTTTCTCAGCAAGGTACTTCAGGCAATTCCTCTTCCAGTGCCCGTTTTGGTTGCAGTGAAAATATTTTCCTTTTTCTGCAACTTTCCTTCCCTTGTTTGTCATGGGAGGCTTCCCCTTGCCCTTCTTTTTCACTTGAACACACTTGTTTTTTGAAGGTCCAACTTTAATTTTAGAGGATGATTCTCTTAAAACTTTCTTTGTGGTGACAATATTTGCCTCCACCTCTTCCCCTTAGACTTTGTAAGATTTTGAAAATGCTGGAGCTCGTTAAGAAGGGTTGTCAGATTAAACTCTATCTTATTCAGAGAAGCATTCGTCTGAAATGGTATGAATGAAGGGAATGAAATCCCGTGCAGCGAAATGACGATTAAATCGGCGTGGTATCGTTGTGAAATTCGTTTTCTTAAAATTAAACTATCGCATAGAATTAGGCTAAACATACAAATGAGAAGGAAAAACAGTAAGAAACTTACTTGTTGAAGAACCTTTCTTCACGATTCCTTCCTTAGATCACGAACTCTTCGTGTTGTTCTCAACGATCTCGAACTCCTCGTACGAACAAACGAACCGGACACTTCCACTAAGTTTCTCGGTTGTTCTACTATTGGTAGAAGGAGAATGGTTGGATTCTCTTCTTTGGTGTAGGGAGGAGAGATTGAGAGAGAGGTGCTTTTGAGAGAAAATTGCCAATTGCCTTTTGGTGAGAAATCCAAAAATGAGCAATCAAGCTTTCCACCCCTTCTTGCAAAGGGGTTTATATAATGGTGATAGGTGGAGTTGAAATCTCCACTTATTCACCATTTTACCACACCAATAGTGAAGGGAATCAAAGTCTCTGCAGCGGAAGCGATTGCGAATCGCGCGCTCTTGATTTAGTTACAACGATAAATTAAAGAACATACATAACAAGAGTAAGCGTAAAATCAGAATGGACAACAAGAATGTTACCTTTGAAGAACCTTTCTTCAAGTGCTCCTCCTCTCTCACGATCGAGATCAACGCAACACGAACTCGTACGAACACCGACACTACCACCGGATCTTCTCCGTTGTTCTCTGGGTGAGGGAGGAAGGTGGGTTCCCTTTAGGAAAAGTGAGGTGTTTTGTGAGAGAGATGTTTGTTGTCATGGAACCTTTCCAACAACAACAAAATGCTAGGAATCACTTAGAATGACTTTTTTTTTTTATTTACATCTCATGCAACCATATATATAGGGGAATGGGATGGAAATGACCATCTTACCCCTCCTTTATTCTCTCTTTAGTATATAGTTTATAGATGAATCTAATTCACATTAAAACTATATATTATATCAATTATATCATATATAATTGATATAACACCTCATGTATGAAATTGAACACTTCAATTTCACTCCTAACTTTATACCCTCAATATTACCATATTGTGCAACGGAGGGATCTAATGGACCTACAGTTCATGAGATCCAATGATGTGAGATTAACTAATCAAACTCTTTGATCCAGTTAATCAATATTCATTAACTACAAGTCACTCAACTATAGACTTTTAGCTGCACTCTCCTCACTGTAGATATTATTGTGTCCATGATATAGTCATTACCCATGAGTCGACCCTTCACAGGTTGTTTGTAATCACAGTTGGGTAAAATTATCGTTTTACCCCTGTGATTACCTTTTTGCTCCTTAAGCACCACTGATCCTCTAATGAACAACAAGTCTAAAGTCCTACCTTAGACTCATACCTCATATAGAGGGCGGGGCCCCGTTGTTCAAGACTGAGTCGGGCTTCTTAAGGGAACAACCTATCTAATTCCTTAGTGTATGAATGAGTGAATTCCATCTTGCACAGTTAAGTTCCCAGCTACCTACGAGATTCTGTCCCTGAGAAGGTAGGCTTATTGAGTCGACTACAGGCCACTCTCACCCATACTAGTCTAAGGAAAAATCCCTATAAGCAGGAGTTCTTAACTTGGTAAGGATTCAGGTGGAGTCACTAATGCCCATCTATAAATTACTAGTCTTATCCTGTTAACGGTGTTACACTGGTTAGACTAATAATTTACGATCCAGTCTTGTATGAACTCTTCATACAGGATGTCCCCACTCGCATGTCAACTACATGAATGAGTTGGATTACCTCATTTGTACTAATTACAAAGTAGGTCGCATCCATGGTGTTACCAGAACAAGGTTTCCAACCTTATTCTTATACCATAGACTATTTAGGTTATAATCTTGAACTCAACCCAAATAGTGTCCACTACACTGATTTCAAGATAAACGTTATAACCTTGGAGCTTAGTTTATTGGATTTATAAAAGCAAGACTGTAATCTTATCAAAACAAATAATACTTTATTTAATTGATCAAAATTACACAAGTTTAGGGCATAAATCCCAACAATCTCCCACTTGACCTAAAGCTTGTGGAGTACTAAACATTACAGTAATGTAAATACAATAAACTAGGGCATTTAAACCCCTTTGTTCAAAATACTCCCACTTGCCCTAGTTGGGGAAGACTTGTAAACCTATACCTTCTAGGTGACTCTCAAATACTTTAGCCGTGAGAGCCTTTGTAAAAGGGTCAGCAATGTTGTGCTCTAGGGCTATCTTCGTGACAATCACGTCTCCTCTATGCACGATCTCCCAGATGAGATGATACTTCCGCTCTATGTGCTTTCCCCTCTTGTGACTTCTGGTTCCTCTCGAATTTGCCATCGCACCACCATCAAGTATCGCAATACAAATGACGTGATGGGCAAAGTCATATTTGGATTAACTTCCAAATTTAGCATGAATTTCCTTAACCAAACGTCCTTCTTAACTGCTTCACAAGCTGCTACATATTCGGCCTCCATGGTGGAATCAGTGATACATCCTTCCTTGACGCTTCGCCATACTACAGGTCCTCCGTTAAGAGTGAATATTGACCCTGATGTAGATTTCCGAGAATCTTTATCAGTCTGAAAGTCAGAATCCGTGTATCCTGTAAGGATCAAATCTTTAGCCCCATACACAAGCATGTAGTTCCTTGTTCTCCAAAGATACTTAAGGATTGTTTTAACTCGCCCCCAGTTGTTCAAGTCCTTGATTGGATTGATACCTACTTACAATCCCAACTGCAAAACAGATGTCAGGCCTAGTACACAAAATGGCGTACATCAGGCTCCCAACAGCTGATGCGTAAGGAATCCGTCTCATATCCTCCACTCCTTGAGGTGTCTTAGGACACTTTTCCTTAGACAAATGGATTCCATGTCTAAAAGGCAACAAACCCTTTTTGGAATCTTGCATCTTAAACCTTGACAACACTTTGTCTATGTATGATGCTTGACACAAGGCTAGTGTTTTATTCTTGCGGTTCCGGACAATCTGGATCCAAAGAACAAATCACGCATCACCCAAATCTTTCATTTGGAACTCGTAGCTAGCCATTCCTTGATATCGAGAAGATAACCTACATCATTCCCAATGAGTAGGATATCATCCACATAGAGAATTAGGAATGCGACGTAACTATTGATGATTTTCTTGAGACACAAGGTTCATCATCATTCTGTCAAAACCATAAGATCCGATAGCCTCATCAAATCTTATATTCCAGACCTAGAGGCTTGTTTCACCCATAAATGGACCTTTTAAGCCTGCAAACCTTTTGCTCTTGTCCTTGTTTAATGAACCCTTTGGGTTGGTCCATGTAGATGGTTTCCTCAAGATTGCCATTCAAAAAGGTTGTCTTGACATCCATTTGTCATACCTCGTAGTCATAATATGCGACAATGGCAAGAAGGATACGAATAGACTTTACCATAGCAACAGGTGAAAAGGTTTCCTCATACTCAACCCCTTCAACCTGGGTATAACCCTTTGCTACTAGTCTAGCTTTAATGGTTTGCACCTTCCCATCTTCACCACGTTTTCTTTTGTAGATCCACTTACAACCTATAGGTTTTACCCCATCAGGCTTATCTACAAGATCCCAAACAGAATTGAAGTACATAGACTCCATTTCTTGGTCCATGGCTATGACCCATTTGTCTTTGTCTTTGTCAACCATTGCTTGATTATAAGTCAATGGATCCTCGCAGTTGTCATCTGGTACAACAACTTGGGTTTCAGCTAAACCCATGTAACGGTCAGGCTCTATCACAAATCTCCCACTACGTCGAGGCATACTCAACTCTTGAGATGGACTTTTTTTACTAGACAAACCAGTATCAACAACTCTTGTTGACGTACTAGTGTTCTTATTAGCAACCTTTGTTATTGTTCCGTCTAACTCACTCAACACTACTTTACTTTTTGGTTTGTGGTCCCTTATGTGGTCCTCCTCTAAGAAAGTGGCATTTGTAGACACAAAAACCTTATCGTCCTTAGGATCATAGAATAAACCACCTCTTGTATCTTTTGGGTATTCTACGAATAGGCATAATTTTGAACGTGAATCCAACTTCTTTGGATTTGTCACAAGCACATGTGCAGGACAACCCAATATTCTGAAGTGACATAAACTACCTTTACGTCCTTTCCAGAGTTCAAAAGCTATTTTAGAAACACTTTTGGAGGGCCCATTATTCAAAATGTATACTGCAGTCTCCACTGCTTAACTTCAAAACAAACTAAGGAGATGACCATAACTCATCATTGATCGAACCATGTCCAACAAGGTTCTATTTCTCCTTTTCGATACACCATTTTGTTGTGGTGTGCCCGGAGCTGAGAGTTGGGATGTAATTCCATGTTCTATCATATAGTTCTGGAATTTTAAATCCATGCACTCTCCACCTCGATCCGATCGAAGTGTTTTAATAGTTTTACCTAATTGATTTTCAACCCCAGTCTTAAATTCCTTGAACTTTTCAAGTGCTTCAGATTTGTGGTGCATTAGGTAAATATGCCCAAATCTAGAATAATCATCTATAAAAGAGATGAAATTTTCATATCCTCCCCTGACTTTAACATTCATCAGACCACAAAGGTCTGAATGTATGAGCTCTAGAGGGTCTTTGGCTCTATAACTTTTTCCACTAGAAGGTCTTTTAGTCATTTTGCCTTCTAGGCATGATTCACATACTGGCAAAGAATTTTCTTCTAACTCGTTTAGAAGTCCTTTCTTTACCAATCACTCAATCCTATTGAGATTAATGTGACCCAATCTTAGATGCCAAAGATGAGCATTTTCTTTAGGAGAAATTTTACGTTTCTTAGTTTGTGCGTTTGCAGTTTTAAATAATTCAGTGTTCAAAACCATTTTGACTAAATTAGGCCTTAAAACATACAATCCATTTTCTAATGAAACTAAACATATTTCTAAATCTTTCTTCGAAATAAACAACACTTTATTCATCGAAAAGGAAACAAAAATACATTGTTCAATAAGGCAAAAAATGGAAATAAGGTTTCTAGTAAACCCTGGAATCACTAATATATTGTCCAACAATACATATTTCTTGCCAAAATAAAGCTTCATCGTTCCTACTGCTACAGCTGAGATGACTTCTCCATTTCCAATCCGGAGCGTTATCTCTCCTTGCTGTAGCTGCTGCCAGGAATCAATTCCCTGAAAAGAAGAGCAAACATGATTAGTGGCACCTGAATCAAGTATCCAAGCTGTTTTATCATTCTCCACTAAACAAGCTTCTAGGCAAAGTAAATCATATTTACCTTCCTTCTTCTTTTCTGCAACGTACTTCAGACAGTTTCGTTTCCAATGCCCGTCTTTGTTGCAGTGGAAACACTTTCCTTTGTCAGCAATGTCTTTGACTTTCTTGCACTTCTGGGCGGCAGCTTTGTAAGCCTGTTTCCCTTTACTAACCTTCTTTATGTTCTTCTTCTTACCTCTCAGGTTAGAAGAAGATGAAGCCACTGTTTTTGTCTCGGAGGTCGAACCTCTGTGATAACTCCTACCGACAACATTTGCCTCACCTTTCGATCCCTGAATTTTCATCAAAGACTGAAAGGTCTGGAGTTCATTCAGAAGGGAGGTAAGATTAAAAGTAAGCTTGTTCATAATAACATTACTTCTAAACTACAGGAAACTATATGGAAGGGTTTCCAGAATGAAGCTAACCTAGCTCGACTCATCGATGGAAGCACCATTCGACTCCGCGATGTTAAAGTGCACCATCATATCCAGGACATGATCCCGAACAGATGTACCCTCTGGCATCCTCGAGTTGAACATGTACATTAGGGCATTATGTTGGGCTTGTGTGGATTGTTGTCCAAACATACCCTGCACAGAATCCATGATTTCCTTGGCGATAATCATGCCCTCATGCTTCTTGGCTAATATGTCAGACATACTTGCCAGCATATAGACCTTGGCCTTATCATTGGCCTTGATTCATCGATCATATGCATCACGAACATTTCGTGACGCATTCGAGCATGGCACCTGAGGACACTCCTCAGTTAACACAAACTTCAGATCATCCACTACATAAATAGTGTTGAGTTTGTTTTACCATGTCATCATATTCTCTCCAGTTAACTTTTCCGCACCCAATAAGGAAATTATAGAGCTAGACATTTTTGCTGAAAATTTTACAAACAAACTTGTATGAGTTTCTTGCTATTACTCTAATCCAATCATGTTTTAGCTAATTATAATATGATTCCTAGGCCATTTATAATTTGCAATGATACTCCAAAGGTTTAGAATGTATGACACCGAAGGGTAATAAAAAACACTCCTCCTCTTGATCAATACACTTTTGACCAAAACCTTGTTGGGATGTATGTCCTCATCTCGTGTAGTTTGTAATATTCCAAGTTGTAAATGAATAAGAGTTATTTATTTCAACATTGTGTAATAAATAAGAGTTATTTATTTAAACTTTGTGTCTCGCATTTTTCATAAACTTAATCCAATAAACTAAGCTCCAGGGTCATTGTATTATGAGAAAACTAAGAACTTGAACGGTGTGTAGTGGACACACAGGGAAGATCGCGTTCGAGTTAATGACCCAATCGGTCTACAGTATATGGATAGGGTTGGAGACCTAATCCTGGATACATTGTGGATGCGGCCCGCTTTGTATTAGATACAAACGAGGTGATCTTACTCATTCATGTGGTTGACATGCGACTGGGGGCATCCTGTGCAATGAGATTGTACAAGATCGACCGTGAATTATTAGACTTCATCGATGTAACACCGCTAATGAGATAGACCTAATAAATTCGTAGATGACCATTAGTGACTCGACCTTAATCCTGAGCGTGTTACGGACTCCTGTCTGGGGGGCTCTGTCCTTTGACTAGTACGGGTGAGGGTGGCCACTGTTGCTCGCCCAATATGCCTATCTTCTTAGGGGCAGGACCACGTGGGGAGCTGGGAACTTGACTACGCAAGAAGGAATTCACTCGTTCCCGACATAGGGAAACTAGAGGGGTTGTTCCCTTAAGTGTTGTCTCCAGGGCTTGAACAACGGGGCCCCACTCTCTCATTGGCCTGAGAGGGTTGTTGTTTATGGTCGGACCATGCAACGTAGTTGTTCATTAGAAGAGAAGTGGGACTTAAGGAGAAAGAGGTAGACACAGGGGTAAAACGGTAATTTGACCCAGCTGACTTGAAACAACCTGTGAAGGGTCGACTCATGGGTATTGGTTATATCGATGGACACAACTTGTCCTACAGTGATGAGAGTGCAGCTACGGGTTTTAGTGGAGTGTTACCGTAGCTAATGAATGTTGAATAACCGGGTCAAAGAGTTTGACAAGTTATTCTCGGATCATTGGAGCTAGTCACGTGTAGGTCCATTAGGTCCCTTGGTTGGCTCAAATTGGAAAAATTGAGGGTTTACAGTTTGGTGTGAATTTGAAGTGTTCAAATTCATTATTTGGGTATTTATGTCATTTATATGAGATATAGATGACATAATATATAGTTTGATGTGAATGAGATTCATAATAAACTATAGTATAACCTAATTGATTAATTAGTGCTATTTGGAGAAATAGAATTGAGAGAAATAAAATTGAATGTGATTCAATTTATAATTCCACATTTATGCAAATGAGATTTGTATAATAAGGTATGAGATACCTTATATTATATAATATGCAAATATGATTTGTATATTATATAGTTGTGGTAAAATGGTGAATTGGTGGAGATTTTAACTCCACCACAAACCATTATAAAAGGATGCATTCAAAGGCATCTCAATACACTTCTTGCCATTTTTGGATTTCCATCCAAAGAGAGCAAGACAATTCTCTCTAGAATTCTCTCAAAAACTTCTCCTCACCCAAAACCAAAGGGAGTCTCACCTACTCTCCCTCAACCTCCCGAGAACAACCGAGAAGACCCTTTGGAGGTGTCTCCCTGTTCGGATTGTGGTTCGTGTTCGAGGAGGACGTTGGATCTAGAGAGATCGTGACCGGAGAAGGAGAAAACGTTGAAGAAGAGTTCTTCAAGAGGTTAGTACTTTTTACTTATTGTTTTTTTCTTCTTCTTTGCATGTTTAGCCTAGGATCTATGAGATAGATTCAATTTTAAGATAGAATTACACAACGGATCAACGACGTTTCACTACGTCTTCCGCTGCGGGAATTCAAAATCCCTCAAACCTAATACCATAATAACTCTTATTCATATAGGTTTTAGTTACCATTTTTTTCGGTTTGGATACATACACAACTTATGTACCCCGTGAGTGTAACCCTCTGTCTTTAGATCCCAGAGTCTCGATCCAATAAAATCCATGCCAAAGGAGGACTAGATTGGAAAATAGTCTAAGGAAATCTTTATCCCTTTCTGTGTTATCTCATGTTTGATCCCCTATGATCAAGCCCTCCTCCGAAGGATTGTCCGTACAAGCCAAACTAGCAGGCTGACCATAGTGGTCTAACGGTGTAAACCGACAAAAGAGACCGTAGGTTTTTGTTTTCACTAAACCTGTTCCCACTCACTATAAGTACCCTCTCCATTCACCTTCATATTGACTCATACAAACACCATCCAGAGGGGGGGCTCCCCGCTTGTGCCACGAGGCCAAGTATGAGTCTCACGGTGTGAACGTCCTGAAGGTAGCGTAGGTGAAAAAATATGTATCTCATACACTTTTTCCTCCCACTGAATACTTTAAGTTTATAGGAATCTTTCTTAGGCTAAACCAGACTAATGGTTTTACCTAACTCTATCAATATAACTCTTATATTGATTTTATCCCAAGTTTATTAATATAACTCATTTTAATCCTAGGATTTCTAGTTTATTAACCCCTTAATAAACCCGCTGACGCTACTGTAATTTATAAGACTCTCTAATTAAATTTCACTCCCAGGTCAGTTCCTAGGTAGGGGTGTTCCGTTTCCGTTAGCTTAAATACCCCAGCTTAGACAGAACTTTCCTTAGACAGAGTTCATCATTTAATCATAGCTTATAAATTACTTGGTTCCCAATTCTAATCTAATTAGAACTAGATAACCTAAGGTCTATTATTTCCAAGTTCTAAATACTTTAAAACTAATAATTAACCTTAGGTGAAATGCATACTATGTTATAGTGCTTGATCATTCATCAAATGAATAATAAGACATTCATAGCATATTCATCTCATGATATATTATGCATGTCAATGTTGTCCATAAAATTAATATAACAAATTTATATTAATTAATCATGCAAACTATATAATATAACTCCTTATATTATAAATGATGCATGCAAATGCTTAACCTAAGGTGCGATTTCTAAAATCAAGCATATATTATGCATGACAATAATTACACAGCAATTGCATAATTAAAATAGCAAAAATTAGACCAATTTTGGCACCCTAGAAATAATTTTAATTAATATAACCTAATTATATTAATTAAAATTAAATATATTAAAAATAAAATATTTTTATAATTAATATATAAAATAAAAATCGGTTTCTGCCCGTTGCTGAATTCTGCGAAACGCCTTTGGCGTTGCAATGCTAATAGGAGCGTTGCAACGCTGCTCCTTGTCGTTTTCTGCCGAGCGTTGCGCAACGCCACAACGTTGCAAACGCCGCTCCCTCTGTGCGCGCTTCTCCCGCAAGCGCGACGATTGCAACGCCGATGAACAAAGGCGTTGCAACGCCGCACACGCATAAAGATTTTTGATTTCTCCGAATCTAGCTCGTTTTCGCTCCGATCTTCTCAGCAACCGCCTTTCCTCGATCGACACGGACTTACAGACTCGATTTACAATTAAATTTGCAAAAACCATCGGGCCCTTACATTGAACGTTTCAATGGAAATTGTAAATCTAAGTGCCAAAATTGAAAACATCTAATTTTGCAAAACCGTCCATACATCTCATGCAAAAACAGTAAATCCCACCTTGTTCTTGAAAAATCCAGAACATAAATCAAGAATGCAATTGGGCTCGGATACCAATTGAAGGGAATCGAAGTCCACGTAGCGGAAGCGATTGCGAATCTCGCGCTCTTGATTTAGTTACAACGATAAATTCAAGAACATACATAACAAGATTAAGCGTAAAATCAGAATGGACAGCAAGAATGTTACCTTTGAAGAACCTTTCTTCAAGTGCTCCTCCTGTCTCACGATCAAGATCAACGCAACACGAACTCGTACGAACACCGACACTACTACCAGATCTTCTCCGTTGTTCTCTAGGTGAGGGAGGAAGGTGAGTTCCCTTTATGAAAAGTGAGGTGTTTTGTGAGAGAGATGTTTGTTGTCTTGGAACCTTTCTAACAACAACAAAATGCTAGGAATCACTTAGAATGACTTTTTTTTTTTAGTTGCATCTCATGCAACCATATATATAGGGGAATGGGATGGAAATGACCATCCTACCCCTCCTTTATTCTCTCTTTAGTATATAGTTTATATATGAATCTAATTCACGTTAAAACTATATATTATATCAATTATATCATATATAATTGATATACACCTCATGTATGAAATTGAACACTTCAATTTCACTTCTAACTTTTTTACCCTCAGTATTACCATATTGAGCCAACGGAGGGATCTAATGGACCTACAGTTCATGAGCTCCAATGATGTGAGATTAACTAATCAAACTCTTTGATCCAGTTAATCAATATTCATTAACTACAAGTCACTCCACTATAGACTTGTAACTGCACTCTCCTCACTGTAGATATTATTGTGTCCACTAATATAATCATTACCCATGAGTCGACCCTTCACAGGTTGTTCGTAAACACAGCTAGGTCAAATTACCGTTTTACCCCTATGATTACCTCTTTGCTCCTTAAGCACCACTGATCCTCTAATGAACAACAAGTCTAAAGTCCTACCTTAGACTCATACCCTCATAGAGGGTGGGGCCCCGTAGTTCAAGACCTGGAGTCAGTTCTTAAGGGAACAACCTATATAATTCCTTAGTGTAGGAATGAGTGAATTCCATATTGCACAGTTAAGTTTCCAGCTACCTACGAGGTTCCTCATCCCCTGAAGGTAGGCTTATTGAGTCTGGCCACAGCCACTCTCACCCATACTAGTCTAAGGACAAACCCTATAAGCATGAGTTCTTAACTTGCTCAGATTCAGTCGAGTCACTAATGACCATCTATAAATTACTAGTCTTATCCTCATTAACGATTGTTACAATCGGTTAGACTAATAATTTACGATCCAATCTTATATGAACTCTTCATACAGGATGCCCCCACTCGCATGTCAACTACATGAAAGAGTTGGATTACCTCATTTGTACTAATTACAAAGTGGGCCGCATCCATGGTGTTACCAGAACAAGGTTTCCAACCTTATTCTTATACCATAGACTATTTAGGTTATAATCTTGAACTCAACACAAATAGTGTCCACTACACTGATTTCAAGATAAACGTTATAACCTTGGAGCTTAGTTTATTGGATTTATAAAAGCAAGACTGTAATCTTATCAAAACAAATAACACTTTATTTAATTGATCAAAATTACACAAGTTTAGGGCATAAATCCCAACAAATAGGTTATGCAAATCATATTTGCATAACCACATATAATAAGATATCTCATATCTCATTTTACAAATCAACTTTGTATAATTGTCGATTTTTAAATTGAATCACATTCAATTTAATTTCTCTCAATCTAATTTCTCCAAATTAGTCATAATTCAACAATTAGGCTAACCTATAGTTTATTATGAATCTCATTCACATTAAACTATATAATATGTCATTCATATCTCATATAAATGACATAATTACCCTTTAGTTAACTTGAACACTTGAAATTCACACCAAAACTATAAACCTTCTATTAATCCAATTTGAGCCAACCGAGTGACCTAATGGACCTATAGTGACGAGCTCCAATGATTCGAGACTAACTTGTCAAACTCTTTGACCCGGTTAATCAACATTCATTAGCTACGGTAACACTCCACTAAAGCCCGTAGTGTCTACTGATATAACCAATACCTATGAGTCGACCCTTCACAGGTTGTTCGTAGACACTGCTGGGTCAAATTATCGTTTTACCCCTGTGTCTACTTCTTGCTCCTTAAGTCCCCACTGCTCCTCTAATGAACAACAACGTTGTAATGGTCCAACCATACACAACACCCCTCTCGGGCCAGTGAGAGGGTGGGCGTTCGTTGTCCAAGCTCTTGAGACAACACAAGGAACAACCCCTCTAGTTTCCCTAAAGGTGGGAATTAGTGAATTCCATCTCGCGTAGTTAAGTTTCCAGCTCCCCACGTGGTCCTGTCCCTAAGAAGATAGGCATATTGGGTGAGTAACTGTGACCACCCTCACTCGTACTAGTCAACGGACAGACCCCCGCAGACAGAGTCCGTAGCACCGCTCAAGATTCAGGTTGAGTCACTAATGGTCATCTACGAAGTTATTAGTCCCATACTGTTAACGGTGTTACATCAGTAGGTCTAATAACTCACTGTCCAGTTTTGTACAATCTCATTGCACAGGATGCCCCCACTCCCATGTCAACCACATGAACGAGTTAGATCACCTCGTTTGAATCTAATACAAAGCGGGTCACATCCACAACGTATCCAGGATTAGGTCTCCAATCCCATCCATATATTGTAGACCGTTCGTGTCATTAACTCGAACGTGATCCTCCCTGTGTGTCCACTACACACCGTTCAAGTTCTAGTTCTCTCATATATTCAATGACCCTGGAGCATAGTTTATTGGACAAAGTTTGTAAAATTTTTCGAGACACAAAGAAATGAAATAAATAACTCTTATTAATTTCAAATGTTAAAATTGCAAACTAAACGAGATTAGGACATACATCCCAACAATGAAGCTCTTCGGAAGAGACTCCATAATAAAGCTAACCTAGTGTACCTCGTTGATGGCGCCGTCTTTTACTTTAGCAATACTGAAGTGGACCATCATGTCTAGGACATGTTCTCTAACAGAGTTCCCTTCCTTCATACGCTTGTTGTAAATGTATTTAATAGCCTCGTGTCTTAGAACAGATGACGGTTGCTCGAACATCTCTTTTAACGAATCCCTGATAGTCTTAGTTGTGCTCAAGGATTCGTATTTCTTCGCCAATAAATCAGTCATGCTGGCAAGAATATAGACACGGATTTTATCGTTAGCATTAACCCATCGATCATAAGCTTCCCGACTAGTTCAGTTAGCATTTGAGGTAGGGGCTTGAGGACATTCCTCAGTTTAAGACAAATCTCAGGTCATCTATTACTAGTATTATATTCAGATTTGTTTTCCATGTTGTGTAGTTGTCGCAGTTAAGTTTTTCGGAAGCTAATAGTTGAACTAAAGAGCTAGTCATGCTGAAAAAAAAAACATATCATTTTTAGTAAAAAAACATTAACCTTTAAATCCAATCAAGTTTAGTAAAAAATAATGTACCCATCATTATTATTTTTGCAACGATATTTCAACGGTTTAGAATAACCTTCACCGAGGGGTGACCGACTATTCCTCCGCTCAACCAAGACTATCTTGACTAAATACTATCACCAGAATAACTCTTATTCTTATAGTCATTTAGTTATCGATACTTTGGTCGAGAATTTACTAACACTTAATAACTCTTGTAAGTGTAACCTTCAATTTTTAGACCTCAAAGATAAGGATCCTTATGCTCTCGAAATTGGAAAGACAAGAATTAAAATGGACTTGAGAGACGTTATCTATTTCTAGAGTTCGCGGTGTCCCGAATCCTATAATACGACCCTCCGATTGGTATGGTCGCTCCAGGGTAGACATGCATGTGCATTATAGGAATCTCACGGTGCG
Organism: Trichosanthes cucumerina; assembly: GCA_036507285.1. NCBI lineage: Eukaryota > Viridiplantae > Streptophyta > Magnoliopsida > Cucurbitales > Cucurbitaceae > Trichosanthes > Trichosanthes cucumerina. The sequence continues at coordinate 66,530,176 of CM071836.1, read as the reverse complement.
ACCTAATGGAAGAGACCGTAGGATGTGTTGACACACTTCCTTCTCCCACTTACTGTGAACGACTTCCCCTATTCACCTTGATATTGACTCATGCAAACACTCTCCAAGCATGAATCTCACGGTGTGAACTCTTAGGGATGCTAGAGTTAAAAGTACATTACTTCTCCCCAGCTGAAGTGTTCTAGATGGTTAGGGTATAAATTACTTAGCAATATATTTCGGCTAACTAAAACATATCCTAAGTCTAGGCGAAACATCCGAGTATAACTTTTATACTTGATTTTAACCTACGATATCTAGGTGATAAACAAATTTTAATACCTCACATCGCTCACGCATGCTCATAAAACCAATTTAACCTAACTAAGACGCCGACTCGATCTCCAGGTAGAAGGTGTTACGTGAACCGTCTGAAGGGAATAAAACTCCTGCAGCAGAAAAATGATTGAATCGTCCTGGTTTCGTTTTGAAAAACGTTTTCTCATAAATCATTTCTATCCTATAGAAACTAGGCTAAACATGTAATTTAGAAGGAAAAACAGCAAGAATTTACTTGTTGAAGAACCTTTTTTTCACGATTTCCTTCTCCAGCCACGAACACTTCGCGTTCTCAATCACAACGATCACGATCTCACCGAACCTCAAACAATTTAGACACCTCCGAAAGGCCTTCTCGGTTAGTCTCCTTAGGTAGAAGGAGAGTAGTGGGACTCCTTTAGTAAAGGGAATGGAGAGAAGTTGAGAGAAGGTTGAGAGAGTTTTAGAATTTCTTTTTGGTGAGATTCAGAAAAATGAAACAACACCTTCCAAAAGCCTTCTTGCAAAGGCTTTAAATAATGGTAATAGATGGAGTTAAAATCTCCACTTATTTACTAGTTTACCACAATCATAGGTTATGCAAATCATATTTGCATAACCACATATAATAAGATATCTCATACCTTATAATACAAATCACATTTGTATAATTGTGGATTTTAAATTGGATCACATTCAATTTAATTTCTCTCAATCCAATTTCTCCAAATTAGCACTAATTAAGCTATTAGGCTAACCTATAGTTTATTATGAATCTCATTCACATTAAACTATATAATATGTCAATCATATCTCATATAAATGACGTAAATATGCTTTTAATGAATTTGAACACTTCAAATCCACACCAAACTGTAAACCCTCTATGAATCCAGTTTGAGCCAACCGAGGGACCTAATGGACCTACAGGTGACGAGCTTCAAAAATCCGAGACTAACCTGTCAAACTCTTTGACCCGGTTAATCAACATTCATTAGCAATGGTAACACTCCACTAAATCCCATAGTTGCACTCCCATCACTTTAGGACATGTTGTGTCAATTGATATAACAAATGCCCATGAGTCGACCCTTCACAGGTTGTTCATAATCACTGTTGGGTTAAATTACCGTTTTACCACTGTGTCTACTTCTTGCTCCTTAAGTCCTCATTGCTCCTGTAATGAACAACACTGTTGTATGGTCTAACCATAAACAACACCCCTCTTTCCAGTGAGAGGGTGGGCGCTCGTTGTCCAAGCCCTTGAGACAACACTTAAGGGAACAACCCCTGTAGTTTCCCTAAAGTCGGGAAAGAGTGAATTCAATCCCGCGTTGTCAAGTTCCCACCTCCCCACGTGGTCCTGTCCCTGAGAAGATAGGCATATTGGGCGAGTAACTATGACCACCCTCACCTATACTAGTCAAACGACAGACTCTTGCAGACAGGAGTCCGTAACACGCTCAGGATTAAGGTCGAGTCACTAATGGTCATTTAAAAAGTTATTAGTCCTATACTGTCAACGGTGTTACATCACTAGGTCTAATAATTCACGGTCCAGTCCTGTACAATTTCATTGCACAAGATGCCCCTACTCGCATGTCAACTAAATGAACGAGTTGGATCACCTCGTTTGTATCTAATACAAAGCGGGCCACAACCACAGTGTATCCAGGATTAGGTCTCCAACCCTATCCGTATACTTCAGACCGTTCGGGTCATTAACTCGAACGTGATCCTCAGTGTGTGTCCACTACACACCGTTCAAGTTCTTGTCATCTCATAAATTCAATGACCCTGGAGCTTGGTTTATTGGACCAAGTTTGTAAATATGCGAGACCCAAAGTGATGAAAGAAATAAATCTTATTTATTTCCATTGGTAATATTACAAACAAAAACGAGATCAGGACATACATCCCAACAAACTCCAACTTGGACTAAGCTAGTGGAGTAAATTATACATTTCTCAAATGTACAATAGAATTACAATAAAGTAATACAATAAACTAGGACATTGAATATCCTTTACAATACTCCCACTTGTCCTAGTCAGGAAGCACTCGAAGACCTAGACGTGAGGGCCTTTGTAAATGGATCAGCAACGTTGTGCTCCGACGCTATCTCCGTGACTGTCACGTCTCTGCAGTTCACAATCTCCCGTATCAGGTGATACTTCCGCTCAATGTACTTGCCCCTCTTGTGACTCCGAGGCTCTCTAAAGTTGGCTACAACACCACTATTGTCACAAAACAGCGTGATCGACAAGTTCATATTTGGAATAACTTTCAAATATGTCATGAATTTCCTAAGCCAAACAGCTTCCTTTGCAGCTTCACAAGCCACAACATCCTCGGCTTCCATAGTGGAATCAACGATGCATCCCTGCTTGATGCTTCACCATACTACAGCTCCTCCATTCAGAATGAAGGCTGACCCTAAAGTGGATTTCCTAGAATCCTTATCGGTCTGAAAGTCAGAGTCTGTGTATCCCGTAAGGATTAAATCCCCACTCCCATACACAAGGTTGTAGTTCCTCTTTCTTCTAAGAAACTTGAGGATTTCCTTTACGACTGTCCAGTGATCTAATCCTTGATTGGATTGATACCTACTGACAATCCCAACTGCATAACAGATGTCGGGCCTAGTACACAACATGGCATACATGAGACTCCCTACAACTGAAGCATAGGGGATTCGTCTCATATCCTCAACCTCTTGAGGTGTCTTAGGACATTGATCCTTAGACAAGTGAACCCCATGTCTAAAAGGCAACAAGCCCTTCTTGGAGTTCTGCATCTTATATCTAGACAACATCTTGTCAATATAAGACGCCCGAGACATGGCTAGCGTTCTATTCTTCCGGTTCCGGACTATCTTGATACTTAGAACATAATGAGCTTCTCCCAAATCTTTCATTTGGAATTGTGAAGCCAACCATTTCTTTATGTCAGTAAGAAATCCTACCTCTTTCCCAATGAGAAGGATATCATCCACATACAATATGAGAAATGCGACATTGTTGTTGATGATTTTCTTGTAGACACAAGGTTCGTCAACATTCTGATCAAAGCCATAAGATTTGATCGCCTCATCAAACCTTATATTCCAAGACCTCGAGGCTTGTTTCAATCCATAAATAGACCTATGAAGCCGACAAATCTTTTGCTCTTGGTCTTGGGTAATGAACCCCTTGGGCTAGTCCATGTAGATGGTCTCGTCAAGCTTGCCATTCAGAAAGGCGGTCTTGACATCCATCTGTCATACCTCATAGTCATAATATGCGGGAATGGCCAGAAGGATCCTGATCGACTTTACCATGGCAACAGGTGAAAAGGTTTCCTCATAGTCAACCCCTTCGACCTGGGTAAAACCCTTTGCCAGTAGTCGTGCTTTGAAGGTTTGCACCTTCCAATCTACGCCACGTTGACGCTTGTAGATCCATTTGCAACCTATAGGTTTTACCCCATCTGGTTGATCCACAAGCTCCCAGGCAAAATTAAAGTGCATCGACTCCATTTCCTGGTCCATAGCTTTAATCCATTCGTCTTTGTCAACGTCTGCCATTGCCTGATCATAGGTCAATGGATCCTCGCAGTCATCATCAGGGGTGACGACTTGGGTTTCAGCTAAACTCATGTAACGTTCAGGCTGTCTCACAACCCTCCCATTACGTCGAGGCATTCTCAACTCTTGAGAACGGACATGACTAGACGAGCTAGGATCAACAACACTTGTTGACGTACTAGCCCCATCAACAACTCTTGCTGATGTACTGTCCATTTCGTTGACAACAATTTTGCTCCTAGATAAATGATCCCTGACGTGGTCTTTCTCAAGGAAGGTGGCGTTTGTCGACACAATCACCATATTTTCTTTAGGATCGTAAAACAAACCACCCCTAGTCTCTTTTGGGTAACCTACATAGAGGCATAATTTTGAACGGGGTTCCAACTTTATTGGGTTTGACACCAACAGATGGGTCGGGTATCCCCAAATTCTGAAATGTGTAAACTGCCTTTACGTCCATTCCAATGTTCAAAAGGTGTTTCACAAATATTCTTCGACGGAACATTGTTCAAAATATAGACCGCAATCTCCACTGCATAACCCCAAAAAGAATCACGGAGACGAGCACAACTCATCATCAACCGAACCATGTCCAACAAGGTTCTGTTTCTCCTCTTTGATACACCATTCTGCTGTTGCATACCAGGTGCTGAGAGTTGGGACGTAATTCCATGTTCTATCATATAGTCCTGGAATTTAGTGTCCATATACTCTCCACCTCGATGCGATCGAAGTGTTTTAATGGTTTTACCTAACAGGTTATCAACCTCAGTCTTGTACTCCTTGTACTTTTAAAGAGTTTCAGACTTCCTATGCATTAGGTAAATATACTCATACCTTGAATAGTCATCTATAAAAGATATAAAGTACTCGTAACCACCTCGTGCTTTAACATTCATCGGACCACAGAGGTCAAAATGTATAAGCTTAAGCGGCTCTTTGGCTCTATATTCTTTTCAACTAAAAGAATGTTTGCTCATTTTTCCTTCAAGGCATGACTCACACAACAGTAAAGAGTTTTCTTCCAACTCCCTTAGAAGTCCACTCTTCACTAGTCTCTCAATCCTATTGAGATTGATGTGGCCTAACCTTAGATGCCAAAGATGGGCATTTTCTTTAGGAGAAACTTCCACTCTCTTAGTTCGTGTTTTTGCCGTTTTAAATAATTCAGTATTCAAAACACTTTTGACCGAATTAGGTTTCAAAACATACAGGTTATTCTCAAGCGAAGGAGAACACAGTAAGTTTCCTTTGAAAGGAATAAACGCTTTTTTTATTCAAAAGAAACTGAGATACAATGTTCAATTAAGCAGGAAATAGAAACAAGCTTTCTAGAAAACCCTGGCACCATGTACAGTTATCTAATAATAAGTACTTCCCGCCAAAATAAAGTTTCACCGTGTCGACCACTGCAGCAGAGACAACCTCCCCGGATCCAACATGTAGTATTATCACACCCTCTCGCAGCTGCTGCCAGGAACTAATTCCGTTAAAAGAAGAACAAACATGGTTAGTGGCCCCCGAATCCAATATCCAGGCAGAGTCATTACTCTCCACTAAACAGGTTTCTGTAACAAGTAAATCACATTTACCTTCTTTCTTCCTGTCGGCAAGGAACTTGGGACAGTTACGCTTCTAGTGGTCGCCCCCATTGCAGGGGAAACACTTTCGTTTCTCTGCAACTTGCTTGACCTTTTTTCCCTTGTTGGCGGCAGCACGGTCAGCTTTGCCCTTCTTCACCTTCTTCTTCCTCCCTTTCGGGTGAGAAGGAGCCACAGATTTTGTCCCACAGGTCGAACCCCTGTGAAAGGACCTAAAGGCAACATTTGCCTCAACTTCCCGTGTCCAGATCCTCATCAAGGACTAGAAGTTCTGTACTTCATTGCGAATGGTGGTCAGAGTGTAGATAATTTTGTTCATAACAGCATTGCTACGAAACTGAAGGAAACTCTTCGGAAGAGTCTCCAGAATAAAGCTCACCTGGCTCGACTCATGGATCGAAGCTCCGTTCATCTCGGTCAGATTTAAGTCGGTTATGATGTCCAAAACATGTTCACGGACAGACGTCCCTTCTTTCATGCAAGCGTTGAAGACGTGTTCGAGCGAATCATGTCGGACCTGAAAGGACTGTTGTCCAAACATTTCCTGCAAAAATTCCATGATCTCCTAAGCGGTGACCATCAACTCGTGCTACTTTGCCAATACTTCAGACAAGCTGGCAATTATATAGACCTTTGTCTTTTCATTGGCCCTTATCCATCGATCGTACACATCACGAACACTTCGTGACGCGGTCGAGCCCAGCACCTTAGGACACTCCTCAGTGAGCACGAACTTTAGGTCGTCAGTTACTAGAATTGTGTTTATATTATTTTTCCATGTTTGGTAGGTATCTCCCACTAATTTGTCGGAAGCTAGTAAGGCAATAATTGAGCTAGACATTTTGCTGAAAGAAGAAGTAAAACTTTGTGTCAGTCTCGCAAAATCTTTTGAAATACAATCAAGTTTTAGGAAAAATTTATCCTATGGTCCTTAGGTCATTAAAAATTTACAATAATATCCCAAAGGTTTAGAATGGCCGCCACCAAAGGGTTAACGGAAACACTCCTCCTCTAGGATGAGACTTTCTCGACCAGACCCTAATACCAAAATAACTCTTATTCCATTAGGCGTCCAGTTACCATTTTTCGGTCTGAATCCATTAACTCTTAATGGATCCCGTGAGTGTCACCCTCAATCTTTAAGTTTCCAAGTATCCGTCGAAACAATAGCCACCGAAGGGTGAACAAAGAAGGAAAACCAAGAAGGAAACTGTATCCCTTTCGGGAATTCACGGTGTTCCGACTCCTATGATCAAGGCCCTCCGAAGGGATTGTCTGGTCCAGGCCAAACTAGCAGGCGGATCATAGGGGTCTCACGGTGTGAATCGAAAGAATAGACCATGGGTCCCGTTTTCACAGGTCCCGCTCCCACTCACTATAAGTACTCTCTCCATTCACGTTGATATTGACTCATACAAATACCATCCGAAGGGGAACACTCTCATTTGCGCCACGAGGCCGAGTATGGATCTCGCGGTGTGAACTTTACGGAGATTTGTTGTCGGAAATCAAATTTTTCTTATACACTTTATTTCCTCCCACTCACCACTTTAAATTAATCGGGATTGACCGAGATAAATTGGCTATTATTTACCTAAGTATACCAATATAACTCTTATATTGGATTAGCATAAGTCTATAATAACATTATTAACTTAGGTCTATGTCAGTAAATTAATTAACTTTTAATTAACGACACTCACGATAATAATATAAACCTATGAATCTCCGAACCAAATTCACTATCAGGTCGGTTCCTACGTAGGGGTGCTCCGCAAAGCGTCTGTTGGGATTTTTGTCCTAATCTCGTGTTTGTAATATATTGTTCGAAATTAATAAGAGTTATTCATTTCATCCCTTTGTGTCTCGCAATATTTATAAACTTTTCCAATAAACTAAGCTCCAAAGTCATTGAATTTATGAGAGAACTAGAACTTGAACGGTGTGTAGTGGACACACAGGGAGGATCACGTTCGAGTTAATGACCCGAACGGTCTACAGTATATGGATAGGATTGGAGACCTAATCCTGGATACACTGTGGATGCGACCCGCTTTGTATTAGATACAAATGAGGTGATCTGACTCGTTCATGTGGTTAACATGTGAGTGGGGGCATTCTGTGCAATGAGATTGTACAAGACCGAACCGTGAATTATTAGACCTCACGATGTAACACCGCTGATGTGATGAAGGACTAATAACTTCGTAGATGACCATTAGTGACTCGACCTGAATCTTGAGCGTGTTACGGACTCCTGCCTGCGAGGGTCTGTCCTTTGACTAGTACGGGTGAGGGTGGTCATAGTTACTCGCCCAATATGCCTATCCTCTCAGGGACAGGACCAAGTAGGGAGTTGGGAACTTAACTACGCAAGATGGAATTCACTCGTTCCCGCCTTTAGGGAAACTAAAGGGGTTGTTCCCTTAAGTGTTGTCTCTAGGGCTTGGACAATGGGCGCCCACCTTCTCACTGACCCGAGAAGGGTGTTGTGTATGGTTGGACCATCACAATATGTTGTTCATTAGAGGAGCAGTTGGGACTTAAGGAACAAGAGGTAGACACAGAGGTAAAACGGTAATTTTACCCAGCCGTGTCTATGAACAACCTGTGAAGGGTCGACTCATGGGCATTGGTTATATCAGTGGACACGTAATATTCTGCACTAACGGGAGTGCAGCTACGGGCTATAGTGGAGTGTTACCGTAGCTAATGAATGTTAGTTAACCGGGTCAAAGAGTTTGAAAGGTTAATCTCGGATCATTGGAGCCCACATCAGAGGTCCATTAGGTCCCTCTGCTGGCTCAATCAAGGTTAGAAGAAGGGTTAATGTTTTTGTAAGAAATTTAAGTGTTCAATTTCACTTTAAGGGCATTTATGTCATTTATATGAGATATGAATGATATAATATATAGTTTAATGTAAATGAGATTCATAATAAACTATAGGTTAGCCTAATTGTTGAATTAGGGCTAATTGGAGAATTTAATTGAGAGCAATTAAATTGGATGTGATTCAATTTAATTAATCCACAATTAATGCAAATGAGATTTGCAATATGAGATATGAGATATCTTATATTATGTGGTTATGCAAATGAGATTTGCATAACTTATGGTTTTGGTAAAGTGGTAATAATGTGGAGATTTTAACTCCATCATTCTACTATATAATCCATTCTTGCAAGAAAGAATGTAACCATTCTCTCATTTTTTTGATTTTCATCAAAGAGAAGAAGAAGATTTCTCTCTACTCTCTCTTAATTCTCCTCCCTCTCCAAAACCTCAAAAGTTCCCACAAACTTCCCTTTTCCAAAAGAGAACAACCGAGACTCCAAGCTCCAAGTGGTGGTGTTCGGGTTCCGTTCGTGGAAAGAGTTCGTTGAGATCGAGAAGCACGAAGCATTCGTGATCTGAGGAAGAAACCTTGAAGAGTGTCTTCAACAAGTAAGTACCTCTAAACTTGCTGTTTTTTTCTCCCTTTTCCAGCATGTTTAGCCTAGATCTTTAGTAGATCGTTTTAACAAAAATCGAGATGCGTAATGATACCATGACGATTCGATCGTCTTCCGCTGCGCGGGGATTCTCATTCCCTTCAATTGGTATCAGAGCCATTTCGATGGCTCTTCATTTATGCATTGTTTTTGTTAAAATTAGGTGGGTAATTTGCCTTAATTTCATGAGATGAATGTTGGTTTGCTTAAATGGATGTTTCGATTTTTGGCATTTTAGATTTATTTTCTGTTTGATGAGATCAAATGTAAAGGGCCCGTGTTTTTGGGCATAATTTTAGAAAATAAATCGAGTCTGTAAGTCTGGGTCGTTCGTGGCAAGAGTTGCTGTGAAGAAATCGGAGCAGAAATAGGCAGAAATCGGTGAAGACCAGCAAAGAGTTTGTTGTTCTGTCGATGGCGTTGAGATGCTGCCCTTTAGCGTCTCATCGTTGTCCTTGCAGACGGAGGCCCTACAGCAATAGCGGCGTTACCGCGCGCGCCGGCGCGACAACAACTCGTCGACGCCGAGGCGCGGCAGCGTTACAGTAACGCCGCCACGCATTGCAACGCTGCACGCGTTGAGGAGCAGTTGCTGGAAGCGGTTTCGCGAGGACGTGGGCGTTAATTCGAGTTGTGGGCAGTTTAATTTCGGTTATTTATTTATTTTTTTTATGAAATGTAATTAATTAATTAATTTAATTATTTAATTAAATAATGTTAATATAAGTGTTATATTAATGTTATTTAATTAAATAATTGCCCCTAGGTGCCAAAAACTGGTCCATTTTTGCTGTTTAATTATTTTATGCATGAGATGTATATTTTAATTAATTTCTATGTGCATATTGTATGTCATATAGATTTAAAATCCCACATTTGGTTAAACATTTCATTCATCATATTTATATTATAAGAGTTATAATATATAGTATGCATGATAGGATTATATTATAAGAGTTATAATATAATGTTTGCATGATTTAATTTATTTAAATATAAGTGTTATATTTATAAATTAAAAGCATGCTCATGCATTTAATTCATGTGATGAATGTATGTTATAGTATAGTATTATTCATGTGATGAATGATCAAGCACTATCACATAGAAATGCATGTAACATAAGTTAATTATTAGTTTTAAAATGTTTAGAACTTGAATAATTAGACTTAGGTTTTCTAGTTCTAATAAGATTAGAATTAGGAAATCAAATATAACCTTTGAATGGAGACTGATAAGTAACTCTGTCTAAGGAAGGTTTTGTCTAAGGTTGGGGTATTTAAGTTGATGCTTGCGGAACACCCATACCTGGAAACCGACCTGGGAGTGAATTCGATCCGGAGATTCTTAGGTTATATTATCGTTAGTGCCGCTAATTAAAAGTGTTTTAATTAACTCACATAGACCTAAGTTATAATGTGATTATAGACATAGGTTCATACCATATAAGAGTTATATTGGTAGACTTTGGTAAATTTTAGCCGGTTTATCTCGGCCAATCCCTATTAAAATTAAAGTGTTGAGTGGGAGGAAATATAGTGTATGAGATACATTTGAATTTCCAACCACAAATCTCCTTTAAGTCCGCACCGTGAGATCTATACTCAACCTCGTGGCGTAAATGGGAGCGTCCCCCTTCGGGTGGCATTTGTATAGATCAATATCATCGTGGATGGAGAGAGTACTTATAGTGAGTGGGAGCGGGACTTGTGAAAACGAGACCCACGGTCTCTTCTTTTGATTCACACCGTGACACGCCTATGATCTGCCTGCTAGTTTGGCCTGGACCAGACAATCCCTTCGGAGGGCTTGATCATGGGAGTCGGAACACCGTGAATTCCCGAAAGGGATACAGTTTCCTGGTTGGTTTTCCTTCTTGGTTCACCCTTCGGTGGCTATTGTTTGGACGGATGCTTGGAAACTTAAAGATTGAGGCGACACTCACGAGAATTCGTTAAGTGTTAATGAATTCGACCAGAACAATGGTAATTGGGCGCCTAATGGAATAAGAGTTATTCTCGGGATTAGGGTCTGATCGAGAAAGTCTCTTCCTAGAGGAGGAGTGTTCTGTTCACCCTTCGGTGGCGGTCATTCTAAACCTTTAGGGTATCATTGCAAAATTTTGAATGACCTAGGGATCATAAAACAATTTTGCTAAAACTTGATTGGATTTCAAAAAGTTTTTTGCGAGACTAATACAAAGTTTTTCTTATTTTTCAGCTAAAAATGTCTAGCGCAATAATAGCATTACTCGCATCCGATAAGTTAGTGGGAGATAATTACCAAAGTTGGAAAAACAACATTAACACGATTTTGGTAACTGACGACATAAAGTTTGTGCTGTCTGAGGAGTGTCCTCAGATACCGGGCTCGACCGCGTCGCGAAGTGTTCGCGATGCGTATGATCGGTGGATCAGGGCCAATGAAAAGGCGAAGGTCTACATAATTTCCAACATGTCTAATGTCTTGGCAAAGAAGCATGAGCTGATGGTCTCTGCCAAGGAGATCATGGAGTCCTTGCAGGAAATGTTTGGACAACAGTCCTTTCAGGTCTGACATGACTCGCTCAAATACGTCTTCAACGCACGGACGAAGGAGGGGTCGTCTGTCCGTGAACATGTTCTAGACATGATGACCCACTTTAATTTGGCCGAGATGAATGGGGCTTCGATCGACGAGTCGAGCCAGGTCAGTTTTATTTTGGAGACTCTTCCAAAGAGTTTCCTTGATTTAAGAGCATTCTTTGTTATGAACAAAATTAGCTACACTCTGACTACCCTCCTCAATTAGCTACAGAATTTCCAATCCTTGAGCAGGGTCAAGGAATCTGAGGCAAATGTTGCCTACAGGTCTTATCACAGGGGTTCGACCTCTGGGACGAAATCTGTTGCTCCTTAAGGGATGAAGAGGGGTAAAACTGACCGAGCTGCCGCCCAGAAGGGCAAGAAGGTCAAGGACATTGCTGAAAAAGGAAAGTGTTTCCACTGCAATGGGGGCGAACACTGGAAGAGGAACTGTCCCAAATTCCTGGCCGAGAGGAAGAATCAAGGTAAATTTGATTTACTTGTGACAGAAACATGTTTAGTGGAGAGTAGTGACTCTGCCTGGATATTGGATTCGGGCGCCACTAACCACGTTTGTTCTTTTTTTCGTGATTTGATTCTGGCACTGCACGCGAGAGGGTGAGGTGACTCTACGGGTTGGATCCGGGGAGCTTGTCTCTGCTGCAGCGACCGACACGGTGAAGCTACACTTTGGCGGGAAGTACTTATTGTTGGACAACTTGTACATAGTTCCAGGGTTTACTAGAAACCTTGTTTCTATTTCCTGCTTAATTGAACATTGTATATCTGTTTCCTTTGAATCAAGTAAAGCGTTTATTTCTTTGAAAGGCAATCTTATTTGTTCAGCTTCACTCGAGCATAATCTGTATGTTTTGAAACTTAATTCGGTCAAAAGTGTTTTGAATACTGAATTGTTTAAAACTGCAGAAACACGAACTAAGAAAGCAAAAGTTTCTCCAAAAGAAAATGTCCATATTTGGCATCTACGGCTAGGCCACATTAATCTCAATAGGATTGGAAACTAGTGAAGAGTGGACCTCTAGACGAGTTGGAAGAAAACTCTTTACCGGCGTGTGAGTCATGCCTTGAGGGCAAGATGACCAAATGTCCTTTTAGTGGAAAAGGATATAGAGCCAAAGAGCCTCTTGAGTTAGTACATTCTGACCTTTGTGGTCTGATGAATGTTAAAGCTCGGGGCGGTTATGAGTATTTCGTGTCTTTCATAGACGATTACTCCAGATATGGGTATATTTACCTAATGCACAAGAAGTCTGAAACTCTTGAAAAGTTCAAGGAGTACAAGACTGAGGTTAAGAACCCCTTAGGTAAATCGCTTAAAACACTTCGATCGGATCGAGGTGTAGAGTACATGGACACTGAATTCCAGGACTATATGATAGAACACGGAATTACGTCCCAACTCTCAGCGCTTGGTATGCCACAGCAGAATGGTGTATCGGAGAGGAGAAACAGAACCTTGTTGGACATGGTTCGGTCGATGATGAGCTATGCTCGTCTCCCTGATTCTTTTTGGGGGTACACAGTGGAGACTGTGGTCTATATTTTGAACAACGTTCCCTCGAAGAGTGTTTGTGAAACACCTTTCGAGCTCTGGAGTGGACGTAAAGGCAGTTTACATCACTTCAGGATTTGGGAATGCCCGACCCACGTGTTGGTGTCAAATCCGAAAAAGTAGGGTGCTTGTGTCAACAAACGCCACTTTCCTAGAGGAAGACCACGTCAGGGATCATTTATCAAGGAGTAAAATTGTGTTAAATGAAATGGACAGTACATCAGCAAGAGTTGCTGATGGGGCTAGTACGTCAACAAGTGTTGTTGATCCTAGCAAGTCTAGTCAAATCCGTTCCCAAGAGTTGGGAATGCCTCGACGTAGTGGGAGGACTGTGAGACAGCCTGATCGCTACATGGGTTTAGCTGAAACCTCAGTTGTCACTCCTCATGATGACTGTGAGGATCCATTGACCTTTGATCAGGCAATGGTTGATGTTGACAAAGACGAGTGGATTAAAGCTATGGACCAGGAAATGAAGTGTATGTACTTCAATTCTGTATGGGAGCTTGTGGATCAACTGGATGGGGTAAAACCTATTGGTTGCAAATGGATCTACAAGCATAAACGTGGCGTAGATGGGAAGATGCAAACCTTCAAAGCCCGACTAGTGGCAAAGGGTTTTACCCAGTTGAAGGGGTTGACTATGAGGAGACCTTTTCACCTGTTGCCATGGTAAAGTCGATCAGGATCCTTCTGGCCATTGTCGCGTATTATGACTACGAGGCATGGCAGAGGGACGTCAAGACAGCCTTTCTGAATGGCAAACTTGATGAGACCATCTACATGGACCAGCCCAAAGGGTTCATTGCCCAAGGCCAAGAACAAAAGGTTTGCCGGCTTCATAGGTCCATTTATGGGCTGAAACAAGCTTCGAGGTCTTGGAATATAAGGTTTGATGAGGCGATCAAATCTTATGGCTTTGATCAAAATGTCGACGAGCCTTGTGTTTACAAGAAAATCGTTGACAAAACTATCGCATTTTTGGTGTTGTACGTGGACGATATTCTTCTCATTGGGAATGAGGTAGAATTTCTTACTGACGTTAAGAAGTGGCTAGCTTCGCAATTCCAAATGAAAGATTTGCGAGAAGCTCTCGGTATGTTCTAGGTATCCAGTTGTCCAAACCGTGAGAATGAATGTAACGCTAGCCTTGTCTCGGGCGCCTTATATTGACAAGATGTTGTCTAGATATAAGATGCGAGAACTCCAAGAAGGGCTTGCTGCCTTTCAGGCATGGGGTTCACTTGTCTAAGGATTAGTGTCCTGAGACTCCTCAAGATGTTGAGGATATGTGACAGATTCCATATGCTTCACCGGTGTAGGGAGCTGATGTATGCTATGTTGTGTACTAGGCCCGACATCCATTATGCAAGAGGAATTGTCGATGAGATATCACCCAATCCAGATTAGATCACCGGGCGGTAGTAAAGGCAATCCTCAAGTATCTTAGGAGAACGAGGAACTACAACTTAGTGTATGGCAGTGGGGATTTGATCCTTACGGGATACACGGATTCTGATTTTCAGACCGATAAGGATCCTAGGAAATCCACTTCGGGGTCAACCTTCATTCTGAATGGAGGAGTTGTAGTATGGCAAAGCATCAAGCAGGGATGCATCGCTGATTCCACTATGGAAGTGGAGTATGTTGCGACTTGTGAAGCTGCAAAGGAAGCTGTTTGCCTTAGAAAGTTGATGACGGATTTGGAAGTTGTTCCAAATATGAACTTGCCAATCACACTGTTCTGTGATAAGAGTGGTGCAGTAGCCAACTCACGTGAGCCTCGGAGCCATAAGAGAGGCAAACACATTGAGCGCAAGTATCATCTGATACGGGAGATTGTACACCGCGGAGGACAGTCGCGAAAATAGCGTTGGAGCACAACGTAGCTGATCCATTTACAAAGCCCCTGACGGCTAAGGTGTTTGAGGGTCACCTAGAGAGTCTAGGTCTTTGAGAGCTTCCTGACTACGGTAAGTGGGAGATGTGTAAACGGGTATTCAATGCCCTAGTTTATTGTATTACTTCATTGTAATTTATGTACATTTCAGAAATGTATTTTCTCCACTAGCTTAGTCCAAGTGGGAGTTTGTTGGGATTTTTTCCTAATCTCATGTTTGTAATATATTGTTTGAAATTAATAAGAGTTATTCATTTCATCACTTTGTGTCTCGCAATATTTATAAACTTTTCCAATAAACTAAGCACCAGGGTCATTGAATTTATGAGAGAACTAGAACTTGAACGGTGTGTAGTGGACACACAGGAAGGATCACGTTCGAGTTAATGACCCGAACGGTCTACAGTATATGGATAGGGTTGGAGACCTAATCCTGGATACACTGTGAATGCGACCCGCTTTGTATTAGATACAAACGAGGTGATCTGACTCATTCATGTGGTTGACATGTGGTTGACATGAGATTGTACAAGACCGGACCGTGAATTATTAGACCTACTGATGTAACACCGTTGACAGTAAGGACTAATTACTTCGTAGATGACCATTAGTGACTCGACCTGAATCCTGAGCGTGTTACGGACTCCTGTCTGCGAGGGTCTGTCCTTTGACTATTACGGGTGAGGGTGGTCACAGTTACTCGCCCAATATGCCTATCTTCTCAGGGACAGGACCAAGTAGGGAGCTGGGAACCTAACTACGCGAGATGGAATTCACTTGTTCCCGCCTTTAGGAAAACTAGAGGGGTTGTTCCCTTAAGTGTTGTCTCCAGGGCTTGGACAACGGGCGCCCACCTTCTCACTGGCCCGAGAAGGGTGTTGTGTATGGTTGGACCATCACAATATGTTGTTCATTAGAGGAGTAGTGGGGACTTAAGGAACAAGAGGTAGACATAGGGTAAAACGAAAATTTGACCCAATCGTGTCTTACGAACAACCTGTGAAGGGTCGACTCATGGGCATTGGTTATATCAGTGGACACGTAATATTCTGCACTGACGGGAGTGCAACTACGGGCTATAGTGGAGTGTTACCGTAGCTAATGAATGTTGGTTAACCGGGTCAAAGAGTTTGACAGTTAATCTCGGATCATTGGAGCCCGCCATCAGAGGGTCCATTAGGTCCTCGGTTGGCTCAATCTGGGGTTAGAAGAAGGGTTAATGTTTTGGTAAGAAATTGAAGTGTTCATTTTCACTTTAAGGGCATTTATGTCATTTATATGAGATATGAATGATATAATATATAGTTTAATGTGAATGAGATTCATAATAAACTATAGGTTAGCCTAATTGTTGAATTAGGGCTAATTGGAGAATTTAATTGAGAGCAATTAAATTGGATGTGATTCAATTTAATTAATCCACAATTAATGCAAATGAGATTTGCAATATGAGATATGAGATATCTTATATTATGTGGTTATGCAAATGAGATTTGCATAGCCTATGGTTGTGGTAAAGTGGTAATAATGTGGAGATTTTAACTCCGTCATTGCACTATATAATCCCTTCTTGCAAGAAGGAATGTAACCATTCTCTCATTTTTTTTTTTATTTTCATCAAAGAGAAGAAGAAGAATTCTCTCTACTCTCTCTCAATTCTCCTCCCTCTCCAAAACCTCAAAAGTTCCCACAAACTTCCGTTTTCCAAAAGAGAACAACCAAGACTCCAAGTGGTGGTGTTCGGGTTTCGTTCGTGGGAAGAGTTTGTTGAGATCGAGAAGCACGAAGCGTTCGTGATCTGAGGAAGAAACCTTGAAGAGTGTCTTCAACAAGTAAGTACCTCTAAACTTGTTGTTTTTTTCTTCCTTTTCCAGCATGTTTATCCTAGATCTTTAGTAGATCGTTTTAACAAAAACCGAGTTGCGTAATGATATCATGACGATTCGATCGTCTTCACACATGTGATTCTCATTCCTTCAAGCACAATCGAAAATAAAAACTTTTAGACAAAACCTTCCTTAGACAGAGTTACTTATCAGTTTCCATTTAAAGGTTATATTTGATTTCCTAATTCGAATTATATTAGAACTAGAAAACCTAAGTCTAATTATTCAAGTTCTAAACATTTTAAAACTAATGATTAACTTAGGTTACATGCATTTCTATGTTATTGTGCTTGATCATTCATCACATGAATAATAATAATATACTATAATATATACATTCATCACATAAATTAAATGCATGAGCATGCTTTTAATTTAAAAAATCTAACACTCATATTAAACAAATTAAAACATGCAAACCTTATATTATAACTCTTATAATATAAACCTATCATGCATACTATATATTATAACTCTTATAATATAAATATGATGCATGAAGTGTTTAACCTAAGGTGAGATTTTAATCTATATGACATACATTATGCACATAGAATAAATAATTTCATGCATCTCATGCATAAAACAAATTAAATAGCAAAAATTAGACCGGTTTTGGAACATTAGGGACATTGTAAACCCGAGATCTTTCTTTGGAACTTCCTTAATATCAAACAACAAAAGAAAGGAAGAAATGAATGCTTAAAACTTGGTTTTCCTTGTTTTAAAAAGGAAAGAAATGAAGTGAAAGGCAAAAGGAAAACAAGGAAGGAAAGTTTAAACCATTTTGGTTTGGATTGCTTTTAAGACAAAAGAAGAAAAGGAAATGAAACAATGTTTAATATACTGAGTTTGTTTTGTTTTGCAAAGAAAAGATAAGAAATGAAAGATAAAGGAAAGGAAAGAAAAGGAAAAAAAAGAATGTAAAAGGGAAAAGGAAAGTGGGTGGTGGATCCCACCTTAGTTTTCTTTTTAAATTAACCTATTCCATCGATTTCCTTCTCATTTTCAACAAGGAGCAGCAAGGGTTTCCATGAGAGAAGCAGAAAGGAAGAGGAAGAAGGGGTTTTTGGTGCTGGAATTGCAGAAGAGAGGGAGGAGAACTCAAAGATTACTTGTGTAGCAGCAAGGTGAACAACTCAGACCGGTTCTGCTATTTTATTCATCACGAGCTCCACAGAAAGAGGTAAGATTTGAGATTTTGTTTCATGAAAGTTAACTCATATTGGAACAAAATTCGTGAAGGAAGCTCGAGCAAATTCAGATCTTAAGCTACTGTTTTGTGAAGAGAAAGACAGAAGACAGAATTTGCTGTCAAATCCGAGAAGTCTCTGATGTTTTGGTTGTACTGGTCTGTATAGTTGGAACCAGAAGCTCTAATAGGTATGGTTGGAAAGCTTATTGAATTTCCTACAACTTTCATGAAAAAATCGTGAATAGAAAATGACTGGAAGATGTTGTAAATAGCAGGTCAAGTTTCGGGTTGCAGCAGAAAATCGAATCTGGAATAGCAGAAGCTGGTTCCTGGGAAAGAAGACTTCGAGGTATTTCTGAACCAATCTATTGGGAATCTCATTTTCATGTCTTCATAAGAGTTTTAGAGGATTCAAAAAGGAAGAGTTTGGTATAAATTTCACCCTGTTTGGCTAAGTAATGAAGAAGTTATGGCTGTCTGAAAACATGGCAGAAAATCTGAAAATGCTGGAATTTTGAAAGTGTGTTTTCTTGCAAGTTTTAAGGTCAAAAATCATGAGCTCGAGGTTCTAATGATTGATTTGGCTTGTTTGACAGGCCAAGAGCAAATAGGTCAAGTTTACAAGCCAAGGTTCCAATTCTAATACGGTGAGTGACTCTATCTTAGAACTATGTTTGACCTATGTTTTTCTTCATGAACATAAGTGTTGATAATTATATCTTGATTGAACTAGTTGTGAATGGCTTCATAGAGTTTTCTAACATAAAGTCATGATGGAACCTAAGCATGCTTTGAATTAGTTGTAACTATAAATCCAGTACGGAAACTAAATTATGAAAGTATGCTTTCCTTTAGAGAATGTTTTGTGTAAATCCACTTGGGAACATGTATAAATGACAATGTGGAAATGTCAAGGAATTGTTGTATGTGTTATAAAGACATGATTTCCATGGTACACAAATTATGCCCTTGTTTGGGGTTAACCCCTAATCTTCAAGGACATTCGAGAAGGTACTTAGGGGAATGAATCATGATATCCCGATCATCAAGGACAATGAGAAGGTATCCGGAAGTAAATAGTTTTACCTAAATCTTTGAAGGACAATGAGAAGGTATTCGGGTAGTAAATGGTTTTACCTTAATCTTGAAGGACATAGAGAAGGTATTAGGAAAACCAAACGACTAAAGGCATTCCACGTGCACGTGAGAGAGAGTGGTACGAACCTTATTGGTATAAATGTAACTCTACCACCTCTATGGTTTAATGTGGTATCATGTCATGTGTTTTATTGTTATGAGTTTCTATTTTATTGATCTATCAACCTCTCGATATGTTAGTACATTTCGAGTTTTGTGCTATGCACAAGTGATGACTTAAACTCAGTAAATTGGAAGCATGATTTGTTTATGTTTACAAAAGCGGATGTTAGGCTATTTTCTACTTATAATCCACCATTATTATGATTCACCCGTGAGCTTATAATGTTTTAAAGATAGATACTCTCACCGAGCTTTTTAGCTCATTCTTTCAATGTTTTCAAACATTTTCAAGTAGAGATCAAGCTCCAGTACTGACATCCTGCCATAGTCTGCTGGAAGTTTCATAAGTTGTTAGTTTGTACGTGGCTGGTGTTGTATAGCAAGTCGTTATGTAGTTATAGAAGTTTTGTACATTAGTGGTTGTATAAACATTGAGTTGTCTTGTGTTGTTTTGATGCACTTGACTTTTAGTTTCCAAGAGAGACTTATGAAGGGTTTCTCCTTGTTTATGTTTAATAGTTGTCCAGATTCTGTTGTGTTATGTTAAAATGTTCCAAATGCGAACATAGTATGTTTATCAGGAGAACAGGGTCAACAGGTATTGTTAAGAGGTAAACAATGTCTGTTGGTTTCACGCCGCCTTTCGGGCTAAGTAGCAGGTAGTTCGAGAGGGGGTGTGACAGACATTAATTAAATTAATTAACATTAATTAATTAATTTAATTTAAAAAAATAATTTACAAATTAAATTAAATAAATACTAAAAAGAAAATACAAAGAAAATGTCCCACGTTCAGCAGTTGAAGCCATCTGCCACTTTGCGCGAAATCGCCTCGCGAACTGCCCCTCAACGCACCCCGTGTTTCGACGTCGTGATCAACATTGCAACGCTGCAGCGTACAACGTTGTCCTTAGCACGTCCAACGCCTCAGCGTTGCAACGCTGACCTGCAACTCAGCCTGGTACCGCACAAACAGCGTTGAGATGCCGAAGAACAGCGTCTCAACGCTGTCGACAGAACAACAAACTCCTTTGTTGTTCTTCGTCGTTTATCGCCCGTTTTCGCTCCGATTTCTTCACAGCAACTCTTGCAATACAAGACTCGGACTTTCAGACTCGATTTATTTTCTAATTGCTTAAAAAATACGGGCCTTTACATTGATCTAATCAACAGAAAATAAACCTAAAGAAAATGCCAAAATCGAAACATCCATTTTTGCAAACCATAATTTCATCTCATGAAATTCAAGTACAACCCACCTAATTTTAAGAAAATCATTTTCACAACGAAGAAGCCAACGTTTTGCTCCGATACCAATTGAAGGGAATAAAATTCTCGCAGCGAAAAAATGATTGAATCGTCGTGCTTTCGTTATGAAAAACGTTTTCTCAAAATCATTTCTATCCAATGGAAACTAGGCTAAACATGACATTTAGAAGAAAAAAACAGCAAGAATTTACTTACTTGTTGAACAACTTTTCTACACGATTTCCATCTCCGGCCACGAAACCTTCGCGTTCTTGATCTCAACGATCACGATCTCACCGAACATCAAACAATTCGGACACCTCCGAAAGGCCTTCTCGATTGTTCTCCTTAGGTAGAAGGAGAGTAGTGGGACTCCTTTGGTAAAAGGAATGGAGAGAAGTTAAGATATGGTTGAGAGAGTATTAGAGTTTCTTTTTGGTGAGATTCCAAAACATGAAACAACACCTTCTAAAAGCCTTCTTGCAAAGGCTTTAAATAATGGTGATAGGTGAAGTTGAAATCTCCACCTATTTACCAGTTTACCACAATCATAGGTTATGCAAATCATATTTGCATAACCACATATAATAAGATATCTCATACCTTAAATACAAATCACATTTGTATAATTGTGGATTTTAAATTGAATCACATTCAATTTAATTTCTCTCAATCCAATTTCTCTAAATTAGCCCTAATTAAGAAATTAGGCTAACCTATAGTTTATTATGAATCTCATTCTCATTAAACTATATAATATGTCAACCATATCTCATATAAATGACATAAATACCCTTTTAATGAATTTGAACACTTCAAATCCACACCAAACTGTAAACCCTCTATGAATCCAGTTTGAGCCAACCGAGGGACCTAATGGACCTACAAGTGATGAGCTCCAATGATCCGAAACTAACCTATCAAACTCTTTGACTCGGTTAATCAACATTCATTAGCTACGGTAACACTCCACTAAAGCCCGTAGCTGCACTCCAATCACCGTAGGACAAGTTGTGTCCATTGATATAACCAATGCCCATGAGTGGACCCTTCACAAGTTGTTCATAGTCACTGCTGGGTCAAATTACTGTTTTACCCCTATGTATACTTCTTGCTCATTAAGTCCGCACTGGTCCTCTAATGAACAACAACGTTGTATGGTCCAACCATAAACAACACCTCTCTCGCCAGTGAGAGGGTAGGCGCCCGTTGTCCAAGCCCTGGAGACAACACTTAAGGGAACAACCCCTCCAGTTTCCCTAAACTTGGGAACGAGTGAATTCCATCTCGCGTAGTCAAGTTCCCAACTCCCCACGTGATCCTGTCCCTGAGAAGATAGGCATATTGGGCGAATAACTGTGACCACCCTCACCAGTACTAGTCAAAGGACAGACCTCCGCAGACAAGAGTCCGTAACACGTTGAGGATTAAGGTCGAGTCACTAATGATCATCTATGAAGTTATTAGTCCTATACTGTCAACGGTGTTTCATCAATATGTCTAATAATTCACGGTCCGATCTTGTACAATCTCATTGCACAGGATGCCCGCACTCGCATGTCAACTACATGAACGAGTTGGATCACCTTGTTTGTATCTAATACAAAGCGGGCCGCATCCATAGCGTATCCAGGATTAGGTCTCCAACCTTATCCGTATACTGTAGACCATTCGGGTCATTAACTCGAACGTGATCCTCCCTGTGTGTCCACTACACACCGTTCAAGTTCTTGTTCCCTCATAAATTCAATGACCCTATAGTTTAGTTTATTGGACAAAGTTTGTAAATATGTGAGAGTGATGAAAGAAATAACTCTTATTTATTTCAATTGGTAATATTACAAACAAAAACGAGATTAGGACATACATCCCAACACCGTCAACTTAAAAACCTTTCAACCTTAGTCATCTTATATGAATTTTTGCCAAGATATTGTCAGGTGAGTTCTCTTGTAACTTCGGTTTAACAAGATATCGACCTAATTTCTATGAAAAAAGGGATTGTCGATGGTTAACCTAAGTGAGCATGCATCTTATCTTTGTTATAGATTTAAAGAGTCTAATTGATTTTATAACATTTATAAAAATAATTGACAAATCAATAACATACATTCCACATTTATTACATAACAATTATATAAAGAAAAATTACTACGGATTTAATTTACTTAATTTAATCAAATTAAATTAATTAATTAAAAATTTAATTAATCAATTACCATATTAAGTTACTTAAAGAAATCATGAATTATATATAACTTTTACATTAATTCATGAAATCCAACATGCATACTATATATATTATAACATTTATAACATACTTTCAATGCATGTGCATGTTAACCTATGGTGGGAATTTAAATCTACATGACATACTTTATGCACAATAAAGATTTAAACAATTAAACACATTCATAATGCATAAAAAAAATAAAACATAAAATTAGACCGGTTTTGGCATCCTAAACAAGCAATTAACTAAATTATGACAATAATAATTTGAAAACAAGCTCCGAACCAATCTCGAACACTTCGAACCAGCCCAAACTAGCTTGAAAAAGGCAGCAACTTCACACGGACAGCGGCTGAAAAATGACTAAAAAAAAAAAAACAGCACAGTGCAGTTTTTTTCGGCAGTGCGCAATGTCCGTTGAATCTCCGATTACAACCTAATTTCAACTCTATTGAGTCCCAAATTTTACTGACTCCTTAGGCACACATTAAGGCTCAAAACCCTTGAGCAAATTACAAATTATAAGAAGAAAATAAAGCCTAAAAGATGTCAAAACAGTGAGCCAATTTTAGCTTCCAACAATTTCATCACATGAAAAATAACAACCCACCATATGCAATTGAGTGAAATTAAAGCATGCTCGGATACCACAAGATGGAACACGAGACATACGCAGTGGAAAAATGATCTAATGACACTCTAATTGCATCTAACTTAATAGAAATTAACATGCAAACAAGCCAAAAACAGTGAACAAAAAAAAATGAAGAAAGTACAACCTTTGTAGCTCGATTTCATCACGATCTCCTTGCCTAATCACAAACCGAACACAAATCGGACCACCACTAGAGCTTCCCTGCTATCCTCTGGACTCAGAATCAGGTTGTGGGACCCGGTGAATGAAGGATTGAAAAGGAAGAATGGGAGATTCAAAACTTTATGTGAGGAAAGGAAAAAAAAGTACCTTTTGGTGAGACTTCTTTTGAAAAAACTAAAATTTCAGCAAAAGGATCCCTTTGTTTTAAAATCAATCCTATTTGTAAAGTAATTACATGCATCAAATGTCTGCCAAACTCACCAAAATGCAACACCTCACAAAACACTAACTAAAGTGGGCTATGTGTCATTCTATAATGTTTACACATAGTCCACTTAAGTTAGTGAGATTGTCCAATAAAAAGTTGGATAATTCCACTAACTCTAGTCAAGGGTAAAATAGTCTTCTTCGTTTGGTCAAAGTCAAACTTTGACTTTTCCCGAGCCAAAAAGTAAACCCTTTGACTTTTTACGATTTTGACCCTCTTGACTAATTTTGACCTCCCGAACATGAATCCACATTCATATTTTTAAATTTCAAATCACATTTGAATATTGTGTCATACAAAAACCGATAGGTATATCACATATACTTGTCGGTTTAAAACTCCTTTCCAAATTCGAAAAATTCGAATTAATCCAACATACTTTTCTAAGTTTAATCCATATGAGCTAGAAGGGGAACCTAATGGACCTACAGATCATGGGCTCCAACAGTCCGAGATTAACCGGTCAAACCCTTTAACCTAATTAATCAACATCTGTTAACTAACGGTCATTCCACTAAAGTCCCGTAGTTGCACTTCCCTCACTATAGATATATTTTTGTCTACCTGATATAACCGTAACCAGTAAGTCAATCTTTCACAGGTTGTTCGTGGTCACGGCTGGTTCAAAATATCATTTTACTCCCGAAAACACTTCTTGTTCCTTAAGTCCCACTGAATCTCTATTGAACAATTGATTTGTGGTCCAACCAACAAATCTATTCTCTCTCAGCCTAATGAGAGGGTGGGGCTCCTTGTTCTAGTTTCCGAAGTCAGAACTTAAGGGAACAACCTATCAACTATCCTTAGATTTGAGTAGGAGTGAATTTCGTCTAGCACCCTATGTCCCCAGCTATCTACCCGGTTTTACCCCTAAAATGGGAAGCATATTGAGCCAGCATTGTTGAGCTGCTTTCACCCATGCAGATCTAAGCATAATCTCGAATCAACAGGAGTTCATAGTTAGCTCAGGATTGAGATCGAGTTATCTAGGTCATCAAATTTGAATTAGTCAGTTTTATGAAGTAAACGGTGTTATAAATCAAAAGTGACTAAGTCGTGGTCCAGTCTTATACAAACTCATTGCATAGGATGCCCCCACTTACATATCTCTATATGAATGATTCATGATCACATCGTTTGTACTAACTACAAAGTAGTACGCATCCATAGTGTCCCTAGAATAAGGCGCTCAACCATCCCTATACTATAAACCATTTCAGGTTAATACTCGAACTTGTTCTATGTTTTATGTCATCACATAAAGTTCAAGTCTACATTAAATAGCCTTGGGACCTTAGTTTATTGGATTCAAGATTATAGTATACTAATTCAATAACAATTTTATTGAAAAAGAAAACACGAAAAAAATGTTTATCAATTACAAACTACGAGTTTTAGGACATAAAATCCAATAGCTACTCCCTTCGACAAGTCCCCCCTCTTTTTATTTATTTTTTCTTTTCCTTTATTTACTTAGCTTATTTCCTTTTCTAAAGAAACCAAACCCTAAAGGATAAAAAAAAAGAAAGGAATTGGAAATACCTTAGTCTCTCTCCTACAAAAGCTCGATATGAACTCTATGAGCTGACTACCCATAATTAAAGGCAATGGTTAAATATAATTGGTCCCCTGAAATTGTCAGGCGTTACATCATCCCCACTTTAAGAACTTTCATCCTCGAAAGTGGCTAGTTCTCGAACAACTCAGGGCAGTTCTTGCTCATCATGTTCTCACGCTCCCAAGTAGCTTTCTTGAGCTGATGTTTTAGCCACATCACCTTGACAAGGTTGATTTCTCTGTTCCTCATCACTTTATTCTCACGAGCTAAGATTTCCATTGGTCTCTCTTCGTAGCTCAAATCGTGAACGACCAGTAGTGGCTCGAAATATATCATGTGAGATTCATCTAGCACATAGCCTCGCAACATCGACCCGTGGAACACGTCGTGCACGACTGCTAGGGACGGTGGCAAGGCTAAGCGGTATGCCACGAGGCCAATCCGCACAAGGATCTCGAATGGCCCAGTGAACCTAGTGCTCAACTTTCCTTTCTTGCCAACCCTCAACATGCTTTTCATAGGTGCAACCTTTAGAAAAGCATAATCCCTAACAACGAACTCCAAATCTCTGCGCCTCACATCGGCATAACTCTTCTGTTTGCTTTGAGTTGTCAACATCCTTGCTCTGATCTTCTGCATGACCTCGCTTGTAACTTGGACCAGCTTGGGTCCCAAAAGCTTACACTCACCAACCTCTCCCCAATACACTGGGGACCTGCATCTCTTACTATCTAAAGCCTCATAAGGCGTCATACCGATTGTTACCTGATAACTGTTGTTATAGGCAAACTCCACTAGATGAAGGTGTGTATCCCACTTGCAAACTCCAGAATACAAGCCCAAAGCATGTCTTCTAAGATCTGATTCAACCTCTAAGTCTGACCATCTCCCTATGGGTGGAACATTGTGTCGAAGCTACACTCAACCCCAGGGGCTCTCTAGAAGCCCATCCAGAAGTTAGATGTGAAACGGGAATCTCTGTCAGAGACTATCTTAACTGGAACTCCGTGCAACCTGACAATCTCTTCCATAAACAGCTTCGCTCACTTTTCCACTATGTAAGTCAGTTTTTTGGGAAGGAAATGTACCGACTTAGTCAACCTATCCACTATTATCCAGATCACTGTAAATCCTTTAAGTGTTCGGGGAAGACCAGAAATGAAAACCATCGAAATCTCTTCCCATTACCACAGCAGTGCCTCTAAGGGTTGCAATGACCCTACTGGCTTCTATCTCGGAGCTTTAACCTGCTGACACACCAGATACTTACTAACAAATTTCGCAACGTGTTTCTTCATTCCATTCCACTAGTAGAATTATTACAAATCCTGATACATTTTGGTGTTGCCCGGATGTACTGATCAAAGGAGAACTGTGAGCTTCGGCTAGGACTTCCTCCTTAAAGCCATTTACATTTGGGCCACACAACCGTCCCCTGAAATAATAACCCAACATCTGATGCCACGGTGAACTCACTCTCCTGGCCCGACTTAGCCTGATTCCACCAATCCACAAGGTTGGGTTCCCCTGTTGGGGATCTAGAATCAATTTTCTCAGAGTTGGTTACACTGTCAACTTATTAAAATGAGCCATGACCTGACCTAACATCATGGTGATACCGGCATACTCCATATCTGCTCGCAGGGGAGCCTCTCTCGCAACTAGGGCTGAAGTATGAGCTACTTTCCGACTCAGGGCATCGGCGACCACATTCGCCTTTCCCGGGTGATACAAAATCTCGATCTCGTAATCTTTCACTAGCTTCAACCATCTACGTTGTCTCATAAATACTTCTTTCTGTGTAAACATGTACTTCAAGCTCTTGTGATTCGTACACATCTGCATTTTCTCACCGTAAAGATAGTTCCTCTAGATTTTTAAAGCAAAGACCACACCAGCTACTTCCAAGACATGGGTCTGGTAATTCCGCTCATAGTCCTTCAACTGATGGGAAGCATAGACAATAACCTTTCTATTTTGCATCAAAACACAACCCAAACCCCTCTTGGAAGCATTACTGTACACCACGAAACCTCCTGAACAACCAGGCACTGTTAGCACCAGTGCTGAGATCAACCTCTGTTTCAAATCCTGGGAGCTCGTCTCACACACATCATTCCACACGAAAGCATTCCCCTTCCGTGTTAACTGGGTGAGAGGTGTAGCGATCTTAGAGAAGCCTTTCACAAACCACCAATAATAACCAGCTAAACCCAAGAAACTACGAAACTCAGTAATGGCCTTGGGTCGAGGCAATTCCAAAACTTCTTCCACCTTCGTCGGGTCTACTGAGACGACTTCCATAGATATAACATGTCCCAGAAAAGACACCTGATGCATCAAAAACTCGCACTTGGAGAACTTAGCATACAACTGATTTTCCCTCAAAGCAGTCAAGGCTTCCCTCAAGTGGCTCTCGTGTTCCTCACTCGACTTCGAGTAGATCAGGATACCGTCAATAAACACGATAACGAAGGTGCTCAAGAATTCCATGAACACCTTATTCATCAGGCCCATAAACACAGCCGGGGCGTTTGTCAAACTAAACGACAACACGAATCAATCTTGGAGTACACTACTGCTCCCTGAAACTGGTAAAACAGATCGTCAATCCTTGGAAGCGAGTACCTGTTCTTTATAATTACCTTGTTCAACTCTCGATAATCAATGCATATGCGCATCGGCTAGTCTTTCTTTCTTTCCACAAAAAGTACCAGCGCACCCCATGTTGAGACACTAGGGTGAATGAAGCCCTTGTCTAGAACTCCTGCAATGGAATCTTGAGTTCTTTTAACTCGGCTGGGGCCATTCAATATGAGGCTTTCGATGAAGGTACAGTGCCTGGCTCCAGCTCGATATAAAACCCACCTCCCTGACTGGAGGTAAACTGATCAAGTCCTCGGGAACACATCCGCAAAGTCTCTGACCACAGGGACTGTTGACACGTCCAGTTTCTCGTTCCTCAGGTATGTCACACTCGCCATAAAGGCCCAAGCTCCTTGGCCAACTAACCTGCTTGCCCTTAGGGTTGACTTCACCTTTGGGGCCACTCTTGGCTCGGTCCTCTTGAACTTACAACTTGGTCCAGATGGAGGTTTAAACACTACCTCCTTCGATAATAGTCAATGTCGACATAGTTCTCGGCTAACCACACCATGCACATAAATATATCGAAGTAACCCACTTTAAGGGCTATCAACGACACTTCCCACAAGTTACCTTCCGCTAAGACCTGCTCGGTCTTTACTTTCTCTCGGCCCATTACTCTGCCCCTTGGTTCTACCTCGCTAATGCTCCCAAGGTATGCATGGCATTGTCGCCTGGCTCGCAAAGGCCAACTGGTGACAATGACAGGTTGTGGTCACTTCCTCGCTCTCTAGAGTTCACGTCCTACCCGGTCGACGACTAGGGTATCCTAACGAAGCTCCTTCTAGTGCTCGGGGTGCTTACTACTTGTTGGTCAACATCTGAGGCTTGACCACGGGCTTCTCGACACCGACCTCCTTGGCCACCACGACCATCAACCATAACTCTACGTCCACGACCAACACCGTGTTACAACTACAAGGAAATCATAACATATGAAACAAGAGATCTCAAACAGTGAGATAACACTTAAGGCATCCATATGCATATAACATACTAAGCTCATATTACTTTACAAAGTAAGAGCATACCTGGAGGTGACAAGGCAATTTGTTTTTTGTGAGAGGCTGTAAGGATCGGTACCTACGATGTAGGCAAGTCTATAGAATCTAAAACTTAAGCTCTGATACCAACTGTAACGACCCTAATTTTTTACCAACTCAAATCTAGGGACGTCATTGGGCACCACCCTCTGCGCCAAAAATTCGGCAGCATAACGACGCTACCCGGACAAATCTAAATTTTTTCCTTCACCTGAAATAGCCTGTAAACACTTCAAAATAGTCCAACTACGCCCAACCTCCTCAAAACTAAACAGATCACTAGGCTCGGCTCCAACAGAGTCACAACAGTAGGAAAAGCAAAACGACAAGAAGCAAGTAGAAACCAACCAACACGCAAACCAAACCAGGAATTCCAAGCAGGAAGAAAACATGCAACTAACAATCAAAAAAGTTTCGCCCACTAAGTACACGATAAACATGCAACAACAAAGTCCAGCATAAGAACTAAGGTCCTAAGAAAAACAAGTCCTTTGGTCCAAACAGGGTCCTATAGCCTCGTCACGTACGTCGCATCGTCGTCCTCTAGCTCACTGTTTTTCCTTACCTACAACCATAATAAGAAATTAGACTGGTGAGCATAAGAATACTCAGTAAGTAGCCCACTCACATCCAAGCTACTATTTTACAAGCACAACAAACAACAGGTGTCAACAAAACGACCACACTAGCGCTCAGGCTCCTACGAAGTCGTACGACCCTAGCCTTCCTCCATGCACTCTACTACCTTGGCTTCGAAATCTGAACCTCCGACTCACAACCACAAAGGCCACCTTGCCACAAATGCTATCAAGTCTCGCCACAAAGGCTCTCGTGCCACAAAGGCTATCAGTATCGCCAAAAAGGCTCATGCGCCACGAAGGCTATAGTGCCACAAAGGCTATCGCCTCGCCACAAAGGCTACGGTCTTGCCACAAAGGCTCATACGCCACAAAGGCTATAGTTCCCCAAAAGCTACTGTGCCACAAAGGCTACCTGGGGCTCGCCGTAATGCCACAAAGCCTATCTCAGGCTTACCCCCATGCTACTTGCCACAAAGGCCTTTCATCACAAAGTAGTCGGGTCCTAGTTCAATTCGAAGGCCAATGGTCCTAGGCTAGGTCTACACGGACTCACAAATAAGCTAAGGCATTCCCAAACTTGGCCTAACCACTTTACCACAAGGTTAACACTCCCTTGCCTGGTTCACTAGACTAGCCACTAGGGTTGATCACACAGTAGGCCTAACTGAACTGCCACATAGGCTACGTTGCACACTTGGGCCTGCACTTTGTCGCCACAAAGGCCATTCTGCTCAAGTACCACGATTGACATACAATCCAATAGATTCTAAAAAATTCAGATTCATGCCACAATAAAAAAATCAAGGTTCACACATGCTAAACAAGTCCATCATCATGCAACAACAAAAAACAAGAGTTAATCTGATAGCTACACATGCTAATCACGACCAGGCATGCTCCGAGAACACATAGAGGCAATACATCAACCATAGGCTTGAACATATTCAAGGGTTATCTCTGATCCCTTTTAACATACACAACAAATTCAAGATTATGTTTTTACATGCCACGTGAGCAAGCCCTCTCATTTATGAGCATGCTTGTTAAACCCAACTAGCTACTTACCTGGATGTTTGACGGTTCGGGAGTTCGATCCCGTGCTCCAAGCAACTTCCTTAACACGATGGAGTTCCTATAACAATGAAAGGACTTAAAATCACATCCCTAAAATCGTTAAATGAATTAACTCGACGTAAAATAATTGAATTAACACACGAAGGCATAAAGTGGGATCGAGAAAATAGGACTAACTTGATTGTACCTAGTGTGGTGAGGCGGTTTAGCGGCGGCGGTAGCTTCCAAATGAGTGGCAACGAGCGAAACACAGATCCAAAATGCCCGTCCGATCTATCTGAAACCAACCTCTAAATGACGAGAACCGACCGAAAACCCGATGAACCAAACGAACTAACCTTGCAGTTTAGGCAAAGCTTCCAAGTCACGTGTCCTCCGGCAAGGCTTGCGGCTGCGATGGCGACCGACCTGTAACGACGACGATCGAAGGTCTGGGATCAAAGAGGAGACACCGAAAAGAGGTTGAAACCAAAGTTGTTGGCTACGCGATGAGTCTGCGACTGTGTTGTCGACTCGAGGGAAGGGAAGGGGGTCACTAGCTGTCGTTGGGTTACGCACGAGGAGAGGAGGAAGAAGAAGAGATGGCCGACGATGAGGAGGCGAGCGGCGGTGGCATTCCCAACTGTTGCATGATGAAGATGAAACGGTAAGGGGGAGAGGGCGGCGACTGCTACTCCCTTCGTCAAGTCCCCCCTCTTTCTATTTTTTTTTCTTTTCCTTTATTTACATAGCTTATTTCCTTTTCTAAATAAACCAAACCCTAAAGAATAAAAAAAAAAAAAAGAAACGAATTGGAAATACCTCAGTCTCTCTCCTGCAAAAGCTCGATATGAACTCTATGAGTTGACTACCCATAAATAAAGGCAATGGTTAAGGGCCCCTGAAATTATCGGGCGTTACACTCATTTAGGCCATGAGGCCCAGGGGTGATGGAGATCCATCACCATGCCTCCCCCTATTGTAGATTATGAGGAATTTTAGCGTTGACACTCATACGCATCTATTTGGCGAGGGATCATACGCCATCATGGAGCGCTCGTCTAGACTCCAATTGACACAAAATTCGGTGAGCTTACATCTTGCCCATATACAGACTTAACTCTAGAGCCGTTCGTCAAAATTCATGACGGAACCTCGACTTTTGAGCCACTAGGCTTGTCAATAATGCCACATCCAATGATTGTAATACCCAACCCAACCACATGCAACAAAAAGTCAAAAGTGCCATCTTGCATATCAATATACTGATGAGTATGAATTAATTATATTGATTATATCTAATCTCCTTACATTTTAAGTGAATAATATGTTTAATTGTTGAAATTGTGTCCAATTTAGTTTAGGTGACAAATTTTCGATTATTTAGTGGAACTAGTCTAAAAAGCACATTTTAGTTCAAATTCGTAAATTGAAATAAAAATTGAAAAATTAGAAAACAAAAAAGTGAGAGAATTTAAAATAAAAAAGAATTAAAGAAATTGGAAATTAAATAACATAACAAAAAGGAAAAGGAAAAAAAGAAAAGCTTATTATATAATTTTTTTTTTCTTTGTGTAGGTGGCATACATGCATGGAGTATTCCTTGAGAAATGCAAGGGAGAAATTGGTTTTGTGGCTTGGCACACATTGTAGAGCAAGAAATGGCACATATAAGGGACCTATTTCTGGTCATTTTCAAGTATAAAAGGAGGGCAATCCATTGAGTAAAGGGGTGCAGACTTTGAGTATTCTATAGAAAAACAAAAGTTTAGAGAGTGTTCTAGATATTTGTTTTTCTAATTTTTATTTTATGTTTTCTCCCCTTTAGAGTTATTCTTGTTTTTCCACCATGTGTGACTAAGTTTTAATTTCTGATTCAAGGGTCATTTCATTTTCAATTGTAATTTTGTGAGGCTTTAGACCTAATTGAAATTTTGTTTCTAATTTAAGAATTCTTTGTTTCTTGTTTTATTTTTATGATTGATCGTTACTAATTAAATTGACGTCTTAATTTAGTTTCAATCAATTTATTGCTATCCATGATTTTGTGATTCGTAATTGTCACAAATGATTAAAAAAATGTAGCAAGGGGTTGACTTATGTGTGTGTAATTAATGATTTTTCCATTTTACATAGCTTGCATAATAGACTCTAGGGAAACAAAGAAACAAAATTAATTAATTTGTAGTTATCTCAATTAGTTAATTTTAGTTTAGTCCTCTCATTGCTCTTAATGCTATTATTTAATCAATATAGAGCGCTATCGTACCCAATGGATTAAATTATAAGTCTTGATTTTGATGCTTGGTTAAGATCAATTAAATTAGGAGAGTTTATATTTATTGCGGTTTTTCCGGCTAAATTGACTGAGTTCTTGAATTAGCAAAATTAATATTGATTTCTTTTTTTTTTTCCTTTTGAAGTCTCTTATCAAGATTACAATAAGATGAAATTTACATTCTTGAATTGGAAATTGTATAAAATTATTTTTTTACTTTTTTTTTAATTTCATTTTTTGTTCGACTATTCAAACTCCTCTTTATTTTTGTTATCATTATTATTTTTAACTTTGAGAAATTAATTTGATTGGTTCCATTGGGATTCGACCTGGTCCACTATTTCTACAAGTTAGATCTAGAAAACTAGTAAATATTTTGGAGGGCCTGACAACCCGACCAAAATTTGCCGCCGCTGTCGGGGAACAATTGTTAGTTTCTTAATGTTAGATTTGTTATAAAAACAATAATTTTTTCTATTTTATTATCTTTTCCCCTATACATGTTCTTACATGGCAGAAAACTTTCATCACTATCATGCATTTGGTAGAGCTGCATCGTACGCTGATGAGGTTAGTGAGCTCAAATCTCAAATTTCTAAATTAACTTCTGTTATTCTTCAAGTAGTTGTAAGGAAGCTAGAAGCACTCGAGGCATGCAAATTATGCTGTCACACCCCCTCCCGAACTACCTGCTACTTAGCCCGAAAGGCGGCGTGAAGCCAACAGACATTGTTTAACTCTTAACAATACCTGTTGACCCTGTTTGACCTGATAAGCATACTATGTTCGCATATGGAACACTTTAACATAACATAGTGGAAACTGGACAACTATTAAACATATACAAGGAGAAACCCTTCATAAGTCTCTCTTGGAAACTAAAAGTCAAGTGCATCAGAAGCAACACAAGACAAACCATTGTTTATACAACCTCTAATGTACAAACAACCATAACATCATAGTCCTCTCAAAATAATTTACAAACATAGAGACTTGCTAAACAAAACCAGCCACGTACAAAGTATTAAAACTTATGGAGCTTTAGCAGACTATGACAGTAACTTAGGTACCAGGAGCTCGATCTCTACCTGAAAAGTTTGAAAACATTGAAAGAATGAGCTATGAAGCTCAGTGAGTGACTGTGTTTAATATCTATAACTTGTAAAACATGTGACCTGAAAATTATGAGCATATGCATTTGTATTCAAGCATTGAAAGTAAACGTGGAATCATAATAGACTTTCAGGAAACCAACAAGTATATCATCAAAATCTCGTAAGGCATGTAAATGATATAAACTCTTTTAAAAACATGTCACAATCCACGTTGTGTAGGGCACGCCCAGTACAACCAACGTTTACTCTACGATGTAGTGGGGCGCTCCTAGCACTCCCATCGTCTTTGTCGTAGTGGGGCCCGCCCAGCACTCACGACAGCGCTGTTGTCACGGAGTACACTCAACGTCGACAACAGAATAAGACCTGTGTGCACACGGTACCATAAAGACTCGGGCTCAATATCTCAGAAGATCACATGAAAACATTTGAACATGCCTGCTTATCTTTTCTTTCATAAAACTCAAGCTTACTTAGCTTGTTGATAAAACTGGAAATCTTTAAACATACTTGCTAGTACATGCTTGCTTGAAAACATAACATTTCCATAAGTTTTGGCAACCATTGGACATATGCTCATGTATAAAATTTATAAAGACTTTTAGGGTCACAATGAACACTTGAAGCATTTCTAGGAAAACAAGAATACTCATAGACATGTGTTCAAAAATAAAAACACAAAGCTTTGAAACAATTCATTCTAGCAAAACTTGCATTTCTTAAAGCATATAAGCATATTTCAAACATTTGGTTCATTTTCGAAGTTCGTTTTGTCACTCACAGTGTTAAACTAGAACCTTGGCCCGCACACTC
Organism: Trichosanthes cucumerina; assembly: GCA_036507285.1. NCBI lineage: Eukaryota > Viridiplantae > Streptophyta > Magnoliopsida > Cucurbitales > Cucurbitaceae > Trichosanthes > Trichosanthes cucumerina. The sequence continues at coordinate 66,495,186 of CM071836.1, read as the reverse complement.
GACCTATCTCCTCTTGGCCTGTCAAACAAACCAAATTCATGTATTAGAACCTCGAGCTCATGAATTTTAACCTTAAAATTACAAGAAAACACTCCAACCAATTTTCCAGCATTTAACAGATTTTCTGCCCTGTTTTCAGACACCCATAACTCCTTCATTACTTATCCAAAAAGAATGTAATTTATACCAAACTCTTCCTTTTTGAACCCTCTAAAACCCTTATGAAGATATGAAAATAAGATTCCAAACAGTTTGGTTCGAATTTACCTCGAAAGCTACTTTCTTCAAAACAACTTCCTGCTGTTCCAGTTTCGTTTTTCCTGTTGCACAACAACATTAACCTGCGATTTAAGACATCTTCTAGACATTTTCTGCTCATGATTGCTTCACGAAACCTGTAGAAAATTCAATAAGCTTTCGAACCATACCTATTAGAGCTTCTGATTCCAACTCTACAAATCAGTACAACCAAAACATCAGAGACCTCTCGAATTTGACAGCACATTCTGTCTTCTGTCTTCCTCTTTACAAAACAGTAGCTTAAGATCTGAATTTGCTCAAGCTTCCTTCACGAATTTTGTTCAAATATGAGCTAACTTTCATGAAACAAAACCTCAACCCTTAACTCTTCCTGTGGAGCTTGAGATGAACAGAAAACCAGAATAGGATACAATTGATTAAGTTGTCTTTGTTATAAAGGCATACCTTTAGTTCTTCTCCTCTCTTACGCAACTTCACTCCAAAACCACCTTGTTCCTCTTCCTTTCTCGCTTCTCCCACGAAACCCTCAGCTTCTCCTTGTTGAAAATGAGAAGAAAATCGATGGATCATGTGTTTTTAAAAAGATAACAATGGTGGGGGTCCCACCATCCACCTTTCCTTTCCTTTCTTTTCTTTTCTTTTCTTTTTTCCTTCCTTCATCTTTTTCATTTCTTATCTTTTCTTTGCAAAACAAAACAAACTTAATATATTAAACATTTGTTTCATTTCCTTTTCTTCTTTTGTCTTTAAAGCAATCCAAACCAAAATGGTTTAAACTTTCCTTCCTTGTTTTCCTTTTGCCTTTCACTTCATTTCTTTCCTTTTTAAAGCATGGAAAACCAAGTTTTAAACATTCATTTCTTCTTTCTTTTTGTTGTTTGATAATAAGGAAGTTCCAAAGAAAGATCTCGGGTTTACAACTTACCTCCCCTTAAGAAATTTCGTCCTCAAAATTTAGTAGTCCTTAGGTGAATATCGTCGGGTACTTTCTTCTCATTAGGTCCTCTAACTCCCAGGTTGCCTCCTCCACTCCGTGATGTCTCCAACGAACCTTCACGAGTGAGATCGTCTTGTTTCTTAATACTTGTTCTTTCCTGTCGAGGATTTGAACTGCATCCTCTACGTAACTCATGTCTTCTTTCAGCTCAACGGGTTGTGCTTGGAGCACATGTGTCGGATCTGGAATATACTTCCTCAACATGGACACATGGAAAACATCATGTACTCGAGATAGTTCTGCTGGTAACTCCAGTCTGTAGGCTGCTGGCCCAACTCGACCCGTTACTTGATAAGGACCAATATACCTAGGGCTTAACTTACCCTTCTTGCCAAAACGAAGGACTCCTCTCCACAGAGATAACTTCAAGAAAATTGATCTCCGACTTGGAATTCTAAGTCCTTTCGTCGCTTATCTGCGTAACTCTTCTGACGGTCTTGAGCTACCTTCAAATTCTCCCTGATTACCTTAATATTATCTGTCGTAACTTGCACCAACTCAGGACCGATTAGCTTCCGCTCTCCTACTTCGTTCCAACATATGGGCGTTCTACATGGCCTTCCATACAGAGCCTCAAATGGTGCCATGCTAATACTCGACTGGTAGCTGTTATTGTAAGCAAATTCCATAAGCGATAGGTGTGTATCCCAACTCCCTATAAATTGAAGGACACATGCTCTCAACATGTCCTCTAAGGTCTGGATGGTCCTCTCTGACTGCCCATCTGTCTGAGGATGGAACGCTGTACTAAAATTCAACTTTGTTCCCATAGCCTTCTGTAAACTAGGCCAAAACTTAGAAGTAAATCTTGGATCTCTATCTGAAACTATGGACACTGGCACTCCGTATTGACTCACAATTTTGTCGACGTATAGCTTAGCAAGATGATCAAGCGTAGACGTCGCTTTAATCGGTACAAACCGTGCTGTTTTAGTGAGTCTATCCACTATTACCCAAATACCATCATGCCCACTTGAAGTACGTGGTAATCCAAAAAGAAAATCCATAGTGATATGCTCCCATTTCCACTCCGGCACTGGCAGTGAGTTAAGGAATCCTCCTGGTCTCTGTCTAACTGGTTTAACCTGCTGGCAGATCAAACATCTATCAACATATTCAGCTATCTCCCGCTTCATCCCAGGCCACCAATACGTCCCCTTCAAAATTTTATACATCTTGGTTTCTTGGATGCATAGCGTAAGCTGAACTGTGAGCTTCCTCTAGAATAGCATCTTTAAGCTCACAAACACTCGGAACACATAGTCTTCCTTGCCTCTCTATGGCTCCGTCTGATCTCGCCTTAAAACTCGCTTTGGAGCCTGTTTGGACTTTCCAAACATTTTCTGCAGGTTACTATCCTTCGTCTGTCTTCTCACAATCTCTGCTACAAGTGAAGACCTGACTTGGAATTGAGCTAAGAGGGCTCCTGAATTCTCTGCAGTCACAACTGCCTTAGAATCCCTTAGAGTACTTAAAAATGTTGCTCGAATACCACACAAGGCATCCCTAGGAAGTCTTGACTTCCTACTCAATGCATCTGCTACCACATTCGCCTTACCAGGATGATATTCTATGGTACAATCATAATCTTTAATCAGTTCTAGCCATCTTCTCTGTCTCATATTCAACTCCTCTCGATCAAAGATATACTTGGACTCTTATGATCTGTAAAAATATGACACCTCTCACCAAACAAGTAATGTCTCCAGATCTTCAATGCTAGAACAACTGCTGCTAATTCAAGATCATGGGTAGGGTAATTACATTCATGCTTTTTCAATTGTCTTGATGCATAAGCTATTACTTTTCCTTCTTGCATCAGAACACACCCTAAACCTTGTCTCGAGGCATCACAGTAAATTACATACTCTTTTTCCGTTACAGGAAGTGTCAGAATAGGTGTTGTAACTAATCTCTTTTTCAGCTCTTGAAAACTCTGTTCACACTTATCTGACCATTCAAACTTAGCATTCTTTCTTGCTAAAGCTGTTAAGGGTAATGCTAATCGTGAGAAATCCTCAACAAACCGCCTGTAGTATCCTGCCAAGCCTAGGAAACTACGTATCTCTGTCGCACTAGTTGGTCTTTCCCAGTTGACTACAGCTTTCACTTTATGCGGATCCACACTAACACCATTTGCTGAGACAACATGCCCCAAAAACACTACCTGATCCAACCAAAACTCACATTTGGTGAATTTAGCGTACAACTGTTTATCTCGTAGTGTTTGCAGAATAATCCTTAGATGTTCCTCATGGGCTTTCCTGTCAACCGAATAAACTAGTATATCATCAATGAATACTATCACAAACTGATCCAAATATTGATGGAAAATCCTGTTCATGAGATCCATGAAAACTAACTTTGTGCATTCGTCAAACCAAATGGCATTACTAAAAACTCATAATGCCCGTACCTCGTTCGAATGTTGTCTTAGGAATATCTGATTCCCTTACCTTTAATTGATGGTATCCTGATCTTAAATCAATCTTAGAAAACACTGATGCTCCTCGTAACTGGTCAAACAAGTCATCTATTTGGGGTAAAGGATACTTGTTACGTATCGTGACTTTGTTTAACTGTCTGTAATCAATGCATAATCTAACGATACCATCTTTCTTCTTTACAAATAACACTAGAGCTCCCCAAGGCGATACACTAGGTCTAATGTATCCCTTATCAACTAGTTCTTGTAATCGCATCTTGACTCTCGAGCTCACTTGCGACCATTCTATACGCGCGCTTGCGAAATAGGTGTTGTTCTGGTAGCAATTCAATAGTGAACTCTACCTCCCTATCGGTGGCAACCCCGCCGATCTGCTTTGGAAAAACATCTAGAAATTCGTTCACAATAAGAACATCTTCTGGTTTTAACTTTTCTTCCTGCACCTCCACTACGTGTGCAAGAAACGTCGTGCAACCTTTTCTCAACAACTTCTGAGTTTTGAATGCTGAAATCAAACTCGTAGGAATAATCTTCTTTTCACCCCTGAAAACCACTTCAGCCAACCCTAGTTTTCTAAAAACAACTTCCTTTCTATGGCAATCCATGGAAGCATAATGAATGAATAAGAAATCCATCCCTAAGATTGCATCTAACACTGCAACTCTAGTGGAAGAAGATCCACTAACATATTGAGACCTTCTACTAAGACCTCACAATTCCGCAACACTGAGTTGACTAATAAAGCATCACCAACTGGAGTGTATATAACTAACCCCTCAAATAAAGGCTCTAGCTTTCTATTCAGCTTAGATAGGAACATACTAGAAATAAAGGAATGCGTAGCACCTGGATCTATTAAAACACGTGCGGTACATTACAAATAAAGATCGTACCGATAATCACGCTCCGTGCATCCTCTCGCTTCATCTTTGAGTCATAGCATAGACCTTTCCACTGCTTGCCTGGGTCTCCCTACAACTTCTTTCTCTCGTCTAGCACCACCGGTGCCTCTCCCGTAGCTCTTTGGAATTCTTAGTCGCTCAACCGCTGCGGGACCCAACTCCACGGTCCTCTGTGTGGTTTGCTCTCAACTGTGGACAATCCCTCTTGAAATGCCCTGGCTGCCCACACTGTAACACACATTGACACCAACAAGACATTGGCCTCGATGAATCTTACCACAATTTGGACATGAAGTTCTCCTTGCGACACTAGCTACGACTCACTCCTGCATTGTCGGTGGTCTTGCTGTGGATCCGCGGATTGACTAGGTACTCTTTGACTCGCCTCGATAGGCACCACTAACATTCATCCGCCTCGATGTCGGCGCCGCTTTCGATTCTTAAAGTCTTGACGACTTGAAACATTCACTCTGGGTGTGAATCTTCGCTGTTTGCGACCCTGAAAACTGCTTGTCGTTGAAGGCCCACGAGTAGGCTCCACTACTGACTGCGCCTCTGCTATACTCTACTCAACACGTAGAGCAGTCTCTACCAACTGAGAAAAATCAGTCCACCTAGCAATAGCTGTAACTGGGGTACGTATTTCAGGACGTAATCCCCTTTCAAATCGTCGACACCTGTCACTCTCAGATGCCACAATAACATCAGCATACCGTGATAGCTCGGTATACCTTCTCTCGTACTTAACCACTGATAGTGACCCTTGCTTTAATTCTAAGAATTCATCTCTCTTCGCTTCGCGGTACGTACCAGGGTAATATTTATCTTCAAATATGCCCCTGAATATGTGCCAGTCTAGAGTATGTGCATCATTGCGCCTAGCTCGTATTGATTTCCACCATCCCTCTGCTTCTTTCTCTAGCAGGAATGTGGCTAGCTTGACTTTACGCTCCTCAAGGCAGCTCATCACGTCAAAACATTTCTCAAGCTTATTCAGCCAAATCTCGGCATCAGCTGGATCTGTGGAACCCTCAAACACTGTGGCTCCCAATTTCTTCAGTCGTTTTATTCTATATGCCTTCTCTGGATCACTTGGCCCTGCTCTCTCTAGCCTGCCTACCTCCTGTGAGGAAATGGCATGTTGTTGATCCTCGGCCTCGCTTTGGACTCTCGGGCACTAGATCCTCTCGTGTTGCCCTTGGGTAGGATCCTGCGTCCCGCCCTGATCCTGCCTCCGTCGTCTGCTAGTACGTGGTGGCATGACTCCTATAACATTTCAACATATTAGACATACTATGGTTACTTAACATAAGTACACAGTACTAAACTTCTATTCACATTTTAGCCCTAACTGGACTTGCTCTTATCCTTACTTGAACCATACTCTACTAGTTCAATCTGAACTAACTCAATAACTTGCTATGACTTTTACTTTATTCTCGAGCTAACTCGCCTGTCTCATTCCCATGGAGCTAATCGCTCACGATACCAAGTTGTCACACCCCTCCCGAACTACTCCGCTACTTAGCCGAGAAAGCGGCGTGAAGCCAATGAGACATTGTTTAACTCTTAACAATACCATTGACCTCTGTTTGACTTTGATAAGCATACTATGTTCGCATATGGAACACTTTAACATAACATAGCGGAAATGGACAACTATTAAACATATACAAGGAGAAACCCTTCATAAGTCTCTCTTGGAAACTAAAAGTCAAATGCATCAGAAGCAACACAAGACAAACCATTGTTTATACAACCTCTAATGTACAAACAACCATAACATCATAGTCCTCTCAAAATAATTTACAAACATAGAGACATGCTAAACAAAACCAGCCACGTACAAAGTATTAAAACTTATGGAGCTTTAGCAGACTATGGCGAGAACTCGTCAGTACCGTGAGCTCGATCTCTACCAGAAAAGTTTGAAAACATTGAAAGAATGAGCTATGAAGCTCAGTGAGTGACTGTGTTTAATATCTATAACTTGTAAAACATGTGACCCGAAAATTATGAGCATATGCATTTGTATTCAAGCATTGAAAGTAAACGTAGAATCATAATAGACTTTCAGGAAACCAACAAGTATATCATCAAAATCTCGTAAGGCATGTAAATGATATAAACTCTTTTAAAAACATGTCACAATCCACGTTGTGTAGGGCACGCCCAGTACAACCAACGTTTACTCTACGATGTAGTGGGACCCGCCCAAAGACTCCCATCGTCTTTGTCGTGAGTGGGACCCGCCCAACACTCACGACAATATTTGTTGTCACGGAGTACACTCAACGTCGACAACGAGAATAAGACCTGTGTGCACACTGCACTACATAAAGCCTCGCTCTCAATATCTCGAAAGATCACATGAAAACATTTGAACATGCCTCGCTTATCTTTTCTTTCATAAAACTCAAGCTTACTTAGCTTGTTCATAAAATCGAAATCTTTAAACATACTTGCTAGTACATGCTTGCTTGAAAACATAACATTTCCATAAATTTTGGCAACCATTGGACATATGCTCATGTATAAATTTTATAAAGACTTTTAGGGTCACAATGAACACTTGAAGCATTTCTAGGAAAACAAGAATACTCATAGACATGTGTTCAAAAATAAAAAAACAAAGCTTTGAAACAATTCATTCTAGCAAAACTTGCATTTCTTAAAGCATATAAGCATATTTCAAACATTTGGTTCATTTTCGAAGTTCGTTTTGTCACTCACAGTGTCAAACTAGAACCTTGACCCGCACACTCGACCTATCTCCTCTTGGCCTGTCAAACAAACTAAATTCATGTATTAGAACCTCGAGCTCATGGTTTTTAACCTTAAAACTACAAGAAAACACTCCAACCAATTTTCCAGCATTTCACAGATTTTCTGCCCTGTTTTCAGACAGCCATAACTCCTTCATTACTTATCCAAAAAGAATATAATTTATACCAAACTCTTCCTTTGTGAACCCTCTAAAACTCTTATGAAGACATGAAAATAAGATTCCAAACAGTTTGGTTCGAATTTACCTCGAAAGCTACTTTCTTCAAAACAACTTCTTGCTGTTCCAGTTTCGTTTTTCCTGCTGCACAACAAAATTAACCTGAGATTTAAGACATCTTCTAGACATTTTCTGCTCACGATTTGTTCACGAAACTTGTAGGAAATTAAATAAGCTTTCGAACCATACCTATTAGAGCTTCTGATTCCAACTCTACAGATCAGTACATTCAAAATATCAGAGACTTCTCGGATTTGACAACAAATTCTATCTTCTGTCTTCCTCTTTACAAAACAGTAGCTTAAGATCCGAATTTGCTCGAGCTTTCTTCACGAATTTTGTTCAAATATGAGTTAACTTTCATGAAACAAAACCGCAACCCTTAACTCTTCCTGTGGAGCTCGAGATGAACAGAAAACCAGAATAGGATACAATTGATTAAGTTGTTGTTATAAAGGCATACCTTTAGTTCTTCTCCTCTCTTCTGCAACTTCAGCTCCAAAAACCACCTTGTACCTCTTCCTTTCTGCTTCTCCCACGAAACCCTCAGCTTCTCCTTGCTGAAAATGAAAAGAAAATCGATGGATCATGTGTTTTTAAAAAGATAACAATGGTGGGGGTCTCACCATCCACCTTTCCTTTCCTTTCTTTTCTTTTCTTTTCTTTTTTCCTTCCTTTATCTTTTTCATTTCTTATATTTTCTTTACAAAACAAAACAAACTTAATATATTAAACATTTGTTTCATTTCCTTTTCTTCTTTTGTCTTTAAAGCAATCCAAACCAAAATGGTTTAAACTTTCCTTCCTTGTTTTCCTTTTGCCTTTCACTTCATTTCTTTCCTTTTTAAAACATGGAAAACCAAGTTTTAAACATTCATTTCTTCTTTCTTTTTGTTGTTTGATAATAAGGAAGTTCCAAAGAAAGATCTCGGGTTTACATATGCTCTCTTCAACGACACCCCACAGAAGCATGCCCTCGACTGCAGCGAAACTTTATTCCTAACTCCTGCATCTTGAGACAATTTAATGGCCATCAAGTAAAGTACGAGTTTTTGGATCACTACTATACTGAATTGGATCAACCCAGCTATGGATATGGATACCAAGTGGAGCAGAAAAACTCATGCCATCAGACTTCAGACTCAGGTATGTCTCTAGTGGCTATAGTATATGAACTTGCTAATAGTACTTTTCAATTTCAAAAGGAGACTCAAGCTGGAATGCAGAGCTTGGATGACCAAATTATCCAGGTGGCTAATTCAGTGAGAAGATTGGAGAGTCAACAAGAGCATCAATATATCGAGACCAATGAGGTTGAAGTGGCGATGTCCATGGATGACGACGATGTTGAGCTTGAGAATTTTGTGCCATGCGAGGTCCAGGTTTGTGAGAAAAAGAAAGAAAATGAGCCTTACCACGAAAAGGACATTCAAGTGATAGAGTTTGAGGTTGAAAAACCTTCATCTGTTCTATATCCTTGCATTTCACTTAATTCTAAATTGTCTATTCTTTATTCTCATGACTTTGTAGAATCTCTTATTTCTTTTAATTCAGTTGAGTCTTATTTTATTTCCTTCATTCCACATATAAAAAATCTAAAAAATAATGATCTTTCAGGTACACTAGAAAAACATGTGAGCCTTTTAGACTTCGAAGGCTATATTGATTCGAGCAAGAAGGGACCAAAGAAAATTGAAAAATTTTATGTGCCCTGACATGCACAAGAATCTCGTCGGGCAAAACGACGTTAAATAATTGCGCTATTGGGAGGCAACCCAATGTTTTCTTTACTTTTTCTTATCTTTATTGTTAGTTTTTTTCTTTATTTTTTCTTTTTCAATTTTTCCTAATTCTATTTTTTTTTTTTTTTGTAGGGCATTAATTTTTAATAAAGCATGGTCACCCATTCTTTCAACACCCCAAACTATACCAGTTCAAGATGTTCACAAATCAGGGGAGTTTAATTTTCTTTCTTTTATTTTGTGAGCAGTATTCTATTTATACATCGAGGACAATGTATATTTTAGGTGTGAGGGAGGTTTTTGTTATACAATTTCGTTTCTAAAAAAAAAATTATTTTTGCTTTGAATTTAGAATGTCTTAATTCGTACATGTTAATTTTTCTTTTGAAACCTTGAATGTTAATTAATATCTTTTAATGTTTTGTAAGTTAAGTTTGCATCTTTAGTTTGAATTTCCAATACATGAGAGAGATGAGCATGACTAGTGTTTTTCTTTAAAAATTATATGATAGTGTCTCACTGATTTATTGATTGAAAAGTACACAAGACTTGATGCAAATTACACAACCCAGTGAGTTTTTGAGCCTATGAGCAATTCATTATATTTTGCTCCATTTATTTCATGTTGAGTGTTATCAAACTTAGTATGCTTATTCCAGAACATGCTTGTGGATGCATTTTGAGACTACATTTTTTGGATTGATGCTTTAATATGATAAGGGCAAATTAGGATTAACAAGTTTTGGACCTCTCAAAATATCCACCTTTATGTTTTTTCCTCTAGTTAGCCATTTTGAGCCTATTTTCATTTTTTTTTATTCAAACACATTATATTAAGCCTAAGACCATTTTGTTTGTAAGCCTCCACATTTGAACCTTTTGTAAAGACAAGAGAAAATATTGCATGATAGTCAATGTTTGAGTGAAGAAAAAAATAATAATGAAAAAAATAGAGAGAAAATTTGTGAAAAAAAACAAAGAAGAAAAAGAAGAAGAGAAGAGAAAAAAAAAAACAAAAAAAAAAGAAAATTTTTTAAGAAAATTTTTTGGAGAAAAAAATTGTCAAAAGTATTTGAATTATTAAAATGCTACTTCTCCAACATTCTTAGTGCTTGAAATGAGATGTAGAAATAAGGTTCAATATCTTGGGTAATGTGTGATTATTATGTGACATTGATATCATGAAAAGTATACAACTCTTAATCTTGATTGTGAATCGCCTAAAATTTTCCTCCTACCAAACCTTTACCTAAGCCCCAATACAACCCTTATTAAGTCCCTTTGATTTTTGCATTCAATTCATCTAAGTGGTAGAGATTTTATTCATTTGCAAGCTTATGGTAATAACATGCTAGGTTTTGATTTTGAGAGTAAAAACACCATAAATACTTTGAGTGTATTGAGTGAAACCGCGCGAGGGTGTTAAGTCTTGTTGCATGTGATTTTGGCTTTTTTATAAAACGTTTCCTATGAGTGCTATGAGTGCTCATTCTCTTGATTGTCACTACAATTCAACATTGATGGGTAATTGACTTTATTGGTATTTTTTGATATTGAGAAATATGAAAAGGGAGTAACGAAGGGGTTCATATGTTGAGTTAAAGCATGCTTGAGGAAAAGCATGGATTAGGTGTGGGGGAATTTGATGAGTATGAATTAATTATATTGATTATATCTAATCTCCTTACATTTAAAGTGAATAATATGTTTAATTGTTGAAATTGTGTCCAATTTAGTTTAGGTGACAAATTATCGATTATTTAGTGGAACTAGTCTAAAAAACACATTTTAGTTGAAATTCGTAAATTGAAATAAAAATTGAATAATTAGAAAACAAAAGAGTGAGATAATTTAAAATAAAAAAGAATTAAAGAAATTAGAAAATAAATAACATAAAAAAAAAAAAGGAAAAAGAGAAAAATTTATTATTGTTGTAAAAATAGGATGAAAATCGGGTATAATTTTACCAATATTAAAATACTAATATAATAATATATTTATAATAAGAATATAATAAGAATAATATAATAATAATAATAATATTAAAATAAGTGTTTGGAAAGTGGGGGCAATATATATAATATAATATAATATATAGTGGAAATTTATGGAAAATTAAATAAAGACTAAAAAGAGAAAGTAGGAGAGAATGAAGAGAATTGGAGAGAATTTCACCAATGGATGCATTTTATTTTTCCACCAAAAGCCACTATTTATAGACAATTTGGCAAGGGATGAGTTGGTACATTTGGACACTAAGCATTGGTAAAAATTTGACACTTGGAGGACACTATGGCTATGGAAATTTTGCCACTTGGCATAGGTAATATATGGCATGTGGATGGGCATTTATACTACATATTTTACAATACTCCCCCTTAAATGTCTATTTATATAATATATGCCTCGTTAAAACCTTACTAGGGAAAAACCCTAGTGAAGGAAAAAGAGTACATATTTTATATAATACATTTACTCCCCCTCATGACGACATCACTTGAGATCTCTGAGTCTTCGCATCCCAATACTGTGAACCAATTTCTCAAATGTTGTAGTTGGTAATGCTTTTGTAAATATGTCTGCCAGGTTATCCTTGGAACAAATCTGTTGTACTGAGATCTCGCCATTTTCTTCAAGGTCATGAGTGTAGAAAAGCTTCGGAGAGATATGCTTTGTTCTATCTCCTTTGATATATCCTCCTTTGATTTGAGCTATACATGTTGTGTTGTCTTCGTATAATATTGTTGGAGGATCTTTACTAGAAGACCATCCACATGTCTCACGAATGTGTTGTGTCATCGATCTTAGCAATACACATTCTCGACTTGCCTCGTGAATTGCGAGGATTTCAGCATGATTCGAAGAAGTGGCCGTGATGGTCTGTTTCACTGATCGCCATGATATAGTGGTTCCTCCACATGTAAATAGATAACCTGTCTGAGATCTAGCTTTGTGTGGATCAGATAGATAACCAGAATCTGCATAACCAACTAGATCAAAGCTAGATTTGTTAGAATAAAATAAACCCATATCAATCGTCCCTCGAAGATATCGGAGTACATGCTTAACTCCGTTCCAATGTCTTTTTGTAGGACATGAACTATATCTAGCTAATAAATTTACTGAAAATACAATATCTGGTCTTGTGTTATTAGCTAGATACATATGTGCACCAATTGCACTAAGATATGGTACTTCAGGACCAAGAAGTTCTTCATTATCATCTCGAGGTCGAAATATATCTTTCTTTACATCCAAAGAAACGAACTTCCATTGGAATGTTCAATGGATGTGTTTTATCCATATAAAATCTTTTAAGATGTTCTCTATATAAGTTGATTGATTAACAAATATCCCATCTCACTAAATGTTCAATTTGCAAACCAAGGCAAAATTTTGTTTTTCCAAGATCTTTCATTTCGAATTCTTTCTTAAGATATTCTATTGCCTTGGATAACTCTTCAAGAGTTCCAATTATATTTAAGTCATCAACATATACAGTTATAATAGCAAATCCTGACTGAGATTTCTTTATAAAAACACACGGACATATTGGATTATTTTGATATCCTTCTTTCAACAGATATTCACTCAGGCGATTATACCACATTCGTCTCCGATTGTTTTAATCCATATAATGATCTCTCAGAAACTTTATTGAATACAATTCCGAGAACTTGATTCATATGTTTCTGTATTTTAACTCCTTCCGGATTTTCATATAAATGTCATTATCCGAGAGATCCATATAAATACGCCGTGACTACATCCATTAGATGCATATCAAGATTTTCATATACAGTCAGTCCAATCAAATATCTTAACGTTATTGCATCCACCACAGGAGAATATGTCTCCTCATAATCTATACCAGGCCTTTGCGAGAATCCTTGTGCAACAAGTCTCGCTTTATATCTTGTGACTTCATTCTTTTCATTTCTTTTCCTTACAAATACCCATTTGTATCCCACAGGTTTAACACCTTCTAGTGTTAGGACTACTGGTCCAAAAATCTCATGTTTTGAAAGTGAGTTCAACTCTGCTTGGATTGCTTCTTTCCACTTCAACCAATCCTTTCTACGTTTACATTCATCGATAGATTTTGGATCAAAATCGTCATTTTCATGAATAATATCGTGGGCAACATTATAAGCAAAAATGTTGTCAACAATAATATCATTTCGGTTCCATCTCTTTCCTGTTGTAACATAGTTTATAGAAATTTCATTATTATCCTCAAGCGTTTGATTTTCATCAATACTCTTTTGAGTAGTTGTATCTTGGATTTCTTCTGGAACATCCATACCTTTTATCGAATCATTTTGATTCTCAACTACTTTTCTTTTTCGAGGATTTTTATCTTTGGAACCCATTGGTCTACCACGCTTTTGCCGTGCTCCAGACTCATTATTGACAACTTGTTCCTGTGGAATATCAATTTTTGATGGAGCATTTGCTGCTGGTATATATGATTTAGTCACCCTTTTAGCATCTGTGAATGCATCTGGTATTGATTTGCTATATTTTGCAAATGAATTATCTTTTGAACTTCAAGTTCACATTGTTCTCTTCGAGGATCTAAATGAGATAATAATGATGCATTCCACGTAATTTCTTTTTCCAACTTCTTAATTCCTCCCCCTAATGTTGGAAAATTTGTTTCATTAAAATGACAATCAGCAAATCGTGCAGTAAATACATCACCTGTCAGGGGTTCAAGATATTTAATAATTGATGGGGAATCATATCCAACATATATTCCTAACCTCCTTTGAGGACCCATCTTAGTACGTTGTGGTGGAGCAATTGGAACATATACTACACATCCAAAAATTCTCAGATGGGATACATTTGGCTGCTGCCCATAAGCTAATTGCATGGGGGAATATATATTATAGGCTACTGGCCTAATACGTAATAATGATGCAGCGTGAAAAACGGCATGACCCCAAACCGATGTAGGGAGTTTAGCTCTCATAAGTAATGGTCTTGCAATTAATTGCAGACGTTTTATAAATGATTCTGCTAGACCATTTTGTGTATGAACATGAGCTACAGGATGTTCAACATTTATCCCAATTGACATATACAATAATTATTAAAAGTTTGGGATGTAAATTCACTAGCATTATCAAGTCGAATTGTCTTAATTGTATAATCAGGAAATTATGCTCTTAACTTAATTATTTGACCAAGTAATCTTGCAAATGCAAGATTTCGACTTGATAATAAGCATACATGTGACCATCTACTAGATGCGTCAATTAATACCATAAAATATCTAAATGGACCACTTGGTGGGTTAATAGGTCCACAAATATCACCTTCAATTCGCTCTAAAAATGTAGGTGATTCAATGCCCACTTTAGCTGGTGATGGTCTAATAATTAATTTCCCTTGAGAGCAAGCATCACATGACAACTCATTGGATTGAAGAATCTTCTGGTTCTTTAAAGGATGTCCATGTGAATTCTCAATAATTTTTCTCATCATTATCGATCCTGGATGACCCAGTCGATCATGCCAAACACTGAATATTTCTGGATTGATGAACTTCTGGTTCATTGTTGCATAACTTTAGATTACTCGTATATGAGTATAATATAATCCAGAAGAAAAGGCTGGCAGTGTTTCCAATATGTGTTTTTCATGTGAAACAATAGATGTGATATAGAGATACTCTATATTATTTTTTTGATCGATCGCCAACATGATAACCATTATTACGTATATCTTTGAAACTCAATAGATTTCTTTTTGATTTGCTAGAGAACAAAGCATTATTAATTGAAAATTTTGTTCCTTTAGGCAAGATAAAACTTGCTTTTCCAAAACCTTCAATCAGGTCTGCAGAACCTGATATAGTATTGATTTTTGCTTCCAAAGATTGTCAATTTAGAAAAATATTTTCTGCTTATGAGTATCGTAATGCGTAGTTGCGCAGTCTGCTAGACATAAATCCTCATTGCTCATTTTCGGGTTACTCAACATATTGAAATTGTCCATATTTCTTCATTGATAAGAAAAGGAAAAACGATTACAAAAAGTTCTAAATATATATACAAAAACAAGAAACATATTATAAATAAAGACTTAATTATATATCTTCATACAAAACATCCTCTACTTGTTTGAGTGCATCAATTTTCTCTCCGAGATTCAAAATAATCACCACATCAAGATGCACCATATTGGAGGGATCGAATACATCATCTTCTTGAATGGCAAGATTCACCTCCACATTCTTCCCTTTTCTTTTTCCTTCAAGGAAGCTTGATAGAGATCAACAAGGTGTTTTGACGTCACGGCAGTGCGTGACCAGTGCTGCTCACTCATTCCGTCACAAAAACATTTATGTTCATCACCTTTTGAACTTTTATCTTGTGGAGCTTTTCCTTTATGATCATCGGTTCGTGTGGGTTTCTTAAAGTTATAATGCCCACCACGAAAATAAGTATTTCTTCCTCTCACCGCGGTCCCGACTTCGACTTACCACGACCACGACCTCGACCACGACGATTATTAAAATTCACAACATTCACTTCAGAAATGGTGTTGTTGCTCCAGATTAATCGAGATTCATGATTTTTCATTAATAGCTCGTTATTTTGTTCAAATTACGAGAAGACATGAAATTAGTTCGAATATTTTTAAAGCCTTTCTCTCGATATTGCTGCTGCAGGAGCATATTCGAGACATGAAAAGTGGAGAATGTCTTCTCTAACATATCAACATCAGTAATTTTTTCTCCGCATAATTTTAGTTTTGAACTAATTAAGAAAAGTGCGAATTATATTCACTTATCGATTGAAGTCCTGCAACCTCAGTGCATCCAATCATAACGAGCTTTTGGAAGAATAACTGTTTTTTGATGATCATACCTTTCTTTCAAGCCTTGCCATAAAATGTAGGGATCTTTTATTGTAAGATACTCCATTTTCAATCCCTCGTGAAGATGATGGCGAAGGAAGATCATAGCTTTGGCTTTTTCTTGATTTGATGCATCATTTCCTTCTTTAATTGTTTCTCCAAGATTCATGGAGTCTAAATGGATCTCAGCATCAAGGACCCATGACAAGTAGTTATTTCCATTAATATCCAGGGCCGCAAATTCTAGTTTTGCAAGATTTGCCATAGTAATACTATATACAAAGAAATTGCATTTACATTAGGAAATTAATTAAACATGCAAAATAACATTTAATTATTAAAAAAAATGGCTTACCTTGAGGACCTACCTTGATGGAAAAATCGGCAAGAGAGCTTCAATGTTGATAACGTGTTGTAAAAATAGGATGAAAACCGGGTATAATTTTACCAATATTAAAATACTAATATAATAATATATTTATAATAATAATATAATAAGAATAATATAATAATAATAATAATATTAAAATAAGTGTTTGGAAAGTGGGGGCAATATATATAATATAATGTAATATATAGTGGAAATTTATGGAAAATTAAATAAAGACTAAAAAGAGAAAGTGGGAGAGAATGAAGAGAATTGGAGAGAATTTCACCAATGGATGCATTTTATTTTTCTACCAAAAGCCACTATTTATAGACAATTTGGCAAGGGATGAGTTGGTACATTTGGACACTAAGCATTGGTAAAAATTTGACACTTGGAGGACACTATGACTATGGAAATTTTGCCACTTGGCATAGGTAATATATGGCATGTGGATGGGCATTTATACTACATATTTTACAATAATTATTTAATTTTTTTCTTTTGTTTTTTCTTTGTGTAGGTGACATACATGCATGGAGTCTTCCTTGAAAAATGAAAGGGAGAAATTATTTTTGTGGCTTGGCACACATTGTGCAGCAAGAAATGACACATATAAGGGACCTATTTCTGGTCATTTTCAAGTATAAAATGAGGGCAATCCATTGAGTAAATGAGTGCAGAGTTTGAGTGTTCTCTAGAAAAACAAAAGTTTAGAGAGTGTTCTAGTTATTTGTTTTTATAATTTTTATTTTATGTTTTCTCCCTTTTACAGTTATTCTTGCTTTTCCACCATGTGTTACTAAGCTTTAATTTTTGATTCAATGGTCATTTCATTTCCAATTGTAATTTTGTGAGGCTTTAGACCTAATTGAAATTTTGTTTCTAATTTAAGAATTCATTGTTTCTTGTTTTATTTTTATGATTGATCGTTACTAATTAAATTGACGTCTTAATTTAGTTCAATCAATTTATTGCTATCCATGATTTTGTGATCCGTAATTGTCACAAATGATTAAAAAAATGTAGCAAGGGGTTGGCTTATGTGTGTGTAATTAATGGTTTTTCCATTTTACATAGCTTGCATAATACACTCTAAGGAAACAAAAAAAATAAAATTAATTAATTTGTTGTGACGACCGCCAACCCAGGTACTATTAGTTATTTTGTTTAACACTTTATTAGCCGCTGTATTTGGTTGGAGTGGTGTTTTAATCAAACCCGGCGAGAGGGAGACCGTAATTTTGTTTAGCTTATGTGAATTGTTCCTTAAGATGAGATTAATTATGAAAATTAAAGAAAAAGGGCAATCTCAAGGGCGTTTTGGGGATTATTGTTTAAGTGAGGGGTGTGTAAAATTTAACCTAACCCTAGCCCTTAGTCTCTTGGTATTTAACCATAAGAACAAAACCCTAGTCCAATCACATCACCTCCATCTCATTTTACAAACCCCTAACCCTAATATAGTACCACCTCCTTCTTCTCCTTCTCGTGTTTCAACCTAGTGCGAAGATACCTTCATTGTGCGACTCCCGCGGCCGAAATCACGAGCGATCCCAACTCTCACGCCGGCGAACTCGCGAACGGCTGCACCGTGCGCCCACTCGGACCCGCGAGCATCGACGGAAGGCCGACGAGCCGTTTCTTCACCGATCCGCGAACGCCCTAGCACGCGGTGTTGCCGCGGCGAGCCTACAAAAGACGTCTCTCCGCCGAGGCACCGCCGATCGAACTCTTGTCCACGAAGAGGAGCTGCGTCTGACCGTTTAACACGCCGCCATCCCCGCCGATCCACGAACACGATCGAAGCCAGCCGTCCGCGAGTCTTCAGCCAACCGCAACCGGAGTCTTCTGCCAACCGCAACCGAGTCTCCCGGCCCGCGCGCGATTCCGTGTGGAGTCGCGCGTCCGCCACCGACCATTGCTCGAGGATCGTTCCAAAGACGCCCCGATCGAAGAAGCGCGGAGCACCCACGAGTTTCAGTGCCGTCGCTGCCGCAACAACACCGGTTGAGTTCGGTAGCTTCGCCGGACTCCACGCGCGCCGGCCGTCGTGGCTTTACAGCAGCAAGGTTTGGTCGTTCGGTGAGCGATCTTGCTAGGTATCGAGTTCGAACGAGAATGATTTGTGTACCGTCGATTATTTAAGCGTTTTGGTTGAGAACTTAGGTTACGGATTCGAATATCTTTTGTAGGAAGCGAACTTGGAGCGGGATTGATCGTCAAAACGGACTAAGAGTTAGTTGGTGTTCGCTTTGAGCTCGAGGTAAGCGGGACACGACATCTTAATGCAGTATTTAGAGTATTGCATGATTAGGGTTTTAGTGAATACTTGGAGTTTGAATTCGGAAATTATGTGTGAATCAGGTTTCACTAAAGGGTGGATAGGCAGGGGGTTCGATTAGGTTTTGGAGTAAAATCGAAGCTCGAGGTAAGGGACCTTGTGCCGAACTTTTAATGGGAGTAAATGAAAATGATTTTCACGATTTTATGCGAAATAGTTTATATTTTTCACATGAAAATACACAGATATTATTCTGAGAATACGTGATATTTTATGTGCAAATACTTCGATGCATTATGTGAAAAATGAACCATTATTTTATGTGAAAGTATTCTCGTATGTTATGTATAAGGATCCATTATTTCATGTGAGAATAGGACAGTAGTTCGTATGAGAATGTTTCATGTTTCTTACAAAAGTATGATTTTTCAAACTGTCCATGAGAAAGTATGAATGATATATTGATGATGATGTTTGTGATATGTACACCATGATTATGTGACTGATGGGACCTCATGCATGTTTTGTATGCCACGAAATGAATTAACGAATAGTGTGGACATTGGTTATCCTGAGATCGCTATGTGCATGGTCAAACATGCAATAGAGACCTATGGGTCAAAGTACAGGGGTCTGTGAGGGACCCGAAATGAAATGACTCAGGATGACCAGTCGGCCTCACAATTAAATGAACAGCCATGGATTAAAGACCTGGCAATTAAATGAACAGCCATGGATTAAAGACCTGGCAATTAAATGAACAGCCATGGATTAAAGACCTGGCAATTAAATAAACAGTCATGGATTAAAGACCTGACAATTGAATGAGCAGCCATGGATTAAAGACCTGGCAACTGAATAAGCAGTCATGGATTAAAGGCCTGACAATTAAATATGCAAATATGGATTAAAGACACGCAACTCTAGAAAGTTTTAGGTCCCATCTATGTATGTTATGAATGAGTTTAGAGATCATGATTGTATGTGTATGCACATCCCAAACCTCGGTAGCGAGGTTACTTACTGGGTATTGTTTTGCAATACTCACCCTTTCTTTTAAAAATGTTTTTCAGGTAAAGGGAAGGACGTGCAGGGCGTGTGACGGGGGAGCGTTACTAGGACCATGGGAACCAGCATGATTTCCGCATATTCTTATTTTGAATTATTGTTGTCTCTATGTTTTTAATTGAAGTTAAACTCACTTACAGTTTTAATAGGCCAAGCTGATGTGATGTTTTTAAATGATTTGAATGTTTTGTTTTTTTGGGATCCCTGGAACTATTTACGTTAATTGGAAATGGCTTTTATGTTCTTTTTATCTCTCGGCCTATAAATGCATGCATGTGTAGTAATGTCCCTAGGAATTTGGTTATAGAAAAGTAGGGGCGTTACAGTTGGTATCAGAGCCCTAGGTTTAAGGGTTCTGTAGACTTGCTTACAGAGTAAGCACAGAGTAGTTCCCATGGTTTAACAACGCTTCCAGTCACCGCCAGGTACGTTCTGATATTTTATTAAGAAAGTAAATGATTATGATATGATACAGTTTTATGCATATACATAACCTTAAAAGCCCCAAGGGGTGATCCTATTTTATGATTTGAAAGTAAAGGAAACTGAGTTAGAAACTCTCTATATTGTAGTTTTGACATAATGCCACCTAGAGGCCGAGGGAGAGGTAGGGGACGTGGTAGGGGCCGGAGGGCAAGGGAAAACGTTGACGCCCAACCGGAATTACCCCTGGATCAGGAAGAGGTTACTCCACCCGTTCGAGACCTCCCCCAGGACCAGCCTGACCGTCAGGAGAATGTACCTGCAGTTGCCCCTGTGGCAGACCAGGGGAACGCCAATGTTATGACTATGATGGTGGAGGCTATGCAGAGTGCAGTGCGAGCTCAGATAGCTACCCACCGCCCAAGCAAATCGGGGCGAAACGATGCAACTCGAGTCCCGCACCAAGGACTTGAAAAGTATGATCCTAGGTCGTTCAATGGGTCTTCCAGCTTGACCCCACATGGGTGAAGTTGTGGTCGTCCTCCATTGAGACCATCTTCAGACTGATGAACTGCCCTGAGGACCAGAGGGTGTCCTGTGCTACCTTCATGCTGAGAGATGACGCATATTTATGGTGGGAGTCCGCCCAGGGAACCATTGTCGCCAGCGGGGAAACGATTACCTGGAATCTGTTTAAAGAAGCATTCTGGCGGAAATTTTATCCTGCTGCAGCTCGTTACAGAGCGGCGGCGAATTCTTACAGTGTGCGCGCAGCGAGGGCGGTGGGAAGTGTATGAGAGGGAATTTACCCGTTTGTCCCATTTGGCCCCCGAGCTGGTGGATACAGAGGCAAAGAAGACTGAGCGCTTCATTATGGGGCTGGATGAGAATGTTCGAGGCTTTATTCAAGCATTAGCACCTCCTGATTACGCCGCCGCAGTGAGAGTGGCGGAACTGATTTGGGTGCAGGCGCAGACTGCACAGCAGGTAATAGTTAACCCGGGGCAGCCCATAGCAAACCACAAGAGGAAGTGGGACCAGCCAAATTCCAGCTCACAGCGCCCCCAGCGTACACCGCATAGACTGTGGCATTTCAGTGCAGTCCCAATCGAAACCACCGATCAACAGAGCGGGAATAGCGGCGGAGATAGGCCACGGTCAAGCAAAGAATGTGGTAGCGGCCTTTGGGGTAAGTGTATGGCCCGGTCCGGAGTGTGTTTCAAGTGTGGAAAGGAAGGGCACAGAGCTAATAGCTGCCCGAGTCAAGCCAAAGACTAGCCACCCACAAAGTTATGAATAGTGGGCTCTTTGTGAAGCCGCCACCATACATCGTGGAGAGCCTATGCGAGCACCAGTAGAGACATCTATGGCTCGGACTTCGGTGGTTACTGGTACACTTCCATTACTTGGGCACCTTGCCTTTGTATTGTTTGATTACGTTTCTCACGACTCTTTTATTTCTCGCATCCTTTGTAAGTCAAGTGAGTTAGAACTAGAACGATTCTGATGCCCCGTCTCTCCACTCCTGCGGGAATAAATTTGTTAGCCAATATGAAAGTCAAGGATGGTAGTGTGACCATCGCAGACCATGAGTTAGCAAAGAATCTAGTGGTCTTAGACATGTTTGACTTTGATGTAATATTGGGCATGGACTGTTAGCGCAGAACCATGCGTGCATTGATTGTTTCGGGAAGGAGGTAGTGTTCACTCCTCCTAACCAACTCAGCTCTGAGTTCGGAGAGGCACAAAGATGCGAGGAAGTAGGCCTAAGGTAATTCACGCCCTTAAGGCCGTAAAATTATTGCATCGGGAGCTTGGGGCGTCTTAGCTTTGCATACTAGATGCAAGGTGCACAGAGATCTCGGTGACATCGCGCGAGTGGTGAATGAGTTTACTGACGTCTTCCCGAGGACCTCCCTAATACCTCCAATCGGGGAGGTAGATTTTAACATCAGATTGGAATTGGGGACGACCCGATATCCAAGGCCCCGCATGAAATGGCACCGAAGAGTTGAAAGAACTAAAAGTACAGATTACAAGACTTGCTAGACAAAGGGTTTATACGCCTGCCGCTTTCACCACAGGGAGCACCGTATTGTTTGTGAAAAAGAAAGACGGATCCATGCGCTGTGTGTATAGATTACGGGGAGTTGAATAAAGTTACAATCAAGAATAAATATCCTCTCCCCAGAATAGATGATTTGTTCGATCATTTGCAAGGAGCGACGGTGATCTCCAAGATCGATCTGAGATCAGGCTACCATCAGTTGAGGATCAGTGAAGGGGATATCCCTAAAACAGCATTCAGATCACGTTATGGGCATTACGAGTTCACAGTGATGCCGTTTGGTCTGACCAATGCTCCTGCCGCCTTCATGGACTTGATGAACCGGGTTGTTCAAGGAGTTTCTTGATACGTTCGTGATTGTGTTCATCGATGATATATTGATATACTCGTGTGTGATGAAGAGCATGAAATGCACCTGAGGAAAGTCTTACTCACACTGAGAGAGAATAAGTTGTATGCAAAATTCTCCAAGTGTGAATTTTGGCTCAGACAGGTATCTTTTCTAGGGCATGTGGTGTCTGAAGCTGGAGTCTCTGTTGATCCAAATAAAGTGGAGGCCGTCACCACGCTGGCCTCGTCCACCACCGCTTCTGCAGGTACGTAGTTTTCTGGTCCGCGGGATACTATAGGCGTTTCGTGCGAGATTTTGCCAAGATAGCCATGCCTATGACTCACCGACGCGAAAAGGAAACTCTTTTGTTTGGGATGATGCTTGTGAGGCGAGTTTCCGGGAACTCAAGCCACGATTAGTGTCGGCCCCGATTCTTCAGATTCCCCCGAGGGAACAGGAGTTTTGTGGTTTACAGTGATGCTTCTAAGAAAGGGTTGGGTGTGTATCTTGATGCAAAGACGGTAAAGTAATAGTGTATGCCTCCCGACAATTGAAGACGCACGAGAGGAACTATCCAACTCATGACCGGAACTAGCAAAGCGATGGTATTTGCATTAAAGATCCGGAGACACTACACACAGTATGGCGAGAAAATTCGATTTTCACGATCATAAAAATCTCAAGTATCTGCTCACCCGTAAGAATTGAACATGAGGCAACGCAGATGGTTGGAATTAGTGAAAGATTATGATATTGACATACAAAGCACCATCCCTGTAAGGCTAATGTAGTGGCCGATGCCCTCAAGAGAAGCTTGCATGCATCTTCTGCTGCGAGTGATGACAGCCAGCAGAGAGTTACAGCGAGTTTGCTCGAGTGAAATTGCGATACTAGTAGGAAAGACCACGGCTCGATTAGCCCGATTAATGCGACAACCGACCTTGAGGCAACGTATCATAGAGGCTCAGCAGTGGACCCTCGCTTAGTGGAAAAACTACTACAAGAACTACAGGTGAGTTGACGGGGTTTTCCCTATCCACAGATGGAGGATTGCTATTTCAGAGCGATTGTGTGTGCGCCGATGATGACAAGTGAGAAACCGAGATCTTGAACGAAGCCCATAACTCACCATTTTCTATGCATCCCGACAAGTACCAAGATGTACCGAGATCTCAAAAGCGATCATTTGGTGGTGTAACATGAAGCGCGACATAGCGAGTCCATGCGGCAAGTGTTTGACTTGTCGGCAGTAAAGGCACCTGCACAGAGACCCGCGAGATTACTCAGAACCGTGCATATGTACCTCGGTGGAAATGGGAGGAGATCTCTATGGATTTTATAGTCGGTCCGCTTAGAACTTTACGAGGTTACACAAGAATTTGGGTCATAGTGGGCCAGATTAACAAAGTCGGCACATTTCATACCGAAACCCACCTATTCTACAGATAAGTGGGCGCGACTTTACTGGAAGAGATAGTCCGTTTGCATGGGATTCCAGTCAAGATTATTTCTGATGTGATCCACGCTTTCACCTCCAACTTCGGAGAAGCTTACGAGAGCGTTGGGTTCGCGATTGAACTTCATCTGACTTTTCATCCACAGAGCGGATGGGCGCATGGTAACGCTTAAACCAGATATTGGAAGATATGTTGCGAGCTTGCACTTTAGATTTCCCAGGTAGTTGGGACACTCATTTGCATCTAATGGAGTTTGCTTACAATAACGATTACACGATGACCATCATCCGGAATGGCTCCATTTGAAGCTCTCTATGGAAGACGCTGCGTAACTCCCGCTTTTACGGGAGGAGGTTGGTGAACGCCGATTGTTGGGTCCGACTGGTGCAGTCACTAATGAGGCGAAGGCAAAAGATTAGGGCGCGCGGATGCGCACCGCCTGCAGCGACATGCAAGAGTTATGCCGACACGAGACGAAGAGACCTAGAATTCGATGTGGGGGACCACGTATTTCTTAAGGTGGCCCCAATGAAGGGAATTCTAAGGTTTGGCCGTAAAGGGAAGTTGAGTCCGCGATTCATCGGACCATTTGAGATCTTAGAGAGGATTGGTGCGGTGGCCTACAGATTAGCACTGCCGCCTTCTCTTTCGGCGGTTCATAACGTATTCCATGTCTCCATGTTGAGAAAGTACGTTCCAGACCCGACTCATGTCATAGACTTCGAACCATTGCAGTTAACAGAAGATCTGAGTTATGGCGAACGACCGGTACAAATTATTGCAAGAGACCGAAAGACCCTCCGTAACCGCGAGATCAGCTTAGTTAAAGTGTTGTGGCAGAACCACCGCACGGAAGAAGCTACCTGGGAGCGAGAAGAGGAAGTACGCGCTAAATATCCTGAACTATTCCAAGAATAGGAACTTTCGAGGACGAAAGTTCTTAAGGAGGGAAGATTGTGACGACCGCCATCCCAGGTACTATTAGTTATTTTGTTTAACACTTTATTAGCCGCTGTATTTGGTTGGAGTGGTGTTTTAATCAAACCCGGCGAGAGGGAGACCGTAATTTTGTTTAGCTTATGTGAATTGTTCCTTAAGATGAGATTAATTATGAAAATTAAAGAAAAAGGGCAATCTCAAGGGCGTTTTGGGGATTATTGTTTAAGTGAGGGGTGTGTAAAATTTAACCTAACCCTAGCCCTTAGTCTCTTGGTATTTAACCATAAGAACAAAACCCTAGTCCAATCACATCACCTCCATCTCATTTTACAAACCCTAACCCTAATATAGTACCACCTCCTTCTTCTCCTTCTCGTGTTCAACCTAGTGCAGCATACCTTCATTGTGCGACTCCCGCCGGCCGGAAATCACGAGCAGTCCCAACTCTCACGCCGGCGAACTCGCGAACGGAAGCACCGTGCAGCCACTCGGACCCGCGAGCATCGACGGAAGGCCGACGAGCCGTTTCTTCCCCGATCCGCGAACGCCCTAGCACGGTGTTGCCGCCGGCGAGCCCTACAGCACAGAAGTCTCCGCCGAGGCACCGCCGATCGAACTCTTGTCCACGAAGAGGAGCTGCGTCTGACCGTTTAACACGCCGCCATCCCCGCCGATCCACGAACACGATCGAAGCCAGCCGTCCGCGAGTCTTCAGCCAACCGCAACCGGAGTCTTCAGCCAACCGCAACCGGAGTCTCCCAGCCGCCGCAGTTCCGTGGAGTCGCGCGTCCCGCCACCACGCTCGAGATCGTTCAAAGACGCCCAGATCGAAGAAGCGCCGAGCACCCACGAGTTTTCACCGCCGCTGCGCAGCAGAAGACCGGGTTCGCTCGCTCGCCGGACTCCGCAGCGCGCGTCCGTCGTGGCTTTACACGACAAGGTTTGGTCGTTCGGTGAGCGATCTTGCTAGGTATCGAGTTCGAACGAGAATGATTTGTGTACCGTCGATTATTTAAGCGTTTTGGTTGAGAACTTAGGTTACGGATTCGAATATCTTTTGTAGGAAGCGAACTTGGAGCGGGATTGATCGTCAAAACGGACTAAGAGTTAGTTGGTGTTCGCTTTGAGCTCGAGGTAAGCGGGACACGACATCTTAATGCAGTATTTAGAGTATTGCATGATTAGGGTTTTAGTGAATACTTGGAGTTTGAATTCGGAAATTATGTGTGAATCGGGTTTCACTAAAGGGTGGATAGCGGGGTTTCGATTAGGTTTTGGAGTAAAATCGAGCTCGAGGTAAGGGACCTTGTGCCGAACTTTTAATGGGAGTAAATGAAAATGATTTTCACGATTTTATGCGAAATAGTTTATATTTTTCACATGAAAATACACGATATTATTCTGAGAATACGTGATATTTTATGTGCAAATACTTCGATGCATTATGTGAAAAATGAACCATTATTTTATGTGAAAGTATTCTCGTATGTTATGTATAAGGATCCATTATTTCATGTGAGAATAGGACAAGAGTTAAATATGAGAGAATGTTTCATGTTTCTTACAAAAGTATGATTTTTCAAACCGCCCATGAGAAAGTATGAATGATATATTGATGATGATGTTTGTGATATGTACACCATGATTATGTGGATCGATGGGACCTCATGCATGTTTTGTATGCCACGAAATGAATTAACGAATAGTGTGGACATTGGTTATCCCGAGATCGCTATGTGCATGGTCAAACATGCAATAGAGACCTATGGGTCAAAAATGCGAGGGTCCATGAGGGACCCGAAATGAAATGACTCGGGATGACCATCGGCCTCACAATTAAATGAAACGACCATGGATTAAAGACTCAGCAATTAAATGAATGACCATGGATTAAAGACACTGCAATTAAATGAAACGACCATGGATTAAAGACACGCAATTAAATAAATCATGGATTAAAGACTGACAATTGAATGAGCGACCATGGATTAAAGACTGCAATCAATAATAGCGATCATGGATTAAAGGCACGATAATTAAATATGCAACCATGGATTAAAGACTGCAACTCTAGAAAGTTTTAGGTCCCATCTATGTATGTTATGAATGAGTTTAGAGATCATGATTGTATGTGTATGCACATCCCAAACCTCATTAGCGAGGTTACTTACATCAGGTATTGTTTTGCAATACTCACCCTTTCTTTTAAAAATGTTTTTCGTAGTAAAGGAAGGGCGTGCGGGCGTGTGACGGGGAGCGTTACTAGGACCATGGGAACCAAAGATGATTTCCGCATATTCTTATTTTGAATTATTGTTGTCTCTATGTTTTTAATTGAAGTTAAACTCACTTACAGTTTTAATAGGCCAAGCTGATGTGATGTTTTTAAATGATTTGAATGTTTTGTTTTTTTGGGATCCCTGGAACTATTTACGTTAATTGGAAATGGCTTTTATGTTCTTTTTATCTCTCGGCCTATAAATGCATGCATGTGTAGTAATGTCCCTAGGAATTTGGTTATAGAAAAGTAGGGGCGTTACATTTGTAGTTATCTCAATTAGTTAATTTTGGTTTAGTACTCTCATTGCTTCTAATGCTATTATTTAATCAATATGGAGCGCTATCGTACCCAATGAATTATATTATAAGTTTTGATTTTGATGCTTGGTTAAAATCAATTAAATTAGGAGAGTTTATATTTATTGCGGCTTTTCCGACTAAATTGACTGAGTTCTTGAATTAGCAAAATTAAAATTGATTTTCTTTTCCTTTTGAAGTCTATGATCAAGATTACAATTGGATGAAATTTACATCCTTGAATTGGAAGTTGTATAAAATTATCTTTTTACTTTTTTTTTTAATTTCATTTTTTGTTCGACAATTCAAACACCTCTTTATTTTTGTAATCATTATTATTTTTAACTTTGAGAAATTAATTTGATTGGTTCCTTTGGGATTCGACCTGGTCCACTATTTCTACAAGTTAGATCTAGAAAACCAGTAAATATTTTGGAGGGTTTCAACAACCCGACCATATACCAACGATAAATCTGATATACCAGCTATATACCTAACTCAAAAATAACTACATGATATACTGTTGGCATTCTTATTTAAAGTTAATCAAGAGTATATCCGTAAGTTTAATACTGATATACTTGATTTATCACAAGTGTTATTCAATAAAAAGTTTTCAGTAGTCTATTAATAGTATAATGTTGATAAACTAACAATATACCTAATGTAGAGTATGTCATTGATACACTACTGATATACTTATTTGAATTTGTTCTAAAGTAAATTAGTATGTTCAATATATCAGAGTGATATACTACCGATATCTATTTATTTCCCTGATATCAAGTATATATCATTTTGATATACTATCGATATACTTTATTTAGGTACATAAAAAAATAAGAAATACTTACTATATCAAGAATATTGATTCATAATCGATATATCAAATTATCTAAAGCAAGTATATCAATGATATACTATTGATATGTTTATTTAGGCATATAAACGAAATGAAAATGTTATATATTCAGTATATCAACAATATATCACAAATAAACAAACAAGAGCATAGCTCAATTGTCATCAAGTATAATTCATGACCAAGAGGTCATGGGTTCGAATCCCCCCACCCATAATAGTGATAGAAATAGTGATATACTCAATGTTAGTAACTCACATATGATAGTGTTCATTTAACTGATATACTCAATATTAGGTATATCAATGAAATAACCATATCTAAAAAATGGGGCATATCAGTAATATACCAAGATGCAAAATATCTTTAATATGCTACAAATATATATAAAGTATATCATTTAACTCATATTACTAAAAAGAAGTATATCCATAATATATTAATAATTTACTACTAATATATTTTATTTTATGTATATATCTGATTGATATATAAACACAAAGTATATAAGATATATTACTCATATATTAAATGTAAAGTATATTAAATATAGTATTCATATACCAATGAAGGTAAAATTATAATAATAAAAAATAAAAAAATAATATTCTTAAAAATTTTACTATATTTGAAAATCTAAAAAATCACAGCTACATTTATGAATATTCTAATATATATATATATATATATTTTTTGTCATCCATTAGAATTCCTCTAAAAATTTATAATTACGTCTTTCACTTTCTTTTAATTTTTAATTTCAATAAAATTGAAAAAAGGTGTGTGAATAAGAATAGCCATCACCTACGGGCTTCGATGGATAACGTGATCATAGCTGAAAGATGTCACGTGTCAAAGAAAATATGAATTATACATTTTTTTTATCTTTTTTCTCATTAAATTTTGGTTTGTTTGGTTGAAAAAGTTGTTAGTGGCCAAATTGGCCTGTATGAGCGTCGCTTTCAAACGTGTGCTACTTTTGAATTTTAACGTCTTCACAATTGACCCTTTAAATTCAACATTTTTTTCATTATAAATTCCTCATATTTATTAATTATACATTTCAGCTGTCAAAATTCTTACCTGTATCTTTTAATGTCCCACTTTAATTTTGTTTAAATTACAAAAACTAGTCTACTAACTTTAGTATTGATATTTATTTAGCTATCTATCATTTATAATTTTACTATTTTAA
Organism: Trichosanthes cucumerina; assembly: GCA_036507285.1. NCBI lineage: Eukaryota > Viridiplantae > Streptophyta > Magnoliopsida > Cucurbitales > Cucurbitaceae > Trichosanthes > Trichosanthes cucumerina. The sequence goes on along the minus strand of CM071836.1, from coordinate 66,465,393 downwards.
AAAGTGATTAATGAAAAAAATCATTTTCGGACTATTTTATCCAAATGATAACTTCGTTATTTCAAATATATCCTTTCATTAGCTTTCATATATTTTATAATTAAATAATGAAAGTGCACTAACATTAAATTCAAGTATACAAATAAAAATTTCAAGAATTTCATTAGATCATTCATTAGATCATTCTTCCAAGAGGTCATAGATTTGAAACCTCTTATCCTCAAATATTTTTAACATAAAAAATTAAAAAAATACTTTTCCTACATCTAGACAGAATTTTTTCCCCTTATTTATAAATTCTAATGGAATTTTATGAGTTTTAGAATTAAAAAGGTTTTGTACCTCTCACTTCCTACTATAAAAATTAGTTTTCTTCACATTTTCTCCATATACTTGGTTGCATATTATTTTTTCATTTTTTTTCTCTCAATTTGTTATCTCAAAAGCTCTTCAATCTTCAAATCATCTTAAGATGGTGTTACATTCAAGTTGCAAGAATATGCATGTGCCCAATCAATATCTTGGATCCAACTTGCGACCTTAGAATCAAAGTAACAATTTTGTTTGAAAATTATAATGCGAGCAAATCTGTTTTAAACCATGATAGCTGGGGACATAGATTTTTTTGTTACTATTTTTTTTATTTTATAATTAGTGTATTTTTATTTCATTTAAAATGTTTGTTAGAAAAATAAAAATTTATAAGCTGTTGAATAAAAAAAATCACTTAAAGTTATGCATCACCAAATTTTAAATTAATTTTAGAGTACAAAAATAAAAAATTAGAATACAAAAAGTAATTAAAAACAACTAAGTAAAACTCGCCCACTCAACAACCTCACATTCAAACTTAACCAAATAAAAAGCTGATTTAAAAAAAATACATTCAAAACTACACCATATAAAATAACACAATTAAAAATAAAACAAAAACTTTATACCTTCTCCAATATACACAGTAGAAAAAGTTGAAATAATACATTAGTAAATTCATTAATTATTACTAATAAATTAAAAATTAAGAGATGAGACTATAAGATGTTGTTTGACCCACTGGTATGGGTTGAGTTGAGTTGGTTTAAAAAACCAACCCAGTGTTTGGGGCATTGAGTTGGGTTGAGTTCTCAACTCTTCACTTCCCCAAATATCTCCCCCAATTTTCTCACCTTACATCTCCCCACAAAATCAATTCACACACCTCTCCACCAATTTCCCTCAACCTTGATTCCCTTCCGGCGGTGGTCAGGCAAATTTTCAGCGGTGGTCTGACGTTGGTCCGACAACTTCTGACGGTGGTCCGACGGCTTACGACTGTGGTCCGGTGACTTCCAGTGGTGGTCCAACGACTTCCAGCGACTTCCGACGGTGGTCCGACGACTTCTAACGGTGGTCTAACGACTTCCAGCAATGGTCCGACGACTTTCCGATGATGGCCCAACGACTTTCCAGCGACATCCCGCGCGATTGTCCGGCGGGATGAAGAGTGAGATGAAAAGAAGGAGAAGAAGAGGAGAGTTTTGAAGTGCATCGTTTAAGTTGCAATTACTCTAGTTTAAATAGGTAACAAAAAGTTCTAATCTTTTTTAGAACAAGAAATCCTTTTAAAAGAAATCTTAATCCTCTTTTTTTAAAAAATAAATCTTAATCCCTTTTTTTAAAACATAAATCCTAATCCTTTTTAGACTTTGAAACACGCTTTCCTAAAATCTAATCCTTTTGCCATTCCATGTTAGATTATTTAAATATAAAATAGTCATTAATGTGGCCCATTAACATCTATTTATTATTTTTTTTTGAAAATATTAACATTTATTTTACACTTTATCTTTTAGACCTACTAATAAAATGGGTCAATTAAGTAAAAGATAATTTCTCTAATATGACACCATGATAGAAAGATGTATATATATATATATATAAAGATAAAACCCTATGGATTGGTTATCTCTGCCTAATAAAGTAGAAGTTTCTCTCCATAAAGAAACGTAATCAGGTTCAAGTTCTGAAGGAAGGCCAAGAGAGAGAAATACAATCTTTTTCTACAAGATTAATATCATGGATCAGATATGTTATTCTAACTCATGTTATTGTGAAAATCATCTAGTTCAAATTGAAGGGAATGAGAATCCCCGCGCAGCGGAACACGATCGAATCGTCATGGTATCATTACGCAACTCAGTTTTGTTAAAACGATCTACTAAAGATCTAGGCTAAACATGCTGGGAAAGGAAGAAAAAAAAATAGCAAGTTTAGAAGTACTTACTTGTTGAAGAGTCTCTTCAAGGTTTCTTCCTCAGATCACGAACGCTTTGTACTTCTCGATCTCAACGAACTCTTCCCACGAACGAAACTCGAACACCACCACTTGGAGTCTCGGTTGTTCTCTTTTGGAAAAGGGAAGTTTGTGGGAACTTTGGTGTTTTGGAGAGGGAGGAGAATTCAGAGAGAGTAGAGAGAATTCTTCTTCTTCTCTTTTATGAAAATCGAAAAAATGAGAGAATGGTTACATTTCTTCTTGCAAGAAGGGATTATATAGTGGAATGATGGAGTTAAAATCTCCACATTATTACCACTTTACCACAACCATAGGTTATGCAAATCTCATTTGCATAACCACATAATATAAGATATCTCATATCTCATATTACAAATCTCATTTGCATTAATTGTGGATTAATTAAATTGAATCACATACAATTTAATTGCTCTCAATTAAATTCTCCAATTAGCCCTAATTCAACAATTAGGCTAATCTATAGGTTATTATGAATCTCATTCACATTAAACTATATATTATATCATTCATATCTCATATAAATGACATAAATGTCCTTAAAGTGAAATTGAACACTTCAATTTCAAACCAAAACATTAACCCTTCTTTTAACCCAGATTGAGCCAACCGAGGGACCTAATGGACCTACAAAGTGGCGGGCTCCAATGATCCGAGATTAACTTTGTCAAACTCATTGACCGGTTAACCAACATTCATTAGCTACGGTAACACTCCACTATAGCCCGTAGCCGCACTCCACTCCGTCGATGTAGAATATTACGTGTCCACTGACATAACCAATGCCCATGAGTCGACCCTTCACAGGTTGTTCGTAGACACGGCTTGATCAAATTACCGTTTTATCCCTGTGTCTACCTCTTGTTCCTTAAGTCCCCACTGCTCCTCTAATGAATAACATATTGTGATGGTCCAACCATACACAACACCCTTCTCGGGCCAGTGAGAAGGTGGGCGCCCGTTGTCCAAGCCCTGGAGACAACACTTAAGGGAACAACCCCTCTAGTTTCCCTAAAGGCGGGAACGAGTGAATTCCATCTCGCGTAGTTAAGTTCCCAACTCCCTATTTGGTTCTGTCCCTTAGAAGATAGGCATATTGGGCGAGTAACTGTGACCACCCTCACACGCATTTCTAGTCAAAGATGACGGACCCCATGAGACAGAGTTCGTAACACGCTTAGGATTCAGGTCGAGTCACTAATAGTCATCTACGAAGTTATTAGTCCTTACTATCAACGGTGTTACATCAGTAGGTCTAATAATTCACGGTCCGGTCTTGTACAATCTCATTGCACAGGATGCCCCCACTCGCATGTCAACCACATGAACGAGTCAGATCACCTCGTTTGTATCTAATACAAAGCGGGTCGCATCCACAGTGTATCTAGGATTAGGTTTCCAACCATATCCATATACTGTAGACCGTTCGGGTCATTAACTCGAACGTGATCCTCCCTGTGTGTCCACTACACACCGTTCAAGTTCTAGTTCTCTCATAAATTCAATGACCTTGAAGCTTAGTTTATTGGAAAAGTTTGTAAATATTGCGAGACACAAAGTGATGAAATGAATAACTCTTATTAATTTCAAACAATATATTACAAACACGAGATTAGGACAAAAATCCCAACACAAAGATCTTGACATTTATTGAATTATACAATGTGTAGGGTTGATGATTTCGAAAAAAAAAATTGCACATCGGAAGCCAATTAGATAGTTAAAACTCGTTTTTCATTTGGCAAACTAAAATATCAGTACATTGGCAAAGTTGTATCGATAAGCAGTAAAGCATGGAAATCAACACAGAAGCATTCATGTTGGGGTGTTTACCCTAATCTCCTTTAGTTTGTAATACAGTTGTTATAAATGAATAAAAGTTATTGTGTTACCAAACTTTGTATCTCGCATTTTATAAAACATAATCCAATAAACTAAGCTCCAGGGTCATAATCTAGTACTTGAACCGTGTGTAGTTGACACACGGGGAGGGTCACGCTCGAGTTAATGACCCAAACGGTCTACAGTATATGGATAGGGTTGAAAACCTCATCTTGGTTACACTGTGGATGCGACCCGCTTTGTATCATATAGTAATGAGGTGATCCTGCTCGTTCATGTGGTTGACATGCGAGTGGGGGCATCTTGTGCAATGAAATTGTATAAGGCCGGACCGTGAATTATTAGACTCATCGATGTAACACTTAATAACGATTTACTAATAACCGTGAGGTGACCATTATTGACTTCGTTCTTAATCCCGAGCATGTTACTGACTCTCCTGCCTCTGAGGTCTATCATTTGACTAAATGCGGTGAGGATGGCCTCAATTCACCCAATATGCCTACCTTCTTGGGGACAGGACCTTGTGGGGGAGTTGATAACTAAATGGAATGAAACTCCCCCAGCGGAAAACGAGTTTAAATCGTCGTGGTGTTTGTTGTGAAAAATATTTCTTAAAATCGAATCTATCTCATAGATCCTAGGCTAAACATGCTTCAGAAGAAGAAAAATAGTGAGTTAGTGTAACTTACTTGTTGAAGAACGTTTCTTCAAGATCTCTTTCTCTAATCAAGAACTCTTCGTGTCCTCGATCTCTACAATCACGAACTCTCGAACAACGAACGAATTGGACACCTCCAATTGATCTTCTCAGTTGTTCTCGGTCGGTAGAGAGAGAGTGGTGGAACTCCCTTTAGTTTAGGAGTAGAGAGAAATTCTAGAGAGAATTTGAGAGAAGAGAGAGTTCTCTTTCTGGTGAGAATCCAAAGAATGAAAATTAACCTTACCAAAGCCTTCTCACAAAGACATTATATAATGGTGATAGGTGGAGTTGAAATCTCCACTTATTTACCAATTTACCACAACCATAGGTTATGCAAATGTGATTTGCATAACACATATAATAAGATATCTCATACTTTATTATACAAATCACATTTATATAATTGTGGATTTTAAATTGAATCACATTCACTTTAATTTCTCTCAATCCAATTTCTCTAAATTAGCATTAATTAATCAATTAGGCTAACCTATAGTTTATTATGAATCTCATTCACATTAAACTATATATTATGTCAATCATAACTCATATAAATGACATAAATATCCTTTTAATGAATTTGAACACTTCAAATCCACACCAAACTGTAAACCCTCAAAATATCCAGTTTGAGCCAACCGAGGGACCTAATGGACCTACAGAAGACGAGCTCCAATGATCTGAGATTAACCTGTCAAACTCTTTGACCTGGTTATTCAACATTCATTAGCTACATTAACACTCCACTAAAAGTCGTAGTTGCACTCCCATAACTAGAGGACAAGTTGTGTCCATTGATATAACCAAGGCCCATGATTCAACTCTTCACAGGTTATTCGTAGACACTGTTGGGTCAAATTACTGTTTTACCCCTTTGTCTAGCTCTTGCTCCTTTCGTCCCCACTGCTCCTCTAATGAACAACATTGTTGTATGGTCTAACCATAAATAACACCCCTCTCGGACTAGTGAGAGGGTGGGCACCCGTTGTCGAAGCCTTGGAGATAACACTTAAGGAAACAACCCCTCTAGTTTCCCTAAGTCGGGAACGAGTGAATTTCATCTCGCGTAGTCAAGTTTCCAGCTCCCCACGTGGTCCTTTCCCTAAGAAGATAGGCATATTGGGTGAGTAACTGTGACCACGCTCAACCGTACTAGTCAAAGGATAGACCCTCGCAGACAGGAGTCCGTAACACGCTTAGGATTAAGGTCGAGTCATTATTGGTCATCTACGAAGTTATTAGTCCTATATTGTTAACGGTGTTACATCAGTAGGTCTAATAATTCAGGGTCCGGTCTTGTACAATCTCATTGCACAAGATGCCCCCACTTGCATGTCAATTGCATGAACGAGTTAGATCACCTCGTTTGTATCTAATACAAAGCAGGTCGCATCCGCGTATCCAGGATTAGGTCTCCAACCCTATCCGTATACTGTAGATCGTTCGGGTCATAAACATGAACGTGATCCTCCCTTTGTGTCCACTACACACCGTTCAAGTTCTAGTTCTCTCATAATTCAATGACCCTGGAGCGTAATTTATTGGATAAAGTTTGTAAATATGCGAAACACAAAGTGATGAAAAATAACTCTTATTTATTTCAATAATGAATATTACAAACTGATACGAAATTAGGACATACATCCCAACAAACTCCCTCTTGGACTAAGCTAGTGGAGTGAAGGGAATAAAATTGAAGGGAATGAGAATCCCCGCGCAGCGGAAGACGATCGAATCGTCATGGTATCATTACGCAACTCGGTTTTGTTAAAACGATCTACTAAAGATCTAGGCTAAACATGCTGGAAAAGGAAGAAAAATACAGTAAGATTAAAGGTACTTACTTGTTGAAGACACTCTTCAAGATTTCTTCCTCAAATCACGAACTCTTCGTATTTCTAGATCTCAACGAACTCTTCCCACGAACGGAACTCGAACACCACCACTTGGAGTCTCGGTTGTTCTCTTTTGGAAAAGGTAAGTTTGGGGGAACTTTGGTGTTTTGGAGAGGGAGGAGAATTGAGAGAGAGTAGAGAGAATTCTTCTTCTTCTCTTTGATGAAAATCAAAAAAATGAGAGAATGGATCACCAATCCCTTCTTGCAAAGGGTTTAAATAGTGGAATGATGGAGTTAAAATCTCCACAATATTACCACTTTACCACAACCATAGGTTATGCAAATCTCATTTGCATAACCACATAATATAAGATATCTCATATTGCAAATCTCATTTGCAATAATTGTGGATTAATTAAATTGAATCACATCCAATTTAATTTCTCTCAATTAAATAATCCAATTAGCCCTAATTCAACAATTAGGCTAACCTATAGTTTATTATGAATCTCATTCACATTAAACTATATATTATATCATTCATATCTCATATAAATGACATAAATGCCCTTAAAGTGAAATTGAACACATCAATTTCATACCAAAACATTAACCCTTCTTTTAACCCAGATTGAGCCAACCGAGGGACCTAATGGACCTACAGTGATGGGCTCCAATGATCCGAGATTAACCTGTGAAACTCTTTGACCCGGTTAACCAACATTCATTAGCTACGGTAACACTACACTATAGCCCGTGTAGCCGCACTCCGTCGATCACGAGAATATTACGTGTCCACTAATATAACCAATGCCCATGAGTCGACCCTTCACACGTTGTTCGTAAGACACGCCGGGGTCAAATTATCGTTTTACCCTGTGTCTACCTCTTGTTCCTTAAGTTCCCACTGCTCCTCTAATGAACAACATATTGTGATGGTCCAACCATACACAACACCCTTCTCGGGCCGGAGAAGGTGGGCACCGTTGTCCAAGCCACGGAGACAACACTTAAGGGAACAACCCCTCTAGTTTCCCTAAAGGCGGGAGCGAGTGAATTCCATCTCGCGTAGTTAAGTTCCCGCCTCCTACTTGGTCCTGTCCCTGAGAAGATAGGCATATTGGGCGAGTAACTGTGACCACCCTCACCCGTACTAGTAAAAGGACTGACCCTCGCATTCAAGAGTCCGTAACACGCTCAAGATTCAGGTCGAGTCACTAATGGTCATCTACGAAGTTATTAGTCCTTACTATCAACGGTGTTACATCGGTAGGTCTAATAATTCACGGTCCGGTCTTGTACAATCTTATTGCACAGGATGCCTCCACTCGCATGTCAACCACATGAACAGAGTCGATCATCTCTCGTTTGTATCTAATACAAAGCGGGCCGCATCCACAAGTGTATCCGAGATTAGGTCTCCAACCCTATCTATATATCAGAGACTGCTTACGGTCATTAACTCGAGCGTGATCCTCCATGTGTGTCCACTACACACCGCTCAAGTTTTAGTTCTCTCATAAATTCAATGACCACGGAGCTTAGTTTATTGGAAAAGTTTATAAATATTGCGAGACACAAAGTGATGAAATGAATAACTCTTATTAAATTCAAACAATATATTACAAACACGAGATTAGGACAAAAATCCCAACAATAAAACTCCTACAGAGGAAACGACTTGGAATGTCGTGGTGTTCGTTATGAAAAACGTTTTCTTAAAACAGAATTTATTACACAAATTCCTAGACTAAACATGTTGTACAAGAAGGAAAAACAATAAGAAAAAGTACTTACTTGTTGAATAACACTTCTTCACGAATTCGTTCTCCGATCTCAATCTCTACATTCACGATCTTCCGAAGAACGAACAAATTGGACACCTCCAATTGATCTTCTCGGTTGTTCTCCGTCAGTAAAGGGAGAGTGGTGGGACTCTTTTGGTTTAGGGTAGAGAGAATTTTGAGAGAGTTGAGAGAATTTGAGAGAGAGATTTTGGATAGAAATCCAAAAAATGACAAATGTCTTAAGCAATCCTTCTTGCAAAGGTGCTTCTATAATGGTGATAGGTGGAGGTTTAATTCTCAACCTATTTACCATTTTACCACAACCTTAGGCTATGCAAATCATATTTTCATAACCACATATAATAAGATATCTCATACCTTATAATACAAATCAAAATTTGTATAATTGTGGATTTTAAATTGAATCACATTCAATTTAATTTCTCTCAATCCAATTTTTCTAAATTAACACTAATTAATCAATTAGGCTAACCTATAGTTTATCATGAATTTCATTCACATTAAACTATATATTATGTCAATCATATCTCATATAAATGACATAAATACCCTTTTAATGAATTTGAACACTTCAAATCCACACCAAACTGTAAACCCTCTATCTATCAAGTTTGAGCCAACCGAGTGACCTAATGAACCTACAGATGACGAGATCCAATGATCCGAGACTAACTTGTCAAACTCTTTGACCCAGTTAATCAACATTCATTAGCTACGGTAACACTCCACTAAAGCCCGTAGTTGTACTCCCATCACTATAGGACAAGTTGTGTCGATTGATATAACCAATGCCCGTGAGTCGACCCTTCACATGTTGTTCGTAGACACAGCTAGGTCAAATTACTGTTTTACCCCTGTGTCTACCTCTTGCTCCTTAAGTCCCCACTGCTCCTCTAATGAACAACAACGTTGTATGGTCCAACCATAAACAACACCCCTCTCGGGCAAGTGAGAGGGTGGGCGCCCGTTGTCTAAGCCCTGGAGACAACACTCAAGGGAACAACCCCTTTAGTTTTTCGAAGTCGGGAAAGAGTGAATTCCATCTCGCGTAGTCAAGTTTCCAGCTCCCCACGTGGTTTTGTCCTTGGGAAGATAGACATATTGGGTGAGTAACTGTGACCACCCTCAACCGTACTAGTCAAAGGACAGACCACCGCAGGCAAGAGTCTGTAACACGCTCAGGATTAAGGTCGAGTAACTAATGGTCATCTACGAAGTTATTAGTCCTATACTGTTAACGATGTTACATCAGTATGTCTAATAATTCACGGTCCGGTCTTGTACAATCTCATTGCACAGTATGCCCCCACTCTAATGTCAACCACATGAACGAGTTGGATCACCTCGTTTGTATCTAATACAAAGTAGGTCGCATCCACAGTGTATCTAGGTCGTTCGGGTCATTAACTCGAACGTGATCCTCCCTGTGTGTCCACTACACCTGTTCAAGTTCTAGTTCCCTCATAATTCAATAGCTCTGGAGCTTAGTTTATTGGACAAAGTTTGTAAATATGCGAGACAGAAAGTGAAGAAAAAATAACTCTTATTTATTTCAATAGTGAATATTACAAACATGTACGAGATTAGGACATACATCCCAACAAACTCCCACTTGGACTAAGCTAGCGGAGTACAAAATACATTTCTCAAATGTACAATAAAATTACATTAAACTAGGGCATTTAATACCCTTTAAAATACTCTCACTTGCCCTAGTTTGGAAGCACTCGAAGATCTAGACTCTCTAGGTGATCCTCAAACACCTTAGCCATGAGGGCCTTTGTAAATGAATCAGCAATGTTGTGCTCCGACGCTATCTGCGTGACTGTCACATCTCCGCAGTGCACAATCTCCCGTATCAGGTGATACTTTCGCTCAATGTGCTTGCCCCTCTTATGACTCCGAGGTTTTCTCGAGTTGGCTACTACACCACTGTTGTCACAAAACAGGGTAATCGACATGTTCATATTTGGAACAACTTCCAAATCAATCATGAACTTCCTAAGCCAAACAGCTTCCTTTGCAGCTTCACAAGTCGTAACATACTCGACTTCCATCATGTAATCAGCGATGCATCCCTGCTTGATGCTTCGCCACACTACAACTCCTCCATTCAGAATGAAGGTTAGCCCCGAATTGGATTTCCTAGAATTCTTATCGGTCTGAAAGTCAGATTCTGTGTATCCCGTAAGGATCAAATCCCCACTGCCATACACAAGGTTGTAGTTCCTCATTCTCCTAAGATACTTGAGGATTGCCTTTACGTCTGTCTAGTGATCAAATCCTTGATTGGATTGATACCTACTGACAATCTCAATTGCATAACAGATGTCGGGCCTAGTACACAACATGACATACATGAAGCTCCCTACAGCTGAAGCATAGGGGATTCGTCTCATATCCTCAACCTTTTGAGGTGTCTTAGGACATTTATCCTTAGACAGGTGAACCCCATGCCTGAAAGGCAACAAGCCCTTCTTGGAGTTCTGAATCTTATATCTAGACAACATCTTGTCAATATAAGACGCCTGAGACATGGCTAACGTTATGTTCTTCCGGTTCCGGACAATCTGGATATCTAGAACATACTGTGCTTCTCTCAAACCTTTCATTTGGAATTTTGAAGCCAGCCATTTCTTAACGCCAGTAAGAAATCCTACCTCATTCACAATGAGCAGGATACCATCCACATATAATATTAGAAATGAGACAGTGTTGTTGACGATTTTCTTGTAGACACAAGGCTCGTCAACATTCTGATTAAAGCCATAAGATTTGATCGCCTCATCAAACCTTATATTCCAAGACCTCGAGGCTTGTTTCAGTCCATAAATAGACCTATGAAGCTGACAAACCTTTTGCTCTTGGTCTTGGGAAATGAACCCCTTGGACTGGTCCATGTAGATGGTTTCATCAGGATTGCCATTTAGAAAAGCTGTCTTGACATCCATCTGCCATACCTCATAGTCATAATATGCGACAATGGTCAGAAGGATCTTGATCGACTTTACAATTGCAACAGGAGAAAATGTTTCCTCATAGTCAATCCCTTCAACCTAGGTAAAATCCATTGCCACTAGTCGGGTTTTGAAGGTCTGCACCTTCCCATCTACACCACGTTTACGCTTGTAGATCCATTTGCAACCTATAGGTTTTACCCAATCTGGTTGATCCACAAACACCCAGACAGAATTGAAGTGCATCGACTCCATTTCCTGGTCCATAGCGTTAATCCATTCGTCTTTGTCAACGTCTGCCATTGCCTGATCATAGGTCATTGGATCCTCGCAATCATCATCAGGGGTGACGACTTGGGTTTCAACTAAACCCATATAACATTCAAGCTGTCTCACAGCCCTCTCACTACGTCGAGGCATTCTCAACTCTTGAGAACGGACTTGACTAGACGAGCTAGGATCAACAACACTTGTTGACGTACTAGCCCCATCAACAACTCTTGCTAATATACAGTCCATTTCGTTGAACACAATTTTACTCCTAGATAAATGATCCCTGACATGGTCTTCCTCAAGGAAAGTGGCGTTTGTTGACACAAGCACCCTATTTTCCTTAGGATCGTAAAATATACCACCCTTAGTCTCTTTTGGGTAACCCACAAAGAGGAACAATTTTGAACGGGGTTCAAACTTTTTTGGGTTTGACACCAACACATGGGTCGGACATCCCCAAATTCTGAAATGGTAAAACTACCTTTACGTCCATTCCAGAGTTCGAAAGGTGTTTCACAAACACTCTTCGACGGAATGTTGTTCAAAATATAAACCACAGTCTCCATTGCGTAACTCCAAAAAGAATCAGGGAGACGAGCATAGCTCATCATCGATCGAGCCATGTCCAACAAGGTTCTGTTTCTCCTCTCCGATACACCATTCTGCTGTGGCATACCAGGTGCTGAGAATTGGGACATAATTCTATGTTCTATCATATAGTTCTGAAATTAAGTGTCCATATACTCTCCACCTCGATCCGATCGAAGTGTTTTTATTGTTTTACCTAACAGGTTTTCAACCCCAGTCTTGTACTCCCTGAACTTTTCAAGAGTTTCAGACTACCTATGCATTAGGTAAATATACCCATACCTTGAATAGTCATCTATAAAAGATACAAAGTATTCGTAACCACCTCGTGCTTTAACACTCATTGGACCACAGAGGTCAGATTGTATAAGCTCAAGGGGCTCTTTGGCTCAATATCCTTTTCCACTAAAAGGACGTTTGGTGATTTTGCCTTCAAGGCATGAATCATCTACCGGTAAAGAGTTTTCTTCCAACTCGCTTAGAAGTCCACTCTTCACTAGTCTCTCAATCTTATTGAGATTTATGTGGCCTAACCTTAGATGCCAAAGATGGACATTTTCTTTAGGAGAAACATTCATTCTTTTAGTTCGTGTTTCTGCCGTTTTAAATAATTCAGTATTTAAAACACTTTTGACCGAATTAGGTTTCAAAACGTATAGATTATTCTCAAGTGAAGCAGAACAAAATAAATTTCCATTTCTAGAAATAAACGCTTTATTGCCAGAAAATTCTACGGAAATACATTGTTCAAGTAAGCAGGAAATAGAAACTAGGTTTCTAGTAAACCCTGGAACTATATACAAATTATCTAATAAAATGTAGTTCCTGCCAAAAAATAGCTTCACCGTGCCGATTGCTGCAGCAGAGACAACCTCCCCGGATCCAACCCATAGCGTTATCTCACCCTCTCACAGCAGCTGCCAGGAATTAATTCCCTGAAAAGAAAAACAAACATGGTTAGTGGCGCCCGAATCCAGTATCCAGGCCGAGTCATTACTCTCCATTAAACAGGTTTCTGTAACAAGTAAATCACATTTTTCTTCATTCTTCATGTCGGCAAGGAACTTGGGACAGTTACGCTTCTAGTGTTCGTCCTCATTGTAGTTTAAACACTTTCCTTTCTCTGCAACTTCCTTGACCTTTTTGTCCTTTTGCGCGGCAGCGCAGTCAGCTTTGCCCTTCTTCATATTCTTCTACTTCCCTTTCGGGCCTGAAGAGGCTACAGATTTAGTCCCAAAGGTCGAACTCCTGTGAAAGAAACTGAAGGCAACATTTGCCTCAGCTTCCGGTGTCCTGATCCTCATCATGAACTACAAGTTCTATAGTTCGTTTAGAAGGGGTGTCAGAGTGTAGCTAATTTTGTTCATAACAACATTGCTACGAAACTGAAGGAAACACTTCACAAGAGTCTCTAGAATAAAGCTGACCTGGCTCGACTTGTAGATCGAAGCCACGTTCATCTCAGCCAGATTAAAGTGTGTCATCATGTTCAGAACATGTTCACGGAAAGACATCCCTTCTATCATCCACGCATTGAAGACGTCTTTGAGTGAATTATGGCGGACATGAAAGGACTGTTTTCCCCTGCAAGGATTCCATGATCTCTTTGGCAATGATCGTCAACTCGTGCTTCTTTGCCAAGACTTCAGATAAGCTTGCAATAATATAGACCTTGGCCTTTTCATTGGCCCTAATCCATCGATCGTACACATCACGTGCGGTCGAGCCCAGCACCTGAGTGAAGGGAATGAAAATACCCGCACAGCGGAAGACGATTGAATCGTCAAGGTATCGTTACGCTACTTGATTTTTGTAAAAACGATCTAACCCTTAGATCTAAGTTAAACATGTAAAGAAGGAAGAAATTACAGCAAGAAGAACACTACTTACTTGTTGTAGACTGTTCTTCAAATATCCTTCCTTTCTCACGAACACTTCGTGCTTCTCGATCTCAACGAATGCTTCTCTCGAACGAAAATCGAACACCACCAACGACCCTCTCAGTTGTTCTTCCTTTGGAAGAAGGAAAGTGATGGGACTTTTGGCTTTGGAGAGGGAAGGGAATTTGAGAGAGTTGAGAGAATTTTTAATCTCTTCTCTTTGATGAAAATAAAAAATGAGAGAATGAGTTACTAATCCCTTCTTGCAAAGGGTTTAAATAGTGGAAATTGATGGAGTTAAAATCTCCACATTATTACCACTTTACTACATCCATACGTTATGCAAATCACATTTGCATAACCATATAATATAAGATATCTTATATCTCATATTGCAAATCACATTTGCAATAATTGTGGATTAATTCAATTGAATCACATCCAATTTAATTTCTCTCAATTAATTTCTCCAATTAGCCCTAATTCAATAATTAGGCCAACCTATATTTTATTATGAATCTCATTCACATTAAACTATATATTATATCATTCATATCTCATATAAATGACATAAATGCCCTTTAAGTGAAATTGAACACTTCAATTTCATACCAAAACATTAATCCTTCTTTTAACCAAGATTGGGCCAACCGAGGGACCTAATGGACCTACAGTGACGGGCTCCAATGATCCGAGATTAACCTGTCAAACTCTTTGACCCTGTTAATCAACATTCATTAGCTACGGTAACACTCCATTATAGTCCGTAGCTGCACTCCCGCGGTCACGAGAATATTACGTGTCCACTGATATAACCAATACCCATGAGTCGACTCTTCATAGGTTATACGTGAGACACTACCAAATCAAATTATCGTTTTACCCCTGTGTCTACCTCTTGTTCCTTAAGTCCCCACTGCTCCTCTAATGAACAACATATTGTGATGGTCCAACCATACACAACACCCTTATCGGGCCAGTGAGTAGGTGGGCGCCGTTGTCCAAGCCACCGGAGACAAAGACTTAAGGGAACAACCTCTAGTTTCCCTAAAGGCGGAACGAGTGAATTCCATCTCGCGTAGTTAAGTTCCCGCTCCATACTTGGTCCTTTCCTAAGAAGATAGGCATATTGGGCGAGTAACTATGACCACCCTAACCCGTACTAGTTAAAGGACAGACCCCCGCAGACAGGAGTCCGTAACACGCTCAAGATTTAGGTCGAGTCACTAATGGTCATCTACGAAGTTATTAGTCCATCACAACGGTGTTACATCGGTGAGGTCTAATAATTCATGGTCCGATCTTGTACAATCTCATTGCACAGGATACCCCCACTCGCATGTCAACCACATGAATGATTCAGATCACCTCGTTTGTATCTAATACAAAGCGGGTCGTATCCACAGATGTATCCGAGGATTAGGTCTCCAACCCTATCCATATATCATGAGACCGTTCGGTCATTAACTCGAACGTGATCCTCCCCGTGTTCACTACACACCGCTCAAGTTCTAGTTCTCTCATAAATTCAATGACCACGGAGTTTAGTTTATTGGAAAAGTTTGTAAATATTGCGAGACACAAAGTAATGAAATAAATAACTCTTATTAATTTCAAACAGTAATTTACAAACACGAGTTTAGGACAAAAATCCCAACAAACTCTCACTTGGACTAAGCTAGTGGAGAAAATACATTTCTGAAATGTACATAAATTACAATGAAGTAATATAATAAACTAGGGCATTGAATACCCGTTTACACATCTCCCACTTGCCCTAGTAAGGAAGCTCTCGAAGACCTAGACTCTTTAGGTGACCCTCAAACACCTTAGCCGTGAGGGGCTTTGTAAATGGATCAACTACGTTATGCTCCGATGCTATCTGCGTGACTGTTACGTCTCCGCGGTGCACAATCTCCCGTATCAAATGATACTTGCTCTTAATGTGTTTGCCTCTCTTATGGCTCCGAAGCTCTCGTGAGTTGGCTACTGCACCACTGTTATCACAGAATAGTGTGATTGACAAGTTCATATTTGGAACAACTTCCAAATCGGTCATGAACTTCCTAAGCCAAACAACTTCCTTTGCAGCTTCACAAGCCGCAACATACTCCGCTTCCATAGTGGAATCGGCGATGCATCCTCGCTGATGCTTCGTCATACTACAACTCTCCATTCGTAATGAAGGTGACCAGTAGTGGATTTCCTAGAATCCTTATCGGTCCGAAAAAGTCGAATCCTGCAGTGTCCCGTGAGATCAAATCCCCACTGCCATACACTAAGTTGTAGTTCCTCGTTCTCCTAAGATACTTGAGGATTGCCTTTATGGCTGTCCAGTTATCTAATCCTGGATTGGACTGATACGTACTAAAAATTCCTACTGCATAACAGATGTCGGGCCTAGTACACAACATGGCATACATCAGGCTCCCTACAGCCGAAGCATATGGAATCCGTCTCATATCTCAACATCTTGAGGAGTCTTAGGGCACTGATCCATAGACAAGTGAACCCCATGCCTGAAAGGCAACAAACCCTTCTTGGAGTTTTTCATCTTATATCTAGAAAACATCTTGTCAATATAAGACGCCTAAGACAAAGCTAGCGTTCTGTTCTTCCGGTTTCGGACAATCTGGATACCTAGAACATACTGAGCTTCTCCCAAATCTTTCATTTGGAATTGCGAATCTAGCCACTTCTTAACATCAGTAAAAAATTCTACCTCATTCCCAATGAGAAGAATATCATCCACATACAACACTAAAAATGCGACAGTTTTGTCAACGATTTTCTTATAGACACAAGGTTCGTCGATATTTTGATCAAAGCCATAAGATTTGATCGCCTCATCAAACCTTATATTCCAAGACCTCAAAGCTTGTTTCTGATGGAGATCTGATCTCCTTGAGCAGCGGAAACGTGTTTGGGATCGTAAATTGCTTGATTGTTTAAGTTGAATGAAAAACCAATACATTGACAAAAAGATACAGAATAAGCATACAACTTTTAATCTAATTAATCATGGATAAATACATGCAAACATTCTTTAATTTAACTGTTAAACTTAAGGAAGAAAAAAGAATTACCTTTGTAGTTTCTTATTCTCCAAAGAACACCTTGCTCCTAGGTCATTCAAAGAACACAGAACTAAACTTCTCTGCTTTTTCTTCCAAAGAATGACACACCACCAAAATGGCAAACCTCCTATTCTCTGGATTCCACTTAGATCAACCTTGGTGGGAAGGTAATCCAACAATTGGAAATTTTTGGGAATTTGAGAGCGAGAGAGAATTTTGACAGCAATTCTCCAATTGCCAGTTGAATTGATCGATTGATTCAACAATCCTCTTCTCCCTGTTAAACTGTCGATAGGGAGAAGAAGGGGGTTAGTGGGATTGTGTCTGGATGAAACGTTCTCTTATTTTATTATTAAATTAATAATAATAATAATAATAATTAAATCAAATTTAATTATTAATTTTAAATCATATTTAATTAAATATTATATATTTAATTTGGATTAAATCTCATTTAATCATATTACCGATTTAACCTATAGTTTTAATGTACATCCAGTGCACATTAAATTTTAACCTATAGTTTTTAAATGGGAATCACATTCAAATTTAGTATAATATTTGAACTCTTTCAAATATTCAATTCTCTCATATAATATAATATGAATCATATTCATATTAAATTTATAATATATAGTTCCAAAACTATATATTATATCGTATCTAAATACATTAAATATATTCCTTAATGAATTTGAACATTTCAAATTCAAATGATCTAAGAACTCTTTACGAGCTAGAAGGTGGACCTAATGGACCTAAAAATTAGAAGTTCCAACGATACGAGATTGCTCGGTTAATCTCATTAACCTCCCAATAAACATTCGTTAACTGCGCTAACACTCCACTAAAGTCCCACAGCTGCACTCTTCTCACTGCAGATATATTTCTGTGTCCATGGATATTGACCAATAACAAACAATTCAATCCTTCACGAATGTTCAGAACACACCGTTTGGGTAAAATTACCGTTTTACCCCTGGGTTACATCTTGTGCCTTAAGTACAAGTGCTCCTCTAATGAACAATTTGTTTGTGGTCATACCAACAAACAGAGTCCCTCTCGGGCCAATGAGAGGGTCGGGCCCTTTGTTCAAGTCCCGGAGACATCACTTAAGGAAACATTCCTCTACTTACCCTAGTAGGCGGGAAAGAGAGAATTCCATCTTGCTAAGTTAAGTTCCCAGTCGATCACTCGGTCTTGTCCCCAAGAAGGTAGGCATATTGAGTCGGCGAATCTGGCCACTCTCACCCATACTAGTCAAAGGACAATCCCTCACGAGCAGGAGTTCGTAACTCCGCTCGTGAGATTGAGATCAAGTTGCCTAGGTCATCCTAGTGAAATAGAAACCTAACTAGTCAACTGAGTTCTGACTAGAGGTTACTATTTCGTGGTTCGGTCTTATGTAATCTCATTACATAGGATATCCCCACTCACATATCATCTACACGAACACGTTAGGATCACAGTGTTTGTATCAAATACAAAGTGGGTCACATCCATAGTTTAACCAGGGTAAGGTACCCAAACCTTATCCCCTAACTATAGACCCTTTAGGCTCTATCTCGAACCGAGATCCTTTTTATGTACATTACAATCAGTTAGAGATTCATTTAACAGCCTTGGATGTTTAGTTTATTCGATTTAGGGTTTAAATGAAGGCAAACTCGTAGATAACGAACAATAACACTTTATTGAAATAATAACACTTTATTACATTAATTACAGCATAATTACAAACTACGAGCTTTAAGGCACAAAACCAACAGTTTCAGTCCATAAATGGACCTATGAAGCCGGCAAACCTTTTGCTCTTGGCCTTGGGCAATGAACCATTTGGGCTGGTCCATGTAGATGGTCTCATCAAGTTTGCCATTCAGAAAGGCTGTCTTGACGTCCATTTGCCATACCTCGTAGTCATAATATGCGACAATGGCCAGAAGGATCCTGATCGACTTTACCATGGCAACAGGTGAAAAGGTCTCCTCATAGTCAACCCCTTCAACCTAGGTAAAACCCTTTGCCACTAGTCGGGCTTTGAAGGTCTGCACCTTCCCATCTACGCCACGTTTACGCTTGTAGATCCATTTACAACCAATAGGTTTTACCCCATCCGGTTGATCCACAAGCTCCCAGACAGAATTGAAGTACATAAACTCCATTTCTTGGTCCATAGCTTTAATCCATTCATCTTTGTCAACATCAACCATTGCCTGATCATAGGTCAATGGATCCTCACAGTCATCATCAGAAGCGACAACTGAGGTTTCAGCTAAACCCATGTAGCGATCGGGCTGTCTCACAACCCTCCCACTACGTCGAGGCATTCCCAACTCTTGGGAACGGATTTGACTAGACGTGCTAGGATCAACAACACTTGTTGACGTACTAGCCCCATCAGCAACTCTTTCTTATGTATTGTCCATTTAATTTAACACAATTTTACTCCTTGGTAAATGATCCATGACGTGGTCTTCCTTTAGGAAAGTGGCGTTTGTCGACACAAGCACCCTACTTTCCTTAGGATCGTAAAAAAGACCACCCCTAGTCTCTTTAGGGTAACCTACAAATAGGCACAATTTCGAACGGGGTTCCAACTTTTTCGGGTTTGACATCAACACGTGGGCCGGACATCCCTAACTTTTGAAGTGATGTAAACTGCCTTTACGTCCACTCCAGAGCTTTAAAGGTGTTTCACAAACACTCTTCGACGGAACATTGTTCAAAATATAAACTACAGTCTCCACAGCGTAACCCGAAAAAGAATCAGGGAGACGAGCATAGTTCATCATCGACCGAACCATGTCCAACAAGGTTCTGTTTCTCCTCTCCGATACACCATTCTGCTGTGGCATACCAGTCTTTGAGAGTTGGGGCGTAATTCCGTGTTCTATCATATAGTCCTGGAATTTAGTGTCCATGTACTCTCCACCTCGATCCGATCGAAGTGTTTTAAGCGATTTACCTAAGAGGTTCTCAACCTCAGTCTTGTACTCCTTCAACTTTTCAAGAGTTTCAGACTTCTTGTGCATTAGGTAAATATACCCATACCTCGAGTAGTCGTCTATGAAAGACACGAAGTATTCATAACCACCTCGAGTTTTAACATTCATCAGACCACAGAGGTCATAATGTACTAACTCAAGGGGCTCTTTGGCTCCATATCCTTTTCCAATAAAAGGACGATTGGTCATTTTGCCCACAAGGCTAGGGGTGTACATAAGCCGGGTTGGGTTGGGTTATGTTACTTTTTTGGACCAACCCAATCTTTCGGGTTGGTCATTATTCCAACCCAAAGAACCCTATTCATAAGGGTAACCCAACCCAACCCAACCCAACATTTTCGGGTTGGGTTGGGTTGGGTCATCGGGTTAGCTTTTTTTAAAAATTTAAAATATAAAAAATCCAAAACTAATATAAATATAAAAAATTCAAGAATTAAATAACTCTAAATTTCTTTATACTAAATAACAACCATAAAACTTAAATATTCTATTACAAATTTACAATTATTCCAATAAACTTTTAAATAAATCGCCATCATTTAAAACAAAAACTCTCTGTTTCTCAAAGATTGAATTAAAATTAGCCACTTAGTTTCAATTTATATTATGAAAAATTACACCCTAACGACTTAAAAAATGTATTTCTAAGAGTTATTAAATAATAAATAATTGTGAAATTAAATAAAATTAAATTAAATACAATTTTTAAAATTAATAATAAATTCGGGTTGGTCGGGTCAACCCAAATTAATTTTAGGTGAACCCACGAACAAACCCAACCCGTACATTTTAATTTATTTAAACCCAACCCAACCCAAATAAATTCATAACCCAACTCAACCCGTCGGGTTGGGTTGGGTTGATCGGGTTGTTCGGGTTATCGGGTTTTTTGAACACCCCTACTCAAGGCATGACTCACACACTGGTAAAAAGTTTTCTTCCAACTCGTTTAGAAGTCCAGTCTTCACTAGTTTCTCAATCATATTGAGATTAATGTGGCCTAACCGTAGATGCCAAAGATGGGCATTTTCCTTAGGAGAAACTTTCGCTCTTTTAGTTCGCGTTTCTGCAGTTTTAAACAATTCAGTATTCAAAACACCTTTGACCGAATTAGGTTTCAAAACATACAGATTATGCTCAGGTGAAGCAGAACAAATAAGATTGCCTTTGAAAGAAATAAATGCTTTATTGGATTCAAATGAAACATATAAACATTGTTCAATCAGGCAGGAAATGGAAACAAGGTTTCTAGTAAACCCTGGTACAATGTACAAATTATCTTATAATAAGTACTTTCCGCCGAAATGTAGCTTCACCGTGCCAATTGTTTGCAAAGCAGTCAAACTCCCTGATCCAACCCGTAGAGTCACCTTACCCTCTCGCAGTAATGCCAGAGAATCAATCCTCGAAAGAAGAACAAACATGGTTAGTGGCGCTCAATCCAATATCCAGCAGAGTAACTACTCTCCAATAAACAGGTTTCTATCACAAGTAAATCACATTTACCTTGATTCTTCCTCTCGGCCAGGAATTTGGGACAGTTCCTCTTCCACTATCCGCCCCCATTGCAGTGAAAATACTTTCCTTTCTCTATAACGTCCTTGACCTTCTTGCCCTTCTGGGCGGCAGCTCGGTCAGTTTTACCCCTCTTGCTCCTCTTCTTCCCTTCGAGCGTGAAGGAGCAACAGGTTTCGTCTCAGAGGTCGAACCCCTGTGATAAGACCTGTAGGCAATATTTGCCTCGATTTGATGCCTCGACTGCTCAAGGACCGGAAATTCAGTAGCTCATTGAGGAGGGTAGTCGAGTGTAGCTAATTTTGTTCATAACAAAGATTGCTCTGGCCCGAACGAAACTCTTCTAAGAGTCTCCAAAATAAAACTGACTTGGCTCGACGCGTCGATCGAAGCCCCGTTCATCTCAGGCAGATTAAAGTGGGTCATCATGTCTAGAACATGTTCATGTACAGACGACCCCTCTTTCATCCGTGCATTGAAGACGTATTTGAGCGAGTCAGGCCGAACCTGAAAGGACTGTTGTCCAAACATTTCCTGCAAGGACTCCATGATCTCCTTCGCGGTAACCATCGGCTCATGCTTCTTTTCCAAAACATCAGACATGTTGGCAATGATATAGACCTTGGCCTTTTCATTGGCCCTGATCCATCGATCGTATGCATCGCGAACACTTCGCGATGCAGTCGAGCCCGACATCTGAGTTCACTCCTCAGAGAGCACGAACTTAATATCGTCAGTTACCAAAATTGTGTTTATGTTTTTTTTCCAAGTTTGGTAATTATCTCCCACTAGTTTATCAGACGCGAGTAGAGCTATAATTGCGCTAGACATTTTTAGCTGAAAAATAGAAAACTTTGTGTCAGTCTCGCAAAAAACTTTTTAAAACCAATCAAGTTTTAGCAAAAATGTTTCATGATCCCTAGGTCAATCAATATTTTGCAATGATATCCTAAAGGTTTAGAATGACCGCCACTGAAGGGTGAACAGAACACTCCTCCTCTAGGACGAGACTTTCTCGATCAGACCCTAATCCCAGAATAACTCTTATTCCATTAGGCGTCCAATTACCATTGTTCTATTAATTCATTAACACTTAACGAATTCTGTGAGTGTCACCCTCAATCTTTAAGTTTCCAAGCATCCGTTCAAACAATAGCCACTGAAGGGTGAACCAAGAAGGAAAACCAACTAGGAAACTGTATCCCTTTCGGGAATTCACGGTGTTCCGACTCCCATGATCAAGCCCTCCGAAGGGATTGTTTGGTCCAGGCCAAACTAGCAGGCGGATCATAGGCGTCTCACGGTGTTATCGAAAGAAGAGATCGTGAGTCTCGTTTTCACATGTCCCGCTCCCACTCACTATAAGTACTCTCTCCATCCACAATGATATTGACCTATACAAATGCCACCTGAAGGGGGACGCTCCCATTTGCGCCACGAGGCCGAGTATAGATCTCACGGTGCGGACTTAACGGAGATTTGTGGTTGGAAAAAAATATGTATCTCATACACTTTATTTCCTCCCACTTAACACTTTAATTTTAATAGGGATTGACCTAGACAAACCGACTAAAATTTACCTAAGTCTACCAATATAACTCTTATATGGTAATAACCTAAGTTTATAATCACATTATTACTTAGGTCTATGTGAGTAAATTAAAACACTTTTAATTAGCGGCACTCACGATAAGTATAATCTATGAATCTCCTGACCGAATTCACTCCCAGGTCGGTTTCAAGGTAGGGATGTTCCGCAAGCGTCAACTTAAATACCCTAGCCTTAGACAAAACCTTCCTTTGACAGAGTTACTAATCAGTCTCCATTCATAAACTAAACTTTGATTTCCTAATTTCTAATCTCATTAGAAAATAGGAAACCAAAATCTAGTTATTCAAGTTCTAAACTCTTTAAAACTAATAATTAACCTAGGTTGCATGCATTTCTATGTTATAGTGCTTGATCATTCATCACATGAATAACTATATACTATAACATAATATAATTCATCACATGAATATAATTGCATGAGCATACTTTAATCTAAAAAATATAACACTTATATTAATTAAATTAAACATGCATTTAATTATATTATAACTCTTATAATATAACCTATCATGCAAACTATATATTATAACTCATATAATATAAATGATGCATGAAAATATTTAACCTAAGGTGGGATTTTAAATCTATATGACATACAATATGCACATAGAAATTAATTTAAATATACATCACATGCATAAAATAATTAAATAGCAAAAATGGATCGATTTTTGGCACCTAGGGGCAATTATTTAATTAAATAACATTAATATAACACTTATATTAATATTATTTAATAAAATAATTAAATAAATAATTAAAATTACATTTTACAAATTTAAAAATAAATAAAAACATAAATAACTGCCCCACTAAGCAACATGCTCCCACTTCTCGCTGGCTGGAAAGTTTGAATCGCCACTACGCGTGTGGCGTTGCAACGTCGTGGTGGCGCTGGTTACGCCGCCACATCCATCCACGTGAGATCAGCGTGCTCCATGCCGTGGCGTTGCAACGCTATTCTGCAGCCAAGCCAGCGTCCGCAAGGATAGTGTTGAGACGCCAATGAATAGCGTCTCAACGCCATCAACAGAACAGCAAACTCATTTGCTGTTCTTTATCAAATTTCGCCCGTTTCCGCTCCGATTTCTTCACAGCAACTCTTGACACGAACGACTCGGACTTACAGACTCGATTTACAACAAAATGTGCCAGAAACTGAAACATTCATTATGCAAACCATCATTCATCTCATTTAATTAAGGCAAAAATACCCACCTATTTTTTTTAAAAAAAAAACAGTGCATAACGAAGAACCATCGAAATGCCTCTGATACCAATTGAAAGGAATGAAAATCTCCACACAGCGGAAGACGATGGAATCGTCAAGGTATCGTTACACTACTTGATTTTTGTTAAAACGATCTAACCCTTAGATCCAAGTTAAACATGTAAAGAAGGAAGAAATTACAGAAAGAAGAACACTACTTACTTGTTGTAGACTGTTCTTCAAAGTTCCATCCTCGCTCACGAACACTCCGTGCTTCTCGATCTCAACGAATGCTTTTCTCGAACGAAAACCGAACACCACCAACGACCTTCTCGGTTGTTCTTCCTTTGGAAGAAGGAAAGTGGTGGGACTTTTGATTTTGGAGAGGGAGGAGAATTTGAGAGAGTTGAGAGAATTTTTAATCTCTTCTCTTTGATGAAAATAAAAAATGAGAGAATGAGTTACTAATCTCTTCTTGCAAAGGGTTTAAATAGTGGAAATTGATGGAGTTAAAATCTCCACATTATTACCACTTTACCACAACCATAGGTTATGCAAATCACATTTGCATAACCATATAATATAAGATATCTCATATCTCATATTGCAAATCACATTTGCAATAATTGTGGATTAATTAAATTGAATCACATCCAATTTAATTTCTCTCAATTAATTTCTCCAATTAGCCCTAATTCAACAATTAGTCTAACCTATAGTTTATTATGAATCTCATTCACATTAAACTATATATTATATCATTCATATCTCATATAAATGACATAAATGCCCTTTAAGTGAAATTGAACACTTCAATTTCATACCAAAACATTAACCCTTCTTTTAACCCAGATTGAGCCAACCGAGGGACCTAATGGACCTCAAAGTGGATCGGCTCCAATGCTCCGAGATTAACCTGTCAAACTCTTTGACCCGGTTAATAAACATTCATTAGCTACGGTAACACTCCATAATAGCCCGTAGCTGCACTTCCTTCAGTGTAAAATATTACGTGTCCACTGATATAATCAATACCCATGAGTCGACCCTTCACAGGTTGTTCGTAGACACAGCTGGGTCAAATTATCGTTTTACCCCTGTGTCTACCTCTTGTTCCTTAAGTCCTCACTGCTCCTCTAATGAACAAAATATTGTGATGGTCCTACCATACACAACACCCTTCTCGGGCCAGTGAGAAGGTGGGCGCCACTACAAGAAAAACTACATTTCTTGACGTTTGCAACTTTTAATTACTTGACGTTTTTATGAAAAAATGTCAAGTAATATATGATTTTTCAGAAAAAACGTCAAGAAAAATGAAAAAAACGGAGGTTAATAATAGTTTTCGGATTTTTTTCACGCTTCTGCAAACTTGATATTATAAAAATGTCAAGTTTGGGCGCTGACTAAATTTTTGAGGTACGATTGGGCGCTGGCTAAATGCTATTAAAAAAATAATTAGGTGGGCCTTTTTTTTTCAAGTAAGATTGGGCGCTGGCTAAAATTTTGAAGTCCCGCTCCTCGATTATTTTTGCAAGAGAAAGAAGCCCTAGTATTTTCTTTCTTTCCATTCTTCCATTCACGTTTCCCCAACCTTCAACATCTCTCCTTTCACGCCTTCTCTCCTTGCCTTCAATCTTTTTTCAAGAATACTATTTTCAGCCTCCTACCTAAAAAGCCTTAACAAAACAACTACTGGAGTGATGCTGAACCCACTAAAGGCCAAGAACCCACGATCAAAAGCTACATCTAAGGGGCTTTTCAATTTTCTTAATTTTAATAACAAGGTAAGATTTGCTCAGCCAATTTTTTTTATGAGAAATTTATTCTGTGATGAGTAGTTTGGGATTTCAATTTTCTAAAAATTTCCTTTCATATTGTTGAAACTATAATTTTTTTTCCAATTTCATTTATATGAGGGATGCGATTAAGTGAAATCTCTATCCAATTGATTTTGATTTATGTTCTCTTATGATTTTTACCTTTTTTTATCTTTCACTTGTCAAATTTTGTCTTATTTCGAGTTAGAAACACAAACAAGTGTTCCATATTAAGCTATATCTCCTTTCTAGATGATTCTTGCTTCTTGAATATTTTCCTATCAACAAGTCTTTCTTTGATGTTTGATCAATTTGTCTACTTTAATATTGTTTAATCTTACTGACAACTACCCATTCTTTGTTATAATTTCTTGTTCGTTTTGTAGATGCAGTTTCTATAAACATAAAAAGGAATTTGTTAAATGGTGATATTAATTGTATATGGTTTTTATCCAAATTATATCTTTATTGAATATCTCCTTATTGGCTATGGGACCTTTATTTTTATGGTAATTCTTTCTCTAATGTGATCCCACTTACATTGAGATTCTTTCTATGTTGGAGGAACCCAAAATGGAAAATAATCTATTTCGTGCAGGAAATCACTTATGTTATTGTTTTGAAGGAAATCACTTCATGAGGAAGGTTTTGTAATATTGCACCATAAAGCGCTTTGGTACTTGCATTTAATAAGTTTTTTTTTTTCTCTTTTACAGGGGTGTTGCCATCATTTCATTTTTCAGAGATGTTTTCATGCATTTAAATATTGTTCGCGCTTGTGACGAAGTGTTAGGAAAAATTGATACTTTGACAGGTGAGAATACAACTATCATTCTTACATATTTTTTCCCACAATTTTCCCTTTCGAGCTATTTTGTCTGATTTACCTTTTCCTTTCTTTAAAACTTTTCTTCCAAAGAATGTTATCTTTGTGCCCTAATTTTGCCATATCTACCAAATTCTCTCATTTTAATCTTTTTCCTATGTTTACATTATTTTGTTTTGGTCTCTTGATTTCCTTTTGGAGCTTTTCTAACATATGTATTTGGAATTTAGATTCTTGTTGGACATCTAAGTCGTGATTGTTACTATAAACGAGAACAAACTACAAGTTTTCCTCAAATTTACGAGGCCATTGAGCAAGTATGACTTTCTATCACTTCTTTTTGAGAAAGGGGTAGTCTTATTCTCTCGTTGGCATCTACACCATGATGTTCGAATATGAGTTTTATGATGTTGTTCA
This sequence comes from Trichosanthes cucumerina, assembly GCA_036507285.1. Taxonomy (NCBI): domain Eukaryota; kingdom Viridiplantae; phylum Streptophyta; class Magnoliopsida; order Cucurbitales; family Cucurbitaceae; genus Trichosanthes; species Trichosanthes cucumerina. Next base: position 66,437,730 of record CM071836.1, on the reverse strand, counting down.
TAGCCTCCTTAAAAACGTGTACAACATCCATGAAGTATGCTTAGAGTAATAATAAATATATTCTTAGTGGATCGATGACTAATGAACTTGAACCCAGGAAAGTTGAAACATTTTAGTGCTTTTGACATGAGATGAGATAATGTCCAATGAAGATCATGATGATGATTTTTCTTTGTTATTTATGTCTGTTGGGATGTATGTCCTCATCTCGTGTAGTTTGTAATATTCCAAGTTGTAAATGAATAAGAGTTATTTATTTCAACATTGTGTAATAAATAAGAGTTATTTATTTAAACTTTGTGTCTCACATTTTTCATAAACTTAATCCAATAAACTAAGCTCCAGGGTCATTGTATTATGAGAGAACTAAGAACTTGAACGGTGTGTAGTGGACACACAGGGGAAGATCACGTTTGAGTTAATGACCAAATGGTCTACTGATATATATGGATAGGGTTGGAGACCTAATCCTGGATATACATCGTGGATGCGACCGCTTTTGTATTAGATACAAACGAGGTGATCTGACTCGTTCATGTGGTTGTCATGCGAGTGGGGGCATCCTGTGCAATGAGATTGTACAAGACCGGATCTTGAATTATTAGACTTACTGATGTAACACCGTTAACAGTATAGAGCTAATAAATTCGTAGATGACCATTAGTGACTCGACCTTAATCCTGAGCGAATCACGGACTCCCATGCTGCGGGCTCTGTCCTTTGACTAGTGCGGGTGAGGGTGGCCACTATTGCTCGCCCAATATGCCTATCTTCTCGGGGCGAGAACCACGTGGGGAGCTAGGAACTTGACTACGCAAGAAGGAATTTACTCGTTCTCGACTTAGGAAACTAGAGGGGTTGTTCCCTTAAGTCTCGTCTCCGGGGCTTGAACAACGGGACCCCACTCTCTCATTGGCACCGAGGGTTGTTGTTTATGGTTGGACCATGCAACGTAGTTGTTCATTAGAGGAGCAGTGGGACTTAAGGAGCAAGAGGTAGACACAGGGGTAAAACGGTAATTTGACCCAGCTGTGACTACGAACAACCTGTGAATGGTCGACTCATGGGTATTGGTTATATCGATGGACACAACTTGTCCTACAGTGATGAGAGTGCAGCTAGGGTTTTAGTGGAGTGTTATTATAGCTAATGAATGTTGAATAACCGGGTCAAAGAGTTTGACAGGTTAGTCTTGGATCATTGAAGCTCGTCACGTGTAGGTCCATTAGGTCTCTCGGTTGGCTCAAATTGGACAAATTGAGGGTTTACAGTTTGGTGTGAATTTGAAGTGTTCAAATTCATTATTTGGGTATTTATGTCATTTATATGAGATATAGATGACATATTATATAGTTTGATGTGAATGAGATTCATAATAAACTATAGTATAGCCTAATTGATTAATTAGTGCTAATTGGAGAAATTGAATTGAGAGAAATTAAATTGAATGTGATTCAATTTATAATTCCACATTTATGCAAATGAGATTTGTATAATAAGGTATGAGATACCTTATATTATATAATATGCAAATGTGATTTTTATATTATATGGTTGTGGTAAAATTGTGATTTGGTGGAGGTTTTAACTTCATCACACAATAGTATTTAAAGGCTTTGCAAGAAGCCTTTGGTATGCCATTTGCCATTTTTTGGATTTCCATCCAAAGAGAGCAAATGTTTTCTCTCTTGAACACTCTCAATTCTCTCTAAAACTTCTCCTCACCCAAAACCAAAGGGAGTCCCACCTACTCTCCCTCAACCTCCCGAGAACAATCGAGAAGACGTTTTGGAAGTGTCTTGCTGTTCGGATCGAGGTTCGTGTTCGAGGAGAACGTTGGATCGAGAGAGATCGTGACCAGAGAAGGAGAAAACGTTGAAGAAGAGTTCTTCAAGTAAAGAAGAAGAAGTAAAGAGTAAGTAATAGATACTAACCTAGGATCTATGAGATAGATTCAATTTTAAGATAGAATTATACAACGGATCAACGATGTTTCACAACGTCTTCTGCTGCGGGAATTCAAAATCCCTTCAATTTGTATCAGAGCCAATCGTTGCTCTTCGTTGTGTATTCTGTGAATTCTTAAAATTAGGTGGGTAGCATTAATTTTCATGAGATGAATGTTAATGGTTTGCAATTTTGGATGTTTTCGGTTTTTGGCACTTTTTAGATTTACATTAAAGTTGATGAGATCAATGTAAGGACCCGTTGTTTTGGGCATTTTTTAATGTAAATCGAGTCTGTAAGTCCGTGTCGCTCATGGCAAGAGTTGTCGTGAAGAAAACGGAGCAAAAAGCAAAGCGATTTCGTGAAAAACAACAAAAGTGGTGTTGCCGAAGTTCATCGGCGTTGCGGCGCCATCCTTCTTCTTTGGAGGTCGCCTGCTGCGGTGCTGGCGTTGCGGCGCTAAGCGGTGGCGTTGCAACACCACAGCGTTGAGAACGCTGGGCGCGATGCTATACATTTTAGCGTTGCAACGCCGTGGCGTAGTGGTACGTGGAGCGCGAGATTTTCGGGAAGCGTGGTCGTGGGCGACGGTTCGAGCCTTCATTTGTGCAACTGCCGTTTTATTTATTTAATTATTTATTTCTTTGTAAAAATTGTTTTTTAAATGTATTTTATTTAATTATTTTAATTAATATTAATATAAATGTTATATTAATGTTAATTAATTTAATTTTATGTCCCTAGGGTGCCAAAAATCGGTCCAATATTGCTATTTAATTATTTTATGCATGAGATGTATGATTTAATTATTTCTATGTGCATAAAGTATGCCATATAGATTTAAAATCCCACCTTAGGTTAAACATTTCATGCATCATATTTATATTATAAGAGTTATAATATATAGTATGCATGATAGAATTATATTATAAGAGTTATAATATAATGTTTGCATGATTTAATTTATTTAAATATAAGTGTTATATTTATAAATTAAAAGCATGCTCATGCATTTAATTCATGTGATGAATGTATGTTATAGTATAGTATTATTCATGTGATGAATGATCAAGGACTATAACATAGAAATGCATGTAACCTAAGTTAATTATTAGTTTTAAATGGTTTAGAACTTGAATAATTAGACTTAGGTTTTCTAGTTCTAATAAGATTAGAATTAGGAAATCAAATATGACCTTTGAATGGAGACCGATATGTAACTCGTCTCACTAAGGTTTTGTCTAAGGTCAGGTATTTAAGTTGACGCTTGAACACCCCTACCTGAAACCGACACGGTGTGAATTCGATCCGAGATTCTTAGGTTATATTCTCGTGAGTGCCGCAATTAAGAGTTAATTAATTTACTCACATAGACCTAAGTTAATAATGTGATTATAAACTTAGGCTAATCCAATATAACAGTTATATTGGTAGACTTAGGTAAATTTTAGCCGGTTTATCTAGGTCAATCCCGAATATTTTAAAGTGCTGAGTGGGAGGAAATAAAGTGTATGAGATACATTTATTTTTCCATCCACAAATCTCCGTTAAGTTCGCACCGTGAGATCCATGCTCGGCCTCGTGGCGCAAATGGGAGCGTCCCCATACGGGTGGCATTTGTATGGGTCAATATCAACGTGAATGGAGAGAATACTTATAGTGAGTGGGAGCGGGATCTGTGAAAACGGGACCCACGGTCTCTTCTTTCGATTCACACCGTGAGACGCCTATGATGCGCCTGCTAGTTTGGCCCGGACCAGACAATCCCTTCGGAGGGCCTGATCATGGGAGTCGGAACACCGTGAATTCCCGAAAGGGATACAGTTTCTTGGTTGATTTTCCTTCTTGGTTCACCCTTCAGTGACTATTGTTTGGACGGATGCTTGGAAACTTAAACATTGAGGGTGACACTCACGGAATTCGTTAGGTGTTAATGAATTCGACTGAACAATGGTAATTGGACGCCTAATGGAATAAGAGTTATTCTGGGATTAGGGTCTGATCGAGAAAGTCTCCTCCTAGAGGACGAATGGGTTTGTCTACCCTACGGTGGCGGTCATTCTAAACCTTAAGGGTATCATTGCACATTTTTGAATGACCTAGGGATCATAGGATAAAATTTGCTAAAATCTGATTGGATTTTCAAATGTTTTTGCGAGACTAATACAAAGTTTTTCATTTTATTTCAGCAACAAAATGTCAAACGCTTTTAACGCTCCTTTAGCTTCCGTTAAGTTAGTCGGCGATAGTATTTCGTGGAAAAACAATATAGACACGATTTTGGTAAATGACGACCAAAAGTTCGCACTCACTGAGGAGGGTCCTCAGGTGCTCGGTTCAACGATCCTATTCAACAATCTACAAACCTTTCAGCCCTTGGTGCAAACTAGGAGACAAGAAGCTGAGGCAAGTGTTGCCTTAAGACCTTTTCACAGGGGTACGACCTCTGGGATAAAGTTTGTAGACTCTTCAGGCCCTAAGGGGAAGAAGGAGAAGTTGAAGGAAGTTAAGGTTGACCGCGCTGCCACCCTAAAAGGCAAAGAAATCAAAGATGTTGCCAGAAAGTGTTTCTACTGCAACGGGGATGGACACCTGGAAAGGAGTTGTCCCAAGTTCCTCGATGAAAAGAAGATGACAGATAAATGTGATTTACTTGTCACAGAAACTTGTTTAGTGGAGAGTAATGACTCTGCTTGGACATTGGATTCAGGTGCCACTAACCATGTTTGCTCTTCTTTTCAAGGATTAAGTTCTGGCAAATACCGCAAGAGGTGAGATAACACTCGTGGTTGGATCCTAGAAGTTGTCTCACCGCAACAATAGGCAGTGAAAGTCGTTCTTTGGCGGGAAGTACTTATTATTGGATAATATGTACATAGTTCCTAGGTTTACGAGAAACCTAGTTTCTATTTCCTGCCTATTAGAACAAAATATTTCTGTTTCATTCAAGAGTAATAAAGCGTTTATTTCTCGAAATGGAAATTTGATTTGTTCTGCTTCGCTTGAGAGCAATCTATATGTTTTGAACCCAAATTCGGTCAAAAGTGTTTTGAACACCAAATTGTTTAAAATAGCTGAAACGCGAACTAAGAGATTAAAAGTTTCTCCAAAAGAAAGTCCCCATCTTTGGCATCTACGGTTAGGCCACAATAATCTCAATAGGATTAGAGACTAGTGAAGAGTGGACTTCTAAGCGAGTTGGAAGAAAACTCTTTACCGGTGTGTGAGTCATGCCTTGAAGGCAAGATGACCAAACGTCCTTTTAGTGGAAAAGGATATAGAGCCAAAGAGCCTCTTGAGTTAGTGCATTCTGACCTCTGTGGTCCGATGAATGTTAAAGCTTGAGGCAGTTATGAGTATTTCGTGTCTTTCATAGACAATTACTCCAAATATGGGTATATTTACCTAATGCACAAGAAGTCTGAAACTCTTGAAAAGTTCAAGGAGTACAAGACTGAGGTTGAGAACCTCTTAGGTAAATCGCTTAAAACACTTCGATCGGATCGAGGTGGAGAGTATATGGACAATGAATTACAAGACTATATGATAGAACATGGAATTACGTCCCAACTCTCAAAGACTGGTATATGCCACGAGAATGGTGTATCAGAGAGGAGAAACAGAACCTTGTTGGACATGGTTCGGTCGACGATGAGCTATGCTCGTCTCCCTGATTCTTTTTAGGGTTACGAAGTGGAGACTACGGTTTACATTTTGAACACCGTTCCGTCGAAGAGTGTTTGTGAAACACCTTTCGAACTCTGGCATGGTCGTAAAATAAGTTTACGTCATTTCAAAATTTGGGGATGCTCGACCCATGTGTTGGTGTCAAACTCGAAAAAGTTAGAACCCCGTTCGAAGTTGTGCCTCTTTGTAGGTTACCCAAAAGAGACTAGAGGTGGTTACTTTTATGATCCTAAGTATAATAGGGTGTTTGTGTCGACAAACGCCACTTTCCTTAAGGAAGACCACATCAGGGAACACTTACCAAGGAGTAAGATTGTGTTAAATGAAATGGATAGTTCATCGCAAAGAGTCATTGATGGTGCTAGTACGTCAACAAGTGTTGTTGATCCTATCTCGTCTAGTCAAGTCCGTTCCCAAGAGTTGGGAATGCCTCGACGTAGTGGGAGGGCTATGAGACAGCCTGAACGTTACATGGGTTTAGCTGAAACCCAAGTTGTCACTCCTGATGATGACTGTGAGGATCCATTGACCTATGATGAGGCAATGGCTGACGTTGACAAAGACAAATGGATTAAAGCTATGGACCAGGAAATGGAGTCGATGTACTTCAATTCCGTCTGGGAGCTTGTAGACCAACCGGATGGGGTTAAACCTATTGGTTGCAAGTGGATCTACAAGCGTAAACGTGGCGTAGATGGGAAGGTGCAGACCTTCAAAGCCCGACTAGTGGCAAAGTGTTTTACCCAGGTGGAAGGGGTTGACTATGAGAAAACCTTTTCACCTGTTGCCATGGTAAAGTCGATTAGAATCCTTCTGGCCATTGCCGCATATTATGACCATGAGGTAGGGCAGATGGATGTCAAGACCGCCTTTACGAATGACAACCTTGACGAGACCATCTACATGGACCACCACCCCGGGGTTCATTGCCCAAGTCCAAGAGCAAAGAGTTTGCTTACTTAAAAGGTCTATTTATGGACCAAACAAGCCTCGAGGTCTTGGAATATAAGGTTTGATGAGGCGATCAAATCTTATGGCTTTGATCAAAATGTTGATGAGCCTTGTGTTTATAAGAAAATCGAATTATGATCTTTGTCGCGTTTCTTATATTGTATGTGGATAATATCCTTCTCATTGGGAATGAGGTAGGATTTCTTCTCGACATTAAGGAATGGTCAGCTTCATAATTCCCATTGAAAGATTTGGGAGAGGCACAGTATGTTCTAGGTATCCAGATAGTCCGAACCGGAAGAACAGAATGCTAGCCATGTCTCAGGCATCTTACATTGACAAGATGTTGTCTAGGTATAAGATGCAGAACTCCAAGAAGGGCTTGCTGCCTTTCAGGCATGGGGTTCACCTGTCTAAGGATCAATGACCTGAGACGCCTCAAGAGGTTGAGGATATGAGACGAATCCCCTATGCTTCACCGTAGGGGAGCCCGATGTATGCCATGTTGTGTACTAGGCCCGACATCCATTATGCACGATTGGGATTGTCGGTGAGGTATCAATCCAATCCAGATTAGATCACCGGGGGCCGGTAGTAAAGGCAATCCTCATGTATCTTAGGAGAACGAGGAACTACAACCTTGTGTATGGGAGTGGGGATTTGATCCTTACGGGATACACAGATTCTGACTTTCAGACCGATAAGGATTCTAGGAAATCCACTTCGGGGCCACCCTTCATTCGAATGGAGGAGTCAGAGTGTGGCGAAGCATCAGGTGGATGCATCGGCGATTCCACGATGGAAGCCGAATATGTTGCGGCTTGTGAAGTCGCAAAAGGAAGCTGTTTGGCTCAGGAAGTTCATGACGGATTTGGAAGTTGTTCCAAATATGAACTTGCCAATCACGCTGCTTTTGTGACAACAGATGGTGCGATGCCAACTCGAGAGAACCTCCTGAGTCATAAAAGGGGCAAGCATATAGAGCGTAAGTATCACTTGATACGGGAGATTGTGCACCCAGGAGACGTGACAGTCACGCAGATAGCTTCGGAGCACAACGTTGTTGATCAATTTACAAAGGCCCTCACGGCTAAGGTGTTTGAGGTCACCTAGAGAGTCTAGGTCTTGAGTGCTTCTTCCCGACTAGGGCAAGTGGGAGTATTGTAAAGGGGTATTCAATGCCCTAGTTTATTGTATTACTTTATTGTATTACTTTACTGTACATTTGAGAAATGTATCATATACTCCACTAACTTAGTCCAAGTGGGAGTTTGTTGGGATGTATGTCCTCATCTCGTGTAGTTTGTAATATTCCATGATGTAAATGAATAAGAGTTATTTATTTCAACATTGTGTAATAAATAAGAGTTATTTATTTAAACTTTGTGTCTCACATTTTTCATAAACTTAATCCAATAAACTAAGCTCCAGGGTCATTGTATTATGAGAGAACTAAGAACTTGAACGGTGTGTAGTGGACACACAGGGAAGATCACGTTCGAGTTAATGACCCGAATGGTCTACAGTATATGGATAGGGTTGGAGACCTAATCCTGGATACACTGTGGATGCGGCCCGCTTTTTATTAGATACAAACGAGGTGATCTGACTCGTTCATGTGGTTGACATGCGAGTGGGGGCATCCTGTGCAATAAGATTGTACAAGACCGGACCGTGAATTATTAGACTTACTAATGTAACACCGTTAACAGTATAGAGCTAATAAATTCGTAGATGACCATTAGTGACTCGACCTTAATCCTGAGCGTGTCACGGACTCCTGTCTGCGGGGCTCTGTCCTTTGACTAGTACGGGTGAGGGTGACCACTATTGCTCGCCCAATATGCCTATCTTCTTAGGGGCAGAACCACGTGGGAGCTGGGAACTTGACTACACAAGAAGGAATTCACTGCGTTCCGACTTAGGGAAACTAGAGGGTTGTTCCCTTAAGTGCTGTCTCCAGGGCTTGAACAACGAGGCCCCACTCTCTCATTGGCCTGAGAGGGTTGTTGTTTATGGTTGGATCATGCAATGTAGTTGTTCATTAAAGGAGCAGTGGGACTTAAGGAGCAAGAGGTAGACACAGGGGTAAAACGGTAATTTGACCCAGCTGTGACTACGAACAACATGTGAAGGGTCGACTCATGGGTATTGGTTATATCGATGGACACAACTTGTCGTACAGTGATGAGAGTGTAGCTACGGGCTTTGGTGGAGTGTTACTGTAGCTAATCAATGTTGAATAACCGGGTCAAAGAGGTTGACAGGTTAGTCTCAGATCATTGGAGCTCGTCACGTGTAGGTCCATTAGGTCCCTCGGTTGGCTCAAATTTGACAAATTGAGGGTTTACAGTTTGGTGTGAATTTGAAGTGTTCAAATTTATTATTTGGGTATTTATGTCATTTATATGAGATATAGATGACATAATATATAGTTTGATGTGAATGATATTCATAATAAACTATAGTATAGCCTAATTGATTAATTAGTGCTAATTGGAGAAATTGAATTGAGAGAAAATAAATTGAATGTGATTCAATTTATAATTCCACATTTATGCAAATGAGATTTGTATAATAAGGTATGAGATACCTTATATTATATAATATGCAAATGTGATTTGTATATTATATGGTTGTGGTAAAATTGTGATTTGGTGGAGGTTTTAACTTTATCACACAATAGTATTTAAAGGCTTTGCAAGAAGTCTTTAGTATGACATTTGCCATTTTTTGGATTTTCATCCAAAGAGAGCAAATGTTTTCTCTCTAGAACTCTCTCAATTCTCTCTAAAACTTCTCCTCACCCAAAACCAAAGGGAGTCCCACCTACTCTCCCTCAACCTCCCGAGAACAACCGAAAAGACGTTTTGGAAGTGTCTTGTTGTTCGAATCGAGGTTCGTGTTCGAGGAGAACGTTGGATCGAGAGAGATCGTGACCGGAGAATGAGAAAATGTTGAAGAAGAGTTCTTCAAGAGGTTAGTATCTATTACTTACTGTTTACTTCTTCTTCTTTGCATGTTTAGCCTAGGATCAATGAGATAGATTCAATTTTAAGATAGGAATTACACAACGGATCAATGACGTTTCACAACTTCATCCGCTGCGGGAATTCAAAATCCCTTCAATGTCCACGTATTGATATCCTTTGTTTGGATAGGTTATTAAATGTGTGTTTTGGATGCTTAATGTGGTTTGCAATTTATTTGATTTATTTGATGTTTGTATTGGGTTATTGATCAAATGACATGAACGTATGAAAATTATTTCATTGTTTAGTTTGGTTATCACCCTCTAATATAATAATGGGTAAGGAGGTAAGAAATAAGGTTGAAATTATGTTCAGAGAAATGGGTTTCTAACTTATTTGGTTGTGAAATGTATGTTTTATGTGATGACTGAGATAGAGAAAATTTTGAGAAAGAAACTTTCTATTCAAGCCTTATCGAATTGAATATCAAGGTATTTTGGGTTGATTCCTAATAGTGAATGCCCTTGGTATGTAATTTGAAGGCTCCTTGCATTTATCGAAGTTGTTTTTGGTAAAGTTCTAATGGTAAGACTTCATTTAAGCCATTTCTAATAAGGTTTAGGTGCTCTAAAATTAGTTTCTTATTCTTGAAAGCTTTGTTTACAATTCATGTTTGGCTCGGAGTGATCGAATTTGGCTTAAATGTGGTTTTGGGTAAGAAACTCTCTTTTAAAGACTCCTTATGTTCATATTAAGGTTTGGACTAAATTTAGCCTCTAAGGATTATTCTCATGGTTTAGGAATTCTTGGAATATTTTAGGAGTGATTTAGGAACATCGTAAGTAGTTTTTACTTGGTGGGTTTGTTCCACTGCGTGAAGCATGTTGTATGTTTCCTTATTGATCGTAGTTTATTCAATTTTTCTTGTAAGAAAGGTTGGATCAAATCGAAATGCTTATGTGAAGTATCTCTCGCTTAAGCTTTGGATGACTTATAGAAATTATAACTCGTAAAAGTCATAACTCGTAACTTTTTTTTAATAACTATAATTGATTATTTTTGTGACTCTAAACATACTATTTTTCTTGTTTCAAGATGTCTAAGAAGTTATCATTTATACTCTATGCATGAAAACCAGTTATGCTTTTAGAAATTTAGCTTTGAAGTCATGTTTTTATTTTTACCATAAAATCTGACCTATACACATATATGGTTAAAATGTGTTTCGGTTGTTCTAGAAATGACATACTGTAAACCCGAGATCTTTCTTTCGAACTTCCTTATAAAAAAAAAAACAAAAGAAAATAAATGAAGTGAAAGATAAAAGGAAAACAAGGAAGGAAAAGCTTAAACCATTTTGGTTTGGTTTGGTTTGCTTTAAAAATAATGAAGAAAAGAAAATGAAAGGAATGGATATTATATTATGTTTTGTTTTGTTTAGAAAAGAAAAAAAATGAAAGAAAAGAAAGAAAGAGATAAAGGAGAAATTAAAAAAGGAAAAAGAAAAGAAAAAACAAAAGGGAAAAAGACAAATTTGTCTTTTCCTCCACCGTTTGTTTTTTTTAAAACAATTAAAGTCCATTTTCCTTCCATTTTGGTTTTCATTTTCAACAAGGAGAAGAAGGTTTTCGTTGGAGAAGGTGAAAGGAAGAGGAAGAAGGTGATTCTTGGGTTTGAAGAAGAAGAGAGAAGGGTTACTCAATTTCCATGGAAATTCTTCAATCACTCCAGACTAGTTCTGATATATACGTAATTTCGAGCTCCACAAGAAGAGGTAAGTGTTGAAGTTTGCTTTTCTTGAAATCTAACGCATTTTTGAAGAAAGTTCGTAAAGGAAGCTCGAGCCAATTCTGAATTTAAGTTGCTGTTTTGTGAAGAGGAAGGCATAAGACAGAATTTGCTGTCAAATCTGAGAAGTCTCTGGTGTTTTGGTTGTTTTGATCGGTATACTTGAATTTCCTACAACTTTTGTGAAGCAATCGTGAGTAGAAAATGTCTAGAAGATGTTTTAAATATCAGGTTAAATTTGTTATGCAAATAGAAATCCGAATTTGGAAACAAAGAGAAGTCTGCTTTGAGGAAAGTAGCTTTCGAGGTATTTCTGAACAAATCCATTTTGAATTTCAATTTCATGTCTTCATATTATTTTTAGAGGGTTCAAAAAGGAAGAGTTTGACATAAATTACATTATTTTTGGATAAGTAATGAAGAAGTTATGGCTGTCTCAAAATGGTAGCGAGAAAATCAAAATGCTCAAAATTGGAAAGTGTGTTTTCTTGCAGTTTTAAGGTAAAAAATCATGAGCTCAAGGTTCTAATGGTTGAGTTGGTTTGTTTGAAAGGCCAAGAGCAAATAGGTCAAGTTTACAAGCCAAGGTTCTAATTCTAATACTGTGAGTGACTCTATTTTAGAACTATGCATGACCTATGTTTTTCTTCAAAAAACATAAGTGTTGATCATTACATCCTGTTTGAACTAATTATGTATAGCTTCATAGAGTTTTCTAACATAAGTTCATGATGGAACATAAGCATGTTTTGAATTAATTTGTAACCATAAATCCAAGTATGGAACCTAAATTATGAAAGTATGTATTATAAACACATGATTTCCATGGTAAACAAATTATGCTCTTGTTTGTGGTTAACCCCTAATACTGAAGGACATTCGAGAAGGTACTTAGGGGGGGAATGAATCATGATATCCCGATATTGAAGGACAATGAGAAGGTATTCAGGTAGTAAATGGTTTTACCTTAATACTGAAGGACATAGAGAAGGTATTAGGGAAAACCAAACGGCCAAAGGTATTCCACATGCACGTGAGAGAGAGAGGCATGAACCTTATTGGTATAAATGTAACTCTACCACCTCTATGGTTCGAATGTGGTATCATGTCATGTGTTTTATTGTTATGAGCTTCTATATTATTGATCTATCTACCCTCGATATGATAGTACATTTCGAGTTGTGTGCTATGCATAAGTGGTGACTTAAAACTGTAAATTGGAAGCATGGTTTGTTTATGTTTACAAACAGATGTTAAGCTATTTTCTACTTATAATCTGCCATTATTATGATTCACCTGTGAGTTTATAATTTTAAAGATAGACACTCACTGAGCTTTTTAGCTCATTCTTTCAATGTTTTCAAACCTTTTTAGGTAGAGATCGAGCTCCTGGTACCTGACATCCTGCCATAGTCTGCTGAAAGTTTCATAATGTTGATATTTTGTACGTGGCTGGTGCTGTATAGCAAGTCGTTATGTAGTTATAGTTGTTTATACATAAGAGGTTGTATAAACAGTGGGTTGGCATGTTCTGGGTTGTGATGCCATTGCTCGTTTAAGTTTTCAAATGAGAGACTTAAGAAATGTTTCTCCCTATGTATGTTTAGTAGTTATCAAGTTTCCGCTATGTTATGTTAAAGTTTACCATATACGAGCATAGTATGTTTATCACGTAGAATAGGGTCATCAGGTATTGTTAAGAGGTAAACAATATCTGTTGGCTTCATGCCTCCTTCCGGGCTAAGTTAGCAGGTGGTTCGGGAGGGGGTATGACAACTTGGTATCAGAGCCAGGTTAGCTCCATGGGGAATGAGACAGGGCAAGTTAGCTCTAAGAGGAAACTAAAAAGTCATAACCAGTTATTGAGTTAGTTCAGATCGAACTAGTAAAGTATGGTCCAAGTAAGGATAAGAGTAAGTCCAGTTAGGGCTAAAATGTGAATAGAAGTTTAGTACTGCGAATTGGAGTTAGATATCTATAGTATGTCTAATATATTGATATGTTATAGGAGTCATGCCAACACGTACTAGCAGACGATGCAGGCAGGATCAGGGCGGGAGGCAGGATCCTACCCAAGGCCAATCTGAGAGGGGATCTAGTGCCTCGAGAGTCCAGACTGAGGCCAGAGAAGAGCAACATGTTAGTTCCTCACAGGAGGCAGGTAGGCCAGAGAGAGCAGGGCCAAGTGATCCAAAAAAAAGACGTATAGAATAGAACGTCTGAAGAAATTAGGAGTCACAGTATTTGAGGGTTCCATAGATCCAGCTGAAGTCGAGGTTTGGCTGAATATGCTACAAAAATGTTTTGATGTAATGAGTTGCCCTGAGGAGCAAAGTCAAGTTAGCCACATTCCTGCTAGAGAAAGAAGCAGAGGGATGGTGGAAGTCAATACGAGCTAGGCGCAGTGATGCACATAAACTAAATTGGCAAACTTTCAGAAGCATCTTCGAAGATAAATATTATCCTAGCACGTATCGTGAGGCAAAGAGGGATAAATTTTTAGAACTGAAGCAAGGGCCACTTTCAATGGCTGAGTATGAGAGAAGGTATATCGAGCTGTCATGGTATGCTGATGTGATTGTGGCATCTAAGAGTGACAAGTGTCGGAGATTTGAAAGAGGGTTACGTCCTGAGATACGAACCCCAGTCACAGGCATTGCAAAGTGGGCTGACTTTTCCCTGCTGGTAGAGACTACTATACGTGTTGAAGCGAGTATACCGCAGGCACAAATGAGTGGAGCCTACTCGACGGCCTTCAACGACGACCACCGCTTCCATGGTCGTGAGCAATGACGATTCACACTGGGTGAATGTTTCAGTCGTCGACTTTAAAAACCGAATCGCGGCGGCGGACATCGAGGCAAACGCATGTTAGTGGTGCCTATCGAGGCGAGCCAAAGAGCACCTAGTCAATCGCGGATCCACGGTAAGACCACCGACAATACAGAGTGCATTGCAAGTGCGGCAAGGAGAACTCCATGTACAAATTGTGGTAAGAATCACCGAGGCCAATGTCTGGTTGGTGTCAATGTGTGATACCAGTGTGGGCAGCCAGGGCATTTCAAGAGGGATTGTCCACAGTTGAGAGCAACCACACAGATGGACCAGGAGTTGGGTCCCAAAACAGTTGAGCGACCAAGAGTTCCAGTGGCTGCAGAGAGAGGCACCATGGTGCTAAGCAGAGAAAGGAGTTGTAGGGAGACACCTGGCAACAGGAAAGGTCTACGTTATGACTCAACAGGAAGCGGAGGATGCACCAGATGTGATTACTGATACGATTTCTATTTGTAATGTACCTGCACGTGTTTTGAAAGATTCAGGTGCTACGCATTCCTTTATTTCCAGTATATTCCTAACTAGGCTGAATAGGAAGTTAGAGCCTTTATTTGGGAGGTTAGTTATATACACGCCACTTGGTGATGCTTTACTAGTCGATGCAGTGCTGAAGAATTGTGAGGTCTTAGTAGAAGGTCTCAATATGTTAGTGGATCTTCTTCCACTAGGGTTGCAGGTGTTAGATACAATCTTAGGGATGGATTTCTTATTCACTCATTATGCTTCCATGGATTGCCATAGAAAGGAAGTTGTTTTCAAGAAACCAGGATTAGCTGAAGTGGTTTTTAGGGGTGAAAGGAAGATTATCCCTACGAGCTTGATTTCAGCATTAAAAGCTGAAAAGTTATTGAGGAAAGGTTGCATGGCATTTCTTGCACACGTAGTGGAGGTGCAGGAGGATAAGTTTAAACCAGAAAATGTTCTTATTGTGAACGAATTTCTTGAAGTTTTCCCAGCAGATCTGTCAGGGTTGCCACTTCAGTTCACTATTGAATTGCTACCAGGAAGAGCACCTATTTCGCAAGCGTCGTATGGAATGGCTCCAAGCGAGCTCAAAGAGCTAAAGACGAAAGATGGTACCCTTAGATTATGCATTGATAGCATCAGTGTATCGCCTTGGGGAGCTCCAGTGTTATTTGTAAAGAAGAAAGATGGTACCCTTAGATTATGCATTGATTATAGACAGTTAAACAAGTCACGATATGTAATAAGTATCCTTTACCCCGTATAGATGACTTGTTTGACAAGTTAAGAGGAGCATCAGTGTTTTCCAAGATTGATTTAAGATCAGGATACCATCAGTTAAAGGTAAGGAAATCAGACATTCCTAAGACAACATTCAGAACGAGGTATGGGCATTATGAGTTTTTAGTAATGCCATTCGGTTTGACGAATGCACCAGCATTTTTCATGGATCTCATGAACAGGATTTTCCATCAGTATTTGGATCAATTTGTGATAGTATTCATTGATGATATACTAGTTTACTCGGTTGACAGGAAAACCCATGAGGAACATCTAAGGATTATTCTGCAAACACTACGTGATAAACAGTTGTACGCTAAATTCACCAAATGTGAGTTTTTGTTGAATCAGGTAGTGTTTTTGGGGCATGTTGTATCAACAAATGGTGTTAGTGTGGATCCAAATAAAGTGAATGTTGTGGTCAACTTGGAGAGACTAGTTAGTGCGACAGAGGTACGTAGTTTCATAGGCTTGGCAGGATACTACAGACGATTTGTTGAGGATTTCTCACGATTAGCATTACCCTTAACAGCTTTGACAAGGAAGAATGCTAAGTTTGAATGATCAGATAAGTGTGAACAGATTTTTCAAGTGCTGAAAAAGAGATTAGTTACAACACCTATTCTGACACTTCCTGTAACGTGAAAAGAGTATGTAATTTGTTGTGACGCCTCGAGGCAAGGTTTAGGGTGTGTGCTCATGCAAGAAGGAAAAGTAATAGCTTATGCATCAAGGCAATTGAAAAAGCACGAGTGTAATTACCCTACACATGATCTTGAGTTAGCAGCGGTTGTTTTAGCATTGAAGATCTGGAGGCATTATTTGTTTGGTGGAAGGTGTCACATCTTTACAGATCATAAGAGTTTGAAGTATATCTTTTATCAGAGGGAGTTGAATATGAGACGGAGAACATGGTTAGAACTGATTAAAGATTATGATAGTACCATAGAATACCATCCAGGTAAGGCGAATGTGGTAGCAGATGCACTAAGTAGGAAGTCAAGACTTCCTAGGGACGCCTTGTGTGGTATTCGAGCGATATTTTTAAGTACTCTAAGGGAATCTAAGGATGTTGTGATTGCAGAGAATTCAGGGAGTCTTTTAGCTCAATTCCAAGTCAAGTCTTCGCTCGTAGCAGAGATTGTAAGAAAACAACCAGATGATAGTAACTTGCAGAAAATGTTTGGAAACTCCAAAAAGGGCCCAGAGGCAGAATTTAAAATGAGATCAGATGGAGCCATAGAGAGGCAAGGAAGACTATGTGTTCCGAGTGTTAGTGAGCTTAAAGATGCTATTCTAGAAGAAGCTCATAGTTCAGCTTATGCTATGCAGCAGGAAGCACCAAGATGTATAGGACATTGTAAGGGAAAGTATTGGTGGCCTGGGATGAAGCGGGAGGTAGCTGAATATGTTGATAATGTTTGATCTGCCAACAGGTTAAACCAGTTAGACAGAGACCAGGAGGACTCCTTAATCCATTGCCAGTGCTGGAATGGAAATGGGAGCATATCACTATGGATTTTCTATTTAGATTACCACGTACTTCATGTGGACATGATGGTATTTGGGTTATAGTGGATAGACTCACTAAGACAAAGACACTTTATACCGACAAAGCGACATCTACACTTGATCAGCTTGTTAAGCTATACGTCGATAGAATTGTGAGTCAATACGGAGTGTCAGTGTCCATAGTTTCAGATAGGGATCCAAGATTTACTTCTAAGTTTTGGCCTAGTTTACAGAAGGGTATGGGGACAAAGTTGAATTTTAGTACATCGTTCATTCCTCAGACAGATGGTCAGTCAGAGAGGACCATCCAAACCCTAGAGGATATGTTGAGAGCATGTGTCCTTCAATTTAAGGGTAGTTGTGATACACACCTATCACTTATGGAGTTCGCTTACAATAACAGTTATCAATCAAGTATTGGCAAGGCACCACTTGAGCCTCTGTATGGAAGGTCGTGTAGAACATTCATATGTTGGAACGAAGTAGGAGAGCAAAAGCTTATCGGTCCTGAGTTTGTACAAGTTACGATGGATAATATTAAGGTAATCAGGGAGAATTTGAAGATTGCTCAAGACTGTCAGAAGAGTAACGCAGATAAGAGACGAAAGGACTTAGAATTCCAGGTCGGAGATCAAGTTTCTTGAAGTTATCTCAGTGGAGAGGTGTCCTTCGTTTTGGCAAGAAAGGAAAGTTAAGTACTAGACATATTGGTCCTTATCATGTAACGGGACGAGTTGGGCCAGCAACCTATAGTCTGGAGTTGCCAGCAGAACTATCTCGAGTACATGATGTTTTTCATGTGTCCATGTTGAGGAAGTATATTCTAGATTCGACTCATGTTTTGCAAGCACAACCAGTTGAGCTGAAAGCGGACATGAGTTACGTAGATGATGCAAATCAAATTCTCGAAAGAAAAGAACAAGTTTTGAGAAACAAGACGATCCCACTCGTGAAGGTTCGTTGGAGACATCACGGAGTGGAGGAGGCAACCTGGGAATTAGAGGAACAAATGAGGAAGAAGTATCCGACGATCTTCACCTAAGGACTACTAAATTTCGAGGACGAAATTTCTTAAGGGGGAGGTAAGTCGTAAACCCGAGATCTTTCTTTTGAACTTCCTTATAAAAAAAAACAAAAGAAAAGAAATGAAGTGAAAGATAAAAGGAAAACAAGGAAGGAAAAGCTTAAACCATTTTGGTTTGGTTTGCTTTAAAAATAATGAAGAAAAGAAAATGAAAGGAATGGATATTATATTATGTTTTGTTTTGTTTAGAAAAGAAAAGAAAAGGAAAGAAAAGAAAGAAAGAGATAAAGGAGAAATTAAAAAAGGAAAAAGAAAAGAAAAAGCAAAAGGGAAAAAGACAAATTTGTCTTTTCCTCCACCGTTTATTTTTTTTAAAACAATTAAAGCCCATTTTCCTTCCATTTTGGTTTTCATTTTCAACAAGGAGAAGAAGGTTTTCGTGGGAGAAGCAGAAAGGAAGAGGAAGAAGGTGATTCTTGGGTTTGAAGAAGAAGAGAGAAGGGTTACTCAATTTCCATGGAAATTCTTCAATCACTCCAGACTAGTTATGATATATACGTAATTTCGAGCTCCACAAGAAGAAGTAAGTGTTGAAGTTTACTTTTCTTGAAATCTAACTCATTTTTTAAGAAAGTTCGTGAAGGAAGCTTCAGCCAATTCTGATTTTAAGTTGTTGTTTTGTGAAGAGGAAGGCATAAGACAGAATTTGCTGTCAAATCTGAGAAGTCTCTAGTGTTTTGGTTGTTTTGATCGGTATACTTGGAGTTAGAAGCTCTAATTGCTATGGTTCGAAAGCTTATTAAATTTGCTACAACGTTTGTGAAGAAATCGTGAGTAGAAAATGTCTAGAAGATGTTTTAAATATCAGGTTAAAGTTATTGTGCAGCAGGAAATCCGAATCTCGAAACAGCAGAAGTCTGTTTTGAGGAAAGTAGTTTTCGAGGTATTTCTGAACAAATACGTTTGGAATTTTAATTTCATGTCTTCATATGATTTTTAGAGGGTTCAACAAGTAAGAGTTTGGCATAAATCACATTATTTTTGGATAAGTAATGAAGAAGTTATGGCTGTCTGAAAACAGGGCAGAAAATCTTAAAATGCTGGAAATAGGAAAGTGTGTTTTCTTGCTGTTTTAAGGTCAAAAATCATGAGCTCGAGGTTCTAATAGTTGAGTTGGTTTGTTTGACAGGCCAAGAGCAAATAGGTCAAGTTTGCAAGCCAAGGTTCTAATTCTAATACTGTGAGTGACTCTATTTTAGAACTATGCTTGACCTATGTTTTTCTTCAAAAACATAAGTGTTGATCATTACATCCTGTTTGAACTAATTATGTATAGCTTCATGGAGTTTTCTAACATAAGATCATGATGGAACATAAGCATGTTTTGAATTAATTTGTAACCATAAATCCAAGTATGGAACCTAAATTATGAAAGTATGTATTATAAAGACATGATTTCCATGGTAAACAAATTATGCTCTTGTTTGTGGTTAACCTCTAATACTGAAGGACATTCGAGAAGGTACTTAGGGGGGGAATGAATCATGATATCCCGATACTGAAGGACAATGAGAAGGTATTCGGGTAGTAAATGGTTTTACCTTAATACTGAAGAACATAGAGAAGGTATTAGGGAAAACCAAACGACCAAAGGTATTCCACATGCACGTGAGAGAGAGAGGTAATAACCTTATTGGTATAAATGTAACTCTACCACCTCTATGGTTCGAATGTGGTATCATGACATGTGTTTTATTGTCATGAGCTTCTATATTATTGATCTATCTACCCTCGATATGATAGTACATTTCGAGTTGTGTGTTATGCATAAGTGGTGACTTAAACCTGTAAATTGGAAGCATGGTTTGTTTATGTTTACAAACAGATGTTAAGCTATTTTCTACTTATAATCTGCCATTATTATGATTCACCTGTGAGCTTATAATGCTTTAAAGATAGACTCACTGAGCTTTTTAGCTCATTCTTTCAATGTTTTCAAACCTTTTCAGGTAGAGATCGAGCTCCTGGTACCTGACATCCAGCCATAGTCTGCTGGAAGTTTCATAAATTTGATATTTTGTACGTGGCTGGTGCTGTATAGCAAGTCGTTATGTAGTTATAGTTCTTTGTACATAAGAGGTTGTATAAACAGTGGGTTGGCATGTTCTGGGTTGTGATGCTATTGCTCGTTTAAGTTTTCAAATGAGAGACTTAAGAAATGTTTCTCCCTATGTATGTTTAGTAGTTATCAAGTTTCCGCTGTGTTATGTTAAAGTTACCATATACGAGCATAGTATGTTTATCAAGTAGAACAGGGTCATCAGGTATTGTTAAGAGGTAAACAATGTCTGTGGGCTTCATGCCTCTTTTCGGGCTAAGTTAGCAGGTGGTTCGGGAGGGGGTGTGACACATCCTTAATAAGTTTTATGTACTACTTAAATGGTTCAAGCCTCAAGCTTCATGGTTGAACCCATTAAATATTGATCGCTTTCTTCTTTCTTCATACTCATGGTGCTTATTTTGAGCTTATGTAGAATGAATATGATCTAGGATTGGTTGTGGTTGTTTGTAACCTCTCGTTGCTAGTTGTGGTTATCTGTCTATGAACTCTGAGGGACTAAAGCCCAACATGAATGAATTTGTAGTTTGGAGGAGGCTAGGAGCCCATATATGAACTTATGCAGTGATTTCATTTATCCAGTTGCTAGGAAACTTATTTGGTTGATATATAGTATTGGTTGCAATGGAGTTTTGTTTTTTTAGTTCATTATCGTTTTTATTGAGGCTAGGTGCCCATATATGCCATCCTTCCGTATCATTTGCTCTTTCTATCTTCATGGGATAGTAGATTCAAATGTTATGTTTTTTCTGAATACTTTAGGTTTCAGTGAAAAAGGCACGAGCTTGGAGTGCATCAAAAGAAAAAATGCCCTCAAGAGTGGGGAAGAGGAAGAAATGTAAGTTCATATGCCAAACCATTAATATTGAGGAAGAGACGTGGCTACATATGAAGGTTCCAAATATTATTTTTGTGTAAATGTGGTTTGACATAGGACTGATAGTGATATTTTTTGGATGGCTACATGAAGGTGTCAAATATTTTGTATAGTTGTTTGCTTGAGATAGGATTGATAGTCACATTTTTTGGATGGGACCCATAGGTTGACTAGCTATGGTGGAGATGATTAGTGTTTGAATATATATGGTGGAGAGTGATTCAAAATATATATGATTAGGATTAGCGTGAGGGTTGCTTTCCTTCATTATTCGGGATGTGAGGGAGTGAATGGAGTTGGCAGATGGGTAGCCAATATTCGAGATCTTTGTGTTTTAAGAGGGGTTGGCATGATTGAGTAAATTCACTCGTTGCATGTTTTAGAGTTTGAATTATTAGAGGTAGATTGCTTACTTAGTATGGTTATGCTCACCCTTGTTGCTTAATGTTGTGTTTTGCAGGTAATACTCAACTACTTGGCGGGTGACATGAAGGGAATAAGAATCCCACGCAGCGGAAGACGATTGAATCGTCGATGTATCACTATGCAACTTGTGTTTATTAAAATTGATCTAACACTTAGACCGAGGCTAAACATGCTTAAAGAAGAAGAAATTTACAGCAAGTGAAGAATATACTTACTTGTTGTAGACAATCACAACAATTTCTTCCTCGGATCACGAACTCTTCGTGCTACTCGATCTCGATAGAATCTTCCCACAAAACGATCTCGAACACCACCATATGGTCTTCTCGGTTGTTCTCTTTTGGAGAAGGGAAGTTGGTGGGAACTTCTTTGTATTTTGGAAAGGGAGGAGAAATGAGAGAGTAGAGAGAATTCTCTTTTCTTCTCTTTGGTGAAAAACAAAAAAAATGAGAAGATAGATTACCAAACCCTTCTTGCAAAGGGTTTAAATAGTGGAATGAGGGAGTTAACATCTCCTCATTATTACCACTTTACCACAACCATAGGTTATGCAAATCTCATTTGCATAACCAGATAATATAAGATATCTAATATCTCATATTGCAAATCGCATTTGCAATAATTGTGGATTAATTAAATTTAATCACATCCAATTTAATTTCTCTCATTTAATTTCTCCAATTACCCCTAATTCCACAATTAGGCTAACCTATAGTTTATTATGAATCTCATTCACATTAAACTATATATTATATCATTCATATCTCATATAAATGACAAAAATGCCCTTAAAGTGAAATTGAACACTTCAATTTCATACCAAAACATTAACCCTTCTTTTAACCCAGGTGGAGCCAACCGAGAAACCTAATGGACCTATAGTGACGGGCTCCAATGATCCGAAATTAACCTGTCAAACTCTTTGACCCGGTTAATCAACATTCATTAGCTACGGTAACATTCCACTATAGACCGTAGCTGTACTCCCGTCAGTGTAGAATATTACGTGTCCAGTGATATAACCAATGCCCATGAGTCGACCCTTCACAGGTTGTTCGTAGACACGGCTGGGTCAAATTACCGTTTTACCCCTGTGTACCTCTTGTTCCTTAAGTCCCCACTGCTCCTCTAATGAACAACATATTGTGATGGTCCAACCACACACAACACCCTTCTCGGGCCAGTGAGAAGGTGGGCGTCCGTTATCCAAGCCCTGGAGGCAGCACTTAAGGGAACAACCTCTCTAGTTTCCCTAAAGGCGGGAACGAGTGAATTCTATCTCGCATAGTTAAGTTCCCAGCTCCGTACTTGGTTCTGTCCTTGAGAAGATAGGCATATTGGGCGAGTAATTGTGACCACCCTCACCTGTACTAGTCAAAGAACAGACCCTCGCAGACAGGAGTCCGTAACACGCTCGGATTGTGTCGAGTCACTAATGGTCATCTACGGCTTATTAGTCCTTCTTCACAATCGGTGTTACATCGTGAGGTCTAATAATTCACGATCCGGTCTTGTACAATCTCATTGCACAGGATGCCCCCACTCGTATGTCAACCACATGAACGAGTCAGATCACCTCGTTTGTATCTAATACAAAGCGGGCCGCATCCACAGTGTATCCATGATTAGGTCTCCAACCCTATCCATATATCAGAGACCGTTCGAGTCATTAACTCGAACGTG
The DNA here is from genome assembly GCA_036507285.1 of Trichosanthes cucumerina. Taxonomy (NCBI): domain Eukaryota; kingdom Viridiplantae; phylum Streptophyta; class Magnoliopsida; order Cucurbitales; family Cucurbitaceae; genus Trichosanthes; species Trichosanthes cucumerina. The sequence continues at coordinate 66,414,664 of CM071836.1, read as the reverse complement.
AACATCCCCGTGTGTCCACTACACACCGCTTCAAGTTCTAGTTCTCTCATAAATTCAATGACCCTGGAGCTTAGTTTATTGGAAAAGTTTGTATATATTGCGAGATATAAAGTGATGAAATGAATAACTCTTATTAATTTCAAACAATATGTTACAAACACGAGATTAGGACGAAAATCCCACCAAACTCCCACTTGGACTAAGCTAGTGGAGAAAATACATTTCAGAAATGTACATAAATTACAACAAGTAATACAATAAACTAGGGCATTGAATACCCGTTTACACATCTCCCACTTGCCCTAGTCGAAGCTCTCAAGACCTAGACTCTCTAGGTGACCTCAAACACCTTAGCCGTGAGGGGCTTTGTAAATGGATCACCTACGTTGTGCTCGACGCTATCTGCGTGACCGCCACGCTCTCGCGATGCACACAATCTCTCGTGTCGATGATACTTGCGCTCAATGTGTTTGCCTCTCTTATGGCTCCGAGGCTAACGTGAGTTGGCTCTTGCATCACCATTATCACGAGCGATTGTGATGGATCGGCAAGTTCATGTTTGGAACAACTTCCAAATCATCATTAACTTCCAAAGCCAAATAGCTTCCTTTGCAGCTTCACAAGCCGCAACATACTCCGCTTCCATAGTGGAATCAACAATGCATCCCTGCTTGATGCTTCGCCATACTACAGCTCCTCCATTCAAGATGAAAGCTGACCTCGAAGTGGATTTCCTAGAATCCTTATCGGTCTAAAAATCAGAATTCATGTATCCCGTAAGGATCAAATCCCCACTACCATACACTAAGTTGTAGTTCCTCGTTCTCCTGAGATACTTGAGGATTGCCTTTACGGTACATCCAGTGATCTAATCTGGATTGGACTGATATCTCATGACAATTTCTCTTCGCATAACGGATGTCGGGCCTAGTACACAAATGGCATACATGAGGCTCCCACAATTTGAGCATATGGAATCCGTCTCATATCCTCAACATCTTGAGGAGTCTTGGGACACCGATCCTTAGACAAGTGAACCCCATGCCCGAAAGGCGCGTGAAGCCCTTCTTGGAGTTCTCGCATCTTATATCTAGACAACATCTTGTCAATATAAGACGCCTGAGACAAGGCTAGCGTTCTGTTCTTCCGGTTCCGGACTATCTTGATACCTAGAACATACTGAGCTTCTCCCAAATCTTTCATTTGGAATTGCTAAGCTAGCCACTTCTTAACGTCAGTAAGGAATTCTACCTCATTCCCAATGAGAAGAATATCGTCCACGTACAACACCAAAAGCTAGACACAAGGCTCGTCGACATTTTGATCAAAGCCACAAGATTTGATCGCCTCATCAAACCTTATATTCCAAGACCTCGGCTCTGCTTTCACCCATAAATGGACCTATGAAGCGGGCAAACTTTTTGCTCTTGGCCTTGGGCAATGAACCCTTTGGGCTGGTCCATGTAGATGGTCTCATCAAGTTTGTCATTCAGAAAGGCTGTCTTGACGTCCATCTGCCATACCTCGTAGTCATAATACGCGGCAATGGCCAGAAGGATCCTGATCGACTTTACCATGGAAACAGGTGAAATGGTCTCCTCATAGTCAACCCCTTCAACCTGGGTAAAACCCTTTGCCACTAGTCGGGCTTTGAAGGTCTGCACCTTTCCATCTACGCCACGTTTACGCTTGTAGATCCATTTGCAACCAATAGGTTTTACCCCATCCGGTTGATCCACAAGCTCCCATACAGAATTGAAGTACATAGACTTCATTTCCTAGTCCATAGCTTTCATCCACTCGTCTTTGTCAACATAAACCATTGCCTGATCATAGGTCAATGGATCCTCACAGTCATCATCAGGAGTGATAACTAAGGTTTCAGCTAAACCCATGTAGCGATCAGGCTGTCTCACAGCCCTGCCACTACGTCGAGGCATTCCCAACTCTTGGAAACGGATTTGACTAGACGTGCTAGGATCAACAACACTTGTTGACGTACTAGCCGCATCAGCAACTCTTGCTGATGTACTGTCCATTTCATTCAACACAATTTTACTCCTTGGTAAATGATCCCTGACGTGGTCTTCCTCTAGAAAAGTGGCGTTTGTCGACACAAGCACCCTATTTTCCTTAGGATCGTAAAACAGACCACCCCTAGTCTCTTTAGGGTAACCTACGAATAGGCACAATTTTCAACGGGGTTCCAACTTTTTTGGGTTTGACACCAACACGTGGGTCGGGCTCTCGAAAGGTGTTTCACAAACACTCTTCGATGGAACGTTGTTCAAAATATAAACCGCAGTCTCCACTGCGTACCCCCAAAAAGAATCAGGGAGACGAGCATAGCTCATCATTGACCGAACAATGTCCAACAAGGTTCTGTTTCTCCTCTCCGATACACCATTCTGCTGTGGGCATACACCAAAAGCGAGAGTTGGGACGTAATTTCGTGTTCTATCATATAGTCATGGAATTCAGTGTCCATGTACTCTCCACCTCGATCCAATCGAAGTGTTTTAAGCGAACCTAAGAGGTTCTCAACCTCAGTCTTGTACTCCTTGAACTTTTCAAGAGTTTTAGACTTCTTGTGCATTAGGTAAATATACCCATATCTGGAGTAATCGTCTATGAAAGACACGAAGTACTCATAACCGCCTCGAGCTTTAACATTCATCGGACCACAGAGGTCAGAATGTACTAACTCAAGAGGCTCTTTGGCTCTATATCCTTTTCCACTAAAAGGACGTTTGGTCATTTTGCGCTCAAGGCATGACTCACACACCAGCAAAAAGTTTTCTTCCAACTCGTTTAGAAGTCCACTCTTCACTAGTTTCTCAATCCTATTGAGATTAATGTGGCCTAACCGTAGATGCCAAAGATGGGCATTTTCTTTAGAAGAAACTTTTGCTTTCTTAGTTCGTGTTTCTGCAGTTTTAAACAATTCAGTATTCAAAACACTTTTGACCGAATTGGGTTTCAAAACATAGAGATTATTTTCGAGTGAAGCTGAACAAATAACATTCGATTTGAAAGAAATAAACGCTTTATTAAATTCAAAAGAAACTGAAATACAATGTTTAATTAAGCAGGAAATTGAAACAAGGTTTCTAGTAAACCCTGGAACTATGTACAAATTGTCCAACAATAAGTACTTCCCGCCAAAGTGTAGCTTCACCGTGTCGATCGCTGCAGCAGAGACAAGCTCCCCGGATCAAACCCGTAGAGTCACCTCACCCTCTCGCAGCGGCTGCCACGAATCAATCCCCTGAAAAGAAGAACAAACGTAGTTAGTGGCGCCCGAATCCAATATCCAGGCAGAGTCACTACTCTCCACTAAACATGTTTCAGTCACAAGTAAATCACGTTTACCTTGATTCTTCCTCTCGACCAGGAATTTGGGACAGTTCCTCTTCCAGTGTCCGCCCCCATTGCAGTGGAAACACTTTCCTTTTCCTGCAACCTCCTTGACCTTCTTGCCCTTGTGGGCGGCAACACGGTCAGTTTTACCCATCTTCATCCTCTTCTTCTCTTTCGGGCGTGAAGGAGCAACAAGTTTCGTCCTAGAGGTCGAACCCCTGTGATAAGACTTGTAGAAAACATTTGCCTCAGATTCCTTGACCCTGTTCAAGGATTGGAAATTTTGTAGCTCATTGAGGAGGGTAGTCAGAGTGTAGCTAATTTTGTTCATAACAGTATTGCTACGAACTGAAGGAAACTCTTCGGAAGAGTCTCCAAAATAAAACTGACCTGGCTCGACTCATCGATCGAAGCCTCGTTCATCTCGGCCAGATTAAAGTGGGTCATCATGTCTAGAACATGTTCACGGACAGACGACCCCTCTTTCATCCGTGCGTTGAAAACGTATTTGAGCGAGTCATGTCGGACCTGAAAGGACTGTTGTCCAAACATTTTCTGCAAGGACTCAATGATCTCCTTAGCTGAAACCATCAGCTCATGCTTCTTTGCCAAGACATAAGACATGCTGGCAATAATGTAGACTTTGGCCTTTTCATTGGCCCCGATCCCCCGATCGTACGCATCGCGAACACTTCGCGACGCGGTCGAGCCCGACATCTGAGGATAGCACGAACTTAATGTCGTCAGTTACCAAAATTGTATTAATGTTATTTTTCCAACTCTGGTAATTATCTCCCACTAATTTAAACGAAACGAGTAAAGCTATTATAGCGTTAGACATTTTTAGCTGAAAAATAAGGAAAAACTTGGTATTAGTCTCGCAAAAAACCTTTTGAAATCCAATCATGTTTTAGCAAAAATTGTTTCATGATCCCTAGGTCATTCAAAATTTTGCAATGATACCCTAAAGGTTTAGAATGACTACCACCGAAGGGTGAACAGAACACTTCTCCTCTAGGACGAGACTTTCTCAATCAGACCCTAATCCCAGAATAACTCTTATTCCATTAGGCGTCCAATTACCATTGTTCGGTCGAATTCATTAACACTTAACGAATTCTGTGAGTGTCACCCTCAATCTTTAAGTTTCCAAGTATCCGTCCAAACAATAGCCACCGAAGGGTGAACCAAGAAGGAAAACCAACCAGGAAACTGTATCCCTTTCGAGAATTCACGGTGTTCCAACTCCCATGATCAAGCCCTCCAAAGGGATTCTCTGGTCCAGGCCAAACTAGCAGGCAGATCATAGGGGTCTCACGGTGTGAATCGAAAGAAGAGACCGTGGGTCTCGTTTTCACAAGTCCCGCTCTCACTCACTATAAGTACTCTCTCCATCCACGATGATATTGACCTATACAAATGTCATCCAATGGGAGACGCTCCCATTTGCGCCACAAGGCCGAGTATAGATCTCACGGTGCGGACTTTAAGAAGATTTGTGGTTGGAAATTCAAATGTATCTCATACACTATATTTCCTCCCACTCAGCACTTTAATTTTTATTAGGGATTGACCTAGATAAACCGGCTAAAATTTATCTAAGTCTACCAATATAACCCTTATATGGTATTAACCTAAGTTTATAATCACATTATTAACTTAGGTCTATGTGAGTAAATTAATTAACACTTAATTAACGGCACTCACGAGAATATAACCTAAGAATCTCCGGACCGAATTCACTCCCAGGTCGGTTTCCAGATAAGGGTGTTCCGCAAGCGTCAACTTAAATACCCAGCCTTAGACAAAACCTTCCTTAAACAGAGTTACTTATCAGTCTCCATTCAAAAGTTATATTTGATTTCCTAAATTTCTAATCTTATTAGAAAATTAGAAAACCTAAGTCTAATTATTAAAGTTCTAAACACTTTAAAACTAATAATTAACTTAGGTTGCATGCATTTCTATGTTATAGTGCTTGATCATCCATCACATGAATAATACTATACTATAACATACATTCATCACATGAATCAAATGCATGAGTATGCTTTTAATTTAAAAAATATAACACTTATATTTAAATAAATTAAAACATGCATACATTATATTATAACTCTTATAATATAATCCTATCATGCATACTATATATTATAACTCTTATAATATAAATATGATGCATGAAATGTTTAACCTAAGGTGGGATTTTAAATCTATATGACATACATTATGCACATAGAAATTAATTAAAATATACAACTCATGCATAAAATAATTAAATAGCAAAATGGACCGATTTTTGGCACCTAGGGGCAATTATTTAATTAAATAACATTTATATAACATTTATATTAATATTATTTAATAAAAAAATTAAATAAATAAATAATTACAATTTAGAAATAATAGAATTAATTAAAATAAACAAATAACTGCTCACTCTTAGTGAAATCACGTCCCACGTCTCGCGAAACCGCCTCCAAAGAATAAATTCAACAGCGCGCGTGCGTTGCACAGTAACGCCGCGGGGCGTTACGGTAACGTCATCACTTGCAGCGTCGAGCTGCGTTCTCAACGCCAGCGGAGTTGCAATGCTACGCCCAGCGTTGTAACGCTGCTCTGCAGCAATGCCTCCACCCGCAAGAACAGCGTTGAGACGCCGTTGGGTAGCGTCTCAACGCCATCGACAGAACAACAAACACTTTGCTGTTCTTCCATCGATTTCTGCCTGTTTCCGCTCCGATTTCTTCACAACAACTCTTGCCACGAACGATCCAGACTTACAGACTCGATTTACAACGAAATGCCCAAAAACAACGGGCCCTTACATTGATGTCATCAACATAATTGTAAATCTAATCTAGTGCCAAAAACCGTAAACATCCATAATGCAAACCAAACAATCATCTCATGTATTATGGCAAAATACCCACCTAATTTTAACAAAACAGTGCATAAACGAAGAACCATCGAGATGACTCTGATACCAATTGAAGGGAATAAGAATCCCACGCAGTGGAAGACGATTGAATCGTCGATGTATCACTATGAAACTTGTGTTTATTAAAATTGATCTAACACTTAGACCTAGGCTAAACATGCTTAAAGAAGAAGAAATTTAGAGCAAGTAGAGAATATACTTACTTGTTGTAGACAATCACAACAATTTCTTCCTCGGATCACGAACTCTTCGTGCTACTCGATCTCGACAGAATCTTCCCACAAAATGATCTCGAACACCACCAAATGGTCTTCTCGGTTGTTCTCTTTTGGAGAAGAGAAGTTGGTGGGAACTTCTTTGTGTTTTGGAAAGGGAGGAGAAATGAGAGAGTAGAGAGAATTCTCTTTTCTTCTCTTTGGTGAAAAACAAAAAATGAGAAGATAGCTTACCAAACCCTTCTTGCAAAGGGTTTAAATAGTGGAATGAGGGAGTTAACATCTCCTCATTATTACCACTTTACCACAACTATAGGTTATGCAAATCTCATTTGCATAACAACATAATATAAGATATCTCATATCTCATATTGCAAATCTCATTTGCAATAATTGTGGATTAATTAAATTGAATCACATCCAATTTAATTTCTCTCATTTAATTTCTCCAATTAGCCCTAATTCAACAATTAGGCTAACCTATAGTTTATTATGAATCTCATTCACATTAAACTATATATTATATCATTCATATCTCATATAAATGACAAAAATGCCCTTAAAGTGAAATTGAACACTTCAATTTCATACCAAAACATTAACCCTTCTTTTAACCCAGGTGAAGCCAACCGAGGGACCTAATGGACCTACAGTGACGGGCTCCAATGATCCGAAATTAACCTATCAAACTCTTTGACCCGGTTAATCAACATTCATTAGCTACGGTAACACTCCACTATAGCCTGTAGCTGCACTCCCGTCAGTGCAGAATATTACGTGTCCAGTGATATAACCAATATTACGACTGGGTCAAATTACCGTTTTACCTTTATGTCTACCTCTTGTTCCTTAAGTCCCCACTGCTCCTCTAATGAACAACATATTGTGATGGTCCAACCACACACAACACTCTTCTTGGGCAAGTGAGAAGGTGGGCGCCCGTTGTCCAAGCCCTGGAGACAACACTTAAGGGAACAACCTCTCTAGTTTCCCTAAAGGCGGGAACGAGTGAATTCCATCTCGCATAGTTAAGTTCCCACTCCTACTTGGTTCTCACCTCGAGAAGATAGGCATATTGAGCGAGTAATCGTGTGACCACCCTCACCCGTGCACTAGTCAAAGAATGCACCCTCGCATACATGAGTCCAGTAACACACTCGTGATTCGTGTCGAGTCACTAATGGTCATCTACGAAGTTATTAGTCCTTCATCACAACGGTGTTACATCGATGGGTCTAATAATTCACGGTCCGATCTTGTACAATCTCATTGCACAGATGCCCCCACTCGCATGTCAACCACATGAACGAGTCGATCACCTCGTTTGTATCTAATACAAAGCGGGCCGCATCCACGCAGTATCCGCATTAGGTCTCCAACCCTATCCATATACCAGAGACCGTTCGGGTCATTAACTCGAATGTGATCCTCCCTGTGTGTCCACTACACACCGTTCAAGCTCTAGTTCTCTCATAAATTCAATGACCCTGGAGCTTAGTTTATTGGAAAAGTTTATAAATATTGCAAGACACAAAGTGATGAAATGAATAACTCTTATTAATTTCAAACAATATGTTACAAACACGAGATTAGGACAAAAATCCCAACAGACAAAGGTGTTGCAGAATTATGGTGACGTTTTCAAAGTTTTGGTCATAAGGTTGTCAATAAGTTTCATGTTTAAACCCTTTATAGTGTGTTAGGCCAGTGAATGTAAAGTTCTCTTGTTTTGTAAACCTCTTTGAATGTTAGTTAGGTTTATGGCTTAGGATCGTTACAATAGTTCTTGTAATTTTTGAATTGTTGACATGAGGTTTGATAACTCCTTGTAATTTTAGAATTGCTCATGAGTTTAATAGTTTGATATTGTTAAAGATGTGAATTTTGTTAAAGTGTGGAAGATTAGTTGATGAAGTTATGCATTTTTCAATATAACAAATTATTGGAACATAGTGCATAAAATTCAAGTTGATAGGGAATATTTAATAGATTGAAAAAATCACAAACCAACAAGACATGTATAATGTGTCCAGATCTAATTCCTATTGACATTTTTAAAACGTCAAGATAAAATTATATTTGACTAATTTAAATCGTCAAGTAATTTATATTTGACATTATTGAAACGTCCAGATAAACATATATTTGACACAGAGAAAACGTCAAGTATTAACATAAATTTGACACTTTTTCAAATGCAAGATAAAATTACATTTGACGAATAAAAAGTGTCAATCTTTCATGTTAAAAATGACACATTATAAGCGTCAAAAACGACAATGCATAACACTTTATAAGTGTCAAGTATTGTATATTATTTTTTACGGTGGATTTCTTGACGGTTTGAAAAACGTCAAGTAAAGCAAAATTTGACATTTTATAAGCGTCAAGAAATATAGTTTTTGTAGTAGTGGCGCTCGTTGTCCAAACCCTGGAAACAACACTTAAGGGAACAACCCCTCTAGTTTCCCTAAAGGCGGGAACGAGTGAATTCCATCTTGCGTAGTTAAGTTCCCAGCTCCCTACTTGGTCCTGTCCCTGAGAAGATAGGCATATTGAGCGAGTAACTGTGACCACCCTCACCCGTACTAGTCAAAGGACAGAACCCTGCAGACAAGAGTCCGTAACACGTTCAGGATTTTGGTCGAGTCACTAATGGTCATCTACGAAGTTATTAGTTCTTACTGTCAACGGTGTTACATCAGTAGGTCTAATAATTCACGGTCCGATCTTGTACAAGCTCATTGCATAGAATGCCCCCACTCGCATGTCAACTACATGAACGAGTCAGATCATCTAATACAAAGAGGGCCGCATCCACAGTGTATCCAGGATTAAGTCTCCAACCCTATCCATATACTGTAGACCGTTCGGGTCATTAACTCGAACGTGATCCTCCTTGTGTGTCCGCTACACACCGTTCAAGTTCTAGTTCTCTCATAAATTCAATGACCCTGGAGCATAGTTTATTAGAAAAGTTTGTAAATATTGCGAGACACAAAGTAATAAAATAAATAACTCTTATTAATTTCAAACAGTAATTTACAAACACGAGTTTAGGACAAAAATCCCAACACTGAGGACATTCCTCAGTGAGCACGAACTTTGGGTCGTCAGTTACTAGAATTGTGTTGATATTATTTTTCCATGTTTGGAAATTATCTCCCACTAGTTTTTCGGAAGCTAAAAGAGCAATGATTGAGCTAGATATTTTGCTGAAAAACAAGTAAAAACTTTGTATCAGTCTCGCAAAAACTTTGAAAAATCCAATCAGTTTTAGCAAAAATTTATCCTATGGTCCCTAGGTCATTAAAAATTTGCAATGATACCCCAAAGGTTTAGAATGACCACCACCGAAGGGTGAACAAAATAAATCTTATACCAGACTTTCTCGACCACACCCTAATACCATGATAACTTTCCATAAGGCGCCTAGTTACCATTTTTAGGTCTGAATCCATTAACTCCTAATGAATCCCGTGAGTGTCACCCTCAATATTTAAATTTCCAAGTATCCGTCCAAGGATTAGCCACCGAAGGGTGAACCAAAAAGGAAAACCAACAAGGAAATTGTATCCCTTTTAGGAATTCACGGTATTCCCACTCCCATGATCAAGGCCCTTCGAAGGGATTGTCTTGTCCATCCAAACTAGCAGGCGAATCATAGGCGTCTCACGGTGTGAATCGAAAGAAGAGACAGTGGGTCCCGTTTCATAGGTCCCGCTCCCACTCACTATAAGTACTCTCTCCATCCACGTTGATATTGACCCATACAAAATCCATCCCAAGGGGGACGCTCCCATTTGCGGCACGAGGCCGGGTATGGATCTCACGGTGTGAACTTAACGGAGATTTGTGGTCGAAAAATTAAATGTATCTTATACACTTTATTTCCTCCCACTCAGAACTTTAAGTTAATCAGGATTGACCTAGATAAATCGACTAATATTTACCTAAGTCTACCAATATACCTCTTATATTGGATTAGCCTAAGTCTATAATCACATTATTAACTTAGGTATATGTGAGTAAACTAATTAACTTTTAATTTATGGCACTCACGATAATATAACTTATGAATCTCCGGACCAAATTAACTCCCAGGTCGGTTCTCAGGTAGGGGTGTTCTGCAAAGCGTGAACTTAAATACCCCAGCCTTAGATAGAACCTTCCTTAGACAGAGTTACTAATTAGTCTCCATTCATAAGTCATATTTGATTTCCTAATTTTAATCTTATTAGAACTAGAAAACCTAAGACTAATTATTCAAGTGCTAAACATTTTAAAACTAATAATTAACTTAGGTTATATGCATTTCTATGTTATAGTGCTTGATCATTCATCACATGAATAATACAACTATATAACATACATTCATCACATGAATAAATGCATGTGCATGCTTTTAATCTAAGAAATATAACACTTATATTAAATAAATTAAAACATGCAAACATTATATTATAACTCTTATAATATAGTATTATCATGCATACTATATATTATAACTCTTATAATATAAACATGATGCATGAAATGTTTAACCTAAGGTGGAATTTTAATCTATATGACATATATTATGCAGATAGAATAAATAAATTTCATACATCTGATGCAGAAAATAAATAAATAGCAAAATTGGGTCGGTTTTGGCACTTTAGGGACATTAATTGAATTAGTTAATATTAATATAACTTTTATATTATTATTAATTAATAAAATTAATTTAAAATACATTTTACAAATTAAAAGCAAATTAAAAATAATAAAATAATGCCCACATGTTGAAAAAACTTTCAACCACGCCACTCCTCGTGAGAACTGCTCGCGAACTGCCCCTCTACGCTCGTAGCGTTGCAACGTCGTGCCCAACGTTGCAACACTGTAGCGTGCAACGTTGTTAGCGTTGCAACGCTACACCAAGCGTTGCAACGCTGACATGCAGCCCAGCTTCCATCCGCGTGGACAGCGTTGAGACACCAAAGAACAACGTCTCAATGTCGTCGACAGAACAACAAACTGCTTTGTTGTTCTTCATCGTTTTTCGCCCCATTCCACTTCGATTTCTTCACAGCAACTCTTGCCATTCAAGACACGAACTTACAGACTCAATTTACTTTCTAATTGCCTAAAAAACACGGGCCTTTACATTGATCTCATCAACAGAAAAGTAAATCTGAATTAAGTGCCAAAACCAAAACATCCATTTTGCAAACCATAATTTTATCTCATGAATTTGAAACATACCCACCTAATTTTAAGAAAATAATTTTGCACAACAAAAAATCAACCTGGCTCTGATACCAATTGAAGGGAATAAAACTCCCGCAGCAGAAAACGACTTTGAATCGTCGTGGTGATCGTTGTGAAAACATATCTTAAAATTAAACCTATCTTATAGATTTTAGATTAACATGCTGAAATTGAAGGAAAAATAGTAAGATGAGTATACTTACTTGTTGAAGAACGCTTCTCCAAGAATTGCTTCTCCAGTCACAAACTCTTCGTGCTCTCGATCTCTACGATCACGAACTCTCCTAACAACGAATAAATTAGAACACCTCCAAAAGATCTTCTCGGTTGTTCTACTTCGGTAAAGGGAGAGTGGTGGGACTCTTTTGGTGAGAATCTAAAAAAATGAGCAAATGCCTCACCAATGCCTTCTCACAAAGGCATTATATAATGGTCATAGGTGGAGTTGAAATCCCCACCTATTTACCATTTTACCACAACCTTAGGTTATGCAAATCATATTTGGATAACCACATATAATAAGATATCTCATACCTTATAATACAGATCACATTTGTATAATTGTGGATTTTAAATTGAATCACATTCAATTTAATTTCTCTTAATCCAATTTTTCTAAATTAGCCATAATTAAGCAATTAGGCTAACCTATAGTTTATTATGAATCTAATTCACATTAAACTATATAATATGTTAATCATATCTCATATAAATGACATAAATACCCTTTTAATGAATTTGAACACTTCATATCCACACCAAATCATATCCACACCAAACTGTAAACCCTCTATATATCAAGTTTGAGCCAAGCGAGGTACATAATGGACCTACAGATAACGAGCTCCGATGATCCGAGACTAACCTGTCAAACTCTTTGACCCGGTTATTCAACATTCATTAGCTATGGTAACACTCTACTAAACCCCGTAGCTGCACTCCCATCACCGTAGGACAAGTTGTGTGCATTGATATAACTAATGTCCATGAGTCGACCCTTCAAAGGTTGTTCGTAGACACTACTAGGTCAAATTACCGTTTTACCCCGGTGTCTACCTCTTCCTCCTTAAGTCTCCACTTCTCCTGTAATGAACAAAAACGCTGTATGGTCCAACCATAAACAACATCCTCTCGGGCTACTGAGAGGGTGGGTGCCCGTTGTCCAAGCCCTGGAGACAATCCTTAAGGGAACAACACCTCTAGTTTCCCTAAGTTTGGAACGAGTGAATTCTATCTCGCGAATACAAGTTCCCAGCTCCCCACGTGGTCTTGTCCTTGAAAAGATAGTCATGTTGGGGGAGTAACTGTGACCACCCTCACTCGTTCTAGTCAAAGGACAAACCCCCGAAGACAGTTCTCCGTAACATGCCCAAGATTAAGGTCAGTCACTAGTGGTCATCTACGAAGTTGTTACTCCTATACTGTTAACGGTGTTACATCAGTAGGTCTAATAATTCATGGTCCGGTCTTGTACAATCTCATTGCACAAGATGCCCCCGCTCGCATGTCAACCACATGAACGAGTTGGATCACTTTATTTGTATCTAATACAAAGCACGCCATATCCACACCTTATCCAAGATTAGGTCTCCAACAAATCCATATACTGTAGACCGTTCGGGTCATTAACTCAAACGTGATGCTCCCTTTGTGTCCACTACCCACCGTTCAAGTTCTAGTTCTCTCATAATTCAATGACCCTCGAGCTTAGTTTATTGGACAAAGTTTGTAAATATGCGAGACACAAAGTAATGAAAAAATAACTCTTATTTATTTCAATAGTTAATATTACAAACAAATACGAGATTATGACATACATCCCAACAGAGGCATTCTCAACTCTTGAGAACGGACTTGACTAGACGAGCTAGGATCAACAACACTTGTTGACGTACTAGCCCCATCAGCAACTCTTGCTGATGAACTGTCCATTTCGTTTAACACAATTTTACTCCTTGGTACATGATACCTAATGTGGTCTTCCTCAAGGAATGTGGCATTTGTCGATACAAGCACCCTATTTTCCTTAGGATCGTAAAACAGACCACCCATAGTCTCTTTTGGGTAACCTACAAAGAAGCACAATTTTGAACGGGGTTCCAACTTTTTCGGGTTTGATACCAACACATGGGTCGGACATCCCTAAACTCTGAAATGGTGTAAACTCACTTTACGTCCATTCCAGATTTCGAAAGGTGTTTCACAAAAACTCTTCGACGGAACGTTGTTCAAAATATAAATCGCAGTCTCCACTGCCTAACCCCAAAATGAATCAGGGAGACGAGCATAGCTCATCAACGACCGAACCATGTCCAACAGGGTTCTGTTTCTCCTCTCTGATACACCATTCTGTTGTGGCATACCAGGTGCTGAGAGTTGGGACATAATTCCATGTTCTATCTTATAGTCCTGGAATTCAGTGTCCATATACTCTCCACCTCGATCCGATCGAAGTGTTTTTATCGTTTTACCTAACAGGTTCTCAACCTCAGTCTTGTACTCCTTGAACTTTTTAAAAGATTCAAACTTCCTTTGCGTTAGGTAAATATACAAAGTATTCGTAACCTCGTCGTGCTTTAACACTCATCAGACCACAGAGGTCAGAATGTATAAGCTCAAGAGGCTCTTTGGCTCTATATCCTTTTCCACTAAAAGGACGTTTGGTCATTTTGGCTTCAAGGCATGACTCACATATCGGTAAAGAGTTTTCTTCCATCTCGCTTAGAAGTCCACTATTCATTAAACTCTCAATCCTATTGAGATTCATGTGGCCGAACATTAGATGCCAAACATGGGCATTTTGTCTAGGAGAAACCTTTATTCTCTTCGTTCGTGTTTCTGCCATTTTAAATAATTCAGTATTCAAAACACTTTTGACCGAATTAGATTTCAAAACGTACAAGTTATTCTCAAGTGAAGCAGAATACAACAAATTTCCATTTCTAGAAATAAACGCTTTATAACTAGAAAAATTGACAGAAATACAGTGTTCAAGTAAGCAGGAAATAGAAACAAGGTTTCTAGTAAACCCTGCCACTATATACATATTATCTAATAAAATGTATTTCCTGCCAAAATAGAGCTTCACAGTGCCGACTGCTGCAGCAGAGACTACCTCGCCGGATCCAACCCGTAGTGTTATCTCACCATCTCACAACTGCTGCTAGGAACTAATTCCCTGAAAAGAAAAACAAACATGGTTAGTGGCGCCTGAATCTAGTATCCAGGCTCAGTCGTTATTCTCCACTAAACAAGTTTCAGTTACTAGTAAATGACATTTACCTTCTTTCCTTCTGTCGGCAAGGAACTTGGGACAGTTTCTCTTCGAGTGTCCGTCCCCATTGCAGTGAAAACACTTTCTTTTCTCTACAACTTCCTTTACCTTTTTGCCCTTTTGGGCAGCAGCACAGTCAACTTTACCCTTATTCTTCTTTTTCTTCTTCTCTTTCGGGCCTGAAGAGGCTAGAGATTTAGTCCCAGAGGTCGAACCCCTATGAAATGACCTGAAGGAAACATTTGCCTCAGCTTCCGGTGTCCTGATCCTCATCAAGGACTGGAAGTTCTGTAGTTCGTTAAGAAGGGTTGTCAGAGTGTAGCTAATTTTGTTCATAAAAACATTGCTACGAAACTTAAGCAAACTCTTCGGAAGAGTCTATTAGATAAAGCTGACCTGGCTTTACTTGTCGATCGAAGTCCCGTTCATCTCTGGCAGATTAAAGTGGGTCATTAAGTCCAGAACATGTTCACGAACAGACGTCCCTTCTTTCATCCGCGCATTGAAGACGTGTTTGAGGGAATCACGTTAGACCTGAAAGGACTGTTGTCCAAACATTTCCTACAAGGATTCCATGATCTCCTTGGCAGTTATCATCACCTCATGCTTCTTTGCCAATACTTCAGATAAGCTGGCAATGATATAGACCATGGCCTTTTCATTGGCCCTGATCCATCGATCGTATGCATCACGAACACTTCGTGATACGGTCGAGCCTCACACTTGAGGACACTCCTCAGTGATCACGAACTTCAGGTCGTCAGATACTAGAACTGTGTTGATATTACTTTTCAACGTTTGGAAATTATCTCCCACGAGTTTATCAGAAGCTAAAAGTGCAATGATTGAGCTAGACATTTTTGCTGAAAACAAGTAGAACTTTGTGTTAGTCTTGCAAATCTTTTGAAAATCCAATCAAGTTTTAGCAAAAATTTATCCTATGATCCCTAGGTCATTAAAAAATTGCAACGATACCCCAAAGGTTTAGAATGACCGCCACCGAATTGTGAAAAGAAACACTCCTCCTCTAGAACGAGACTTTCTCTACCAGACCCTAATACCAGAATAACTCTTATTCCATTGGACATCCAGTTACCATTATTCGGTCTGAATCCATTAACTCTTAATGAATCCTGTGAGTGTCACCCTCTATCTTTAAATTTCCAAGTATCCGTCCAAACAATGCAACCGAAGGGTGAACCACGAAGGAAATCCAAAAAGGAAATTGTATCCCTATTGAGAATTTATGGTGTTCCGACTACCATGAACAAGGCTCTCCGAAGGGATTCTCTGGTCCAGGCAAAACTAGCAGGCAGACCATAGGCATCTCCCGGTGTGAATTGAATGAAGAGACCATGGGTCCTGTTTTCACAGGTCACGCTCCCACTCACTATAAGTTTTATCTCCATCCACGTTGATATTGACCCATACAAATACCATCCGTAGGGGGTGCTCCCATTTGCGCGACGAGATCGAGTATGGATCTCACGGTGTGAACATAACGAAGATTTATGGTCGGAAAATAAAATGTATCTCATACACTTTATTTCTTTCCACTCAGCATTTTAAGTTAATCGGGATTTACCTAGATAAATCGGCTAATATTTACCTACGTCTACCAATATAACTCTTATATTGGATTAACCTAAGTCTATAATCACATTATTAACTTAGGTCTATGTGAGTAAATTAATTAACTTTTAATTAACGACACTCACGAGAATATAACCTATGAATCTCTCGACCAAATTCCATCCCAGGTAGGTTTGTTCTGCAAAGCGTCAATTTAAATACTCCAGCCTTAGACAGAACCTTCCATAGACAGACTTACTAATTAGTCTCCATTCATAAGTCATATTTGATTTCCTAATTCTAATCTTATTAGAACTAGAAAACCTAAGTCTAATTATTCAAGTTCTAAACAATTTAAAACTAATAATTAACTTAGGTTACATGCATTTTTATGTTATAGTGCTTGATCATTCATCACATGAATAACAAACTATATAACATACATTCATCACATTAATAAATGCATGTCCATGCTTTTAATCCAAAAAAATATAACACTTATATTAATTAAATTAAAACATGCAAAGATTATATTATAACTCTTATAATATAAACCTATCATGCATACTATATATTATAACTCTTATAATATAAATATGATGCATGAAATATTTAACCTAAGGTGAGATTTTAATCTATATGACATACATTATGCACATAGAAATAATAAATTTCATACATTTCATGCATAAAATAAATTAAGTAGCAAAATTGAGCCGGTTTTGGCACTTTGGGGACATTAATAGAATTAATTAACAATAATATAACTTTTATATTAATATTAATCAATAAAATTAATTTAAATTACATTTTACAAAAAAATAAAATAAGTAAATAATTAAGAAATCATGAATTAACGCCCCACGTTTGAGAAAAACTGCCACTTCCCACACTGTACGCAAACTGCCCCTCTACGATCGCAGAGTTGCAACGTCGTGGCCACCGTTGCAACATTGCAGCATGCAACGTTGTCCTCAACGCGGCCAACGCCTCAGCGTTGCAACGTTGACCTGTAGCTCAGCCTCCAACCGCGTGGACAGCGTTGGGACACCGAAGAACAGCATCTCAATGTCGTCGACAGAACAACAAATCCCTTTGCTATTCTTGGTCCTTTTTCGTCTGATTCCGCTCTGGTTTCTTCACATCAACTCTTGTCACGAACGACACCGACTTACAGACTCGATTTACTTTCCAATTGCCCGAAAACACTAGGCCTTTACATTGATCACATCAACAGAAAAGTAAATCTAATAAAATGTTCCAAAACCGAAAAACATCCAACATGCAATACCACAATTCATCACATGAATTAAAGCATAACCCACCTAATTTTAAGAAAATAAGTCTGCACAACGAAAAGCAAACGATTGACTCTAATACCAGTTTAACGGAATAAAACTCCCGCAACGAAAACGACTTGGAATGTCGTGGTTTTCATTATGAAAAACGTTTTCTTAAAACAGAATTTATCACATAAATTCGTAGGCTAAACATGCTGTAAGAGAAGGAAAAACAGTAAGAAAAACTAATTACTCGTTGAAGAACAGTTCTTCACGAATTCCTTCTCCGATCTCGATCTCTACGTTCACGATCTCCCAAACAACGAACAAATTGGACACCTGTAATTGATCTTCTCGGTTGTTCTCCGTTGGTAAAGGGAGAGTGGTGGGACTCTTTTGGATTAGGGTAGAGAGAATTTTGCTAGTGTTGAGAGAATTTGAGAGAGCTTTTGGATAGAAATCAAAAAATTGACAACTGCCTTAAGCAATCCTTTTTGCAAAGGTGCTTATATAATGTTGATAGGTGGAGTTGAAATTTTTATCTATTTACCATTTTACCACAACCTTAGGTTATGCAAATCATATTTGCATAACCACATATAATAAGATATCTCATACCCTATAATACAAATCACATTTGTATAATTGTGGATTTTAAATTGAATCACATTCAATTTAATTTCTCTCAATCCAATTTCTCTAAATTAGCACTAATTAATCAATTAGGCTAACCTATAGTTTATTATGAATCTCATTCACATTAAACAATATATTATGTCAATCAAATCTCATATAAATGACATAAATACCCTTTTAATGAATTTGAACACTTCAAATCCACACCAAACTGTAAACCATGTATGTATCCAGTTTGAGCCAATCGAGGGCCTAATGGACCTACAGATGACGAGCTCCAATGATCCGAGACTAACCTGTCAAAATCTTTGACTTGGTTAATCAACATTCATTAGCTACGATAACACTCTCCTAAAACCCGTAGTTGTACCCCATCACTGTAGGACAAGTTGTGTCTATTGATATAACCAATGCCCGTGAGTCGACCCTTCACAGGTTGTTCATAGACACTGCTGGGTCAGATTACCGTTTTACCCTTGTGTCTACTTCTTGCACCTTAAGTTCCCCCTGCTCCTCTAATGAACAACAAAATTGTATGGTCCAATCATAAACAACACCTCTCTCGGGCCAGTGAAAGGGTGGACACCCGTTGTCCAAGCCCTAGAGACAATACTTAAGGAAAAAACCCCTCTAGTTTCCCTAAAGTCGGGAACGAGTGAATTCCATGTCGCGTAGTCAAGTTCCCAGTTGCCCACGTGGTCCTGTCTCTTAGAAGATAGGCCTATTGGGCGAGTAACTGTGACCACCCTCATTCGTACTACTCAAAGGACCGACCCATCGCAGCAGAGTCATGTCGCTCGCCGATTATTAGGTCGAGTCACTAATGGTCATCTACGAAGTTATTAGTCCTATACTGTCAACGGTATTACATCAGTAGGTCTAATAATTCACGGTCCGGTCTTGTACAATCTCATTGCAAAGGATGTCCCCACTCCCATGTCAACCACATGAACGAGTCGGATCAACTCATTTGTATCTAATATAAAGCAGGCCGCATCCACAATGTATCCAGGATTAGGTCTCCAACCCTATCCGTATACTGTACACCGTTCGGGTCATTAACTCGAACGTGATCCTTCCTATGTGTCCACTACACATTGTTCAAGTTCTAGTTCTCTCATAATTCAATGACCCTGGAGCTTAGTTTATTGGGCAAAGGTTGTAAATATGCGAGACACAAAGTGATGAAAAAAATAACTCTTATTTATTTCAATTAGGAATATTACAAACAAGAACGAGACTAGGACATTCATCCCAACACGCTGGACCGTCGCCTTCAACGCCACTGTGCCGCTGCTGCTCACCAGAGTTGATCTAGCCCGATCAATTTCTACTTCTTTAGTTTGTTTTAGACCCCGTGGTTGTTGTTTAGGAGCACACACTCTTTCTCTTAATATTCAAACATAAGG
Source organism: Trichosanthes cucumerina (assembly GCA_036507285.1). Lineage (NCBI taxonomy): Eukaryota > Viridiplantae > Streptophyta > Magnoliopsida > Cucurbitales > Cucurbitaceae > Trichosanthes > Trichosanthes cucumerina. Next base: position 66,394,724 of record CM071836.1, on the reverse strand, counting down.
TGAGTAGTCTTTTGGATTAAAGTTAAGCTCCTGAGTGAAAGAGTAAGGCGATCGACATTTACTTTTTGTGTATTCTTGAGAATGTTTAGGAACACACACTCTTTCTCTTAATCTTCAAACATAAGGTAAGTAGTCTTTTGGATTAAAGCTAAGCTCCAAAGTGTAGAAGTAAGGTGATCGACATTTACTTTTTGTGTATTCTTGAGAATGTTGCTAGCTTTAGACCTTTGATTAGTTATCTAAGTGTTTATGGAACTTATGTAGCATGTTTTTATGAGCTTTATACTTGACATGATTATGTGAATGTTGCCTCGAGTTTGTTAATCAAGTTGTGATTATGTTGAGTTGCACTTTAGTTGTTTACTTTTCTGATCTATTGGAAGCTCAACCATTTGTTGATTGTAGTTTGGAGGAGGCTGAGTGTTTAGTAAACCTTTTGGAGTGTCTTAAACATGTTAGGAAAAAATGTGGGTTTTGTCTTAGCAACGCCGTTATGCTTCCGAAATTTCGACGCATACGGTGGTGCTTAGTAACGTCCCTAATAGTTTTGATTTTTAAAAATTAGGGTCATTAGACTTTCTGTGATGGCAGGTATTCCAACTCGAAAACTCATTTTGGAAAAGGAGCATAACACACCACAAAAGAACACTTTCTATTCTCTGAATTTCTAAAACTGAGGTTTTTGTTGGGTTTTAATGTCCTAAAACTCGTGGTTTTGTAAACTTAATGTATATTCTATTTTGCAATAAAGTTGTTATTGAGATTTGTTCAGTAAAGGTGTTATTGAAAAAAATAAATTGTGTATTGTGTAACCTTATTTCAATAAAGAACCCTTGGCTATTGGGTGAATACTTGAATTTTATGTGTGACATAAAAGTGGATCAAGTTCAAGTTATAGCCAGAACAGTCTATAGTATAAGGATATGGCTGGGTACCTTATCCTGGGGACACTATGGGCGCGACCCACTTTGTAGAGTACAAACGATGTGATCCTAAATCGTTCATGTGGAGACATGCGAGTGGGGCGTCCTATGCAATGAGTTTGCATAAGATCGATCACGAAATAGTCACTTAGACTTTATAACTCAGTTCTTGTCTTAACTGACTATATTCATATGATCACCTAGGTAACTCGATCTTAATCCTGAGCGTTTTATGAACTCCTGTTAATTCGGATTATCCTTAGATTTGAATGGGTGAGAGTGGCCCGAGATTGTCGACTCAATAAGCCTCCCATTTCAAGGATAAGTCTGGGTAGATAGCTGGGAACATAGTTCTGCAAGATGGAATTCACTCCTACCCGCTGTAGGGATTAGTAGAGAGGTTGTTCCCTTAAGTGTTGATTCCGGGTCTTGAACAAAAGGCCCACACCTCTCATTAGCCCGAGAGGGATTCGGTTTGTTGGTTGGACCACAAACCAATTGTTCATTAGAGGATTAGTGGGACTTAAGGAACAAGAGGTAATTACAGGGATAAAACGATAATTTTGACCCAGCTGTAATCACGAACGACCTGGGAAGGATCGACTTACTAATCATGGTTATATCGAGTGGACAGAAATATATCTACAGTGAGGAGAGTGCAACCACTGGGCTTTAGTGGAGTGTCCCAGTGGTTAACGAATGTTGATTAGCTAGGCTAAATAGTTTAGCTGGTTAATCTCGTATCGTTGGAGCTCATGATCTGTAGGTCCATTAGGTCCCCCTTACTAGCTCGGACTTAGCCTTGTAACATTTTGAGAGAAAATAATTTGAATTGTTTAAATTCGAGTTTGCAAGAAAGCGTTAATTATATGTGATATATTTAACGAATAATAGCTTAATTATGAATTAAACTATGATTAATAGGAAGTGGATATATTTAAATATGATTTAAATATTGGATTGGTTTATAGCATGAATAATGATTCATGTTTGGAAAATCGATCGGGATCGGACAATTTATTTAATTTAATATTTTATATTAAATTAAATTAAAAATTAATTTTTAATTATTTAATTAATTATATTCACTTTAATTAAAAATTAATTTAATATTGATTTTAGAATTAAAATTAATTGTAAAATGAGGGATTTTCATGATTTTCATGAAAATCAAGTTGCCAACTTGCCCAATCCTCCTCATTTTCAAAATTCACCAAAATTAGCCACCTCCATCTCAAACCATCCTCATCATCCTTGAGTTGTCACTCTAATGAAACTTGTTGAAGCTTTATATAGTTGTGATTTGAGGTAATTTGAGAGAATTTTACAGAAAATTCTAAATTCCCGAATTAGTGACCTTTGAGGTTTTTTCTTCTAAATTCTCTCAACATAGGATCCCACAATCTGTTCCAAGGCCTAAAGATAGTAGGGAAGACTATAACGGTTGTCCACGAAATGTTCGTGTTGAAAACCATCCACCAGGTGAAGAGAATTTGATCTTCAAAGTTGAGTTTTCTATCAGTCTATTTTTCCATCTTTGAGCATGCATTTTATTTTACAAAATTGATCAACATAGAGTGTTCAAGATCCAAAATTGCTTCCGCTTTCTTAATCTAGGCTCTTTCAATTGGTATCAGAGCAATTTTGAGAACTCAATTTGATGAATTATGTCTTGTAGTGGTGTTTTTTTAAATACATTTTTTCTAGGCGTCTAAAGCGTTAATCTGGCTTTGGCATTTAAATTGAGCATCAATTTGTGCTTTATTTTCAAATTGCTCAAGTGTGTTTGAGCATTAATATGTGTAGAATAAGTTGTAAAAATTTTAAGTCGATTGGAGTTCGGGAAGGCTTTCAATTCGAGGTTTGAAGATCGAAAGGTCACAGAAACTGAAAAACAGAGGCTGCTGGAAGTTTTTTTTTTTTTTTTTAATTTCAATCTGCTACAGTAACACTGTGTATTCGCGAATTTCTTTTTGAGAAGAAGAAGTGACGTCAGCAGCTTGGTTTCGTTGACTTTGACTTTGACTTTGACCAGTTAGATTTTTTTTGGACCGGCTCGACTCGATTTTTGTCCGGTTCGGGTATTTTTAGATCGGTTCTGACTATTTCGTGGCCGGTTTTTGAATTTTGGGGTCCATTTCATTATTCGGAGGCCCGATTCAACCTTTTGAAGGTCCGGTTCACACATTTGCAAGTCGGTTCGATCCAAATTCGAAGTGTTCGAAGTGGTTCGATATTATTTCTAGATTATTGTTGTAATAATTTAGTAGTTTGCTTGCATTAGGTGCCAAAATCAGTCCACTTTAGTGTGTTTAATTAGTTATGCATTGTGAATGTATGTTTTAATTAAAATCCCTGATTATATGAGCATAAAGTATGCCATATAGATTTTAAAATCCCACCATAGGAAGCATGCTCCTTGCATTGAAAGTATGTAATAAGCGTTATAATATATTGTATGCATGCTTATTGGGTTTCATAAGAATTAATATAAGTGTTATATGTTTTAATTATAATTAATATAAGGGTTATATTAATTAAAAATAAAACATATAATTGCTATGTATTTATTCATGTGATGAATTTGTTATAAATGTATGTTTATTCATGTGATGAATGATGAAACATTTTATAACATAGAAATGCATGTAACATAAGGTTAATTAATTAGTTTTAAAATTGGTTTAGAATTGGAATTAATTAAAACTACTAATTAGACCTAAGGTTATCTAGTTCTAATAAGATTAGAATTAGGAAATTTATAATTTATAAACATTGATTAAAGAGGGACTCTGACTAAGGAAGGTTCTGGTTAGGTTGGGGTGTTGGGATTTTTCTCCTAAACTCGTGTTTGTAAATTACTATTTGAAATTAATAAGAGTTATTTATTTCATTACTTTTTGTCTCGCAAATTTTACAAACTTTTCCAATAAACTAAGCTTCAGGGTCATTGAATTTATGAGAGAACAAAAACTTGAACGGTGTGTAGTGGACACACTGGGAGAATCACGTTTGAGTTAATGACCCAAACGATTTACAGTATATGGATAGGGTTGGAGACTTAATCCTGGATACACTGTGGATGCGACCCGCTTTGTATTAGATACAAACGAGGTGATCTGACTCGTTCATGTGGTTGATATGCGAGTGGGGGCATCCTGTACAATGAGATTATACAAGACCGGACCGTGAATTATTAGACCTACTGATGTAACACCGTTGACAGTAAGGACTAATAACTTCGTAGAAGACCATTAGTAACTCGACCTGAATCCTGAGCGTGTTACGGACTCCTGTTTGCGGGGGTCTGTCATTTGACTAGTACGCTTGAGGGTGGTCATCGTTACTCGCCCAATATTCCTATCTTCTAAGGGACAGGACCAAGTAGGGAGCTGGGAACTTAACTACACCAGATGGAATTCACTCGTTCCCGCCTTTAGGGAAACTAGAGGGGTTGTTCCCTTAAGTGCTGTCTCAAGGGCTTGAACAACGGGCGCCCACCTTCTCACTGGCCCGAGAAAGGTGTTGTGTATGATCGGACCATCACAATATGTTGTTCATTAGAGGAGCAGTGGGGACTAAAGAAACAAAAAGTACACACAGGGGTAAAATGGTAATTTAACCCAACCATGTCTACGAACAACCTGTGAAGTGTCGACTCATGGGCATTGATTATATCAGTGGGCACGTAATATTCTGCACTGACGGGAGTGCAGCTACGGGCTATAGTGGAGTGTTACCGTAGCTAATGAATGTTGATTAACCTGGTCAAAGAGTTTGATAGGTTAATCTCGTATCAATGGAGCTCGTCACTCTAGGTCCATTAGGTCCCTCGGTTGGCTGAAACTGAGTTAAAAGAATGGTTAATGTTTGGGTTTTAAATTAAAGTGTTTAATTTCACTTACAGGCATTTATATCATTTATATGAGATATGAATGATATAATATATAGTTTAATGTGAATGAGATTCATAATAAACTATAGGGTAGCCTTATTGTTGAATTAGGGCTAATTGGAGAAATTAATTGAGAGAAATTAAATTGGATGTGATTCAATTTAATAAATCTACAATTATGCAAAAGTGATTTGTATAATGAGATATGAGATATCTTATATTATATGGTTATGCAAATATGATTTGCATAACCTATGGTTGTGGTAAAATTGAAATAATATGGAGATTTTAACTCCATGTTCTCTCCATTATTTAAACCCTTCTCGCAAGAAGGGAGATAAGGAAATCTCTCATTTTTGGAAATCTCACCAAAAGAAGAGAACAATCTCTCTCAATTTTCTCTTTAGCATTTCTCCTCTCTAAACCAAAACAAAGTTCCCACAAACTTCCTTCTTTCCAAAAGAAGAACAACCGAGACTCCGATTGGTTGTGTTTTTATTCTTGTTCGTGAGAAGAGATCAAGTTCGTTGAGATCGAGATTTCGCGAACTGTTCGTGATCAAAGGAAGGAACAATGAAGAATTGTCTTCAACAAGTGAGTAGTTCTACTTGCTGTATTTTTCTTTCCTTTATTTGCATGTTTAGCCTAGATCTAAGTGTTAGATTAATTTTAATGAAATTTAGTTGCACAATTTTCACCACGACGATTCAATCGTCTTCCGCTGCGTGGGATTCTCATTCCCTTCAATTGGTATCAGAGCCAATCGTTGCTTCGATTTTGTGCACTATTTTTCGTTAAAATTAGGTGGGTATATGCCTTAATTTATGTGATAAATTGTTGGTTTGCATAATGGATAATTTCGGTTTTGGCACTTTTAGATTTATAATTTTTTATGTTGATGAGATCAATGAAAGGGCCCGTTGTTTTTTGGGCATTTTGTTATAAATCGAGTCTGTAAGTCCGAGTCGTTCGTGGCAAGAGTTGCTGTGAAGAAATCGGAGCGAAAACGGGTGAAAAACGACGAAGAACAGCAAGTGGAGAAGTTGTTCTGTCGATGGCGTTAAGACGTTGTACATCAGCATCCCAACGCCATTCTTGCAGACGGAGACCCTGCTGCAGAGCAGCGTTGCAACGCTGCACACGGCGTTGCAACGCCGCACGCGTAGTGGGAGCGGTTATAGAGGCAGTTTCGCGAGTAGTGGGCTGTTTTTGAGAAAGTGGAGCACTTGCAACGTGTTTATTATTTAAAAATTCATTTATTAAATGTAGTTTCTTATTTATTTAATTATTTTATTAAATAATATTAATATAATCGTTATTTTAATGTTATTTAATTAAATAATTTTCCCTAGGTGCCAAAATCGGTCCATTTTGCTATTCAATTATTTTATGCATGTGATGTATGATTTAATTACATTTTTATGTGCATAATGTATGTCATATAGATTTAAAATCCCACCTTAGGTTAAACATATTCTATATTATAAGAGTTATAATATATAGTTTGCCTGATAGTTTATATTATAAGAGTTATAATATAATTAAATGCATGTTTTAATTTAATTAATATAAGTGTTATATTTTTTAGATTAAAGTATGCTCATGCATTTATATTCATGTGATGAATTATACTATGTTATAGTATATAGTTATTCATGTGATGAATGATCATGCACTATAACATAGAAATACATGCAACCTAAGTTAATTATTAGTTTTAAAGTGTTTAGAACTAGAATAATTAGACTTAGGTTTTCTAGTTCTAATAAGATTAGAATAAGGAAATCAAAGTATAGTATTTGAATGGTGGCTGATTAGTAACTCTGTCTATGGAAGGTTTTGTCTAAGGCTGGGGTATTTAAGTTGACGCTTGCGGAACTCCCTTACCTGGAAACTGACCTGGGAGTGAATTCGTTCCGGAAATTCTTAGATTATACTTATCGTGAGTGTCGTTAATTAAAATATTAATTAATTTACTCACATAGACCTAAGTAATAATGTGATTATAAACTTAGGTTAATGCCATATAAGAGTTATATTAGTAGACTTAGGTAAATTTTATCTGGTTTATCTAGGTCAATCCTTAATAAAATAAAGTGCTGAGTGGGAGGAAATAAAGTGTATAAGATACATTTGTTTTTCCAACCACAAATCTCCGTTAAGTCCGCACCGTGAGATCTATACTCGACCTCGTGGCGCAATTGGGAGCGTCCCCTTCGGGTGGCATTTGTATGGGTTAATATCATCGTGGATGGAGAGAATACTTATAGTGAGTGAGAGCGGGATCTGTGAAAGCAGGACCCACGGTCTCTTCTTTCGATTCACACCATGAGACTCCTATGATCCGCCTGCTAGATTGGCTTGGACCAGACAATCCCTTCGGAGGGCCTGATCATGGGAGTCGGAACACCGTGAATTCCTGAAAGGGATACAGTTTCCTTGTTGGTTTTTCTTCTTGGTTCACCCTTCGGTGGCTATTGTTTGGACGGATACTTGGAAACTTAAAGATTGAGGGTGACACTCACAGAATTCATTAGAGTTAATGAATTCGACCGAAAATGGTAATTGGACGCCTAATGGAATAAGAGTTATTCTAGGATTAGGGTCTGATCGAGAAAGTCTCGTCCTAGAGGAGGAGTGTTTCTGTTCACCATTCGGTGGCGGTCATTCTAAACCTTTAGGATATCATTGCAAATTTTGAATGACCTAGGGATCATGAAACAATTTTTGCTAAAAGATGATTGGATTTCAAAAGTTTTTTGCGAGACTAACACAAAGTTTTTGATTTTTAGCAAAATGTCTAGCTCAATAATAGTTTTACTCGCGTCAGACAAATTTGTGGGAGATAACTATCAATCATGGAAAAACAACTTAAACGCGATTTTGGTAACTGACGACATAAAGTTCGTGCTCACTGAGGAGTGTCCTCAGGTGCCGGGCTCGACCGCATCACGAAGTGTTCGTGATGCATACGATCGATGGATCAGGGCCAATAAAAAGGCCAAGGTCTATATCTTTGCCAGCATGTCTGATGTTTTGGCAAAGAAGCATGAGCTAATGGTAACCGCTAAGGAGATCATGGAGTCCTTGCAAGAAATGTTTGGACAACATTCCTTTCAAGTCTGGCATGACTCGCTCAAATGCGTCTTCAACGCACGGATGAAAGAGGGATCGTCAGTTCGTGAACATGTTCTAGACATGATGATCCACTTTAATCTAGCAGAGATGAACGGGACTTCGATCGATGAGTCGAGCCAGGTCAGTTTTATCTTGAAGACTCTTCCGAAGAGTTTCCTTCACTTTCGTAGCAACGCTGTTATGAACAAGATAAGCTACACACTGAAAACTCTTCTTAACGAGCTGCAAACCTTCCAGTCCTTGATGAGGATCAGGACGTCGAAAGCTGAGGCAAATGTTGCCTTCAGGTCTTATCACAGGGGTTCGACCTATGGGACTAAGCCAGTAGCTCCTTCTCACCCGAAAGGGAAGTAGAAAAGATGAAGAAGGGTAAAACTGACCGAGCTGCCGCCCAGAAGGGCAAGAAGGCCAAGGAAGTTGCAGAAAAAGGAAAGTATTTCCACTACAATGGGGACGACCACTAGAAGAGAAACTGTCCCAAGTTCCTAGCCGAGAGGAAGAATCAAAGTAAATGTGATTTACTTGTGACTGAAACTTGTTTAGTGGAGAGTAGTGACTCTGCCTGGATATTGGATTCGGGCGCCACTAACCATGTTTGTTCATCTTTTTCAGGGAATTGATTCGTGTCAGCAGCTGCGAGAGGGTGAGGTGACTCTACGGGTTAGATCTGGGGAGCTTGTCTCAGCTGCAGCGGTCGACACGGTGAAGCTACATTTTGGCAGGAATTACATTTTGTTGGACAATATGTATATAGTTCTAGGGTTTACTAGAAACCTCGTTTCCATTTCCTGCCTGTTAGAATAATGTATTTTCGTTTCTTTTCATGGCAATAAAGCGTTTATTTCCCGAAATGGAAACTTAATTTGTTCTGCTTCACTTGAGAATAATTTGTATGTTTTGAAACCTAATTCGGTCAAAAGTATTTTGAATACTGAATTGTTTAAAACGGCAGAAACACGAACTAAGAGAGCGAAAGTTTCTCCTAAAGGAAATGCCCATCTTTGGCATCTACGGTTAGGCCACATTAATTTCAATAGGATTGAGAGACTAGTGAAGAGTGGACTTCTAAACGAGTTGGAAGAAAACTCTTTATCGGTGTGTGAGTCATGCCTCGAAGGCAAAATGACCAAACGTCCTTTTAGTGGAAAAGGATGTAGAGCCAAAGAGCCCATTGAGCTGGTACATTCTTACCTTTGTGGTCCGATGAATGTTAAAGCACGAGGTGGTTTTGAATATTTCGTGTCTTTCATAGATGATTACTCGAGGTATGGGTATATTTACCTAATGCATAAGAAGTCTGAAACTCTTGAAAAGTTCAAGGAGTACAAGACTGAGGTTGAGAACCTGTTAGGTAAATCGCTTAAAACACTTCAATCGGATCGAGGTGGAGAGTATATGGACACTGAATTCTTGGACTATATGATAGAACACAGAATTATGTCCCAACTCTCAGCACCTGGCATGCCATAGCAGAATGGTGTATCGGAGAGGAGAAACAGAACCTTGTTGGACATAGTTCGGTCGATGATGAGTTATACTCGACTCCCTGATTCTTTTTGGGGTTACGCATTGGAGACAGCAGTCTATATTTTAAACAACGTTCCGTCGAATAGTGTTTGTGAAACACATTTCGAACTCTGGAGTGGACATAAAGGTAGTTTACATCAGTTCAAAATTTGGGGATGCCCGACCCACGTGTTGGTGTCAAACCCGAAAAAGTTGGAACCTCGTTTGAAATTGTGCCTATTCGTAGGTTGCCCTAAAGAGATTAGGAGTGGTCTATTTTACGATCCTAGAGGAGGACCGCGTCAGGGATCATTTACCAAGGAGTAAAATTGTGTTAAACGAAATGGACAGTAAATCAACAAGAGTTGCTGATGGGGCTTGTACATCAACAAGTGTTGTTGATCCTAGCACGTCTAGTCAAATCCGTTCCCAAAAGTTGGGAGTGTCTCGACGTAGTCGGAGGGCTGTGAGACAGCCTGATCGTTACATGGGTTTAGCTGAAACCTCAGTCGTCACTCCTGATGATGACTGCGAGGATCCATTGAACTATGATCAGGCAATGGCTGATGTTGACAAAAACGAATGGATTAAAGCTATGGACCGGAAAATGGAGTCGATGTACTTCAATTCCGTCTGGGAGCTTGTGGATCAACCGGATGGGGTAAAACCTATTGGTTGCAAATGGATCTACAAGCATAAACGTGGCGTAGATGGGAAGGTGTAGACCTTCAAAGCCCGACTAGTGGCAAAGGGTTTTACCTAGGTTGAAGGGGTTGACTATGAGGAAACCTTTTCACCTCTTGCCATGGTAAAGTCGATAAGGATCCTTCTGGCCATTTTCGCGTATTATGACTACGAGGTGTGTTAGATTGACGTCAAGACAGCCGTTCTGAATGGCAAACTTGATGAAACCATCTACATGGACCAGCTCAAAGGGTTCATTGCCCAAGGCCAAGAGCAAAAGGTTTGCCGGCTTTATAGGTCTATTTATGGACTGAAACAAGCTTCGAGGTCTTGGAATATAAGGTTTGATGAGGCGATCAAATCTTATGGCTTTAATCAAAATGTCGACGAGCCTTGTGTCAACAAGAAAATCGTTGACAAAACTGTCGCATTTTTAGTATTGTATGTGGATGATATTTTTCTCATTGGGAATGAGGTAGAATTTCTTACTGACGTGAAGAAATGGCTAGCTTCGCAATTCCAAATGAAAGATTTGGGAGAAGCTCAGTATCTTAAGGAAAACATCTACATGGATCAACCCAAAGGGTTCATTGAACCAGGACAAGAGCAAAAGGTTTGCAGGCTTAAAAGGTCAATTTATGGACTGAAACAAGCCTCTAGGTCCTGGAATATAAGATTTGATGAGGCGATCAAATCCTATGGCTTTGATCAGAATGATGAAGAACCTTGTGTCTACAAGAAAATCATCAATAGTTCTGTCGCATTCCTAGTTTTATATGTAGATGATATCCTACTTATTGGGAATGATGTAGGATATCCTACTGACATTAAGAATTTGCTAGATACGGAATTCCAAATGAAAGATTTAGGTGAAGCGCAGTTTGTTCTTGGGATCCAGATTGTCCTGAACTGCAAGAATTAAACACTAGCCCTGTCTCAGACATCTTACATCGACAAATTATTGTTGAGGTTTAAGATGCAAGACTCCAAAAAGGGTTTATTGCCTTTTAGACATTGAGTTCATTTGTCTAAGGAACAGTGTCCTAAGACACCTCATGGAGTTAAGGATATGAGACGGATTCCATACGCATCAGCAGTTGGGAGCCTGATGTACGCCATGTTGTGTACTAGGCTAGACATCTGTTTTGTAGTTGGAATGGTCAGTAGGTATCAATCCAATACAGACTTGAACACTGGACAACGGTTAAAACAATCCTTAAATAACTATACGGAGAACAAGGAACTACATGCTTGTGTATGGTGCTAAGCATTTGATCCTTACAGGATCCACAGATTCTGACTTTCAGACTGATAAAGATTCTCGGAAATCTACATCAGGGACAATATTCACTGTTAACGGATGAGCTGTAGTATGGCGAAGCGTCAAGTAGGGATGCATTGCTGATTCCACCATGGAGGCCGAATATGTATCAGCTTGTGAAACAGCTAAATAGGTCGTTTGGTTAAGGAAATTCATGCTAAATTTGGAAGTTGTTCCAAATATGAGTATGCCCATCACGCTGTATTGCGATAACCATGGTACCGTGGAAAATTCAAGGGAACCCCGAAGTCACAAGAGGGGAAAGCATATTGAGCGAAAATATCATCTCATCTGGGAGATCGTGCATCGAGGAGACGTGATCGTCACGAAGATAGCCTTGGAGCACAACGTTGTTGATCCTTTTACAAAGGCTCTCACGGCTAAAGTGTTTGAGAGTCACCTAGATGGTCTAGGTTTACAACTCTTCCCACACTAGGGCAAGTGGGAGTATTCTGTACAAAGGGTTTAAATGCCCTAGTTTATTGTATTTACATTACTTTAATGTTTTAGTACTCCACAAGCTTTAGGTCAAGTGGGATATTGTTGGGATTTGTGCCCTAAACTGTTGTAATTTTGAACAAATAAATAAAGAGTTATTTGTTTTGATAAAATTATATTCTTGCTTTATAAATCCAATAAACTAAGCTCCAACGTTATAATATATCTTGAACATCAGTGTAGTGGACACTTTTTGGATTGTGCTCAAGAATATAACCTAAATGGTCTATGGTATAAGAATAAGGATGGAAACCTCATTCTGGTAACACCATGGATGCGACCCACTTTGTAATTAGTACAAGTGAGGTAATCCAAGTCATTCATGTAGTTGACATGCGAGTGGGGGCATCCTTGAAGGGAATGAAAATCCCAGCGCAGCGGAAGACGATCGAATCTTCGTGGTATCGTTATGCTACTCGATTTCACTAAAATCAACTATCTAATAGTTTAGGCTAAACATGTAAAAAGGAAAGAAAAACAACAAGTAAAAGATACTTACTTGTTGAAGACCCTCTTCAAAATTCTTTCAAGATTCACAAACTCTTTGTGTGCTCTTCGATCTCGACAAACTCGAACTCTTCTCACGAACAAGAACACCACCAGTCGGAGTCTCGAGTGTTCTTCTTTTAGAAGAAGGTAAGTTGTGGGACTTTGGTGTTTTGGAGAAGGGAGGAGAAAATGAGAGAGTTTATGAGAAAATTCAATCTGTTCTCTTTGGTGAAATCCAAAAAATGAGAGAATGACTTTTGAAACTCTTCTTGCAAAGGGTTTATATAATGGATTGGATTGATATCTACTGACAATCCCTACTACATAACAGATGTCGGGTGTCACACCCCCTCCCGAACCACTTGCTAACTTAGCACGGGAGACGGCATGAAGCCATCAGACATTGTTACCTCTTAACAATACCTGCTGACACTACTTTACCTGAAAAACAAACTATGTTCCCATATGGAACACTTTAAATTAACTCAGCGGAAACTGGACATCAGAACCACAAACAGTCCAAACCACTAATTAAGCAACCACAACCTCTAAAGCACATACGACTATAACTACATAGTTCTCTTAGAATAATTTACAGACATATGGACTTGCTAACCACACCAGCCACGTATAAAATATCAAACATGTGAAGCTTCAGCAGACTATGGCAGGTTCTCAGGCACCGGGAGCTCGATCTCTACCTGAAAAGTGGGAAAAACATCGGAAGAATGAGCTATGAAGCTCGAAGAGTGACTTGAGTTTAAAAGAAAGCTATTAACTCGTAAATCATATCACCCGCCATCTATGAGCATATGCATCCGTAATCATCGTTAAAAGTAATCGTGTAATCATTATAGCTTTTCATGAAAACAAGCAAGACACCATTAAAATCTCGTAAGGCATGTAAATGATATAAACTCTTTTTAAAACATGTCACCATCTACGTTGTGTAGGGCACGCCCAAAGACACCAACGTTTATTCTACGATGTAGTGGGGCCCGCCCGGCCTCCCATCGTCTTTGTCGAGTGGGGCCCGCCAAAGACTCACGAGCAATGCTGTCACACGAGTACACTCAACGTCGACAACAAAATAAGACCTGTGTGCACACGGTACCATAAAGCCTCGCTCAATATCTCGTAAAATCACATGAAAACATTGAACATGCCTCGCTTATCTTTTCTTTCATAAAACTCAAGCTTACTCACTTTTTGTTCATAAACCGAAATCTCTAAAACATACTTGCTAGTACATGCTTGCTTGAAATCATCACATTTTCATAAGTTTTGGCAACCATTGGACATATGCTCATGTATAAACTTTATAAAGACTTTTAGGGTCACAATGAACACTTGAAACATTTCTAGGAAAACAAGAATACTCATAGTCATGTGTTAAAAAATAAAACACAAAGCTTTGAAACAATTCATTCCAGCAAAACTTGCATTTCTTAAAGCATTTTCAAGCATATAGCTCATTATCGAAGTTCGTTTTGTCACTCACAGTGTTAGAACTAGAGTCTTGACCCGTACACTCGACCTATTCGTTCTTGGCCTGTCAAACAAACCAAAACTATGTTTTAGAACCTCGAGCTCATGGTTTTAACTTTAAAACTACAAGAAAACACTCCAACAAAAATTCCAGCATTTAACAGATTTTATGCCCTGTATTCAGACAGCCATAACTTCTTCATTACTTAGCCAAACAGGGTGAAATTTATACCAAACTCTTCCTCTTTGAATCCTCTAAAATTCATATGAAGACTTGAAATTGAAATTCCCAATAGATTGGTTCAGAAATACCTCGAAGTCTTCTTTCCCAGGAACCAACTTCTGCTATTCCAGATTCGATTTTCTGCTGCAACCCGAAACTTGACCTGCTATTTACAACATCTTCCAGTCATTTTCTATTCACGATTTCTTCATGAAAGTTGTAGGAAATTCAATAAGATTTCCAACCATACCTAATAGAGCTTCTGATTCCAATTCTACAGGTCAGTACAACCAAAACATCAGAGACTTCTCGGATTTGACAGTAAATTCTGTGTTCTGTCTTCCACTTCATAAATCAGTAGCTTAGGGTCCGAATTTGCTCGAGCATCCTTCACGAATTTTGTTCCAATATGCGTTAACTTGCACGAAACAAAATTTCAACTCTTACCTCTTTCTGTGGAGCTCGAGATGAACAAAATAGCCGAACATGGCAGAGTGATTACCTTGCTGTCATAAAGAATCCTCTTGAGTTCTTCTCCTTTCTTCTGCAACTACAGCTCCAAATTTATGAAAAATGGTTTCCTTCTTCTTCCTTTCTCCTTCTCCCACGAAATTTCAGCTTGGTTTGTGATGAAAGAGAAGAAATTGAAGAGAAAACCCTTTTTAAAACAAAACAATCGGTGGAAAGAGGTTGTTTTGTCTTTTTTCCCTTTTTCTCTTTTCCTTTTTCCTTTTCTTTTTCTTTCCTTTATCCCTTCCTTCCATTTCTTTTCTTTTCTTTTCTTTTCTTTTCTTAACAAAACCAAAATAACTTAATATAAAACATTTGTTTCATTTCCTTTTCTTCTTTTGTCATTAAAAGCAAAACAAACCAAAATGGTCTAAACTTTCTTTCCTTGTTTTTCTTTTGTCATTCACTTCATTTCTTTTCTTTTTAAAACATGGGAAACCAAGTTTTAAACATTCATTTCTTCTTTCTTTTTGTTGTTTGTTAATAAGGAAGTTTCGAAGAGATCGGGTTTACAACTTACCTCCCCCTTATGAAATTTCGTCCTCGAAATTTAGTAGTCCTTAGGTGAATATCGTCGGGTACTTGCTTCTCATTAGATCCTCTAACTCCCAGGTTGCCTCCTCCACTCCATGATGTCTCCAACGAACCTTCACGAGTGGGATCGTCTTGTTTCTTAAAACTTGTTCTTTTCTGTCGAGGATTTGAACTGCATCCTCTGCGTAACTCATGTCTTTTTCAGCTCAACGGGTTGTGCTTGTAGCACATGTGTCAGATCTGGAATATACTTCTCAACATGGACACATGAAAAACATCATGTACTCAAGATAGCTCTGCTGGCAATTCTAGTCTGTAGGCTGCTGGCCCAACTTGTCCCGTTACTTGATAAGGACCAATATATCTAGGGCTTAGTTTACCTTTCTTACCAAAACGAAGGACACCTCTCCATGGAGATAACTTCAAGAAAACTTGATCTCCAACCTGGAATTCTAAGTCCTTTCGTTGCTTATCTACATAACTCTTCTGACGGTCTTGTGCTACCTTCAGATTCTCTCTCATTACGTTAATATTGTTTGTCATAACTTGCACCAACTCAGGACCAATTAGCTTCCGTTCTTCTAGTTCATTCCAATATACGAGCGTTCTACACGGTCTTTTATCTAGAGCCTCAAATGGTGCCATGTCAAAACTAGACTGATAAAACTCAGCTTTGACCCCATAGTTTTTTTTTGTAAGCTAGGCCAAAACATAGAAGTAAATCTCGGATCTCTATCTGGAAGTATGGACACTGGCACTCTGTATTGTCTCACAATTCTGTCGACGTATAGCTTAGCTAGCTGATCAAGCGTAGACGTCATGGTACAAACCGTGTTGTCTTAGTGAGTCCATCCACCATTACCCAAGTACCACCATGTCCATTTGAAGTACGTGGTAATCTACACAGAAAAACCATAGTAATACGCTCCCATTTCCACTCCGACACTAGCAATGGGTTAAGGAGTCCTTTTTGCTTCTGTCTAACTGGTTTAACTTGGCGATGATTAAACATCTATCACATAATCAACTATCTCCCGCTTCATCCCAGGCCACCAATAAGTCTCATTCAAGGTTTTACACATCTTGGTGCTTCCTGGATGCATAGCGTAGCTGAACGGTGAGCTTCTTCTAGAATAGCATTCTTAAGCTCACTAACACTCGGAACGCATAGTCTTCCTTGTTTCTCTATGGCTCCGTCTGATCTCATTTTAAATTTTGCTTCTTGGCCCTATTTGGACTTTCTAAACATCTTTTGCAAGTTACTATTCTCTGATTGTCTTCTCACAATCTCTATTACGAGTGAAGGCCTGATCTGAAATTTAACTAAAAGATCCCCCTGAATTCTCTGCAGTTTCAACTGCCTTAGAATCCCTTAGAGTACATAAAAATGTTGCTCGAATACCACACAAGGTATCCCTAGGAAGTCTTCACTTCCTGCTCAATGCATCTGCTACCACATTCGCCTTACCAGGATGGTATTCTATAGTACAATCATAATCTTTAATCAGTTCTAACCATCTTCTCTGTTTCATATTCAACTCCTTTTGATCAAAGATATACTTCAGACTCTTATGATCTGTGTAAATGTAACACCTTTCACCAAACAGGTAATGTTTCCAGATCTTTAATGCTAGAACAACTGCTGCTAACTCAAGATCATGGGTAGGGTAATTACATTCGTGCTTTTTCAATTGCCTTAACGCATAAGTTATTACTTTTCCTTCTTGCAGGAACACACACCCTATATTTTTCCTCGAGGCATCACAGTAAACCACATACTCTTTTCCCGTTATAGGAAGTGTCAAAATAAGTGTTGTAACTAATCTCTTTTTCAGCTCCTTAAAACTCTGTTCATACTTATCTGACCATTAAAACTTAGCATTCTTTCTTGTTATAACTGTTAAGGGTAATACTAATCGTGAGAAGTTCTCAACAAATCATCTGCAGATCCTCGCCAAGCCTAGGAAACTACGTACCTCCATCGTACTAATCGTCTCTCCCAGATTGACTACAACTTTAACTTTATTTGGATCCATACTAACACCATTTGCTTTGAGGCAACATGCCCCAAAAACATTACTCGTTCAACCAAAACTCACATTTGGTGAATTTAGCGTATAAATCGCTTATCTCGTAGTGTTTGCGAGAATAATACTCATGTGTTCCTCGTAGGCTTTCCCCTGTCAACCGAGTAAACTAGTATATCATCAATAATCACTATTACAAAGTTATCCAAATATCGGTGGAAAACTCCGTCCATGAGGTCCATGGAAATCGCTAGTACCTTGTTAAACCGAATGGCATTACTAAACACTCGTAATGCTCGTACCTCATTATGAATAACGTCTTAGGAATGTCTCGATTCTCTCGACCTTTAACTTATGATATCCTCGATCTTAAATTAATCTTACAAAACATCGATGCACCTCTTAACCGGTCAAACAAGTCATCTATTCAGGGTAAGGATACTTATTACGTATCGTGACTTTGTTTAACTATCTATAATCAATGCATAATCTACGGATACCATCTTTCTTTTTCACAGATAACACTGGAGCTCTCCAAGGCGATACACTAGGTCTGATGTATCCCTTATCAACTAGTTCTTGTAATCGCATCTTTAGCTCCTCGATCTCACTTGGAGCCATTCTATACGGCACTTGCGAAAATAGGTGTCATTCATGGTAATGATTCAATGGTGAACTCAACTTCCTATCGGATGGCAATCTCGATAGATCTGCTAGAAAACAACAAGAAAATTCATTCACAACAAGAACATTTTCTTGTTTTAGTTTTTCTTCCTGCACCTCAACTACATGTGCAAGAAACGTCGTGCAACCTTTCCTCAATAACTTCTGAGCTTTGAATGCTGAAAACAAACTCGTAGGGATAGTCTTTCTTTCATCCCATAAAACCACTTCAGCTAATCCTAGTTTCTTGAAAACAACTTCCTTTATATGGCAATCTCTGGAAGCATAATGAGTAAATAGGAAATCCATCTTTAAGATTGCATCTCACACCTGCAACTCTAGTGGAAGAAGATCCACTAACATATTGAGACCTTCAACTAAGACCTCACAATTCCGCATCACTGAATTGACTAATAAAGCATCACCAACTGGAGTGTATATAACTAACCTTTTACATAAAGGTTCTAGCTTCCCATTCAACTTAGTCAAGAACATACTAAAAACAAAGAAATGTGTAGCACCTGGTTTTATTAAAACAGGTGCAGGTACATTACAAATAGTAATCATACCAGTAATGACTTATGATGAATCTTCTGCTCCTTACTGAGTCATAGCATAGACCCTTCCGTGTTGCCTAGGTCTCTCTACAACTTTCTTTAATCTGACACCGTTGGTGCCCTCTCTTGCAGCTACTGAAACTCTTGGTTGCTCAACTGTCTAGGGCTCAACTCCCTAGTCCCTCTGTGCGGTTGTCCATAGTTGTGGACAATCTCTCTTGATATGTCCTGGTTATCAGCACTGGTAGCATGTACCAACACTCACAAGACAATGATCTTGATGATTCTTGCAACATATCACACATGGAGTTTTCCTTGTTATACTGGCATTAGACTCTTGCCCTCCATGCAACTTGCTGTCAATCAAACAAACTAACTAGGTTCACTTTAACTCTGCCCCTGATAGGCACTACCCACAATCATCTGCCTCGATGTCCGGCTACTTGGCTACTAGCTTGCTCCTTAAAGTCATATTGACTTGAAACATTTACTCAAGTGTGAACCTCCGCCGCCACGACCTTGAAATCGCTTTGTTGTCGAAGCCTTCACGACTAGGCTTCACTCATCGACTTCTCCTCTGCTATACTCGCTCAACACGTGAGCGCTTCTCTGAGCCGAGAGAAGTCACCCACTTAGCAATGGTCAGAATCGGGTACGTATCTCGTGTCGTAACCCTCTTTCAATTCGTCGACACACTGCCGCTCTTAGATGCCACAATCACATCAACATACCGCGACAACCCGTATATCTTCTCTCATACTCACCCACCGGAAGTGTCTCTTGTTTTAGTTCTAAAATTCATCCCTCTTTTGCCTCTCGATGCGTGCTAAGGTAATATTTATTTTCAAATATACTTCGAAAATTTGCCATTGTGAAAGTACGTGCATCACTACAATCAAGCTAACATCAATTTCCATCATCCTTCGCTTCCTTTAGAAGCAAGAATGTAGCCAACTTAACATTTCGCTCCTCGTGAGCAACTCATGACATCAAAACATTTATCAAGCTTATTTAGTCAAACCTCAGCTTCAACTGGATCTTTGGAACCCTCAAACACTGTGGCTCCTAATTCTTTTAGGTGGTCTATTCTATATGTCTTATCTGGATTACTTAACCCCGCTCCCCTATGGCTTACCTACCTCCCGTGAGGAATTAGCATGTCGCTTGTACTCGCCCCCATCCGAACTCTCGGGCACTAGATCTCCACCGGGATTGATCTTGGGTAGGATCCTGCGTCCGTCCCCGATCTTGATCTTGCATCATCGTGCGCTAGTGCGTGGTGGCATGACTTATATAACATATTAACATACTAGACATGTAATGAGTACTCAACTCAAATGCACAATTCTAGACTTGTGTTCACATTCTAGTCCCGACTAGACTTACTCTTGTCCTTACTTGGACCATGCTCTACTAGTTCTCTTGAACTAACTCAATAACTTGCTATTTACTTTTCGCTTTCTCCTAGAGCTAACTTGCTCTGTCTCATTCCCATGGAACTAATCGCTCACGATACAAGTTGTCACACCCCCTCCCGAACCACTTGCTAACTTAGCACGGGAGACGGCATGAAGCCATCAGACATTGTTACCTCTTAACAATACCTGCTGACACTACTTTACCTGAAAAACAAACTATGTTCCCATATGGAACACTTTAAATTAACTCAATGAATCGGACATCGAACCACAAACACCCAAACCACTAATTAAGCAACCACAACCTCTAAAGCACATACGACTATAACTACATAGTTCTCTTAGAATAATTTACGGACATATGGACTTGCTAACCACACCACCACGTACAAAATATCAAACATGTGAAGCTTCAAAGAGACTATGGCGAGGTTCTCGTGCACCGGAGCTCGATCTCTACACGAAAAGTGGGAAAAACATCGGAAGAATGAGCTATGAAGCTCGATGAGTGACTTGAGTTTAAAAGAAAGCTATTAACTCGTAAATCATATCACCTGGCCATCTATGAGCATATGCATCTGTAATCAAGCGTTAAAAGTAATCGTGTAATCATTATAGCTTTTCATGAAAACAAGCAAGACACCGTTAAAATCTCGTAAGGCATGTAAATGATATAAACCCTTTTTAAAACATGTCACCATCTATGTTGTGTAGGGCACGCCCGATACACACAACGTTTATTCTACGATGTAGTGGGGCCGCCCAAAGACTCCCATCGTCTTTGTCGTAGTGGGGCCCGCCCAGCACTCACGACAGCGCTGTTGTCACGGAGTACACTCAACGTCGACAACAAAATAAGACCTGTGTGCACACGGTACCATAAAGCCTCGGGCTCAATATCTCAGAAAATCACATGAAAACATTGAACATGTCTGCTTATCTTTTCTTTCATAAAACTCAAGCTTACTCAGCTTGTTCATAAAACTGGAAATCTCTAAAACATACTTGCTAGTACATGCTTGCTTGAAATCATCACATTTTCATAAGTTTTGGCAACCATTGGACATATGCTCATGTATAAACTTTATAAAGACTTTTAGGGTCACAATGAACACTTGAAACATTTCTAGGAAAACAAGAATACTCATAGTCATGTGTTAAAAAATAAAACACAAAGCTTTGAAACAATTCATTCCAGCAAAACTTGCATTTCTTAAAGCATTTTCAAGCATATAGCTCATTATCGAAGTTCGTTTTGTCACTCACAGTGTTAGAACTAGAGTCTTGACCCGTACACTCGACCTATTCGTTCTTGGCCTGTCAAACAAACCAAAACTATGTTTTAGAACCTCGAGCTCATGGTTTTAACTTTAAAACTACAAGAAAACACTCCAACAAAAATTCCAGCATTTAACAGATTTTATGCCCTGTATTCAGACAGCCATAACTTCTTCATTACTTAGCCAAACAGGGTGAAATTTATACCAAACTATTCCTTTTTGAATCCTCTAAAATTCATATGAAGACATGAAATCGAAATTCCCAATAGATTGGTTCAGAAATACCTCGAAGTCTTCTTTCCCAGGAACCAACTTCTGCTATTCCAGATTCGATTTTCTGCTGCAACCCGAAACTTGACCTGCTATTTACAACATCTTCCAGTCATTTTCTATTCACGATTTCTTCATGAAAGTTGTAGGAAATTCAATAAGCTTTCCAACCATACCTAATAGAGCTTCGGATTCCAATTCTACAGGTCAGTACAACCAAAACATCAGAGACTTCTCGGATTTGACAGTAAATTCTGTGTTCTGTCTTCCTCTTCATAAATCAGTAGCTTAGGGTCCGAATTTGCTCGCGCATCCTTCACGAATTTTGTTCCAATATGAGTTAACGTGCACGAAACAAAATTTCAACTCTTACCTCTTTCTGTGGAGCTCGAGATGAACAAAATAGCAGAACATGGCAGAGTGATTACCTTGCTGTCATAAAGAATCCTCTTGAGTTCTTCTCCTTTCTTCTGCAACTACAGCTCCAAATTTATGAAAAATGGCTTCCTTCTTCTTCCTTTCTCCTTCTCCCACGAAATTTCAGCTTGGTTTGTGATGAAAGAGAAGAAATTGAAGAGAAAACCCTTTTTAAAACAAAACAATCGGTGGAAAGAGGTTGTTTTGTCTTTTTCCCCTTTTTCTCTTTTCCTTTTTCCTTTTCTTTTTCTTTCCTTTATCCCTTCCTTCCATTTCTTTTCTTTTCTTTTCTTTTCTTTTCTTAACAAAACCAAAATAACTTAATATAAAACATTTGTTTCATTTCCTTTTCTTCTTTTGTCATTAAAAGCAAAACAAACCAAAATGGTCTAAACTTTCTTTCCTTGTTTTTCTTTTGTCATTCACTTCATTTCTTTTCTTTTTAAAACATGGGAAACCAAGTTTTAAACATTCATTTCTTCTTTCTTTTTGTTGTTTGTTAATAAGGAAGTTCCGAAGAGATCGGGTTTACATCGGGCCTAGTAGACAACATGGCATACATCAGGCTCACTACAGCTGAAGCATAGGGGATCCGTCTCATATCCTTAACCTCTTGAGGAGTCTTAGGACACTGATCCTTAGACAGGTGAACCCTGTGCCGGAAAGGCAGCAAGCCCTTCTTGGAGTTATGCATCTTATATCTAGACAACATCTTGTCAATATAAGACGCTTGAGACATGGCTAACGTTCTGTTCTTCCGGTTCTGGACTATCTAGATACCTAGAACATACTGAGCTTCTCCCAAATCATTCATTTGGAATTGCGAAGCTAGCCATTTCTTTACGTCGGTAAGAAATTCTACCTCATTCCCAATGAGAAGAATATCATCCACGTATAATATCAGAAATGCGACAGTTTTGTCAACGATTTTCTTGTAGACACAAGGCTCGTCAACATTCTGATCAAAGCCATAAGATTTGATTGCCTCATCAATCCTTATATTCCAAGACCTCAAGGCTTGTTTCAGCCCATAAATAGACCTATGAAGCCGGCAAACCTTTTGCTCTTGGCCTTGGGTAATCAACCCTTCGGGCTGGTCCATGTAGATTGTTTCGTCAAGATTGCCATTCAGAAAGGCGGTGTTGACATCCATCTGCCATACCTCGTAGTCATAATACGCGACAATGGCCAGAAGGATCCTAATCGACTTTACCATGGCAACAGGTGAAAAGGTTTCCTCATAGTCAACCCCTTCGACCTGGGTAAAACCCTTTGCCGCTAGTCGTGCTTTGAAGGTCTGCACCTTCCCTTTTACGCCACGTTTACGCTTGTAGATCCATTTACGACCTATAGGTTTTACTCCACCAGGTTGATCCACAAGCTCCCATACAGAATTGAAGTACATCGACTCCATTTCCTAGACCATAGGTTTGATCCATTCGTCCTTGTCAACATCAGTCATAACTTGATCATAGGTCAATGAACCTCGCAGTCATCATCAGGATTGACGACTAGGGTTTCAGATAAACCCATGTAACGTTCAGGTTGTCTCACAACCCTCCCACTACGTCGAGGCATTCCCAACTCTTCGGAACGGACTTGACTTGACGTCCTAGGATTAACAACACTTGTTGACGTACTATTCCCATCAACAACTCTTGCTGATGTACTATCCATTTCGTTTAACACGATTTTGCTCTTAGGCACATGATCCCTGATATGGTCTTTCTCAAGAAAAGTGGTGTCTGTTAACACAAGCACCCCATTATCCTTAGGATCGTAAAATAGACCACCTCTGGTCTCTTTTGGGTAACCTACGAATAGGAACAATTTTTAACGGGGTTCAAATTTCTTCGGGTTTGACACCAACACGTGGGCTGGGCATCCCCAAATTCTGAAATGGTGTAAACTACCTTTACGACCAGTCCATAATTTGAAAGGTGTTTCACAAGCACTTTTCGACGAAACATTGTTCGAAATGTAAACCGTAGTCTCCACTGCGTAACCCCAAAAAGAATCAGGGAGACGAACATAGCTCATCATCGACCGAACCATGTCCAACAGAGTTCTGTTTCTCCTCTCCGATAAACCATTCTGCTGTTGCATACTAGGTGCTGAGAGTTGGGACGTAATTCCATATTCTATCATATAGTCCTAGAATTCAGTGTTCATATACTCTCCACCTCGATCTGACCGAAGCGTTTTAATGGTTTTACCTAACAGGTTCTCAACCTTAGTCTTGTACTTCTTGAACTTTTCAAGAGTTTCAGACTTCTTATGCATTAGGTAAATACACCCATACCTCGAATAATCATCTATGAAAGAAACGAAGTATTCGTAACAACCTCGTGCTTTAACACTCATCGGACCACAGTGGTCAGAATGTATAAGCTCAAGGGGCTCCTTGGCTCTATATTTTTTTCCACTAAAAGGACGTTTGGTCATTTTGCCTTCGAGGCATGACTCACACACCGGTAAAGAGTTTTCTTCTAACTGACTTAGAAGTCCACTCTTCACTAGTCTCTCAATCCGATTGAGATTAATGTTGCCTAACCTTAGATGCCAAACATGGGCATTTTCTTTCAGAGAAACCTTAACTCTCTTAGTTCGTGTTTCTGCAGTTTTAAACAATTCAGTATTCAAAACGCTTTTGACCAAATTTGGCTTTAAAACGTACAAGTTAGACTCAAGTGAAGCTGAACAAATCAAATTGCCTTTGAAAGAAATAAACGCTTTATTAGAATCAAATGAAATTGTAATACAGTGTTCAATGAGACAGGAAATAGAAACAAGGTTTCTAGTAAACCCTGGAACTATATACATATTGTCCAACAATAAAAAATTCCTGCCAAAATAAACCTTCACTTTGCCGATCGCTGCAGCAGAGACTATCTCTCCGGATCCAACCCGTAGAGCCACCTCACCTTCTCGCAGCGGCTGCCAGGAATCAATTACCTGAAAAGAAGAACAAACGTGGTTAGTGGTGTTGGGATTTATGCCCTAAGCTTGTGTAATTTTGATCAATTAAATAAAGTGTTATTTGTTTTGATAGAATTACAGTCTTGCTTTATAAATCCAATAAACTAAGCTCCAAGGTTATAACATAAATCTTGAACATCAGTGTAGTGGACACTATTTGGATTATGTTCAAGAATATAACCTAAATGGTCTATGGTATAAGAATATGGTTGGAAACCTCATTCCGGAAACACCATGGATGCGGCCCATTTTCTAATTAGTACAAATGAGGTAATCCAACTCATTCATGTAGTTGACATGCGAGTGGGGGCATCCTGTATGAAGAGTTCATACAAGACCGGACCATAAATTATTAGTCTAACCATTGTAACAATCATTAATGGATAAGACTAGTAATTTATAAATGGCATTAGTGACTCGACACAGATCCCGAGCAAGTTAAGAACTCCCGCTATAGGGGTTTGTCCTTAGACTAGTATGGGTGAGAGTGGCCTGTAGCCGACTCTATAAGCCTACCTTCTCAGGGACAGAACCTCGTAGGTAGCTGGGAACTTAATTGTGCAAGATGGAATTCACTCATTCATACACTAAGGAATTAGATAGGTTGTTCCCTTAAGAACTGACTCCAGGTCTTGAACAACGGGGCCCCGCCCTCTATGAGGGTATGAGTCTATGGTAGGACCTTAGACTTGTTGTTCATTAGAGGATCAGTGGTGCTTAAGGAACAAAGAGGTAATCACAGGGGTAAAACAGTAATTTTACCCAGCTGTAATTACGAACAACTTTTGAAGGACCGACTCATGGGTAATGACTATATCAGTGGACACAATATTATCTACAGTGAGGAGAGTGCAGCTACAAGTCTATAGTGGAGTGACTTGTAGTTAATGAATATTGATTAACTAGATCAAAGAGTTTGATCAGTTAATCTCATATCATTGGAGCTCATGAACTGTAGGTCCATTAGGTCCCTCCGTTGGCTCAACAAGGTTATATTGAGGGTATAAAGTTAGGAATAAAATTGAAGGGTTCAATTTCATATATGAGGTGTTATATCAATTATATACGATATAATGAATATAATATATAGTTTTAATGTGAATTAGATTCACATATAAACTATATAATAAAGAGAGATAAAAGAAGGGGTAGGATGGTCATTTCCATCCAATTTCCCTATATATATGGTTGCATGAGATGCAACTAAAAAAAGTGATTCCAAGCTTTTGTTGTGTTGTTGGAAAGGTTCCAAAACACAAAACATCTCTCTCACAAAATACCTCACCTCTCCTAAAGGGAACCTACATTCGTCCCTCACCTAGAGAACAATGGAGAAGATCCAGTGGTTGTGTCTTCGTCCGTTCGTGTTCGAGATGCTGAGATCATGATCGTGGGAGAGAGGAGCACTTGAAGAAAGATTTTTCAAAGGTAATATTTCTTGTTGTCCATTCTGTTCTATGCTTAATCTAGTATTTTATGTTCTTGAATTAAATCGTTGTAACTAAATCAAGAGCACGCGATTCACAATCGCTTCCGCTGCGGGACTTCGATTCCCTTCAATTGGTATCAGAGCCCAATTGCGTTCTTGATTTACGTTCTGGACTTTTCAAAAGCGAGGTGAGATTTACTGTTTTTGCATGAGATGTATGAACGGTTGTTGCAAATTAGATGGTTTCAATTTTGGCACTTAGATTTACATTTTCCATTGAATCGTTCAATGTAAGGACCTATTATTTTGGGTATATTATTATGTAAATCGAGTCTGTAAGTCCGTGCCGATCGAGGCAAGGTGGTTGCTGAGAAGATCGGAGCAAAAACGAGCTTGGAATAGGTGATTCCATATGCTGTCTGTGTGCAGCATTGCAACGTTGTTCATTCGCGTTGCAACACTGCGCTTAAAGGAGGAGGCGCGCACAGGAGGCACGGACAAGGCGCAACGTTGAAACGCTGTCATTGGCGTTGCAACGCTGGAGGCGTTTCTCAGCACCTTCAAACGGAGGAAAACATTTTTTAATTATATATTAAATATAAAAACGTTTTATATTTAATTTATATTTAATTAATTAATTTTAATTAATATAATTAGATTATATTATTTAAAATTAATTTTAGGGTGCCAAAATTGGTCTAATTTTGCTATTTAAATTATGCAATTGTTATGTAATTATTGTCATGCATAATGTATGCTTTTATTTTAGAAATCCCACCTTAGGTTAAGCATTTTCATGCTTCATTTATAATATAAAGAGTTATATTATATAGTTTGCATGATTAATTAATATAAAGTTGTTATATTAATTTATGGACAGCATTGACATGCATTAGATATCCTGAGATGATTATGCTATGAATGTCTTATTATCCATGTGATGAATGATCAAGCACTATAACATAGTATGCATGTCACCTAAGGTTAATTATTAGTTTTAAAGTGTTTAGAAGTTGGAAATAATGGACCTTAGGTTATCTAGTTCTAATTAGATTAGAATTAGGAACCAAGTAATTTATAAGTTATGATTAAAAGAGGAACTCTGTCTAAGGAATGTTACTGTCTAGGTTAGGGTATTTAAGTCGATGGAAACTTAACACACCCTACACCGAACCGACACGGGAGTGAAATTTAATCGAGAGAGTTTTGTAAATTACAAGATGGCGTCGTGTTTTATTAAGGGGTTAATAAACTAGAAATCTTAGGTTTAATATAAGGAGTTATATTAACAAACTTAGGATGAAATCAATATAGGAGTTATATTGATTATCGATATAAGAGTTATATTGAAAGAGTTAGGCAAAACCATTAGCCGAGTTTTAGCCTAAGTAAGATTCCTATAACTTTAAAGTATTCAGTGGGAGAAAAAGTGTATGAGATACATATTTTTCCACCTACGCTATCTTCGGGACGTTCACACCATGAGACTCATACTTGGCCTCATAGCGCAAACGAGAGCGTCCCCCTTCGGATGGTGTTTGTATGAGTCAATATCAAGGTGAATGGAGAGGGTACTTATAGTGAGTGGGAGCAGGTTTAGTGAAAACAAAACCTACGGTCTCTTTTGTCGGTTTACACTGTTAGATTACTATGGTCAGCCTGCTAGTTTTGCCTGGACCAGACAATCCCTTCGGAGGGCTTGATCATAGGGGATCGAACACAGTAGACACCTGAAAGGGATAAAGATTTCCTTAGACTATTTTTCAATCTAGTCCTCCCTTCGGCGGATTTAATTGGATGGAGACTCTGGGATCTAAAGACAGAGGGTTACACTCACGGGGTACATAAGTTGTGTATGTATCCAGACCGAAAAATGGTAACTAACACCTATAGGAATAAGAGTTATTCTGGTATTAGGTTTTGGTCAAGAGTGTCTTGATCCAGAGGAGGAGTGTTTTTGATTACCCTTCGGTGTTTTTGATTGGATTAGAATTATAGCAAGAAAATCATACAAGTTTGTTTGTAAATTTTAAAGAAAAATGTCTAGCTCTATAATTTCCTTATTGGGTGCGGCAAAGTTAACCGGAGAGAATATGATGACATGGAAAAACTAACTCAACACTATATTGATAGTGTATGATCTGAAGTTTGTGCTGACTGAGGAGTGTCCTCAGGTGCCAGGCTCGAATGCATCATGAACTGTTCGTGATGCATATGATCGATGGATCAAGGCCAAGGTCTACATGCTGGCAAGTATGTCTGACATATTAGCCAAGAAGCATGAGGGCATGATTACTTCCAAGGAAATCATGGATTCTGTGCAGAGTATGTTTGGACAACAGTCCACACAGGCCCGAGATAATGCCGTAAAGTACATATTAACTCAAGGATTCCAAAGTGTACATTTGTTCGGGATCATGTCCTGGATATGATGGTGCACTTTAACATCGCGGAGTCGAATGGTGCTTCCATCAATGAGTCGAGCCAGGTAAGCTTCATTCTGGAAACCCTTCCAGATAGTTTCCTGCAGTTAAGAAGTAATGTTGTTATGAACAAGCTTACTTTTAACCTTACCTCCCTTCTGAATGAACTCCAGACCTTTCAATCTTTGATGAAAATTCAGGGATCGAAAGGTGAGGCAAATGTTGCCAGTAGGAGTTATCACAGAGGTTCGACCTCTGGGACAAAAACAGTGGCTTCATCTTCTTCTAATCGGAAAGAGAAGAAAAAGAACATGAAGAAGGTTGGTAAAGGGAAACAGGCTGACAAAGCTGCCTCCCAGAAGGGCAAGAAAGTCAAAGATGTTGCTGACAAAGGAAAGTATTTCCACTGCAACGAAGAATGGCATTGGAAACGAAACTGTCTGAAGTACATTGCAGAAAAAAAAAAAGGAAGGTAAATATGATTTACTTTGCCTAGAAGCTTGTTTAGTAGATAATGATAAAACTGCTTGGATACTTGATTCAGGCATCACTAATCATGTTTGCTCTTCTTTTCAGGGAATTGATTCCTGGCAGCAGCTACAACAAGGAGAGATAACGCTCCGGCTTGGAAAAGGAGAAGTCATCTCAGCTGTAGCAACAGGCACGATGAAGCTTTATTTTGGCAAAAAATATGTATTGTTGGACAATATATTACTAATACCAGAGTTTACTAGAAACCTTATTTCCATTTCTGGCCTCATAGAAGAATGTATTTTTGTTTCATTCTCAATGAATAAAGTGTTTATTTTGAAGAAAGGTGTGGAAATATGTTCAGATTCATTAGAAAATGGTTTGTATGTTTTAAGGCCTAATTCAGTCAAAATGGTTTTGAACACTGAATTATTTAAAACTGTGAACGCACAAACTAAGAAACGTAAAATTTCTCCTAAAGAAAATGCTCATCTTTAGCATCTAAGATTGGGTCACATTAATCTCAATAGGATTAAGTTATTGGTAAGGAATGGACTTCTAAATGAGTTAGAAGAAAATACTTTACCTGTATGTGAATCCTGCCTAGAAGGCAAAATGACTAAAAGACCTTTTGGTGGAAAAGGTTATGAGCCAAAGAACCTCTTGAACTTATACATTCAGACCTTTATGGTTCGATGAATATTAAAGCTAGGGGAGGATGTGAATATTTCATTTTTTTTATAGATGATTATTCTAGATTTGGGCATTTTTACCTAATGCACCACAAGTCTGAAGCACTTGAAAAGCTCAAGGAATTCAAGACTGAGGATGAAAATCAATTAGGTAAAACTATTAAAACACTTCGATCGGATCGAGGTGGAGAGTACAAGGATTTAAAATTCCAGAACTATATGATAGAACATGGAATTGCATCCCAACTCTCAGCTCCCGGCACACCACAGCAAAATGGTGTATCGGAAAGGAGAAATAGAAACCTTGTTGGACATGGTTCGATCAATGATGAGTTATGCTCATCTGCCTAGTTCCTTTTGGGGTTACGCAGTGGAGACTACAGTATACATTTTGAATAATGTGCCCTCGAAAAATATTTCTGAAACACCTTTTGAACTCTTGAAAGGACGTAAAGGTAGTTTATATCATTTTAGAATTTGGGGCTGTCCAGCACATGTGCTTGTGACAAATCCAAAGATGTTGGATTCACGTTCAAAGTTATGCCTATTCGTAGGATACCCAAAAGAAACAAGAGGTGGTTTATTCTATGATCCTAAGGAAGATAATGTTTTTGTGTCGACAAATGCCATTTTCTTAGAGGAGGACCACATAAGGAACCACAAACCAAAAAGTAAAGTAGTGTTGAGTGAGTTAGACGGAACAATAGCAAAGGTTGCTAATAAGAACACTAGTACGTCAACAAGAGTTGTTGATACTAGTTTGTCTAGTCAAGAGAGTCCATCTCAAGAGTTGAGTATGCCTCGACGTAGTGGGAGGGTTGTAATACAGCCTGATCGTTGAATGGGTTTAGCTGAAACCCAATTCCATCAGTTATACACGATGACAACTGCGATGATCCATTGACTTATAATCAAGCAATGGTTGACAAAAACAAAGACAAATGGGTCATAGCCATAGACCAAGAAATGGAGTCTATATACTTCAATTCTGTTTGGGATCTTGTAGATAAGCCTGATGAGGTAAAACCTATAGGTTGTAAGTGGATCTACAAGAGAAAGCGTGGTGTAGATGGGAAGGTGCAAACCTTTAAAGCTAGACTAGTAGCAAAGGGTTATACCCAGGTTGAAGGGGTTGACTATGAGGAGACCTTTTCACCTGTTGCTATGGTAAAGTCTATCCGAATCCTTCTTGCCATTGCCGCATATTATGACTATGAGGTATGGCAAATGGATGTCAAGACAACCTTCTTGAATGGCAATCTTGAGGAAAACATCTACATGGACAAACCCAAAGGGTTCATTGAACCAGGACAAGAGCAAAAGGTTTGCAGGCTTAAAAGGTCTAGTTATGGACTGAAACAAGCTTCTAGGTCCTGGAATATAAGAGTTGATGAGGCAATCAGATCTTATGGTTTTGACCAGAATGATAATGAACCATGTGTCTACAAGAAAATCATCAATAGTTCTATCGCATTCCTAATTCTCTATATGGATGATATCCTACTCATTGGGAATGATGTAGGTTATCTTACTGACATCAAGGAATGGCTAGCCACGCAATTCCAAATGAAAGATTTGGGTAATGCACAGTTTGTTCCTGGGATCCAGATTGTCCAGAACTGCAAGAATAAAACACTAGCCTTGTCTCAAGCATCTTACATAGACAAAGTGTTGTCAAGGTTTAAGATGCAAGATTCCAAAAAGAGCTTGTTGCCTTTTAGACATGGAATCCATTTGTCTAAGGAACAATGTCCAAAGACACCTCAAGGAGTTGAGGATATGAGACGAATTCCTTATGCATCAGCTGTTGGGAGCCTAATGTACGCCATGTTGTGTACTAGGTCAGACATCTGTTTTGCAGTTGGATTGGTCAGTAGGTATCAATCCAAACCAGGACTTGAACACTGGACAGCGGTTAAAACAATCCTTAAGTATCTTCGGAGAACAGGAACTACATGCTTGTGTATGGGGCTAAGGATCTGATCCTTACAAGATACACGGATTCTGACTTTCAGACTGATAATGATTCTCGAAAATCTACATCAGGGTCAGTATTCACTCTTAACGGAGGAGCTGTAATATGGTGAAGCGTCAAGCAAGGATGCCTCGCTGATTCCACCATGGAGGTCGAGTATGTAGCGGCTTATGAAGCAGCTAAGGAGGCCGTTTTGTTAAGGAAATTCATGCTAAATTTGGAAGTTGTTCCAAATATGACTTTGCTCATCACGCTGTATTGTGATAACAGTGGTGCAGTGGCAAATTCGAGGGAACCCCGAAGTCATAGGAGGGGAAAGCACATTGAGCGAAAAGATCATCTCATCCGAGAGATCGTGCATAGAGGAGACATGATTGTCACGAAGATAGTCTCAGAGCACAACATTGCTGATCCTTTTACAAAGGCTCTCACGGCTAAAGTTTTTTAGAGTCACCTAGAAGGTCTAGGTTTACAAGTCTTCCCCAACTAGGGCAAGTGGGAGTATTTTGTACAAACGGGTTTAAATGCCCTAGTTTATTGTATTTATATTACTGTAATATTTAGTACTTGACAAGTTTTAGGTCAAGTGGGAGATTGTTGGGATTTATGCCCTAAACTTGTGTAATTTTGACCAATTAAATAAAGTGTTATTTGTTTTGATAGAATTACAGTCTTGCTTTATAAATCCAATAAACTAAGCTCCAAGGTTATAACATAAATCTTGAACATCAGTGTAGTGGACACTATTTGGATTATGTTCAAGAATATAACCTAAATGGTCTATGGTATAAGAATAAGGTTGGAAACCTCATTCTGGAAACACCATGGATGCGACCCATTTTGTAATTAGTACAAATAAGGTAATCCAACTCATTCATGTAGTTGACATGCGAGTGGGGGCATCCTGTTTGAAGAGTTCATACAAGACCGGACCACAAATTATTAGTCTAACCAGTGTAACACCGTTAACAGGATAAGACTAGTAATTTATAGATGGCATTAGTGACTCGACCTGAATCCTGAACAAGTTAAGAACTCCTGCTTATAGGGGTTTGTCCTTAGACTAGTATGGGGGAGAGTGGCCTGTAGCCTACTCAATAAGCCTACCTTCTTAGGGAATGAACCTCGTATGTAGCTGGGAACTTAATTGTGCAAGATGGAATTCATTCATTCCTACACTAAGGAATTAGATAGGTTATTCCCTTAAGAACTGACTCCAGGTCTTGAACAACGGGGCCCCGCCCTTTATGAGGGTACGAGTCTAAGGTAGGACCTTAGACTTGTTGTTCATTAGAGGATCAGTGGTGCTTAAGGAACAAAGAGGTAATCACAGGGGTAAAACGGTAATTTGACCCAACTGTAATTACGAACAACCTTTGAAGGGTCGACTCATGGGTAATAACTATATCAGTGCACACAATATTATCTACAGTGAGGAGAGTGCAGCTACAAGTCTATAGTGGAGTGACTTGTAGTTAATGAATATTGATTAACTAGATCAAAGAGTTTGATCAGTTAATCTCATATCATTGGAGCTCATGAACTGTAGGTCTATGAACTGTAGGTCTATTATATTGAGGGTATAAAGTTAGGAATGAAATTGAAGTGTTTCATATGTGAGGTGTTATATCAGTTATATACGATATAATTAATATAATATATAGTTTTAATGTGAATTAGATTCACATATAAACTATATACTAAAGAGAGATAAAAGAAGGGGTAGGATGGTCATTTCCATCCTATTTCCCTATATATATGGTTGCATGAGATGCAACTAAAAAAGGTGATTCCAAGCTTTTGTTGTGTTGTTGGAAAGGTTCCAAAACACAAAACATCTCTCTCACAAAATACCTCACCTCTCCTAAAGGGAACCCACATTCCTCCCTCACATAGAGAACAACGGAGAAGATCCAGTGGTTGTGTCTTCGTTCGTTTGTGTTCGAGTTGCTGAGATCGTGATCATGGGAGAGAGGAGCACTTGAAGAAAGGTTCTTCAAAGCTAATATTTCTTGTTGTCCATTATGTTCTATGCTTAATCTAGTATTTTATGTTCATGAATTAAATTGTTGTAACTAAATCAAGAGCGCGCGATTCACAATCGCTTCTGCTACAGGGCTTCGATTATCTTAAAGTGGCGCCCAAATCTAAAATCCAGGCAGAGTCACTACTCTCCACTAAACATGTTTCAGTTACAAGTAAATCACATTTACCTTGATTCTTTCTCTCGTCAAGGAACTTGGGATAGTTTCTCTTCCAGTGGCCATCCCCATTGCAGTGGAAACACTTTCCTTTCTCTGCAACTTCCTTGACCTTCTTGCCCTTTTCGGCGACTGCTCGGTTAGCTTTACCCCTCTTCATCTTCTTCTTCTTCCTTTTTGGGTGAGAAGGAGCAACAGGTTTAGTCCCAGAGGTCGGACCTATGTGAGAAGACCTGTAGGCAACATTTGCCTCAGATTCCAGTGGCCTGATCCTCATCAAGGACTGGAAATTCTGTAGTTTATTGAGGAGGGTAGTCAGAGTGTAGCTAATTTTGTTCATAACAGCATTGCTACGGAACTGAAGAAACTCTTCAGAAGAGTGTCCAGTATAAAGCTAACCTGGCTCGACTCGTCGATTGAAGCCTCGTTCATCTTCGCCAAATTAAAGTGGGACATCATGTCTAGAACATGTTCACGAACAGACGACCCTTCTTTCATTCAGGCGTTGAAGACGTGTTTGAGTGAATCGTGCCTGACCTCAAAAGACTGTTGTCCAAACATGTCTTGCAACGAATCTATGATCTCCTTAGTGGTGACCATCAACTCATGCTTCTTTGCCAATACTTCAGATAAGCTACCAATTATATAGACCTTGGCCTTTTCATTGGCCCTGATCCATCGATCGTAAGCATCACGAACACTTCGTGTAGCAGTCGAGCTCGGCAACTGAGGACATTCCTCAGTAAACACGAACTTCAGGTCGTCAGTTACTAAGATGGTGTTGATATTATTCTTCCATGTTTGGAAGTTATCTCCGACTAATTTGTCGGAAGCTAGTAAACCTATAATT
Organism: Trichosanthes cucumerina; assembly: GCA_036507285.1. Classification (NCBI taxonomy): domain Eukaryota; kingdom Viridiplantae; phylum Streptophyta; class Magnoliopsida; order Cucurbitales; family Cucurbitaceae; genus Trichosanthes; species Trichosanthes cucumerina. The sequence goes on along the minus strand of CM071836.1, from coordinate 66,359,863 downwards.
GAGCTAGACATGTTTTTACCTAAAAAAACAAATAAAAATTTTGTATCAGTCTCGCATAAACTTTTTGTAAACCAATAGTTTAAGCAAAATTTAATCCTATGATCCCTAGGTCAATTAAAAATTGCAATGATATCCTAAAAGGTTTAGAATGACCGCCACCAAAGGGTGAACAGAAACACTCCTCCTCTAGGACAAGATTTTCTCGACCAGACCCTAATCCCAGATTAACTCTTATTCCATTAGGCGTCCAGTTACCATTATTTGGTCGAATTCATTAACACTTAATGACTTCTGTGAGTGTCACCCTCAATTTTTAAGTTTCTAAGTATCCGTCCAAACAATAGCCACCGAAGGGTGAACCACGATGGAAAACCAACAAGGAAACTGTATCCCTTTCGAGAATTCACGGTGTTCCGACTCCCATGACCAAGGCCCTCCGAAGGGATTGTCTGGTCAAGGCCAAAATAGTAGGCAAATCATAGGCATCTCACGGTGTGAATCGAAAGAAGAGACCGTGGGTCCCGTTTTCACAGGTCCCGCTCCCACTCACTATCAGTACTCTCTCCATCCACGGACCCATACAAATACCATCCGATGGGGGACGCTCCCATTTGCGCCACGAGGCCGAGTATGGATCTCACGGTGCGAACTTAACGGAGATTTGTGGTCGAAAATTAAATGTATCTCATACGCTATATTTTCTCCCACTCAACACTTTATAAATTTCGAGATTGACCTAGATAAACCGGTTAAAATTTACCTAAGTCTACAAATCTAACTCTTATATGGTATTTAGCCTAAGTTTATAATCACATTGCTACTTAGGTCTATGTGAGTAAATTAATCAACTTTTAACTAACGGCACTCACGATAAGTATAATCTAAGAATCTCTGGACCAAATTCACTCCCAGGTCGGTTTCCAGGTAGGGGTGTTCCGCAAGCGTGAACTTAAATACCCTAGCCTTAGACAAAACCTTCCTTAGACAGAGTTACTAATTAGTCACCATTCAAAGACTATACTTTGATTTCCTAACTCTAATCTTATTAGAACTAGAAAACCTAAGTCTAATTATTCAAGTTCTAAACACTTTCAATCTAATAGTTAACTTAGGTTGCATGCATTTCTATATTATAGTGCTTGATCATTCATCACATGAATAACTATATACTATAACAAAATAATTCATCACATGAATATAAATGCATGAGCATACTTTAATCTAAAAAATATAACACTTATATTAATTAAATTAAAACATGCATTTAATTATCTCATAACACTTATAATATAACCTATCATGCAAACTATATATTATAACTCTTATAATATAAATGATGCATTAAATGTTTAACCTAAGGTGGGATTTTAAATCTATATGACATACATTATGCACATAGAAATTAATTAAATCATACATCACATGCATAAAATAATTAAAAAAAAAAGCAAAAATGGAGCGATTTTGACACCTAGGGGCACTTTATTTAATTAAATAACATTAATATAACATTTATATTAATATTATATAATAAAATAAATAAATAAATAAAATAAAATACAGTTTACAAATAAAATATAAATAAATCACGTTCAAAACAACCCCCACTAAGCCACATCTCACGTATGGCGCAACTGCTCGCTGGTAACCGTCTACTATGCGGCAGCGTTGCAACGTCGTGGCCAGCGTTGCAACGCTGCAGCGTGCAACGTTGCACATCACGTTCTCAACGCCCGAGTGTTGCAACGCCGCGCCTAGCGTCGCAACGCAGTGCCTGCAGCGCGCCTCTGCCAGCGAGTGCAGCGTTGAGACGTTGAAGAACAATGTCTCAACGCTGTCGACAGAACAACAAACTCATTTGCTATTCTTCGTCGTTTTTCGCCTATTTTCGCTCCGATTTCTTCACTACAACCCTTGCCACGAACGACTAAGACTTACAGACTCGATATACAACAAAATGCCCAAAAACAACGGGCGTTACATTGATCAAATCAACTTGAATTGTAAATCTATTCTAGTGCAAAAAATCGAAACATCCATTATGCAAACCAAACATTTATCTCACAAATAAAGGCTTTACCACCTAATTATAATGAAAAATAGTGCACAACGAAGAACCAACGTTTGGCTCTGATACCAATTGAAGGGAATGAAAATCCCAGCGCAGCGGAAGACGATCGAATTGTCGTGGTATCGTTATGCTACTCGATTTCACTAAAATCAATTATCAAATAGTTTAGGCTAAACATGTAAAAAAGAAAGAAAAACAGCAAGTAAAAGATAATTACTTGTTGAAGGCCCTCTTCAAAATCCTTTCCAGATTCACGAACTCTTCGTGTGCTCCTTGATCTCTACAAACTCGAATTCTTCTCACGAACAAGAATACCACAAGGGATCATGTGCTTGTGTTGACAAACGCCACTTTCCTTGAGGAAGACCATATCAGGGATCATGTGCCTAGGAGCAAAATCGTGTTAAACGAAATGGACAGGACATCAACAAGAGTTGGTGATGGGGCTAATACGTCAACAAGTGTTGTTGATCCTAGCACGTCAAGTCAAGTCCATTCCCAAGAGTTGGGAATGCCTCGACGTAGTGGGAGGGTTGTCAGACAGCCTGAACGTTACATGGGTTTATCTGAAACCCCAAGTCATCAATCCTGATGATGACGGCGAGGATCCATTGACCTATGATCAGGCTATGGCTGATGTTGACAAGGACGAATGGATCAAAGCTATGGACCAGAAAATGGAGTTGATGTACTTCAATTCTGTATGGGAGCTTGTTGATCAACCTGATGGGGTAAAACCTATAGGTCGTAAATGGATCTACAAGCGTAAACGTTGGGAAGGTGCAGACCTTCAAAGCACGACTAGTGGCAAAGGGTTTTACCCAGGTCGAAGGGTGACTATGGGGAAACCTTTTCACCAGTTGCCATGGTAAAGTCGATCAGGATCCTTCTGGCCATTGTCGCGTATTATGACTACGAGGTATGGCAGATGGATGTCAAGACCGCCTTTCTGAATGACAACCTTAACGAAATCATCTACATGGACCAGCCCAAAGCGTTCATTACCCAAGGCCAAGAGCAAAAGGTTTGTCGGCTTCATAGGTCTATTTATGGACTGAAACAAGCCTCGAGGTCTTGGAATATAAGGTTTGATGAGGCAATCAAATCTTATGGCTTTGATCAGAATGTTGACGAGCCTTGTGTCTACAAGAAAATCGCTGACAAAACTGTCGCATTTCTGATCTTATACGTGGATGATATTGTTCTCATTGGGAATGTGGTAGAATTTCTTACTGACGTAAAGAAATGGCTAGCTTTGCAATTCCAAATGAAAGATTTGGGAGAAGCTCAGTATGTTCTAGGTATACAGATAGTCCGGAACCGGAAGAACAGAACGCTAGCCATGTCTCAAGCGTCTTATATTGACAAGATGTTGTATAGATATAAGATGTAGAACTCCAAGAAGGGCTTGCTGCCTTTCCGGCACGAGGTTCACCTGTCTAAGGATCAGTGTCCTAAGACTCCTTAAGAGGTTAAGGATATGAGGCGGATCCCCTATGCTTCAGCTGTAGGGAGCCTAATGTATGCAATGTTGTGTACTAGGCCCGACATCTGTTATGCAGTAGGGATTGTCATTTGGTATCAATCCCATCCAGGATAAGATCACTAGACAGCCGTAAAGGCAATCCTCAAGTATCTTAGGAATACGAGGAACTACAACTTAGTGTATGGCAGTGAGGATTTTATCCTTACGGGATACACGGATTATGACTTTTAGACCGATAAGGATTCTAGGAAATCCATTTCGGGGTCAGCCTTTATTCTGAATGGAGGAGTTGTAGTAAGGCGAAGCATCAAGCAGGGATGCATCACCGATTCCACTATGGAAGCAGAGTACGTTGCGGCTTGTGAAGCAACAAAGGAAGCTGTTTAGCTAAGGATGTTCATGACAGATTTGGAAGTTGTTCCAAATATGAACTTGTCAATCACACTGTTCTGTGGTAATAGTGGTGCAGTAGCCAACTCCAACGAGCCTCGGAGCCATAAGAGAGGCAAACACATTGAGCGGAAGTATCATCTGATACGAGAGATGTGCACCGCGGAGACGTGGCTGTCACGCAGATAGCGTCAAAGCACAACGTAGCCGATCCATTTACAAAGCCCCTCACGGCTAAGGTGTTTAAGGGTCACCTAGAGAGTCTAGGTCTTCGAGTACTTCCTGACTAGGGCAAGTGGGAGATGTGTAAACAGGTATTCAATGCCTAGTTTATTGTATTACTTCATTGTAATTTATGTACATTTAAGAAATGTATTTCTTCCACTAGCTTAGTCCAAGTGGGAGTTTGTTGGGATTTTTTTCCTAATCTCGTGTTTGTAAATTACTATTTGAAATTAATAAAGTGTTATTCATTTCATCATTTTGTTTCTCGCATTTTATATAAACTTTGACCAATAAACTAAGCTCCAGGGTCATTGAATATATGAGAGAATTAGAACTTGAACGGTGTGTAGTGGAGACAAAGGGAGGATCATGTTCAAGTAAATGACCCGAATGGTCTACATTATATGGATAGGGTTGGAGACCTAATCCTAGATTCACTGTGGATGCGACCGGCTTTGTATTAAGATACAAACGAGGTGATCTAACTCGTTCATGTGGTTGACATGCGAGTGGAGAAATCCTGTACAATGAGATTGTACAAGACCAAACCCTGAATTATTAGACCCTCACGATGTAACACCGCTGTGATGAGACTAATAACCGTGATGACCATTAGTGACTCGACCTGAATCCTGAGCGTGTTATGGACTCCTGTTTGCGGGGGTCTGTCCTTTAACTAGTACGGGTGAGGGTGGTCACAGTTACTCGCCCAATATGCCTACCTTCTCAGGGACAGAACCAAGTAGGGAGCTGAAAACTTAACTACGCGAGACGGAATTCACTCGTTCCCGCCTTTAGGGAAACTAGAGGGGTTGTTCCCATAAGTGTTGTCTCTAAGGCTTGGACAACGGGCGCCCACCCTTTCACTAGCCCGAGAGGGTTGTTGTGTATTGTTGGACCATCACAACGTTGTTGTTCATTAGAGGAGCAGTGAGGACATAAGGAGCAAGAAGTAGACACAGGGGTAAAACGGTAATTTGACCCAATAGTGTCTACGAACAACCTGTGAAGGGTCGACTCATGGGCATTGGTTATATCAGTGGACACGTAATATTCTGCACTAACGGGAGTGCAACTACGGGCTTTAGTGGAGTGTTACCGTAGCTAATGATGGTTGATTAACCGGGTCGAAGAGTTTTATAGGTTAATCTCGGATCATTGGAGCTCGTCACTGTAGGTTCATTCGGTCCCTTGGTTAGCTCAAACTGGGTTAAAAGAAGGGTTAATGTTTTGGTGTGAATTGAAGTGTTCAATTTCACTTAAGGGCATTTGTGTCATTTATATGAGATATGAATGATATAATATATAGTTTAATGTGAATGAGATTCATAATAAACTACAGGTTAGCCTAATTGTTGAATTCGGGCTAATTGGAGAAATTAATTGAGAGAAATTAAATTGAATGTGATTCAATTTAATAAATCAACAATTATACAAATATGATTTGTAAGATGAGATATGGGATATCTTATATTATATGGTTATGCAAATATGATTTGCATAACCTATGGTTGTTGTAAAATGGTAATAATGTGGAGATTTTAACCCCATCATTTTCCATTATTTAAACCCTTCTTGCAAGAAGGAAAGAAAGGAATTCTCTCATTTTTTGGATTTCACCAAAGAGAAGAGATTCAATTTTCTCTCAAACTCTCTCATTTTCTCCTCCCTTAAACAAAACTTATAATCCCACCATTATCCTTCTTCCAAAAGATGAACAACTGAGATTTCGATTGGTGGTGTTCGTACTTGATCGAGAGAAGAGTTCGAGAAGTTTGAGGAACGCGAAGAGTTTATGACTGGAAAGGGAGAATCGAAACACGTGTTCAACAAGTAAGTGTACATTTACTTGTTGTTTTTCTTCCCTTTTTATACGCTTATCCTAAACTATTAGATCATTGATTTTAGTGAAATTGAGTTGCAAAAAGATACCACGACGATTCGATCGTCTTCCGCTGCGCTGGGATTCTTGTTCCCTTCAATCCGGGAGATCGTGCATCGAGGAGACCTGATCGTTACGAAGATAGCCTCAGAGCACAACATTGTTGATCCTTTTACAAAAGCTCTCACGACTAAAGTATTTGAGAGTCACCTAGAACGTTTAGGTTTACAAGTCTTCCCCAACTAGGGAGAGTGAGAGTATATTGTACACAGGGTTTAAATGCCCTAGTTTATTATATTTTACATAATTGTAATGTTTAAATTATGTACTCCACAAGCTTTAGGTTAAGTGGGAGATTGTTGAGATATGTGTCGTAAAACTTATGTAATTTTGATCAAATAAATAAAGAGTTATTTGTTTTGATAAAATTATATTCTCGCTTTATAAATCCAATAAACTAAGCTCCAAGTTTATAATATATCTTGAACATCAGTGTAGTAGACATTAGTTGGATTGTGTTCAAGAAAATAACCTAAATGGTCTATGGTAGAAGAATAAGGTTGGAAACCTTATTCCGGTAATACCATGGGTACGACCCACTTTGTAGTTATTACAAATGAGGTAATCTAACTCATTCATGTGGATGACATGCGAGTGGGGGCATCCTGTATGAAGAGTTCATACAAGACCATACTGCAAATTATTAGTCTGACTAGTATAACAACGTTACTAGAGTAAGATTGTTAATTTATAGATGGTGATTAGTCACTCGACCTGAATCTTGAGCAAGTTAAGAACTCCAGCTTATAGGGGTTTGTCCTTAGACTAGCATGGGTGAGAGTGGCCTATAGAGGACTCAATAAGGCTACCTTCTCAGGGACAAAATCTCGGAGGTAGCTGGGGACTTCACTATGCAAGACGAAATGCACTCATTCCTACACTGAGGAATTATATAGGTTGTTGCCTTAAGAATTGAGTCCAGGACTTGAAGAATGGGGCCCCGCCCTCTAAACTGGCTTAAGAGGGTATGAGTTTATGGTAGGACCATAGACTTGTTGTTCTTTAGAGGATTAGTGGAGCTTAAGGAACAAAGAGGTAATCACAGAGGTAAAACGATAATTTGACCCAACTTTGATTACGAACAACCTGGGGAGGGTCAACTCATGGGTAATGATCATATCAATTGACACAATATAATCTACAGTGAGAAGAGTGTTGCTACAAGTCTATAGTGGAGTGACTTGTAGTTAATGAATATTGAATAACTAGATCAAAAAGTATGAACAGTCAATCTCATATCATTGGAGGTCATGACCTGTAGGTCCACTAGGTCCCTCCGTTGGCTCAACATGGTAATATCGAGGGTATAAAGTTAAGAATGAGATTGAAGTGTTCAATTTCATATACGAGGTGTTATATCAATTATATGTGATACAATTGATATAATATATAGTTTTAATGTGAATTAGATTCACATATTAACTATATACTAATGAGGAAATGAAGGAGGGACAAGATGGTAATTTCAATCCTATTTCCCTACAAATAGTTGCATGAGATGCAACTTTGGGTTAACACTTTTACATAAACCCTAGAATTCAATTTTGTGTTGGAAAGAGTTCCAAAACAAAAAACTTCTCTCAAACCTCCACATCTCATCCAAAAGGAACCCACTTTCCTCCCACACCCAGCGAACAACGGAGAAGATCTAGTGGTGGATCATCACAAGGTTCGGGTTTGTTGCTGAGATCGTGATCATTGGAGGAGGAATTTGTGAAGAAAGTATTCTTCAAAGGTAATATCTTGTTGTCATATACTTTGTAAACCATGCTTAATCTTAGATTTAGTTCTTGTATTTTAAATTTATGCAACAAAATCATGACCACGCGATTCACTATCGCTTCCGCTGCAGGATTCGATCCCTTTAGATGAGCCTTGTGTTAACAAGAGGATCACCAACGTCAAAGTAGCTTTCTTAGTACTTTATGTGGATGATATCCTACTCATTGGGAATGATATACGATACCTAACTGACATAAAGAACTGGCTAGCGACCCAATTCCAAATGAAAGATTTGGGAGAGGCGTAGTATGTTCTTGGTATTCAGATTTTCAGGAATTGCAAGAACAGAACTTTAGCTCTGTCTCAAGCATCTTATATCAATAAAATATTGGCCCGATAATCGATGCAAAATTCCAAGAGGGGCTTATTACCCTTCAGGCATGGAGTTCATCTGTCTAAGGAACAGTGTCCTAAGAAACCTCAAGAAGTTGAGGATATGAGACGTATTCCCTATGCCTCTGCAGTAGGTAGCTTAATGTATGCTATACTGTGCACGAGGCCAGACATTTGTTATGTAGTGGGAATAGTCAGTAGGTACCAATCCAATCCAGGGTTAGACCACTGGACTGCAGTTAAAAATATCCTCAAGTATCTTAGGAGAATGAGGGACTATACGCTTGTGTATGGAACTAAGGATTTGATCCTTACTAGGTACATTGATTCTAATTTTTCGACCGATAAGGATTCTAGGAAATTCACATCGGGATCAGTTTTCACCCTTAATGGGGGAGTTATAGTATGGCGAAACATCAAGTAGGGATGCATCCTGACTCCACGATGGAGGTTGAGTATGTCGCTGCTTGTGAAGTAGCTAAAGAGGCTGTTTGGTTAAGGAAATTCCTTATTGATTTGGAAGTTGTTCCATATATGGAATTTCCCATCACCTTATACTGTGACAACAGTGGTGCGGTAGCCAATTCAAAGGAATCTCGCAGCCATAAGCGAGGCAAGCACATCGAGAGGAAGAATCACATAATACGAGAAATAGTGCAACAAGGAGATGTTACAGTCACGAAGATCGCTTCGGAGCACAACATTGTTGATCCGTTTGCAAAGACTGTCACGACTAAAGTGTTCAAGGGTCATCTGGAAAGTCTAGGTCTACGAGATATGTACATAGGCTAATCTAGGGCAAGTGAGAGATATGTAATGGTTATATGGATGCCCTAGTTTATTGTATTTGAATCTTTGTAACCACTATTTTTAGATTATGATGTACCCACTAGAGTTTAAGTTCAAGTGGGAGTTTGTAAGGGTTTGTGCCCTAAAACTCTTAGTTTGTAATTTTGTTCTAATTATTATAATAAAGTGTTATTATTTGAATAAAGAGTTATTGTTCGTTATTTACGATATTGCCCTTGTTTTAACCCGAACTCTAATAAACTAAACATCCAAGACTGTAAAATGTATCTTGAACTGAATGTAGTGTACATATAAAGGATCTCGGTTCGAGATACAACCTAAAGGGTCTATAGTAAGGGGATAAGGTTTGGATACCTTACCTTGGTAACACTATGGATGTGACCCACTTTGTATATGATACAAACATATGATCCTAACGTGTTCGTGTAGATGACATGCGAGTGGGGATATCCTATGTTATGAGATTACATAAGACCGGACCGCGAAATAGTAACCACTAGATGTAACTCCGTTGACTAGCTAGGTTTCTATTTTACTAGGATGACCTAGGCAACTTGATCTTAATTCTGAGCAGGTTAGGAACTCCTGTTTGCGAGGGATTGTCCTTTGACTAGTATGGGTGAGAGTGGCCAGATTTGCCGACTCAATATGCCTACCTTCTTGGGGACAAGACCGAGTGAGCAGCTGGAGACTTAACCTAGCAATATGGAATTTACTCTTTCCCGCCTACTAGGGTAAGTAGATTAATGTTCCCTTAAGTGGTGTCTCTGAGACTTGAACAAAGGGTCCGACCCTCTCATTTGCCTGAGAGGGACATCTGTTTGTTGGTAAGACCACAAACAAATTGTTCATTAGAGGAGCACTAGTACTTAAGGTACAAGATGTAACCTAGGGGTAAAATGGTAATTTGACCCAGCTGGTGTTACGAACATTCGTGAAGGATTGACTTGCTGTTATTCGTCAATATCTGTGGACACAGAAAAATATCTGCAATGAGAAGAGTGCAGCTACAAGACTTTAGTGGAGTGTTCCCGCAGTTAACGAATGGTGATTAGGAGGTTAATGAGATTATCCAAATAATTTCGTACCGTTGGAGCTTCTGATCTGTAGGTCCATTAGGTCCACCCTCTAGTACATAAAGGGTTCTTAGATCATTTGAATTTGAAATGTTCAAATTCATTAGGGAATAAATTTAATGTATATAGATACAATATAATATTATGTTTTGAAACTTTATATTATAAATTTAATGTGAATATGATTCATATTATATTATATGAGAGAATTAAATATTTGAAAGGCATCAAATGTTAAATTTAAATGTGAATGTGATTCATATTTGAAAACTATAGGTTATAATTTAATATGCATAAGATGTACACTAAAACTATAGGTTAGAGGGAAAAATATGATTAAATATGATTTAATCTTAATTAAATATAAGATATTTAATTTGATAATTAAATATGATTTAATTAATATAATTAATTATTTTTATTTAATTTTAATACTAAATAAATGAGAAAGTGTCAGGAAGACACGTTCCCCACTTCCATCAAACTCTCTATCGATAAGGAGTGGGGGAAGTTATCCCTAGTTTAATTCTTCTCCAATGGAGAAGAAAGAAAGGTCGATCGTTGGTTGTTGCATTTTTAACGAATTGCTGTAAAATTCTCTCCTCTCTCTTTTTTCCTTCACTTCCAAAAGTTCGAACCCTTTCTCAACAAGGGAGATCTAAGTGGTACTCAGATACATAGGAGGTTTACACAGTGGTTATGACCTATTGAAACAACAGATGATTTGGTGATCCTGAGTTGTTGTATTCAATTGGAGCAAGGAGTTGCCGATTTGATCTACAAAAGTAATCATCTCTATCCTATTAATTTAGTTGTTAAATAGCATGTTTGCATGTTTAATTTCCATGCCTATTTAGATTAGGATTTGTATGTTTATCCCTGATTTATTTTCAATGTACTGGTATTAGTTTTCAATCAAAAACAATCAAACAATTCGATCTTTTAACCACGTTTCCGCTGCTCAAGGGGATCGGATCCCCATCACCGTCTAACTCACTTAACACAACTTTTCTTATTTGTTTGTGGTCCCAGATGTGGTCCTCCTCTAAGAAAGTGTCGAAACAAGTACCTTATGTTCCTTAGGATCATAGAATAATTCACTTCTCGTTTCTTTAGGGTAGCCTACAAATAGGCATAATTTTGAATGTGATTCCAATTTCTTTGGATTTGACACAAACACATGTGTTGGATATACCAAAATTCTAAAATGACGTAAACTACCTTTACATCCTTTTCAGAGTTCAAATGGTGTTTCTGAAACACTCTTTGGTGGAACGCTATTCAAAATATACATTGCAGTCTCTACTTCATAGCCCCAAAACGAGTTAGGGAGATAAGCATAGCTCATCATTAATCGAATCATGTCCAACAAGGTTCTATTTCTTCTTTTCGATATACCATTTTGTTGAGCCATACCAGGTGCTGAAAGTTGGGATGTTATTCCATGTTATTGAAGGAAATTGAATCCTGTGCGAAACCGATTGATCGCATTTGCTCTCAATTGTGTGACAGAGAAAATACTCAAAAACAGAAAATCTAATGCTAAGCATGCATCTTGAAAGCATAAACGAATTAGTTATTTACCTTTGAAGACCAATTCTTCGCTTGGTTTGACGTTGTCAACGATCTCTTCTTCTCTACGATCGAATTCACGAACACCACCAAAAGGACTTATCAGTTGTTCTTTAGGAGAGGGAGAGATGTGGGATCTCCTTTTGGATTACAGATGTTTGTAGAGAGGTTTTGGAGAAAACACTTGTGTTTGCCTACGATGCACAACCACACAAATGGTTCAAATGTCTCAAAATGCATCCAAAAGGATGCTTATATTGGCAATGTAGGTGGAGACAAATTCTCCACCCATTTTGCCACTAACTCCACATATTATGCATAAATGCATAATATAAGGTGTCAAACACCTTATTATACGAATCATATTCACAAAATGTGGAGAAATTGGATTTAATTAAATCCAATTTCATCTCTCCAAAATTCTACCATTAGTTATGTCCTAATTCCATAATTAGACACAATTAAATTTAATATGGATCATATTCACATTAAACTATATATTATATCAATCATATCACATATAATTGAGATAATCCATAAATTTGAACTTGAACATTTCAAATTCATTCCAAAACTTTATACCCTCTATTAATTCAATGTTGAGCCAACCGAGTGACCTAATGCACCTACAGATCATTGGCTCGAACGATACGTGATTGACTATTCAAACTCATTGATCCCATCAATCAACATTCGTTAACTACGAATTACTCCACTAAACACTCGTAGTTGCACTCTCCTCACGGTAGGACAAGTCGTTCTTAGTCACAACTGGGTCAAATTACCGTTTTACCCCTGTGACTACTTATTGCACCTTAAGCACCACAGATCCTCTAATGAACAACAAGTTTATGGTCCGACCATAAACAATTTCCCTCTCGGACCAGCAAGAGGGAGGGGCCCCGTTGTTCATGCCCTGGATTCAGCTCTTAAGGAACAACCTATCTACTTACCCTAGAACGGGAGCGAGTGAATTCCTTCTTGTGAAGTTGAGTCCCCAACTCTCTACAAGGTTTCATCCCTGAGAAGGTAAGCACATTGAGTTGGCAACTCTTATCACTCTCACCCGTACTAGTCAAATGACAATCCCCAGTAGGTAGGAGTTCGCAACTCGCTCAAGATTATTCAGGTTGAATCATTATTGATCATCGTTTAAATTATTAGCTCTAACCTATCAACGGTGTTACTGGATTAGTCTAACAATTCTTGGTCTAGTCTTGTACAAACTCTTTGTACAAGATGCCCACAATCGCATGTCAACTACACGAATGAGCTGGATTGCCTCGTTTGTAACAAATACAAAGTGGGCCACATCCATGGTGTTAACAGGATAAGGTTCCCAACCTAATCCATTTACTATAAACCATTCGGGTCACATCCTAAATGTGACCCTGGAGATTAGTTTATTGGATTTAAGTTTGTAATTGCGAGAATACAAGTTTATTGGAAAAATAACAACTTTATTCATTTCCTCAAATAATTACAAATACACGTGTTTAGGGCATAAATCCCAACAAACTCCCACTTGTCCAAAAGCTAGTGGAGTACATAGAACATTACAATAATGCAAATACACTAGCTTCATGCTTGATGCTTTGCCATAAACACGTGTATTTGCATTATTGTAATGTTCTATGTACTCCACTATCTTTGCTTGATGCTTTGCCAGCCTACTACCCCTCCATTATGAGTAAACACTGACCCCAAAGTTGATTTCCTAGAATCCTTATCGGTTTGGAAGTCAGAGTCCGTGTATCCTATAAGGATCAGATCCTTAGCCCCATACACGAGCATATAGTCCCTCGTTCTCCTAAGATACATGAGGATTGCTTTTACCGCAGTCCAGTGATCTAATCTTGGGTTGGATTGATACCTACTGACAATACCAACTACATAACAGATGTTGGGTCGAGTACACAGCATGGCGTACATCAGGCTGCCTACAGCTGTTGCATAAGGGATTCGTCTCATATCCTCAACCTCTTGAGGTGTCTTAGGACATTGATCATTAGACAAATTAACCCCGTGCCTGAAAGGAAATAAACCCTTCTTGAAGTTCTGCATCATATATGGAATCAACATTTTGTCGATGTAAGATGCTTGAGACAAGGCTAGTATTTTTTTCTTGCGGTTTCGAACAATCTGGATCCCGAGAGCGAACGGGGCTTCTCCCAAATCTTTCATTTGGAATTGTGCAACATGCTAGTTTTTAACGTTAGTGAGGAATCCTACATCATTCCGAATGAGTGGGATGTCATCCACATACAACACTAGAAAAGCGACATTAGTGTTGATTATCTTCTTGAATAAACATGGTTCATCAAGAATTTGATAAAAACCATAAGATTTGATAGCCTCATCAAATCTTATATACCAAGACCTAGAGGCTTGTTTCAACCCATAAAAGGATTGTTTCAGACTGTAAACATTTTGCTCATGGCCTTGTTCAATGAGCCGTTTGGGTTGGTCCATGTAGATGTTTTTGTCAAGATTTCCGTTTAGAAAGGTCGTCTTGACATCCATTTGCCATACTTCATAGTCATAATATGCAGCAATGGCAAGAATGATTCGTATAGACTTGATCATGGCAACAGGAGAAAAGGTTTCCTCATAGTCAACCCCTTCTCGTTGGGTATAGCCCTTTGCCACGAGTCTAGCTTTGAAGGTCTGTACCTTCCCATCTACACCACGTTTTCTCTTGTTAAAGACGTTAAAAAAAATTTTTGGGATACAACCCATGTTTCTATCATTTTCATTTGATTCTTTAGTCTTTTTATTAGCTAGTCTTAGGTTAGTAAAAAATTAGAGCGTCACTAAATCTAATTCCTGTATGCAGGTTTCGATCATGGAAGCACTCTTCTCAATTACAATATTATGTGGAAACATGAAAGTTCTCTTTTCAAGGCATTATTGTTCACTCCTTCATTTTCTTGTCCGAGGACAATGTGACTTTTAAGTTTGGGGGAGAGCAATACTTAGAAAAGTTTGAAATTTCTGATTTTTTTTTTTTTGCATATTATTGAGCATGTTGGATTTTTCTATTGAGTTATGTGAACATTAATTTTTTTTTTTTGAATGATTGCATGCTAGGATATAATATGATCATGCTCAATTGGTGGTTGTGATAGCTTATAACACATTGAGTCATGAATTATTTTGGTTAAATTGTTGAATCGTACCCCTGAGCTGAGTAAATTTGAATTGACACTTAGTTTCATGACATTAAGATGATCTTAATTCTCATATCAATGTTTTGAAGGTTTACAATAGGGTTTTACAGTCTTTTTGTTTGTTATAACCTCGAAAGGAATAAAAACCCAATAGAAGGTTGATTACAATGATAAGTTATAGTGTTACATGCTTAGGATTTGTTCAATTAAGTAGTTCAAGGTCCAAAACATGCTTAGGATTTGTAAATCAACAACTAATTACGATACAAAACCTCCCAAATAACGAAATCAACCTGAATTGTCCCCGACTCAGAGTTACGAGTAGCCAAGAGCCTCGAAATCTGCTCCCAACATCCTCCAAACCCAAGAAAAACTATCAAAATTGGGTAAAAAATATAGAAAATATGGAAGAACATCAAAGACTTTCAAGAATAGAGCTGCTGGAGAACATAAAATGGCAAGATTTCCTATTATACTTCAAGGAAGCGTTGAGACGTTGTCGCATTAAATGTCAGCGTCACGAAGAGTTCGCCACAACATCGAACAGGGCTTAATGTCTCAGCGTCAAGATGCTATGGACAGGCGTCTGATGCAGTCCTATTTCACACAAATCTTACTTTGAAGTAGCGTCTCGATATTACCGTACATCTTTAGCTACTACCTTGTAGCATCGAGTTGAGCTCCGTGGAGTGTCTTGATGCTACTGCTTGTTACAAAATAGAAATTTTAGACTCTTCATTTTCAATTGATGATCGGTTGACCTCAAGCTAAGCTTGATTCCACCCTAAACACTCCAATTTAACCTGAAAATAGCCAAAACGTCTCTAATTGCTCTTTAGCTAAATTTCATACAAATTATGTAAATAAGCATATCAAAACGACTTGATTAGGTGTAGATATTAGGACTAATTTGTGTCCTATCAAGTTGTCAAGTCCCAAATCCTCGGCCTACGGAGTCACTTTTAACGACAAACCTCCATAACTATTATTATAGGCTTCCACGAAACATCATCGACATAATAAGTGATCATTAACCTAAAATACAATGATAATCTACCGTAATGTAGGGCATTGACCAACATTAAAAAGCGATTGTTATTGTAACTCTTAATTAGATAAAAACAATGGTAAATGCTCAATGAACAATCATTTCCTTTTTATATCAATCTTCTACTCATATTAAAAATGTACATTGTTCCATGGACTAACAAATGTAGTATTGAAATTTATGTAGATTTGAAGAAGTTAATATTATAGATAGAGAAAGAGAGTGTATAGATAATTTTTTGTGTCTGCAATGAGAGAAAAATCACAAATTAATAACAATTTACATAAAACATAGAAAACCCCAATGCATTATTAGTTATTCTTCGTACATGATATATGCTATTTGTAGTGGAGAAGCTTATAATAGAATACCAGACTATTTAACCACAACAAACTACTATTCTTAAGTATTGGTCGTTTAATAAGAGTTTAATCCATCACTATATTAGTTAAAAAATAAATTATATATAGAGACAAAGACGATTGTCTATACAAGACGTGTTGGAGAAATAAAAAGTTAAATAACACAGATTAAAGTTCTTTCAAAATAGAGAGCTTCATAATTAATATTTTTTCAAGGATGCCTGAGAAGAAAGCAACAATAGTTTCATGCAAACGCCTCCTCCATTTTCTTGCATTCCTCATCATTTTCTTTCTCCTCATCACCACTACTGGTAACAAGAACATAAAATAAAATTTTACTTTTCTTTTACACATAATTTAAACACAGAATAATAAATAAAAAGCTTCATAAATAAAATTAATCCTCGTTGATTACTTTTTATATAAATCAATTAATAAATTTTATGCATGGTGTTTTAGGTTCCTCAGCAAGATTGAGTTTGATAAAGGAGACGAGTAGAAGAAGCTTGGAGGATGTGATCTTCGAAAAGGACAACAAGGCACTACAAAACACCGATGATTTGGTGGCACAAGATTATGCTCCGCCGACCCAAAAACCTCCTATCAATAATAATCTAAGAAATGTGTGAAAATAAAAATTATTAATGATGCTGTGAGTAAGTTAATAATTTATATACATATGTTATATATCACATTTATGTTTTGGTTTATATGTACCTGAGGAAAGTTTGACGAAGTATGTATAGAGCTTCGAGGGTGGAAATAAAAAATCACATCTCCAAAAACTAGATATATAAAATTTGAAGGAAGATTACAAAATATTTTTTAAATGATATAAAGTATTCCTCTCTATTATAGTGTTGATCACTCCCACTTGTCATTTAAACATGTTTTTTTTAAATTTAAAATTGAAGGGTCTAGTTTCATTGCATTTGTGGGCATGAACAACAAATGTTTATTCGCTTACATACATAGACAATAAATATAGATAGTGTATTGATAAGAATATTAGTTACTATGCTTGCTAGAATGGAGAAAAAAATTGACGAAGACAATGTTATGGGTGTCCAACCCATTTGTTAAACAAACATGGGTTTTTCTTATATTTTTGGGCCTAAAATATCAGGTTATACGTTTAGCCAACTTGAGGTTAAATGAGTTGACTTATCTAGAAAGCCTAGGATTTTTTTAGGAGTATATAACCTAAAAAGGAAGAAGGAAAATGGAAGAGGAATAAAGAAAAAGTCGCAGATCAGTGCAATTCGATTTTTCACAAACGACTTTCACAAAGTCGTCGTTTTCCAGAGTTTCAACCATTGGAGTTTGCTGAAATTTTTGTCAGCCTGTTGGCCACACACAGGGCCTCGTTCTGACCGGTTGGATTGTCGTTCCAATCTTCGGTTTATCGAATTTTATTTTTGGATAGAACTTGAAAAACCTGGGTTATATTTATAACCTTTCATCTCTCAATTGTTGTTCTCTTATGTATGGAACTATTGGTGGGTTGTGAATCTTTGTAGGAGTGAATAAGTTCTTTTTCCCTCAGTTTTATCATAATAATAGAAGGTGACAAGGGTGGACTCCTCACAAGTCCCATGGTTTTTACTCTTCACATCGAAGAGGTTTTCCACATATAATTTATGTGTTTCTTGCATTTAGTTTTTTGCATTTGTTTATTGTTTATCGTTGTCAATTGTTGGTTGTTGCTTGAAGTACTATTTTTGGTTAATTGTCTTAGAGGAGAACTTGGTGGGTTATTAATATACTATTTTGGCACTATGAGTTGGTATTAGAGCCAAGGTTTAATTTAATTATTTTTGTGGAGTCTATTAATGGTAGTGGAGGTAATTAAACAGTTAGATTTACATCAACCAGTTATTCGATCTGGAGATCGACGATGGAAGATTTGCTATTTTGCAAAGATTTGTACAATCCAATTGAAACAATCATAGAAACTGATGGCACAATATCTAAACCTTCAAAACGAGATAAAATGGAAGAAAAAGATTTGGTGAAGTTAAAGAAGAAGCCTTTGAGGACTATTAGGCAGTGGGATGATCTTAGTATTTTCAATCATGTGTCTAAAGAGTCTAACCCATGTGATTTGTGGAAGAAATTTGAAGGTATTTATGACAGGAACACTGTGCATAATAAAGCTTCATTAACCAAGAGACTCATTAATTTGAAATTGAAGGATGGAAGTCTATTTTTGAACATTTGAGTGACTTCCATGATATTATTTACAAGTTGACTACTATGAAGATTATTTTTTGTGATGAATTGCAGGCTTTTTTCTTGTTGAGGTCTTTGCCATACAGTTGGGAAACCTTAGTTGTGACTTTTAGTAACTCTACTCCAGAAGGTGTTCTACCTGTGAATATGATTAAGGAAAGCATTCTCAATGACGAGATAAGAAGATAGGAGATGAGAGTTAATAATTCAAATGTTCTTCTTGTTTAGAATCGTGGTAAAAGTAAGAGTAAAGGACCAAAAGGTCGTGGTAACTCAAAGGAGAGGTCCAAGTCTAGAGACGAAGAGACTATGACATGTTAATCACTGTAACAAGCCTGACCATATTAAAAAGTTTGGATATGGTTGGAAGAAAGAACAAGGTTAAAAGCAAGACTCAGAAAATGAGAGAGATGATAAAAATATTGCAGCACCCGCTACTACAAGTAATGGTGATGTTGCTTTAGTTTGTTGCAACTAGTGAATATCATTATGTAGAAAGTTTAGACATAGAGTGGTTGATAGATTCAGGAGCCTCATATCACTTTGTTGCCAGAAAGGAGTATTTCATGAACTATCAATTTGGTGATTTTGGTAGTTTGATGACGGGAAACAAGAGCTCATCTTGCATTGTTGGGTTAGGTGATATTCGTGTGTGTTGGGATTGATGCTCTAAACTCTTGTATTTGTAATTTTTTAAGGAAATGAATAAAAGTGTTATTTTTCTTTAAACCTTGTATTCTTGAAATTACAAACTTAAATCCAATAAACTAAGCTCTAGGGTAACATTTAGGAGATCTTGAACCATGTGTGGTTGATACATAGCTAGGATCACGTTCAAGTAGATGACCCGAATGGTCTCTAGTACATGGATAAGGTAGGGAACCTCATCCTAGTAACACTATGGATGCGACCCACTTTGTATTTGATACAAAGAGGCGATCCAGCTCGTTCATGTAGTTGTCATGCGAGTGGGGTCATCTGATAACTCTATAAATGGAGTTATTAAGTGCACCATCTTTGAGTAAATAAGTTCTAATTGGGTTTGAGCATGTGTTCCTTTTGGCTCGAAGTTGTGCTATAAGTGTTTGAATTATGCTAAGTAATGATGAAATCCATTTTTGTAATTTTGTAGGTAAAAGTGGTGGTTGATTAATGCCACTGTGACTTTGGTCAAAGAAACTGTTGGAGCATTTAAGTCGAAGGTGCAACATACGAAATGTTGGAGCATAATGAGCCAGATGCTGAGAGCTTGTGAGCCAAATGTTGGAGCATCTATGCAAGTGATGGAGATCTGATCTCCTTGAGCAGCAGAAACGAGTTTGGAATCGTAATTTGCAAGTTTTGTTTTGCTTGAATTGCAAAAACCCATACATTGAAAAACAGAACAAGCATGCAAAAATTTTAATCTAATTAGACATAGATAATTGCATACAAACATACTATGTTTAACAATTAAACAAAAAGAAGAAGAAATGTTACATTTGTAGATTCGCAGCAACTCCTTGCTCCAAGCTTTTTCAGCAACGCAGCAACACCCAAGAAACTTCTCTGTTTTCTTCAGTAGGACAGCACCACGAGGAAAACCCTCTATGTCTCTGAGTGCTTAGATCTTTCTTGGTGGGAAGGATTCCAACAATTGGCAGAATTGGGAATGTGAGTGTGAGAGAGAGAGGGAATTGTTCTTCACTGAGAGTTCAATCAATTGATCCAATTAATCGATCACTGCCTATCTCACCAGGAGAACGCCTTCACTGGGTAACTCCCCACTCCCTATCGAGGGGGAGTTGGGGAGTAGTGGGAACGTGTCCTCCTGACACTTTCCCAATTAATATTATATTAATTAATCAAAGTATTAATTAATTACATTAAATCAAATCACATCTAATTCAATTCTAATATTAATTAAATTGATTAAATCATATTTAATCATTTTACCCTTTAACCTATAGTTAAATGTACATCTCATGCACATTAGGATTTAACGTATAGTTTACAAATATGAATCATATTCACATTTGAATTTAATATTTAAACTCTTTCAAATATTTAATTCTCTCATGTAATTTAATATGAATCATATTCACATTAAATTTATAATATATAGTTCCAAAACTATATATTATATCGTATCAATATACATTAAATTTATTCCCTTATGAATTTGAACATTTCAAATTCAAATGATCTAAGAACCCTTTACGAGCTAGAAGGTGGACCTAATGGACCTATAGATCAGAAGCTTCAACGATACGAGATCGCTCGGTTAATCTCATTAACCTGCCAATCAACATTGGTTAACTGCGGGAACACTCCACTAAAGTCCCACCGCTGCACTCTTCTCACTGCAGATATATTTCTGTTTCCACGGATTTTGAACAATAACAGCAAGTCAATCCTTCACGAATGTTCGTAACACCAGCTGGGTCAAATTACCGTTATACCCCTGGGTTACATCTTGTGCCTTAAGTACCAGTGCTCCTATAATGAACAATTTGTTTGCGGTCCTACCAACAAAAAGTGTCCCTCTCGGGCTAATGAGAGGGTCGGACCCTTTGTTCAAGTCCAAAAGACACCACTTAAGGGAACATTCCTCTACTTACCCTAGTACGCAGGGAGTGAATTCCATCTTGCTATGTTAAGTTCTCAGCCACTCACTCAGTCTTGTCCCCAAGAAGGTAGGCATATTGAGTCGGTGAATCTGGCAACTCTCATCCATACTAGTCAAAGGACAATCCACGCGAACAGGAGTTCGTAACCTGGTCAGGATTGAGATTAAGTTGCCTAGGTCATCCTAGTGAAATAGAAACCTAACTAGTCAACGGAGTTACAGCTAGAGGTTACTATTTCGTGGTCTGGTCTTATGTAATCTCAATAAATAGGATATCCCCACTCACATATCATCTCCACGAACACGTTAGGATCACAGTATTTGCATCAAATACAATGTGGTCCACATCCATAGTTTTACCAGGGTAAGGTACCCAAACCTTATCCCTTAACTATAGACCCTTTAGGCTGTATCTCGAACCGATATTCTTTATACGTACACTACATTCAGTTAAAGATTCATTTAATAGCCTTGGATGTTTAGTTTAGTTGATTTATGGTTTAAAGCAAAGGCAATATTATAGACAAAGAACAATAACGCTTTATTGAAGTAATAACGATTTACAAATAATTAGAACATAAATACAAACTACGAGTTTTAGGGCACAAACTCCCACTTGAACTAAAACTCTAGTGGGGTGCATCATAATCTAAAATAGTGGTTACAAGAGATAGAAATACAATAACCTAGGGCATCCATATACCACATTACATATCTCCCACTTGCCCTAGATTAGCCTATGTACATATCTCGTAGACCCAGACTTTCCAGATGACCCTCGAACACTTTAGCCATGAGAGTATTTGTAAACGAATCAGCAATACTGTGCTCCGAAGCGATTTTAGTGACTGTCACATCTCCTCGTTGTACTATTTCTCTTATGATTGCGAGGTTCCTTCGAATTGGCTACCGTACCACTGTTGTCAAAGTATAAGGTGATGGAAAATTCCATATTTGGAACGACTTCCAAATCAATAAGGAATTTCCTTAGCCAAACAGGCACCTTAGCTGCTTCACAAGCAGCGACATACTCAACCTCCATTGTGGAGTCAGCGATGCATCCTTGCTTGATGTTTCACCATACTATAGCTCCCCCGTTAAGGGTGAAAATTGATCTCGATGTGGATTTTCGAGAATCCTTATCGGTCTGAAAATCAGAATCAGTGTATCCAGTAAGGATCAAATCCTTAGTCCCATACATAAGCGTATAGTCCCTCGTTCTCCTAAGATACTTGAGGATATTTTTAATCGCTGTCCCGGTGGTCTAATCACGGATTGGATGGTACCTACTGACTATTCCCACTGCATAACAAATGTCTGGCCTCGTGCACAGCATACCATACATTAAGCTAACTCCTCCAGAGGCATAGGGAATACGTCTCATATCCTCAACTTCTTGAGGTGTCTTAGGACACCGTTCCTTAGACAGATGAACTCCATGCCTGAAGGGCTACAAGCCCCTCTTGGAATTCTGCATCGAATATCGGGACAACATAATGTCAATATAAGACGCATGAGACAGTGCTAGCGTTCTGTTCTTACGATTCCTAAAGATCTGAATCCCAAGAACATATTGCGCCTCTCCCAATTCTTTCATTTGGATTTGGGTCGCCAACCAATTCTTTTTGTCAGTTAGGTATCCTACATCATTCCCAATGAGTAAGATATCATCCACATAAAGTACTAAGAAAGCTACTTTGTCGTTGATGATTCTCTTGTAAACACAAGGATCATCAACGTTTTGGTCAAACACATAAGACTTGATCGCAGTATTAAATCTTATATTCCAAGATCTGGATGCTTGTATCAACCTATAAATGGATCGATTGTGCTTGCAAACTTTTTGCTCCTGACCTTGGGTTATGAACCCCTCGGGCTAAGACATATAGATACTCTCGTCAGGATTACCATTCAAAAAGGCAGTCTTGACGTCCATTTGCCAAATTTCATAATCATAAAATGCGGCTATGGGCAAGAGTATCCTTATAGACTTTAGCATAGCAATAGGGGAAAAAATTTCTTCATAATCAACTCCTTCCCTTTAGGTAAAACCCTTTGCTACAAGTCTAGCCTTAAAGGTATGTACCTTTCCGGCTGCATCTCTCTTTCTCTTATAGATCCATTTACACCCTATGGGTCTAACCCCTTCAGGTTGGTCTACAAGTTCTCATACTGAATTGAAGTCCATTGACTACATTTCAAGGTCCATGGCTTTGATCCATTAGTCCTTGTCTATGCCATTCATTGCTTGTTTATAATACAATGGATCTTCTACGTCGTCATCAGGTATGACGACTTGTGTTTCAGCTAAACCCAAGTAGCAGTCAGGTTGGGAAACATCCCTTCCACTGCGTCGAGGCATTTCCAACGATTGAGAAGGACGAGACTGACTTGAGATGTTGGCTCATCCATCAACTCTTGATGAAGGTCCAGCTTGATCAACAACTCTTGTTGGTTCAACTGTAGCTTCATTTAGTACTAATTTACTACGCGGTTTGTGGTTCCTCATGTGATCTTCCTCCAAGAACGTGACGTTTCCCGATACAATCACCTTGTTTTCTTGTGGGTCGTAGAAAAGACTACCTCTCGTTTCTTTGGGATAGCCATCAAATTGGCACAATCTTGAACGAGGTTCCAATTTCTTTGGGTTTGTCACTAGCACGTGTGCCGGACAACCAAAAATCTTAAAGTGTTGTAAACTAGGTTTACACCCCTTCCACAATTCAAAAGGTGTTTCTGAAACACTCTTTGTGTAATAGTGTTCAAGATTTGAATTGCAGTCTGTACTGCATATCTCCAAAACGTGGCAGGCAATTGAGCATAGCTCAACATAGAACGAACAATGTCCAACAAGGTTTTATTTCTCCTTTCTCACACACCATTTTGATGTGGTGTATTAGGTGCTGAGAGTTGAGATTTAATTTCATGTTCTATCATATAGTCCTGGAATCTCAAATCCATAAACTCTACACTTCGATCGGATCGAAGTATTTTAATGGTTTTCCCTAATGCATTCTCTACTTCAGCCTTATACTCTTTAAACTTTTCAAGAACCTCAGACTTGTGATGCATTAGATATATATAACCATACCTCGAATAATCATCTATGAAAGAGATGAAATATTCGTACCCTCCTCGAGCTTTAACATTCACCGAACCACAAAGATCTGAATGTATAAGTTCTAAGGGCTCTATGGCTCTGTAACATTTTCAAGTAAAAGGACGCTTGGTCATTTTACCTTCAAAGCAAGATTCGCAAGAAGGTAAAGAATCATCTTCTAACTTATTTAGAATTCCATTCTCAGAAAGTCTCTCAATCCGGTTAAGATTAATATGACCAAGTCTAAGATGCCATAGATAGGTATTATTATTTTGAGAAATTCTTTGCCTTTTACTTTGAGTATTAGCATTTTTAAACATCTCATGATTTAAAATTGCTTTAGTTTGATTCAGTTTAAGTACATACAAGCCGTTTTTTCAATTTAGCAGAACAAATATTGACACCTTCTTTTAAAATGAACGTTTCTTTAAAAGAAAAGAAAATACAATAACCAAGTTCCATTAAACAAGAGATAGAAATTAAGTTCCTCTTAATCTTAGGAACTATATACAAATTTTTTAATAAAATAAATCTATCTCCAAAAAACAGCTTGGCATCTCCCACTGCACGAGCTGAGACAACGTCTCCCGTTCCGACCCTGAGCGTCATCTCACCCTCTTCAAGCTCCTTGAAGGAACTAGTTTCCTGAAACGAAGAGCAAACGTGATTAGTGGCTCCTTAATCAAGTATCCATGTAAAATCATCATTTTCCACTAAATAAGTTTCAAGAACAAGTAAATCTAATTTACCTTTATTCTCTTTGAGTTCAGCAAGGTATTTCGGGCAATTTCGCTTCTAGTGGTCATCCACGTTACAGTGGAAACACTTTCCTTTATCTGTAACCTTGGCTTTTTCCTTGCCTTTATCAGCAGTAGGTGCCTTCCCTTTCCCTCCAATCTACTTCTTTTGGGTCTTCTTAAGCCCAGAAGATGAACCACAGGACTTAGTCCTAGAGGATGAACCCTTCTGGAAGCTTCTGGAATGGGCAAACAGATTTGCCTCTCCATCAGCCAGTCCCTTATTCTTCATAAGAGACTCTAAAGTTTGTAGTTCATTGAGGAGAGTTGTCAGATTATACTCTAACTTGTTCATCACTACATTGATGTGGAATTGCAGGAAACTCTTCGGAAGAGATTCCAGGATGAACGAGACCTGACTTTGCTCGTCAATGACCGCTCCGTTCATCCCAGACACGTTGAAGTAGACCATCAGATCGAGAACGTGCTCTCTCATCGATGATCCCTCCTTCATACGGGAGTTATAAACGTATTTGAGGGATTCGTGCCGAATCTGTCCAGAGGGTTGTCCAAACATATCCTGCAACAAACTCATGATCTCACGAGCTGAGACCATGCCCTCATGCTTTTTGGCTATAACTTCAGAAACACTAGCCAAAATGTAGACCTTGGCCTTATCATTAGCCTTGATCCAGCGGTCGTACGCCTCCTTAACAGATTGAGGAGCGTTTCGAATAGGGACCTGACGACATTCCCCAGTCAGTACAAACCGTAGGTCGTCAACCACAAAATCGTATTCATATTGAACTTCCACGTAGTAAAGTTCTCACCAGTTAAACGATTGCTTTGTAATAAGGCTATTATCGAGGACGACATGCTGAAAATCCAAAATAGTTCTAATTAATTATGCCTTTTAATCCATTATAAAACCAATCATATTTAGCAAAATTATTAAAGAACCCTAGTGTTTAAACTAAACCTAATGTTTAAATTAAACCTTTAATTTTGCAACGAGACTTCAAGGGTTTAGAACAAAAGCCTCCGTCGGGCGGTCAATCATTCCTCCCCTGAATTGAGACTTTCTCAGCCAATTCTCACTACCAGAACATTTCATGTCCCAATGGTCCTTAGATACCGTTTGTTTGGTCAAGGACTTGTTAACTAGCTTAACTCATCCCGTAAATGTGACCCTACAATTTTTCAGATTCAATAGGTCCGAGCCAACAGGCTACTATTAAGAAAGACAACTGTTGGCAAATTAGCTAAAAGACCCAATCCATTTCTGGAGTTCGATGTGTTCTGATCCCTATAGTCAGGCCCTCCGTAGGGTTTGGCTGTTCCAGGACAACCTAGCTGGCGGACTATAGAAATCTCATGGTGCGACCTAATGGAGGAGACTGTAGGATACGTTGACACGCGTCCTACTCCCATTTACTATAGATACTTCCCTCATTCACCTTGGTATTGAACCATGCAATCACATACCGTAGGGGGACGCCCTATTGACGCCACGTAGCCGAGCATGGAACTCATGGTGTGAACTCTTGAGGACGTGATAGTAAACTTGCTGCGAACATCTCGTTTTCTCCCACTGAAGCTCCTAAGAATAGGGTATAGGTTTAACTTAGTCGGATTCTTACTAAAAGAATCTATCTACGTCTATTCCTATTATAACTATTATAACTCGGTCTTTTAACCTTATGTTTAGGTGAATAAACATTTTAATTACCTAGATATAGAATATAACTAAGGTTAATTCAACTCAAGCTCCGGGTCAGTTCTCAGGTAGGAGGTGTTCCGATTAACTGTCGACTTAAGTACTTTTTAGATGAAACTTCACCCAGAGAGTTTCCTTATAACCAAAGTTCTATGGTCCTACTATATTCTAAACTATTTAAAATACTATGTAAGAGTAATTTCTAATCCTATTAGAAATTAAAACTTTGGTCTAAATTAATTTTAAACATTTTAAAACTAATTTAAATTTTAACCCAAGTTCCTATGTTTGCATGCATTTCCTTATTATAGGTTATGGTTTGTAAAACTCTTTTAATTTATAACTTTTATAAATTTAATAATTAACCTATCATAAAGAAAATATATTATAAATTCAACAATTATTTTCCAAATTGGTATTATAAAATATTCAACTAATTGAATAATAAAATTACTTAAATAAAATAAAATTTATTTTAAACTATGTAATTTCATGCTCCATGCATTTTATTTTCCATATAATCTAATTATTACAATTATAACTAATTACTCGTTAAAAATAAATTAATCACGCATCTGACCATATTCATATAACAATTATACAAACTAAAGAATGCATGAACATACTTATCCTAAGGTGGGAATAATCTAAATGACATTCATAAAGACATATAATTGTAAAACCGGAATAATTTGGCCCTAAAGTGTAAAATAATAAAATTACACTAATTTTATTACATAAAACCGGTTCAAAACTCCTTGAACCGGGCTTGAACCGCTCGAATCGAAATGAAAACCAAGCCAAAAAGATGAACCGGTCTGCTGCTGGTGAAATAGCATCACGGCGTTGCAACGCTGATGCGAGCGTTGCAACGCCTGCTTCGTCCTCGCGCGCGCCTGCTATCGGGGTGGCGTTGCAATCTTGAGGCGGCATTGCAACGCCACGACCCTGAGCTTCCGCTTCTATAGGAAGGGATGGCGTTGTGACGCCGTTCCTTAGCGTTGCAACGTTGCTGGCTGCGTTGCAATGCTGGTACTTCGGCAGTGGCTTTTCTCTTCGAACACAACAACAACAATCATCAATTTCTCCTCCGATTCTCAACCGATTTGCATGAAACTGGTCCCGAACGACTCTTAACTCGAATACAGACTCGATAATGCACTTTATGCCCAAAAACACAGGGGCCTTTATGTTGGTTTCATGTCCTAAAACTCGTGGTTTTGTAAACTGAATGTATATTCTATTTCGCAATAAAGTTGTTATTGAAATTTATTCAATAAAGGTGTTATTGAACATTGTGTATTGTGTAACCTAATCCAATAAAGAACCCTTTGCTATAGGATGAATACTTGAACTTTATGTGTGACATAAAAGTGGATCAAGTTCAAGTTATCCCCAGAACAGTCTATAGTATAAGGATAGGGTATGGTACCTTATCCCCGGGACATTATGTACGCGACCCACTTTGTAGAATACAAACGATGTGATCCTAAATCGTTCATGTGGAGACATGTGAGTGGGAGCGCCCTATGCAATGAGTTTGCATAAGACTGGACCGCGAAATAGTCACTTAGACTTTGTAACTCCGTTTATTGTCTTAACTGACTATATTCATACGATGACCTAGGTAACTCGATCTTAACCCTGAGCATTCTATGAACTCTTGTTTATTCAGATTATCCTTAGATTTGCATGGGTGAGACTGGCTCGAGACTACCGACTCAATAAGCCTCCCATTTCAGGTATAAGTCTGTGTAGATAGTTGGGAATATAGTTTTGCAAGATGGAATTCACTCCTACCCGCTTTAAGGATTAGTAGAGAGGTTGTTCCCTTAAGTGCTGACTCTGGGTCTTGAACAAAAGGCCCACCCCTCTCATTGGCCCGAGAGAGATTCGGTTTGTTGGTTGGACCACAAACCAATTGTTCGTTAGAGAATCAGTGGGACTTAAGGAACAAGAGGTAATTACAGGGGTAAAACGGTAATTTTGACCCAGCTGTAATTACGGACGACCTGTGAAGGATCGACTTACTAATCATGGTTATATCGAGTTGACAGAAATATATCTACAGTGAGGAGAGTGCAACCACTAGGCTTTAGTGGAGTGCCCCGATGGTTAACGAATGTTGATTAGCTAGGCTAAAGTGTTTGGTCGGTTAATCTCGTATCGTTGGAGCTCATGATCTGTAGGTCCATTAGGTCCTCCTTACTAGCTCGGACTAAGCCTTGTAACATTTTCAGAGAAAAGAATTTGAATTGTTCAAATTCGATTTTGGGAGAAATCGTTAATTATATGTGATATATTTAAGGAGTCATAGCTTAATTATGAATTAAACTATGATTAATAGGAGGCAGATATATTTAAATATGATTTAAATATTGGATCGATTTATAGAATGAATAAGGATTCATGTTCGGTAAATCGATCGGGATCGGGTAATTTATTTAATTTAATATTTGATATTAAATTAAATTAAAAATTAATTAATTAAATTATTTTTGAATTATTTAATTAATTAAATTAATTTTAATTTAAAATCAATTTAATATTGATTTTTGAATTAAAATTAAATAAAAATTAGTGGATTTTCATGGATTTTCCATACAATCTAAATTGCAAGTTGCCCAATCCCTCTCATCTTTAAATTCACCAAAATTGGCCACCTCCATCCCAAACCATCCTCATCACACTTGAGTTGTCACTCAAATGAAGCTTGATGAAGCTTTATTTAATGGTGTTTTGAGAAAATTTTGCAGAAAATTCTAAATTCTCGAATCAGTGACCTTTGAGGTCTTTTCTTCCAAATTCTCTCAACCTAGGATCCCACAATCCGTTCTAAGGCCTGTGGATAGTAGGGAACACTCTAACGGTTGTCCACGAAGTGTTCATGTTGAAAACCATCCACCGGGTGAAGAGAATTTGATCTTCAAAGTTGAGTTTTCTATCCCTCTGTTTTTACAGCTTAGAGCATGTTTTTTATTTTACAAAATTGATCAACTTAGAGTGTTAAACATCCAAATTTGCTTCCGCTTTCTTAATCTAGACTCTTTCAATTGGTATCAGAGCAAAATTGAGCACTCAATTTGATCTATTTTGTTCTGTTGTGGGTGTTTTTTGAAGTACAATTTTTCTAGGCGTCTAAAGTGTTCTTCTTATTTTGGCATTTAAATTGAGCATCAATTCGTGCTTTATTTTCAAATTTTTCAAGTGTGTTTGAGCATTAATGTGTGTAGAATAAGCTGTAAAAATTTTGGATCGATTGTAGTTCGGGAAGACCTTCAATTTGATGAAAGAAGCCACGGAGGTTGTTGTTTTTTTTTTCCTTCCATTCTGCTACAGTGAAAAATCTCCCAGCCCACGTGAATTTCTTTTAAAATGAAGAAGAAGTTGACTGGTTGACTTTTTGACTTTGACTTGGACTGGTCTTTTGACTTTGACAGGTTCAAGTCATTTTGGGCCGGTTCAGCTGGTTTTCGGTCTGGTTCGAGGTTTTTTAGACCAGTTCTGACTATTTCGAGGCCAGTTTTTCCATTTTGGATGTCCGTTTCATCAGTGGTTACAAGAGATAGAAATACAATAAACTAGGGCATCCATATACCCCATTACATATCTCCCACTTGTCCTAGATTAGCCTATGTACATATCTCGTAGCCAGACTTTCCAGATTACCCTCGACCACTTTAGCCGTGAGAGTCTTTGTAAACGGATCAGCAATATTGTGCTCCGAAGCGATCTTAGTGACTGTCACATCTCCTCGTTTTACTATTTCTCGTATCAGGTGATACTTCCTCTCGATGTGCTTATCTCGCTTATGATTGCGAGGTTCCTTCGAATTGGCTACCGCACCATTGTTGTCACAGTATAAGGTGATCGAAAATTACATACTTAGAACGACTTCTAAATCAGTAAGGAATTTCCTTAGCAAAACAGCCTCCTTAGCTGCTTCACAAGCAGCGACATGCTCAACCTCCATCGTGGAGTCAGCGATGCATCTATGCTAGATGCTTCGCCATACTATAGCTCCCCCATTAACGGTGAAAACTGATCCCGATGTGGATTTTCGAGAATCCTTATCGGTCTGAAAATCCGAATCAGTGTATCCAGTAAGGATCAAATCCTTAGTCCCATACACAAGCGTATAGTCCCTCGTTCTCCTAAGATACATGAGGATATTTTTAACTGTTGTCCAGTGGTCTAACCTCGATAGGGGCGTACCTGTGACTATTCCCACTTTGATAACAAATGTCTGGCCTCGTGCACAACATAGCATACATTAAGCTACCTACTGCAGAGGCATAGGGAATACGTCTCATATCCTCAACTTCTTAAGGTGTCTTCGGACACTATACCTTAGACAGATGAACTCCATGCCTGAAGGGCAACAAGCCCCTCTTTGAATTCTGCATCGAATATCGGGACAACATTTTATCGATATAAGACGCATGAGACAGTGCTAGCGTTCTGTTCTTGCGATTCCTAAAGATCTGAATCCCAATTCTTTATGTCAGTTAAGTATCCTACATCATTTCCAATGAGTAGGATATCATCTACATAAAGTACTAAGAAAGCTACTTTGTCGTTGATGATCCTCTTGTAAACACAAGGATCATCAACGTTTTGGTCAAACCCATAAGACTTGATCGCAGTATCAAATCCTATATTCCAAGATCTGGATGCTTGTTTCAACCCATAAATGGATCGATTGAGCTTGCAAACTTTTTGCTCCTGACCTTGGGTTATGAACCCCTCGGGCTGAGACATATAGATTCTCTCGTCAAGATTACCATTCAAAAAGACAGTCTTAACGTCCATTTACAAAATTTCATAATCACAAAACGCAGCTATGGACAATAGTATCCGTATAGAGTTCATAGCAACATGGGAAAAAGTTTCTTCATAATCAACTTCTCCCATTTGGGTAAAACCCTTTGCTACAAGTCTAGCATTAAAGATCTGTACCTTTCCGGCTGCATCTCTCTTTCTCTTATAGATCAATTTACACCCTATGGGTCTAACCCCTTAAGGTTGGTCTACAAGTTTCCATACTGATTGAAGTCCATTGACTCCATTTCATACTCCATGGCTTTGATCTATTCATCCTTGTCTACGTTATTCATTGCCTGTTTATAAGACAATGGATCTTCTACGTCGTAATCAGGTATGACGACTTGAGTTTCAGCTAAACCCAAGTAGCGTTAGGTTGGGAAACAACCCTCCCACTGGGTCGAGGCATTCCCAACGATTGAAAAAAACGAGACTGACTTGAGGTGCTAGCTCCTCCATCAACTCTTGATGAAGGTCCAGCTTGATCAACAACTCTTGTTGGGTCAACTATAGCTTCATTTAGTACTAATTTACTTCGCGGTTTGTGGTTCCTCATGTCATCTTCCTCCAAGAACGTGGCGTTTGTCGATACAATCACCTTGTTTTCTTGTTGGTTGTAGAAAAGACCACCTCTCGTTTCTTTGGGATAGCCAACAAATTGGCACAATCTTCAACGAGGTTCCAATTTCTTTGGGTTTGTCACTAGCACGTGTGCCGGACAACCCCAAATCTTGAAGAGTTGTAAACTAGGTTTACGCCCCTTCCACAATTCAAAAGGTGTGTCTGAAACACTTTTTGATGGAATAGTGTTCAATATTTGAACTGCAGTCTCTACTGTGTATCCCCAAAACGAGGTAGGCAATTGAGCATCTCTACATAGAACGAACCATGTCCAACAAGGTTCTATTTCCCCTCTCTGACACACCATTTTGCAGTGGTGTATTAGGTGCTGAGAGTTGAGATTTAATTCCATGTTCTATCATATAGACCTAGAATCTCAAATCCATATACTCTACATCTCGATCGGATCGAAGTGTTTTAACTATTTTCCCTAATGCATTCTCTACTTCAGCCTTATACTCTTTGAACTTTTCAAGAGCCTCAGACTTGTGATGTATTAGATATAGATAACCATACCTCGAATAATCATCTATGAAAGAGATGAAATATTCGTACCCTCCTCGAGTTTTAACATTCACCGGACCATAAGGATCCGAATGTACAAGTTCTAAGGGCTCTATGGCTCTGTAACCTTTTCCAGTAAAAGGTCGCTTGGTCATTTTACCTTCAAAGCAAGATTCACAAGGAGGTAAAGAATCATCTTCTAACTTATTTAGAAGTCCATTCTTAGAAAGTATCTCAATCCGGTTGAGATTAATATGACGAAGTCTAAGATGCCATTGATAGGTATTATTATTTGGAGAAATTCTTTGCCTTTTACTTTTAGTATTAGCATTTTTAAACATCTCATGATTTAAAATTGCTTTAGTTTTATTCGGTTTAAGTACATACAAGCCATTTTTCAATTTAGCAGAACAAATATTGACACCTTCTTTTAAAATGAATGTTTCATTCAAAGAAAAGGAAATACAATAACCAAGTTCCATTAAAAAAGAGATAGAAATTAAGTTCATCTTAATCTTAGGAACTATATACAGATTTTTTAATAAAATAAATCTATCTCAAAAAAACAGCTTGGCATCTCCCACTGCACGAGATGAGACGACGTCTCTCGTTCCGACCCTGAGCGTCATCTCACCCTCTTCGAGCTCCTTAAAGGAACTAGTTTCTTAAAATGAAGAGCAAACGTGATTAGTGGCAACTGAATCAAGTATCCAGGTAAAATCATCATTTTCCACTAAACAAGTTTCAAGAACAAGTAAATCTAATTTATCTTTCTTCTCTTTGAGTTTAGCAAGGAATTTCAGGTAGTTTCGCTTCCAGTGCTCATCCACATTGGAGTGGAAACACTTTCCTTTATCTGCAACCTTGGCTATTCCCTTGCCTTTGTCAGCAGCAGGTGCCTTCCTTTTTCCCTCCAATCTTCTTTTTTTGGGTCTTCTTAAGCCCAGAAGATGAAGCACAGGACTTAGTCCCAGAGTATGAACCCTTCTAGAACCTTCTGGAATGGGCAAACAAATTTGCCTCTCCATCAGCCTATCCCTTATTGTTCATAAGAGACTGGAAAGTTTGTAGTTCATTGAGGAGAGTAGTCAGGTTATATTCTATCTTGTTCATCATCGCATTGCTGCGGAATTGCAGGAAACTCTTCGGAAGAGATTCTAGGATGAACGAGACCTGACTTTGCTCGTCAATGACCGCTCCATTCATCTCAGCCACGTTGAAGTTGACCATCAGATCGAGAACGTGTTCTCTCACCGATGATCCCTCCTTCATACGAGAGTTATAAACGTATTTGAGGGATTCGTGCTAAATCTGTCTAGAAGGTTGTCCAAACATATCCTGCAACGAACTCATGATCTCACGAGCTAAGACCATGCCCTCGTGTTTTTTGGCTAGATCTTCAGAAACACTAGCCAAAATGTAGACCTTGGCCTTATCATTGGCCTTGATCCAGTGGTCGTACGCCTCCTTAACAGATTGATGAGCGTTTCGAGCAGGGACCTGAGGACATTCCTTAGTTAGTACAAACCGTAGGTCGTCAACCACAAGAATCGTATTCAAGTTGGACTTCTACGTAGTAAAGTTCTCACCAGTTTAACGATCGCTTTTTAATAAGGCTATTATCGAGGACGACATGCTGAAAATAAAAAATAGTTCAATTAGTTATGCCTTTTAACCCATTATAAAACCAATCATATTTAGCCAAATTATTAAAGAACCCTAGTGTTTAAACTAAACCCAATGATTAAATTAAAACTTTAATTTTTCAACGATACTTCAAGGGTTTAGAACAAAAGCCTCCGTCGGGCGGTCACTCATTCGTCCCGTAAATTGAGACTTTCTCAGACAATTCTCACTACCACAACATCTCATGGTCCTTAGCTACCGTTTGTTTGGTCAAGGACTTGTTAACTAGCTTAACTCATCCCGTAAATGTGACCCTACCATTTTCAGATCCAATAGGTCTGAGCCAACATGCTACTATTAAGACAAACAACTGTTGGCAAATTACCTAAGAGACCCTATCCATTTCTGGAGTTCGCTGTGTTCTGATCTCTATAGTCAGGCCCTCCATAGGGTTTGGCTGTTCCAGTTCAACCTAGCAAGCGGACTATAGAAATCTCACGGTGCGACCTAATGGAAGAGACCGTAGGATACGTTGACATGCGTCCTGCTCCCATTTACTATGGATACTTCCCTCATTTACCTTGGTATTGAACCATGCAAACACATACCGTAGGGGGACACCCTATTGACGCCACGTAGCCGAGCATGGAACTCACGGTGTGAACTCTTGAGGACGTGAGAGTAAACTTGATGCGAACATCTCGTTTTCTCTCACTAAAGCTCCTAAGAATAGTGTATAGGTTTAACTTAGTCGGATTCTGGCTAAAAGAATCTATCTAAGTCTATGCCTATTATAACTATTATAACTAGGTCTTTTAACCTTATGTCTAGGTGAATAAACATTTTAATTACCTAGATATAAAATAGAACTAAGGTTAATTCAACTCAAGCTCCAGGTCAGTTCCCAGGTATGAGGTGTTCCGTTAACCGTCAGCTTAAGTACCCCTAGCCTTAGACAGAACTTCACCGGTAGAGTTCCCTTATAACCAAAGTTCTATGCTCCTACTAGATTTTAAACTATTTAAAATACTATGTAAGAGTAATTTCTAATCATATTCGAAATTAAAACTTAGGTCTAAATTAATTTTAAAAATTTTAAAACTTATTTAAATTTTAACCCAAGTTCCTATGTTTGCATGCATTTCTTTATTATAGGTTATGGTTTCTAAAACTCCTTTAATTTATAACTTTTATAAATTTAATAATTAACCTATCATAAAGAAACTATATTATAAATCCAACAATTATTTTCCAAATTGGAATTATAAAATATTCAACTAATTGAATAATAAAATAACTTAAATAAAATAACATTTATTTAAAACTAAGTAATTTCATGCTCCATGCATTTTATTTTCCATATAATCTAATTATAACAATTATAACTAATTACCCATGAAAAATAAATTAATCATGCATCTGACCATATTCATATAACAATTATACAAATAAAAGAATGCATGAACATGTTTATCCTAAGGTGGGAATAATCTAAATGACATTCATAAAGACATATAACTATAAAATCGGAATAATTTGGCCCCTAAAGTGCAAAATAATAGAATTACACTAATTTTATTACATAAAATCGGTTCAAAACTCCTTGAACCGCTCGAACAGGATCGAAAACCAACCCAAAAAGCGGAACCGGTCTGCTGCCGGTGAAATAGCATCACGGCGTTGCAACGCTGAGGGGTAGCGTTGCAACGCCGCTGACCCCAGGAGCTCCCGCTTCGATAGGAAGGGATGTCATTGCGAAGCCGTTCCTCAGCGTTCCAACGCTGATGAAAGGCATTGCAACGCTGCTGGGTGCGTTGCAACACTGCTGCTTCGGCAGTGGCTTTTCTCTTCGAACACAGCAGCAACAATCATCAATTTCTCCTCCGATGCTCAACCGAATTGCATGAAACTGGTCCCGAACTACTCTTAACTCGAATACAGGCTCGATAATGCACTTTATGCCCAAAAACACAGGGGCCTTTGCACTTAAATTGATCAAATCAAAAGAGTAAACTATGACCAAATACTCCTAAACAGTTTTACAGCAAACCAAATATAAATTCCCACCAAATCAATGCAATTTTGCTTCAAACAAAATAATACAAGCATTGCTCTGATACCAATTGATGGACATCTGATCTTCTTAAGCAGTGGAAACGAGTTTGGAATCGTAATTTGCAAGTTTTGTTTTCCTTGAAATGCAAAAACCCGTACATTGAAATATAGAACAAGCATGCAAATTCTAATCTAATTAGACATGAATAATTGCATACAAACATACTAAGTTTACAATTAAACTAAAAGAAGAAGAAGTGTTACCTTTGTTGATTCGCAGCAACTCCTTGCTCCAAGCTTTTTGAGCAACATAATAACACCCAAGAAACTTCTCTGTTTTCTTCAGTAGGACAACACCACGAGGAAAACCCTCTATGTCTCTGAGTGCTTAGATCTTCCTTGGTGGGAAGGATTCCAACAATTGGAGGAATTGAGAATGAGAGTGTGAGAGAGAGAGAGAGAATTGTTCTTCACCGAGAATTCAATCAATTGATCCAATTAATCGATCACTGCATATCTAACCAGGAGAAGGGTTTCACTGCGTAACTCCCAACTCCCTATCGAGGGGGAGTTGGGGAATAGTGGGAACGTGTCCTCCTGACACGTTCCCAATTAATATTATATTAATTAATCAAAATATTAATTACTTACATTAAATCAAATCACATTTAATTCAATTATAATATTGATTAAATCATATTTAATCATTTTACCCTTTAACCTATAGTTTAATGTACATCTCATGCACATTAGGATTTAACCTATAGTTTTCAAATGATCTAAGAACCCTTTACGAGCTAGAAGGTGGACCTAATGGACCTACAGATCAGAAGCTCCAAGGATACGAGATCGCTCGGTTAATCTCATTAACCTCCCAATCAACATTCGTTAATTGAAGGGTGAGATTGCCCTTTGACTAGTATGGATGAGAGTCGCCAGATTCGCCGACTCAATATGCCTACCTTCTTGGAGACAAGAACGAGTGAGCGGTTGGAAACTTAACCTAGCAAGATAGAATTCACTCCTTCCCACCTAGTAGGGTAAGTAGAGGAATGTTCCCTTAAGTGGTGTCTCCTGGACTTGAAGAAAGGGCCCGACCCTCTCATTGACCCAGGAGGGACTCTGTTTGTTGGTAGGACCACAAATAAATTGTTCATTAGAGGAGCACTGTACTTAAGATATAACTCAGGGATAAAACGGTAATTTGACCCAGCTGGTGTTACGAACATTCGTGAAGGATTGACTTGCTGTTATTGGTCAATATCCGTGGACAAAAAAATATATCTGCAATGAGAAGAGTGCAGCTGCAGGACTTTAGTGGAGTGTTCCCGCAGTTAATGAATGTTGATTGGGAGGTTAATTAGATTAACCGAGCAATCTCGTATGGTTGGAGCGTCTCATTTGTAGGTCCATTAGGTCCACCTTCTAGCTCGTAAAGGGCTCTTAGATCGTTTGAATTTGAAGTGTTCAAATTCATAAGGGAATAAACTTAATGTATATTGATACGATATAATATATAGTTTTGGAACTATATATTATAAATTTAATGTGAATATGATTCATATTAAATTATATGAGAGAATTAAATATTTGAAATAGTTCAAATATTAATTTCAAATGTGAATATGATTCATATTTGAAAAATATAGGTTAAAATCTAATGTGCATTTGATGTGCATTAAACTATAGATTAAGGGGTAAAATGATTAAATGAGATTTAATCATTATTTATAATATGTTATTTAATTAAATATGATTTAATTTAATTAATTTGATTAATTCAATTAATTAATTAATTTTGAATGAATTAATTAATTAGGAACGTGTCACGATGACACGTTCCCATCACTCCCCATTCCCTTATCGATAGGGAGTGGGGAGTTACCCCTGCTATCCTCTTCTTCTTCTCCAATGGAGAGAGATGAGGGGTTGGATCGATGAAAAAATCATCTGTAATTTGGAATTGCTTCTGTAAAGAAAAATGGTCTCTCTCAAATTCCCTACACTCCAATAGTTGGAACCCTTCCCACCTAAGGAAGATCTAAGTAGAACTCAGAGATATAGGAGGATCTCCAAGTGGTTGTGTTACTGCTGGAACTTACAGAGGAGTTCCTGGGTTGCTGTATTGTTGAATTCTCTAGGAGCAAGGAGTTGTTGTTCAAGGAAAAACTATAAAGGTAATACCTTTTCTCCCTTTTTAGTTTAATTGTTAAACTTAAACATGTTTGCATGTCTATCCCCATGCCTAATTAGATTAGAAAATGCATGTTTTTTCTGTTTTTATCAATGTACTGGTATTTGCATTTCAACCAAAACAAACTTGCATATTACGATTCCAAACTCGTTTCCGCTGCTCAAGGGGATTAGATATCCATCAATTTAAGCAACCTATTCTTGCCTTTTGGAGTTGAAGAGAAGAGGGTTTATTTCAATAAGGATTTTTCTTATCTAATTCAGCAAGGACAGAAGCTACCTGCATTGGGGAGAAGGAGCTGATTAGTAGTGGTTATGTGGGCATCCATGCCACAAAAGCCCTTATTTTTTCCAATGGAGGCTAGTTATTTAAACAACCTATTCTTGCCACTTCAAGTGGAAGAGAACAGGGTTGATTTCGATAAGGATTTTTCATACCTAATTCAGCAAGGACAGAAGCTACCTGCATTGGGGAGAAGGAGCTGCCTCGGGAAGGAAACGAACCTCACATTTGGGAGTTGCAGTCCACCCTTGTTCTTTTTTTCTTTCCTATCATAATTTCTTTAATTTCTAAGCTTGTAGTATAGTTAGGTTCTTGTTGTCTTCAAAAGTTTGTTTGTTGTTAGACCTTTCATGTTTATCAAGTTTAATGCAAATTTACTTTTCTGTTTCTTTTTTATCATCGCGAGTTAATTAAGTTAAGGGGAAGAATTATGGGAGGTTTGTGAATGTGAGCTATATGTGAAGGCTTGAGTTCCATTTATCCAATCTTCTAATCTGTGTGTGCTTAATACTAGCTTAGATCTATTTCGCCAGCCAAATTACGTTGTGTTTATTTTGAATTTGGGAAAAGGAAGAATAAGTTGAATTCACTGATTAGGATTAATTCTGATTAGGGGTTAGCCCAAGCGTAATTTAGGATACTAGGGAGTAACTCACTTAATGAATGCAATGATGAAATTGATAATCAGGCAAGTAATCAGAATTAGTTGTTATAACTCAAGATCTCTAGGAACAGTTTGTTGGAAGTAGCACTAAGAGTTGGAGCAATCTCATTGCTGTAACATTTAGTTTGGTGAAGCATAACCACCCCCCTAATTCAACCTGTACCTTAGTCATTTGAAGTGAATTGTTGTTTAGAGACCTAGACTTTAAATTTACCTGTGTTATTGTCAAGATTGAGTTCTAAGATTGAGTTCTCTCTATACCTTATGCAATTGAATCACTGGCTACCCCAAGTCTATTAAGAACAACTCAATACTTTAACTGTTCTAATACAATGTCATGTGGGATCGATACTTTTATTATCACTTGCTGCTACAAGGTTGTGTATACTTGCACACATTAAGGTGTTTTTCACTTAATTCATTGACACTCCTTATTTGCACCAGCATCCTGTACGATGAGGTTGTATAAGACCTAACCGATAATTACTAGACCACTCTAATAACGTCGTTTGTAAATTAGGGCTAATAATTCAATGATGACCATTAATGACTCAACCTGAATGTTGAGCGGGTTACGAACTCCTGTCTGCAGGGGTTTATCCTAAGACTAGTATGGGTGAGAGTGGCCATAGTTGCCGACTCAATAAGCCTACCTTCTCAGGGATGAAACCTCGTAAGGAGTGATAGCTCTTCAAATAAGAGTTATTTAGATATTTTTTAGTGGATTTATTAGTGCCTAAAACCATTAATTTTTACTCTTTAGATTTGAAAGTCCTTTTGAACTTGTGTTTTGTATTGCAAAAGTCCCTTGAGGGTAAAAAGCCTTCTTCTTGCTGGTTATTACATGTTTTGGTTAAATTTTGCTTAATTTTAGCTTGTGAAGGCCAAAGAAGCTAAGTGTCAATAATGCAAGGAAAGACTAGAGCCATGATGATGTTGGAGCATTAGCATTGTTGAAACAATTTTTAAGTTGATTGTTGGAGCATCTGTAATGTAGGAGCATCTTTAATGCTGGAGCATTTTCCAAAAGGATGTTGAAGCATTGTCATTGCTTGAGGCAGTCTCCTTAAGTATGTAGCAGTTTACACGGGGCAACTAGATTTAAATCATTTCGGCTATTTCCAATTTGACCCATTTGGACTATAGAGAGTATGGTGCACCAACGGGTCTTCACGAAACCCTATTTTCATCACTTGGGGGAGGTAGTTAAGCTTCATTAGGGTTGTTTATCAAAGTAGGGACTTAGAGAAGGAGAGAATTAGAGGCTTGGGCAGGAAGTAGCTGTTGTTTTCTTCAAGAAGAAGGAGAAGCTGAAGAATTGAGCAAATCTAGCACAAAATGGTGCAAAAGCAAGGAGCGATCATTATTCTAGCTTCCTACCATAAACTTTTCTTCTCCTGTCTTGAATTTGCATCTTCTTTTCTTTCTTCTAAGTACCTCATTTCTGTAATATATTGTATTTTAGATTTTATGCATCTTTTATTTTTTGTCACAAGCTAATTCTTTTTAAGGCAATGATTACAGGAACTTTTGTAATTTGGGATTGAGCTTAAGCTTTTGTATGCTTAAATTGTGATTGGATTTTAGTTGAATTTATTATTAATGTGGAACTAAAGTTGGCCATCTTCATTCCATAACATTTTCTTTGCTTTTGATTGCTAGAATCCGCTTTAGGTCTGATTACAAGTGAATACTTGCAGTGAAAATGGGTAGGTTAGGGATAACCATCCAACTAAAGTACAAGAGCAATGAACTTAATAAGGTAATTGAATGAGAATTTAATTGCTGAAAAATTTTGGTAATTCTGGGAAGAATCTTGTGTTAAATTGGTGTAGCATAATTTTGAATTTACAATTGCTCCAACATTATATCCTAGATTTCATAAAGAACCTCTAATCTGAGCCTATCACATTTGTTGTAGCATTTTCATCACTTTCAATCTTTGTTTCAACATTCTGCTAGTGAAGTTCACTTTGCCTTTATTCTTGTCATCCTTAAGTTGTTTTTTTTTTGTTACAACTTCTATTCAATATAATTAATTTGAGCTAGATAAACTTCGCGGTTTAGTCCCTGAGGATTCGATACTCGGTAGTCAAAATATCGTTTTATATTATTTTGATCGTGTGCACTTG
Organism: Trichosanthes cucumerina; assembly: GCA_036507285.1. NCBI lineage: Eukaryota > Viridiplantae > Streptophyta > Magnoliopsida > Cucurbitales > Cucurbitaceae > Trichosanthes > Trichosanthes cucumerina. Next base: position 66,318,300 of record CM071836.1, on the reverse strand, counting down.
CGCGTCGTGACAAGTTTTTGGCGTCGTTGCTGGGGACTAAGTTAATTTTTATCTTGTTTAAGTTGCTTTTGTGAATTTTGTCCTTTTTCTTGTTGGTTGTGTCTTGTTGTCTTTGTTGTGTGTTTTTATCTTTGTTGACTCTTGGTTATTGTTTCTGGTTGTGTGTTTGTAGATTGTGTTTGTTGAGCCTGCTGATAATTATTTTTCTACTTATTTATGGCTTATAATGAATTTAGGTGGTCTTCTATTACCAATGAGCAGACACCTTCTAGTTCTTTTCCTTTTAGATATCCCTATGCCAGTTTAGAGTCGTCTAGAGACGGGTATGGATCTTATGGCTATCAATTGCCTAATTATTATCATACAAAACCTATGATTTATGGAGATCCTATGTATGATACTAATCAGTGCAGTTGGACCTATGAACCTTATCCTAGTGGGTTTGAGTCATATCCTTCCTATGTTAAGGAAACCCATGTAGAAGATCAATCTTCCCTTGAAGAAATAATAATAAGATTTATGGAAATCACAAAAGAGAGGTATAGTATAATGGACGAGTCATTGAAGCGAATAACTGATAAACTTATCTCCCTCCGAGCACAGATGTATGTAGACTCTTCTAAGGTTGAGCTACCTAGGGAAAATAGTGAAGGAGGTCCCACTTATTTAGAATGTTCAGTGAGTCATTTGATCACTGACCCACTGATATGAAGGGAATGTAATCTCGCGCAGCGGAAGTACGATCGAATCGTCGTGGTATCGTTGCGAAATCCATTTTCTTAAAATTGAACTATCACATAGTATCTAGGCTAAACATGCAAAATTAAGAAGAAAAACTAGTAAGAACACTTACTTGTTGAAGAACCGTCTCCAAGTTTTCCTTCTCCTGTTCATGAACACTTCGTGATCACGATCTCAACGTCCTCGATCTCCTTGAACACTTAGTAACCGGACACTTCCACACGGTTTATCGGTTGTTCTTCCTTTGGTAGAAGGAGAGTGGTGGAACGCCTTTTTGGTGAGGGAAGGAGAGATTGAGAGAGGATTTTTAGAGAGAATTTTTTATTGTTGTTTTTGGTGAGAATCCAAAAAAATGAAGAACAAGCCTATCAATCCCTTCTTGCAATAGTGATAGGTGGAGTTGAAATCTCCACCAATTTACCATTTTACCACAACCATAGGTTATGCAAATCATATTTGCATAACCCCATATAATAAGATATCTCATATCTCATTATACAAATCACATTTGTATAATTGTGGAATTTTTAAATTGAATCACATTCAATTTAATTTCTCTCAATCTAATTTCTCCAAACTTTCCCTAATATGACAATTAGGCGAACCTATAGTTTGTTATGAATCTCATTAACATTAAACTATATAATATGTCATACATATCTCATATAAATTACATTATTGCCCTTTAGTGAACTTGAACACTTCAAATTCACAGTAAAACTATAAAGCTTCTATTAATCCAGATTGAGCCAACCGAGGGACCTAATGGACCTACAGTGACGAGCTCCAATGATCCGAGACTAACCTGTCAAACTCTTTGACCTGGTTAATCAACATTCATTAGCTACGGTAACACTCCACTAAAGCCCATAGCTGCACTCCCGTTAGTGTAAGACAAATTGTGTCCACTGATATAACCAATACCCATGAATCGACCCTTCACATGTTCTTCGTAGACACTGCTAGGTCAAATTACCGTTTTACCCCTGTGTCTACTTCTTGCTCCTTAAGTCTCCATTGCTCCTCTAATGAACAACAACCTTGTAGTGGTCCAACAATACACAACACCCTTTTCGGGCCAGTGAGAGGGTGAGTGCCCGTTGTCCAAGCCCTGAGACAACACTTAAGGGAACGACCTCTCTAGTTTCCCTAAGGTCGGGAACGAGTGAATTCCATCTCACGTAGTTAAGTTCCCAGCTCCCCACGTGGTCATATCCCTTAGAAGATATGTGTATTGGGCGAGTAATTGGGACCACCCTCACCCGTACTAGTCAAAGGACAAGCCTCCGCAGACTAGAGTCCGTAACACGCTCAGGATTCAGGTCGAGTCACTAATGGTCATCTACGAAGTTATTAGTCCCATACTGTTAATGGTATTACATTAGTAGGTCTAATAATTCACGGTTCGGTCTTGTACAATCTCATTGCACAAGATGCCCCCACTCGCATGTCAACCATATGAACGAGTCAGACCACCTCGTTTGTATCTAATACAAAGCTGGTTGCATCCACAACGTATCCAGGATTAAGTCTCCATCCCTATCCATATATTGTAGATCGTTCGGGTCATTAACTCGAACGTGATCCTCCATGTGTGTCCATTACACACCGTTCAAGTTCTTCTTCTCTCATAAATTCAATGACCCTTGAGCTTACTTTATTGGACAAAGTTTGTAAGATTTGCGAGACACAAAGTAATGAAATAAATTTCAAATGGTAAAATTACAAACAAAACGAGATTATGATATACATCACAACAAACTCCCACTTGGACTAAGCTAGTAGGGCAAACATACATTTTTCAAATGTACGATTATAATAAAGTAATACAATAAACTAGGGCATTGAAGACCCTTTACAATACTCCCACTTGCCCTAGTCTGAAAGCACTCGAAGACCTAGACTCAATTTTGAACGGGGTTCCAACTTCTTTGGGTTTGACACCAACAAGTGGGTCGGGCATCCCCAAATTCTGAAATGGTGTAAACTGCCTTTACGTCCATTCTAGAAGTCGAAAGGTGTTTCACAAACACTCTTCGACGGAACATTGTTCAAAATATAGACCGTAGTCTCCACTGCGTAACCCCTAAAAGAATCATCGACCGAACCATGTCCAACAGGGTTCTGTTTCTCCTCTCCGATACACCATTCTGTTGTGGCATACCAGGTGCTGAGAGTTGGGGCGTAATTTCGTATTATATCATATAGTCTTGGAATTCAGTGTCCATATACTTTCCACCTCGATTTGATCGAAGTGTTTTTATCGTGTTACCTAACAGGTTCTCAACCTCAGTCTTGTACTCCTTGAACTTTTCAAGAGTTTCAGACTTCCTATGCATTAGGTAAATATACCCATACCTTGAATAGTCATCTATGAAAGATACAAAGTATTCATAGCCACCTCGTACTTTAACACTCATCGAACCACAGAGGTCAAAATGTATAAGCTTAAAGGGCTCTTTGGCTCTATATCCTTTTCCACCAAAAGGACGTTTGGTCATTTTGCCTTTGATGCATGACTCACATGCCAGTAAATGGTTGTCTTCTAACTCGCTTAAAAGTCCACTCTTCACTAGTCTCTCAATCCTATTGAGATTAATGTGGCCTAACATTAGATGCCAAAGATCGACATTTTCTTTTGGAGAAACTTTTACTCTTTTAGTTCATGTTTCTACTGTTTTAAATAATCGTGTGTTCAAAATGCTATTGACCGAATTTGGTTTCAAAACATACAAATTAGACTCAAGTGAAGCAGAACAAATCAAATTGCCTTTGAAAGAAATAAACGTTTTATTATGTTCAAAGGAAATTGAAATACATTGTTCAATCAAGCAGGAAATAGAAACAAGGTTTCAAGTAAACCCTGGGACTATATACAGATTATCTAATAATAAGTAATTTCTGCCGAAAAAGAGCTTCACTTGCCGATTGCTTCAGCAGAGACAATCTCCCCGGATCCAACCCATAGAGTCACCTCACCCTCTCGCAGCTGCTGCAAGGAACTAATTCCCTGAAAAGAAAAACAAACGTGGTTAGTGATGCCCGAATCCAATATCTAGGCAGATTCATTACTCTCCACTAAACAAGTTTCAGTTACTAGTAAATCATATTTACCTTGATTCTTTCTCTAGGCAAGGAACTTGGGACAGTTTCGCTTCCAGTGGCCGTCCCCATTGCATTGGAAACACTTTCCTTTCTCTGCAACTTCCTTGACTATTTTTCCCTTTTGGGCGGCATCGCGATCAGTTTTGCCCTTCTTCATCTTCTTCCCTTTCGGGTGAGAAGGAGCTATAGGTTTTGTCCCAGAGGTCGAACCCCTGTGATAGGACCTGAAGGCAGCATTTGCCTCAGCTTCTGGTGTCTTGATTCTCATCAAAGACTGGAAGTTTTGTAACTCGTTCAGAAGGGTGGTCAGAGTGTAGATAATATTAACATAACAACATTGCTACGAAACTAAAGGAAACTCTTCGGAAGAGTCTCCAAGATGAAGCTGACCTTGCTCGACTAATCGATCGAAGCCTCGTTCATCTCCGCCATGTTGGGATGTATGTCCTAATCTCGTCTTGTTTGTAATTTTACCATTTGAAATTAATAAGAGTTATTTATTTCATAACTTTGTGTCTCGCAAATTTTACAAACGTTGTCCAATAAATAAGCTCCAGGGTCGTTGAATGTATGGGAGAACTAGAACTTTAACGGTGTGTAGTGGACACACAAGGAGGATCACGCTTGAGTTAATGACCCAAACGGTCTACAGTATATAGATAGGGTTGGAGACCTAATCCTTGATATGCTGTGGATGCGGCCCACTTTGTATTAGATGCAAACGAGGTGATCTTACTCGTTCATGTGGTTGACATGCTAGTGGGGGCATCTTGTCCAATGAGATTGTACAAGAATGGACTGTGAATTATTAGACCTACTGATGTAACACCGTTAACAGTATAGGACTAATAACTTCGTAGATGACCATTAGTGACTCCACCAATCTCGAGCGTGTTACTGCACTCTCTCATGCATGTAGGGTCTATCCTTTAACTAGTACTGGTGAGGGTGGTCACAGTTACTCACCAATATGCCTATCTTCTTAGGGACAGGACCAAGTAGGGAGTTGGGAACTTAACTACGCGAGATGGAACTCACTCGTTCTCGCCTTTAGGGGAACTAGAGGGGTTGTTCCCTTAAGTGCTATCTACAGGGCTTGGGCAACGGGCCCACCCTCTCACTGGGCCGAGAGGGGTGTTGTGTATGGTTCGACCATTACAACGTTGTTGTTCATTAGAGGAGCAGTAGGGACTTAAGAACCAAGAAGTAGACATAGGGGTAAAACGATAATTTGACCCAACAGTGTCTACGAACAACCTGTGAAGGGTCGACTAATGGGCATTGGTTATATTAGTGGACACAACTTGTCTTACACTGACGGGAGTGCAGCTACGGGCTTTAGTGGAGTGTTACCTTAGCTAATGAATGTTGATTAATTGGGTCAAAGAGTTTGACAGGTTAGTCTCGGATCATTGGAGCTCGTCACTGTAGGTCCATTAGGTCCCTCGGTTGGCTCAAACTGGATTAATAGAAGGTTTACAGTTTTGGTGTGAATTTGAAGTGTTCAAGTTCACTAGAGAGTAATTATGTCATTTATATGCGATGTGTATGACATATTATATTGTTTAATGTGAATGAGATTCATAATAAACTATAGATTAGCCTAATTGTCTAATTAGGGCTAATTTAGAGAAATTAGATTGAGAGAAATTATATTGAATGTGATTCAATTTCAAAATCCACAATTATGCAAATATGATTTGTATAATGAGATATGAGATATCTTATTATATATGGTTATGCAAATATGATTTTCACAACCTATGGTTGTGCTTAAATGGTAAATTGGTGAAGATTTCAACTCCACCGATCAACATTATATAAACCCTTTGCAAGAAGGATTTCTTCAGCTTGAGTTTCATTTTTTGGATTTCTCACCAAAAAAAAAAAACAATCATTCTCTCAACTCTCTCTCAATCTCTCCTCCCCTCTCACCAAAAACAGATCCACTTCTCTCCTTCTGCCAAACATTGAAGAACCGAGAAACGTTTTGGAAGTGTCCGGTTCGCTTGTTCGTTCGAGGTGATCAAGGACGTCGAGATCGTGATCACGAAGGGTTTGTGAACAGGAAAAGGAAAACTTGAAGAAGAGTTTTTCAACAAGTAGCGTATTTATCTTACTATTTTCCTCTTATTTTAATGTTTGATCTAGTTTCTATAGGATAGAAATGGTTTTAAGAAAACGGTTTTCGCAACGATACCACGGTGATTCAATCACCCTCCCACTGCGCGAGATTTCATTCCCTTCAATTGGTATCAGAACCAATCGTTGGCTTTATCGTTTGCATTTGTTTTCTTAAAATTAGGTGGGTATTTGCTTCAATTTAAGTGATAAAATGTGGATTGCATGATTGGATGTTTCGGTTTTGACACTAGTTTAGGTTTATTTTCTGTTCGATGAGATCAAATTGTAAAGGCCCGTGTTTTTGGGCAAAGTAGAAAATAAATCTAGTTTTTAAGTCCGTGTCTTTGGCGGAAAGAGTTGCTGTGAAGAAATCAGAGCGAAAACGGGCAAAAAAAAGAAGAAAACAGCAAAAGAGTTTGTTGTCCAGGCGACGACGTTGAGATGCTGTTCTTTGGCGTCTCAACGTTGTGCCTGCGGGAACAAGGTGTGCTGCAGGATAGCATTGCGTTACAACGCTGCTGGCGTTGGGAACGTTGGCGTGATGCTGAGTGCTGCTGCGTTGCAACGCTACCCACAACGTTGCAACGCTGCTTGCGTTAGTGGGCAATTCGCGAGGCTGAAGCGCTTGAACGTGGCCGTGATGCAGTTTATCAAAATGTTGGGCGTTTTTTAGTTATTCATTTATTTTATTTTATTTTTTAAAATGTAATATTTATTTATTTTAATTTAAATAATTAATTAATATTAATATTAATGTTATATTTATGTTAATTAATTTATTTATTGCTCCTAAGTGCAATAACCGGTCCAACTTTCGCTCTTTGATTATTTTTATGCATGAGATTTATGAATTAATTATTTCTATGTGCATAATGTATGTCATATAGATTTAAAATCTCACCTTAGGTTAAACATTTTATGCATCATATTTATATTATAAGTGTTATAATATATAGTATGCATGATAGGTTATATTATAAGTGTTATAATATAATGCAAGCATGCTTTTAATTTATTTAATGTAAGAGTTCTATTTCATACATTTAATTCATGTGATGAATATTTGTTATAGTATATAGTTATTCATGTGATGAATGATCAAGCACTATAACATAGAAATGCATGTAACCTAAGTTAATTATTAGTTTTAAAATGATTAGAACTTGAATAATTAGACTTAGGTTTTCTACTTCTAATAAGATTAGAATTAGGAAATCAAAATATGACCTTTGAATGGTGACTAATAAGTAACACTGTCTAAGGAAGGTTTTCTCTAAGGCTGCGGTATTTAAGTTGAGGCTTGCGGAACACCCCTACCAGGAAACCGACCAGGGAGTGAATTCGGTCCAGAGATTTTTAGGTTATATTATCGTGAGTGGCGTTAATTAAAAGTTGATTAATTTACTCACATAGACCTAAGTTAATAATGTTATTATAAACTTAAGCTTAATCAATATAAGCATTATATTGGTAGACTTAGGTAAATTTTAGCCGATTTATCTACATCATTCCCGAATAATATAAAGTGTTGAGTGGGAGGAAATAAAGTGTATAAGATACATTTGATTTTTCGACCACAAATCTCCGTTAAGTCCGCACTGTGAGATCCATACCTGGCCTCGTGGCGCAAATGGGAGCGTCCCCCTTCAGATGGTATTTGTATAGATCAATATCATAGTGGATGGAGATAGTACTTATAGTAAGTGGGAGCGGGACCTGTGAAAGTGAGACCCACGGTCTCTTCTTTCGTTTCACACCGTGAGACTCCTATGATCCGCCTGCTAGTTTGGCATGAACCAGACAATCCCATCGGAGGGTCTTGATCATAGGAGTCGGAACACCGTGAATTCCCGAAAGGGATACAGTTTCCTAGTTGGTTTTCCTTCTTGGTTCACCCTTCGGTAGCTATTGTTTGGATGGATACTTGGAAACTTAAAGATTGAGGGTGACATTCACGAGATTCATTAAAAGTTAATGAATTCGATCGAAAAATGGTAACTGGACGCCTAATGGAATAAGAGTTATTTTGGGATTAGGGTCTGGTTGAGATAGTCTCGTCCTAGAGGAGGAATGTTTCTTTTCACCCTTCTGTGGTGGTCGTTCTAAACCTTTGGGATATCATTGCAAATTGTTAATGACCTAGGGATCATAGGATAAAATTTTTGCTAAAACATTTTAAGTTTTCAAAAAGTTTTTTGCGAGACTCACACAAAGCTTTTATTTGATTTTTTAGCAAAAATGTCTAGCTCAATAATAGTGTTACTAGCTTCGGACAAATTAGTGAGAGACAATTTCCAAACTTGGAAAAACAATATAAACACGATACTAGTAACCGACGACCTTAAGTTCGTTCTTACTAAGGAGTGTCCTCACTTCCCGAGCTTGACTGCGTCACGAAGTGTTCGTGATGCATACGATCGGTGGATCAGGGCAAATGAAAAGGCCAAGGTCTACGTAATTGTCAGCTTGTCTTATGTACTGACAAAGAAGCATAAGTTGATGGTTACCGCTAAGGAGATCATGGAGTCACTACTGGATATGTTTGGACAACAGTCCTTTAAAGTCCGGCATGACTCTCTCAAACACGTCTTCAACGCCCGGATGAAGGATGGGATGTCTATCCGAGAACATGTTCTAGGCATGATGACCCACTTTAATCTGGCGGAAATGAATGAGGCTTCGATCGATGAGTCGAGCCAGGTCAACTTCATCTTGGAGACTCTTCCGAAGAGTTTCCTTCAGTTTCGTAGGAATGTTGTTATGAACAAAATTAGCTACACTCAGACCACCCTTCTGAACGAGTTACAGAACTTCAAGTCCTTTATGAGGATCAAGAAACCGGAAGATGAGGCAAATGTTTCCTACAGGTCCTATCACAGGGGTTCGACCTCTGGGACAAAATCTGTGGCTCCTTCTCATTCGAAATGGAAGAAGAAGAAAATGAAGAAGGGTAAAGCTGACAGAGGAAGGAAAGTGTTTCCACTGCAATAGGGTCAACCACTGGAACCGAAATTGTCCCAAGTTCCTTGCCGACACGAATAATACAGGTAAATGTGATTTACTAGTAACTGAAACCTGTTTAGTGGAGAGTAATGACTCTGCCTGGATATTGGATTCAGGCACCACTAACCACGTTTGTTCTTATTTTCAGGGAATTAGTTCCTCGCAGCAGCTGCGAGAGGGTAAGGTGACTCTACAGGTTGGATCCGGGGAGATAGTCTCTGCTGCAACGATCGACGAAGTGAAGCTCTTTTTCGATGGGAAATACCTATTATTAGATAATATGTATATAGTACCAGGGTTTACTAGAAACATTGTTCTATTTCCTGCTTACTTGAACATCGTATTTCTGTTTCTTTTAGTGGTAATAAAGCGTTTATTTCCGGAAATGGATACTTGATTTGTTCTGCTTCACTTAAGTCTAATCTGTATGTTTTGAAACCTAATTCGGTCAAAAGCGTTTTGAATACTGAATTATTTAAAACAGCAGAAACATGAACTAAAAGAGTAAAAGTATCTCCAAAAGAAAATGCCCATCTTTGGCATCTAAGGATAGGCCACATTAATCTCAAAAGGATTGAGAGACTAGTGAAGAATGGACTTCTAAGCGAGTTGGAAGAAAACTCTTTACAGGTGTGTGAGTCATGCCTCGAAGGCAAAATGACCAAACGTCCTTTTAGGGGAAAAGGATATAGAGCCAAAGAGCCCCTTCAGCTTATACATTCTGACCTCTGTGGTCCGATGAGTGTTAAAGCACGAGGTGGTTAAGAATACTTTGTATCTTTTATAGATGACTATTCAAGGTATGAGTATATTTACCTAATGCATAGGAAGTCTGAAACTCTTGAAAAGTTCAAGGAGTACAAGACTGAGGTTGAGAACCTGTTAGGTAAAACGATAAAAACACTTCGATCGAATCGAGGTGGAGAGTATATGGACAATGAATTCCATGACTATATGATAGAACACGGAATTTCGTCCCATCTCTCAGCACCTGGTATGCCACAGTAGAAATGTGTATCGGAGAGGAGAAACAGAACTCTGTTGGACATGGTTCGATCGATGATGAGCTATGCTCGTCTACCTGTTTCTTTTTGGGGTTACGCAGTGGAGACTATTGTGTATATTTTGAACAACATTCCATTGAAGTGTATTTGTGAAACACCTTTCGAACTCTGGAATGGACGTAAAGGAAGTTTACACCATTTCAGAATTTGGGGATGTCCGACCCACGTGTTGGTGTCGAACCCGAAAAAGTTGGAACCCCATTCAAAATTGTGCCTATTCGTAGGTTACCCAAAAGACATTAGGGGTGGTCTATTTTACAATCCTAAGGAAAATAGGGTGCTTGTGTCAACAAATGCCACTTTCCTTGAGGAATATCATGTCAAGGATCATTTGCCTAGAAGCAAAATCGTGTTGAACGAAATGGACAGTATATCAACAAGGGTTGCTGATAGGGCTAGTACGTCAACAAGTGTTGTTTATCTTAGCACGTCTTGTCAAGTCCATTCCCAAGAGTTGGAATGTCTCGACGTAGTGGGAGGGCTGTGAGACAGCCTGAACGTTATATGGCTTTAGCTGAAACCTAAGTCGTCACCCTTGATGATGACTGCGAGGATCCATTGACCTATAATAAGGCAATGGCAGACGTTGACAAGGACGATTGAATTAAAGCTATGGACCAGAAAATGGAGTCGATGTACTTCAATTCTGTCTGCGAGCTTGTGGATCAATCGGATGGGGTAAAACCTATTGGTTGCAAATGGATCTACAAGCGTAAACGTGACATTGATGGGAAGGTGCAGACCTTCAAAGCACGACTAGTGGCAAAGGATTTTACCCAGGTTGAAGGAGTTTACTATGAGGAAACCTTTTCACCTGTTGCCATGGTAAAGTCGATCAGGATCCTTCTGGCCATTGTTGCATATTATGACTATGAGGTATGGCAGATGGATGTTAAGACTGCCTTTTTGAATGGCAACCTCGACGAAACCATCTACATGGACTAGCTCAAGGGGTTCATAGCCCAAGGCAAAGAGCAAAAGGTTTATCGGCTTCGTAGGTCTATTTATGGACTGAAACAAGCCTTGCGGTCTTGGAATATAAGGTTTGATGAGGCGATCAAATCTAATGACTTTGATCAGAATGTTGACGAGCCTTATGTCTATAAGAAAATCGTCGACAAAACTGTTGCATTTCTGGTATTGTACGTGGATGATATCCTTCTCATTGGGAATGATGTAGGATTTCTTACTGACGTAACGAAATGGCTAGCTTCGCAATTACAAATGAAATATTTGGGAGAAGCACAGTATGTTCCAGGTATCCAGATTGTCCGAAACTGGAAAAACTGAACGTTGGCCATGTCTCAAGCGTCTTATATTGACAAGATGTTGTCGAGATATAAGATGCAGAACTCGAAGAAGGGCTTGCTGCCTTTCAGGCATCGGGTTCACATGTTTAAGGATCAATGTCCTAAGACACCTCAAGACGTTGAGGATATGAGACGGATCCCTTATGCTTGAGCTGTAGGGAGCCTGATGTATGTCATGTTGTGTATTAGGTCCGACATCTGTTCGGCAGTAGGGGTTGCCAGTAGGTATCAATCCAATCCAGGATTAGATCACTAGACGGTCGTAAAGGCAATCCTCAAGTATCTTAGGAGAACGAGGAACTAGAGCTGAGTGTATGGGAGTGGGGATTTGATCTTTACAGGATACACATATTCTGACTTTCAGAGCGATAAGGATGAAGGGTCGAATCCCGCAGCGGAAGCGATTGTGAATCGCGTGTTCTTATTTTGTAACATGGATTTCAATCAAGATCAAATATAACTAAGATTAAGCGTGCTATAAGATATTGGACAACAAGTAATTACCTTTGAAGAACTCTTTCTTCAAGTGCTCCTTCTCCCACGATCCCGATCTTAGCGACTCGAACCCGAACAAATGAAAACACCACCACCAGATCTTCTCCGTTGTTCTCTAGGTGAGGGAGGAATGTGGGTTCCTTTAGGATAAGGTGTGGGGTTGTGAGAGAGGTTGTGATTTTGTGGAACTTTTCCAACAACACAAATAGTTGATAATCTAGGGTTTTCAAAGATTTTTTACTTTTCCACAAAGTTGAAACTCATGCAACTATTTATAGGGAAATGGGATGGAAATTACAATCCTATCCCTCCTTCATTCTCTCATTAGTATATAGTTTATATTTGAATCTAATTCACATAAAAACCATATATTATATCAATTATATCACATATAACTGATACAACACCTCATATATGAAATTGAACACTTCAATTTCATTCCTAACTTTATACCTTCAATATTATCATGTTGAGCCAATGGAGGGACCTAATGGACCTACAGTTCATGAGCTCCAATGATGTGAGATTAACTGATCAAACTCTTTGATCCAGTTAATCAATATTCATTAACTACAAATCACTCCACCATAGACTTTTAGTTGCACTCTCCTCATTGTAGATTATATTGTGTCCATTGATATAATCATTACCTATGAGTCGACCCTTCACAGGTTGTTCACAATCACAGCTGGGTCAAATTACCGTTTTACCCCTTTGATTACCTCTTTGCTCCTTAAGCACCACTGATCCTTTAATGAACAAAAAGTTTAAGGTCCTACAATAGACTCATACCCTCTTAAGTTAATTTAAAGGGTGGGCCCCGTTTTTCAAGATCTGGACTCAGTTCTTAAGGGAAAAACCTATCTAATTCCTTAGTGTAGGAATGAGTGAATTCCATCTTGTATAGTTAAGTCTCCAGTGAAGGGATGAATCCCGCAGCGAAAGCGATTGTTCATCGCGTGTTCTTAATTTACTTATATGGATTACAATCAAGAACTAATCTAACTAGATTAAGCATGCATTTCTACAAGATGGACAATAAGAATTATACCTTTGAAGAACTCTTTTTTCAAGTGCTCCTTCTCCCACTATCACGATCTCAACTACGAACCTGAATGATCACGGACAATACCACTGGGTCTTCTCCGTTGTTCTCTAGGTGGGGGAGGAAGGTGGGTTCCCTTTAGGTGAGGTGAGATGTTTTTTAGATTGTAATTGGAACTCTTTCCAACACAATGTGATAGAATGCTAGGGTTTTGTTGAAAAACCTTAACAACAAATTGCATCTCATGCAACTATATATATAGAGAAATAGGATGGAAATTACCATCCTATCCCTCCTTTATTCTCTCACTATTATATGGTTTATATGTGAATCTAATTCACATTAAAACCATATATTATATCAATTATATCATATATAATTAATATAACACCTCATGTATGAAATTGAACACTTCAATTTCATTCCTAACTTTATACCCTCAATATAACCATATTGAACCAACGGAGGGACCTAATAGACCTACAGTTCATGAGCTCTAATGATTTGAGATTAACTGATCAAACTCTTTAATCTAGATAATCAATATTCATTAACTACAAGTCACTCCATTATAGACTTGTAGCTGCACTCTTCTCACTGTAGATTATATTATGTCCATTGATATAATCATTACCCATGAGTCGACCCTTCACAGGTTGTTCGTAATCACAGTTGGGTCAAATTACCGTTTTACCCCTGTGATTACCTCTTTGTTCCTTAAGCACCACTGATTCTCTAATGAACAACAAGTCTAAGGTCCTACCATAGACTCATACCCTCTTAAGTCGGGCTAGAGGCGGGGGCCCCGTTGTTCAAGACACGAGTCGGGTTCTTAAGGGAACAACCTATCTAATTCCTTAGTGTAGGAATGAGTGAATTCCATTTTGTATAGTTAAGTCCCCAGCTACATACGAGGTTCTGTCCTTGAGAAGGTAGGCTTATTGAGTCGGCTACAGTCCACTCTCACCCATACTAGTCTAAGGACTAACCCCTATAAGCAGGAGTTCTTAACTTACTCAAGATTCAGGTCGAGTCACTAATGACCATCTATAAATTATCGGGTCTTATCCTCATTAATTGTTACAATCGTTACACTAATAATTTGTAGTCCGGTCTTGTATGAACTTTTCATACAGGATGCCCTCACTCGCATGTCAACTACATAAATGAGTTGGATTACCTCATTTGTACTAATTATAAAGTGGGTCGCATCCATGGTGTTACCAGAATGAGGTTTACAACCTTATTCTTATACCATAGGCCATTTAGGTTATATTCTTGAACATAATCCAAATAGTGTCCACTACACTAAAGTTCAAGATATATTATAACCTTGGAGCTTAGTTTATTGGATTTATAAAGCAAGAATATAATTTGATCAAAACAAATAACTCTTTATTTATTTGATCAAAATTACACAAGTTTAGGTCACAAATCCCAACAATCTCCCACTTGACCTAAACCTTGTGGAGTACTAAAATATTACAGTAATGTAAATACAATAAACTAGGGCATTTAACCCCTTTGTACAGAATACTCCCACTTGCCCTAGTTGGGGAAGACTTGTAAGCCTAGACCTTCTGGGTGACTCTCAAACACTTTAGCCGTGAGAGCCTTTGTTAAAGGATCAGCAACGTTGTGCTCCGAGGCTATCTTCATGACGATCACTTTTCCTCGATGCACGATCTCCCGGATGAGATGATATTTTCGCTCAATATGCTTTCCCCTCTTGTGACTTCGGGGTTCTCGTGAATTTGCCACGGCACAAATGTTATCACAATACATCGTGATGGGCATACTCATGTTTGGAACAACTTCCAAATTTAGCATGAATTTCCTTAACCAAACGACCTCTTTAGCTGCTTCACAAGCTGCTACATATTCGTCCTCCATGGTGGAATCAGCGATGCATCCCTGCTTGACCATTCGCCATACTACAACTCCTCCGTTAAGAGTGAAAGTCAGAATCCGTGTATCCTGTAAGGATCAAATCCTTAGCCCCATACACAAGCATGTAGTTCCTTGTTCTCCGTAGATACTTAAGGATTGTTTTAACCGTTGTCCAGTGTTCAGTTCCTGGATTGGATTGATACCTACTCACCATTCCAACTGCAAAACAGATGTCTAGCCTAGTACACAACATGTCGTACATCAGGCTCCCAACATCTGATGCATAAGGAATCTGTCTCATATCCTCAACTCCTTGAGGTGTCTTAGGACACTGTTCCATTGACAAATGAACTCCATGTCTAAAAGGCAATAAACCCTTTTTAAGTCTTGCATCTTAAACCTCAACAACACTTTGTCGATGTAAGATGTCAGAGACAGGGCTAGTGTTTTATTCTTACGGTTCTGGACAATCTGGATCGAAAGAACAAACTGCGCTTCACCCAAATCTTTCATTTGGAATTGCGTAGCTAGCCAATTCTTAATGTTAGTAAGATATCCTACATCATTACCAATGAGTAAGATATCATCCACATATAGAACTAGGAATGTGACAGTACTATTGATGATTTTCTTGTAGACACAAGGTTCATCATCATTCTGATCAAAGCCATAGGATTTGATTGCCTCATCAAATCTTATATTCCAGGACCTAGAGGCTTGTTTCAGCTCATAAATTGACCTTTTAAGCCTGCAAACCTTTTGCTCTTGTCCTGGTTCAATGAACTCTTTGGGTTTGTCCATGTAGATGTTTTCCTCAAGATTGCCATTCAAAAAGGTTGTCTTGACATCCATTTGCCATACCTCATAATCATAATATGCGGCAATGGCAAGTAGGATACAGATAGACTTTACCATAGCAACAGGTTAAAAGGTTTCCTCATAGTCAACACCTTCAACCTGGGTATAACCCTTTGCTACTTGTCTAGCTTTAAAGCTTTGCACCTTTGCATTTACACCACACTCTCTCTTGTAGATCCACTTACAACCTATAGGTTTTACCCCATCAGGTTTATCCATAAGATTCCAAAAAAAATTGAAGTACATAGACTCCATTTCATGGTCCATGGCTATGATCCATTTGTCTTCGTCTTTGTCAACCATCGCTTGACTATAAGTCGATGGATCCTCACAGTTGTCATCTGGTATAACAACTTGGGTTTCTGTTAAACTCATGTAACGGTCAGGTTGTGTTATAACCCTCCCACTACGTCGAGGCATACTCAACTCATGAGATGGACTCTCTTGACTAGACAAGCTAGTATCAACAACTCTTGTTGACGTACTAGTTTTATTAGCAACCTTTGCTGTTGTTCCGTCTTACTCACTGAACACAATTTTACTTCTTGGTTTGTGGTCCTTTATGTGGTCCTTCTCTAAGAAAATGGCTTTTGTCGACAAAAAAACCTTATCTTCCTTAGGATCATAGAATAAAGCACCTCTTGTTTCTTTTGGGTAGCCTACGAATAAGCACAACTTTGAACGTGGATCCAACTTCTTTGAATTTGTCACAAGCACATGTGTTGGACAGCCCCATATTCTAAAATGACATAAACTACCTTTATGTCCTTCCAGAGTTCAAAAGGTGTTTCAAAAACACTTTTGATGGCACATTGTTCAAAATGTATACCGCAATCTCTATTGCGTATCCCCAAAAGGAATTAAGGAGATGCGCATAACTCATCATTGATCGAACCATGTCCAAAAGGGTTCTATTTCTCCTTTTCGATACACCGTTTTGCTGTGGTGTACAGGGAGCTGAGAATTGGGATGTAATTCCATGTTCTATCATATAGTTCTGGAATTTTAAATCTATGTACTCTCCACCTCGATTATATCGAAGTGTCTTAATCGTTTTACCTAATTGATTTTCAACTTCAGTCTTGAATTTCTTGAACTTTTCAAGTGCTTCAGACTTGTGATGCATTTGGTAAATATGCCCAAATCTAGAATCATCATCTATAAAAGAGATGAAATATTCATAACCTCCTTTGGCTTTTACATTTACCGGACTACAAAGGTCTGAATATATAAGCTCAAGAGGTTCTTTGGCTCTATAACCTTTTCCACTAAAAGGTCTTTTAGTCATTTTGCCTTCCAGGCAGGATTCACATACAGGTAAAGTATTTTTCTTCTGACTCATTTAGAAGTCCATTCTTTACCAATCTCTCAATCTTATAGAGATTAATGTGACCCAATCTAAGATGCCAAAGATCAACATTTTCTTTAGGAGAAATTTTGCGTTTCTTAGTTTGTGTGTTTGCAGTTTTAAATAATTCAGTGTTCAAAACCATTTTGATTGAATTAGGCTTTAAAACATACAACCCATTTTCTAATGAAGTTGAACATATTTCTACTCCTTTCTTCAAAATAAACATTTTATTTATAGAGAAATAAACAAAAATACATTGTTCTATAAGGCAAGAAATTGAAATATGGTTTCTAGTTAACTCTGGTATCACTAATATATTGTCTAACAACATATATTTCTTGCCAAAATAAAGCTTCATCATGCCTACTACTACAGCTGAGACGACTTCTCCATTTCCAACTCGGATCGTTATCTCTCCTTTCTGTAGCTGCTGCCAGGAATCAATTCCCTTTAAAAAAGAGAAAACATGATTAGTGGCGCCTGAATCAAGTATCCAAGCAATTTTATCATTGTCCACTAAACAAGCTTCGAAGCAAAGTAAATTATATTTTCCTTCCTTCTTCTTTTCTGCAATGTACTTCGGACAGTTCCATTTCCAATGCCTCTCTTCGTTGCAGTGGAAACACTTTCCTTTATCTGTAAATTCTTTGATTTTCTTGCCCTTCTGGGCGGTAGCTTTGTCAGCTCGTTTCCCTTTACCAACCTTCTTCATGTTCTTTTTCTTCCCTTTAAGTTTAGAAGAAGATGAAGCCACTTTTTTTGTTCCAAAGGTCGAACCTCTGTGATAACTCCTACTGGCAACATTTGCCTCACCTTTCGATCCCTAAATTTTCATCAAAGATTGAAAGGTGTGGAGTTCATTCAGTAGGGAGGTGAGATTAAAAGTAAGCTTGTTCATAACAACATTACTTTTAAACTGTAGGAAACTATCTGGAAGGGTTTCCAGAATGAAGCTAACCTGGATCGATTCATCGATGGAAGCACAATTCGACTCCGCGATGTTCAAGTGTACAATCATATCCAGGACATGATCCCGAACAGATGAACCCTCTGGCATCCTCAAGTTGAATATGTACTTGAGGGCATTGTGTCGGGCCTGTGTGGACTGTTGTCCAAACATACCCTGCACCGAATTTATGATTTTCTTAGCGGTCATCATGCCCACATGCTTCTTGGCTAATATGTCAGACATACTTGCCACCATGTAGACCTTGGCCTTATCATTGGCCTTGATTCATCGATCATATGCATCACGAACATTTCGTGACGCATTCGAGCCTGCCACCTGAGGACACTCCTCAATTAGCACAAACTTCAGATCATCCACTACCAATATAGTGTTGAGTTTGTTTTCCATGTCATCATATTCTCTCCGGTTAACTTTTCCGCACCCAATAAGGAAATTATAGAGCTAGACATTATGCTGAAAATTTACAAACAAAACTTGTATGAGTTTCTTGCTATAATTCTAATCCAATCATGTTTTAGCTAATTATCAAATGATTCCTAGGTCATTCATAATTTGCAATGATACTCCAATGGTTTAGAATGTATGACACCGAAGGGTAATAAAAAACACTCCTCCTCTGGATCCAGACACTCTTGACCAAAACCTAATGTCTGAATAACTCTTATTCTTATAGGCTTTAGTTACCACTATTCGGTCATGATACATACACTACTTATGTACCTCATGAGTGTAACCCTCTGTCGTTAGACCCAAGAGTCCCCATCCAATAAAATCCGCCGAAGGGAGGACTATATTGAAAAAAAGACTAAGGAAATCTTTATCCCTTTCGGGTGTCTACTGTGTTCGATCTCCTATGATCAAGCCCTCCGAAGGGATTGTCTGGTCCAGGCCAAACTAGCAGGCTGACCATAGTGATCTTACGGTATAAACCGACTTAAGAGACCATAGGTTTTGTTTTCACTAAACCTGCTCCCACTCACTGTAACTCTTTATATTAAGCCTAGGATTTCTGGTTTATTAACCCCTTAATAAACCCGCTGATGCTACTGTAATTTATAAACTCTCTGATTAAATTTCACTCCTAGGTCAGTTCCCAGGTAGGGGTGTTCCGTTTCCGTCAGCTTAAATACCCCAGCCTAGACAGAACCTTCCTTAGACAGAGTTCCTCTTTTAATCATTGTTTATAAATTACATGGTTCGTAATTCTAATCTAATTAGAACTAGATAACCTAAGATCGATTATTTCCATGTTCTAAACATTTTAAAACTAATAATTAACCTTAGGTGACATGCATACTATGTCATGGTGCTTGATCATTCATCTCATGAACAATAAAAGATACATAGCATAATCATCTCATGAATTATAATGCATGTCAATGTTGTCCATAAATTAATATAACACTTTATATTAATTAATCATGCAAACTATATAATATAACTCTTTATATTATAAATGATGCATGGAAATGCTTAACCTAAGGTGGGATTTCTAAATTAAAAGCATACATTAATCATGACAATAATTACACAACAATTGCATAATTTAAATAGCAAAATTAGACCAATTTTGGCACCCTAAATTAAATTTTAATTAATATAATTTAATTATATTAACTAAAATTAAATAAATTAAAAATAAATTAAATATACAATGTTTTTATATTTAATATACAATTAAAAAAACCTGTTTTCGCCCGTTTGAAGATTGCTAAGACGCCTTCGGCGTTGCAACGCTGATGGCAACGTTGCAACGCTGCGCCTTATTCGTTTCTGTCCGTTGGAGCACGTTGCGAAACGCCTTCGGCGCAACGCTGCCTCTGATGCGCGCCTCCTTCCGCAAGTGCAGCATTGCAACGCCAATGAACAGCGTTGCAACGCTGCACACAGACAACAAGGGTGATTCTCCATTTCTTGCTCGTTTTCACTCTGTTCTTCTGAGCAACAACTTTGCCTCGATCGACACAGACTTACAGACTTGATTTACATAATAAAATGTCCAAACTAATAGACCCTTACATTGAACAATTAAATGAAATTATGTAAATCTAAGTGCTAAAATTGAAAACGTTTAATTCGCAAACCGTTCATTCATCTCATGAAAAACAGTAAATCCCACCTCGTTCATGATAAATCCAGAACAAAAATTAAGAACACAATTGGGCTCTGATACCAATTGAAGGGATCGAATCCCGCAGCGGAATCGATTGTTTATCGCGTGTTCTTAATTTAGTTACATGAATTATAATCAAGAACTAATCTAACTAGATTAAGCATGCATTTCTACAAGATGGACAACAAGAATTATACCTTTGAAAACTCTTTTTTCAAGTGCTCCTTCTCCCACGATCACGATCTCAGCAACACGAACCCGAATGATCATGGGCACTACCACTGGGTCTTCTCCGTTGTTCTCTAGGTGAGGGAGGAAGGTGGGTTCCCTTTAGGTGAGGT
The DNA here is from genome assembly GCA_036507285.1 of Trichosanthes cucumerina. Classification (NCBI taxonomy): domain Eukaryota; kingdom Viridiplantae; phylum Streptophyta; class Magnoliopsida; order Cucurbitales; family Cucurbitaceae; genus Trichosanthes; species Trichosanthes cucumerina. Next base: position 66,297,890 of record CM071836.1, on the reverse strand, counting down.
GAGATGTTTGTGAGATTGTAATTGGAACTCTTTCCTACACAATGTGAGAGAATGCTTGGGTTTTATTGAAAATCCTTAACCACAAATTGCATCTCATGTAACTATATATTATAGGGAAATAGGATAGAAATTACCATCCTATCCCTCATTTATTCTCCCACCATGGTAAAGTCGATCAAGATCTTTCTCCCCATTGCCGCATATTATGACTATGAGGTATGGAAGATGGATGTCAAGACCAACTTTCTGAATGGAAACCTTGACGAAACCATCTACATGGACCAACTCAAGGGGTTCATAACCCAAGGCCAAGAGCAAAAGGTTTGTCGGCTTCATATATCTATTTATGGACTGAAACAAGTCTCGAGGTCTTGGAATATAAGGTTTGATGAGACGATCAAATCTTATGGCTTTGTTCAGAAAGTTGAAGAGCCTTGTGTCTATAAGAAAATCGTCGACAAAACTGTCGCATTTTTGGTATTGTACGTGGATGATATCCTTCTCATTGGGAATGCGGTAGGATTTCTTACTGATGTAAAGAAATGGCTAGCTTCGCAATTCCAAATGAAAGATTTGGGAGAAGTACAGTATGTTCTATGTATCCAGATTGTCCGGAACTGGAAGAACAGAACGCTGGCCATGTCTCAAGCGTCTTATATTCACAAGATGTTATCTAGATATAAGATGCAGAACTCCAAGAAGGGTTTGTTGCCTTTCAGACATGGGGTTCACCTGTCTAAAGATCAATGTCCTAAGACTTCTCATGAGGTTGAGGATATGAGACGGATCTCCTATGTTTCAGCTGTAGAGACCCTGATGTATGCCATGTTGTGTACTAGGCCCGACATCTGTTATGTAGTAGGGATTGTCAGTAGGTATTGATCAAATCTAGGATTAGATCACTGGAGGGACGTAAAGGCAATCCTCAAGTATCTTAGGAGAACGAGGAACTACATCCTAGTGTATGGGAGTGGGGATTTGATCCTTACGGGATACACAGATTCTGACTTTCAGACCGATAAGGATTCTAGGAAATCCACTTCGGGGTCAACCTTCATTCTTAATGGAGGAGTTGTAGTATCGCGAAGCATCAAGCAGGGATGCATCGCTGATTCCACTATGGAAGCTGAGTATGTTGCGGCTTGTGAAGCTGCAAAGGAAGTTGTTTGGCTTAGGAAGTTCATGATGGATTTGGAAGTTGTTCCAAATATGAACTTGTCGATCATGCTGTTTTGTGACAACAGTGGTGTTGTAGCCAACTCCAGAGAGCCTCGGAGTCATAAGAGAGGCAAGCACATTGAGCGGAAGTATCACCTGATACAGGAGATTATGCACCGCGGTGACGTGACAGTCATGCCGATAGCGTCAGAGCACAACGTTGCTGATCCATTTACAAAAGCCTTCACAGCTAAGGTGTTTGAGGGTCACCTAGAGAGTCTATGTCTTCGAGTGCTTCCTGACTAGGGCAAGTGGGAGTATTGTAAAGGGGTATTCAATGCCCTAGTTTATTTTAGTACTTTATTGTAATCTATTGTACATTTGAGAAATGCATGTTTGCCCCACTAGCTTAGTCCAAGTGGGAGTTTTTTGGGATGTATGTTCTAATCTCGTCTTGTTTTTAATTTTACCATTTGAAATTAAATAAGAGTTATTTGTTTCATCACTTTGTGTCTCGCAAATTTTACAAACTTTGTCCAATAAACTAAGCTCTAGGGTCATTGAATATATGAGAGAACTAGAACTTGAACGGTGTGTAGTGAACACACAGGGAGGATCACGTTTGAGTTAATGACCCGAACAGTCTACAGTATATGGATAGGGTTGGAGACCTAATCCTGCATACGCTGTGGATGCGACCCACTTTGTATTAGATACAAACGAGGTGATCTGAGTCGTTCATGTGGTTGACATGCGAGTGGGGGCATCCTGTGCAATGAGATTGCACAAGACCGGACCGTGAATTATTAGACCTACTGATGTAACACCGTTAACGGTATGGGACTAATAACTTCGTAGATGACCATTAGTGACTCGACCTGAATCCTAAGCGTTTTACGAACTCCTGTCTGCGGGGATCTGTCCTTTAACTAGTACGGCTGAGGGTTGTCACGTTACTCACCCAATATGCCTATCTTCTAAGGGACAGGACCAAGTAGGGAGCTGGAAACTTAACTACGCGAGATGGAATTCACTCCTTCCCGCCTTTAGGGAAACTAGAGGGGTTGTTGATAACTCACCATAAGGGAGTTATTTTACTAGAATTTTAGTGTTTAATTCATTTGAATGTCATTTATTTTAGTGATCCTCGTGTTATTTTATCCCTAAATTATGTGTGTTAGCATCAAAATCTTGAATTTAAGCATTAGGTGCAAAAAGAATTAATTTTGATGTTTCTGTTCGTTAATTTAAGAAATATAGGAAAATAAGCTTACGGTTAATTAAAGACCGAAATTTGAGATTTTTATTAACTCCAAAAATCCTTCTGTATTTAGTTTGATTTATAATTGACTTCATTAACTTATTTGGGATTTTTCTGTGGGTAAGAGATGTTTAAAAATTATAAGAGTCCCTAAGGGCATTTTAGACATTTTACCTGAAGGGTAATATGGTCCTTTTATCCTTAAGGATATTTTTGTAATTTGTGGAGTTTGGGCAACACCATCTTGTATAAGAAGGCTAGGGTTTACAAGTGTGAAAGATGGAGAAGGAGAAGTGGCAAAAGAGGAAGAGATCGAGAGAGAACGGGCGATTGCTACAGCAAAGGTGTGCATTGGAGAGGAAAACAATGATGGTTCCATTGCTGCAGCAATCGTGGGAGTGAGGAAAAATTGAAGTTTCAGGGTGTCATTGCTGTAGCAAAACCGAGATGCCATTGTTGTAGCAAAAATTGAGAGCATCAGTGCAGTTAGATTTTCACAGACGTCGTTCACGAAGTTTACGATTTCGGGACATTGAACCGTTGGATTTTGCTACAATTTTATCAGCCTGTTGAGGACACATAGAGCTTCATGTTTAACGGTTGGATCGTCGTTTAGAGTTTCGTTGTGTCGGATATCGCTGTCACGTTGGGCGACCTATGCAGTTCAGCTTTTCACAAACGACGCTTTCAAAGTTGTCGTTTGCTGGAGTTTCAACCATTGGATCGTGCTGCAATTTTGTCAGCATGTCAGAGACTCATAGGCCTTCGGTTTTAACGGTTGGATCATCGTTCGGAGTTTCGGTGTATCCGATATCACTGTCGCACAAAACCTAAAAAAATACTGTTGCGATCGAGCCCTTTGCTGAAGCAATTGACAACACTGTTGCTGAAGCCAACCAAAGGCTTTGGTGAAGCAAAGTGCTCTGCTGCAGAACATCGACAGAGGGTTGCTGCTAGGCAATTGCTGTAGCAAAGCAAGCCCACCGGCTATGTAACGTTTTTCCTATCTTTAAGTGTTATTGTTTGCTATCAACCGCCAATTTAATACTGAATTTTTAGGTTGTTTACGTACTGATTTAGACTACTTTTGCTCACTGTTTTAGGCATAACTCGTGACTATTTTAGTCTAGAATCGTGGTTGTTTTAGGCTAACATAGGGAACATTGTTTGTTGTTTTGCATGAACTCCTTGATCAATAAAAGCATGCTTAAACTAGAGATATGTGACTCACATTCCATCATGAACTAATTTGTCTTAGGCAAGGGTTAGGTTGTTTTAATGTAATTTTGGATTAATTTTATGGTTGATGCCATTGATTGAATTTATGAAATTTTATTGAATTTAACGTTGCATGGGAATTAAAATTGGTCTTTTTAACTTCTCTATAATTCATCAACTTAGGAAAGCTAATGAATTAGAAAACTAAAATTTCATTCTAAGATTATTAAGTTGATTAAGGATAATTAACCCACCTAGAACATAAAATCATGGGCATAATTTAGATCACAATTGAGAAATTGTAGGTTTTAAAACTTCGTGATTTTGGAAAGAATCGTTTGAATGCATGTGTAGGTAAATTCAAGGCATCACTCAAAATTTATTCCAATTGAACATTATAACTCTAACCTAACCCGAGCGTATTTTTCATTACAAATCTCATCTCTTGCATCTACCCTCTTGTTTTCATTCTCCTCTCCCCACATTTAAATTTAGTTATTTTCTTGTGTCGTATCTTATCTTTCTTATTAATTTATTTATTTACAACAACAATTTGCACACTCATTCATTGCACTAAAATAAAGAAAATTTGCTAGGACACTCATTCGTTTAGGTCTAGCTAGTCCTTGTGGGATCGTTACATTAACTTATCACTTGCTGCTCTCGATCGTGTATACTTGCACGTCGTAGAAGTGTTAGAGTCTCATTCTAATTTGCATTAGTTTAGGGCACCCGATATTTTCGCATCAGTTGTTCCCTTAAGTGCTGTCTCCAGGGCTTGGGCAACGGGCGCCCACCCTCTCACTGGCCCGAGAGGGTTGTTGTGTATGGTTGGACCATTATAACGTTGTTGTTCATTAGAGGAGCAATGGGGACTTAAGGAGCAAGAAGTAGACACAGGGGTAAAATGGTAATTTGACCCAACAGTGTCTACGAACAACCTGTGAAGGGTCGACTCATGGGCATTGGTTATATCAGTGGACGCAACTTGTCTTACACTGACGGGAGTGCAGGTACGGGATTTAGTGGATTGTTACCGTAACTAATTAATGTTAATTAACCGGATCAAAGAGTTTGACAGGTTAGTCTCGGATCATTGGAGCTCCCACTATAGGTCAATACATTTTACAAAAACTAAATTAAATTAAAATTACAATTAATTGCCCCACGATTGAAAACAGCATCCAACCGCCCACGACGCGCGATCTGTACTCGCGAACTACCCACTACGCTCGTAGCGTTGCAACGCCGTGGGCGGCGTTGCAAAGCTGCAGCGTCCAACAATGTCCTTACCGCGCCCAACGCCTCAGTGTTGCAACGCTACACCCATCGTTGCAACGCTGACCTGCAGCTGTGCCATCCTCTGCGCTGACAGCGTTGAGACGCCGATGAACAACGTCTCAATGCCGTCGACATAACAACAAGCACCTCTTGCTGTTTTTCGTCATTTCTCACCCGTTTTCGCTCAGATTTCTTCACATCAACCCTTGCCGCCAAAGACCCGGACTTACAGACTCAATTTATTTTCTAATTTGCCCAAAAACACGGGCCTTTACAATTTGATCTCATCAAACAGACAATATAAACCTAAACTACCACCACAACCGAAACATCCAATCATGCAAACCACAATTCATCACATAAATTAATGAAATTACCCACCTAATTTTAAGAAAACATGTGCACAACGAGAAGCCAACGATTGGCTCCGATACCAATTGAAGGGAATGAAATCCCGCGCAGCAGAAGGACGATCGAATCGTCGTGGTATCGTTGCAAAATCCGTTTTCTTAAAATTGACTATCACATAGTATCTAGGCTAAACATGAAAAATTAAGAAGAAAAACTAGTAAGAAGACTTAGTTGTTGAAGAACCGTCTTAAAGTTTTCCTTCTTCTGTTCACAAACCCTTCGTGATCACGATCTCAACGTCCTCGATCTCCTCGAACAGTGAGTAACCGGACACTTCCACACGGTTTCTCGGTTGTTCTTACTTTGGTAGAAGGAGAGTGGTGGAACTCCTTTTTGGTGAGGGAAGGAGAGATTGAGAGAGGATTTTTAGAGAGAACTTTTTATTGTTGTTTTTGGTGAGAATCCAAAAAAATGAACAACAAGCCTATCAAACCCTTCTTGCAAAGGGTTTATATAATGGTGATAAGTGGAGTTGAAATCTCCATCTATTTACCATTTTACCACAACCATAGGTTATGCAAACCATATTTGCATAACCACATATAATAAGATATCTCATATCTCATTGTACAAATAACATTTTAATCATTGTGGATTTTTTAAATTGAATCACATTCAATTTAATTTCTCTCAATCTAATTTCTCCAAATTAGCTCTAATTAGACAATTAAGCTAACTTATAGTTTATTATGAATCTCATTCATATTAAACTATATAATATGTCATACATATCTCATATAAATGACATAATTACACTTTAGTGAACTTGAACACTTCAAATTCACACCAAAACTATAAACCTTCTATTAATCCAGTTTGAGCCAACCGAGAGACCTAATGGACCTACAGTGACGAGCTCCAATGATCCGAGACTAACTTGTAAAACTCTTTGTCCCGGTTAATCAACATTTATTAGCTATGGTAACACTCCACTAAAGCCCATAGCTGCACTCCCGTCAGTGTAAGACAAGTTGTGTCCACTTATATAACCAATGCCCATGAGTCGACCCTTCACAGGTTGTTCGTAGACACTGCTGAGTCAAATTACCGTTTTACCTCTATGTCTACTTCTTGTTTCTTAAGTCCCCACTACTCCCCTAATGAACAACAACGTTGTAATGGTCGAACCATACACAACACCCCTCTCGGGCCAATGAGAGGGTGAGCGCCCGTCGCCCAGGCCCTGGAGACAGCACAAAAGGGAACAACCCCTCTAGTTTCACTAAAGGCGGGAACGAGTGAATTCCATCTCGCGTAGTTAAATTCCCAGCTCCCTACTTGGTCTTGTCCCTGAGTAGATAGGCATATTGGGTGAGTAACTATGACCACCCTCACCCGTACTAGTCAAAGGACGGACTCCTGTCACACTCAAGATTCAGGTGGAGTCACTAATGGTCATCTACGAAGTTATTAGTCCCATAATGTTAATGGTGTTGCATCAGTAGGTCTAATAATTCACGGTCCGGTCTTGTATAATCTCATTGCACAGGATTCCCCCACTCGAATGTCAACCACATGAATGAATCAGATCACCTCGTTTGTATCAAATACAAAGCGGGTCACATCCACATCGAAGGTGATCCTCCCTGTGTGTCCACTACACACCGTTCAAGATCTAGTTCTTTCATAAATTCAATGACCCTGGAGCTTATTTTATTGGACAAAGTTTGTAAAATTTGCGAGACACAAAGTAATGAAATAAATAACTCTTATTAATTTCAAATGGTAAAATTACAAACAAAACGAGATTAGGTCATACATCCCAACATGATAGACCTTCAGGATCCTTGTCCTTCACATTTAACTGAGTGAGGGCAGTTAGGGGATTATTTTTTAGAGTTAGAAGAACTAGAGCACTTTGGCACACACTAGGATCGAGTCAGTGAGAATGTGGAAGAAGATGAACCATATGTCGTTGAGTTAGGTCATAAGGTAGAGTTTGAGCCTTTCGAGTCTCTATTTGTTATATCTTATGGTTTTTCTCTTATTTTTTAGTGTTCTTCTTCTTATTCTCATGAGTTTGCGTCTTTGTTTGAGTCTGTTTACTTTGTTGTTTTTCCTTATTTTATTTTATTAAATAAAAAAATATATATTTATGTTTCGAGCTCTCACGAGAAGCTAGTATTCTTGCAAGATTTGGTTTGTTTTGTAGATTCAAGGAAGAGAGCCCTAAAGAAATGGGAGAATTTTTATGTACCTTGAAAAGACCACGAGTAATGCGTCGAGCTAATGACGCTAAAAAGCGCTTCTTGGGAAGCAACTCAAGGGTTATTTCTTTTGTTTCATTTTTAGTTGTTTTTGCTTTTGTTTTAGTTAAATAAATAACCCCTTGTCTTTTTTGTAGCTCCCTTGGTGTTTAGTGATTGATATGCGCTTTAGTGGAGGTCTCTTTAATTCAGGGCAGTATCATTCTCCCTTTTATTTCATTTAATTGTCCTTAAGCATACTTAATTGGATAATTTATACATTAAGGGCAATTCATGTTTAAAGTGTAAGGGGATGTATGTTCTAAATATTATATATGAGTTTAATTTTAAAATTCTTCTATTGTTAGGAATGTGTGTCGTAGTGTTGTTTATAGGATGTTGCATGCTCTTGTGATTATGAGGTTTAATGATTAGTGTTCATGAAGTGGATTGTGTTTGCATAGTCTCATGGAATTTGAAGCATGCTGAAATTTTAAGTTAATTTTGATTGAGAATTAAGCCTCATTTTGATTAGTTGAACTTTTAGATGATCTTTATGTTTTTTTAAAAGTTTGTTGTCATTCCGATAGGCTTAAGGCTTATTTGTAAGTGATCTTGCTTGAGAGTATGCATTGTTAAGCTTAGAAGAAAAGAATTAAAAAAAAAAAAAGATTATGCCTTTGAAAAAAAGATTCATTGAATATTTTTAGTACAAAGCAAAAAGAAAAAAAGTAGGCATGAACCTTGTCCGTGTTTAAAAGTTCGGGGGTAAAAAGAGTCACCTCCATCCTGATTAGTTAGGTCATCCATTGAGCGAGTGCTTTGGATAAGGGTCCCTATGGTAGACGTGTGAAAGCTAGTGCCTCTGATTATTGTAAAAAAAAAAAAAATCAAGTGTGGGGGTACCCCAAAAGTTAAAAACATCTAGATTTTTAATGTATGCTTGAGGGTGAAGGAGATGAATTGAGTCTTTCGAGCCAGTGTAGGAGGAAGATGAATGGAGGAGAGCATAAAGATTCTTTGGATTAGTAAACGAGTCGATTTGAGGCTTTGCACACACACACGTAAAGAATTTTGAGTTGCTTTTAAATTTCTCGTAATTAAGTATGCTCTTATTCCGTAGTCAATGTTCTCTCACCCACACATAGAATGCTTTGAAAATTGAGTCACTTATGCATGTAATTTCATTTAACATTTATCCATTTAGTAGAGTTCTTTTTTTCTTTACTCGGGACGAGTAAAGGTTTAAGTTTGGGGGCTTGATAGCTCATCAAATAAGAGTTATTTATATATTTTTTTAGTGGAGTTATTAGTGCCTAAAAGCATTAATAGTTACTCTTTTGCTTTGAAAGTCTTTTTTAACTTGTGTTTTGTATAAGAAAAGTCCTTTGAGGGTAAAAGGCCTTCTTCTTGCTGGTTATTAGATATTTTTGTTGAATTTTGCTTAATTTTACATTGTGAAGGGCAAAGAAGCTAGGTAAAACAATTAGCCGGGTTTTAGCCTAAGTAAGATTCCTATAAACTTTATAGTATTCAGTGGGAGGAAAAAGTGTATGAGATACATATTTTTCCACCTACGCTATCTCTGGGAAGTTCACACCGTGAGACTCATACTTGGCCTCGTGGCGCAAACGGGAGCGTCCCCCTTCGGATGGTAATTTTATGAGTCAATATCAAGGTGAATGGAGAGGATACTTATAGTGAGTAGGAGCAGGTTTAGTCAAAACAAAACCTACGGTCTCTTTTGTCGGTTTACACCGTTAGACCAGTATGATCAGCCTACTAGTTTTGCCTGGACAAGACAATCCCTTCGGAGGGCTTGATCATAGGGGATCGAACACAGTAGACACCCAAAAGGGATAAAGATTTCCTTAGAATATTTTTCAATCTAGTCGTCCCTTCGGTGGATTTTATTGGATGGAGACTCTTGGATCTAAAGACAGAGGGTTACACTCACGGGATACATAAGTTGTGTATGTATCCAGACCGAAAAATGGTAACTAAAACCTATAGGAATAAGAGTTATTCTGGTATTAGGTTTTGGTCAAGAGTGTCTTGATCCAGAGGAGGAGTGTTTTTTATTACCCTTCGGTGTCATACATTCTAAACATTTGGAGTATCATTTCAAATTATAAATGGCCTGGGAATCATTTGATAATTAGCTAAAACATGATTGGATTAGAGTTATAGCAAGAAACTCATACAAGTTTGTTTGTAACATTTCAGCAAAAATGTCTAGCTCTATGATTTCCTTATTGGGTGCAAAAAAGTTAACCGGAGAGAACATAATGACTTGGAGGAATGGACTCAATATAATCTTGGTTACACATGATCTTAAGTTCGTTCTCAATGAGGAGTGTCCTCAATTTCCTGCTCAAAACGCATCTCAAGCTGTTGAGGATGCATATGACCGCTGGATCAATGCCAACGAAAAGGCAAAAGCCTATATCCTGGCTAGCATACCTGATGTTTTATCCAGGAGGCTGGAGGGCAAGGTCCCAACTCGTGAGATCATGGATTTTGTGCTAAATTTGTGCTAAAATTTTTTTACAACGCACGCATGAAGGAAAGAACATCAGTGAGAGAACATGTTCCCAATCTGATTGCCCACTTCAACGTAGCGGAATTAAACGGAGCGGTCATAGATGAGAAATGTCAGGTTTTGTTCATCCTAGAATCTCTTCCGAAGAGTTTTCTACGATTCCGTATCAATGCAGCGATGAACAACATAGAGTATAATCTGACTTCTCTACTACATGAGTTGCAGAATTATCAGTTTCTTATGGATGATAAGAGAAAACAAAATGGAGAGGCAAATTTGTTTGCCCATTCCAAAAGTTCTCAGGAGGATTCATCCTCTAGGACTAAGAACTGCAGCCATACTTCTGAACTTAAGAAGATACAAAAGAAGAGAAAAAGGAGCAGATAAAGAGCAATCGTCTGACAAAGAAAAACTGTTATTTGATAACATGTAGCTTAAGGGTTTATTAGAAACCTTATTTCAATTTCTTTCCTTAGTGAACATTGTACTTCCTTTTCTTTTTAATTGAATAAAGTGTTTATTTCATTGGAAAAGTATTGTACTATGTGTTGCTCTTCTTGAGAATTATTTGCAAACGGTTTAATTCAGTTAAAATAGTTTTAACAAGTGAATTCTACAAAATTGCAAGTACACGAACTAATTTCTCCTAAAGAAAATGCTCATCTTTGGCATCTAAGATTGGGTCACATTAATCTCAATAGGATTGAGAGATTGGTAAAGAACGGACTTCTAAACGAGTTAGAAGAAAATTATTTGCCAGTATGTGAATCATGCCTAGAAGGCAAAATGACTAAAAGACCTTTTAGTGAAAAAGGTTATAGAGCCAAAGACCCTCTAGAGCTTATATATTCAGACCTTTGTGGTCCGATGAATGTTAAAGCCAGAGGAGGATATGAATATTTCATCTCTTTTATAGATGATTATTCTAGATTTGGGCATATTTACCTAATGCACCACAAGTCTGAAGCACTTGAAAAGTTCAAGGAATTCAAGACTGAGGTTGAAAATCAATTAGGTAAAACTATTAAAACACTTCGATCGGATTGAGGTGGAGAGTACACGGATTTAAAATTCCAGAACTATATGATAGAACATGGAATTGCATCCCAACTTTCAGCTCCCGGCACACCACAACAAAACGGTGTATCAGAAAGGAGAAATAGAACCTTGTTGGACATGGTTCGATCAATGATGAGTTATGCTCATCTCCCTAGTTCCTTTTAGGGTTATGCAGTGGAGACTGAGTATACATTTTGAATAATGTGCCCTCAAAAAGTATTTCTGAAACATCTTTTTGAACTCTGGAAATGACGTAAAGGTAGTTTATGTCACTTCAGAATATGGAGTTGTCCGACACATGTGCTTGTGACAAATCCAAAGAAGTTGGATTCACGTTCAAAGTTATACCTATTCTTAGGATACCCAAAAGAAACAAGAGGTGGTTTATTCTATTATCCTAAGGAAGATAAGGTTTTTGTGTCGACAAATGCCATTTTCTTGGAGGAGGACCACATAAGGAACCACAAACCAAAAAGTAAAGTAACGTTGAGTGAGTTAGACGAAACAATAGCAAAGGTTGCTAATAAGAACACTAGTACGTCAACAAGAGTTGTTGATACTAGTTTGTCTAGTCAAGTGAGTCCATCTCAAGAGTTTACTATGCCTTGACGTAGTGGGAGGGTTGTAATACAGCCTGACCGTTACATGGGTTTAGGTGAAACCAAAGTTGTTATACCAGATGACAACTGCGAGGATCCATTGACTTACAATCAAGCAATGGTTGACAAAGACAAAGACAAATGGGTCATAGCCATAGACCAAGAAATGAAGTCTATGTACTTCAATTCTGTTTGGGATCTTGTAGATAAGCCTGATGGGGTAAAACCTATAGGTTGTAAGTGGATCTACAAGAGAAAGCGTGGTGTAGATGGGAAGGTGCAAACCTTTAAAGCTAGACTAGTAGCAAAGGGTTGTACCAAGATTGAAGGGGTTGAATATGAGGAGACCTTTTCACCTGTTGCTATGGTAAAGTCTATCGGAATCCTTCTTGCCATTGCTGCATATTATGACTATGAGGTATGGCAAATGGATGTCAAGACAACCTTCTTGAATGGCAATCTTGAGGAAAACCTCTACATGGACCAACCCAAAGGGTTCATTGAACCAGGACAAGAGAAAAAGGTTTGCAGGCTTAACAAGTCTATTTATGGACCGAAACAAGCCTCTAGGTCCTCGAATATAAGATTTTATGAGGCAATCAGATCTTATGGTTTTGACCAGAATGATGATGAACCTTGTATCTACAAGAAAATCATCGATAGTTCTGTCGCATTCCTTATTCTCTATGTGGATGGTATCCTACTCATTGGGAATGATGTAGGTTATCTTACTGACATCAAGGAATAGCTAGCTACGCAGTTCCAAATGAAAGATTTGGGTGATGCGTAGTTTGTTCTTGGGATCCAGATTGTCCGGAACCGCAAGAATAAAACATTAGCCTTGTCTCAAGCATCTTACATAGACAAAGTATTGTCAAGGTTTAAGATGCAAGATTCCAAAAAGGGCTTGTTGCCTTTTAGACATGGAATCCATTTGTCTAAGGAACAGTGTCCTAAGACACCTCAAGGAGTTGACGATATGAGACGGATTCCTTATGCATCGGTATGTTGGGAGCCCTCGATGTACGCCATGTTGTGTACTAGGCCCGACATCTGCTTTTTGCGATTGGGATGGTCAGTGAGTATCAATCCAATCCGAGGACTTGAACACTGGACAACGGTTAAAACAATCCTTAAGTATCTTCGAAGAACAAGGAACTACATGCTTGTGTATGGGGCTAAGGCTTTGATCCTTACAGGATACACGGATTCTGACTTTCAGACTGATAAAGATTCTCGGAAATCTACATCAGGATCAATATTCACTCTTAACGGAGGAACTGTAGTATAGCGAAGCGTCAAGCAAGGATGCATCGCTGATTCCACCATGGAAGTCGAATATTTAGCAGCTTGTGAAGCAGCTAAGGAGCCTGTTTGGTTAAGGAAATTCATGCTAAATTTGGAAGTTGTTCAAAATATGACTTTGCCCATCACACTGTATTGGAATAACAGTGGTCAAGTGTCAAATTCGAGGGAACCTCGAAGTCACAAGAGGGGAAAACACATAGAATGAAAGTATCATCTCATCCGGGAGATCGTGCATAGAGGAGGCGTGATTGGAACGAAGATAGGCTCAGAGCACAACATTGCTTATCTTTTTACAAAGGCTCTCACGACTAAAGTATTTGAGAGTCACCTACAAGATCTATGTTTACAAGTCTTTCCCAACTAGGGCAAGTGGGAATATTTTGTACAAAGGGGTTTAAATGCCCTAGTTTATTGTATTTACATTACGGTAATGTTTTAGTACTCCACAAGCTTTAGGTCAAGTGGGAGATTGTTGGGATTTATGCCCTAAACTTGTGTAATTTTGATCAATTAAATAAAGTGTTATTTGTTTTGATAGAATTACAGTCTTGCTCTATAAATCCATTAAACTAAGCTCCAAGGTTATAACATTTATCTTGAACATCAGTGTAGTGGACACTATTTGGGTTGAATTCAAGAATATAACCTAAATAGTCTGTGGTATAAGAATAAGTTTGGAAACCTCATTCTGGTAACACCATGGATGCGGCTCACTTTGTAATTAGTACAAATGAGGTAATCCAACTCATTCATGTAGTTGACATGCAAGTGGGGGCATTCTGTATGAAGAGTTCATACAAGAATGGATCGCAAATTATTAGTCTAATCAGATGTAACAATCGTTAATGTGATAAGACTAGTAATTTATAGATGGTCATTAGTGACTCGACACAATCTGAGCAAGTTAAGAACTCCTGCTTATAGGGGTTTTTCCTTAGACTAGTATGGGTGAGAGTGTCCTATAGCCGACTCAATAAGCCTACCTTATCAGGGACAGAACCTCGTAGGTAGCTGGGAACTTAACTGTGCAAGATGGAATTCACTCATTCCTAAACTAAGGAATTAGATAGGTTGTACCCTTAAGAACTGACTCCAGGTCTTGAACAACGGGGCCCCGCCCTCTATGAGGGTATGAGTCTAAGGTAGGACCTTAGACTTGTTGTTCATTAGAGGATCAGTGGTCCTTAAGGAGCAAAGAGGTAATCACAGGGGTAAAACGGTAATTTGACCCAACCGTGATTACGAACAACCTGTGAAGGGTCGACTCATGGTAATGACTATATCAGTGGACACAATATTATCTATAGTGAGGAGAGTGCAACTACAAGTCTATAGTGGAATGACTTGTAGTTAATGAATATTGATTAACTGGATCAAAGAGTTTGATCAGTTAATCTCACATCATTGGAGCTCATGAACTGTAGGTCCATTAGGTCCCTCTGTTGGCTCAATATGGTAATATTGAGAGTATAAAATTAGGAATGAAATTGAAGTGTTCAATTTCATACATGAGGTGTTACATCAATTATATATGATGTAATTGATAAAATATATAGTTTTAATGTGAATTAGATTCATATATAAACTATATACTAAAGAGAGAATAAATGAGGGGTAGGATGGTCATTTCCATCCTATTCCCTTATATATATGGTTGCATGAGATGCAACTAGATTAAGTGATTTCAAGCTTTTGTTGTGTTGTTGGAAAGGTTCCAAGACACAAACATCTCTCTCACAAAACACCTCACCTCTCCTAAAGGGAACGCACCTTCCTCCATCACCTAGAGAACAACGGAGAAGATTCGGTGGTAGTGTCGGTGTTCGTATGAGTTCGTGTTGCTGAGATCTTGATCGTGAGGGTGGATGAGCACTTGAAGAAAGGTTCTTCAAAGGTAACTTTCTTGCTGCCCATTATGTTCATATGCTTAATCTAGTTATATATGCTCTTGAATTAAATCGTTGTAACTAAATCAAGAGCGCGCGATTAACAATCGCTTCCGCTGCGGGACTTCGATTCCCTTCATGGACAACAAGTAGCTGTTGTTTTCTTCAAAAAGGAGAAGGAGAAGCTAAAGAAATGAGCAAATCTAGCACAGAAGGGTGCAAAAGCAAGGAGGGATCATTGTTCTAGCTTCCTACCATAAGCTTTTATTCTCCTCTCTATAATTTGTATCTTCTTTTCTTGCTTCTAAGTACCTCATTGTTGTAATATATTGTATTTTAGATCTTCTGCATCTTTTCTTTGTTGTCATGAGCTAATTCTTTCTAAGACAAGGATTAGAGGAACTTTTGTCATTTTTAATTGAGCTTAAGTTTTTCTATGCTTAAATTGTTGCTGGATTTTAGTTCAATTTATTATTAATGTGGAACAATGGTTGACCATCTTCATTCCATAACTTTTTATTTGCTTTTAGGAAAAAGGGAAAAAATCGATTGCTAAAATCGGCTTTAGGTTCGATTACAAGTGAATACTCGTAGTGAAAATGGATAGGTTAGTGATAACCATGTAACTAAAGTACAAAAGCAATGAGCTTAATAAGGTAATTTAATGGGAATTTAATTGTTGAAAAATTTTGGGAATTCAGGGAAGAATCTCGTGTTAAATTGTTGTAGCATAATTTTGAGTTTACAATTTCTCAAACATTATATCCTAGATTTCATAAAGAACCTCTAATCTTAGCCTATCACATTTGTTGTAGCATTTTCATTATTTTTAATCTTTGTTTCATCATTCTTCGAGTGAAGTTTAGTTTTCCTTTATTCTTGCCATCCTTATGTTGTTTTTTTATTTGTTACTGCTTCTATTCACTTTAAGTAATTTGAGCTAGATAAACTTCACAATTTAGTCCCTGAGGATTCGATACTCGGTACCCAAAATATCGTTTTATATTACTTCGACCGCGTGCACTTGCGCGTCGTGATAGAGAGTTGGGAAATTAACTTCACAAGAAGTAATTCACTCGTGCCCGAATTAGGGTAACTAGATCGGTTATTCCCTTAAAAACTGTATCCAGGTCTTGAACAACAGGGCTCCTCCCTCTCGCTTCCCCGAGAGGAATATTATTTATGGTCGGACTATAAACTTGTTGTTTACTAGAGAATCAGTGGTGGTTAAGGATCAAAAAGTCGTCAAAGGGGTAAAATAGTAAATTGACTCAGTTGTGAATACCAACGATCTGTGAAGGGTTGACTCATAGGCAATGATTATATCAATGGACACAACTTGTCCTACAATGAGGAGAGTGCAACTATGAGTCTTTAGTGGAGTGACTCGTAGTTAACGAATGTTGATTAACGAGATCAAAGAGTTGGATTAGTTAATCTCATATCGTTGGAGCTCATGATCTGTAGGTCCATTAGGCCCCTCGGTTGGCTCGATATGAAAATAATGAGGGTATACAGTTTTGGAATGAATTTGAAATGATAAAATTCAATTTAAGGAATTATATCAATTATATATGATGTAATAAATATATAATATAGTTTAATGTTAATATTACTCATAATAAACTATATTATTTCCTAATTATGGAATTAAGCCATAATTAGGGAAATTAATTTTAGAGATATGTAAATTGAATATGATTCAATTTAATTTCCTCTTTATGTAAATATTATTTACATAATAAGGTATTTGATACCTTATGTTATGCATTTATGCAAATTGATTTTGCATAATGCATAATTAGTGAAAATAGTTGCATAATTATCCCAAAGGAAACGAGAGGTGGTATATTTTACGATCCTACGAAAAATAGGGTGTTTGTGTCAACAAATGCCACATTTCTTGAGGAGGATCACATCAGGGATTAGAAACCAAGAAGTAAGGTTGTGTTGAACGAAATGGACAATTCATCAGCAAGAGTTGTTGATGGTGCTAGTACATCAACAAATGTTGTTGATCCTAGCTCGTCTAGTCAAGTACATCCTTCTCAAGAGTTGAGAATGCCTCGACGTAGTGGGAGGTTGTAAGACATCCTAAATGTTACATGGGTTTGGCTGAAACCCAAGTCGTCATACCTGATGATGAATTTGAGGATCCATTGACTTATGATTAGGCAATGAATGATGTTGACAAAGACGAATGGATTAAATCCATGGACCAAGAAATGGAGTCTATGTACTTTAATTATGTTTGGGAGCTTATAGAACAACCAGATGGGGTAAATCCTTTTGGACTCAAGTTGATCTACATACGTAAATGTGATGTAGATGGGAAGGTGCATACCTTCAAAGCCAGACTAGTGGCAAAGGGTTTTACCCATAGAGAAGGGGTTGACTTTAAGGAATCCTTTTCTCCTGTTGCCATAGTAAAGTCTATTAGGATCCTTTTGTTGGGATTTGTTTCTTAAACTTATGTAATTTTGATCAAATAAAAAAGAGTTATTTATTTTGATAAAATTATATTCTTGCTTTATAAATCCAATAAACTAAGTTCCAAGGTTATAATACATCTTGAATATCAGTGTAGTAGAGACTAGTTGGATTGTGTTCAAGAGTATAACCTAAATGGTCTATGGTATAAGAATAAGGTTGGAAACCTCATTCTTGTAACACCATGGATGCGACCTTTTTTGTAATTAGTACAAATGAGGTAATCCAACTAATTCATGTGGTTGAGATGCGAGTGGGGGCATCTTGTATGAAGAGTTAATACTAGACCGGACTGCAAATTATTAGTCTAACTAGTATAACACCGTTAACAGTATAAGACTGATAATTTATAGATGGTTATTAGTGACTCGGCCTGAATCCTGAGCAAGTTAAGAACTCATGCTTATAGGGGTTTGTCCTTAGACTAGTATAGGTCTTTAGCCGACTCAGAAAGCCTACCTTCTCTGGGATAGAACCTCGTAAATAGCTTGGGACTTAACTATGCAAGATGGAATTCACTCATTCCTACACTAAGGAATTAGATGGGTTGTTCCCTTAAGAACTGAGTCCAAGTCTTGAACAATGGGACCCCGCCATCTAAACTTGCTTAAGAGGGTATGAGTTTATGGTAGGACCATAGACTTCTTATTCATTAGAGGATCAGTGGTGCTTACAGAACAAAGAGGTAATCAAAGGGGTAAAACGGTAATTTGACCCAATTGTGATTACGAGCAACCTGTGAAGGGTCGACTAATGGGTAATGATTATATCAATGGACATAATATAATTTACAGTGAGGAGAATGCAGCTACAAGTCTATAGTGGAGTTTCTTGTAGTTAATGAATATTGATTAACCGGATCAAAGAGTTTGATCAGTTAATCTCACATCATTGGAGCTCATGAACTGTAGGTCCATTACGTCCCTCCGTTGGCTCAACATGGTAATATTGAGGGTATAAAGTTAGGAATGAGATTGAAGTGTTCAATTTCATTTATGAGGTGTTATATCAATAATATGTGATATAATTGGTATAATATATAGTTTTAATGTGAATTAGATTCACACATTAACTATGTGCTAACAGAGAGTGAAGGAGGGATAAGATGGTAATTTTCATCCTATTTCCCTATAAATAGTTGCATAAGATGCAATTTTGAGACTAAGCTTTGGTAACCCTAGAGTTCCATATTGTTGTGTTGTTGGAAAAGTTCCAAACACAACGTCTCTCAAAACCTCCACACCTCATCATAAAGGAACCCACATTCCTCCCTCACTTAGAGAACAACGGAGAAGATCTAGTGGCAGAATATCACACAGATCGGGTTCGTTTTGCTGAGATCGTTGGAGAAGGAACTGGAGAAGAAAACGTTCTTCAAAGGTAATTTTCTTGTTGTCCTATGTTGTAAAGCATGCTTAATTTTAAATATTTTGTTATTGAATGAAATCTGTGTAACAAAATAAAGAACACGCGAATCATAATCGCTTCCTGCGGGATTCGATCCCTTCAATCGGTATCAGAGCCCAATTGTGTTCTTGATTTTGTTCTGGATTTATCAAGAACAAAGATGGGATTTACTGTTTTCATATGATGAATGAATGGTTTGAAAAATTAGATGTTTTCATTTTTGACACATAGATTTACAATTTGTTTCCATTGAATCGTTCAATGTAAGGGTTCGGTGTTTTGGGCAAATTTAATTGTAACTCGAGTCTGTATGTTCGTTTCGATCGAGGCAAAGTGGTTACTGAAAAGAACGAATCAAGAACGAATCAAGAACGAGCAAAATAGCAAAAGGAGCTTGCTCTACTGTGTGCAGCGTTGCAACGGCAATCGGGCGGTTTTAAGGCTGCATTAGGAGCAGCGTTGCAACGCGCCTCCCAGCGTCACAACACTCTGATGATGAGGCCTTGGCGTTGCAACGCTTGCACGGGCGTCGCAATGCTGAAGCTGCTGAGGCGCGCGACATGCAGGAGTCAGCGTTGCAAAGCGATCCTCAGCGTTGCAACGCTGCTGGAATAACTCTTCAACGGGCATAAACGGACAAGGCGTGGCGTTTAAGGAGTTTCATAACGGCCAGAAAACATTTTTTTATATATATATTAAATATAAAAACGTTTTATATTAATTATATTTATTTTTTTAAAATTTTAATTAATATTATTAGATTATATTAATTAAAATTAATTTTAGGGAGCCAAAAAAATGGTCTAATTTTGCTATTTAAATTATGCAATTGTTCTATAATTATTACCATGCATAATGTATGCTTTTATATTAGATACACAACCTTAGGTTAAGCATTTTCATGCATCATTTATAATATAAAGTTTGCATGTATAATTAATATAAGACATTATATTAATTTATGGACAACATTAACATGCATTAGAATTCATGAGATGAATATGCTATGTATGTTTATTACTCATGTGATGAATGATCAAGCAAATATAACATAGTATACACGTCACCTAAGTTAATTATTAGTTTTAAAATGTTTAGAACTTGGAATTAATAGACCATAGGTAATCTAGTTCAAATTAGATTAGAATTAAGAAGCATGTAATTTATAAACAATGATTAAAAGAGGAACTCTTTCTAAGCAAAGTTCTGCCTAGGCTGGGGTATTTAAGCTGATGGAAACGGAGCACCCCTACCTTGGAACTGACCTGGGAGTGAATTTGAATCAGATGGTTTATAAATTATAGTAGCGTCAGCAGGTTTATTAAAGGGTTAATAAACTAGAAATCCTAGGCTTAATATAAAGAGTTATATTAGCAAACTTAGGATAAAATCAATATAAGAGTTATATTGATTATCAATATAATAGTTATATTGATAAATTTAGGTAAAACCATTAGTCGGGTTTAACCTAAGTCATTTTCCTATAAAGTTAAAGTATCCAGTGGAGGAAAAGTGTATATGATACATACAATTTCACCTACGTTTTCTCTGAGAAGTTCACACCGTGAGACTCATAATGATGGAGATCTAATCCCCTTGAGCAGCGAAAAGGTATTTGGAATCGTAATTTGCAGGTTCGTTTTGGTTGAAATACAAAAACCAATACATTGATGAAAAATAGAATAAGCATACAACTCTAATCTAATTAGACATCGAGTATAACATGTAAACATGCTAGGAAAATAACTAAATACAAAGAAGGGATTCATAATTACCTTTGTAGATTTTCCTCAGCAACTCCTTGCTTCAAGCTTTATAGCAACACAGCAGAACAAGGACTTCTCTGTTTTCTCCAGCAAGAACACAACCACTTGGAGAACCTTCTATTCTCTGAGTTTCTCCTTAAACCTAGGTTTTGGTGGAAAACCTCCAACAATTTGGTAGATGGGAATTCAGAGAGTGAGAGAGAGAATTCACGTTCTAAAAGTTTCAGTCGAATGAAACAATCATCGATTGATAGGAAGCTTGTCCCTTCTCATTAGGAGAAGGACACTTCAGTGGGTAACTCCCCACTCCCTATCGAGGGAGAGTTGGGAAATAGTGGGAACGTGTCCTCCTGACACCTTTTCAATAAATATTATAATTAATTAATTAATTAATTAATTAATCATTAAATTAAATCTTATTTAATTGAAATATAATATTAATTAAATGATTAAATCCCATTTAATCATTTTACCCTTTATCCTATAGTTAATGTACATCTCATGCACATTAAGATTTAACCTATAGTTTACAAATATGAATCATATTCACATTTGAATTTAATATTTGAACTCTTTCAAATATTTAATTCTCTCACATAATTTAATATGAATCATATTCACATTAAATTTATAATATATAGTTCCAAAACTATATATTATATCGTATCAATATACATTAAGTTTATTCCCTTATGAATTTGAACATTTCCAACTCAAATGATCTAAGAACCCTTTACGAGCTAGAAGGTGGACCTAATGAACCTACAGATCATAAGCTCCAACGATACGAGATTGCTCGGTTAATCTCATTAACCTCCCAATCAACATTCGCTAACTTCGGGAACACTCCACTAAAGTCCCGCAGTTGCACTCTTCTCACTGCAGATATATTTCTGTGTCCACAGATATTGACCAATAATAGCAAGTCAATCCTTCACGAATGTTCGTAACACTAGCTGGGTCAAATTACCATTTTACCCCTTGCTTACATCTTATACCTTAAGTACCAGTGCTCCTCTAATGAACAATTTGTTTATGGTCTTACCAACAAAAAGAGTCCCTCTCGGGCCAATGAGAGGGTCGAGCCATTTGTTCAAGTCTTGGAGACACCACTTAAGGGAACATTCCTCTACTTACACTAGTAGGCGGGATCGAGTGAATTCCATCTTGCTAAGTTAAGTTCTCAGCCGCTCACTCTGTCTTTTCACCAAGAAGGTAGGCATATTTAGTCGGCGAATCTGATCACTCTCACCCATACTAGTCAAAGTACAATCCCTCGCGAACAAGAGTTTGTAATCTGCTCAGGATTGAGATCAAGTTGTCTAGGTCATCTTAGTGAAATAGAAACCTAACTAGTCAATGGAGTTACATCTAGTAGTTACTATTTCGCGGTCCGGTCTTGTGTAATCTCATTACATAGGATATCTCCACTCACATGTCATCTACACGAACCCGTTAGGATCACAGTGATTGTATCATATAGAAAGTGGGTCACATCCATAGTTTTACCAAGATAAGGTACCCAAACCTTATCCCCTAACTATAGACTCTTTAGGCTGTATCTCGAACCGAGATGCTTTATATGTACACTACATTCAGTAAAAGATACATTTTACAGCCTTGGATGTTTAGTTTATTGGATTTACGGTTAAAACAAAGGCAAATTCATAGATAACGAAACAATAACTCTTTAATGAAGTAATAACAATTTATTACAATAATTAGAACAGAAATACAAACTACGAGTTTTAGGGCACAAACCCCAACAAACTCCCACTTGAACTAAAACTCTAGTGGGGTACATCAAAATCTAAAACAGTGGTTATAGAGATAAAGATACAATAAACTAGGGCATCCATATACCTATTACATATCTCCCACTTGCCCTAGATTAGCCTATGTACATGTCTCGTAGACCTAAACTCTCCAGATGACCCTCGAACACTTTAGCCATGAGAGTCTTTGTAAACGGTTCAACAATGTTGTGCTCCGAAGAGATCTTCGTGACTGTCACTTCCCCTCGTTGCACTATTTCTCGTATCAGGTTGATACTTCCTCTCGATGTGCTTACCTCGCTTATGGCTGTGAGGTTCCTTCGAATTGGCTACCGTACCACTATAGTCACAATATAAGGTGATGGAAAATTCCATATTTGGAACAACTTCCCAATCAATAAGGAATTTCCTTAGCCAAACAGCGTCTTTAGCTGCTTCACAAGCAGCGACAAACTCTACCTCCATCGTGGAGTCAGCGATGCATCCATGCTTGATGCTTCGCCATACTATAACTCCCTCGTTAAGGGTGAAAACTAATCTCGATGTGGATTTTCGAGAATCCTTATCGGTCTGAAAATCAGAATCAGTGTATCCAGTAAGGATCAAATCCTTACTCCCATACACTAGCATCCCTCGTTCTCCTAACATACTTGAGGATATTTCTAACTGTTGTCTAGTGGTCTAACCCTGGATTGGATTGGTACCTACTGACTATTCCAACTGCATAACAAATGTCTGGCCTCGTGCACAACATAACATACATTAAGCTACCTACTACAGAGGCATAGGAAATACGTCTCATATCCTCAACTTCTTGAGGTATCTTAGGACACTGTTCCTTAGACAGATGAACTCCATGCCTGAACGGTAACAAGCCCCTCTTGGAATTATGCATCGAATATCGAGACAACATTTTATCGATATAAGATGCTTGAGACATAGCTAGCGATATGTTCTTGAGATTCAGATCTTCAGGAATCGCAAGAACATATTGCACCTCTCCCAAACCTTTCATTTGGAATTGGGTCGCAAGCCAATTGTTTATGTCTGTTAGGTATCCTACATCACTCCCAATGAGTAGGATATCATCCACATAAAGTACTAAGAAAGCTACTTTGTCGTTGATGATCCTCTTATAAACACAAGGCTCATCAACGTTTTGGGTTGAAACAATTTTATATTCCAAGATCTCGATGATTGTTTTAACCCATAAATGAATCTATTGAGCTTGCAAACTTTTTGCTCCTGACCTTGGGTTATGAACCCTTCGGGTTGAGACATATAGATGCTCTCGTCAAGATTACCATTCAAAAAGGCAGTCTTGACGTCCATTTGCCAGATTTCATAATCATAAAACACGACTATGGACAAGAGTATCCTTATAGACTTCAACATAGCAACAGGGAAAAAAGTTTCTTCATAGTCAACTACTTCCCTTTGGGTAAAACCCTTTGCTACAAGTCTAGCCTTAAAGGTCTGTACCTTTCCGACTGCATCTCTCTTTCTCTTATAGATCCATTTACACCCTATGAGTTTAACCCCTTCAGGTTGGTCTACAAGTTCTCATACTTAATTGAAGTTTATTGACTCAATTTCAAGGTCCATGTCTTTCATCCATTGGTCCTTGTCTACGTCATTCATTATCTGTTTATAAGACAATGGATCTTCTACGCCGTCATCAGGTATGACAACTTGAGTTTCAGATAAACCCAAGTAGCGGTCAGGTTGGGAAACAACCCTCCCACTACATCGAGGCATTCCCAACGATTGAGAAGGACGAGACTGACTTGAGGTGCTGGCTCCTCCATCAACTCTTGATGAAGGTCTAGTTTGATCATCAACTCTTGTTGGTTCATCTGTAGCTTCATTTAGCACTAATTTACTATGCAGTTTATGGTTCCTCATGTGATCTTCCTCTAAGAAAGTGGCGTTTATCGATACAATCACCTTGTTTTCTTGTGGGTCGTAGAAAAGACCACCTCTACTTTCTTTCGGATAACAAACAAATTGGCATAATCTTGAACGAGGTTCCAGTTTTTTTGGGTTTGTCACTAGCTCGTGTGCTGGACAACCCCAAATCCTGAAGTGTTGTAAACTAGGTTTACGCCCGTTCCACAATTGAAAAGGTGTTTCTAAAACACTCTTTGATGGAGCAGTGTTCAAGATTTGAACTGTAGTCTCTATTGCGTAATTCCAAAACGAGGAAGGCAATTGGGCATAGCTCATCATAGAACGAACCATGTCCAACAAGGTTCTATTTCTCCTTTCTAACACACCATTTTGCTATGGTGTATTAGGTGATGAGAGTTGAGATTTAATTCCATGTTCTATCATATAGTCTTGGAATCTCAAATCCATATACTCTCCACCTCGATCAGATCGAAGTGTTTTGATTGTTTTTCCTAATGCATTTTCTACTTCAACCTTATACTCTTTGAACTTTTCAAGAGCCTCAGACTTGTGATGCATTAGGTATAGATAACAAAACCTCGAATAATCATCTATGAAAGAGATGAAATATTTGTACCCTCCTCGAGCTTTAACATTTACCGGACAACAAAGATCCGAATGTACAAGTTCTAAGGGCTCTATGGCTCTGTAACCTTTTCCAGTAAAAGGTCGCTTAGTCATTTTACCTTCCAAGCATGATTCACAAGGAGGTAAAGAATCATCTTCTAACTTGTTTAGAAGTCCATTCTTAGATATTCTCTCAATCCGGTTGAAATTTATATGACCAAATCTAAGATGCCATAGATAGGTATTATTTAGAGAAATTCTTTGCCCATTATTTTGAGTATTAGCAGATTTAAACATCTCATGATCTAAAATTGCTTTAGTTTTATTCGATTTAAGTACATACAAGCCACTTTTCAATTTAGCAGAACAAATATTGATACCCTCTTTTAAAATGAACGCTTCATTTAATGAAAAGGAAATACAATATCAAAGTTCTATTAAACAAGAGATAGATATTAAGTTCCTCTTAATCTTAGGAACTATATACGGATTTTTTAATAAAATCAATCTATCTCTGAAAAACAACTTGGCATCTCCCATCAGCAGTGAGAGAGACGCGTCTCCGCTTACGCCCCGAGCGTCATCTCACCCTCTTCGAGCTCCTTGAAGGAACTAGTTTCCTGAAATGAAAAGCAAACGTGATTAGTGGCTCCTGAATCAAGTATCCAGGTAAAATCATCATTTTCCACTAAACAAGTTTCACGAACATGTAAATCTAAGTTACCTTTCTTCTCTTTGAGCTCAGCAAGGTATTTTGGGCAGTTTCGCTTCCAGTGCCCATCCACGTTGCAATGGAAACACTTTCCTTTGTCTGCAACCTTAGCTTTTTCCTTGCCTTTATCAGCAGCAGGTGCCTTCCCTTTCCCTTCTATCTTCTTCTTTTGGGTCTTCTTAAGCCTAGAAGATGAACCACAAGACTTAGTCCCAGAGGATGAACCCTTCTGGAACCTTCTGGAATCGGCAAACAGATTTGGCTCTCAATCAGCCTGTCCCTTATTCTTCATAAGGAACTGGAAAGTTTGTAGTTCATTAAGTAGAGTAGTCAGGTTATACTTTATCTTGTTCATCACCGCATTGCTGCAGAATTGCAGGAAACTCTTTGTCAGAGATTCCATGATGAACGAGACTTGACTTTGCTCATCAATGACCGCTCCGTTCATCTCAGCCACGTTGAAGTGGACCATCAGATCAAGAATGTGTTCTCTCACCGATGACCCCTCCTTCATACGGGAGTTATAAACGTATTTGAGGGATTCGTGTCGAAGTTGTCCAGATGGTTGTCCAAACATATCCAACAACGAACTCATGATCTCACGAGCTGAGACCATGCCCTCATGCATTTTTGGCTAGAACTTCAGAAACACTAGCCAAAATGTAGACCTTGGCCTTATCGTTCGCCTTGATCAAGCGGTCGTATGCCTCCTTAACAGATTGAGGGGTGTTTCGAGCAGGGACGTGAGGACATTCCTCAGTCAGTACAAACCGAAGGTCGTAAACAACAAGAATCGTATTCAGGTTGGACTTTCACGTAGTAAAATTCTCACAAGTTAAACGATCGCTTTTTAATAAGGCTATTATTGAGGACGACATGCCGAAAATAAAAAATAGTTCTAATTAGTTATGCCTTTTAAGCCATTATAAAACCAATCAAATTTAGAAAAATTATTAAAGAACCCTAGTGTTTAAACAAAACTCAGTGTTTAAATTAAACCTTTAATCTTGCAACGATATTTCAAGGGGTTAGAACAAAAGCCTCCGTCGGGAGGTCACCATTTCCTCACGAATTGAGACTTTCTCAAACTAATTCTCACTACTGTAACATCTCATGTCCCAATGGTCCTTAGCTACCGTTTGTTTGGTCAAGGACTTGTTAACTAGCTTAACTCATCCCGTAAATGTGACCCTAAAGTTTTCAGATCTAATAGGTCCGAGCCAACATGCTACTATTAAGAAAGACAAATGTTGGCAAATTACCTAAGAGACCCTATCCATTTCTAGAGTTCGCGGTGTTCCGATCCCTATAGTCAGGCCCTCCGTAAGGTTCGGCTGTTCCAGGACAACCTAACAGGCGGACTATTGAAATCTAACGGTGCGACCTAATGGAGGAGACCGTAGGATACGTTGACACGCGTCCTACTCCCATTTACTATGGATACTTCCCTCATTCACCTTGGTATTGAACCATGCAAACACATACCATAGGGGGACGCCCTATTGGCGCCACGTAGCCGAGCATGGAACTCATGGTGTGAACTCTTGAGGACGTGAGAGTAAACTTGATGCGAGCATCTCGTTTTCTCCCACTTATGCTCCTAAGGTTATGGTATAGGTGTAACTTAGTCGGATTCTGGCTAAAAGAATCTATTTAAGTCTATGCCTATTATAACTATTATAACTAGGTCTTTTAATCTTATGTCTAGGTGAATAAACATTTTAATTACCTAGATATAAAATAGAACTAAGGTTAATTCAACTCAAGCTCTGGATCAGTTCCCAGGTAGGAGGTGTTCCGTTAACCGTCAGCTTAAGTACCCCCAACCTTAGACAGAACTTCACCAGTAGAGTTCCCTTATAACTAAAGTTCTAATGTCCTACTATATTTTAAACTATTTATAATACTATGTAAGACTAACTTCTAATCCTATTAGAAATTAAAACTTAGGTCTAAATTAATTTTAAACAATTTAAAACTAATTTTAATTTTAACCCAAGTTCCTATGTTTGCATGCAATTCTTTGTTATAGGTTATGGTTTCTAAAATCCCTTTAATTTATAACTTTTATAAATTTAATAATTAACCTATGTCAAAGAATTATGTTATAAAACCAACAATTATTTTTCAAATTGGAATTATAAAATATTCAACTAATTGAATAATAAAAATTACTTAAATAAAATAACATTATTTGGGCCCAAAAGTGCAAAATAATAAAATTACTCTAATTTTATAACATAAACCGGTCCAATACACCTTGAACCGAGCTCGAACCACTCGAACCAGACCGGAAACCAACTCTTATGTTGAACCGGTCTGCAACTTCTGAAATGGCATCACGGCGTTGCACCGCTGATGTGGGCATTGCAGCACCTGCTATCGGGGTAGCGTTGCAACGCTGCTAACCCCTGAAGCTCCCGCATCGATAGGGAGGTCTGGCATTGCGACGTCGTTCCTCACGTTGCAACGCTGCTAGTAGCCTGCAACGTTGTTGCTTCGTCAGTAGCTTTCTCCTTCGAACACAACAACTTCAATCTTCAATTTCTCCTTCGATTCTCAACCGAATTGCACGAAACTGGTCCCAAACGACTCTTAACTCGATTACAGACTCGATAGTGCCCTTAATTGCCCAAAAACACAGGAGACTTTACAATTAATTTGATTATATCAAAAGAAAAAACTATGACCAAGTACTCCTAAACAGTTTTACAAGAAACCAAATGCATTTCCCACCAAATCAATGTAATTTTGTTTCAACCAAACCAAATCAAGCATTGCTCTGATACCAATTGATGGAGATCTAATCCCCTTGAGTAGCGGAAACGTGATTGGAATCGTAATTTGCAAGTTCATTTTGGTTGAAATACAAAAACCAATACATTGATGAAAAACAGAATAAACATACAACTCTAATCTAATTAGACATGGAGTATAACATGCAAACATTCTAGGAAAGTAACTAAATTCAAAGAAGGGATTCATAATTACCTTTGTAGATTTTCCTCAGCAACTCCTTGCTCCAAGCTT
This sequence comes from Trichosanthes cucumerina, assembly GCA_036507285.1. Classification (NCBI taxonomy): domain Eukaryota; kingdom Viridiplantae; phylum Streptophyta; class Magnoliopsida; order Cucurbitales; family Cucurbitaceae; genus Trichosanthes; species Trichosanthes cucumerina. The sequence continues at coordinate 66,269,284 of CM071836.1, read as the reverse complement.
TACAGCAACACAGTAGAACAGGGACTTCTCTGTTTTCTCCAGCAAGAACACAACCACTTGGAGAACCTTCTATTCCCTGAGTTTCTCCTTAGAGCTAGCTTTTGGTGGAAAACCTCCAACAATTTGGTAGATGGGAATTCAGAGAGTGAGAGAGAGAATTCACTATGTAAGAGTTTCGGTCGAATGAAACAATTATCGATTGATAGGAAGCTTATCCCTTCTCACTAGGAGAAGGACACTTCAGTGGGTAACTCCCCACTCCCTATCGAGGGGGGAGTTGGGGAGTAGTGGGAACGTGTCATCCTTACACGTTTCCAATTAATATTATAATTAATTAATTAATTAATTAATTAATCATTAAATTAAATCTTATTTAATTTAAATATAATATTAATTAAATGATTAAATCATATTTAATCATTTTACCCTTTATCCTATAGTTTAATGTACATCTCATGCACATTAACATTTAACCTATAGTTTACAAATATGAATCATATTCACATTTGAATTTAATATTTAAACTCTTTCAAATTTTTAATTCTCTCACATAATTTAATATGAATCATATTCACATTAAATTTATAATATATAGTTCCAAAACTATATATTATATCGTATCAATATACATTAAGTTTATTCCCTTATGAATTTGAACATTTCAAACTCAAGTGATCTAAGAACCCTTTACGAGTTGGAAGGTTGACCTAATGGACCTATAGATCAGAAGCTCCAACTATACGAGATTGCTCGGTTAATCTCATTAACCACCCAATCAACATTCGTTAACTGCGGGAACACTCCACTAAAGCCTGCAGCTACACTCTTCTCACTGCAGATATATTTATTTGTCCACGGATATTGACCAATAACAATAAGTCAATCGTTCACGAATGTTCGTAACACCAGCTGGATCAAATTACCATTTTACCCCTAGGTTACATCTTGTACCTTAAGTACCAGTGCTCCTCTAATGAACAATTTGTTTGTGGTCCTACCAGCAAACTGAGTCCCTCTCGGGCAAATGAGAGGGTCGGGCCCTTTGTTCAAGTCCCGGAGACACCACTCAAGGGAACATTCCTCTACTTATCCTAGTAGGTGGGAAGGAGTGAATTCCATATTTCTAAGTTAAGTTCCCAGCCGCTCACTCGGTCTTGTCCCCAAAAAGGTAGGCATATTGTGTCGGCGAATCTTGCCACTCTCACCCATACTAGTCAAAGGACAATCAATCGCGAACAGGAGTTAGTAACCTGCTCAGGATTAAGATCAAGTTGCCTAGGTCATCCTAGTGAAATAGAAACCTAACTAGTCAACGGAGTTACATCTAGTGGTTACTATTTCGCGGTCCGGTCTAATGTAATCTCATTACATAAGATATCCTCATTCACATGTCATCTAGACGAACACGTTAGGATCACAGTGTTTGTATCATATACAAAGTGGGTCACATCCATAGTTTTACCAGGGTAAGGTACCCAAACCTCACCCCCTTACTATAGACTCTTTAGGTTGTATCTCGAACCGAGATCCTTTATATGTACACTACATTCAGTTAAAGATATATTTTACAACCTTGAATGTTTAGTTTATTGGATTTAGGGTTATAACAAAGGAAAATTCATAGATAACGAAACAATAACTCTTTATTGAAGTAATAACAATTTATTACAATAATTAGAACAGAAATACAAACTACGAGTTTTCGGGCACAAACCCCATGCATGTAGTTCAACTCCTCCGTGTATCCTGTAAGGATCAATTCCCTTGCTCCATACACATGCATGTAGTTCATTGTTCTCCAAAGATACATAAGGATTGTTTTAACCGTTGTCCAGTGTTCAGGTCCTGGAATGGATTGATACCTACTGACAATTCCTATCGCGAATCAAATGTCTGGCCTAGTACACAACATGTCGTACATGAGGCTTCCATCAAGTGGTGCATAAGGAATTCGTCTCATGTCCTCAACTTCTTGAGGTGTCTTCGGACATTATTACTTTGACAAATGAACTCCATATCTAATAGGTAATAAATCTTTCTTGGAGTCTTGCATCTTAACCCTCAACAACACTTTATCGATCTAAGATGTCTGAGATAATGCTAGAGTTTTATTCTCTCAATTCCTGACAATTTGGATCCCAAGAACAAACTGTGCTTCTTCCAAATCTTTCATTTGGAATTGCGTAACTAGCCAATTCTTAATGTCAGTAAGATAACCTACATCATTCCCAATGAGTAGGATATCATCCACATAGAGAACTAGGAATGTGACAGAGCTATTGATGATCTTCTTGAAGACACAATGTTCATCATCATTATGGTCAAAGCCAAAAGATTTGATTGCCTCATCAAATCTTATATTCCAGGACCTAGATGAAGGGATTTGGAATTCCCGCAGCGGAAGACGTTGTGAAATGTCGTTGATTCTGATGAAGATCGGATCTCCTTGAGCAGCAAAAACGTAGTTTGGGATCGTTAATTTGCTCGATTATTTTAATTGAAACAAAAACCAGTACATTGACGAATATAGAGAACAAGCATAAAATTAACTCTAATCTAATTAGGCATGGATGTTTTACATGCAGACATGCTACAAGTTTAAAAATTAAACTAATAAAGAAAGAGGAATTACCTTTGTAGTTTTCCTCAGCAGCTACTCCTTGCTTCAATCAGTACAACAACACAAGAAGTTTTAGTTTCTCTGTTTTTACAGAACACTACCATAAGAGTAAACCCTCTATCCTCTGAATGCTTAGATCTTTCCTTTGTGGGAAGGATTCCAATTCTTGGAAGGTTTTGGGAATGAGAGTGAGAGAGAGAGAGAGACTTTTTTACTTCTTACAGAATAATTGATCAATCGATCAACTCAAAATGAGCAACCGCCTTCTCCCTATTAAAGTGTCGATAGGGAGAAGGGGAGGGGTAGTGGGAAACGTGTCTGGATGACACGTTCCCTTATTTTATTATTAAAATAATAATAATAATATAATAATAATTAAATCAAATTTAATAATTAATTTAAATCATATTTAAATAATACAAATTAAATATCATATATTTAATTTGGATTAGATCTCATTTAATCATATTACCCCTTTAACATATAGTTTTAATGTACATCCAATGTACATTAAATTTTAACCTATAGTTTTCAAATATGAATCACATTCACACTTGAATTCAATATTTGAACTCTTTCAAATATTTAATTCTCTCACAAAATTTAATATGAATCATATCCACATTAAATTTATAATATATAGTTCCAAAACTATATATTATATTGTATCAATATACATTAAGTTTATTCCCAATGAATTTGAACATTTCAAATTCTAATGATCTAAGAAACCTTTACGAGCTAGAAGGTGGACCTAATGGACCTACAGATCAGAAGCTCCAACGATACGAGATTGCTCGGTTAATCTCATTAACCTCGTAATCAACATTCGTTAATCTGCGGAACACTCCACTAAAGTCCCGCACCGCGCTCTTCTCATCTCACGAGATATATTTACGTGTCCACGGATATTGACCAATAACAAAAGTCAATCCTTCACGAATGTTCGTAACACCACCGGGTCAAATTATCGCTTTACCCAGGGTTACATCTTGTGCCTTAGTACCAAAGGCTCTCTAATGAACAATTTATTTGTGGTCCTACAAACAAACAAAGTCCCTCTCGGGCCAATGAGAGGGTCGGGCCCTTTGTTCATGTCTGGAGACACCACTTAAGAGAACATTCCTCTACTTATTCTAGTAGGTGGGAAGGAGTGAATTCCATCTTGCTTAGTTAAGTTCCCAGTTGCTCACACGGTCTTGTCCCCAAGAAGGCAGACATATTGAGTCGGCGAATCTGGCCACTCTCACCCATACTAGTCAAAGGACAATCTCTCGCAAACAGGAGTTCATAACCTGCTCAGGATTGAGATCAAGTTGCCTAGGTCATCCTAGTGAAATAGAAACCTAACTAGTCAACGGAGTTACAGCTAGAGATTACTATTTCGTGGTCCGGTCTTATGTAATCTCATTACATAGGAATCCCCACTCACATGTCATCTACACGAACACGTTAGGATCATAGTGTTTGTATCAAATACAAAGTGGGCCACATCCATAGTTTAACCAGGGTAAGGTACCCAAACCTTATCCTCTAACTATTGACCCTTTAGGCTGTATCTCGAACCGAGATCCTTTTTATGTACGTTACATTCAGTTCAAGATTCATTTAACAGCCTTGGATGTTTAGTTTATTGGATTTAGGGTTTAAATAAAGGCAAACTCGTAGATAACGAACAATAATACTTTATTGAAATAATAACACTTTATTACATTAATTAGAACATAATTACAAACTACGAGTTTTAGGGCACAAATCCCAATAAACTCCCACTTGAACTAAAACTCTAGTGGGGTACATCATAATCTAAAACAGTAGAAATACAATAAACTAGGGCATCCATATACCCCATTACATATCTCCCACTTGCCCTAGATTAGCCTATATGCATATCTCGTAGACCCAGACTTTCCAGATGACCCTCGAACACTTTAGCCGTGAGAGTCTTTGTAAACGGATCAACAATATTGTGCTCCGAAGCGATCTTCGTGACTGTCACATCTCCTCGTTGCACTATTTCTCGTATCAGGTGATACTTCCTCTCAATGTGCTTACCTCACTTATGGTTGAGAGGTTCCTTCGAATTACTACTGCACCACTTTGTTTCTCACAAAGATAAGGTGATGAGAGATTCCATATTTGGAACAACTTCCAAATCAGTAAGGAATTTCCTTAGCCAAACAGCCTCTTTAGCTGCTTCACAAGCAGCGACATACTCAGCCTCAATTGTGGAGTCAGCGATGCATCCTTGTTTGATGCTTCGCCATACTATAGCTCCCTCGTTAAGGGTGAAAACTAATACCGATATGGATTTTCGAGAATCCTTATCGGTCTGAAAATCAGAATCAGTGTATCTAGTAAGGATCAAATCCTTAGCCCCATACACAAGCGTATAGTCCTCGTTCTCCTTAGATACTTGAGGATATTTTTAATCATTGTCCAGTGGGTCTAACCTCGGATTGGACCGGTACCTCTACCGACTATTCTCACCGTGCATAACAAATGTCCGCCTCGTGCATAGCATAACATACATTAAGCTACCAATCTGCAGAGAGGCATAGGGAATATGTCTTATATCCTCAACTTCTTGAGGTCTCTTGGGACACTGTTCCTAAACAGATGAACTCCATGCCCAAGGGTAATAAGCCCTCTTGGAATTCTCGCATCGAATATCCGGACAACATTTTGTCGATATAAGACGCTTGAGACAAGATGCATAGCGTTACTCGTTCTTGCGATTCTCAAGATCTCAATCCCAAGAACATATTGCGCTCTCCCAAATCTTTCATTTGGAATTGGGTCGCTAGCCAATTCTTTATGTCAGTAAGGTATCCTACATCATTTCCAATGAGTAGGATATCATCCACATAAAGTACTAATAAAGCTACTTTGTCGTTGATGATCCGCTTGTAAACACAAGGCTCATCAACGTTTTGGTCAAAGCCGTAAGACTTGATCGCTAATGCGCGCGCAACGTGCAGTAAACTAACATGCAAATTACGCATTGGATGTGCAAGTATACACAGTCGATTGCAACAAGTAATAAAATAAACAGTATTCGAGTACCGAGTATCGTCTCCACAGGGATTAGAGCAAAGATCTACCTAGTCTAAGCTACTTATAGTAATCTTTATGCAAAACACAAGGAAAGACAAATCAATGGAAGGGTTTAACCTAATTAATGCTAAAAACATAAAGGATTCAATGAACATGTAAATTAGACTAACTATTCAATGTTGTGATGAATTAATCTACTATGCTGGATGTAATATGCAAATGCCAAAAACTACAATGTTAAATAGGATGTGCCGAAAATGCTATGATAAATGAGATAGACTCAGATTTGAGGGTTCCTTTATGTCCTTCGGTTTTCACATATCAAGTCATACATAATACTTTATTTGTGTTACACATGCTAACTCGAGTTTATTCTCATAATACTCAACATTTTCTAGTCATTAACTCTCATTAATTACCTTGTGAAGTTCCATGTTTTAGTACCCTAGGTGAATTGATTAATTCTAATCTTTTCACTTGCGTCTTGAGTATCCACCCTTTAGATACTCTAAGGTGATTACGGCACTCCGCTATCTTCCTACTTCTCATATAAAAGAAAGCAATATGGACTTAGGTTGGCCAAGCATAAATCCAATAAACCATAAATTCAACCATAATCAATCACAAATAATCATACTCTTCAATATGTGAAACTTTATTACATAAAGTATACTCAAATCCTTGCCTTCTAAAATTAGTTCATGCTTACAACAAAAGAAAATCTACAAACTAATCTAGAATGCATAATTACTACTAATTTACAAGGGAAGAGAAGGGAAATCAAGTAAACAAGGTGAAAGGAAAAAAATCCCCCTTTGTTTACAAGCTCCAATGGGTCTCCAATGTCCCTCCAAGCCTTGAGAACTCTTGATTTCTCTCAACCAAGAATATGGAAATTTTGGTAAATTCTCCTATTCTCTCTCTCATTTTCGGCAATGGTTTGTTAAGGATGGTCAAATGGTTGAACTTGGAGAGCATGTTTGCTTAGCTTCTCCAACAAGCTCCTTTTTTAGCTTCTCCCACAAGCCATTCTTTATCTTCCAACAAAAGCCTCTCTTTGACTTCTTCCATAAGCCTCTTTGGTTTGCATCATGTGTAAAAAGCCTTCCAATTAATTGAGTTGAATTGTTGAATTAATCCACTTCCATAACAAAGTTAATTCATGCACCTAAATTCAATTAAAAACAAGGAAAAATTAATCAATTTCTCTAATTTTCACAATATGAGAAATTAAAGTTAACCTTTCTCAAATTTGGCAATTTAATACATAATTAGATTAATAAAGTGCAAGAATAACTTAATTACATGCCAAGATCAATTAATTAATAAGGGTTTTGAGCTTAATTTAGGTGAAAGTAACTCTTTGATAAAGAGTTATCAATCGCAGTATCAAATCTTATATTCCAAGATCTTGACGCTTGTTTCAGCCCATAAATGGACCGATTGAGCTTGCAAACTTTTCACTCCTGACCTTGGGCTATGAACCCTTCGGTCTGAGACATATAGATGCTCTCGTCAAGATTACCATTCATAAAGACAGTCTTTACGTCCATTTGCCAAATTTCATAATCGTAAAATGTGGCTATGGACAAGAGTATCCTTATAGACTTTAGCATAGCAACAAGGAAAAAAGTTTCATCATAGTCAACTCCTTCCCTTTGGGTAAAACCCTTTACTACAAGCCTAGCCTTAAAGGTCTGTACCTTTCCGGCTGCATCTCTCTTTCTCTTATAGATCCATTTACACCCTATGGGTCTAACCCCTTCAGGTTGGTCTACAAGTTCCCATAGTAAATTGAAGTCCATTGACTCCATTTCAAGGTCCATGGCTTTGATCCATTGGTCCTTGTCTACGTCATTCATTTCCTGTTTATAAGATAATGGATCTTCTACGCCTTCATCAGGTATGACAACTTGAGTTTCTGCTAAACCCAAGTAGCGGTCAGGTTGGGAAACAACCCTCCCACTGCGTCGAGGCATTCCCAACGATTGAGAAGGACAAGACTGACTTGAGGTGTTGACTCCTCCATCAACTCTTGATAAAGGTTCAGCTTGATCAACAACTCTTGTTGGTTCATGAGTAGCTTCATTTAGTGCTAATTTACTATGCGGTTTGTGGTTCCTCGTGTGATCTTCCTCCAAGAACGTGGCGTTTGTCGATACAATCACCTTATTTTCTTGTGGGTCGTAGAAAAGACCACCTCTCGTTTCTTTGGGATAGCCAACAAATTGGCATAATCTTGAACGAGGTTCCAGTTTCTTTGGGTTTGTCACGAGCACGTGTGTCGGACAACCCCAAATCCTGAAGTGTTGTAAACTAGGTTTACGCCCTTTCCAAAGCTCAAAAGATGTTTCTGAAACACTTTTTGATGGAACACTGTTCAAGATTTGAACTACAGTCTCTACTGCGTATCCCCAAAACGAGACAGGCAATTGAGAATAGCTCATCATAGAACGAACCATGTCTAACAAGGTTCTATTTCTCCTTTCTGACACACCATTTTGCTGAGGTGTATTAGGTGCTGAGAGTTGAGATTTAATTCCATGTTCTATCATATAGTCCTGGAATTTCAAATCCATATACTCTCCACCTTGATCGGATCGAAGTGTTTTAATGTTTTCCCTAATGCATTCTCTACGTCAGCCTTATAGTCTTCGAACTTTTCAAGAGCTTCAGACTTGTGATGCATTAGGTATAGATAACCATACCTCGAATAATCATCTATGAAAGAGATGAAATATTCGTACCCACCTCAAGCTTTAACATTCAACGGACCACAAAGATCCGAATGTACAAGTTATAAGGGCTCTATGCCTCTGTAACCTTTTTTCCAGTAAAAGGCCGCTTGGTCATTTTACCTTCCAAGCATGACTCGCAAGGCGGTAAAGAATCATCTTCTAACTTGTTTAGATGTCCATTCTTAGAGAGTCTCTCAATCCGGTTGAGATTAATATGACTAAGTCTAAGATGCCATAGATAGGTATTATTATTTGGAGAAATTCTTTGCCTTTTATTTTGAGTGTTAGCATTCTTAAACATATCATGATTTAGAATTGCTTTGGTTTTATTCGTTTCAAGATGATGTATGCATTTTTCAAATTTAGCGAAACAAATATTGACACCCTCTTTCAAAATGAACGCTTCATTAATTGAAAAAGAAATACAATAACCAAGTTCTATTAAACAAGAGATAGAAATTAAGTTCCTTTTAAGCTTAGGAACTATATACAGATGTTTTAATGAAAGAAATCTATCTCCGAAAAACAACTTGGCATCTCTCACTGCACGAGCTGAGACGACGTCTCCCGTTCCGACCCTGAGCGTCATTTCACCCTCTTCGAGCTCCTTGAAGGAACTAGTTTCCTGAAATGAAGAGCAAACGTGATTAGTGGCTCCTGAATCAAGTATCCAGGTCAAATCATTATTTTCCACTAAAGAAGTTTCAAGAATAAGTAAATCTAACTTACCTTTCTTCTCTTTGAGCTCAATGTCTGCAGTGGCAGAAGCTTTCCCTTTTCCTCCTTTCCTCTTCTTCCGAGTCTTCTTAATCCCAGAAGAAGAACCACAGGACTTAGTCCCAGAGGATGAACCCTTCTGGAACCTTCTGGAATGGGCAAACAGATTTGTCTCTCCATCAGCCTGCCCCTCATTCTTCATAAGAGATTGGAAAGTTTGTAGTTCATTTAGGAGGGAAGTCAAGTTATACTCCTTTTTGTTCAACTCCGCATTTCTACGGAATGGCAGGAAACTCTTCGGAAGAGATTCCAGGATGAAGAATACCTGAACTTGCTCATCTATGACCGCTCCGTTCATTTTGGCCACGTTGAAGTGAACTATAAGATCGAAAACATGTCCTCTCATTGAAGTTCCCTCTTTCATGCGCGCGTTATAAACGTACTTGATGGATTCTTGCCGTATTTGTTCAGACGGTTGTCTAGAAAAATTTTGCAGATAACCCATGATCTCACGAGCTGAGACCATACCCTGCAATCTCCTGGCTAAACACATCAGATATCCCAGCCAGGATATAGGCCTACCAACAAACAGAGTTCTTCTTGGGCCAATGAGAGGGTTGGGCCCTTTGTTCAAGTCTCGGAGACACCACTTAAGGGAACATTCCTCTACTTACCCAAGTAGGCGGGAAGGAATGAATTCCATCTTGCTAAGTTAGGTTCCCAGCCGCTCACTCGGTCTTGTCCCCAAGAAGGCAGGCATATTGAGTCAGCGAATCTGGCCACTCTCACCCATACTAAGTCAAAGGACAATCCCTCGCGACAGTGGTTCGTAACTCCTTTCGAGATTGAGATCAAGTTGCCTAGGTCATCCCAGTGAAATAGAAACCTAACTAGTCAACAGAGTTACATCTAGAGATTACTATTTCGTGGTCCGGTCTTATGTAATCTCATTACATAGGATATCCCCACTCACATGTCATCCACACGAACATGTTAGGATCACGTTGTTTCTATCAAATACAAAGTGGGCCACATCCATAGTTTAACCAGTAAAGGTACCCAAACCTTATCCCCAACTATAGACCCTTTAGGTCAGATTCTCGAACGAGATCCTTTTTATGTACATTACATTCATTAAAGATTCATTTAATGACCTTGGATGTTTAGTTTATTGGATCTAGGGTTTAAATAATCGCAAACTCGTAGATAACGAACAATAACACTTTATTGAAATAATAACACTTTATTACATTAATTAGAACATAATTACAAATTACGAGTTTTAGGGAACAAATCCCAACAGATTCGTTGTGTAATTCCTATCTTAAAATCTAACCTATCTCATAGACCCTAGGCTAAACATGCATAAAAGAAGAAGAAAATAGCAAGGAAGACAATTTACTTACTTGTTGAAAAACTCTTCTTCAACGCTTTCCTCCTCCGGTCACGATCTCTCTCGAACAAACGATCTCCTCGAATCGAACCTCAAACAGTGTTGCAAGACACTTCCAAAACATTTTCTCGGCTGTTCTCGGGAGGTTGAGTGAGAGTAGGTGGGACTCCCTTTGGCTTTTGGGTGAGGAGAGATTGAGAGAGAATTGGGAGAGAATCCTAACTCTCTTTGGATCAAAATCGAAAAAATGGCAAGAACGTTACCAAAGGCTTCTTGCAAAGTCTTTAAATATCATTGTGTGATGGAGTTAAAACTTCCAAAAAATCACAATATTACTACAACTCTATGATATTCAAATCATATTTGCATATCACACAATATAAGGTATCTCATACCTTGTTATACAAATCTCATTTGCCTAACTGTGGATTTTTAAATTGAATCACATTCAATTTAATTTCTCTCGATTGAATTTCTCGAATTAGCACTAATTAATAAGTTAGGCTATACTATAGTTTATTATTGTTGGGTTTAATATCTTAAAACTCGTGGTTTTTTAAACTGAATGTATATTCTATTTTGCAATAAAGTTGTTATTGATATTTAATCAGTAAAAGTGTTATTCAATGTTGTGTATTATGTAACCTTAATCCAATAAAGAACCTTTGGCTATGGGATGAATACTTGAACTTTATGTGTGACATAAAAGTGGATCAAGTTCAAGTTATAGCCAAAACAATCTATAGTATAAGGATAGGGCTGGGTACCTTATCCGGGGGACACTATGGACGCGACCCACTTTGTATAGTACAAACGATGTGATCCTAAATCGTTCATGTGGAGATATGTGAGTGGGGGCGTCCTATGCAATGAGTTTGCATAAGACTGGACCGCGAAATAGTCACTTAGACTTTTTAACTCCGTTTACTGTCTTAACTAACTATATTCATACGAGACGTAGGTAACTCGATCTTAATCCTGAGCGTTCTATGGACTCCTGTTTATTCGGATTATCCTTAGATTTGCATGGGTGAGAGTGGCTTGAGACTGCCGACTCAATAAGCCTCCCATTTCAGGGATAAAATCGGGTAGATAGCTGGGAACATGGTTCTGCAAGATGGAATTCATTCCTACCCGCTTTAGGGATTAGTAGAGAGGTTGTTCCCTTGGCATCGACTCGGTCGTGAACAATGGGCCCACCCCTCTCATTGGCCCGAGAGGAATTCGGTTTGCTGGTTGGACCACAAACCAATTGTTCATTAGAGGATCAGCGGGACTTAAGGAACAAGAGGTAATTACAGGGGTAAAATGGTAATTTTGACCCAACTGTAATTACGAACGACCTGTGAAGGATCAACTTACTAATCATGGTTATATCGAGTGGACAGAAATATATATACAGTGAGGAGAATGCAGCCACTGGGCTTTAGTGGAGTGTCCCGGTGGTTAACGAATGTTGATTAGCTAGGCTAAAGAGTTTGGTCGGTTAATCTCGTATCGTTGGAGCTCATGATCTGTAGGTCCATTAGTTCCTCTTTACTAGCTCGGACTTAGCCTTATAACATTTTGAGATAAAAGAATTTGAATTGTTCAAATTCGAGTTTGGAAGAAAGCGTTAATTATATGTGATATATTTAACGAATCATAGCTTAATTAAACTATGATTAATAAGAGGTGGATATATTTAAATATGATTTAAATATCGGATCGGTTTATAGCATGAATAAGGATTCTTGTTCGAAAAATCGATCGAGATCGGGTAATTTATTTAATTTAATATTTCATATTAAATTAAATTATAAAATTAATTTTGAATTATTTAATTAATTATATTAATTTTAATTAAAAATAAATTTAATATTGATTTTTGAATTAAAATTAATTGTAAAATGAGGGATTTTCATGATTTTGAAGTTGACAACTTGCCCAATCTTACTCATCTTCAAAATTCACCAAAATTGGCCACCTCCATCTCAAAGCATCCTCATCACCCTTGAGTTGTCACTCCATTGAAGCTTTTTGAAGCTTTATATAATGGTGATTTGAGGTGTTTTGAGAGAATTACATAGAAAATTCAATATTCCCGAATTAGTGACCTTTGAGATCTTTTCTTCCAAATTCTCTCAACCTAGGATCCCACAATCTATTCTAAGGCTTGAGGATAGTAGGGAAGACTCTAACGCTTGTCCACGAAGTGTTCGTGCTGAAAACCATCCACCGGGTGAAGAGAATTTGATCTTCAAAGTTGAGTTTTCTATCCCTCTGTTTTTCCAGCTTTGAGTATGTTTTTTATTTTACAAAATTGATCAACTTAGAGTGTTCAAGATCCAAAATTGCTTCCGTTTTCTTAATCTACACTATTTCAATTATGAATCTCATTCACATTAAACTATATATTATGTCTGAAGGGAATGAGAATCCATGCGCAGCGGAAGACGATCGAATTGTCATGGTATCATTACGCAACTTGTTTTTGTTAAAACGATCTACTAAAGATCTAGGCTAAACATGCTGAAAAAGAAGGAAAAACAGTAAGATTAAAGTTACTTACTTGTTGACGACACTCTTCACAAATCCTTCCTCAGATCATGAACTCTTCGTGCTTCTCAATCTCAACGAACTCTTCCCACGCATGAAACCCGAACACCACCACTTGGAGTCTCGATTGTTCTCTTTCGGAGAAGGGATGTTTGTGGGAACTTTTGGAGTTTCGGAGAGGGAGGAGAATTGAGAGAGAATAGAGAAATGGTTCACAAATCCCTTATTGCAAAGGGTTTGAATAGTGGAATGATGGAGTTAAAATCTCCACATTATTACCACTTTACCACAACCATAGGTTATGAAAATCTCATTTGCATAACCACATAATATAAGATATCTCATATCTCATATTGCAAATCTCATTTGCAATAATTGTGGATTAATTAAATTGAATCACATCCAATTTAATTTCTCTCAATTAATTTCTCCAATTAGCCCTAATTCAACAATTAGGCTAACCTATAGTTTATTATGAATCTCATTCACATTAAACTATATATTATATCATTCATATTTCATATAAATGACATAAATGCCCTTAAAGTGAAACTGAACACTTCAATTTCATACCAAAACATTAACCCTTCTTTTAACCCAGATTGAGCCAACCAAGGGACCTAATGGACCTACAGTGACGGGCTCCAATGATCCTAGATTAACATGTCAAACTCATTGACCCGATTAATCAACATTCATTAGCCACGATAACACTCCACTATAGCCCGTAGTTGTACTCCCGTTAGTGCAGAATATTACGTGTCCACTGATATAACCAATGCCCATGAGTCGACCCTTCACAGGTTGTTCATAGACACGGCTGGATCAAATTACCGTTTTACCCCTGTGTCTACCTCTTGTTCCTTAAGTCCTACCTGCTCCTCTAATGAACAACATATTGTGATGGTCCAACCATACACAACACCCTTCTCGGGCCAGTGAGAAGGTGGGCGCCCGTAGTCCAAGCCCTAGAGACAGCACTTAAGGGAACAACCCCTCTAGTTTCACTAAAAGCGGGAACGAGTGAATTCCATCTCGCGTAGTTAAGTTCCCACTCCTACTTGGTTCTGGCCCCCGAGAAGATAGGCATATTGGGCGAGTAATCGTGACCACCCTCACCCGTATTAGTCAAAGGATGCACCCATGCAGACGAGTCCGTAAACACGCTCAAGATTCGTGTCGAGTCACTAGGGCATCTACGGTTATTAGTCCTTAGTGTCACCGGTGTTACATCGATGAGGTCTAATAATTCACGGTCCTGTTGTACAATCTCATTGCACAGATGCCCCCACTCGCATGTCAACCACATGAACGAGTCAAATCACCTCGCTTGTATCTAATACAAAGCGGGTCACATCCACAAGTGTATCGAGATTAGGTCTCCAACCCTATCCATATATCGTAGACCGCTTCGGGTCATTAACTCGAACGTGATCCTCCCTGTGTGTCCATTACACACCGTTCAAGTTCTAGTTCTCTCATAGATTCAATTACCCTGGAGCTTAGTTTATTGGAAAAGTTTATATATATTGCGAGACACAAAATGATGAAATGAATAACTCTTATTAATTTCAAACAATATATTACAAACACGAGATTAGGACAAAAATCCCAACAAACTCCCACTTGGACTAAGCTAGTGGAGAAAATACATTTCTGAAATATACATAAATTACAATGAAGTAATACAATAAACAAGGGCATTGAATACCCGTTTACACATCTCCCACTTACCCTAGTCAGGAACCTCTCGAAGACCTAGACTCTCTAGGTGACCCTCAAACACCTTTGTCGTGAGGGGCTTTGTAAATGGATCAGCTACGTTGTGCTCCGACGCTATATGCGTGACTGTCACGTCTCCGCGATGCACAATCTCCCGTATCAGATGATACTTGCGCTCAATGTGTTTGCCTCTCTTATGGCTCCGAGGCTCACGTGAGTTGGATATCGCACCATCAAGTATCACAAAACAATTGTGATTGGCAAGTTCATATTTGGAACAACTTCCAAATCACATGAACTTCCTAAGCAAAACGCCTTTCCTTTGCAAACTTCACAAGCCCCAACATACTCCGCTTCCATAGTGGAATCACTATGCATCCTCGCTGATGCTTCGCCATACTACAGCTCCTCCATTCAGAATGAAGGTTGACCCCGAAGTGGATTTCCTAGAATCCTTATCGGTCTGAAAATCAGAATCTATGTATCCCGTAAGGATCAAATCCCCACTACCATACACTATGTTGTAGTTCCTCGTTATCCTAAGATACTTGAGGATTTCCTTTACTACCGCCCAAATGATCTAATCTCGGATTGGATGATATTCATCGACAATTCCTACCGCATAATGTATGTCGGGCCTAGTACACAGCATGACATACATCAGGCTCCCTACAACTGAAGCATATGGAATTCGTCTCATATACTCAACATCTTGAGGAGTCTTAGGACATTGATCCTTAGACAAGTGAACCCCATGCCTGAAAGGCAGCAAACCCTTCTTGGAGTTCTGCATCTTATATCTAGACAACATATTGTCAATATAAGACGCCTGAGACAAGGCTAGCGTTCTGTTCTTCTGGTTCAAAACAATCTGGATACCTAGATTATACTGAGCTTCTCCCAAATCTTTCATTTGGAATTGCGAAGCTAGCCACTTCTTAACGTCAGTAAGAAATTCTACCTCATTCCCAATTAGAAGAATATCGTCCACGTACAACACCAAAAATGCGACAGTTTTGTCAACGATTTTCTTGTAAACACAAGGCTCGTCGACATTTTGATCAAAGCCATAAGATTTGATCGCCTCATCAAACCTTATATTCCAAGACCTCGAAGCTTGTTTCAGCCCATAAATAGACCTATGAAGCCGGCAAACCTTTTACTCTTGACCTTGGGCAATGAACCCTTTGGGCTGGTCCATATAGATGCTCTCATCAAGTTTGCCATTCAGAAAGGTTGTCTTGACGTCCATCTGCCATACCTCGTAGTCATAATACGCGATAATAGTCAGAAGGATCCTGATCGACTTTACCATGGCAACAGGTGAAAATGTCTCCTCATAGTCAACCCCTTCAACCTGGGTAAAACCCTTTGCCACTAGTCGGGCTTTGAAGGTCTGCACCTTCCCATCTACGTCACGTTTACGCTTGTAGATCCATTTGCAACCAATAGGTTTTACCCCATCCGGTTGATCCACAAGCTCCCATACAGAATTGAAGTACATAGACTCCATTTCCTTGTCCATAGCTTTAATTCGTTCGTCTTTGTCAACATCAACCATTGCCTGGTCATATGTCAATGGATCCTCACAGTCATCATCAAGAGCGACAACTGAGGTTTCAATTTAAACCCATGTAGCGATCGGGGCCGTCTCACGCCTCCCACTACGCCGAGGCATTCCCAACTCTTGGGAACAGATTTGACTAAACGTGCTAGGATCAACAACACTTGTTGACGTATTAGCCCCATCAAAGAACTCTTGTCGATGTAATCGCCCATTTCATTCAACACAATTTTACTCCTTGGTAAATGATCCTCGACGTGGTCTTCCTCTAGGAAAGTGGCGTTTGTCGACACAAGTACCCTATTTTCCTTAGGATCGTAAAATATACCACCCCTAGTCTCTTTAAGGTAACCTACGAATAGACACAATTTCGAACGGGGTTCCAACTTTTTCGGGTTTGACACCAACACGTGGGTCGAGCATCTCAAAATTCTGAAGTGATGTAAACTGCCTTTACGTCCACTCCAAAGCTCGAAAGGTGTTTCACAAACACTCTTCGACTTTAACGTTGTTCAAAATATAAATCTGCAGTCTCCACTGCGTACCCCCAAAAAGAATCAGGGAGACGAGCATAGCTCATACTCGACCGAACCGTGCCCAACAAGGTTCTGTTTCTCCTCTCCGATACACCATTCTGCTGTGGCATACCAGGCGCTGAGAGTTGGGACGTAATTCCGTGTTCTATCATATAGTCCTGGAATTCAGTGTCCATGTACTCTCCACCTCGATCCGATCGAAGTGTTTTAAGCGATTTACCTAAGAGGTTCTCAACGTCAGTCTTGTACTCCTTGAACTTTTCAAGAGTTCAGACTTCTTGTGCATTAGGTAAATATACCCATATCTGGAGTAATCATCTATGAATGACACGAAATACTCATAACCACCCCGAGCTTTAACATTCATCAGACCACGGAGGTCAGAATGTACTAACTCAAGAGGCTCTTTGGCTCTATATCCTTTTCCACTAAAAGGACGTTTGGTCATCTTGCCCTCAAAGCATGACTCACACACCGGCAAAGAGTTTTCTTCCAACTCGTTTAGAAGTCTACTCTTCACTAGCTTCTCAATTCTATTGAGATTAATGTGGCCTAACCGTAGATGCCAAAGATGGGCATTTTCTTTTTGAGAAACTTTTGTTTTCTTAGTTCGTGTTTCTGCAGTTTTAAACAATTCAGTATTCAAAACACTTTTGACCGAATTAGGTTTCAAAACATACAGATTATGCTCGAGTGAAGCTGAAAAAATAAGATTGCCTTTGAAAGAAGTAAACGCTTTACTTGATTCAAAGGAAACAGATATACATTGTTCAATTAAGCAGGAAATGGAAACAAGGTTTCTAGTAAACCCTGAAACTATGTACAAATTGTCCAACAATAAGTACTTCCCGCCAAAGTGTAGCTTCACTGTGCCGATCGTTGCAGCAGAGACAAGCTCCCCAGATCCAACCCGTAGAGTCACCTCACCCTCTCGCAGCGGCTGCAAGGAATCAATCTCCTGAAAAGAAGAACAAACGTGGTTAGTGGCTTCCGAATCCAATATCCAGGCAGAGTCACTACTCTCAACTAAACATGTTTATGTCACAAGTAAATCACATTTACCTTGATTCTTCCTCTCGGCCAGGAATTTGGGACAGCTCCTCTTCCAGTGTTCGCCCCCCCATTGCAGTGGAAATACTTTCCTTTCTCTGCAACGTCCTTGACTTTCTTGCCCTTGTCGGCGACAGCTCGGTCATACCTCTCTTCGTCCTCTTCTTCCCTTTCGGGCGTGAAGGAGCAACAGGTTTCGTCCCAAAGGTCGAACCCCTGTGATAATACCTGTAGACAACATTTGCCTCAGATTCCTTGACCCTGTTCAAGGATTGGAAATTCTATAGCTCATTGAGGAGGGTAGTCAGAGTGTAGCTAATTTTGTTCATAAGAGCATTGCTACGAAACTGAAGGAAACTCTTCGGAAGAGTCTCCATAATAA
Organism: Trichosanthes cucumerina; assembly: GCA_036507285.1. Lineage (NCBI taxonomy): Eukaryota > Viridiplantae > Streptophyta > Magnoliopsida > Cucurbitales > Cucurbitaceae > Trichosanthes > Trichosanthes cucumerina. The sequence continues at coordinate 66,250,967 of CM071836.1, read as the reverse complement.
AACTGACCTGGCTCGACTCGTCAATCGAAGCCCCGTTCATCTCAGCCAGATTAAAGTGGGTCATCATGTCTAGAACATGTTCACGGACAGACGACCACTCTTTCATACGTGTGTTGAAGACGTATTTGAGTCATGTCAGACCTGAAAGGATTGTTGTCCAAACATTTCCTGCAAGGACTCCATGACTCCTTGGCGAAAACCATCAGCTCATGCTTCTTTGCCAAGACATCAGACATGCTGGCAATTATGTAGACCTTGGCCTTTTCATTGGCCCGGATCCACCGATCGTACGCATCGCGAACACTTCGCGACGCGGTCGAGCCCGACATCTGAGGACACTCCTCAGACAACACGAACTTTATGTCGTCAGTTACAAAAATTTTGTTTATGTTGTTTTGCCAACTTTGGTAATTATCTCCCACTAACTTATCGGATGCGAGTAATGCTATTATTGCGCTAGACATTTTTAGTTGAAAAATAAGAAAAACTTTGTATTAGTCTCGCAAAAAACTTTTTGAAATCCAATCAAGTTTTAGCAAGATTGTTTCATGATCCCTAGGTCATTCAAAATTTTGCAATGATACCATAAAGGTTTAGAATGACCGCCACCGGGCGGGTGAATGTAATACTCCTCCTCTAGGCGAGACTTTCTCGATCGGACCTACATCCCGAAATAACTCTTATTCCATTAGGCGTCCCATTACCATTGTTCTTGTCGAATTCATTAACACTTAACGACTTCGTGAGTGTCACCTCAATCTTTAAGTTTCCAAGTATCCGCCCAAATAATAGCCACCGAGGGGTGAACCAAGAAGGAAAACCAACCAGAAATCAGATCCCTTTCGGGAATTACGGTGTTTCACTCTCATGATCAAGCCCTCCGGAGGGATTGTCTGGTCCAGGACAAACTAGCAGGCAAATCATAGGCGTCTCACGGTGTGAATCGAAAGAAGAGACCGTGGGTCTCGTTTTCACAAGTCCTGCTCCCACTCACTATAAGTACTCTCTCCATCCACGATGATATTGACCTATACAAATGCCACCCGAAGGGAGACGCTACCATTTGCGCCACGAGGCCGAGTATAGATCTCACGCTGCGGACTTAAAAGGAGATTTGTGGTTGAAAATTCAAATGTATCTCATACACTATATTTCCTCCCACTCAGCACTTTAATTTTAATAGGGATTGACCTAGATAAACCGGCTAAAATTTACCTAAGTCTACCAATATGACTCTTATATGGTATTAACCTAAGTCGATAATAACATTATAACTTAGGTCTATGTGAGTAAATTAATTAACTCTTAATTAACGGCACTCACGAGAATATAACCTAAGAATCTCCGGACCGAATTCACTCCTAGGTCGGTTTCCAGGTAGGGGTGTTCCGCAAACGTCAACTGAAATACCCCAGCCTTAGACAAAACCTTCCTTAGACAGAGTTACTTATCAGTCTCAATTCAAAGGTTATATTTGATTTCCTAATTTCTAATCTCATTAGAAAATAGAAAACCTAAGTCTAATTATTCAAGTTCTAAACTCTTTAAAACTAATAATTAACTTAGGTTGCATGCATTTCTATGTTATATTGTTTGATCATTCATCACATGAATAACTATATACTATAACATAATATTATTCATCACATGAATATTAATGCATGAGCATGCTTTTAATTTTAAAAATATAACACTTATATTTAAATAAATTAAAACATGCAAACATTATATTATAACTCTTATAATATAATCCTATCATGCATACTATATATTATAACTCTTATAATATAAATATGATGCATGAAATGTTTAACCTAAGGTGGGATTTTAAATCTATATGACATACATTATGCACATAGAAATTAATTAAAATATACATCTCAAGCATAAAATAATTAAATAGCAAAAATGGACTGGTTTTTGGCACCTAGGGGCAATTATTTAATTAAATAACATTAATATAACACTTATATTAACATTATTTAATAAAATAAATAAATAAATAAATAAATTACATTTTATAAAATATAAAATAATTAAAATTAAAAAAAAAACTGCCCACTAAGAGAATTCGCGCCCACGTCTTCACGAAATTGAAGCTGCAACCGCTCCTCAACGCGTGCAGCGTTGCAACGCTGTCGCCTCCAGCGTCGAGCTGCGTTCTCAACGCAAGCGGCATTGCAACGCTGCTCTGCTGCAGGACCTCCGTCCACAAAGACAGCGTTGAGACGCCGTAAAGCAGCGTCTCAAGGCAATCAACAGAACAATAAACTCTTTGCTGTTCTTCACCGAATTTCTGCCTTTTTTCGATCCGATTTCTTCACAGCAACTCTTGCCATGAACGACCCGGACTTGCAGACTCGATTTATTTTCTAAAATGCCCAAAAACACGGGCCTTTTACATTTGATCTCATCATACAGAAAATAAATCTAAAATGCCAAAAACCGAAACATCCATTTAAGAAAACCAACATTCATCTCATGAAATTAAGGCAATTTACCCACCTAATTTTAACAAAAACAGTGCATAAATGAAGAACCATCGAAAGGGCTCTGATACCAATTGAAGGGAATGAGAATCCCTACGCAGCGGAAGACGATCGAATCGTCATGGTATCATTACGCAACTTGGTTTTGTTAAAACGATCTACTAAAGATCTACGCTAAACATGCTGAAAAAGAAGGAAAAACAGTAAGATTAAAGTTACTTACTTGCTGAAGACACTCTTCAAGAATCCTTCCTCAGATCACGAACTCTTCGTGTTTCTCGATCTCAACCAACTCTTCCCACGAACGGAACCCGAACACCACCACTTGGAGTCTCGATTGTTCTCTTTTGGAGAAGGGACGTTTGTGGAAACTTTTGGAGTTTTGGAGAGGGAGGAGAATTGAGAGAGAATAGAGAGAATTCTTCTTCTCATATTTGATGAAAATAAAAAAATGAGAGAAATGGTTGACAAATCCCTACTTGCAAAGGGTTTAAATAGTGGAATGATGGAGTTAAAATCTCCACATTATTACCACTTTACCACAACCATAGGCTATGAAAATCTCATTTGCATAACCACATAATATAAGATATCTCATATCTCATATTGCAAATGTCATTTGCAATAATTGTGGATTAATTAAATTGAATCCCTTCCAATTTAATTTCTCTCAATTAATTTCTCCAATTAGCCCTAATTCAACAATTAGGCTAACCTATAGTTTATTATGAATCTCATTCACATTAAACTATATATTATATCATTCATATCTCATATAAATGACATAAATGCCCTTAAAGTGAAATTGAACACTTCAATTTCATACCAAAACATTAACCCCTTCTTTTAACCTGCATTGAGCCAACCAAGGGGACCTAATGGACCTACAAAGGATTTGAGCTCCAATGATCCTAGATTAACTTGTCAAACTCTTTGACCGGTTAATCAACATTCATTAGCTACGGTAACACTCCACTATAGCCCATAGCTGTACTCCCGCCGCTGTCAGATTATTACGCGTCCATCGATATAACCAATGCCCATGAGTTGACCCTTCACAATTTGTTCGTGAGACACGGCTGGGTCAAATTACCGTTTTACCCCCGTGTCTCACCTCTTGTTTCTTAAGTCCTTACTCCTCCTCTAATGAACAACATATTGTGATGGTCCAACCATACACAACACCCTTCTCGGGCGAGTGAGAAGGTGGGCGCCCGTTGTCCAAGCCCTGGAGACAACACTTAAGAGAACAACCGCTCTAGTTCTGTCCAAGCCCTGGAATGAGTGAATTCCATCTCGTGTAGTTAAGTTCCCAGCTCCTACTTGGTTACGTCACACTCGAGAAGATAGGCATATTGGGGAGTAATCGTGACCACCCTCACCAGTACTAGTCAAAGGACAAACCCCACAGAGAGTCAGTAACACACTCGGGATTCGTGTCGAGTCACTAATGGTCATCTACGGTTATTAGTACTTCATCATCAGCGGTGTTACATCGATGAGGTCTAATAATTCACGGTCCGGTCTTGTACAATCTCATTGCACAGATGCCTCGACTCGCATGTCAACCACATGAACGAGTCAGATCACCTCGTTTGTATCTAATACAAAGTGGGTCGCATCCACAATGTATCCAGATTAGGTCTCCAACCCTATCCATATCATGAGACCGTTTCGGGTCATTAACTCGAACGTGATCCTCCGTGTGTGTCCACCACACACCGCTTCAAGTTCTAGTTCTCTCTCGAATCGTGTGTAGTGGACACACAGGGAGGATCACGCTCGAGTTAATGACCCGAACGGTTATGCAGATATGGATGGGGTTGAGACCTAATCCTCGATACACTTTGATGCGCCCGCTTTGTATTAATATACAAACGAGGTGATCTAACTAATGAGATTGAACAAGACCGAACTGTGAATTATTAGACCTCACGATGTAACACTGCGGTTAATATATGGACTAATAACTTCGTGAGATGACTATTAGTGACTCGACTTTGAATCTCGAGCGCGACACTGACTCGCATCATGCGAGGTCACCCTCCTAGTACGCAGTGAGGGTGGTCACACCATCGCCCAATATGCCTATCTTCTCAAGGACGAGACCAAGTAGGGAGCTGGAACTCAACTACGCAAGATGGAATTCACTGCTCCCGCTTTAGGGAAACTAGAGGGGCTATTCCCTTAAGTGTTGTCTCCAGGGCTTGGACAACGGGCACTCACCCACTCACTGGCACGAGAGGGTTGTTGTGTATGGTTGGACCCTTACAATGTTGTTGTTCATTAGAGGAGCAGTGTGGACTTAAGGAGCAAGAAGTAGACACAGGGGTAAAACGGTAATTTGAACCAGCAGTGTCTACGATCAACCTATGAAGGGTCGACTCATGGGCATTGGTCATGTAAGTGGACACGTAATATCTTACACTGACGGGAGTGCAGCTACGGGCTTTAGTGGAGTGTTATCATAGCTAATGAATATTGATTAGGTCAAAGAGTTTGACAGGTTAATCTCGGATCATTATAGGTCCATAAGGTCCCTCAGTTGGCTTAAACTGGACAAAAAGAAGGTTTACATTTTAGTGTGAATTGAAGTGTTTAAATTCACTAAAAGGGTATTTATGTCATTTATATGAGATATGAATGATATAATATATAGTCATAGTAAACTATAGGTTGGCCTAATTTTTGAATTACAACTAATTTGGAGAAATTAGATTGAGAGAAATTAAATTGGATGTGATTCAATTTAAAAATCCACAATAATGCAAATGTGATTTGTAAAATAAGATTTGAGATATCTTATAATATGTGGTTATGCAAATATGATTTGAATAACCTATGGTTGTGGTATAATGGTAATTAGGTGGAGATTTAAACTCCACCTATCACCATTATATAAACCCCTTTGCAAGAAGGGGTGTGTACTCTGGTTGCTCATTTTTTGGTTTTCTCACCAAAGCAATTAGAGAATTCTCTCTCAAATCAATCTCTCTCTCAAAATCTTCTTCCTAACCAAAAACTAAGAATCCCACCATTCTCCTTCTTCCTAAAGAAGAACAACCGAGAAATCGAGTGGAGGGTGTCCGTTCGTTGGAATTGTTCAAGGAGTTCGAGATCGTTGGGAGAACACGGAGAGTTCGTGAGCATCACAGGAAGGAACTTTGAAGACGGTCTTCAACAAGTAAGTAGACCTAACTTGCTCTTTTTCTCTTCCTAGTTTGCATGTTTAATCTAAATTATGTGATAATTAGTTTTAATAAAATAAGTAACACAACTTCACCATGACGATTCGATCGTCTTCCACTGCGTGGGGACTCTCATTCCCTTCATTAACATGTTATATGTTACATCCATAACATTCATCATACTATAATATTTATAAATACATGAACATATAACTTACAATATTCATCACATGAATTAATGCATGTCAATTCTTTACATCAATTTTAATATAGAACTGATATCAAAATTAATCATGCACTTCATATAATATAACAATTATACAAAAGATGATGCATGATCATGCTTAACCTAAGGTGAAATTATAATCTAAATGGCATACTTTATGCCAAGATCGACACGAATATACAATGTGACAAATTTAAGGCACCCTAGGAAATAATTGATATTCATGAAATGCAAAAAAATCAATTATATAGAGAAACTGGACCAATTTAAGTCACCCTAGGAATTAATTAATTAAATTAATATAATCTTATTATATAAATTTAATTAATTAAATAAAAATAAAACTATAAAATGAATTAATATATTAATTAATAATAATAAATAGCTTAGTTCTTCCTCCGTTCTTCACAGCAACTTCTTGCCAAGATCGACACGAACTTACAATGTGACACCCGAGGAAGAGGGGTACATGAATAAACCGAGTCCACATCTGAATGAGAGAGATCTTGAGGATATGAAAGTATAGTGACCGAGGATGAGGGGTACATGAATGATCTAACTCCACATTCAATGAGAATGACCATGATGATATGAGATCATAGTTGAGAAAGGAACTCCAAAGTTAAGCGTGTTTGGCTTAGAGCAAATCTATGTTGGGTAACCTCTTGGGAATTTTCCAACGGAGCAAGTGACTGACAACAAAACATGCTGAAAGAACCCATGTTGGTTTGTGGGGAAAGTCTTCATTCTCGCAAGCGACACAAGGATGGTATTGATGATATACGTGGTCAAGTCGCAGGGTATCCGGGGCCTGGAGGGTTACTTACAAACACGATTTACAACAAATATTGCCCAAAATAATATGCCCTTACATTGATCAAATAAAAAAAATTGTAAATCTAAGTGCCAAAAAATGCAAACATCCAATTTGCAAGCATATACATACATTTCATGATATGAATCTACCCACCTCTATCATGTGTGAAATCTCTAACAAAATACAAAAGCAACAATTGGCTCGGATACCAATTGAAAGGAATCAAATTCAGGAAGCGGGAGCGCGAGAACGCTTTTACTTTGTATTTTGAAGAAATTACAGGAACCATACAAAAAGTCTGAAGATTAAGCATAAAAAATTGTAGATCTAGAACATACCTTTGTAGATCATGATTCCAAAAACTCTGTTGATCTCTACATCAAACAACTTCTAGACTTATGTTGAGACACCTCTTAAAGATCTACCCTGCTATTCTCTTGGACAAGTTTCGTGTTTGGAATAATTTTTAGAGAGAAATGAAGTTTTTCTCTAGAATTTGGAATATGGAAAATTTTTAGAGAGAAAAATGTTATGTAACTCTTAGAAACACTTTGTCTCACAAAGTTGCTCAGATTTCACTATTGTGTTAAGCCTATTCCATATATCCATATACATGGATATTTATAGAATTTAGGATGTAGGTTACTACCTCAATCAATAACTCATACGTTATGTCATAACTCAAATGTTATTCCATCACCTTTAATTTTATAACTTACAAACTCTTTCTGTAGTTAACGAATGTTAACTATTGTGATAATGAGTTTAGCCAATTAATCACGTATCGTATGAGCTTTTGATCTATAGGTCCATTAGGTCCTCTTCCTAGATCGTAAAGGATGATAAGGTAATTTTATCTTGAATTGAATTTCAAATGTTCAAATTCACATAGGGAATTTATATAATGTATTGTGATGCATTATAGTATAAAGTTTACATTTTAACGAATATGAATGTCACTTTAATGGGGTTTTCCTGCTTTTGGTCTCAACTTGTTAGTGGAACGTGAAATTACTGCGAGATCGTGATCTCGACGAAGGGGTAGTTTGTTTTGCTTATTCCCATATTGTACAACAAGTAAGAGTATCATGATACTTGTGCTAGACTCAAAATTATCTTAGAATTACTCTCAACATAAATGGTTTGCCCATGTATTCGTATTTTAAACCTTTATTAAATTACGAGACGGTTCTATTGGCTTCCACTCGGATTTTCGTCATTACATTTAGAAATTTATTTAGACTGTGATAGGTTGGATTTTCATGGGTTGAACATTGAGTACTTTTGTTATGAATTTAAATCGACTTTACCAAGTTTTATGTTTATCAGCTCTGTGATTTTTGTTCAATCGAGTTTTTGGCCAATTATTTATTGTGTATTATTTAAATTTAGTTCGAGAGAGTAATTATTGAATTGATGTTATTGTGCATGTTTTTAGATTTTTTGACCATGGGAATGAATGAAGGGTTAAAAGAACTAGCTAGGACTTTACTCAAAAATATTTTTAGTAGTGTAATAGATTGTGAGGTTAATTTGGTAATTAAATATAGCTATTGGTTGAGCTTGAGAGAGTCAATTGATAGATTTATATCTATTGTCAGGTTTGTTGACAGATTTATGGGTAATTCTCGATTATAAATTTTTTGGCTATTTGTTGATAAAACTCAAGGTTAATAGGTTTTTTTCTCTAAATGATTCCAACTTTTGTAAATAGAAGTTTGGGTTGTTAAGTTTTTTTTATTCTCTGAATTGATTTCTCTATATAAAATTTGGAATGAGTAGTTATGGTATTTAATTGAATTTTAAAAAACCAATCTCTGAGATCGACCTTGCCCACATTTACTGTAAAATTTAAGAGGTGTAGGTATTATAAATTTTTATTTTATAGGACCTTGAACAAGGCTTTCATAAAATTGGCGTCGTTCCTTGGATTGGAATTATTTTAGATTCCATTGATCTCGTGACGAAAGTTTTAAAGTTTTAGATCTTAATTTAGAGTTTAAATATTGTATGTTGTTTTATTTTATCTTATTTTGATATTTTTCCTAAATTTCTTAGATTCTAATTTGTTTCCTTTTTGTTTTTGTCTTCAATGGGTTCCCTTGGTGCACATATAGGGAGTGACAGAAGCTTGCAAGCAACAGAACCAATCCTTCATTGGTAAGCTTGAAGGTAAGCTAAAGGTGATCGTCACATAGTCATAAGGTTTCAAGAAAGGTGTGTTCAATTGATGTTATGAGTGAAGTTCTTTTGGAACACAATGTTTTAGAATAATTACAATAGGATGGAGGAATTAGAAACTTTACCAACCTATGAGATAGAAGAGAGTCAACCACCGGTAATGGAATTAAAACAATTACCTGCTCATCGTCCTTATGCTTGCTTACTTGAATCTTTTGCTTGTCTTGTCATTATATCCGCTGACTTAAATCAGATAAAAGAGGACAAATTGTTGAATATTTTACATATCTAACAACGGTTGGATAAGTCCTATACATGTGGTTCCTAACAAGGGAGGAATGACGGTGATTAAAAATGAATGAAATGAGTTCATACGTACTCGAACAGTCAGCAAATGGCGTGTCTGTAATGATTACCGGAAGCTAAATAAGGCTACTATAAAAGATCACTTTCCACTCCCTTTTATCGATCAAATGCTTGACCGATTAGCTAATTATCCATATTACTTTTTTCTGGATGAATATTCAGGTTATAATCAAGTCTCCATTGCTCAAGAGGATAAGGAGGAAAAAACATTTGCTTGCCCTTATGGAACATATGCTTTCAGAAGAATGTCATTTGGACTATGCAACGCGCCTTCTACATTTAAACGTTGCACGATGACCATCTTCCACGACCAGATCGAGAAAATTATGGAGGTTTTTATGGATGATTTTTCTGTGATTTGAACCTTTTTTAAATATGTCTTGCTAATCTTGCTATTGTGGTGGAGAGATGTCAAGATACCAACCTAGTTCTCAATTGTGAAAAAATCCATTTTATGGTTAGAGAAGATATAGTGTTAGGACATAGGGTCTATGAAAATTGAATAGAGGTGGATCAAGCAAAAGTTTCTACCACCAAACAACTCCGTCAATGTAAAACGAGTACGAAGTTTTCGAAGTCATGTAGGGTTTTATGCACTTTATAAAAGATTTTTCTATACTTGTACAACCCTTGTGTGCTTTGCTAGAGAAAGAATTTGCATTTATATTCTCGGAAGATTGAATGTTAGCATTTAATTCATTTAAAGAAAAGTTGACTCCTGCACCTATTATCTTGACACCTTGACACCTGACTGGAGTCAACCTTTTGAGGTAATGTGTGATGCTAGCGATTATGTCGTTGGAGCAATTCTAGGGCAGTGTAGGAGAAATTTCTTTAGACCAATTTACTATGCAAGTCGAAATCTTGATAAAGCACACCAAAATTACACTATTACAAAAAAATTACTTGCTATTGTCTTCTCTTTTGACAAATTTAGATCTTACTTGTTGGGAGGAAAAATTATTAATCATATTAATCATGTTTCTATAAAATAATTATTCAATAAGAAAGACGCTAAACCACGCCTAATTAGATGGATCTTACTTTTATAGAAGTTTAATTTTACTATTAAAGATAGGTGGTGAAGACCATCTCACTCGAATTGAACACGAAAGAAATCTACATTAACCACCCATTGCAAGGGATCTTCCTCATGAAAGATTGTATCAAGTAGATATAAGTAATGTATCGTATTATGGTGATTATGTGAACTTGTAGGAGAAGTGATGCCACCAAATTTAAATTGCCAGTAGAAGAAGAAGTTTCTCGATGATGTGAAATCATATCCCTGAGATGTGAAGGGAATGAGAATCCCCGCGCAGCGGAAGACGATCGAATCGTCGTGGTATCGTTACGCTACTCGAATTTCACTAAAATAAAGCATCTAATAGTTAAGGCTAAACATACACAAAAAGAAAATAAATTGAACCAAGTTAAACTACTTACTTGTTGAAGACAGTCTTCAAGAATTCCTTCCAATGAAATTACGAACTCTTCGCGTTCTCCCGATTTCAACGAAATCTTCTCTCGAACAAAAGCCGAACACAACCAATGGCTTCTCGGTTGTTCTTCCTTTGGAAGAAGGAAAGTGGTGGGACTTTGTGTTTTGGAGAAGGGAGGAGAGTTGAGAGATTAGAGAGAAAATGCTTCTCTTCTTTTTGGTAAGATCCAAAAAATGAGAGATTAGCTTAGGAAACCCTTCTTGCAAAGGGTTTAAATAGTGGAAATTGATGGAGTTAAAATCTCCACATTATTACAACTTTACCACAACTATAGGTTATGCAAATCATATTTGCATAACCATATATTATAAGATATCTCATATCTCATATTACAAATCACATTTGCAATAATGTGGATTTATTAAATTCAATCACATTCAATTTAATTTCTCTCAATTAATTTCTCCAATTAGCCCTAATTCAACAATTAGACTAACCTATAGTTTATTATGAATCTGATTCATAATAAACTATATATTATATCATTCATATCTCATATAAATGACATAAATGCCCTTTAAGTGAAATTGAACACTTCAATTCACACCAAAACATTAAACCTTCTTTTAACATAGATTGAGCCAATCGAATGACCTAATGGACCCACAGTGACGAGCTCCAACGATACGAGATTAATCTATCAAACTCTTTGACCTGGTTAATCAACATTCATTACCTACAGTAACACTCCACTATAGAACGTAGCTGCACTCCCGTCAGTGCAGAATATTACGTGTCCACTAATATAACCAATGCCCGTGAGTTGACCCTTCACATGTTGTTCGTAGACACAGCTGGATCAAATTACCGTTTTGCCCCTGTGTCTACTTCTTGTTTCTTAAGTCCCCACTACTCCTCTAATGAACAACATATTGTGATGGTCCAACCATACACAACACCCTTCTCGGGCCAATGAAATGGTGGGCGCCCATTGTCCAAGCCCTAGAGACAGCACTTAAGGGAACAACCCCTTTAGTTTCCCTAAAGGCGGGAACAAGTGAATTCCATCTAGCGTAGTTAAGTTCCCAGCTCCCTACTTGGTCCTGTCCCAGAGAAGATAGGCATATTGGGCGAGTAACTGTGACCACCTCGCGCCGTACTAGTCAAGTCAAAGGACGCACTTCGCAGACGGGAGTTCGTAACACGCCGTGATTCGTGTCGAGTCACTAATGGTCATCTACGAATTTATTAGTCCTTATTGTCAACGGTGTTACATCAGTAGGTCTAATAATTTACGGTCCGGTGTTGTACAATCTCATTGCACAGGATGCCCCCACTCGCATGTCAATCACATGAACGAGTCAGATCACCTCGTTTGTATCTTAATACAAAGCGGGTCGCATCCACAGTGTATCCAGGATTAGGTCTCCAACCATATCCATATACTGTAGACCCTTCGGGTCATTAACTCGAACGTGATCCTCCCTGTGTGTCCACTACACACCGTTCAAGTTCTAGTTCTCTCATAAATTCAATGACACTGAAACTTAGTTTATTGGAAAAGTTTGTAAAAATTGCGAGACACAAAGTAATGAAATAAATAAAACTTTATTAATTTCAAACAGTAATTTACAAACACGAGATTAGGATAACAATCCTAACAAGATGAACCTCTACTTTTAATGATTTGTGCATATTAGATAATAACCAGATATAAACCTATGGAGGACGCAACCAAGAACCTTCTTGCCATTCATGTCCATACGATGGATATTTTGGTCCCACATGAACAACTGCAAAAGTCTTACAATCAGGTTTTTATTAGCCTACTCTATTCGATGATTGTTATACTTTTGTCACGACATGTGATAAATGTCAAAGGACAGGTAACATTTCTAGACATCTTGAATTGCCTTTAACACCTATTTTAGAAGTTGAATTGTTTGACGTGCGGGGTATTGATTTTATGGGTCTATTTTGCATGATTATTTATGTATCTTTTTTTGTTGTAGACTATGTATCTAAATAGATAGAAGCTATGAGTAATAAAACTAATGATGCTCAAGTCGTGATACAATTTATATATATGAGCATTTTTACGAGGTTCGGTACAACGTGAACGATCATTTGTGATGAGGGTTCACATTTTTGCAATAAACTATTTTATTTAATGCTGGCCAAATACGGAATTAAGGACATGATTTCATTAGCCTATCATCTGCAAATAAATTTCCAAGCAGAAATTTCAAATAAGGAGATTAAACAAATCAGTGAGAAAATAGTTGAAGTAAATAAAAAATTTTGGGCCTTGAGATTGTATGAATCACTGTTGGCTTATCGTTCTAATTTCAAGACTCCAATTAGAACATCCCCATATCAATTGTTGTTTGGGAAGACTTGTCATCTATTGGTGGAACTGGAAAATAAGGCCTACTAGGTGATAACTCGCCAAATGAGAGTTATTTTACTATAATTTTAGAGTTTAATGTACTTGAATTGCATAGAATTTATTGAGTCTCATGTTATTTTATCCCTAAATTGTGTGGGTTAGGTTTAAAATCTGAAATTTAAGCATTAGGTCTGAAAAAATTAATTTTGATGTTTTTTATGCTTTAATTTAAGAAATTTGGAAAAATAAGCTAACACTAATTAAAGATCAAGAAAACGAGATTTTTAATTCTAGAAAAATCCTATCATATTTATTGGATCCATATTTTAATTAATGAATTTATTAGGATTTTTCTATGGGCAGGAGATGTTTGAAAATTACAGGAACCCTAAGGGCATTCTAGACATTTTACCCAAAGGGTAAGATGGTCTTTTTACCCCTAAGGGCATTTTTGTAAATTACAGAGTTAGGGTAACACCATCTTGTATAAGGAGGCTAGGGTTCACAAGTGCCAAAGTGGAGTTGGGGTGAGAATTTGCGACAAGAGGAGAGACCGAAGAGAGAAGGAGAACAAAGCGATTGCTACAGCAAAGTGTGCGTTGGAGAGACAAATCATGAGGGTGTCTTTGCTGTAGCAATCGTGTGGTCCATCTGTTGCTGAAGCAAAGAGCGAGAAAAGAGGAAGGGCATTGTTGGCGTTGCTACATGTTGTTGCTGAAGCAATCGGATGAGAGAACACAAATCGAGAGGGCCCTTTGCTGTAGCATTGAAGAGAAAAATTCGAGAGAGTTGTTCTTGGGTCCTTGCTTGAGCATTGAAGAGAGGTGGTGAGCATTAAAATTTGCTACAACAAAAGGAGGAAAACCGAGAAGACCATCCTTCGTTTTGCTAAAGCAATCGACAGGGGAAGAGTAAAGGATTTGCTGAAGCAATCGCGTGAGATTGCCGGGCGTTGGAAAAATCGTCGATGTTTGGCCGGGCAATCACGTGAGGTTGCTGGCGTTGGGAGCTGTCGATGTTTGCTGAAGCAATCGCGTGAGGTTTCTGGCGTCGGGAGCTGTCGAGGTTTGCTGAAGCAATCGCCTGGCTGCTGTGAAGTAGTAACCCGAGAAAGCTTTTGCTGAAGCAATTGGCTGATCTGTTTTGAGGCCAACCAAAGGGTTTTGCTGAAGCAAAGTGCCCTACTGCAGTCCATCGACAGAGGATTGCTGCTAAGCAATTGCTGTAGCAAAACAAGGCCACATGCTGTGTAAAATGTTCCCTTTCTTTTAGTGTTTTTGCCTATTATTTTTGCCAATCATCACTGCTTTTGTTGGGTTGTTTATACACTAATTAGAGGTTAATTTGCTCACTATTCCAAAAGCAGTTTGTGTGGCTGTTTTGGGTCTTTTTTTATGTATGAACTTCTTGATTAGTGAAAGCATCTTTAAATTAAAGAAGTGTGATTTGATTCCTATCATGAACTAATTCGTCTTAGGCAATGGTTAGGTTGTTTTAATGTAATTTTGGAATAAATTTATAGTTGATGCCATTGATTGAATTTATGAAATTTTATTGAATTTAACATTGCATGAGAATTAAAATTGGCCTCTTTAATTTCTCTAGAATTCACGAACTTGAGAGAGCTAGTGAATTAGAAACCTAAAATTTCATTCTAGGATTATTGAGTTGATTAGAGATGATTAACCCACCTAGAACCTAAATTCATGAGCATAATTTAGATCTCAATTGAGAGATTGTTGGTTTTAAAACTTAGTGATTTTGAAAGAAATCATTTGAACACATGAGTAGGTGAATTTAAGGAATTAATCACATCATTATTCCAATTGAAGCATGAGAGTTACAACCTAACCCAAGCCTACTTTTTCATTATAGAATCTCAACTTTTGCCCCTTGCCTCTCGTTTGCATTTTTCTATCTTCACATTTAATTCAATTGATTACTTGCATATTGTTTTAAGTACTTAACCTTTTTGCATCACTAAGTGCATGTTTAAATTATTTTTCAATTGCATACATTGCACCAAAATTATAAAGGATAATTTCTAGGACACTCACTTACTTAGATTCTTCTAGTCCTCGTGGGATCGATACTCTTATCTTATCACTTGCTGCACTCGAGCGTGTATACTTGCACGTCGTAGAAGTGTCAGAGTCTCATTCTAATTTGCATTAGTTTAGGGCACTGATATTTTCGCATCAAGTTTTTGGCGCCGTTGTCGGGGACTAGTTTAGATTCTTATTTTGTTTGAGTTGATTTTAACATTTTATCCTTGTTTTTCTTGTTTGGTTTGTCTTGTTGTCGTTTTTTTAGTGTTTATCTTTGTTGAGTCTTCGTTACTCTTTCTTGTTGTGTTGGTGCAAATTGTGTTTATTGAGCCTGTTATAATTGATTCATTACTTTATTATGGCTTATGATAACTTTGGGTGGTCTTCTGTACCCAATGAGCAACCACAATATAGTTCTTTTTCGTATGATCATCCCTTTGCCAATTTAGAGTCTTCTAGTGAGGGGTATGGATCTTATGGGTACCAAATGCCTAATTACTATCATAGTAACCCTATGACTTATGGTGATCATATGTAGGATAATAATCAGAGCAATTGGGCCTATGAACCATATCCTAGGGATTTTGAGCCATATCGTTTCCAAATCCAAGAACCCCAGGTAGAAGATGAATCTTCCCTTAAAACGTTGTTATTAGAATATATGAGAACATCAGATGAGAGGAATAGGCAAATGGGAGAGTCAATTCATCGCCTAACAGATACATTTGTCTCCCTTAGAGAACAAATGTATTTAAACTCATCTGAGGTTGAACATCCTAGGGAAGAGAGTGAAGGAGGACCCACACCCATTGATAGTTCGGTGAGTCACTTGATCACTGACCCGCTGATAGACCTTCAGGATCCTAGTCCTTCAAATTTTTCTGAGTATGGGCAATTAGAGGATTGTGCTTTAGATGTAAAAGAACTAGAACCTTGTAGTACACACCAGGATGGAGTCAATGAGAGCGTGGAAGAAGTCGAGCCTGTTGAGTTAGGCTAGGAGGTAGAGTTTGAAGCTTTTGAGTCTATGTTAGTTCTATCTTCTGATTTTTCTCTTATTGGTGAGTGTTTTTCTTTCTATGCTCTTGAGTCAGTGTATTTTTGTGAGTCTGTTTATTTTCCTATTTTTTCTTCTTTTCTATTATCAAATAAAAACTAAAAAGTATTTACTTTGTTGTTTTTCCTTTTCTTTTATTATATAAAAAATCAAAAAATATATCTGAATCGGGCTCTCATGAGGCTAGTATTCTTGCTAGCATTAATTTGTTTTGTAGATTCAACAAAGGGAGGCCCGAAGAAGTGGGAGAATTTTTACGTACCTTGACGAGCCCATGTATACTACATCAAGCTAATGACGTTAAATAAGCGCTTCATGGGAGGCAATCCAAAGTTTATTTCGTTTGTTTCGTCTTAAATTTTTTTTTGTTTCGTTTTTAGTTGTTTTTGTTTTTGAATAAATAACCCTTACCTATTTCGCAGCTCTCTTAGGTTTGATGATTGATATGCGCTTTAGTGGAGGTCTCATCGATTCAGGGCAGTATTGTTCTCCCTTCCATCTTTGTTAGTTGTCCTTAAGCATGCTTAAGTGACCATTTTTTTACATTAAGGGCAATGTGTGCTTTAACCATGAGGGGAGATGTGTTGTTCTGAATCAGAGTTCTCCCTTCCATCTTTGTTAGTTGTCCTTAAGCATGCTTAAGTGACCATTTTTTTACATTAAGGGCAATGTGTGCTTTAACCATGAGGGGAGATGTGTTGTTCTGAATCAGAGTTTGGGCTTAATTGAATATTTTTCGGTTGATGAGTTGTGTGTTGCTAGAGTTTATAGGGTGTTGCAAGCCTTTGTGTTTATAAAGTTATTTACTTGCTTTAGGACTACAAAATGATCTATTTTGACTACCAGGTTCCATGTTTAGTTGTTGGTTTTCATGGTCTTTGATATGCATGATGTAGTTAGTTGATTCATTACGTTTAAGCTTGTAAAAATAGAAAAAATGGTTGTTGTCTCTTGTTTAAAAATTAAGTTTCTCATGTGTTTTTAATGGTAAAAAGTGTTATGTCTTTTTTAGAAACTTGGTATGCATCTTCTTGAAAATAAAAAGTTAAGGTCAAATCTCAGGGTTAATGAAAATAAGAGTTGTTGCTTGTGTTTGAGGCAAGAGCATGCTATCTTGTTTGGTGTTTCTCAAGGTCAAGCTTGTCATTAGGGTTCTTTAATGCGCTTATGGTTAGTGTGTCAATCAAAGTAGTTAGGATTCAACTCCTAGGCCAAAAATTTCGAAAACTAGATGCCATAACAAGTTAGGTAACCTATATATTTTTTAGAGCACTCCAAAATTAGTAAACTTCAAATTTATGATTATATCATGTTTGGGGGAGTTACCCGACCTCCCTAACTCAATGAGGACATTGAGTACTCTAAGTTTGGGGGGAAAGGTAAATTCGTCGTGTTTTTTTTTTTAAAAAAAGAAAAAAAAAAGAAAAAAAGAAAGAGTGTGCAAACCTTCCATTTCCCTAAAACTTTGTTGGGCTAGAAAAAAATATGCTACTTATTTTGTTATTTAGAGTCAGTTCAGGCAACTTGGTGCTCGATGTCAGGGGGTCTGGGCACTAACCATGTTGGCCTCTTGGAGCGAAGGTATCAAGCACGAAGCCTATTCCCATTGCTTAGGTGTGTTGGGCTAACCACATGTGTCATTCTAAGAACGACGGGAAGTCCCATTACTTAGGTGTGCTGGGCTAAACACGTGTGTCATTCTAAGAACTACGGGAGAGTAAAAAAAATATATAAAAATAAAAAAAAGTAAAAAAAAAAACCTTGCCCTTAGCAGTGAGTTTTATGGAAATTGAAGGGAATATTGTACATATTTGTTTTTTTAAAAAAATAAAAATAAAAATGAATGATCATAAAATTGTAGCCATGCGAGTTTTGGAGTATGACTTATTTTTAACTATGGGTTCCTTGATTTGAATGATTAGGATTCTAGTGGTTGAGCTTGAGGGTAGATGTTGAATCCTAGTTGGTTTGCTCTTGGTTATTGATGCATAAGTGTAGCTAAGAAACCTCCAGGTGAGCCACTTAGAGAGCATTGATTGAATGGTGACTTGTAGCTTAAAGCATAAGTATTCAACCATTGTTTAGATATTTCGAATGATTTGAGTCTTTAAAGGTCTTTAAAATCTTTAGGGAATAGAACTCATTGAGGACAATGAGTAGTTCAAGTTTGGGGGTTTGATAACTCGCCAAAGCAGAGCTATTTTACTATAATTTTAGAGTTTAATGTACTTGAATTGCATAGAATTTATTGAGTCTCATGTTATTTTATCCCTAAATTGTGTGTGTTAGCTTTAAAATCTGAAATTTAAGCATTAGGTTCGAAAAGAATTAATTTTGATGTTTTTTATGCTTTAATTTAAGAAATTTGGAAAAATAAGCTAACACTAATTAAAGACCAAGAAAACGAGATTTTTAATTCTAGAAAAATCCTATCATATTTATTGGATCCATATTTTAATGAATGAATTTATTAGGATTTTTCTATATGCAGGAGATGTTTGAAAATTACAGGAACCCTAAGGGCATTTTAGACATTTTACCCAAAGGGTAAGATGGTCTTTTACACCTAAGGGCATTTTTGTAAATTACAGAGTTAGGGTAACACCATCTTGTATAAGGAGGCTAGGGTTCACAAGTGCCAAAGTGGAGTTGGGGTGAGAATTTGCGACAAGAGGAGAGACCGATAAGAGAAGGAGAACCAAGCGATTGCTACAGCAAAGTGTGCGTTGGAGAGACAAATCATGAGGGTTTCTTTGCTGTAGCAATCGTGAGGTCCATCTGTTGCTGAAGCAAAGAGCGAGAAAAGAAGAAGGGCATTGTTGGTGTTGCTACGTTTTGTTGCTGAAACAATCGGATGAGAGAACACAAATCAAGAGGTCCCTTTGTTGTAGCATTGAAGAGGAAAATTCGAGAGAGTTGTTCTTGGGTCTTTGTTGGAGCATTGAAGAGAGGTGGTGAGCATTAAAATTTGCTACAGCAAAAGGAGGAAAACCGAGAAGACCATCCTTCGTTTTGTTAAAGCAATCGACAGGGGAAGAGTAAAGGATTTGCTGAGAGGTTTGGTGAAGCAATCGCGTGAGGTTGCTGGCGTTGGAAGCTGTCGATGTTTGCTGAAGCAATCACGTGAGGTTGCTGGCGTTGGGAGCTGTCGATGTTTGCCGAAGCAATCGCGTGAGGTTCTTTGGCGTCGGGAGTCGCGAGGTTTCTTTGAAACAATCGCTGTTTCTGTTGTGAAGTAGTAACCCGAGAAAGCTTTTCTTTGAAGCAATTGGTCGATCTGTTTGAGGCCAACCAAAGGGTTTTCTTTGAAGCAAAGTACCTGCTTCGCAGATCCATCGACAGGAGGATTGCTGCTAGGCAATTGCTGTAGCAAAACAAGGCCACATGCTGTGTAAATTGTTCCCTTTCTTTTAGTGCTTTTGCCTATTATTTTTGCCAATCATCACTGCTTTTGTTGGGTTGATTATACACTAATTAGAGGTTAATTTGCTCACTATTCCAAGCAGTTTGTGTGGCTGTTTTGGGTTGTTTTTTATGTATGAACTTCTTGATTAGTGAAAGCATCTTTAAATTAAAGAAGTGTGATTTGATTCCTATCATGAACTAATTCGTCTTAGGCAATGGTTAGGTTGTTTTAATGTAATTTTGGAATAAATTTATAGTTGATGCCATTGATTGAATTTATGAAATTTTATTGAATTTAACATTGCATGAGAATTAAAATTGGCCTCTTTAATTTCTCTAGAATTTACGAACTTGAGAGAGCTAGTGAATTAGAAAACTAAAATTTCATTATAGGATTACTGAGTTGATTAGAGATGATTAACCCACATAGAACCTAAATTCATGAGCATAATTTAGATCTCAATTGAGAGATTGTTGGTTTTAAAACTTAGTGATTTTGAAAGAAATCATTTGAACACATGAGTAGGTGAATTTAAGGAATTAATCACATCTTTATTCCAATTGAAGCATGAGAGTTACAACCTAACCCAAGCCTACTTTTTCATTATAGAATCTCAACTTTTGCCCCTTGCCTCTCGTTTGCATTTTTCTATCTTCACATTTAATTTAATTGATTACTTGCATATTGTTTTAAGTACTTAACCTTTTTGCATCACTAAGTGCATGTTTAAATTATTTTTCAATTGCATACATTGCACCAAAATTATAAAGGATAATTTCTAGGACACTCACTTACTTAGATTCTGCTAGTCCTCGTGGGATCGATACTCTTATCTTATCACTTGCTGCACTCGACCGTGTATACTTGCACGTCATAGAAGTGTCAGAGTCTCATTCTAATTTGCATTAGTTTAGGGCACTAATATTTTCGCATCACTAGGCCATCAAGAAACTGAACCTAGATCTTAAAGAGGTTGGAGAACAGTGATTGATACAACCAAAAGAAATATTAGGATTAAGGATTAAAGCTTATGAAAAGTCTAAGTTATACAAAGAAAGTGTCGTGTTGGGATTTATGCCCTAAAATAATAGTTATTTTATCCATTGTATAAACTCATTAAACTTAAATCCAATTAACAAACATCGAAGGTTATTTATGTAACTTGAGCAGTATGTAGTGGGCATACGAGTTGATCATATTCAAATAATTACCTAAAGGGTCTACAGTATATAGATAAGATCGGGTGTGTTATCCTAGTAACACTATGGGTACGACTTGCTTTATATTTGATACAAACGAATTGATCCGATTCATTCATGTAGTTGATGTGAAAATATCGAGTGCCCTAAACTAATGTAAATTAGAATAAGACTCCTACACTTCTACGACGTGCAAGTATACACGGTCGAGAGCAACAAGTGATAAGTTAAAGTATCGATCCCACGAGGACTAGTTAGACCTAAATTGAAAAGTGTCATAGCAAATTTTCCTTATTTTAGTGCAATGCATGAGTGTGAAAATTACTGTTGTCAATAAATAAATTGATGTGAAACGTAAGCAAAGACAAGACTAAACTCAAGAAAATAACTAAATTTAATGTGGGAAGAGGAGAATGCAAACAAGAGGGCAGATGCAAGAGATGAGATTTGTAATGAAAAATAGACTCGGGTTAGGTTGGAGTTCTAAAGTTGAATTGGAATAAATTTGAGTGATGCCTTGAATTTACCTACACATGCATTCAAATGATTCTTTCCAAAATCACTGAGTTGTAAAACCTACAATTTCTTAATTGTGATCTAAATTATGCTCATGATTTTAGGCTCTAGGTGGGTTAATTATCCCTAATCAACTCAATAATCCTATAATGAAATTTTTGTTTTCTAATTCATTAGCTTTCCCAAGTTTATGAATTATAGAGAAGGTAAAAAGGCCAATTTTAATTCTCATGCAACGTTAAATTCAATAAAATTTCATGAATTCAATCAATGACATCAACCATAAATTTAATCCAAAATTACATTAAAACAACCTAACCCTTGCCTAAGACAAATTAGTTCATGATACGAACCAAATCACACATCTTTAAATTAAACATGTTTTCACTAATCAAGAAGTTCATACATAAAAAAAATAGCCCAAAACAACCACATACACTGCTTAGAACAGTGAGAAAATTAACCTCTAATCAGCGTATAAGAAACCCAACAAAAGCAGTGATGATTGGCAAAAATAATAGGAACAAGCATTAAAAGAAAGGGAACAATTTACACAGCAAGTGGCCTTGTTTTTCTACAGCAATTGCCTAGCAACAACCCTCTGTTGATGGACTTCAGCAGGGCACCTTGCTTCAGCAAAACTTTCTGGTTGGCCTCAACACATATTAGGCAATTGCTTCAGCAAAAGGCTTCCCAGGTTCCTACTTCACAGCAGCTAAGCAATTGCTTCAGCAAACCTCTCGGTAAATCCTTTTTTCTTCCAACGATTGCTTCATCAACTCTTGGCAATCAGCAACCTCTCAGCAACCTCATGCCTATTGCGGTAGCAAATCGCTCCTTTGACCTTCTTTCGCAATTGCTTTAGCAAATTGATGGGTCAACTCTCCCGATGTCGCCCCTCGAAATTGCTACAGCAAATCGAAGTGCCTCTGTCCTCCAAAGGTTTAACAAATCGAAGCACTTCACGAATCCTCTTTTGGCTTTGTTGTAGCAATTCTCACCACGCCGACCACAATTGCTTCACCAATGGATGGACCACACGATTGCTACAACAAATACACCTTCATGATTTGTCTCTCCAATGCACACATTTGCTATAGCAATAGCTCGGTTCTCCTTCTCTTCTCGGCCTTTTTCTCTTGTCGTCAATTCTCTCCTCGCTCACACTTGTAAAACCTAGCCTCCTTATACAAAATTGTGTTACCCTAACTCCACAAATTACAAAAATACCATAAAATGACGATATTACCCTTCGAGTAAAATGTCTAAAATGCCCTTAGGGACTCTTGTAATTTTTAAACATCTCCGACACACAGAAAAATCACAAATAAATTTATGGAGTCAATTATAAATCAAACTAATTACGCAAGAATTTTTGGAGTTAAGAAAAATCTCAAATTTCGATCTTTAATTAACAATTAGCTTATTTTCCTAAATTTCTTATATCAAAGCGCAAAAACATCAAAATTAATTCCTTTTGCACCTAATGCTTAAATTCATGATTTTAAAGTTAACACACATAGTTTAGGGATAAAATAACATGAGTATCACTAAATTAAATGCAATTCAAGTGGATTAAACACTAAAATTCTAGTAAAATAACTCCCTAATGGGGAGTTATCAAACCCCCAAACTTGAACTACTCATTGTCCTTAATGAGTTCTATTCTCCAAAGACTTAAAAGACCTTTAAAGACTCAGATCATTTGGGTAACTAATCAAGGATTGAATATTTATGTTCTAAGCTACAAGTCTCCATTCTATCAATGCTCTCTAAGTGGCTCACCAGGGGTTCTTAGCTACACTTATGCATTAATAACCAAGAGCAAACCAACTAGGATTGGACAGCTACCCTCAAGCTCAACCACTAGAATCCTAATCATTCAAATCAAGCAACCCATTGTTAAAGATAAGTCACACTCCAAAACTCGCATGACTACAATTTTATGATCATTCATTTTTATTTATTTTTATTTTTTTATAAAAACAGATATGTACATTATTCTCCTCCACTTCCATAAAACTCACTACTTAGGGCTATATTTTTTATTATTTTTTTACTTTCTTTTGCTTGTTTTTTTTATTTTTTTTTATTTTTTTGACTCTCGTTGTTCTTAAAATGAAACACGTAGTTAGAGTAACACACCTAAGCAATGGGGTTCTCCCGTAATTCTTAGAATGGCACTCGTGGTCAGCGCAACACACCTAAGCAATGGGTACAGGTTACTTGCTTGATACCTTCGCTCCAAGAGACTAGCATGGTTAGTGCCCAGACCCCCTGACATCGGGCACCAAGTTGCCTGAACTTACTCTAAATAACAAAATAAATAACATATTTTTTGTTTAGCCCAATGGAGTTTAGGGAAATGAAAGGTTTGAACACTCTTTCATTCTTTAACTTTTTTTCATTTTTTTCCTTAAAAAAAATGAAAAATTTACCTTTCCCCCCAAACATAGAGTACTCAATGTCCTCATTGAGTTAGGGAGGTCGGGTAACTCCCTCAAACTTGAAATAATCACAAAATCCAAGTTTACTAATTTTGGAGCGTTGTTAAAGGATGTATGGGTTACCTAACTTGTCATGGCTTCTTGTTGGGATTTCTGTCCTAATCCCATGTTTGTAAAATATTGTTTTGAAATTAATAAGAGTTATTAATTTCTTTACTTTGTGTCTCGCAATATTTTAAACCTTTCCAATAAACTAAGCTCCAGGGTCATTGAATATATAAGAAAACTAGAACTTGAACGGTGTGTAGTTGACACACAAGGAGGATCACGTTCGAGTTAATGACCCGAACGGTCTACAATATAAGGATGAGGTTGGAGACCTAATCCTTCATACACTGTGGATGCGGCCCGCTTTGTATTAGATACAAACGAGGTGATCTAACTCGTTCATGTGGTTGACATGCGAGTGGGAGCATCCTGTACAATGAGTTTGTACAAGACCAGACCGTGAATTATTAGACTTACTGATATAACACCGTTGACAGTAAAGACTAATAAATTTATAGATGACCATTAGTGACTCAACCTGAATCCTGAGCGTATTACGGACTCCTGTCTCTGGGGGTATGTCCTTTGACTAGTACGGGTGAGGGTGGTCTCAGTTACTTGCCTAATATGCCTATCTTCTCAGGGACAGAACCAAGTAGAGAGCTAGGAACCTAACTACGCGAGATGGAATTCACTCGTTCCCGCCTATAGGGAATCTAGAGGGGTTGTTCCCTTAAGTGTTGTCTCCAGGGCTTGGACAACGGGCGCCCACCTTCTCACTTGCCCGAGAAGGGTGTTGTGTATGGTTGGACCATCACAATATGTTGTTCATTAGAGGAGCAGTGGGGACTTAAGGAACAAGAAGTAGACACAGGGGTAAAACGACAATTTGACCCTACCATGTCTACGAACAACCTGTGAAGGGTTGACTCATGGGCATTGGTTATATCAGTGGACACGTAATATTCTACATTTATCGGAGTACAGCTACAGGTTATAGTGGAATGTTACTGTAGCTAATGAATATTGGTTGACTGGGTCAAAGAGTTTGACAGGTTAACCTCAGATCATTGGAGCCCGTCAATGTTTTGGCATGAAATTGAGGTGTTCAATTTCACTTTTAAGAGTATTTATATCATTTATATGAGATATAGATGATATAATATATAGTTTAATATGAATGAGATTCATAATAAACTATATGTTAGCCTAATTGTTGAAACAATGGCTAAATGGAGAAATTAATTGAGAGAAATTAAATTGGATGCGATTCAATTTAATTAATACACAATTATTGAGATATGAGATATCTTATATTATGTGATTATGCAAATGAGATTTACATAAACTATAGTTGTGGTAAAGTGGTAATAATGTGAAGTTTTGAACTCCATCATTCCACTATTTAAACCCCTTTGCAAAAGGGTTTTGTTAAGCTAAGCTAAGTGAAGCCAAGTTGTCTTCTTGGATTTTGCCCAAAGAATCCAAAAGTCATATTCTCTCTACTCTCTCAATTCTCTTCACCTTCCAAAACACAAAAGTTTCCACCAACTTCCCTTCTCCAAAAGTGAACAACCAAGAAGATCTACTTTGGTAATGTTTGGGATCCGATCGTGGGAAGAGTTCGTTGAGATCGAGGAGCACGAAGAATCGTGATTTGCAGGAGAGATTGCTGAATTGGTATACAACAAATAAGTATGTTCTTCTTGCTGTACAATTTAGCATGTTTAGCCTAGATCTAATAGATAGATCCTTTTAATAAACACATGTAGCATGATGATACCATGACAATTCGATCGTCTTCCGCTGCGCGGGGATTCTCATTCCCTTCAATTGGTATCAGAGCAATTTCGATGGTCATTCATCTATGCACTATTTTATTAAGATTTAGGTGGGTATTTTACCATTTTTCATGAGATGAATGTTTGGTTTGCGAAATGGATGTTTTCGGTTTTTGGCACTTGATTAGATTTACAATTATGTTGATGAGATCAATGTAAGGACACGTTGTTTTGGGCAATTTTGTTGTAAATCAAGTCTGTAAGTCCGGTCGTTTGTAGCAAGGGTTCTTTGTGAAGAAGAAATCGGAGCGAAAACAAAGCGAAAAAGCGGGGAAAAACAAAGAGAAGATTGTTGTCTGTCGATGGCGTTGAGGCGCTGCCCAACGGCGTCTCAACGCCGTGCTTGCGGTCGGAGGCTATGCAAAGACGATGGCGTTACAAACGCGTGGCGTTCGTCGTAACGCGCCTCGACGCTATAGGCGACAGCGTTGCAACGCTGTGTACGTTGAAGAATTAATGCTCGCGACGTGGAGCGTTTTCTGACCGTTGGTTTTATTAATTTTCAGTTTTTTTTATAAAAAGCATTTTTTAATTTATTTCTTTAATTATTTTATTAAATATTATTAATATAAATGTTATATTAAGTTTATTTAATTAAATAATTGCCCCTAGGTGCCAAAAACCGGTCCAATTTTGCTATTTAATTATTTTATGCATGAGATGTATAATTTTAATTAAATTCTATGTGCATAATGTATGTCATATAGTTTTAAAAATCCCACCTTAGGTTAATCATATTCATGCATCATATATATTATAAGAGTTATAATATAGTTTGCATGATAGGTTATGTTATAAGAGTTATAATGTAATTAAATGCATATTTAATTTAATTAATATAAGTGTTATATTTTTATATTAAAGTATGCTCATGCATTTATATTCATGTGATGAATGATATTATGTTATAGTATATAATTATTCATGTGATGAATGTTCAAACACTATAACATAGAAATGCATGCAACCTAAGTTAATTATTAGTTTTAAAGTGTTTAGAACTTGAATAATTAGACTTAGATTTTCTAATTTTCTAATTAGATTAGAAATTTAGGAAATGAAGTATAATCTTTGAATGGAGACTGATTAGTAACTCTGACTAAGGAAGGTTTTGTCTAAGGCTGGGGTATTTTAGTTGACGCTTGCAGAACACCCCTACCTGGAAACCGTCCTGAGAGTGAATTCGGTCCGGAGATTCTTAGGTTATATTTACGTGAGCGTCGTTATTTAAGTGTTAATTAATTTTCTCACATAGACCTAAGTTAATAATGTGATTATAGACTTAGGTAAAATACCATATAAGAGTTATATTGGTAGACTTCGGTATTTTTTTAGCCGATTATCTAGGTCCATCCCTATTAAAATTAAAGTACTAAGTGGGAGGAAATATAGTGTATGAGATACATTTCAATTTCCAACCACAAATCTCCATCAAGTCCGCACCGTGAGATCTATACTCGGCCTCGTGACGCAAATGGGAGCGTTCCCCTTCGGGTGGCATTTGTATAGGTCAATATCATCGTGGATGGAGAAAGTACTTATAGTGAGTGGGAACGAGACTTGTGAAAACGAGACCCACGGTCTCTTCTTTCTATTCACACCGTGAGACACCTATGATCTACCTGCTAGTTTGACCTGGACCAGACAATCCCTTCGGAGGTCTTGATCATGGGAGTCGAAACACAGTGAATTCCCGAAAGGGATACAGTTTCCTGGTTGGTTTTCCTTCTTAGTTCACCCTTCGGTGGCTATTGTTAGGACGGATACTTGGAAACTTAAAGATTGAGGGTGACACTCACAGAATTCGTTAAGTGTTAATGAATTTTACCAACAATGGTAATTGGATGCCTAATGGAATAAGAGTTATTCGGGATTAGTCCGATCGAGAAAGTCTCGTCCTAGAGGAGGAGTGTTACATTCACCCTTTCGGTGGCGATCATTCTAAACCTTTAGGGTATCATTGCAAAATTTTGAATGACCTAGGGATCATGAAATATTTTTGCTAAAATTAGATTAATTTTCAAAAGGTTTTCGCGAGACTAATACAAAGTTTTTTTAAATTTTTCAGCTAAAAATGTCTAGCGCTATTATAGCTTTACTTGCTTCCGATACGTTGTGGGAGATAATTACCAGAGCTGGAAAAATAACATCAATACAATATTGGTAACTGACGACATAAAGTTCGTGTTGTCTGAGGAGTGTCCTCAGATGCCGGGCGCGACCGCATCGCGAGTTGTTCGCGATACGTACGATCGATGGATCAGGGCCAATGAAAAGGCCAAGTTCTACATAATTGCCAGCATGTCTGATGTCTTCGCCAAGAAGCATGAGCTGATGGTTTCCGCTAAGGAAATCATGGAGTCCTTGTAGGAAATGTTTGGACAACAATCCTTTCAGGTCCGGCATGACTCGTTCAAATACATTTTCAACGCTCGGATGAAAGAGGGGTCGTCTGTCCATGAACATGTTCTAGACATGATGACCCGCTTTAATCTGGCCGAGATGAATGTGGCTTCGATCGACGAGTCGAGCCAGGTCAGTTTTATCATGGAGACTCTTCCGAAGAGTTTCCTTCAGTTTCGTAGCAATGTTGTTATGAACAAAATTAGCTACAATCTGACTACCCTCCTCAATGAGCTACAGAATTTCCAGTCCCTGAACATGGTCAAGGAATCTGAGGCAAATGTTGCCTACAGGTCTTATCACAGGGGTTCGACCTCTGGGACAAAATATGTTGCTCTTTTATGTCCGAAAGGGAAGAAGAGGATGAAGAGGGGTAAAACTGACCGAGCTACCGCCCGTAAGGCAAGAAGAAGGTCAAGGAGGTTGCGAGAGAAAGGAAAGTGTTTCCACCGCAATGGAAGCCGCACTTTGAAGAGAAACTCGTCCCAAATTCTGGCCGAGGAGGAAGAACCAAGGTAAATGTGATTTACTTGTGGTAGAAACATGTTTAGTGGAGAGTAATGACTATTCTCGGATATTAGATTCAAATAGCCACTAACCACGTTTGTTCTTCTTTTCAGGGGATTGATTCCAGGCAGCCACTTCGAGAGGGTGAGGTGACTCTACGGGTTGGATCCGGGGAGCTTGTCTCTGCTGCAGCAATTGGTACGGTGAAGCTACATTTTGGCGGGAAGTACTTATAGTTAGACAATTTGTACATAGTTCCAGGGTTTACTAGAAACCTTGTTTCTATTTCCTACTTAATTGAACACTGTATTTCAGTATCTTTTGAATTTTATAAAGCGTTTATTTCTTTCAAAGGGAATGTTATTTGTTCAGCTTCACTTGAAAATAATTTGTATGTTTTCAAACCCAATTCGGTTAAAAGTGTTTTGAATACTGAATTGTTTAAAACTGCGGAAACACGAACTAAAAAAGCAAAAATTTCTCCAAAAGAAATTGCCCATCTTTGGCATCTACGGTGAGGCCACATTAATCTCAATAGGATTGAGAAACTAGTGAATAGTGGACTTCTAAACGAGTTGGAAGAAAACTCTTTGCCAGTATGTGAGTCATTCCTTGATGGCAAAATGACCAAACGTCCATTTAGTGGAAAAGGATATAGAGCCAAAGAGCTTCTTGAGTTAGTACATTCTGACCTCTGTGGTCCGATGAATGTTAAAGCTCGGGGCGGTTATGAGTACTTTGTGTCTTTCATAGACGATTACTCCAGATATGGGTATATTTACCTAATGCATAAGTAGTCTGAAACTCTTGAAAAGTTCAAGGAGTATAAGACTGAGGTTGAGAACCTCTTAGGTAAATCGCTTAAAACACTTCGATCGGATCGAGGTGGAGAGTACATGGACACTGAATTCCAGGACTATATGATAGAACACAGAATTACGTCCCAACTCTCAGCACCTGGTATCCCACAACAGAATGGTGTATCGGAGAGGAGAAATAGCACCTTGTTGGACATGGTTCGGTCGATGATGAGCTATGCCCGTCTCCCTGATTATTTATGGGGGTACGCAGTAGAGACTGCAGTTTACATTTTGAACAACGTTCCATCAATGAGTGTTTGTGAAACACCCTTTGAGCTCTGGAGTGGACGTAAAGGCAGTTTATATCACTTCAGAATTTGGGGATGCCCGACCCATGTGTTGGTGTCAAACCCGAAAAAGTTGGAACCCCGTTCGAAATTGTGCCTATTCGTAGGTTACCCTAGAGAGACTAGGGGTGGTCTGTTTTACGATCCCAAGGAAAATAGGGTGCTTGTGTCGACAAACGTCATTTTCTTAGAGGAAGACCACGTCAGGGATCATTTACCAAGCAGTAAAATTGTATTGAATGAAATGGACAGTACATCAGCAATAGTTGCTGATAAGGCTAGTACGTCAGCAAGCGTTGTTGACTCTAGCACGTCTAGTCAAATCCGTTCCCAAGAGTTGGGAATGCCTCGACGTAGTGGGAGGACTGTGAGACAGCCCGATCGCAATATGGGTTTAGCTGAAACCTCAGTTGTCGTTCCTGACGATGACTGTGAGGATCCATTGACCTATGATCAGGCAATGGCTGATGTTGATAAAGACGAGTGGATTAAAGCTATGGACCAAGAAATGGAGTCTATGTACTTCAATTCTGTCTGAAAGCTTGTGGATCAACCGGATGGGGTAAAACCTATTGGTTGTAAATGGATCTACAAGCGTAAACGTGGCGTAGATGGGAAGGTGCAATCCTTCAAAGCCCGACTAGTGGCAAAGGGTTTCACCCAGGTTGTAGGGGTTGACTATGAGGAGACCTTTTCACCTGTTGCCATGGTAAAGTCAATCAGGATCCTTCTGGCCATCGCCGCGTATTATGACTACGAGGTATGACAGATGGATGTCAAGACAACCTTTCTGAATGGCAAACTTGATGAGACCATCTACATGGACCAACCCAAAGGGTTCATTGCCCAAAGCCAAGAGCAAAAGGTTTGCCGGCGTCATAGGTCCATTTATGGACTGAAACAAGCTTCGAGGTCTTGGAATATAAGATTTGATGAGGCAATCAAGTCTTATGGCTTTGATCAAAATGTCGACGAGCCTTGTTTGTACAAGAAAATCGTTGACAAAACTGTCGCATTTTTGGTGTTGTATGTGGACGATATTCTTCTCATTGGGAATGAGGTAGAATTTCTTACTGACGTTAAGAAGTGGCTAGCTTCACAATTCGAAATGAAAGATTTGGGAGAAGCTCAGTATATTCTAGGTATCCAGATACTCCGGGACCGGAAGAACAACATGCTAGCCTTGTCTCAGACGTCTTATATTGACAAGATGTTGTCTAGATATAAGATGCAGAACTCCAAGAACGGCTTGCTGCCTTTTAGGCATGGAGTTCACTTGTCTAAGGATCAGTGTCGTAAGACTCCTCAAGATGCTGAGGTTATGAGACGCATTCCATATGCTTCAGCTGTGGGGAGCTTGATGTATGCAATGTTGTGTACTAGGCCCGACATCTGTTATGCAAAGAGGGAATTGTCGGTGAGATATCACCCAATCCAAGATTAGATCACTGGACAGCCGTAAAGACAATCCTCAAGTATCTTAGGAGAACGAGGAACTACAGCTTAGTGTATGTGCGTGGAGATTTGATCCTTACAGGATACACGGATTCTGATTTTCAGACCGATAAGGATTCTAGAAAATCTACTTCGGGGTCAGCCTTCATCTTGAATGGAGGAGCTGTAGTATGGCGAAGCATCAAGCAGGGATGCATTGTTGATTCCACTATGGAAGTAGAGTATGTTGCGGCTTGTGAAGCTGCAAAGGAAGCTGTTTGGCTTAGGAAGTTCATGACGGATTTGGAAGTTTTTCCTAATATGAACTTGTCAATCACGCTGTTCTGTGATAACAGTGGTGCAGTAGCCAACTCACGTGAGCCTCGAAGCCATCAAAGAGGTAAACACATTGAGCGCAAGTATCATCTGATACGGGAAATTGTGCACCGCAGAGACGTGACAGTCACGCAGATAGCATCGGAGCACAATGTAGCTGATCCATTTACAAAGCCCCTCACGACTAAAGTGTTTGAGGGTCACCTAGAGAGTCTAGGTATTCGAGAGCTTCCTGACTAGGGCAAGTAGGAGATGTGTAAACGAGTATTCAATGCCTTAGTTTATTGTATTTTTTATTGTAACTCAAATACATTTTTGGAAATGTATCTTCTCCACTAGCCTAGTCCAAGTGGGAGTTTGTTGGGATTTCTGTCCTAATCTCGTGTTTGTAAAATATTGTTTTGAAATTAATAAGAGTTATTCATTTCTTTACTTTATGTTTCGCAATATTTTAAACCTTTCCAATAAACTAAGCTCCAGGGTCATTGAATATATAAGAAAACTAGAACTTGAACGGTGTGTAGTTGACACACAATGAGGATCACGTTCGCGTAAATGACCCGAACGGTCTACAGTATAAGGATGAGGTTGGAGACCTAATCCTTCATACACTGTGGAAGCGGCCCGCTTTGTGTTAGATACAAACGAGGTGATCTGACTCGTTCATGTGGTTGACATACGAGTGGGGGCATCCTATACAATGAGATTGTACAAGACCGGACCGTGAATTATTAGACTTACTGATATAACACCGTTGATAGTAAAGACTAATAAATTCATAGATGACCATCAGTGACTCGACCTGAATCCTGAGCATATTACGGACTCCTATCTGCGGGGGTCTGTCCTTTGACTAGTACGGGTGAGGGTGGTCTCAGTTACTTGCCAATATGCCTATCTTCTCAAGGACAGAACCAAGTAGAGAGCTAGGAACCTAACTACGCGAGATGGAATTCACTCGTTCCCGCCTATAGGGAATCTAGAGGGGTTGTTCCCTTAAGTGTTGTCTCCAGGGCTTGGACAACGGGCGCCCACCTTCTCACTGGCCCGAGAAGGGTGTTGTGTATGGTTAGACCATCACAATATGTTGTTCATTAGAGGAGCAGTGGGGACTTAAGGAACAAGAAGTAGACATAGGGGTAAAACGGTAATTTGACCCAACCATGTCTACGAACAACCTGTGAAGGGTCGACTCATGGGCATTGGTTATATTAGTGGACACGTAATATTCTACACTGATGGGAGTACAGCTACAGGTTATAGTGGAATGTTACTGTAGCTAATGAATATTGGTTGACTGGGTCAAAGAGTTTGACAGGTTAACCTCAGATCATTGGAGCCCGTCACTGTAGGTCCATTAGGTCCCTTGGTTGGCTCAATATGGGATAAAAGAAGGATTAATGTTTTGGCATGAAATTGAGGTGTTCAATTTCACTTTTAAGAGTATTTATATCATTTATATGAGATATAGATGATATAATATATAGTTTAATATGAATGAGATTCATAATAAACTATATGTTAGCCTAATTGTTGAATCAATGGCTAAACGAAGAAATTAATTGAGAGAATTTAAATTGGATGTGATTCAATTTAATTAATACACAATTATTGAGATATGAGATATCTTATATTATGTGATTATGTAAATGAGATTTACATAAACTATAGTTGTGGTAAAGTGGTAATAATGTGAAGTTTTGAATTCAATCATTCCACTATTTAAACCCCTTTGCAAAAGGGTTTTGTTAAGCTAAGGTAAGTGAAGCCAAGTTGTCTTTTTGGATTTTGCCGTAAGAATCCAAAAGTCATATTCTCTCTACTCTCTCAATTCTCTTCACCTTCCAAACCACAAAAGTTCCCACCAACTTCCCTTCTCCAAAAGAGAACAACCAAGAAGATCTATTTTGGTAGTGTTTGGGATCCAATCGTGGGAAGAGTTCGTTGAGATCCAGGAGCACGAAGAATCGTGATCTGCAGGAGAGATTGCTGAATCGGTCTACAACAAGTAAGTATGTTCTTCTTGCTGTACAATTTAGCATGTTTAGCCTAGATCTAATAGCTAGATCATTTTAATAAACACATGTAGCATGATGATACCATGACGATTCGATCGTCTTCCGCTACGGGGGGATTCTCATTCCCTTCACTTCTACCTTTCGAACGTTTTGGCCTGGGAGTTGAATCCTAACTAGTTTGATTGATACAATAACCATAAGTGCACTAAAGAACCCTAATTACAAGCTTGACATTGAGAAACACCAACAAAATATCATACTCTTGCCTCAAACACAAGTAACGACTCTTATTTTCATCAACCCTAAGATTTGGTCTTAACTTTTAATTTTCAAGGAGATGCATACCAAGTTTCTACAAAAGACAACACATTTTTTACCATAAAAACACATGTAGAAACTTAATTTTTAAACAAGGGATACAACTCATCTTTCCTATTTTTAGTTGCTTAAACGTAATGAATCAACTACCTACATCATGTATATCGAAGACCATGAAAACTAGCAACTAAACATGGAACCTGGTAGTCAAAATAGATTATTTTGTAGTCCTAAAGCAAGTAAATAACTTTATAAACACAAAAGCATGCAACACCCTATAAACGCTAACAACACACAGTCTCATCAACAAAAAAGAAAAAAATCAATTAAGCCCAAAATCAAATTCAGAACAACACATCTCCCCCTCATGCTTAAAGCACACATTGCCCTTAATGTATAAACTATTCACTTAAGCATGCTTAAGGACAACTAATAAAGATGGAAGTGAGAACAATACTGCCCTGAACCGAGGAGACCTCCACTAAGGGCATATCAATCATTAAACCCTAAGGGAGCTGCAAAATAGGCAAGGGTTATTTATTTAAAAACAAAATCAACTAAAAATGAAAAGAAAAAAAATTAAAAACGAAACAAACGAAATAAACTTTAGGTTACCTCTCAAGAAGCGCTTGTTTAACGTCATTAGCTTGACGTAGTATACGTGGGCTCGTCTAGGTACGTAAAAATTCTCCCATTTCTTCGGACCTCTCTTTCTTGAATCTAGAAAATAAATCAGAGCTAGCAAGAATACTAGCTTCTCGTGAGAGCCCGAAAGAAATATATTTTTTGATTTTTTATATAATAAAAGAAAAGAATGAAAAACCAGAAAGTAAACATTTTTTTGGTTTTTTATTTGATAAAAGAAAAGAAGGAGAAACAGGAAAATAAACAGACTCACACAAAGATACTGACTCAAGAGAATAGAAAGCAAAACACTCACCAATAAGAGAAAAATCAGAAGATAAAACTGTCATAGACTCAAAAACCTCAAACTCCACCTCCTGGCCTAACTCAACTTGCTCGACTTCTTCCACACCCTCACTGACTCTATCCTGGTGTGTGCTAAAAAGTTCTAATTCTTTTACATCTAAAGCACAATCCTCTAAATGCCCATAATTCGAAAAATATGAAGGATTAGGATCATGAAGGTCTATCAGCGGGTCAGTGATCAAGTGACTCACCGAACAATCTAAGGGTGTGAGTCCTCCTTCACTATCTTCCCTAGGGTGCTCAACCTCAGACGAGTCTAAATACATTTGTTCTCTAAGGGAGACAAGTGTATCCATTAGGCGTTTAATTGACTCCCGTATTTGCCTAATCCTCTCATTTGTGGTTCTCATATATTATAATAACAACATTTTAAGGGAAGATTCATCTTCTACCTGGGTTTCTTGAATATAGGAATGATATGACTCAAAACCCCTAAGATATGGTTCATAGGCTCAATTGCTCTGATTATTATCATACATAGGACTCCTATATGTCATAGGGTTAGTATGATAGTAATTAGGCATTTGGTAGCCATAAGATCCATACCCCTCACTAGAAGACTCTAAATTAGCAAAAGGATGATCGTAAGAAAAAGAACTATACTGTGTTTGCTCATTGGGCACAGAAGACCACCCAAAGTTATCATAAGCCATAATAAAGTAATGAATCAATTATAGCAGACTCAACAAACAAAATATGCACCAACACAACTAGAAATAATAACCAAGACTCAACAAAGATAACAAGACACACCCAACAAGAAAAACAAGGATAAAATGCTAAAATAAACTCAAACAAGATAAGAATAAAAAATAAGTCCCCAACAACGGAGCCAAAAACTTGATGCGAAAATATCGAGTGCCCTAAACTAATGTAAATTAGAATAAGACTCCTACACTTCTACGACGTGCAAGTATACACGGTCGAGAGCAGCAAGTGATAAGTTAAAGTATCGATCCCACGAGGACTAGTTAGACCTAAATGGATGAGTGTCCTAGCAAATTTTCCTTATTTTAGTGCAATGCATGAGTGTGAAAATTACTGTTGTCAATAAATAAATTGATGTTAAACGTGAGCAAAGACAAGACTAGACTCAAGAAAATAACTAAATTTAAATACGGGGAGAGGAGAATGCAAACAAAAGGGCAGATGCAAGAGATGAGATTTGTAATGAAAAATAGGCTCGGGTTAGGTTGGAGTTCTAAAGTTGAATTGGAATAAATTTGAGTGATGCCTTGAATTTACCTACACATGCATTCAAATGATTCTTTCCAAAATCATTGAGTTTTAAAACCTACAATTTCTCAATTGTGATCAAAATTATGCTAATGATTTTAGGTTCTAGGTGGGTTAATTATCCCTAATCAACTCAATAATCCTAGAATGAAATTCTAGTTTTCTAATTCATTAGCTTTCCCAAGTTTATGAATTATAAAGAAGTTAAAAAAGCCAATTTTAATTCTCATGCAATGTTAAATTCAATAAAATTTCATAAATTCAATCAATGGCATCAACCATAAATTTAATCCAAAATTACATTAAAACAACCTAACCCTTGCCTAAGACAAATTAGTTCATGATAGGAACCAAATCACAGATCTTTAAATTAAACATGCATTCACTAATCAAGAGGTTCATACATAAAAAAAAAACCCAAAACAGCCACATAAACTGCTTAGAACAGTGAGAAAATTAACCTCTAATCAGGCTATAAACAACCCAACAAAAGCAGTGATAATTGGCAAAAATAATAGGCAAAACCATTAAAAGAAAGGAAACAATTTACATAGCAAGTGGCCTTGTTTTGCTACAGCAATTGCCTAGCAGCAACCCTCTGTCGATGGACTGCAGCAGAGCACCTTGCTTCAGCAAAACTTTCTGGTTGGCCTCAACACATATTAGGCAATTGCTTCAGCAAAAGGCTTCTCAGGTTTCTACTTCACAGCAGCTAAGCAATTGCTTCAGCAAACCTCTCGGCAAATCCGTTTTTCTTCCAACGATTGCTTCAGACCTCTTGGCAATCAGCAACCTCACGCCTATTGTTGTAGCAAATCGCTCCTTTGACCTTCCTTCACAATTGTTTCAGCAAATTGATGGGTCAGCTCTCCCGATGTTGACCCTCAAAATTGCTACAACAAATCGAAGTGCCTCTATCCTCCAAATGCTTCAACGCCTCTGTCCTCCAAATGCTTCAGCAAATTGAAGCCCTTCACGAATCCTCTCTTGGCTTTGCTGTAGCAATTCTTACCACGCCGACCACAATTGCTTCAGCAATGGATGGACCACACGATTGCTACAACAAATACACCTTCATGATTTGTCTCTCCAATGCACACATTTGCTGTAGCAATAACTCGGTTCTCCTTCTCTCCTCGGTCTCTTTCTCTTGTCGCCAATTCTCTCCTCCCTCACACTTGTAAACCGTAGTCTCCTTATACAAGATGGTGTTGCCCTAACTCCACAAATTACAAAAATACCCTTAAGAGTAAAAAGACCATATTACCCTTCGGGTAAAATGTCTAAAATGCCCTTAGGGACTCTTATAATTTTTAAACATCTCCTGCACACAGAAAAAAACCCCAACAAATTTATGAAGTTAATTATAAATCAAACTAAATACGCAAGGATTTTTGGAGTTCAGAAAAATCTCAAATTTTTGTCTTTAATTAACCGTTAGCTTATTTTCCTAAATTTCTTAAATGAAAGCACAAAAACATCAAAATTAATTTCTTTTGCACCTAATGCTTAAATTCAAGATTTTAAAGCTAACACACATAATTTAGGGATAAAATAACATGAGGATCACTAAATTAAATGCAATTCAAGTGGATTAAACACTAAAATTC
The DNA here is from genome assembly GCA_036507285.1 of Trichosanthes cucumerina. Lineage (NCBI taxonomy): Eukaryota > Viridiplantae > Streptophyta > Magnoliopsida > Cucurbitales > Cucurbitaceae > Trichosanthes > Trichosanthes cucumerina. The sequence goes on along the minus strand of CM071836.1, from coordinate 66,213,308 downwards.
TAGTAAAATAACTCCCTTATGGTGAGTTATCAGTAGTAGACATGCGAGTGGGGGTATCATGTGCGATGAGTTCACACAAGATCAGACCGAGAATTATTAACTAACTTTTGTAACACCGTTAATTATTTAGGTTTAATGATTCATAGATAACCATTAGTAACTCGACCTTAATCCGGAGTGGGTTACGAACTCCTATCTGTGAGAGGTTGTCCTTTGACTATTATGGGTGAGAGTGGCCCGAGTTGCCAACTCAATATTTCTATCTTTTTGGGGAAAAAACCGAGTGGATAGTTGGGAACTTAACTCTGCGAGATGGAATTCTCTCGTTCCTTAGCCTATGGAAAACAAATGGGTTGTTCCTTAAGTACTGACTTCGAGACTTGAACAACGGGACCACACCCTCTCACTGGCCGAGAGGGATTTTGTTTATGGTCGGACCATAAAGGTTGTTCATTAGAGGATCAGTGGTACATAAGGAGAAAGAGGTAATCACCGGGGTAAAAAGATAATTTGACCTAGTTATGATTACGAACAACTCGTGAAGGGTTGACTTACGAGTACTGGTTATATCAATGGACACATCTTGTCCTAAAGTGAGGAGAGTGCAATTACGAGTCTTTAGTGGAGTGACTCGTTGTTAATGAATATTGGTTAGTTTTGTCAAAGAAATTTATCGATTAACCTCGTATCATTGGAGCTCGTGGTCTGTAGGTCGATTAGGTCCCCCTGCTAGCTCACCATGGGTTAAACAAGAATCATATGTTTGGAAGAAATTTGAAATATTCAAATTATCAAGGGAATATATATGTATATTAATTATATGAGATATAATTGATATAACATAAAGTTAATTATGAATAAGATTCATAATTAAACTATATAGTACATATGAATTAGATTCAAATTATAATATGAATTGGAATCATATTAAAAATTATATGTTAGTTGAGAGAAAAAAATTAATGGAATATATGATATTTAATTAAGTAATACTACAAATTTAAGTTTGTATGTTATGAAATTATATATTATTCAATTATAAGTTATGGAATTATAACATGTATGTTATGGAATAGTAAATGGATGGAGGAAGTAACCTCTATCCTATTCACTATATATGCACATGTATATGGATGCATGTGAAGGTGAAGGCAATTGAAATCCTAGCCACGTTTGTGAGACAAAGTCTGCAATTCCATATTTTCCATAACACTTCTCTCAAACTTTCTTTATTCCTTTTCTAAGATAAAAATATTTTTTCCTCAGAACTTCTTTCAAAAAGTAAGCCTTGCACAAGCTGGATATTGTGTAAGAGGATAGTGGGTAAGATCAATTGGAGGTGTCTTAACGTAAATCTAAAGGTCGTTCAGTGCAAATTTCAACAAAGTATTTGAAAATCACGATCTACAAAGGTATGTTGTAGATTTAGAATTTTATATGCTTAATTTTTAGAATTTTTGTGTGGTTCCTGTAATTTCTTCTAAATACAAACCAAAAACGTTCTCACGCTTCCGCTACCAGAATTCGATTCCTTTCTGAGAGAATTACAACAGGTTTTCCCACATGGAGCATATAATTTGAAGCCAATGATGGGAGCATTTTTAAGGTGAACGAGCCGAAGGTGAAACATTATTTTGGAGATGAGGAACGATGCCCAAAAACTTTCATGCTAGATAACCCCAGAATAAGCACCAATTGAATATAATCTAGCTAAAGACATTAAACAAAGAAGCTATTGGGAGACAACCCATGTTTCTATCATTTTCATTTGATTGTTAAGTCTTTTTATTAGCTAGTCTTAGGTTAGTAAAAAATTAGAGCGTCAGTAAATCTCGTTCCTGTATGCAGGTTTCAATCATGGAAGCACTCTTCTCAATTGCAATATTGTGTGGAAACATGACACTTCTCTTATCAGAGCATTATTGTTCACTCCATCATTTTCTTGTTTTTCTTGTCTTTTTATGATTTCCATGAATATTCTCTAAGCATTGAGGACAATGTGACTTTTAAGTTTGGGGTGAGCAATACTTAGAAAAGTTTGAAATTTATGAATTTCTTTTTTGCAAATTATTGAGCATGTTGGATTTATCTGTTGAGATATGTGAACATTATTTTTTTTTAATTTTAGAATGTTTGCATGCTAGGATATAATATGATTATGCTGAATTGGTGGTTGTGATAGCTTATAACACATTGAATCATGAATTATTTTGGTTAAATTATTGAATCATACCCCTCACCTGAGTAAATTTGAATTGACACTTGGTTTCATGACATTAAGATGATCTTAATTCTCCTATCAATGCTTTGAAGGTTTAGAATAGGGTTTTACAGTCTGTATGTTTGTTATCACCTCGAAAGGAATACAAACCAAATAGAAGGTTGATTTGCATGATAAGTTATAGTGTTACACTAGGAAAAAACTATTTGTTAAAAAAAAAGTCAAGAAGTGAAAGACACTCCTACTTCCAGGGTAAATTAAGTAACTAGGGGTAGTAATGACACCCACAATTTCCACTGCATGAAAAAATTACCTAGGATGCAACTGTGTTGAGGCAACCCGACCTATGCTCGTAGTCTGCTACTTTCACCATAAAGTGTTAGTAAGTTGGAGGGAAGACACTTGTGACTAAATGGCCCTTTTAAGGCAAAGTTGTAAATAGAATAAACAAAATAATTTGGGGGGAGGGATACATGAATTATCTAGTCGACATGTGATAAAAGGAATTACGTAAAACTGTTTTGAGCCTTAAACACAAAAAAAAAATAGGAAGAATTTGCAAACACAAAGAGTTAGAATAAGTTTAGATTCAAATCTCTTATTGACGGGGTGTATTCAGTAATTTATACTATTGTAAATCATGATATGTTGATGCTAGGGCCATGAAGTAATTTTATATAAATTATGTTTATTGATCAAGGAATAGAAATTACTTACGTTTTGGGGTATTTGATACTAGAAAAAATATTATTATCACACGACTTTGATTCTGGTTAGTTTAAGCTTTAATTATATGTATTCATTTATATATTCAATATATTTTTGCAAGAATCATGAAATCATGGTGGAATATAGCAAAAGAACAAGAATATGATGAAAAGTGTGCAATAAAAGTCATGACATGAAGAAAAGAAGTAAGCGGGAAAAATTGGGACAACAAAGTGGCGATGCAATGCCACCTCGTGTTCTATAAAAGAAACATTATGTAATCGTAAAAAGGGTGCTCATTGGGAGTGACCGATCCCATTTTTTTCTTTATATAATGTTCAAGAGGCTAGGGGAGTGCTTTGTAGAGTTGAGGAACAGATTCAAGGCTCGAGATTGAGGCGTTCACTATGGGAACGAGTATGGCACACATCTAGAGTTTTTCTTCTTCCCGTTTTTAACATTATAGTCTCGTTTCTAGGATTCTATTAGGAGTTTAGAACTTTATTTAGAATGTGATATGTTGAACTTCTATGGTGTGAACATTGAGTACTTTTGTTAATAAATTAATTTACGTTTAGCTTCTTGTTTTATGTTGATCAGTTGCATGATTTTTCTTCAATCGATTTTCTGGTCAATTATTGATTGTGAATGATTTAAGTTTCAACCTGAGAGAATAATTCTTGAATTGAAATTATTGTGCATGCCTTTAGTTGTTTTGAGCCTGAGAATGAATGAATGTTCAAAGGAACTAGTTAGGACTTTACGCAAAAATATGTTTAGTTGTGAATTAGAATGCGACATTAATTTGCTAATTAAATATAGCTATTGGTTACACTTGAAAGAGTAAATTGATAGATTTATGTCTTGGAATTTTAGTTGATTTAGAATTATGGGTAGTTCTCAATTATAAATTATTTTGCCATTGGATGATAAAACTCAAGTTTCATAGATTTTTTCTCTAAGTAACTCCAACCTTTATATATAGTCCTTTAGTATGTTAAATTAGTTTTTTCTTATTTTCTAAATTTAGGAATGACTAGTTATGGTACTTAACAAAATTTAAGAAAACCAATCTTTGAGATCGATCCATGAAACTTTTACTTCAAAATTTAAGAGGTCTAGGTATTATAAATTTTTATTTGATGGGACCTTTGACAAGCCCTTCATCGGGCTCCCAAAGTCAACTAACCAACCTAGTATCGACTAGTCTTGAATTAAATAACATCAAAGTTGGTCATGATAGCGTTCCATGCTAAGAGGGGTTCAATTTCAATTTTTCTCGGGAGTTGATTAAACATACAATTTTAATTTAGAAAGCCTTACGGGGTCTTCTGGGACTAAGCCTATAATGAAATCTACAATGAAGAGGCTAAGCCTCATTTTATGTAAGCACGAGTCAACCTAAGTACTACTAAATCAAGCACGCAATCAAAGGGATAAATACCAACAACATACATAGCAGTAAATGATGTACATATACATCGTTTTTCAAGTGTAGTATCCAACAAACATTAAATTAAGTAATTCAGGGTCCCAAACATGCTTAGGATTTGTAAATCAACAACTAATTGAGATAAAAAACCTCCTAAATAACGAAATCAACTTGAATTGTCCCCGACTCGGAGTTATAAGTAGCCAAGAGCCTTGAAATCTGCTCCCGACATCCTCCAAAACCAAGAAAAACGTTCAAAATTGGGTTAAAAATATAGAAAATATGGAAGAAATTCAAAGAGTCTAAGGAATAGAGCTGCTGATAAACCTAAAATGGAAAGATTTCCTTTTATACTTTAAGGCAACGTTGAGACGTTGTCGCATTAAATGTCAGCATCACGGAGAGTTCGCAAGAGCATCGAATAGGGCTTAATGACACAACGTCAAGATGTTATGGACAGGCGTCTGATGTTGTCCTATTTCACACAAATCTAACTTTGAAGTAGCGTCCCGACATTACCCTACATCTTTAGCTACTACTTTGTAGCATCGAGCTGAGCTCCATGGAGTGTCTCGAAGCTACTGCTTGTGACAAAATAGACATTTTAGACTCGTCATTTTCAATTAATGATCGGTTGACATCAAGCTAAGCTTGATTCCACCCTGAACACTCCAATTTAACCCGAAAACAACTAAAACGTCTCTAATTGCTCTTTAGCTAAATTTCGTACAAAATATGAAAATAAGCATAACAAAACAACTTAAATGCCAATGATTAGGTGTAGAAATAAGGACTTCTTTGAGTCCTATCAAGCTGTCAACTCCCAAATCATCGGCCTGCGGAGTCACTTTTAACGACAAACCTCCATAATTATTATTATAGGCTTCAACGAAACTTAACCAACATAATAATTGATAAGTAACCTAAGATACATTGATAATCTACCGTAATGAAGGGCATTGACAAACATAAAAAAGCGACTGTTATTTTAACTCTTAATCAGATCAAAACAATTGTAAATGCTCAATGAACATCGTTTCCTTTTTATATCAGTCTTCTGCTAATATTAAAAATCTACATTGTTCCATGGATTATCCAATGTAGTATTGAAATTTATGTAGATTTCAAGAAGTGAATATTATAGATAAAGTTAAATAACATAGATAAAAATCAAAAATTAGTAACAATTTACATAAAACATAGAAAACCCTAATGCATTATTAGTTCTTCAATGATATATGCTATTTTTAGTGGACAAGCTTATAATAGAATACCAGACTATTTAACCACAACAAACTACTATTCATAACTATTGGTTGTTTGATATGAGTTCAAACCATCACTATATTGGTTAAAAAATAAATTATATAAACAGACAAAGACAATTGTCTATACAGGACGTGATTGGGAAATAAAAAGTTAAATAACATAGATAAAAGTTCTTTCAAAATAGAGAGCTTCATAGTTATTATTTTATCAAGGATGCCTGAGAAGAAAGCAACAATAGTTTCATGCAAACGCCTCCTCCATTTTCTTGCATTCCTCATCATTTTCTTTCTCCTCATCGCCACTACTGGTAACTACAACAAAAAATAAAATTTCACTTTTCTTTTACAGATAATTTAAAAACATATTCATAATAATAAATAAAAGCTTCATATATAAAATTAATCCTCGTTGATTACTTTTTACATAAATCAATTAATAAATTTTATGCATGGTGTTTTAGGTTCGTCAGCAAGATTGAGTTTGATAAAGGAGACGAGCAGAAAAAGTTTGGAGGATGCGATCTTCGAAAAGGACAACAAGGCACTACAAAACACTGATGATTTGGTGGCACAAGATTATGCTCCACCGACCCAAAAACCTCCTATCAATAACAAACTAAAAAACGTGTGAAAATAAAAATTATTAATGATGTTGTGAGTAAGTTAATAATTTATATACATATGTTATATATCACATTTATGTTTTGGTTTATATACACATGAGGAAAGTTTGACAAAGTATATATAGAGCTTTGAGGGTGGAAAATAAAAAATCGCAGTTGCAAAAACTAGATATATAAAATTTGAAGGACGATTACAAAATATTTTTTAAATGATATGAAGTATTCTTCTCTATTGCATTGTTGATCTCTCCCACTTGTCATTTAAAGATAGTTTTTTCAAATTTAAAATTGAAGGGTATGGTTTCATAGCATCTGTGGGCATGAACAACTAATATTTATTCGCTTACATAAATAGAAAATAAATATAGATAGTGTATTCATAAGAATATGAGTAACTAAGCTTGCTAGAATGGAGAAAATAATTGACGAAGGAAATGTTATGGGTGTCCAAACCATTTGTTAGACAAACATGGGTTTTTCTTATATTTGTGGGCCCAAAATATCGGATTATACGTGTAGCCAACTTGAGGTTAAATGAGTTGACTTATCTAAAAAGCCTAGGATTTTTTTTTGGAGTATATAACTTAAAAAGGAAGAAGGAAAATGGAGGAGGAATATAGAAAACGTTAGAGATCAGTGAAGTTCGATTTTTCACAGACGACTTTCACAACGTCGTCGTTTTCCAGTGTTTCAACCATTGGAGTTTGCTGAAATTGTGTCAGCTTGTTGACCACACACAGGGCCTCGTTCTGACCAGTTTGATTGTCGTTCTAAGCTTCGGTTTATTCGATTTTGTTGCCGGATAGAACTTGAAAAAACTGGGTGATATTTATCATCTTTCATCTCTCAATTGTTGTTCTCTTATGTATGGAACTATTGATAGGTTGTGAATCTTTGAAGGACTGAATGGCTTCTTTTCCCCTCAATTTTATCATAATAAGAGAAGGTGACAATGGTGGACTCCTCAAAAGTCCCGTGGTTTTTACTTTTCGCATCGAAGGGGTTTTCCACGTATAATTTCTGTGTTTCTTGCATTTTATTTTTTACATTTGTTTGTTGTTTATTGTTGCCCATTGTTGATTTTTACTTGAAGTTCTTGAAGGGAATGAGAACCCACGCAGCGGAAGACGATTGAATCGTCATGGTATCACTATGCAACTTGTGTTTATTAAAAATTGATCTAACACTTAGATCTAGGCTAAACATGCTTGAAGAAGAAGAAATTTACAGCAAATGGAGTTTTTACTTACTTGTTGTAGACAAACTCAGCAATTTCTTCCTCGGGTCACGAACTCTTCGTGCTACTCGATCTCAACGAAATCTTCCCACAACACGAACTCAAACACGATCAAATGACCTTCTCGGGTGTTCTCTTTTGGAGAAGGGATGTTGGTGGGAACTTCTTTGTGTTTTGGAGAGGGAGGAGAAATGAGAGAGTAGAGAGAATTCTCTTTTCTTCTCTTTGGTGAAAAAACAAAAAATGAGAAGAGAGCTTACCAAAACCTTCTTGCAAAGGGTTTAAATAGTGGAATGAGGGAGTTAATATCTCCACATTATTACCACTTTACCACAACCATAGGTTATGCAAATCTCATTTGCATAACCACATAATATAAGATATCTCATATCTCATATTGCAAATCTCATTTGCAATAATTGTGGATTAATTAAATTGAATCACATCCAATTTAATTTCTCTCATTTAATTTCACCAATTAGCCCTAATTCAACAATTAGGCTAACCTATAGTTTATTATGAATCTCATTCATATTAAACTATATATTATATCATTCATATCTCATATAAATTACATAAATGCCCTTAAAGTGAAATTGAACACTTAAATTTCATACCAAAACATTTACCCTTCTTTTAACCCAGGTGGAGCCAACCGAGGGACCTAATGGACCTACAGTGACGGGCTCCAATGATCCGAGATTAACATGCCAAACTCTTTGACCCGGTTAACCAACATTCATTAGCTACGGTAACACTCCACTATAGCCCGTGTAGCGCACGCACTCCGTCGGTCACGAGAATATTACGTGTCTCACTGATATAACCAATTCCCATGAGTCGACCCTTTACAGGTTGTTCGTAGACATGGCTGAGTCAAATTACCGTTTTACCCTTGTGTCTACCTCTTGTTTCTTAAGCCCCACTGCTCCTCTAATGAACAACATATTGTGATGGTCCAACCATACACAAACCCTTCTCGGACCAGTGAGAAGGTGGGCGCCCGTTGTCCAAGCCCCGAGACAACACTTAAGGGAACAACCCTCTAGTTTCCTAAAGGCGGGAACAGAGTGAATTTCATCTCACGTTGTTAAGTTCCCGCTCCCTACTACATCCCCTAAGAAGATAGGCATATTGGGCGAGTAATGTGATGACCACCCTCACCCGTACTAGTCAAAGAAATGCACCCTCATGAGATGGGAGTTCGTAACACGCTCGAGATTCGTGTCGAGTCACTAATGGTTATCTATGAAGTTATTAGTCCTCATCACAACGGTGTTACATCAGTAGGTCTAATAAATCACGGTCCGGTCTTGTACAATCTCATTGCACAGGATGCCCCCACTCGCATGTCAACCACTTAAACGAGTCAGATCACCTCGTTTGTATCGAATACAAAGCGGGTCGCATTCACAGTGTATCTAGTATTAGGTCTCTAACCCTATCCATATACTGTAGACCGTTCGTGTCATTAACTCGAACGTGATCCTCCCTATGTGTCCACTACACCCCGTTCAAGTTCTAGTTCTCTCATAAATTCAATGACCCTAGAGCTTAGTTTATTGAAAAAGTTTATAAATATTGCGAGACACAAAGTGATGAAATGAATAACTCTTATTTATTTCAAACAATATGTTTCAAACACGAGATTAGGACAAAATCCCAACAAACTCCCACTTGGACTAAGCTGGTGGAGAAAATACATTTCAGAAATGTACATAAATTACAATGAAGTAATACAATAAACTAAGGAATTGAATACCCGTTTACACATCTCCCACTTGCCCTAGTCAGGAAGCTCTCGAAGACTTAGACTCTCTAGATGACCCTCAAACACCCTAATCGTGAGGGGTTTTCCAAATGGATCAGCTACGTTGTGCTCTGACGCTATCTGTGTGACCGTCACGTCTCCGCGGTGCACAATCTCCCGTATCAAATGATACTTGCGCTCAATGTGTTTGCCTCTCTTATGGCTCCGAGGCTCACGTGAGTTGGCTACTGCACCACTGTTATCACAGAATAGTGTGATCGACAAGTTCATGTTTGGAACAACTTCCAAATCATCATGAACTTCCTAAGCCAAACGACTTCCTTTGCGACTTCACAAGCGCAACATACTCCGCATCCATAGTGGAATCGATGCATCCTCGCTTGATGCTTCTTCATACTACTGACTCCTCCATTCGTAATGAAGGTTTGAAACCCGAAGTAGATTTCCTAGAATCCTTATCGGTCTGAAAATCGAAATCCGTGTGTATCCCGTGAGATCAAATCCCCACTACCATACACTAAAGTCGTAGTTCCTCGTTCTCCTAAGATACTTGATAGATTGCCTTTACGGTGTCCGTGTGATCTAATCCTCGATTGGACTGATATCTCACCGATAATTCCTCTTGAATAACGGATGTCGGGCCTAGTACACAAAGCATGGCATACATCGGGCTCCCTACAAAAGCTAAGCATATGGAATTGCGTCTCATATCCTCAACATCTTGAGGAGTCTTAGGACACTTGATCCTTAGACAAGTGAACCCCATGCCCGAAAGGCAAGAAGCCCTTCTTGGAGTTCTCGCATCTTATATCTAGACAACATCTTGTCAATATAAGGCGCTTTGAGACAGAGGGCTGCGTTACTCTTCTTCGGTTCCGGACAATGCGGATACCTAGAACATACTGAGCTTCTCCCAAATCTTTCATTTGGAATTGCGAAGCTAGCCACTTTTTAACGTCAGTAAGAAAATCTATCTCATTCCCAATGAGAAGAATGTCGTCCACGTACAACACAAAAAATGCGACAGTTTTGTCAACGATTTTCTAGTAGACACAAGGCTCGTCGACATTTTGATCAAAACCATAAGATTTGATGGCCTCATCAAACCTTATATTCCAAGACCTCGAAGCCTGTTTCAGTCCATAAATGGACCTATGAAGCTGGCAAACCTTTTGCTCTTGGCCTTTGGCGATGAACCCTTTGGGCTGGTCCATGTAGATGGTCTCATCAAGTTTGCCATTCAGAAAGGCTGTCTTGACGTCCATCTGCCATACCTCGTAGTCATAATACGCGACAATGGGCAAAAGGATCCTGATCGACTTTACCATGGCAACAGGTGAAAAGGTCTCCTAATAGTCAACCCCTTCAACCTGGGTAAAACCCTTTGCCACTAGTCGGGCTTTGAAGGTTTGCACCTTCCCATCTACGCCACGTTTACACTTGTAGATCCATTTGGAACCAATAGGTTTTACCCCATCCGGTTGATCCACAAGCTCCCACACAGAATTGAAGTACATAGACTCCATTTCCTGGTCCATAGCTTTCATCCACTCGTCTTTGACAACATCAACTATTGCCTGATCATAGGTCAATGGATCCTCACAGTCATCATCAGGAGCGAAAATTGAGGTTTCAGCTAAACCCATGTGGCGATCAGGCTGTCTCACAGCCCTCCCACTACGTCGAGACATTCTCAACTCTTGGGAACGGATTTGACTAGACGTGCTAGGATGAACAACACTTGTTGACGTACTAGCCCCATCAACAACTCTTGCTAATGTACTGTCCATTTCATTTAATACAATTTTACGCCTTGGTAAATGAGCCCTGACGTGATCTTCCTCTAGGAAAATAGAGGAAAGTGGCGTTTGTGGACACAAGCACCCTATTTTCCTTAGGATAGTAAAACAGACCACCCCTAGTCTCTTTAGGGTAACCTACAAATAGGCACAATTTCGAACGGGGTTCCAACTTTTTCGGGTTTGACACCAACACATGGGTCGGGCATCCTCAAATCCTGAAGTGATGTAAACTGCCTTTACGTCCACTCCAGAGCTCGAAAGGTGTTTCACAAACACTCTTCAACGGAACGTTGTTCAAAATATAAAACGCAGTCTCCACTGCGTACCCCCAAAAAGAATCAGGGAGACGAGCATAGCTCATCATCGAACGAACCATGTCCAACAAGGTTCTGTTTCTCCTCTCCGATACACCATTCTGCTGGGGCATACCAGGCGCTGAGAGTTGGGACTTAATTCCGTGTTCTATCATATAGTCTTGGAATTCAGTGTCCATATACTCTCCACCTCGATCCGACGAAGTGTTTTAAGCGATTTACCTAAGAGGTTCTCAACCTCAGTCTTGTACTCTTTGAACTTTTCAAGAGTTTCAGACTTCTTTTGCATTAGGTAAATATACCCATATCTGGAGTAATCGTCTACGAAAGATACGAAATACTCATAACCGCCCCGAGCTTTAACATTCATCGAACCACAGAGGTCAGAATGTACTAACTCAAGAGGCTCTTTGGCTCTATATCCTTTTCCACTAAAAGAACGTTTGGTCATTTTGCCTTCAAGGCATGACTCACACACCGGCAAAGAGTTTTCTTCCAACTCGTTTAGAAGTCCACTCTTCACTAGTTTCTCAATCCTATTGAGATTAATGGGCCTAACCGAAGATGCCAAAGGTGAGCATTTTCTTTTGGAGAAACTTTTGCTTTCTTAGTTCATGTTTCTGCAGTTTTAAACAATTCAGTATTCAAAACACTTTTGACCGAATTAGGTTTCAAAACATACAGATTATTTTCGAGTGAAGCTGAACTAATAACATTCCCTTTGAAAGAAATAAACGCTTTATTCAATTAAAAAGAAACGGAAATACAATGTTCAATTAAGCAGGAAATGGAAACAAGGTTTCTAGTAAACCCTCGAACTATGTACAAATTGTCCAACAATAAGTACTTCCCGCCAAATTGTAGCTTCACTGCGTCGATCGCATGCGGTGAGAGACAAGCTCCCGGATCCAACCCGTAGAGTCACCTCACCCTCTCGCAAATGGTGTGCGCGAAATCAATCAATCCCGAAAAGAAGAACAAACGTGGTTAGTGGCGCCCAAATCCAATATCCGGCAGTCAGTCACTACTCTCCACTAAACATGTTTGATCCTGAAGTAAATCACATTTACCTTGATTCTTCCTCTCGGCCAGAATTTGGGGCGCTTTCTTCTCTTCCGGTGACCGCCCCATTGCGGTGGGAAACACTTTCCTTTCTCTCGCAACCTCCTTGACCTTCTTTCCCTTGTGGGCGGCGATGCAGTCGCTTTACCCTCTTCATCCTCTTCTTCCCTTTCGGGCGTGAAGGAGCAACGAGTTTCGTCCCGCAGGTCGAACCCCGTGATAAGACACAGTAGGCAACATTTGCCTCGATTCCTTGACCACTGTTCAAGGATTGGAAATTCAGTAGCTCATTGAGGAAGGTAGTCGATCAGTAGCTAATTTTGTTCATAACAACATTGCTACTGGCCGAAGGAAACTCTTCTGAAGAGTCTCCAAATTAAAACTGAATTGGCTCGACTCGTCGATCGAAGTCCCGTTCATCTCGGCCAGATGAAAGTGGTCATCATGTCTAGAACGTGTTCACGGACAGACGACCCCTCTTTCATCCGTGCGTTGAAAACGTAGTTGAGCGAGTCATGCCGGACCTGAAAGGACTGCTGTCCAAACATTTCCTGCAAGGACTCCATGATATCATTAGCGGAAACCATCTGCTCATGCTTCTTTGCCAAGAAATCAGACATGCTGGCAATTATGTGGACCTTGGCCTTTTCATTGGCCCAGATCCACCGATCATACGCATCGCGAACACTTCGCGACGCGGTCGAGCCCGGCATCTGAGGACACTCCTTAGATATCACGAACTTTATGTCGTCTTGTACCAAAATTGTATTAATGTTGTTTTTCCAACTCTGGTAATTATCTCCCACTAATTTATCCGAAGCGAGTAAAGCTATTATTGCGCTAGACATTTTTAGCTGAAAAATAAGAAAAACTTTGTATTAGTCTCGCAAAAAACTTTTTGAAAATCCAATAAAGTTTTAGCAAAATTGTTTCATGATCCCTAGGTCATTCAAAATTTTACAATGATACCCTAAAGGTTTAGAATGAACGCCACCGAAGGGTGAACAGAACACTCCTCCTCTAGGACGAGACTTTCTCGATCAGACCCTAATCCCAGAATAACTCTTATTCCATTAGGCGTCCAATTACCATTGTTCGGTCGAATTCATTAACACTTAACGAATTCTGTGAGTGTCACCCTCAATCTTTAAGTTTCCAAGCATCCGTCCAAACAATAGCCACCGAAGGGTGAACCATGAAGGAAAACCAACGAGGAAACTGTATCCCTTTTGGGAATTCACGGTGTTCCGACTCCCATGATCAAGCCCTCCGAAGGGATTGTCTGGTCCAGGCCAAACTAGCAGGCAGATCATAGGCGTCTCACGGTGTGAATCGAAAGAAGAGACCGTGGGTCTCGTTTTCACAAGTCCCGCTCCCACTCACTATAAGTACTCTCTCCATCCACGATGATATTGAACTATACAAATGCCACCCGAAGGGGGACGCTCCCATTTGCGCCACGAGGCCGAGTATAGATCTCACGATGCGGACTTAAAGGAGATTTGTGGTTGGAAATTCAAATGTATCTCATACACTATATTTCCTCCCACTCAACACTTTAATTTTTATTAGGGATTGACCTAGATAAACCGGCTAAAATTTACCTAAGGCTACCAATATAACCCTTATATGGTATTAACCTAAGTTTATAATCATATTATTAACTTAGGTCTATGTGAGTAAATTAATTAACACTTAATTAATCAAGACTCACGAGAATATAACCTAAGAATCTCCTGACCGAATTCACTCCCGTGTCGGTTTCGAGTAGGGTGTTCTACAAGCGTCAACTTAAATACTCCAGCCTTAGACAAAACCTTCCTTAGACAGAGTTACTTATCAGTCTCCATTTAAAGGTTATATTTGATTTCCTAATTTCTAATCTCATTAGAAAATAGAAAACCTAAGTCTAATTATTCAAGTTCTAAACACTATAAAACTAATAATTAACTTAGGTTGCATGCATTTCTATGTTATAGTGCTTGATCATCCATCACATGAATAATACTATACTATAACATATATTCATCACATGAATTAAATGCATGAGCATGCTTTTAATTTAAAATATAACACTTACATTTAAATAAATTAAAACATGCATACATTATATTATAACAATTATAATATAATCCTACATGCACACTATATATTATAACTCTTATAATATAAATATGATGCATGAAATGTTTAACCTAAGGTGAGATTTTAAATCTATATGACATACATTATGCACATAGAAAATAATTAAAATATACATATCATGCATAAAATAAATAAATAGCAAAAATGGACCGGTTTTTGGCACCTAGGGGCAATTATTTAATTAAATAACATTAATATAACATTTATATTAATATTATTTAATAAAATAATTAAATTAATTAAATAAATACATTTTATAAATAATAAAATTAATAAAAACACGTAATAACCGCCCACTAAAATGAAGTGCACGTCCCACTCCTCGCGAAACTATCGCGAACTGCTCCTCAACGCGTGCAGCGTTGCAACGCTGTCGCCTCCAGTGTTGAGACGCGTTCTCAATGCCAGCGGCGTAGCAACGCTACGCCCAGCGTTGCAACGCTACTCTGCAGCAACGCCTCCGCCCGCGAGAACAACGTTGAGAGGCCGTTGGGCAGCGTCTCAACGCCATCGACAGAACAGCAAACACTTTGCTGTTCTTCCATCGATTTCTGCCTGTTTCCGCTCCAATTTCTTCACAACAACTCTTGCCACGAACGACCAAGACTTACAGACTCGATTTACAACAAAATGCCCAAAAACAACGGGCCCTTACATTGATCTCATCAACATAATTGTAAATCTAATCTAGTGCCAAAAACCGTAAACATCCATAATGCAAACCAAACAATCATCTCATGAAATTATGGAAAAACACCCACCAAAATTCAAGAAAACAGTGCATAAATGAAGAACCATCGAGATGGCTCTAATACCAATTGAAGGGAATGAGAACCAACGCAGCGGAAGACGATTGAATCGTCAAGGTATCACTATGCAACTTGTGTTTATTAAAAATTGATCTAACACTTAGATCTAGGCTAAACATGCTTGATGAAGATGAAATTTACAGCAAATGGAGGTTTTACTTACTTGTTGTAGACAAACTCAACAATTTCTTCTTCGGGTCACGAACTCTTCGTGCTACTCGATCTCAACGAAATCTTCCCACAACACGAACTAAAACACGACCAAATGGCCTTCTCCGTTGTTCTCTTTTGGAGAAGGAAAGTTGGTGGGAACTTCTTTGTGTTTTGGAGTCGGAGGAGAAATGAGAGAGTAGAGAGAATTCTCTTTTCTTCTCTTTGGTGAAAAAACAAAAAATGAGAAGAGAGCTTACCAAAACCTTCTTGAAAAGGGTTTAAATAGTGGAATGAGGGAGTTAATATCTCCACATTATTACCACTTTACCACAACCATAGGTTATGCAAATCTCATTTGTATAACCACATAATATAAGATATCTCATATCTCATATTGCAAATCTCATTTGCAATAATTGTGGATTAATTAAATTGAATAACATCGAATTTAATTTCTCTCATTTAATTTCTCCAATTAGCCCTAATTCAACAATTAGGCTAACCTATAGTTTATTATGAATCTCATTCACATTAAACTATATATTATATCATTCATATCTCATATAAATGACATAAATGCCCTTAAAGTGAAATTGAACATTTCAATTTCATACCAAAATATTTACCCTTCTTTTAACCCAGGTTGAGCCGACCGAGGGACCTAATGGACCTACAGTGACGGGCTCAAATGATCCGAGATTAACCTGCCAAACTCTTTGACCCGGTTAACCAACATTCATTAGCTACGGTAACACTCCACTATAGCCCGTAGCTGCACTCCCGTCAGTGCAGAATATTACGTGTCCACTGATATAACCAATTCCCATGAGTCGACCCTTCACAGGTTGTTCGTAGACATGGTTGGGTCAAATTACCGTTTTACCCATGTGTCTACCTCTTGTTCCTTAAGTCCCCACTACTCCTCTAATGAACAACATATTGTGATGGTCCAACCATACACAACACCCTTCTCGGGCCAGTGAGAAGGTGGGCGCCCGTTGTTCAAGCCCTGGAGACAACACTTAAGGGAACAACCCCTCTAGTTTCCCTAAAGGCGGGAACGAGTGAATTCCATCTCGCGTTGTTAAGTTCTCAACTCCCTATTTGGTTCTGTCCCTGAGAAGATAGGCATATTGGGCGAGTAACAGTGACCACCTTCATCCGTACTAGTCAAAGAACAGACCCTCGCAGACAGGAGTCCGTAACACGCCCAGGATTCAGGTCGGGTCACTAATGGTCATCTACGAAGTTATTAGTCCTTACTGTCAACGGTGTTATATCAGTAGGTCTAATAAATCACGGTCCGGTCTTGTACAATCTCATTGCACAGGATGCACCCACTCGCATGTCAACCACATGAACGAGTCAGATCACCTCGTTTGTATCTAATACAAAGCGGGCCGCATTCAGAGTGTAACCAGGATTAGGTCTCCAACCCTATCCATATACTGTAGACCGTTCGGGTCATTAACTCGAACGTGATCCTCCATGTGTGTCCACTACACACCGTTCAAGCTCTAGTTCTCTCATAAATTCAATGACCCTGGAGCTTAGTTTATTGGAAAAGTTTATAAATATTGCGAGACACAAAGTGATGAAATGAATAACTCTTATTAATTTCAAACAATATGTTACAAACACGAGATTAGGACAAAAATCCCAACAGTTCTATTTTTGGTTGATTGTCTTTGAGGAGAACTTGGTGGGTTATTAATATATTATTTTGGCCCTATGATTTGGTATCAGAGGCAACGTTTAATTTAATCATTGTTATGGAGTCTACTAATGGTAGTTGAGGTAATTAAATGATTAGATTGACATCAACCAATTATTCCATATGAAAATCGATGATGGAGGATTTTCTATTTTGCAAAGATTTGCACAATCCAATTGAAACATTAATAGAATTTGATGTCACAATATCTAAACCTTCAAAACGAGATAAAATGGAAGATAAAGATTGGGTAAAGTTAAAGATGAAGCCTTTAAAGACTATTAGACAGTGGGTTGATCTTAGTATTTTCAATCATGTGTCTAAAGAGTCTAATCCATATGATTTGTGGAAGAAATTGGAAGGTTTTTATGAAAGGAAGACCACACATAATAAAACTTCATTAATCAAGAGACTTGTTAATTTGAAATTGAAGGGTGGGAAGTCTGCTTCTGAACATTTGAATGACTTCCATTATATTATTAACAAGTTGACTACTATGAAGATTATTTTTTATGATGAATTGCATGCTTTGTTCTTGTTGAGTTCTTTGCCAGATAGTTGAGAATCGTTAGTTGTGACTATTAGTAACTCTGCTCTCGAAGGTGTTCTATCTGTGAATATGATTAAAGAAAGCATTCTCAATGACGAGATAAGAAGAAAGGAGGTGGGAGTTAATAATTCGAATGCTCTTCTTGTTGAGAATAATGGTAGAAGCAAGAGTAAAGGATTCAAAGATCGTGGTAACTCAAAGAAGAGGTCCAAGTCTAGAGACGAAGAGACTAGGACATGTTATCACTCCATCAAGCCTGACCATATTAAAATGTTATGCTATCGTTGGAAGAAACAACAAGGTAAGAAGAAAGACTCACAAAAGGAGGGAGATGATAAAAATATTGCAGCAACTGCTACGACAAGTAATGGTCATATTGTTTTAGTTTGTGCAACTAGTGAATATCATTATGTAGAAAGTTCATACATAGAGTGGTTGATACTGGATTCAGGCGCCACTAACCATGTTTGTTCTTCTTTTCAGGGATTTAGTTCCTGGCAGCAGCTGCGAGAGGGTGAGATAACGCTATGGGTTAGATCCGGGGAGGTTGTCTCTCACTGCAATGGCCGATACTACCTGAAGCTCTTTTTCATGGGAAGTACTTATTATTAGATAATTTGTACATAGTGTCAGGGTTTACTAGACACCTTGTTTCCATTTCTTTCCTTATTGAACATTGTATATCTGTTAACTTTGAATTAAATAAAGCGTTTAATTGTTTCAAAGGCAACTTGATATGTTCTGCTTCACTTGAGAATAATTTATACGTTTTGAAACCTAATTTGGTCAAAAGTGTTTTGAATACTGAATTATTTAAAACGACTTAAACACGAACTAAAAGATTAAAAGTTTCTCCAAAAGAAAATGTACATCATTGTCAAGATAGCGTTCCTGAATGACAATCTTGATGAAACCATGTACATGGACGAACCCAAAGGGTTCACTGCCCAAGGCTAAGAGCAAAAGGTTTGTCGGCTTCATAGCTCTATTTATGGACCGAAACAAGCCTCGAGGTCTTTGAATACAAGGTTTGATGAGGCGATCAAATCTTATGGCTTTCATCAGAATGTTGATGAGCCTTGTTGTTGGGATGTTTGTCCTAATCTCTTTCTGTTTGTAAATTAACATTTGAAATTAAGAAGAGTTATTTCTTTCATCATTTTGTGTCTCGCAATTCTTACAAACTTTGTCCAATAAACTAAGCTCCAGGGTCATTGAATATATGAGAGAACTAAAACTTGAACGGTCTGTAGTGGACACACAAGGAGGATCAAGTTCGAGTTAATGACCTGAACGGTCTACAGTATATGGATTGGGTTGGAGACCAAATCCTGTATACGATATGGATGCGGCTTGCTTTGTATTAAAATACAAACGAGGTGATCTGACTCGTTCATGTGGTTGAGATGCGAGTGGGGGCATCCTGTAAAAGGAGATTGTAGAAGACTGGACCATGAATTATTAGACCTACTGATGTAACACCGTTAACAATATGGACTAATAACTTCGTAGATGACCATTAGTGACTTGACCTGAATCCTGAGCGTGTTACGGACTCCTATCTGCGGGGGTCTGTCCTTTGACTAGTACGGGTGAGGGTGGTCACTCTTACTCGCCCAATATGCCTATCTTCTCAGGGATAGGACCAAGTAGGGAGCTGGGAACTTAACTACGCGAGATGAAATTCACTCGTTCCCGTCTTTAGGGAAACTAGAGGGGTTCTTCCCTTAAGTGCTGTCTCCAGGGCTCGGACAATGGGCGCCCACCATCTCACTCGCACAAGAGGGTTGTTGTGTATGGTTGGACCATTACAACGTTGTTGTTCATTAGAGGAGCAGTGGGGACTTAAAAGCAAGAAGTAGACACATGGGTAAAACGATAATTTGACCGAACAGTGTCTATGAACAACCTTGATGGAGATCTAATCCCCTTGAGTAGCGGAAACGTATTTGGAAACGTGTCCACAGATATTGACCAATAACAGCAAGTCAATCCTTCACGAAAGTTCGTAACACCAGCTGGATCAAATTACCGTTTTACCCCTGGGTTACATCTTGTACCTTAAGTACCAGTACTCCTCTAATGAACAATTTGTTTGTGGTCCTACCAACAAACAGAGTCCCTCTCAGGCCAATGAGAGGGTCAGACCCTTTGTTCAAGTCCCGGAGACAACACTTAAGGGAACATTCCTCTGCTTACCCTTGTAGGCGGGAAGGAGTGAATTCCATCTTGCTAAGTTAAGTTCCCAGCCGATCACTCGGTCTTGTCTCCAAGAAGGTAGGCATATTGAGTCGGCGAATCTGGCCACTCTCACCCATACTAGTCAAACGACAATCCCTCGCTAACAGGAGTTAGTAACCTGCTCAGGATTGAGATCAAGTTGCCTAGGTCATCCTAGTAAAATAGAAACCTAACTAGTCAACAGAGTTACATCTAGTGGTTACTATTTCGCGGTCTGGTCTTATGTAATCTAGTTACATAGGATATCCTCACTTACATGTCATTTACACGAACACGTTAGGATCACTGTGTTTGTATCGTATACAAAGTGAGCCACATGCATAGTTTTACCAGGGTAAGGTACCCAGACCTAATCCCCTAACTATAAGCCCTTTAGGTTGTATCTAGAACCGAGATCCTTTCTATGTACACTACATTCAGTTAAATATACATTTAACAGCCTTGGATGTTTAGTTTATTTGATTTAGGGTTAAAACAAAGGCAAATTCATAGATAACGAAATAATAACTCTTTATTTAAGTAATAACAATTTATTACAATAATTAGAACAAAAATACAAACTACGAGTTTTAGGGCACAAACCCCAACAAACCTGTGTAGGGTCGACTCATGGGCATTAGTTATATAAGTGGACACATATTATCTTACACTGACGGGAGTGTAGCTACGGCCTTTAGTGGAGTGTTACCGTAGCTAATGAATGTTGATTAACCGGGTCAAAGAGTTTGACAGGTTTTTCTCGGATCATTTGAGCTTGTCACTGTAGGTCCATAAGGTCCCTCGGTTGGCTCAAACTGGATTAATAGAAGGTTTACAATTTTGGTGTGAATTTGAAGTGTTCAACTTCACTAAAAGGGTAATTATGTCATTTATATGAGATATGACTGATATATTGTATAGTTTAATGTGAATGAGATTCATAATAAACTATAGGTTAGCCCAATTGTTGAATTAGAGCTAATTTGGACAAATGAGATTGAGAGAAACTAAATTCAATGTGATTCAATTTAAAACTCCATAATAATACAAATGTGATTTGTAAAATTAGATTTGAGATATCTTATTATATGTGGTTATGCAAATATCATTTGTATAACCTATAGTTATGGTAAAATGGTAAATAGGTGGAGATTTCAACTCCACCTATCACCATTATTTAAACCCCTTTGCAAGAAGGGTTCTTGGATGAATTGCTCATTTTTGGAATTCTCACCAAAAGATGTCTTTTCTCTCTCAATACTCTCTCACAATTTCTCCTCCCAAAACCATAAGGATCCCACAATCCTCCTTCTACCTAAGGAAGAACAACCGACAAACCAGTGGTGGTATCTAGATCGTTATTCGTGTGAGGAGATCGAGATCGTTGAGGAGAGCACGAAGAGTTCGTGATCTACGGAGAGGAAAGCTTGAAGACTATCTTCAACAAGTAAGTAGCTTTAAACTTGTTGTTTTTCCTTTATAAAATTCATGTTTAGCCTATACTATATGATAGTTTAATTTTAACGAAATTGAATTGCAAAACAATACCACGACGATTCGATCGTCTTCCGCTGCGCTGGGATTCTGACTGTCTTCACTTGTATCTACAAGAAAATCGTTAACAGCACTCTCGCATTTCTGATATTATATGTGGATGATATCCTTCTCATTGGGAATGAGGTAGGATTTCTTACTGTCATTAAGAAATGGTTGGCTTCGCAATTCCAAATGAAAGATTTGGGAGAGACCCAGTATGTTGTAGGTATCCAGATAGTCTTGAACTGGAAGAACAGAACGCTAGCCATGTCTCATGCGTCTTATATTGACAAAATATTGTCTAGATATAAGATGCAGAACTCCAAGAAGGATTTGTTGCCTTTCAGGCATGGGGTTCACCTATCTAAGGATCAATGTCCTAAGACACCTCAAGAGGTTGAGGATATGAGACGATCCCCTATGCTTCAGCTGTAGGGAGCCTCATGTACGCCATGTTGTGTACGAGGCCCGACAACTGTTATTCAATTGGGATTATCAGTAGGTATCAATCCAATCCAGGATTAGATAACTGGACAGTCATAAAGGCAATCATCAAGTATCTTAGGAAAATGAGGAACTATAGCCTTGTGTATAGGAGTGGGGATTTGATCTTTACAAGATACACATACTTTGTCTTTCAGACGGATAAGGATTCTACGAAATCCATTTCGGGGTCAGCCTTCACTCTTAATGGAGGAGTTGTAGTGTGGCAAAGCATCAAGCAGGGATGTATCGCTGATTCCATGTTGGAAGTCGATTATGTTGCGGCTTGTGAAGCTGCAAAGGAAGTTGTTTGGCTCAGGAAGTTCATGATGGATTTAGAAGTTGTTCCAAATATGAACTTGTCGATTACCCTGTTTTGTGACAACAATGGTGCAGTAACAAACTCGAGAGAACCTCGGAGTCATAAGAGGGGCAAGCACATTGAGTAGAAGTATCACTGGACACGGGAGATTGTGCATCGCGGAGACGTGACAGTCACGCAGATAGCGTCGGAGAACAACGTTGCTGATAAATTTACAAAGTCCCTAATGGCTAAAGTGTTTGAGGGTCACCTAGAGAGTCTAGGTCTTCGAGTGCTTCCTGACTAGGGCAAGTGGGAGTATTGTAAAGGGTATTCAATGCTCTAGTTTATTGTATTTTTACTGTACATTTGAGAAATGTATTTTGTACTTGTTGCGTAAATTTTGCAATACCGCAAGTGTACGAGTCAAGTTTTAGTATAGTGATTTAGAGTTCCAACTATCGTCCTCGGAAATGAGTTTCTAGATTAATTAATTACCAAGATACTAGTTCTCAATTTTAGTTAAAGTAACAACACATAGATAAGTGATTGAAAGTAAAAACTAACAACAGACTAACATGTGGAGACACGAATTGATAGATTTGAGGAAAGTGATTATATAAGTTAATGACTTAACTAACACATGCAATGAACCGATGAGATGAATCTTCAAACAAGAAGTAAAATACTCAAGAAAACCTCTCGATTCTTAGTGAGCCTCGCACATACAACTCCATAGTCTCCATATGAACCTAAGACATGCATAACATTAAGCAACTTCTTTATGTGTTTCCCTTAGGTTTTTAGGTCATTCTCATGCCAGATTCTTAAGGGTTTTGACAACTTTGTTCTAATTCAAGTATTAAACCAACAAAATTCAGAGTTAAAGAACGAATTGCCAAAAATAAGAACAAAACATGCTTCAATACATAACAATTAAGTCTTAACAAGCAAATCAACTCCTAACTACAACATTTAGCTACTCTAAATCACATGAAAACCAAGCTAAACATGTAGAAAACGTCTTCAAACGGTATTACAATCTGAAAGAAAAGGAAATTGAACTTATGTGTCGATGTCGGTCCTTCGTCTCCGAGCTCCCGCCTTCGATCTCGAACCTCCACGAACGCTTTGGCTCCCAAGAATGCTCTCTTTTCTCTTCTTATAGAGGTTATTTCAAAATTAAGGGCAAAAGTCTATCAAATTCGGCTCCCTTTGCAATGAAATCAACATGTTGTATTTATAGGACTTTTCGGTACAGCGTTGCAACGCTGGTCATGGCATTGCAACGCTGTGCTTGCTGCCGGCCAGCCCACTGCAACCATTTTTGTCATAACTTTTCGCTCGGGTGTCCAAATGACCTTCAGTTTGATGCGTTGGAATCGTGATTCAATGTAGAATATCTCAGTATATTTCATATACTCAAAATACATCTACAGTTTTCTTGTGTCTTCAATTAAGCATACACATGTTCCAAATTGCACCAAAATAGTCTCAAAACACTCAATTCTTGCTTCTCAAGCTCAATTTCCTGAAATTAACCATAAAATATATTGGAAGCCCATGTTTTAAGTATAAAAACTAGCTAAAATATAGAAATAAGATAGCATATTTGCATGCTATCAAATACCCCCACACTTAACCTTTTGCTAGTCCCGAGCAAAATGAAATTAAACTATAAGATCTTTCTTATGCATATATCAGACTCAAGCCTCAGAGATTTAGAAGAAAATTTGAACAATCATGAGAAACAATCAAACATGATACATCAACGAGCAATTTAAATCTTTTCCTAAGTGTTCTAATGGGTGTGTGTGATTAGCCTCCGTTCCTTGAATCTCTATTAAGTCTGGAACAACTTTATTATGTTCTCCATTCAACTTCCCCCTACACTGGTCATAGTTTCTAATCCTTGAGTCTCCCCACATTCAAGAAATAAACAACTTTACTCAACACTTAATCACTATTTTGATGTCACTTTTTTATTTTCAATATTTTTTTGTGAAACGACACTAGCTTTCACACATCCACTACAGGGAACCTTACCCAAAGCACTCGCTCAATGAGTGGCCTAACTGATCACATGTTGGGATGTTTTGTCCTAATCTCGTGTTTGTAAATTACTATTTGAAATTAATAAAGAGTTATTCATTTCATTATTTTATGTCTCGCATTTTATACAAACTTTGACCAATAAACTAGGCTCCAGGGTCATTGAATATATGAGAGAATTAGAACTTGAACGGTGTGTAGTGGACAAACAAGGAGGATCATGTTCGAGTTAATGACCCGAACGGTCTACAGTATATGCATAGGGTTGGAGATCTAAACCTGGATACGTTGTTGATGCGACCCGCTTTGTATTAAGATACAAACGAGGTGATCTAACCTGTTCATGTGGTTGACATGCGAGTGGGGGCATCCTGTACAATGAGATTATACAAGATCGGACAGTGAATTATTAGACCTACTGATGTTACACCATTGACACTAAGGACTGATAACATCGTAGATGACTATTAGTGACTCGACCCGAATCCTGAGCGTGTTACGGACTCCTATCTGCGGGGGTATGTCCTTTTACTAATACGGGTAAGGGTGGCCACAGTTACTCGCCCAACATGCATATCTTCTCAGGGACAGAACCAAGTAGGGTGCTGGGAACTTAACTACGCGAGATCAAATTCAGTCGTTCCCACCTTTAAGGAATTAGAGGGGTTGTTCCCTTAAGTGTTGTCTCTAGGGCTTGGACAACAGGCGCCCACTCTCTCACTGGAACGAGAGAGTTGTTGTGTATGCTTCGACCATTACATTGTTGTTGTTCATTAGAGGAGCAATGGGGACTTAAGGAGCAAGAAGTATACATAGGGGTAAAACGGTAATTTGATCCAGCAATGTCTACGAACAACCTGTGAAGGGTCGACTTATGGGCATTGGTTATATCAGTGGACACGTAATATTTTGCACTGACGGGAGTGCAGCTACGGGCTTTAGTAGAGTGTTACCATAGCTAATGAAGGTTGGTTAATCGGGTCAAAGAGTTTGATAGGTCAATCTCGGATCATTGGAGCTCGTCATTGTAGGTCCATTAGGTCCCTCGATTGGCTCAAATTGGGTTAAAAGAAGGGTTAACGTTTCGGTGTGAATTGAAGTGTTCAATTTCACTTAAAGGGATATTATGTCATTTATATGAGATATGAATGATATAATATATAGTTTAATGTGAATGAGATTCATAATAAACTTTAGGATAGCCTAATTGTTGAATTAGAGCTAATTGGAGATGAGATATGGGATATCTTATGGTTATGCAAATATGATTGGCATAACCTATAGTTGTGGTAAAGTGGTAATAATGTGGAGATTTTAACTCCATTTTCCACTATTTAAACCCTTCTTGCAAGAAGGAAATCATCTCATTCTCTCATTTTTTGGATTTAACCCAAAAGAAGAGAAAGCTCTCTCTCTGAAATTCTCTTAATTTCTCTCCTCCCTTCGCCAAAGCAAAAGTTCCCACCAACTTCCTTCTTCCAAAAGAAGAACAACCGAGACTCCGGTTGGTGGTGTTCTTGTTCGTGAGGAGATTTCGAGTTCGCTAAGATCGAAGAGTACACGAAGAGTTCGTGAATCTGGAAAGGAGTTCTTGAAGAAGGTCTTCAACAAGTAAGTATCTAGTATTTACTATTTTTCCTTTCCGTTTAAGCATGTTTATCCTAAATTATTAGATAATTAATTTTAATGAAATTGAGTAGCATAACGATATTACGACGATTTCGTCAGCGCTGGGATTTTCATTCCCTTAATTTGGTATCAGAGCCACTCGTTGGTTCTTTGTTGTTACACTTAATTTTGTTAAAATTTAGGTGGGTAAAGCCTTGATTTATGTGATAAATTTTTGGGTTTACATGATGGATGTTTTCGGTTTTGGCACTAGTTTAGATTTACAATTTATGTTGATTTGATCAGTGTAAGGGCCCCTTGTTTTTGGGCATTTTGTTGTACATCGAGTCTGTAAGTCTGAGTCGTTCGTGGTAAGAGTTGCTGTGAAGAAATCAGAGTGGCAACAGGCGAAAAACGACGAAGAACAGTAAGAGGAGCTTGCTGTTCTGACAACAGAGTTGAGACGCTGTTCTTCGGCGTCTCAACGTTGTAATTGTGGGCAGAGGCTTGGCTACCGAGCAACGTTATAACGCCGAGGCGTGGAGCGCGCGGGGCGCAACGCTGAGCACGACAGCATTGAGGGCGGTTCTAGCGCCAAGTTCGCGAGGACGTGGGAGCATGGAGAAGTTGGACTTCGTGGGCATTTTTTTTTTAGTTTTATTTAAAATTCATTTGTAAAATGTATTTTATTTTATTAATTTATTTATTTTATTAAATAATATTAATATAAATTTTATATTAATGTTATTTAATAAAATAAATTGCCCCTATGTGTCAAAACCGGTCCATTTTTGTTGTTTAATTATTTTATTCATGTGATGTATGATTTAATTAATTTCTATGTGCATAATGTATGTCATATAGATTTAAAATCCCACCTTAGGTTAAACATTTCATGCATCATTTATATTATAAGAGTTATAATACATAGTTTGCATGATAGGTTATATTATAAGAGTTATAATATAATTAAATGCATGTTTTAATTTAATTAATATAAGTGTTATATTTTTTAGATTAAAGTATGCTCATGCATTTCTATTCATGTGATGAATTATTTTGTTATAGTATATAGTTATTCATGTGATGAATGATCAACCACTATAACATAAAAATGCATGCAACCTAAGTTAATTATTAGTTTTTAAAGTGTTTAGAACATGAATAATTAGACTTAGGTTTTCTAGTTCTAATAAGATTAGAATTAGGAAATTAAAGTATAGTCTATGAATGATGACTGATTAGTAACTCTGTCTAAAGAAGGTTTTGTCTAAGGATGGGGTATTTAAGTTGACGCTTGCGGAACACCCCTACCTGAAAATCGACCTGGGAGTGAATTCAGTCCGAGATTCTTAGATTATACTTATAGTGAGTACCGTTAATTAAAAGTGTTTTAATTTACTCACATAGACCTAAGTAATAATGTGATTATAAAGTTAGGCTAAATACCATGTAAGAGTTATATTGGTAGACTTATGTAAATTTTAGCCGGTTTATCTAGGTCAATCCTGAAATTTATAAAGTGTTGAGTGGGAGGAAATATGGTGTATAAGATACATTTAATTTTCGATCATAAATCTCCGTTAAGTCCGCACCGTGAGATCCATACTCGGCCTCATGGCGCAAATGGGAGTGTCTTCCTTCGGATGGTATTTGTATGGATCAATATCAACGTGGATGGAGAGAGTACTTATAGTGAGTGGGAGCGAGACTTGTGAAAACGGGACCCACGGTCTTTTCTTTCGATCCACACCGTGAGACCCCTATGATCCGCCTGCTAGTTTGGCCCGGACCAGACAATCCCTTCGGAGGGTCTTGATCATGGGAGTCGGAACACCGTGAATTTTCGAAAGGGATACAGTTGCCTTGTTTGTTTTCCTTCATGGTTCACCCTTCGGTGGCTATTGTTTGGACGGATACTTGGATACTTAAAGATTGAGGGTGACACTCACAGAATTCGTTAAGTGTTAATGAATTCGACCAAATAATGTTAACTGGACGCCTAATGGAATAAGAGTTATTATGGGATTAAGGTCTCGTCGAGAAAGTCTCGTCCTAGAGGAGGAGTATTTCTGTTCACCCTTCGGTTGTAGTCATTCTAAACCTTTAGGATATTATTGCAATTTTTATATGACCTAGGGATCATAGGATTAAATTTTGCTAAAACTTGATTTGTTTTTCAAAAGTTTATGCGAGACTGACACAAAATTTTATTTGTTGTTCCAGCTAAAATCATGTCTAGCTCAATTATAGCTTTACTTGCTTCCGATAAATTAGTGGGAGATAACTTCCAAACTTGAAAGAATAATAGAAACACGATCTTAGTAACTTACGACCTGAAGTTCGTGTTTACAATGGAATGTCCTCAGTTGCCGAGCTTGACCTCATCACGAAGTGTTCGTGATGCTTACGATCGATGGATCAGGGCCAATGAAAAGGCCAAGGTCTATATAATTGCCAGCTTATCTGAAGTCTTGGCAAAGAAGCATGAGTTGATGGTCACCACTAAGGAGATCATGGATTCGTTACAATACATGGTTGGACAACAGTCCTTTAAGGTCAGACACGATTCGCTCAAACACGTCTTCAACACCCGAATGAAAGAAGGGTCGTCTGTCCGAGAACACGTTCTGGACATGATGACCCACTTTAATTTGGCGGAGATGAACGAGACTTCGATCGACGAGTCGTGCCAGGTTAGCTTTATTTTGGAGACTCTTCCGAAGAGTTTCCTTCAGTTTCGTAGCAATGCTGTTATGAACAAAATTAGCTACACTCTGACTACCCTCCTCAATGAGCTACAGAATTTCTAGTCCTTGATGAGTACCAGGGAACCGGAATCTGAGGCAAATGTTGCCTACAGATCTTATCACAGGGGTTCGACCTCTGGGACTAAACCTGTTGCTCCATCTCATCCGAAAGGGAAGAAGAAGAAGATGAAGAGGGGTAAAGCTGACCGAGTTGCCGCCCTAAAGGGCAAGAAGGTCAAGAAAGTTGCAGAGAAAAGAAAGTGTTTCCACTGCAATGGGGACGACCACTTGAAGAGAAACTGTCCCAAGTTACTTACCGAGAGGAAGAATCAAGGTAAATGCGATTTACTGGTAACTAAAACTTGCTTAGTGGAGTGTAGTGACTCTGCCTGGATTTTAGATTCTGGCGCCACTAACCACGTTTGTTCTTCTTTTCAGGGAATTGATTCCTGGCAGCCGCTGCGAGAGGGTGAGGTGACTCTACGGGTCTGATCCAGGGAGATAGTCCCTACTGCAGCGATCGACAAAGTGAAGCTCTATTTTGGCAGGAATTTTTTATTGTTGGACAATATGTACATAGTTCTAGGGTTTACTAGAAACCTTGTTTCTATTTCCTGCTTATTAGAACATTCAATTTCTGTAAATTTTTCTAGGAATAAAGCATTTATTTCGAGAAATGGAAATTTCTTGTGTTCTTCTTCACTTAAGTCTAACTTGTATGTTATATAGCCAAATTCGGTCAAAAGCGTTTTGAATACTGAATTGTTTAAAACTACCGAAACGCTAACTAAGAGAGTTAAGGTTTCTCCGAAAGAAAATGCCCATCTTTTGTATCTTAGGTTAGGCCACATTAATCTCAATCGGATTGAGAGACTAGTGAAGAGTGGACTTCTAAGTCAGTTAGAAGAAAACTCTTTACCGGTGTGTGAGTCATGCCTTGATGGCAAAATGACCAAACGTCCTTTTAGTGAAAAAGGATATAGAGCCAAAGAGCCCCTTGCCCATATACATTCTGACCTCTGTGGTCCGATGAGTGTTAAAGCACAAGGTGGTTATGAATACTTCGTTTCTTTCATTCATGGTTATTCGAGGTATGGGTATATTTACCTAAAGCATAGAAAGTCTGAAACTCTTGAAAAGTTCATGGAGTACAAGACTGAGGTTGAGAACCTGTTAGGTAAAACAATAAAAACACTTCGATCGGATCGAGGTGGAGAGTATATGGACACTGAATTCCAAGACTATATCATAGAACATGGAATTACGTCCCAACTCTCAGCACCTGGAATGCCACGACATAATGGTGTATCGGAGAGGAGAAAAAGAACCCTGTTCGACATGGTTCTGTCGATTATGAGCTATGCTCGTCTCCATGATTCTTTTTGGGGTTACGCAGTGGAGACTATGGTTTATATTTTAAACAATGTTCCGTCGAAAAGTGTTTGTGAAACACCTTTCGAACTCAGGAATGGTCGTAAAGGTAGTTTACACCATTTCAGAATTTGGGGATGCTCGACCCACGTGTTGGTGTCCACCCCGAAGAGACTGGAACCCCGTTCAAAATTGTGCCTATTCGTAGGTTACCCAAAAGAGACTAGAGGTGGTCTGTTTTTCGATCCTAAGGATAATAGGGTGCTTATGTTGACAAACGTCACTTTCCTTTAGGAAGACCATATCAGGGATCATGTTCTTAGGAGCAAAATCGTGTTGAACGAAATGGACAACACATCAGCAAGAGTTGTTGATGAGGCTAGTACGTCAACAAGTGTTGTTGATCCTAACACGTCAAGTCAAGTCTGTTCCCAAGAGTTGGGAATGTCTCGACGTAGTGGGAGGGTTGTGAGATAGTTTAAACGTTACCTGAGTTTAGCTGAAATCCAAGTCGTCAATCCTGATGATGACTGTGAGGATCCATTGACTTATGATCAGGCAATGACTGATGTTGACAAGGACGAATGGATTAAAGCATGGACCAGGAAATGGAGTCGATGTACATCAATTTTGTCTAGGAGCTTGGGAATCAACTGGATGGGGTAAAACCTATAGGTTGTAAATGGATCTACAAGCGTAAACGTGGCGTAGATGGGAAGGTGCAGACCTTCAAAGCACGACTAGTGGCAAAGGGTTTTACCCAGGTAGAATGGGTTTACTATGAGGAAACCTTTTCACATGTTGCCATGGTAAAGTCGACCAGGATCCTTATGGCCATTGCTGCGTATTATGACTACGAGGTATGACAGATGGATGTCAAGACCGCCTTTCTGAATGGCAACTTTGACGAAACCATGTACATGGACCAATCCAAAGGGTTCATTGCCCAAGGCCTAGAGCAAAAGGTTTGTCGGCTTCATAGGTCTATTTATGAACTGAAACAAGCCTGAGGTCTTGGAATATAAGGTTTGACGAGGTAATCAAATCTTATGGCTTTGATCAGAATGTTGACGAGCCTTGTGTCTACAAGAAAATCGTTGACAACGCTGTCACATTTCGGATATTATACGAGGATGATATTCTTCTCTTTGGAAATGAGGTAGAATTTCTTACTGACGTAAAGAAATGGCTAGCTTCGCAATTCCAAATGAAAGATTTGGGAGAAGCTTAGTATGTTCTAGGTATCTAGATAGTCCGAAAACGGAAGAACATATCGCTGGCCATGTCTCAAACGTCTTATATTGACAAGATTTTGTCTAGATATAAGATGCAGAACTCCAAGAAGGCCTTGTTGCCTTTCCGGCATAGGGTTCACCTGTCTAAGGATCAGTGTCCTAAGACTCCTCAAGCGGTTGAGGATATGAGACGCATCCCCTATGCTTCAACTGTAGGGAGTCTGATGTATGTCATGTTGTGTACTAGGCCCGACATCAATTATGTAGTAGGGATTGTCAAAAGGTATAAATCCAATCCAGGATTAGATCACTGGACAACCGAAAAGGCAATCCTCAAGTATCTTAGGAGAACGAGGAACTACAACTTAGTGTATGGAGGTGGGGATTTGATCCTTACGGGATACACAGATTCTGACTTTCAGACAGATAAGGATTCTAGGAAATCCACTTCGGGGTCAACATTCATTCTGAATGGAGGAGTTGTAGTATGGCGAACCATCAAGTAGGGATGCATCGCCGATTCCACTATGGAAGCGGAGTACGTTGCGGCTTGTGAAGCTGCAAAGGAAGCTGTTTGGCTAAGGAAGATCATGACAGATTTAGAAGTTGTTCCAAACATGAACTTGTCGATCACACTGTTTTGTGGTAACAGTGTAGCAGTAGCCAACTCCAGGGAGCCTCGAAGCCATAAGAGAGGCAAACACATTGAGCGAAAGTATCACCTGATACGGGAGATTGTGCACCGCGGAGACGTGATTGTCACGCAAATAGCGTCAGAGTACAACGTAGCTGATCCATTTACAAAGCTCCTCACGGCTAAGGTTTTTGAGGGTCACCTAGAGAGTCTAGGTCTTCGAGTACTTCCTGACTACGGCAAGTGGGAGATATATAAACGGGTATTCAATGCCCTAATTGTACTACTTCGTTGTAATTTATGTACATTTCAGAAGTGTATTTCTTCCACTAGCTTAGTCCAAGTGGGAGTTTGTTGGGATGTTTTGTCCTAATCCCGTGATTGTAAATTACTATTTGAAATTAATAAAGAGTTATTCATTTCATTATTTTGTCTCTCGCATTTTATACAAACTTTGACCAATAAACTAAGCTCCGGGGTCATTGAACATATGAGAGAATTAGAACTTGAACGGTGTGTAGTGGACACACAAGGAGGATCACGTTCGAGTTAATGACCCAAATAGTCTACAGTATATGGATAGGGTTGGAGACCTAATCCTAGATACGCTGTGGATGCGGCCCGTTTTGTATTAAGATACAAACGAGGTTATTTTACTCGTTCATGTGGTTGACATGCGAGTGGGGGCATCATATACAATGAGATTGTACAAGACCGGACCGTGAATTATTAGACCTACTGATGTAACACCGTTGACAGTAAGGACTAATAACTTCGTAGATGACCATTAGTGACTCGACCTTAATTCTGAGCGTGTAACGGACTCCTGTGTGCGGGGGTCTGTCCTTTGACTAGTACGGGTGAGGGTGGTCATAGTTACTCGCCCAACATGCCTATCTTCTCCGGGATTGAAAGGGATTTTGAATTCCCGTAGCGGAAGACGTTGTGAAACGTCGTTGATCCGTTGTGTAAAACCTATCTTAAAATTGAATCTATCTCATAGATCCTAGGCTAAACATGCAAAGAAGAAGAAGTAAACAGTAAGTAATAGATACTAACCTCTTTAAGAACTCTTCTTCAACGTTTTCTCCTTCTCCGGTCACGATCTCTCTCGATCCGACGTTCTCCTCGAACACGAACCTCGATCCGAACAGGGAGACACTTCCAAAGGGTCTTCTTGGTTGTTCTCGGGAGGTTGAGGGAGAGTAGGTGGGACTCCCTTTGGTTTTGGGTGAGAGAGAATTAGAGAGAATTGAGAGAGTTCTAGAGAGAAAACATTTGCTCTCTTTGGATGGAAATCCAAAAAATGGCAAAATGGTATTCCAAAGGCTTCTTGCAAAGCCTTTAAATACTATTGTGTGATGGAGTTAAAACCTCCACCAAATCACAATTTTACCACAACCATATAATATACAAATCACATTTGTATATTATATAATATAAGGTATCTCATACCTTATTATACAAATCTCATTTGCATAAATGTGGAATTATAAATTGAATCACATTCAATTTAATTTCTCTCAATTCAATTTCTCCAATTAGCACTAATTAATCAATTAGGCTATACTATAGTTTATTATGAATCTCATTCAAATCAAACTATATATTATATCATCTATATCTCATATAAATGACATAAATACCCAAATAATGAATTTGAACACTTCAAATTCACACCAAACTGTAAACCCTCAATTTGTCCAATTTGAGCCAACCGAGAGACCTACTGGACCTACACGTGACGAGCTCCAATGATCCGAGACTTACCTGTCAAACTCTTTGACCCGGTTATTCAACATTCATTAGCTACGGTAACACTCCACTAAAACCCGTAGCTGCACTCTCATCACTGTAGGACAAGTTGTGTCCATTGATGTAACCAATACCCATGAGTCGACCCTTCACAGGTTGTTCGTAGTCACAGCTGGGTCAAATTATCGTTTTACCCCTGTGTCTACCTCTTGCTCCTTAAGTCCCACTGCTCCTCTAATGAACAACTACGTTGCATGGTCCAACCATAAACAACAACCCTCTCAGGCCAATGAGAGAGTGGGGCCCCGTTGTTCAAGCCCTGGAGACAATACTTAAGGGAACAACCCCTCTAGTTTCCCTAAGTCGGGAACGAGTGAATTCGTTCTTGCGTAGTCAAGTTCCCAGCTCCCCACGTGGTCCTGCCCCTGAGAAGATAGGCATATTGGGTGAGCAACAGTGGTCACCCTCACCCGTACTAGTCAAAGGACAAATCCCCGCAGACAGGAGTTCGTGACACGCTCAGGATTAAGGTCGAGTCACTAATGGTCATCTACGAATTTATTAGCTCTATCATCGTTAACGGTGTTACATCGCAAGTCTAATAATTCACGGTCCGGCTTGTACAATCTCATTGCACAGGATGCCCCCACTCGCATGTCAACCACATGAACGAGTCAGATCACCTAGACTCTCTAGGTGACCCTCAAACACCTTAGCCGTGAGGGCCTTTGTAAATGGATCAGCAACGTTGTGCTACGAAGCTATCTCTGCGTGGCTATCACGTCTCGCGGTGCACAATCTCCCGTGTCGTGATATTTACGCTCTATATGCTTGCCCTTTTATGACTCTGAGGTTCTCTCGAGGTTGGCTCTCGCACCACTCGTTGTCACAAACTGTGATCGGCAAGTTCATATTTGGAAAAACTTCCAAATCTGTCATGAACTTCCTGAGCCAAACAGCTTCCTTTGGAGCTTCACAAGCCGCAACATACTCGGCTTCCATCGTGGAATCAGCGATGCATCCCTGCTTGATGCTTCGCCACACTATAGCTCCTCCATTTAGAATGAAGGCTGACCCCGAAGTGGATTTCCTAGAATTCTTATCGGTCTGAAAGTCATAATCTGTGTATCCCGTAAGGATCAAATCCCCACTCCCATACACAAGGCTGTAGTTCCTCGTTCTCCTAAGATACTTGAGGATTGCCTTTACGGCTGTCCATTGATCTAATCCTGGATTAGATTGATACCAACTGACAATCCCAACTGCATAACAAATGTCGGGCCTAGTACACAACATGGCATACATCAGGCTCCCTACACCAAGAAGCATAGGGATTCGTCTCATATCCTCAACCTCTTGAGGCGTCTTAGGACATTGATCCTTAGACAGTGAACCCCATTCTGAAAGCGAAGAAGCTCTTCTTGGAGTTCTCAGATCTTATATCTAGACAACATCTTGTCAATATAAGATGCCCGAGACATGGCTAGCGTTACGTTCTTTCTTCGGCCCGACTATCTGGATACCTAGAACATACTGTGCCTCTCCCAAATCTTTCATTTGGAATTGCGAAGCCAGCCATTCCTTAATGTCAGTAAGAAATCCTACCTCATTCCCAATGAGAAGGATATCATCCACATACAATATAAGTAATGCGACAGTTTTGTCGACGATTTTCTTGTAGACACAAGGCTCGTCAACATTTTGATTAAAGCCATAAGATTTGATCGCCTCATCAAACCTTATATTCCAAGACCTCGAGGCTTGTTTCAGTCCAAAAATAGACCTTTTAAGCCGACAAACTCTTTGCTCTTGGCCTTGGGCAATGAACCCCTTGGGTTGGTCCATGTAGATGGTCTCGTCAAGGTTGCCATTCAGAAAGGCGGTCTTGACATCCATCTGCCATACCTCATAGTCATAATATGCGGCAATGGCCAGAAGGATTCTAATCGACTTTACCATGGCAACATGTGAAAAGGTTTCCTCATAGTCAACCCCTTCCACCTGGGTAAAACCCTTTGCCACTAGTCGAGCTTTGAAGGTCTGCACCTTCCCATCTACGCCACGTTTACGCTTGTAGATCCACTTGCAACCAATAGGTTTAACCCCATCCCGTTGGTCCACAAGCTCCCAGACGGAATTGAAGTACATCGACTCCATTTCCTGGTCCACAGCTTTAATCCATTCGTCTTTGTCAACGTCAGCCATTGCCTGATCATAGGTCAATGGATCCTCACAGTCATCATTAGGGGTGATGACTTGGGTTTCAGCTAAACCCATGTAACGTTCAGGCTGTCTCAGAGCCCTCCCACTACGTCGAGGCATTTCCAACTCTAAGGAACAGACTTGACTAGACGAGCTAGGATCAACAACACTTGTTGACGTACTAGCACCATCAACAACTCTTGCTGATGAACTGTCCATTTCATTCAACACAATTTTACTCCTTGGTAAGTGATCCCTGATGTGGTCTTCCTCAAGGAAAGTGGTGTTTGTCGACACAAGCACCCTATTATCCTTAGGATCGTAAGAGTAACCACCTCTAGTCTCTTTTGGGTAACCTACAAAGAGGCACAACTTTGAACGGGGTTCCAACTTCTTCAGGTTTGACACCAACACATGGGTCGGGCATCTCCAAATTCTGAAATGATGTAAACTTGTTTTACGACCATGCCAGAGTTCGAAAGGTGTTTCACAAACACTCTTCGATGGAACTGTGTTCAAAATGTAAACCGCAGTCTCCACTGCGTAACCCCAAAAAGAATCAGGGAGACGAGCATAGCTCATCATCGACCGAACCATGTCCAACAAGGTTCTATTTCTCCTCTCCGATACACTATTCTGTTGTGGCATACCAGGTGGTGAGAGTTGGGACGTAATTCCGTGTTCTACCATATAGTTCTGGAATTCATTGTCCATGTACTCTCCACCTCGATCCGATCGAAGTGTTTTAAGCGATTTACCTAAGAGGTTCTCAACCTCATTCTTGTACTCCTTGAACTTTTCAAGAGATTCAGACTTCTTGTGCATTAGGTAAATATACCCATATCTGGAGTAATCGTCTATGAAAGACACGAAATACTCATACCCGCCCCGAGCTTTAACATTCATCGGACCACAGAGGTCAGAATGTACTAACTCAAGAGGCTCTTTGGCTCTATATCCTTTTCCACTAAAAGGACGTTTGGTCATCTTGCCTTCAAGGCATGACTCACAAACCGACAAAGAGTTTTCTTCCAACTCGCTTAGAAGTCCACTCTTCACTAGTCTCTCAATCCTATTGAGATTAATGTGGTCTAACCGAAGATGCCAAAGATGGGCACTTTCTTTTGGTGAAACTTTTAATCTCTTAGTTCGCGTTTCAGTTGTTTTAAACAATTCTGTGTTCAAAACACTTTTGACCGAATTTGGGTTCAAAACATATAGATTGCTCTCAAGCGAAGCAGAACAAATCAAATTTTCATTTCGAGAAATAAACGCTTTATTACTCTTGAATGAAACAGAAATATTTTGTTCTAATAGGCGGAAATAGAAACTAGGTTTCTCGTAAACCCGGAACTATGTACATATTATCCAATAATAAGTACTTCTCGCCAAAGAACGACTTCATCAGTGCCTAATCTTTGCGGGTGACACAACCTCTCCTGATCAAACCACGAGTGTTATCTCACCTTCTTACTGCGTGCATTGCCAGAACTTAATCCTTGAAAAGAAGAGCAAACATGGTTAGTGGCGCTGAATCCAATATCCAAGCCGAATCATTACTCTCCACTAAACAAGTTTCGTGACAAGTAAATCACATTTACTGTCATCTTCTTTTCATCAAGGAACTTGGGACAACTTCTTTTTCGTGTGTCCATCCCGTTGCAATGAGAAACACGTTACGAAACATCCTTGATTTCTTTGCCTTTTTAGGGCGGCAACATGAGTCAACCTTAACTTCCTTCAACTTCTCCTTCTTCCCTTAGGGCTGAAGAGTCTACAAACTTTATCCTGCAGGTCATACCCCGTGTGAAAGGTCTTAAGGCAACACTTGCCTCGACTTCCCGTCCCCTAGTTTGCACCAAGGACTGAAAGGTTTGTAGATTGTTGAATAGGACCGTTGAACCGAGCACCTGAGCACTGTAAACCCGAGATCTTTCTTTGGAACTTTCTTATTATCAAACAACAAAAAGAAAGAAGAAATGAATGTTTAAAACTTGGTTTCCCATGTTTTAAAAAGAAAAGTAATGAAGTGAAAGACAAAAGGAAAACAAGGAAGAAAAAGTTTAAACCATTTTGGTTTGGTTTGCTTTTAAACACAAAAGAAGAAAAGGAAATGAAACAAATGTTTTATATTAAGTTATTTTGGTTTTGTTAAGAAAAGAAAAGAAAAGAAAAGAAAAGAAAGAAAGAAGATAAAGGAAAGAAAAGAAAAGGAAAAAAGAAATAGAAAATGAAAAAGCAAAAGTGCAAAAAGACAAACTCTTCCACCGATTGACTTTTTGTTAAAAAGGGTTTCTCTCCATTTTCTTCTCTTTCATCACAAACCAAGCTGAAATTTCGTGGTTGAAGGAGAAAGGAAGAAGAAGGAGGCCATTTTTGGTGATTTTGGTCTGGAGTTGCAGAAGGAAAGAGGAAAACTCAAGGGAATTCATTTTTACAGCAAGAAAATCAACTCAGACAAGCTCTGATTTTCTGTTCATCTCGAGCTCCACAAGAAGAGGTAAGAGTTGATCTTTTGTTTCATGAAAGTTAACTCATATTGGAACAAAATTCGTGAAGGAAGCTTGAGCTAATTCTGATGTTAAGTTGCTGTTTTGTTAAGAGGAAGGCAGAAGACAGAAATTTGCTGTCAAATCCGAGGGGTCTCTGATGTTTTGGTTGTTCTGATCTGTATACTTGGCTTTAGAAGCTCTAATTGGTATGGTTCGAAAGCTTATTCAATTTACTACAAGTTTTGTGAAGAAATCGTGAGAAGAAAATGATTGGAAGATGTTGTAATCTTCAGGTTAAGATTCGGGTTGCAGCAGGAAGTGAAATCTCGAACAGCAGCAGAATCAATTTAGGGGTTAAGCTTCTGAGGTAATTTCTAACCAATACGTTAGGAATCTCATTTTCATGTCTTCATAAGAGTTTTAGAGGGTTCAAAAAGGAAGAGTTTGGTATAAAGTACATTCTTTGTGGATAAGTAATGAAGAAGTTATGGCTGTCTGAAAACAGGGCAGAAAATCTGAAAATGCTGGAATTTTTGAATGTGTGTTTTCTTGTAGTTTTGGGGTTAAAACCATGAGCTCGAGGTTCTAATACATGAATTTGGTTTGTTTGACAGGCCAAGAGCAAATAGGTCGAGTGTACGGGCTAAGATTCTAGTTCAAGCAATCGTGAGTGATAAAACGAACTTCAAAAGTGTATATATGTTTGAATTATGTTCAAGAAATGCAAGTTTTGCTAGAATAAAGTTTCAATGCATTTATGCTTTCTTTTGAACACATGTTTATGAGTATTCATGTTTTTCTAGAAATGTTTCAAGTGTTCATTGTGACCCTAAAAGTCTTTATAAAGTTTATAAATGAGCATATGTTCAATGGTTGCCAAAATTTATGGAAATGTTATGATTTCAAGCAAGCATGTACTAGCAAGTATGTTTTAAAGTTTTCCAATTTTATGAACAAAGTTTGAGTAAGCTTGAGTTTATGAAAGAAAAGATAGCGGCATGTTCAAATGTTTTCATGTGAAATTACGAGATATTGAGCCCGGGCTTTATGGTACCGTGTGCACACAGTCTTATTCTGTTGTCGACGTTGAGTGTACTCGTGACAACAGCCACTGTCGTGAGTGAGTGGCCGGGCGGGCCCCACTACGACAAAGACGATGGGAGTGCTGGGCGGGCCCCACTACATCGTAGAGTAAACGTTGGTTGTACTGGGCGTGCCCTACACAACGTGGATTGTGAAATGTTTTTAAAAGAGTTTATTTCATTTACATGCCTTACGAGATTTGATGATATACTTGTTGGTTTTCAAAAGTCTATTATGATTCCACGCTTACTTTCAATGCTTGAATACAAATGCATATGCTCATAGTTTTCAGTCACACATGTTTTACAAGTTACTGAGATATTTAACACAATCCACTCACCGAGCTTCATAGCTCATTCCTTCTATGTTTTCAAACCTTTCGTGTAGAGATCGAGCTCCCGCACTTGAAAGCTCTCGCCATAGTCTGCTGAAGCTTCATAAATTAAATACTTTGTACGTGGCTGGTTTTGTTTAGCAAGTCTCTATGTTTGTAAATTAATCTGAGAGAGGACTTTGGGGTTATAGTTGTTTGTACATTAGAGGTTGTATAAACACTGGTTTGTCTTGTGTTGGTTCTGATGCACTAGACTTTTAGTTTCCAAGAGAGACTTGTGAATGGTTTCTCCTTATATATGTTTAATAGTTGTCCAGTTTCCGCTATGTCATGTTTAAGTGTTCCATTTTTGAACATAGTATGTTTATCAGGTGAATCATGGTCAACAGGTATTGTTAAGAGATAAACAATGTCTGTTGGCTTCACGCCGCCTTTCGAGCTGAGTTAGCAGGTAGTTCGGGAGGGGGTGTGACACCATCCTCAGTGAGCGCGAACTTTTGGTCGTCATTTACCAAAATCGTGTCTATATTGTTTTTCCACGAAATACTATCGCCGACTAACTTAACGGAAGCTAAAGGAGCGTTAAAAGCGTTTGACAATTTTGTTGCTGAAATAAAATGAAAAACTTTGTATTAGTCTCGCAAAAACTTTTGAAAATCCAATCGGGTTTTAGCAAATTTTATCCTATGATCCCTAGGTCATTAAAAATTTGCAATGATACCCTAAAGGTTTCGAATGACAGCCACCGTAGGAAGACAAACCCACTTCTCCTCTAGGACGAGACTCTCTCGACCAGACCCTAATACCAGAATAACTCTTATTCCATTAGGCATCCAGATTACCATTTTTCTGTCGAGAATCCATTAACTCTTAATGAATCTGTGAGTGTCACCCTCAATCTTTAAATTTCCAAGCATCCGTCCAAACAATAGCCGCCGTAGGGAGGACTAAGAAGGAAAACAAACAAGGAAATTGTCACACCCCCTTCCGAACTACCTGAAAACTAGGCTCGAAAGGCGGCGTGAAGCCAACAGACATTGTTTATCTCTTTACAATACTCATTGACCTCAGACTCCTCGATAACATACTATGTTCGCATATGGAACATTTTAACATAACACAAAGAGAAACTGGACAACTATTAAACATACACAAGGAGAAACCCTTCATAAGTCTCTCTTGGAAACTAAAAGTCAAGTGCATCAAAACAACACAAGACAACTCAATGTTTATACAACCACTAATGTACAAAACTTCTATAACTACATAACGACTTGCTATACAACACCACCACGCACAAACTATCAACTTATGAAACTTCCAAAGACTATGGCGGGATGTCGTCGTACAAGGAGCTCGATCTCTACCTGAAAATGTTTGAAAACATTGAAAGAATGAGCTAAAAAGCTCAGTGAGTGTCTATCTTTAAAACATTATAAGCTCACAGGTGAATCATAATAATGGCAGGTTATAAGTACAAAATAGCTTAACATCTGTTTGTAAACATTAACAAACCATGTTTCTAATTTACAGGTTTTAAGTCACCACTTGTGCATAGCACACAACTCGAAATGTACTAACTTTTCGAGGGTAGATAGATCAATAATATAAAAGCTCATAACAATAAGCACATGACATGACTCCACATCAAACCATAGAGGTGGTAGAGTTACATTTATTCCAATAAGGTTCATACCTCTCTCTCTCTCTCACGTGCACGTGGAATACCTTTGGTCATTTGGTTTTCCCTAATACCTTCTCTATGTCCTTCAGTATTAAGGTAAAACCATTTACTACCCGAATACCTTCTCATTGTCCTTCAGTATTTAGGTAAACCCATTTACTTCCCGGATACCTTCTCATTGTCCTTCAGTATCGGGATATCATGATTCATTCCCCCCTAAGTACCTTCTCGAATGTCCTTCAGTATTAGGATATCATGATTCATTCCCCCCTAAGTACCTTCTCGAATGTCCTTCAGTATTAGGGGTTAACCCCAAACAAGGGCATAATTTGTGTACCATGGAAATCATGTCTTTATAACACATACAACAATTCCTTGATGTATTAGGACGAGACTCTCTCGACCAGACCCTAATACCAGAATAACTCTTATTCCAGATTCGAATTTCTGCTGCAACCCGAAACTTGACCTGCTATTTACAACATCTTCTAATCATTTTCTAATCACGATTCCTTCATGAAAGTTGTAGGAAATTCAATAAGCTTTCCAACCAAACCTAATAGAGCTTCTGATTCCAACTCTACAGGCCAGTACAACCAAAACATCAGAGACTTCTCGGATTTGACCGTAAATTCTGTGTTCTGTCTTCCTCTTCACAAATCAGTAGCTTAAGATCCGAATTTGCTCGAGCTTCCTTCACGAATTTTGTTCCAATATGAGTTAACTTTCATGAAACAAAATTTCAGCTCTTACCTCTTTCTGTGGAGCTCGAGTTAAACAAAATAGCAGAACATGGCAGAGTGATTACCTTGCTGTCATACTAATTGCTTGAGTTCTCTCCCTCTCTTCTGCAAATCCAACTCCAAAACGACCTTCTTCTTCTTCCTTAAAGCTTCTCCCATGAAAACCCTTGCCTTTACTTCATAAAATGAGAAGAAAACGATGGGGAAAGCCTTTTTAAAAAGAGAGAAACAAGGTGGGGTCCCACCATCCACCATCCATCTTTCCTTTCCTTTCTTTTCTTTTCTTTTCTTTTTCCTTCCTTTATCTTTTCATTTCTTGTCTTTTCTTTGCAAAACAAAGCAAACTTAGTATATTAAACATTGTTTCATTTCCTTTTCTTCTTTTGTCTTAAAAGCAATCCAAACCAAAATGGTTTATGTTTTTCCTTCCTTGTTTTCCTTTTGCCTTTCACTTCATTTCTTTCCTTTTTAAAACAAGGAAAACCAAGTTTTAAGCATTCATTTCTTCCTTTCTTTTGTTGTTTGATATTAAGGAAGTTCCAAAGAAAGATCTCGGGTTTACAACTTACCTCCCCTTAAGAAATTTCGTCCTCGAAATTTAGTAGTCCTTAGGTAAAAATCATCGGATACTTCCTCCTCATTAGTCTTCTAACTCTCAGGTTGCCTCCTCCACTCTGTGATGTCTCCAACGAACCTTCACGAGTGGGATCGTCTTGTTTCTTAAAACTTGTTCTTTCCTGTCGAGAATTTGAACTGCATCCTCTGCGTAACTCATGTCTTCTTTCAGCTCAACTGGTTGTGCTTGCAACACATGTGTCGGATCTGGGATATACTTCCTCAACATGGACACATGAAATACATCATGTACTCGAGATAGTTCTGCTGGTAACTCCAAATCAGTAGGTCACTTGGCCCAACTCGTCGTGGCAAGTACTTGATAAGGACCAATATATCTAGGGCTTAGTTTACCTTTTTTACCAAAACAAAGGACACCTCTCCACGGAGATAACTTCAAGAAAACTTGATCTTCGATCTGGAATTCCAAGTCCTTTCGTCGCTTATCTGCATAACTCTTCTGAGGGTCTTGTGCTACCTTCAGATTCTCTCTGATTATCTTACTATTGTTTGTCATAACTTGCACCAACTCAGGTCCGATTAGCTTCCGGTCTTCCAGTTCACTCCAATATACGAGCGTTCTACACGGTCTTTTATCCAGAGCCTCAAATGGTGCCATGCCAATATTCGACTGGTAGCTGTTATTATAAGCAAATTCCATAAGCGATAGGTGTGTATCCCAACTCCCCTTAACTTGA
The DNA here is from genome assembly GCA_036507285.1 of Trichosanthes cucumerina. Classification (NCBI taxonomy): domain Eukaryota; kingdom Viridiplantae; phylum Streptophyta; class Magnoliopsida; order Cucurbitales; family Cucurbitaceae; genus Trichosanthes; species Trichosanthes cucumerina. The sequence continues at coordinate 66,169,703 of CM071836.1, read as the reverse complement.
AGGACACATGCTTTCAACATGTCTTTTAGGTCCGGATGGTCCTCTCTCGATGACCATCATCTCGAGAATGGAGCGACAGACTAAAACTCAGCTTTGTCCCCATAGCCTTCTTTAAACTAGGCCAAAACTTAGAAGTAAATCTCGGATCCCTATCTGGAAGTATGGACACGGTCTTTTGTCTTAGTGAGTCTATCGACCATTAACATATACCATAATGTCCACTGGGAGTAAGATGTACAAGCAACAGGAAATCCATAGCGATATGCTCTTATTTCCACTCCGACACGAGTAGTGGATTAAGGAGTTCTCCTAGTCTTTGTCTAACTGGTTCAACTTGTCGACAGATTAAACATTTATCAACATAATCAACTATCTCCCGCTTCATCCCAGGCCACCAATAAGTCCCTTTCATAGTTTTACACATCTTGGTGCTTCCTGGATGCATAGCGTAGCTGAACTGTGAGCTTCTTCTAGAATAGCATCATAAGCTCACTAATACACGGGACACATAGTTTTCTTTGCTTAACTATGGTTTCATCTGTTCTCATTCTAGATTATACCTCTGGGCCCTGTTCGGACATTCCAAACATTTCTGCAAGTTACTAATCTTTGGTTGTTTTCTCACAATCTTTGTTACGAGTAAAGACCTGATCTGGAATTGAGCTAAGAGACCCCCCCCTGAATTCTTTGCAATCACAGCTGCCTTAGAAACCCTTAGAGTACTTAAAAAAAAAAAATGTTGCTCGAATACCACACAAGGCATCCCTAGGAAGTCTTGACTTCCTGCTCAATGTAACTGCTACCACATTCACCTTACCAGGATGGTATTCTATGGTACAATCATAATCTTTAATCAGTTCTAACCATCTTCCCTGTCTCATATTCAACTTCCTTTGATCAAAGATGTACTTCAGACTTTTATGATTTGTGTAAATGTGACACCTTTCACCAAACAGGTAATGTCTCCAGATCCTCAATGCTAGAACAACTGCTGCTAACTCAAAATCATGGGTATGGTAATTACATTCGTGCTTTTTCAATTGCCTTAACGCATAAGTTGTTACTTTTCCTTCTTGCATCAAGACACACCCTAAATCTTTCCTTGGGACATCACAAGAAACCACATACTCTTTTCCCGTTATAGGAAGTGTCAAAATAGTGTCAGAAACTAATCTCTTTTCACTCTTTCCCAAAACTCGTTCACACTTATCGACCATTCAATCTTAGCATTCTTTCATGTTATAACTATTAAGGGTAATACTAATCGTGAGAAGTTCTCAATAAATCATCTGCAGATATCCTCGCCAAGCCTGGAAACTACGTACGCCTGCAGTCAGTACTAACTAGTCTCTCCCAGTTGACTACAACTTTAACTTTATTTGGATCCACACTAACACCATTTGCTTGAGGCAACATGCCCCAAAAAACATTACAGTTCACCAAAACTCACATTTGGTGAATTTAGCGTATAAATTGTTTATCTCGTAGTGTTTGCAGAATAATACTCATGTGTTCCTCGTAGGCTTTCCCATCAAACCGAGTAAGCTAGTATATCATCAATAATTACTATTACAAAGTTATCCAAATACTTTGGGGAAAAACTCGCCATGAGGTCCATGGAAACTACTAGTACCTTGTTAAACCGAATGGCATTACTAAACACTCGTAATGCTCGTACCTCATTATGAATAATGTCTTAGGAATGTCTGATTCTCTGACCTTTAACTTATGATATCCTCGATCTTAAATTAATCTTACAAAACATCGATGCACCTCTTAACCGGTCAAACAAGTCATCTATTCGGGGTAAGATACTTATTACGTATCGTGACTTTGTTTAACTATCTATACTCAATGCATAATTTACGGATACCATCTTTCTTTTTCACAGATAACACTGGAGCTCTCCAAGGCGATACACTAGGTCTGATGTATCCCTTATCAACTAGTTCTTGTAACTGCATCTTTAGTTCCCCGATCTCCTTGGAGTTATTCTATATCGACGCTTGCGAAATAGGTGTTATTCATGATAACAGTTCAATGGTGAACTCAACTTCCCTATCAAGTGGCAATCCTGTTAGATCTGCTAGAAAAACAACAAGAAAATTCATTCACAACAAGAACATTTTCTTGTTGTAACTTTTCTTCCTGCACCTCAACTACATGTGCAAGAAACGTCGTGCAACCTTTCCTCAATAACTTCTGAGCTTTGAATGCTGAGAACAAACTCGTAGGGATAGTCTTTCTTTCATCCCATAAAACCACTTCAGCTAATCCTGGTTTCTTGAAAACAACCTCCTTTATATGGCGATCTCTGGAAGCATAGTGAGTGAATAAGAAATCCATTCCTAGGATTGCATCTCACACCTGCAACTCTAGTTGAAGAAGATCCACTAACAAATTAAGACCTTTTACTAAAACCTCACAATTCCGCATCACTGAATTGACTAATAAAGCATCACCAACTGGAGTGTATATAACTAACCTTTTACATAAAGGTTCTAGCTTCCCATTCAACTTAGTCAAGAACATACTAAAAACAAAGAAATGTGTAGCACCTTGTTCTATCAAGACAAGTGCAGGTACATTTCAAATAGTAATTGTACCAATAATCATATCTGGTGCATCCTCAGCTTCTTGCTGAGTCATAACCTAGACCTTTCCGTGTTGCCTAGGCCTCCCTACAACTCTCTTTAGTTTAACACCACTGGTGCCCTCTCTTGCAACTACTGATACTCTCGGCTGCTCAACTAACTGGGACTTAACTCCCTAGTCCCTCTGTGCGGCTGTCCATAGCTGTGGACAATCCCTCTTGACATGTCCTGGTTGTCAGCACTAGTAGCATGTACCAACATTCACAAGACAATGACCTTGATGATTCTTGCAACAGATCACACATGGAGTTTTCCTTGCTATACTGGCATAGACTCTTGCCCTCCCTGCAACTTGCTGCCAATCAAACAAACTAACTAGGTCCTTTTTAACTCTGCCTCTGATAGGCACTACCCACAATCATCTGCCTCGATGCCTGGCTACTTGGCTACTAGCTTGCTCCTTAAAGTCTTATTGACTTGGAAACATTTACTCCAAGTGTGAACCTCCGCCGCTCCACGACCTTGAAATCGCTGCTGCTGAAGCCTCCACAACTAGGCTTCACTACGACTTCTCCTCTGCTATACTACTGCTCAACACGTGAGCGGTCTCTACTAGCCGAGAGAAGTCACCCACTTAGCAATGGTCGTAATCGGGAGTGCGTATCTCGTGTCGTAACCCTCTTCAAATCGTCGACACACATGCCGCTCTTAGATGCCACAATCACATCAACATACCGCGACAACTCGGTATATCTTCTCTCATACTCACCACCGAAAGTGTATCTTGTTTTAGTTCTAACAAAATTATCCCTCTCTCGCCTCTCGACGCGTGCTAGGGTAATATTTATTTTCAAATATACTTACGAAAGTTTGCGCGATGTGAAGTACGTGTATCACTACAATCAAGCTAACATCGATTTCCATCATCCTTCTACCTTCTTTGGCGGCAAGAATGTGGCCAACTTAACATTTCGCTCCTCGTGAGCAACTCATAACATCAAAACATTTATCAAGCTTATTTAGCCAAACCTTAGCTTCAACTGGATCTTTGGAACCCTCAAACACTATGGCTCCTAATTCTTTTAGGTGATCTATTATATGTGTCTTATCTGGATTACTTAGCCCTGCTCCCTATGGCTTACCTACCTCCTGTGAGGAATTAGCATGCTGCTTAATTCTGGCCCCCATCTGAACTCTCGGGGCACTAAATCTCCACTGGGATTGATCTTGGGTAGGATCCTGCGCGTCCGCCCCGATCTTGCTCGCATCGCCCGCTAGTACGTGGTGGCATGACTTCTATAACATATTAACATACTAGACATGTAATGAGTACTCAACTCAAACGCACAATTCTAGACTTGTGTTCACATTCTAGTCCTGACTGGACTTACTCTTGTCCTTACTTGGACCATGCTCTGCTAGTTCTATTGAACTAACTCAATAACTTGCTATTTACTTTTCGGTTTCTTCTAGAGCTAACTTGCTCTGTCTCATTCCCATGGAGCTAATCGCTCGATACCAAATGTCACACCCCTTCCGAACTACACCAAAACTAGGCTCGAAGGCGGCGTGAAGCCAACAGACATTGTTTATCTCTTTACAATACCATGACCTGTACTCTTGATAACATACTATGTTCGCATATGGAACATTTTAACATAACACACAGAAATGGACAACTATTAAACATACACAAGGAGAAACCCTTCATAAGTCTCTCTTGGAAACTAAAAGTCAAGTGCATCAAAACAACACAAGACAACTCAATGTTTATACAACCACTAATGTACAAAACTTCTATAACTACATAACGACTTGCTATACAACACCACCACGTACAAAACTATCAACTTATGAAACTTCCAGTGAGACTATGGCGGGATGTCGTGTACAAGGAGCTCGATCTCTACCTTAAAATGTTTGAAAACATTGAAAGAATGAGCTAAAAAGCTCAGTGAGTGTCTATCTTTAAAACATTATAAGCTCACAGGTGAATCATAATAATGGCGGTTATAAGTACAAAATAGCTTAACATCTGTTTGTAAACATTAACAAACCATGTTTCCAATTTACAGAGTTTTAAGTCACCACTTGTGCATAGCACACAACTCGAAATGTACTAACTTTTCGAGGGTAGATAGATCAATAATATAAAAGCTCATAACAATAAGCACATGACATGACTCCACATCAAACCATAGAGGTGGTAGAGTTACATTTATTCCAATAAGGTTCATACCTCTCTCTCTCTCTCACGTGCACGTGGAATACCTTTGGACATTTGGTTTTCCCTAATACCTTCTCTATGTCCTTCAAAGATTAAGGTAAAACCATTTACTATCCGAATACCTTCTCATTGTCCTTCAAAGATTTAGGTAAACCCATTTACTTCCCTGATACCTTCTCATTGTCCTTCAGTATCGGGATATCATGATTCATTCCCCCCTAAGTACCTTCTCGAATGTCCTTCAGTATTAGGATATCATGATTCATTCCCCCCTAAGTACCTTCTCGAATGTCCTTCAGTATTAGGGGTTAACCCCAAACAAGGGCATAATTTGTGTACCATGGAAATCATGTCTTTATAACACATACAACAATTCCTTGACATTTCCACATTGTCATTTATACATGTTCCCAAGTGGATTTACACAAAACATTCTCTAAAGGAAAGCATACTTTCATAATTTAGTTTCCATACCTGGATTTATAGTTACAACTAATTCAAAGCATGCTTAGGTTCCATCATGACTTTATGTTAGAAAACTCTATGAAGCCATTCACAACTAGTTCAATCAAGATGTAATTATCAACACTTATGTTCATGAAGAAAAACATAGATCAAACATAGTTCTAAGATAGAGTCACTCACCGTATTAGAATTGGAACCTTGGCTTGTAAACTTGACCTATTTGCTCTTGGCCTGTCAAACAAGCCAAATCAATCATTAGAACCTCGAGCTCATGATTTTTGACCTTAAAACTTGCAAGAAAACACACTTTCAAAATTCTAGCATTTTCAGATTTTCTGCCCTGCTTTTAGACAGCCATAACTTCTTCATTTCTTAGCCAAACAGGGTGAAATTTATACCAAACTCTTCCTTTTTGAATCCTCTAAAACGCTTATGAAGACATGAAAATGAGATTCCCAATAGATTGGTTCAGAAATATCTCGAAAGCTTCTTTCCCCGGAATCAACTTCTGCTATTCCAGATTCGAATTTCTGCTGCAACCCGAAACTTGACCTGCTATTTACAACATCTTCTAATCATTTTCTAATCACGATTCCTTCATGAAAGTTGTAGGAAATTCAATAATCTTTCCAACCATACCTAATAGAGCTTCTGATTCCAACTCTACAGGCCAGTACAACCAAAACATCAGAGACTTCTCGGATTTGACAGTAAATTCTGTGTTCTGTCTTCCTCTTCACAAATCAGTAGCTTAAGATCCGAATTTGCTCGAGCTTCCTTTACGAATTTTGTTCCAATATGAGTTAACTTTCATGAAACAAAATTTCAGCTGTTACCTCTTTCTGTGGAGCTCGAGTTAAACAAAATAGCAGAACATGGCAGAGTGATTACCTTGCTGTCATACTAATTGCTTGAGTTCTCTCCCTCTCTTCTGCAAATCCAACTCCAAAACGACCTTCTTCTTCTTCCTTAAAGCTTCTCCCATGAAAACCCTTGACTTTACTTCATAAAATGAGAAGAAAACGATGGGGAAAGCCTTTTTAAAAAGAGAGAAACAAGGTGGGGTCCCACCATCCACCATCCATCTTTCCTTTCCTTTCTTTTCTTTTCTTTTCTTTTTCCTTCCTTTATCTTTTCATTTCTTGTCTTTTCTTTGCAAAACAAAGCAAACTTAGTATATTAAACATTGTTTCATTTCCTTTTCTTCTTTTGTCTTAAAAGCAATCCAAACCAAAATGGTTTATGTTTTTCCTTCCTTGTTTTCCTTTTGCCTTTCACTTCATTTCTTTCCTTTTTAAAACAAGGAAAACCAAGTTTTAAGCATTCATTTCTTCCTTTCTTTTGTTGTTTGATATTAAGGAAGTTCCAAAGAAAGATCTCGGGTTTACAGAAATCGTATCCCTTTCGGGAATTCACGGTGTTCCGACTCCCATGATCAAGGCCCTCCGTAGGGATTGTCTGGTCCAGGCCAAACTAGCAGGCGGATCATAGGCGTCTCACGGTGTGAATCGAAAGAAGAGACCGTGGGTCCCATTTTCACAGGTCCCGCTCCCACTCACTATAAGTACTCTCTCCATTCACATTGATATTGACCCATACAAATGCCACCCGTAGGGGGACACTCCCATTTGCGCCACGAGGCCGAGCATGGATCTCACGGGTGCGAACTTAACGGAGATTTGTGGATGGAAAAATAAATGTATCTCATACACTTTATTTCCTCCCACTCAGCACTTTAAAATTATCGGGATTGACCTAGATAAACCGGCTAAAATTTACCTAAGTCTACCAATATAACTCTTATATTGGATTAGCCTAAGTTTATAATGACATTATTAACTTAGGTCTATGTGAGTAAATTAATTAACTCGTAATTAACGACACTCACGAGAATATAACCTAAGAATCTCCGGACCGAATTCACTCCCAGGTCGGTTTCCAGGTATACCCCAGCCTTAGACAAAACCTTCCTTAGACAGAGTTACTTATCAGTCTCCATTCAAAGGTTATATTTGATTTCCTAATTCTAATCTTATTAGAATTAGAAAACCTAAGTCTAATTATTCAAGTTTTAAACCATTTAAAACTAATAATTAACTTAGGTTACATGCATTTCTATGTTATAGTGCTTGATCATTCATCACATGAATAATACTATACTATAACATGCATTCATCACATGAATTAAATGCATGAGCATGCTTTTAATTTAAAAAATATAACACTTATATTAAATAAATTAAATCATGCAAACATTATATTATAACTCTTATAATATAATCCTATCATGCATACTATATATTATAACTCTTATAATATAAATATGATGCATGAAATGTTTAATCTAAGGTGGGATTTTAAATCTATATGGCATACTCTATGCACATTGAAATAATTAAATCATACATCTCATGCATAAAATAATTAAATAGCAATATTGGACCGATTTTTGGCACCCTAGGGACACAAAATTAAATTAATTAACATTAATATAACATTTATATTAATATTAATTAAAATAGTTAAATAAAATACAATTAAAAAACCAAATTACAAAGAAATAAATAAATAAATAACGACAGTTGCACAAGCCAGGGCTCGAACCGATGCCCACGAAAACATCGCTGGAAAATCCGCGCCTCCACGAACCACTAGGTCGGAGTCAACCTTGAAACTGCATTGCAACGCTATAATCTATAGTGTCGCACGATTCTGACCGAAAATAAATGGCAGTTGCACAACCGCTGGCTCAAACCGCAGACCACGATGAACGCCTCCGCAATTTCCGCGTTCCACGCACCACTACGCCACGACGTTGAACATTGTTTTAGTACCAATGCTAAAATGTATAGCATCGCGCCTAGCGTTCTCAACGCTGTGTCGTTGCAACGCCACCGCTAGCGTCGCAACGCCGCGATCGCAATGTGACCTCGCCTCAGGCAGGGATGGCGTCGCAACGCCGATGAACTTCCAGCAACACCGCTTTTGCTGTTTTTCACCGAAATCGCCCGTTTTTGCTCCGTTTTCTTCACGACAACTCTTGTCACAAACGACACGGACTTACAGACTCGATTTACATTAAAAAATGCCCAAAAACAACGGGCCCTTACATTGATCTCATCAACTTTAATGTAAATCTAAAAAGTACAAAAAACTGAAAACATCCAAAATTGCAAACCATTAACATTCATCTCATGAAAATTAATGCTACCCACCTAATTTTAAGAATTCACAGAATACACAACGAAGAGCAACGATTGGCTCTGATACCAATTGAAAGGGATTTTAAATTCCCGCAGCGGAAGACGTTGTGAAACGTCGTTGATCCGTTGTGTAAAACCTATCTTAAAATTGAATCTATCTCATAGATCCTAGGCTAAACATGCAAAGAAGAAGAAGTAAACAGTAAGTAATAGATACTAACCTCTTGAAGAACTCTTCTTCAACGTTTTCTCCTTCTCCGGTCACGATATCTCTCGATCCGACGTTCTCCTCGAACACGAACCTCGATCCGAACAGGGAGACACTTCCAAAGGGTCTTCTCGGTTGTTCTCGGGAGGTTGAGGGAGAGTAGGTGGGACTCCCTTTGATTTTGGGTGAGGAGAGAATTAGAGGGAATTGAGAGAGTTCTAGAGAGAAAACATTTGCTCTCTTTGGATGGAAATCCAAAAAATGGCAAAATGGCATTCCAAAGGCTTCTTGCAAAGCCTTTAAATACTATTGTGTGATGGAGTTAAAACCTCCACCAAATCACAATTTTACAACAACCATATAATATACAAATCACATTTGTATATTATATAATATAAGGTATCTCATACCTTATTATACAAATCTAATTTGCATAAATGTGGAATTATAAATTGAATCACATTCAATTTAATTTCGGTCAATTCAATTTCTCTAATTAACACTAATTAATCAATTAGGCTATACTATAGTTTATTATGAATCTCATTCACATTAAACTATATATTATATCATCTATATCTCATATAAATGACATAAATACCCAAATAATGAATTTGAACACTTCAAATTCACACCAAACTGTAAACCCTCAATTTGTCCAATTTGAGCCAACCGAGGACTGATGGACCTACACGTGATTTGGGCTCCAATGATCCGAGACTAACTCACAAACTCTTTGACCCGTTATTCAACATTCATTAGCTACGTAACACTCCACTAAAGCCCGTAGTCGCACTCTCATCACCAGGACAAGTTGTGTCCATTGATGTAACCAATACCCATGAGTCGACCCTTCACAGGTTGTTCGTAGTCACAGCTGGGTCAAATTATCGTTTTACCCCTGTGTCTACCTCTTGCTCCTTAAGTCCCACTGCTCCTCCAATGAACAACTATGTTGCATGGTCCAACCATAAACAACAACCCTCTCAGGCCAATGAGAGAGTGGGGCCCCGTTGTTCAAGCCCTGGAGACAACACTTAAGGGAACAACCCCTCTAGTTTCCCTAAGTCGGGAACGAGTGAATTCCTTCTTGCGTAGTCAAGTTCCCCTCCCCCACGTGGTCCTCGCCCCGAGAAGATAGGCATATTGGGCGAGCAACAAGGTGGCCACCCTCACCCGTGTACTAGTCAAAGGACAAAGCCCCGCAGTCAGGAGTTCGTGACACGCTCAGGATTAAGGTCGAGTCACTAATGGTCATCTATGAATTTATTGGCTCTATACTGTTAACGGTGTTACATCAGTAAGTCTAATAATTCACGGTCCGGTCTTGTACAATCTCATTGCACAGGATGCCCCCACTCGCATGTCAACCACATGAACGAGTCAGATCACCTCGTTTGTATCTAATACAAAGCGGGTCGCATCCACAGTGTATCCAGTATTAGGTCTCCAACCCTATCCATATACCGTAGACCGTTTGGGTCATTAACTCGAACGTGATCCGACCTGTGTGTCCACTACACACCGTTCAAGTTCTTAGTTTTCTCATTAATACAATGACCCTGGAACTTAGTTTATTGGATTAAATTTATAAAAAATGCGAGACACAAAGTTGAAATAAATAACTCTTATTTATTACACAATGTTGAAATAAATAACTCTTATTCATTTACAACTTGGAATATTACAAACTACAAGAGATGAGGACATACATCCCAACAGGACAACCAATTAGAGAGCTGGGAACTTAACTACGCGAGATGGAATTCACTCGTTACCGCCTTTAGGAAAATTAGACGGGTTGTTCCCTTAAGTGCTGTCTCCAGGGCTTGGACCACGGGCGCCCACTCTCTCACTGGCACGAGAGAGTTGTTGTGTATGGTCGGACCATTACAATTTTGTTGTTCATTAGAGGAGCAGTGGGGACTTAAGGAGCAAGAAGTAGACACAAGGGTAAAATGGTAATTTGTCCCAGTAGTGTCTACGAACAACCTGTGAAGGGTCGACTCATGGGCATTGGTTATATCAGTGGACACGTAATATTCTGCACTTACGGGAGTGCAGCTACGGGCCTTAGTGGAGTCTTGCCGTAGCTAATGAAGGTTAGTGAACCGGGTCAAAGAGTTTGATAGGCTAATCTCGGATCATTGGAGCTCGTCATTGTAGGTCCATTAGGTCCCTCGGTTGGCTCAATCTGGGTTAAAAGAAGGGTTAATATTTTGGTGTGAATCGAAGTGTTGAATTTCACTTAAAGAGCTATTCTGTCATTTATATGAGATATGAATGATATAATATATAGTTTAATGTGGATGAGATTCATAATAAACTTTAGGATAACCTAATTGTTGAATTTGGGCTAATTGGAGAAATTAATTAAGAGAAATTAAATTGAATGTGATTCAATTTAATAAATTCACAATTATTCAAATATGATTTGTAAGATGAGATATGGGATATCTTATGGTTATGCAAATATGATTTGCATAACCTATAGTCGTGGTAAAGTGGTAATAATGTGGAGATTTTAACTTCATCATTTTTCATTATTTAAACCCTTCTTGCTAGATTATAAGAGAAAAAGAGATGCAGTCGGAAAGGTACAGACCTTTAAGGCTAGGCTGGTAGCAAAGGATTTTACCCAAAGGGAAGGAGTTGATTATGAAGAAACTTTTTCCCCTGTTCCTATGCTGAAGTCTATTAGGATACTCTTGTCCATAGTCGCGTTTTATGACTATGAAATTTGGAAAATGGACGTCAAGACTGCCTTTTTGAATGGTAATCTTGACAAGAGCATCTATATGTCTCAGTCCGAAAGGTTCATAGCCCAAGGTCAGGAGCAAAAAGTTTGCAAGCTCAATCGATCCATTTATGGGTTGAAACAAGCGTCCAGATCTTGGAATATAAGATTTGATACTTCGATCAAGTCTTATGGCTTTGACCAAAACGTTGATGAGGCTTGTGTTTACAAGAGGATCATCAACGACAAAGTAGCTTCATTATTACTTTATGTGGATGATATCCTACTCATTGGAAATAATGAAGGATACCTTACTGACATAAAAAAATTGGTTGGCGACCCAATTCCAAATGAAAGATTTGGGAGAGGCGCAATATGTTCTTGGGATTCAGATCTTCAGGAATCGCAAGAATAGAACGCTAGCACTGTCTCAAGCATCATATATCGACAAAATGTTGTCCCAATATTAGATGCAGAATTCCAAGAGGGGCTTATTACCCTTCAGGCATGCAGTTCTTCTGTCTAAGGAACAGTGTCCCAAGACAGCTCAAAAAGTTGAAGATATGAGACGTATTCCCTATGCCTCTGCAGTAGGTAGCTTAATGTATGCTATGTTGTGCACGAGGCCGGATATTTGTTATGCAAAGGAATAGTCGACGCATCACCAATCCGAGGTTAGACCATCGGACAATCATTAAAATATCCTCCAGTATCTTAGGAGAACGAGGGATTATATGCTAGTGTATGGGTCTAAGGATTTGATCCTTACTTGATACACTGATTCTGATTATCATACCGATAAGGATTCTCGGAAATCCACATCGGGATCAGTTTTCACCCTTAACGGGGGAGCTATAATATGGCGAAGCATCAAGCAAGGATGTATCGCCGACTCCACGATGGAGGTTGAGTATGTCGCTGCTTGTGAAGCAGTAAAGGAGGCTGTTTGGCTAAGAAAATTCCTTACTGATTTGTAAGTTGTTCTAAATATGGAATTTCCTATCATCTTTTACAGTGACAACAGTGGTGCGGTAGCCAATTCAAACGAACCTCGCACCCATAAGCGAGGTAAGCACATCGAGAGGAAGTATCACCTGATACGAAAAATAATGCAACGAGGAGATGTAACAGTCACGAAGATCGCTTCGGAGCACAATATTGCTGATCCGTTTACAAAGACCCTCACGGCTAAAGTGTTCGAGGGTCATCTGGAAAGTCTGGGTCTACGAGATATGTACATACGCTAATCTAGGGCAAGTGGGAGATATGTAATAGGGTATAAGGATGTCCTAGTTTATTGTATTTCTATCTATTGTAACCACTGTTTTAGATTATGATGTACACCACTAGAGTTTTAGTTCAAGTGGGAGTTTGTTGGGTTTTGTGCCCTAAAAGTCGTAGTTTGTAATTATGTTCTAATTAATGTAATAATGTGTTATTATTTCAATAAAGAGTTATTGTTCGTTATCTACGAGTTTGCCTTTATTTAAACCCTAAATCCAATATGCCTACCTTCTTGGGGTCAAGACCAAGTGAGTGGCTGGGAACTTAACTTAGCAAGATGAAATTCACTCCTTCCTGCCTACTAGAGTAAGTAGAGGAATGTTCCCTTAAGTGGTGTCTTCGGGACATGAGCAAATGGCCCGACCCTCTCATTGGTCCGAGAGTGACTCTGTTTGTTGGTAGGACCACAAACCAATTGTTCATTAGAGGAGCACTGGTGCTTAAGGCACAAGATGTAAACGAGGGGTAAAACGGTAATTTGACCCTGCTTGTGTTACGAACATTCGTGAAGGATTGAATTGCTGTTATTGGCCAATATCCGTGGACACAGAAATATATCTGCAGTGAGAAGAGTGCAACTACGGGACTTTAGTGGAGTGTTCCTGCAGTTAACGAATGTTGATTGGGAGGTTAATGAGATTAACCGAGAAATCTTGTATCGTTGGAGCTTCTGATCTGTAGGTCCATTAGGTCCACCTTCTAGCTCGTAAAGGCTTCTTAGATCATTTGAATTTGCAATGTTCAAATTCATTAGGGAATATATTTAATGTATATTGATATGATATAATATATAGTTTTGGAATTATATATTATAAATTTAATCTGGATATGATTCATATTAAATTTATGAATATGATTCATATTTGAAAACTATAGGTTAAAATTTAATGTGCATAAGATGTGCATTAAAACTATTGGTTAAAAGAGATATATTGATTAAATGTGATTTAATTCAAATTAAATATATGATATTTAATTTGTTTTATTTAATTGTGGTTTAAATTAATAATTAAATTTGATTGAATTGTTATTTTATTATTATTATTATTTTAATAATAAAATAAGGGAACGTGTCTTCCAGACACGTTCCCACTATCCATTTCCTTCTCTCTATCGATAGCTTAACAGGGAGGAGAAGGGGTGAATGCATCGTGAGATCATTTTGGCAATTGAAGAATTGCAACTGCCTGAAATTCTCTCTCTCACTCTCTAATCCCCAAATACTTCAATCGTTGGGTTCATTTCCACAAAGGAATTGATCAAAAGCATCCAGAGAATATAAGATTTTCTTACTAGTAGTCTCATGTTGGAGAAAACAGAGTAGTTCTTTTGGGTGTACCTGTGTTGCTGGATTCTCTAGGAGCAAGAAGTTGTTGTTCGAGGAAAAACTACAAAGGTAATACCTTTTCCCTTTTTAGTTTATTTGTTAAATTAATTTAAGTATGTTTGCATGTAAACCTCCATGTTTAATTAGATTAAAAAGCATGCTTGTCCTATATGTTATTGTCAATGTATTGGTTTTTGTTTCAATTAAAACAATCAAGCAAATTACGATCTCAAACACGTTTCCGCCGCTCAAGGAGATCAGATCTCTATCAATGTAGTGGAGACTGCGGTTTAGATTTTGAACGATGTTCCTTCGAAAATTGTTTGTGAAACACCTTTCGAATTAAAGAAAGGACGTAAAGGTAGTTTACGTCATTTTGAAATTTGGGGGTGTCCAACCCATGTGCTACTGACAAACCAGAAGAAGTTGAAACCTCGTTCGAAATTATGCCTATTTACAGGCTACCCTAAGGAAACGAGAGGTGACCTATTCTATGATCCTAAAGAAAATAGGGTGTTTGTATCAACAAATGTCACTTTTCTTGAGGAGGATCACACCAGGGATCATAAACCAAAACGTAAAATTGTGTTGAATGAACTGGACAGTACATCAGTATGGGATGATATTGATGCTAGTACGTCAACAAGAGTTGTTGACCCTATGTCATCAAGTGAAAAACATCCTTCGTAAGAGTTGTTGCCTAATATTATATTGCAATACCGCAAGTGTACGGGTCAAGTTTTAGTATAGTGATTTTAGAGATCCAAGTATCGTCCTGGGAATGGATTTCTAGATTAATTAATTACCAAGATCCTAATTCTCGATTTTAGCTAAACTAACAAAACTTTGATGGATAGTGAAAACAAAGATATAAAATAAATGTACAATTGGAGACTTGAATATGATAGAATTGAAGAAAATTGACACACAAGTTAAAACCTTATTTAACACATGCAATGAACTAACATAATGAATTTATAAACAACAAGTGAAAATACTCAAGAAAATTTCTCGATTCATAATGAGCCTCGCACACACAATAAATTCTAAAGTTTCCTTATGAATTTTAAAAGCATGCGCCGCATTAAGCAACTTCTTTATCTGTTTCCCTCAGACTTCTAGGTCATTCTAATGCCAGACTTCTAAGAGGTTTGACAACTTTTTTGTAATCTAAGTTTCTTTTTCTCGAGTCCACTTAAACCAACAAGATCAAAGAATTGAAGAACGAATTGCCAAAAATAAATAACAAAACATAGTTCAATACATAGGCAAACAAGTCTTAAATATCCGAATAAAATCCTAGCTACAACGTTTAGCCACTCTAATGATGGAACATGAGACATATGCAACGCAAAAAAAGGATCTAATGACACTCTAATTGCATCTAACTTAATAGAAATTAACATGCAAACATACAAAAATAGTAAACTAAAAAAGGGAAGAAAGTACAACTTTTGTAGCTTGATTTTTTCACGATCTCCTTGCCAAAGCACAAACCGATCACAAACCGGTCCACCACTAGAGCTTTCCCGCTATTCTCTAGACGCAGAATCGGGTTGTGAGACCCGGTGAATGAAGGATTGAAAAGGAAGAATGGGAGGTTCAAATTAGCTTTAAGTGAGGAAAGGAGAAGAAATATATTCTGTTGAGACTTCTTTTGAAAAACTAAAACTTCATCAAAAGGAACCATTTGTTTTGCAAACAAACCTGTTTATAAAGCAATTACATGCATCAAATGCATGTCAAACCTCACCAAAATGCAACACCTCACAAAACACTAACTAAAGTGGGCTATGTGTCATTCTATAATGTTTACACATAGTCCACTTATGTTAGTGGGATTGTCCAACAAAAAGTTGGATAATTTCACTAACTCTAGTCAAGGGTAAAATGGTCATTTCCATTTTGTCAAAGTCAAACTTTGACTTTTTTCGAGCAAAAAAAGTCAACCCTTTGATTTTTTACGATTTTGACCCTCTTGACTAATTTTGACCTCCCGAACATGAATCCGCATTCATAATTTTTAAATTCAAATCACATTTGAATATATTGTGTCATAAAAAATCGATAGCTATATTACATATACTTCTCGGTTTAAAACTCGTTTCCTAATTCGAACAATTCTAATTAATCCAACATACTGTTCTAAGTTTAATCCATGTGAGCTAGCAGAGGGACCTAATGGACCTATAGTTCATGGGCTCCAACAATCCGAGATTAACCGATCAAACTCTTTAACCTAATTAATCAACTTTTGTTAACTAACGGGTAATTCCACTAAAGTCCCGTAGTTGCACTCCCCACACTGTAGATATATTTCTGTCCACCTGATATAACCGTTACCAGTAAGTTATTCCTTCACAGGTTGTTCGTGGTCTCGGATGGGTCAAAATACCGTTTTACCCCCGAGAACACTAATTGTTCCTTAAGTCCCACTGAACCTCTATAGAACAATTGATTTGTTGTCCAACCAACAAATCTAGTCCCTCTCAGCCTAGTGAGAGGGTGGGGCCCCTTGTTCTATTTTGGAAGTCAGCACTTAAGGGAACAACCTATCTACTATCCCTAGAGTCGGGTAGGAGTAAATTTCGTTTTCAACCCTATGTCCGCAGCTATCTATCCGATCTTACCTATGAAATGGGAGGCTTATTAAGCTAGCGTGTTGAGCTGCTCTCACCCATGAAGATCTAAAGATAATCACGAATAAACAGGAGTTCATAGTTAGCTCAGGATTGAGATTGAGTTACTTAGGTCATCAAAATTGAATTAGTCAGTTTTATATAGTAAACGGTGTTATAAAGCAAAAGTGACTAAGTCATGTTCCAGTCGTATACAAACTCATTTCATAGGATGCCCCCACTTACATATCTCTATATGAACGATTCAGGATCACATCGTTTGTACTAACTACAAAGTAGGCCGCATCCATAGTGTCCCCAGAATAAGGCGCCCAACCTTATCGCTATACTATAGACCATTTCAGGCTATATACTCGAACTTGATCCATGTTTTATGTCATCACATCACATAAAGTTCAAGTCTACATTAAATAGCCTCAGGACCTTAGTTTATTGATTCAAGATTATAGCATACTAATTCAATAACAATTTTATCGAAAAAGAAACACGAAAAATGTTTATCAATTACAAACTACGAGTTTTAGGACATAAAATCTAACATCTAAATCACAATAAAACAAAGGTAGAGTTATTGAAACTTAAACGATGTTACAATCTAAAAAAAAGAGAAAATGAACTTATGTGTCAATGTCCCTCCCTCGTCCTCGAGCTCCCGTCACGATCTCAAGCTTCCACAAATGCTTTAGTTCCCAAGGAATGCTCTTCTTTCTCCTCTTAGAGAGTGTATTTCGAAACTTGGTTGCAAAAACTATCAAATTCAGCTCCCCTTGAAAGATGGAAATCATGTACTATTTATAAGGATTCTCGGCACAGCGTTGCATCGCCGTGCCCTAGCCGGCAGGCATATATGGAAAGTATCGGCAGTACTGCAATGTTGAGGCCAGCGTTGCAACCCCACTACCTTAAGCGTGAACGCCCTTATCGATTTGGTGTTTCAACGGTAATAAGCTGCGTTGCAACGCCCTTGTCACGGTTCTTCAAGATGATTTTCTTATCGAGATAGCGTTGCGACGCTGCAAGGCAACATTGCAACGGTATCAGCATGGGTCTTCTATGCACAAAAGGAACAAACGCGGCATTGCAATGCTCTGCATGGCGTTGTAACACCATCACCTTGGATCTACTAGTTTGGAATGGTCATTCTACTTCTAATTGATATTATTTTAAGCTCCAAAAAGCCTCGGTTCGATCCCGAGTGATTCATAATGTCTCCAAATGTCTTGTTTAAGCTCTTTATCCTAAATGAAGTGATTTAAACACATCAAGGCTCTGGAATTAACTTAAAACTAGCAATAGTTTACCCTAAGGATAACATATTTTGTGTGTTATCAAGAGTTGAAAATGCCTCGACGTAGTGGGAAGGTTGGTAACTAGCCTGACCGTTACATGGGTTTAACTAAAAGGCAAGTTGTCATATCTGATGACGACTGTGAGGATCCATTGATTTATGATCAAGCAATGGATAATGTAGACAAGGACGAATAGATTAAAGAAATTGACGAGGAAATGGAGTTTGTGTACTTCAATTCCGTTTGGGATCTTGTGGATGAACCTCATGGGATTAAACCTATAGGTTGTAAATGGATCTACAAGAGAAAAAGTGGTGCAGATGGGAAGGTACAAACCTTCAAAGCTAGTCTCGTGGCAAAGTGTTATACCTAGTGAGAAGGGGGTGGATTATGAGGAAATTTTTTCTCTTGTTGCCATGGTAAAGTATATTAGAATCGTTCTAGCCATTGTTGCATATTATGACTATGAAGTATGGTAGATGGATGTCAAGGAAGCCTTCTTGAACGACACCCTTGACGAAAACATCAACATGGACCAACCCAAAGGGTTCATTGAACAAGGCCAGGAGCAAAAGGTTTGTAGGCATAAACGATCTGTTTATGGACTGAAACAAACCTCGAGGTCTTGGAATATAAGGTTTGATGAGACTATCAAATCTTATAACTTTAGTCAAAGTGTTGATGAGCCTTGTGTTTAGAAGAAAATAATCAACAACATTGTCGCGTTTCTAGTGTTGTATGTGGATGACACCCTACTCATTTGGAATGATGTAGGGTTCCTCACTAACGTTAGAAGCTGGCTAGCTATGCAATTTCAAATGAAAAATTTGGGAGAAGTGCAATATGTTCTCGATATCAAGATTTCTTGAAACCGTAAGAATAAAATGCTAACCTTATCTCATGCATGATATATCGACAAGATGTTGGTACGATATAAGATGCAGAACCCCAAGAAGGGCTAGTTTCCTTTCAGTCATGGGGTTCACCTGTCTAAGGAATAATGTCCTAAGACACCTCAAAAAGTTGAGGATATGAGGCGGATCTCTTGTGCATAAGCTGTAGGTAGCCTCATGTACGCCATGTTGTGTACTAGGTGCGATATCTGTTATGCAGTTGGGATTGTCAGTAGATACCAATCCAACAAAGGATTTGTTCACTGGACATCCATTAAGGCAATCCTCAAGTATCTTAGGAGAACTGGAAAACCGTTAAGGTATTCCAATATGGCTTTTTGGGCATTTTTTTATTTATTTTTCATTTGAGGGTATAAAGTTATATACCCTTAATATAGGTTTATATATGAATCTAATTCACATTAAAACTATATATTATAATAATTATATCATATATAATAGATATAACACCTCATGTATGAAATTGAACACTTCAATTTTACTCCTAACTTTATACCCTCATATAAGGTATTCCAATATTGCTTTTAGGGCATTTTTTTATTTATATTATAATTAAATTTAATTAATATAATTTAATTATATTAATTATATTTAATTTTAGAATGCCAAATTATGGTTCATTTTTTGCTATTTTCATTATGAAATTTTTGTGTGATAATTATGTGCATAATGTATGTCATATACATTAAAATTCCACCTTAGGTTAAGCAAAATCATGCATAATTTTTTATAATATAAGATGTTATATTATATAGTATGATGTGTAATTAATGTAAAGAGTTATGTTAATTATTTTTAAAACATAGTCATGCATTTATTTCATGTGATTAGTATGTTGCATGCTTTAATTTATTCATGTGATGAATGATCAAGCATTATAACATAGAAATGCATGTAATTTAAGTTTAACTAACTAGTTTTAAAATTGTTTTAAAACCTATTATTAATTAGACTTAGGTTATCTAGTTCTAATAAGATTAGAATTAGGAAATAAAAAATGACTTATGAATGGTGATCGATAATGTCACACCCCTTCCCGAACTACCTGCTACTTAGCCCGAAAGGCGACGTGAAGCCAACAGACATTGTTTACCTCTTAACAATACCTGTTGACCCTGTTCTCCTGATAAACATACTATGTTTGCATATGGAACACTTTAACATAACATAGCGGAAACTGGAAAGCTATTAAACATACACAAGGAGAAACCCTTCATAAGTCTCTCTTGGAAACTAAGAAGTCAGAAGCATCAGAAACAACACAAGACAAACCATTGTTTATACAACCCCTAATGTACAAATAACTACAACTACATAGTCTTCTCAAAATAATTTACAAAACCTATGGACTTGCTATACAATGCCAGCCACGTACAAAGTATTACAACTTATGGAGCTTTAGCGGACTATGGCGAGAACTTTCAGTACCGTGGAGCTCGATCTCTACCTGAAAAGTTTGAAAACATTGAAAGAATGAGCTATGAAGCTCAGTGAGTGACTGTGTTTAAAATCTATAACTTGTAAAACATGTCACCTGAAAACTATGAGCATATGCATTTGTATTCAAGCGTTGAAAGAAACGTAAAATCATAATAGACTTTCAGGAAACTAACAAGTATATCGTTAAAATCTCGCAAGGCATGTGAATGATATAAACTCTTTTTAAAACATGCCACAATCTACGTTTGTTTTACGGTGTAATGGGGCCCGCCCAGCACTCCCATCGTCTTTGTCGTAGTGGGGTCCGCCCAACACTCACGACAGCGCTGTTGTCACGGAGTTCACTCAACGTGGACAACAGAAATGACCTGTGTGCACACGGTACCATAAAGCCTCGGGCTCAATATCTCAGAACATCACATGAAAACATTTGAACATGCCTGCTTATCTTTTCTTTCATAAAACTCAAGCTTACTTAGCTTGTTCATAAAACTGGAAATCTTTAAAAACATACTTGCTAAAACTTACTTGCTCGAAATCATAACATTTCCATAAACTTCGGGAATTCAATAAACATATGCTCGTGTATAAATTTCATCAAGACATTTAGGTTCAACATGAACACTTTAAAACATTTCTAAGAAATCATGAATGCTCATAAACAAGTGTTCAAGGAAAACAATAAACATCTAAACCCTTTCATTCAAGCAAAACTTGTATTTCTTAAAACATAATTCAAGTATATAGAACATGTTTAAAGTTCGTTTTGTCACTCACAGTGATAGAACTATAATCTTAGCCCGTACACTCGACCTATCTCCTCTTGGCCTGTCAAACAAACCAAATCCATGTATTAGAACCTCGAGCTCATGATTTCTAACCTTAAAACTACAAGAAAACACACTTTCAAATTTCCAGCATTTTTAGATTTTCTGCCCTGTTTTCAGGCAGCCATAACTTTTTCATTACTTATCCAAAAATAATGTAATATATACCAAACTCTTCCTTTTTGAACCCTCTAAAAGTCTTGTGAAGACATAAAATTGAGATTCCTAACGTATTGGTTCGAAAATACCTCAATAGCATAAACCCTAAAATGACCCTGTTGTTGTTCCAGATTTAATTTCCTGCTGCAACCCGAACCTTAACCTGATGATTACAACATCTTCCAATCATTTTCTTCTCATAATTCCTTCACGACAGTTGTAGGAAATTCAATAAGCTTTCGAACCATACCTTTTAAAGCTTCTAATTCCAAGAATACAGATCAGAACAACCCAAAAACCAGAGACTTCTTGGATTTGACAGCAAACTTCTGTCTTCTGCCTTCCTCTTAAAAAAACAGTAACTTAACATAAGAATTTGCTCAAGCTTCCTTCATAAAATTTGTTTAAAAATGAGTTAGCTTTCAAGAAAACTAAGCCTCAGCTCTTACCTCTTCCTGTGGAGCTCGGGCAGATTAAAATATCAGAACTGATCTGAGTTGATCACCTTGCTGCAATAAGAATTCCCTTGAGTTCTTCTCCTTTCTTCTGCAACTCCAACTCCAAAATCACGAAAATGGATTTCTTCTTCTTCCTTTCTCCTTCTCCCACGAAGCTTCAGCTTTGGTTTTTAAAGATAAAGAAGAAAATGAAGAGAAGATAAAGCAAACAGTGGAAAAGGTAACATTTTGTCTTTTTCCCTTTTTGCTTTTTACTTTTTCTTTTCTTTTTCCTTTTCTTTTTCTTTCCTTTATCCCTTTCTTTCTTTTCTTTTCTTTTCTTTTTAACAACAAAACAAAAACCAAACATTTCCTTCATTTTCTTTATTCCTTTTGTTTTGTTTTTTTTTCTTTTCTTTCTTGAACCGACTTGGAATTCTAAGTCCTTTCGTTGCTTATCTGCATAACTCTTCTGACGGTCTTGAGCTACCTTCAAATTCTCCTTGATTACCTTAATATTATCTATCGTAATTTGCACCAACTCAGGACCGATTAGCTTCCGCTCTCCCTGATCATTCCAATATACTAGCGTTCTACACGGTCTTTTATCTAGAGCCTCAAATGGTGCTATGTCAAAACTAGACTGATAATTGTTATTGTAAACGAATTCCGTAAGTGATAGGTGTGAATCCCAATTCCCTTAACTTGAAGGACACATGTTCTCAACATGTCTTCTAGGGTCTAGATGGTCCTCTCTGACTGACCATCTGTCTGAGAATGTAACGTTGTACAAAACTCAGCTTTGTCCCCATAGTTTCCTGTAAGCTAGGCCAAAACATAGAAGTAAATCTCGGATCTCTATCTGAAACTATGGACACTGGTACTCCGTATTGACTCACAATTTTATCAACGTATAGCTTAGCAAGTTGATGAAGCGTAAATGTCGCTTTAATCGGTACAAATCGTGCTGCCTTAGTGAGTCTATCTACTATTACACAAATACCATCATGTCCACTTGAAGTACGTGGTAATCCAAACAGAAAATCCATAGTGATATGCTCCCATTTCCACTCTGGCACTGGCAGTGGATTAAGGAGTCCTCCTAGCCTCTGTCTAATTGGTTTAACCTGTTGGCAGATCAAACATCTATCAACATATTCAGCTATCTCTCGCTTCATCCCATGCCACCAATACGTCCCCTTCAAAGTTTTACACATCTTGGTGCTTCCTGGATGCATAGCGTAGCTGAATTGTGAGCTTCCTCTAGAACAGCATCTTTAAGCTCACTAATACTCGGGACACATAATCTTCTCTGTTGAACTATGGTTCCATCTGTTCTCATTTTGAAATATGCCTCTGGGCCCTGTTTGGACATTTCAAACATTTTCTGCAAGTTACTATTCTCTGATTGTCTTCTCACAATCTCTGTTACGAGTGAAGACCTGATCTGGAATTAAACTAAAGAACCCCCTGAATTCTCAGCAGTTACAACTGCCTTAGAATCCCTTAGAGTACATAAAAATGTTGCTCGAATACCACACAAGGCATCCCTAGGAAGTCTTGACTTCCTGTTCAATGCATCTGCTACCACATTCACCTTACAAGGATGGTATTCTATGGTACAATCATAATCTTTAATCTGTTCTAACTATTTTCTCTGTCTCATAATAAACTTTCTTTGATACTTCAGACTCTTATAATCTGTAAAAATATGACACCTCTCACCAAATAGGTAATGTCTCCAGATCTTCAATGCTAGAACAACTGCTGCTAACTCAAGATCGTGGGTAGGGTAATTACACTCGTGCTTTTCAATTGCCTTAACACATAAGCTATTACTTTTCCTTCTTGCAGGAACACACACCCTAAACCTTGTCCTGAAGCATAACAGTAAATCAAATATTCTTTTCCCGTTACAAGAAGTGTTAGAATAGGTACTGTCATCAACCTTGTTTCCAGCTCCTGAAAAACTCTATTCACACTTATCTAACCATTCAAGCTTAACATTTCACCTTGTTAAAACTGTTAAGAGTAATACTAATCGTGAGAAGTTCTCAACAAATCATCTGCAGTATCCTGCCAAGCTTAGGAAACTACGTACCTCTATCGCAATAGCTGGTCTCTCTAAGTTGACCATAACTTTTACCTTTATGCGGATCCATACCAACTCCATTTGTTGAAACAACTTACCCCCAAACACTACCTGATTCAACAAAAACTCACATTTGGTGAATTTAGCGTACCACTGTTTATCGCGTAGTGTTTGTAGAATAATACTCATGTTTTCCTTGTGTGCTTTCCTGTCAACCAAAAAAAAAACTAGTATATCATCAGTGAATACTATCACAAACTTGTCCAAATAATGGTGGAAAACCTGTCCATGAGGTCCATGAAAACTACTAGTGCATTGTTAAATCGAATGGCATTACTAAACACTCATAATGCTCGTACCTCATGCTGAATAATGTCTTAGGAATGTTTGATTCTCTGACCTTTAACTGATGATATCCTGATCTCAAATCAATCTTAGAAAACACTGATGCTCCTCGTAACTGGTCAAACAAGTCATCTATACGGGACAAAGGATACTTATTACGTATTGTGACTTTGTTTAACTGTCTATAATCAATGCATAATCTAGGGGTACCATCTTTCTTTTTCACAGATAACACTGGAGCTCTCCAAGGCGATACACTAGGTCGGATGTATCCCTTATCAACTAGTCCTTGTAACTGCATCTTTAGCTCCCTGATCTCACTTGGAGCCATTCTATACGGCGCTTACGAAATAGGTGCTATTTCTGGTAACAGTTCAATAGTGAACTCAACTTCCCTATCAGGTGGCAATCCTGATAGATCTGCTAGAAAAACATCAAGAAAATTCATTCACAACAAGAACATTTTCTTGTTTTAGCTTTTCTTCCTGCACCTCAACTACATGTGCAAGAAACGTCGTGCAACCTTTCCTCAACAACTTTTCAACTTTTAATGCTGAAATCAAACTCATAGGGATAATCTTTCTTTCACCCCTGAAACCACTTTAACTAATCCTGGTTTCTTGAAAACAACTTCCTTTATATGGAAATCTCTGGAAGCATAATGAGTAAAAATGAAATCTATCATTAAGATTGCATCTCACACTTGCAACTCTAGTGGAAGAAGATCCACTAACTTATTGACACCTTCTACTAAGACCTCACAGTCCCGCAACACTGCATTGACTAGTAACACATCACCAACTAGAGTGTATATAATTAACCTTTTACATAAAGGTTCTAGCTTCCTATTCAACATAGTCAAGAACATACTAAAAACAAAGAAATGTGTAGCACCTGGTTCTATTAAAACAGGTGCAAGTACATTACAAATACTAATCGTACCAGTAATGACATATGATGCATCTTCTGCTTCTTACTGAGTCATAGCGTAGACCTTTTCGTGTTGTCTAGGTCTCCTACAATTCTCTTTAGTCCGACACCGCGGGTGCCCTCTCTTGCGACTCATCAAACTCTCTGTTGCTCAACTGTCTGGGACTCAACTCCCTAGTCCCTCTGTGCGGCTGTCCATAGCTGTGGACAATCCTTCTTGACATGTCCTAGTTGTCTGCACTGGTAGCACACATTGACACCAACAAGACATTGGCCTCGATGATTCTTGCCACAATTTGAAAATGAAGTTCTCCTTGCTACACTAGCAACAGACTCGTGCAATTTCTGCGGTCTTGCTGTGGATCTAGCAGATTGACTAGGTGCTCTTTGACTCTGCCTCTGATAGGCACCACTCACATGCATCTGTCTCGATGCCTGGCCGCCAGCTCGACTTTTAAAGTCCTGACGACTCGAAACATTCACACCAGGTGTGAATCGTCGCTACTCACTACCCCAGCAACCGCCGCTATTGAAGGCCCTCGAGTAGGCGCCACTACTGCTTGTGCCTCTGTTATACTCTGCTCAAGACGTAGAGCAGTCTCTACTAGTAGGAAAAAGTCAGTCCACTTTGCAATGGCTGTGACTGGGGTACGTATCTTAGCACGTAGCCCTCTTTCAAATCTTCGACACCTGTCACTCTCAGATGCCACAATCACATCAACATACCGCAAAACTCGGTATATCTTCTCTCATACTCAGCCACTGAAAGTGTCCCTTGCTTCAGTTCTAAAAATTCATCCCTCTTTGCCTCTCAGACGTGCTAGGGTAATATTTATCTTCAAATATATTTCAAAGTTTGCCGATGTAAAATCGTACATCACTACAATCAAGCTAACATCGATTTCCATCATCCTTCCGCCTTCTTTTAGCGGCAGAGAATGTGGCCAACTTAACATTTCGCTCCTCAGAGCAACTCATCACATCAAAACATTTATCAAGCTTATTCAACCAAACCTCAGCTTCAGCTGGATCTTTGGAACCCTCAAACACTATGGCTCCTAATTCTTTTAGGTGATCTATTCTATATGTCTTGACTGGATTACTTAGCCCTGCTCCCTATGGCTTACCTACCTTCTGTGAGGAATTAGCATGCTGCTTAATTCTGGCCCCTATCTGGACTCTCGGGGCACTAGATCCCCTTTGGGATTGATCTTGGGTAGGATCCTGCATCCCGTCCTGATCCTGCCTGCACTGTCTGCTAGTACATGGTGGCACGACTTCTCTAACATATCACATACTAGACATGTAATGAATACTCTCAAATGCACAATTCTAGACTTGTGTTCACATTCTAGTCCTGACTGGACTTACTATTATCCTTACTTGGACCATGCTCTACTAGTTCTATTGAACTAACTCAATAGCTTGCTATGAATCTTTATTTATTCTCAGAGCTAACTTGCCCTGTCTCATTCCCATGGAGCTAACTGCTCTGATACCAAGTTGTCATACCCCCTCCCGAACTACCTGCTACTTAGCCCGAAAGGCGGCATGAAGCCAACAGACATTGTTTACCTCTTAACAATACCTGCTGACCCTGTTCTCCTGATAAACATACTATGTTCGAATATGGAACACTTTAACATAACATAGCGAAAACTGGACAACTATTAAACATACACAAGGAGAAACCCTTTATAAGTCTCTCTTGGAAACTAAGAAGTCTGGAGCATCAGAAACAACACAAGACAAACAATTGTTTATAGAACCCCTAATGTACAAACAACTACAACTACATAGTCTTCTCAAAATAATTTACAAAACCTATGGACTTGCTATACAATGCCAGCCACATACAAAGTATTACAACTTATGGAGCTTTAGCAGACTATGGCAGTAACTCAGGTACCAGGAGCTCGATCTCTACCTAAAAAGTTTGAAAACATTGAAAGAATGAGCTATGAAGCTCAGTGAGTGACTGTGTTTAAAATCTATAACTTGTAAAACATGTCACCTGAAAACTATGAGCATATGCATTTGTATTCAAGCGTTGAAAGAAACGTAGAATCATAATAGACTTTCAGGAAACCAACAAGTATATCGTTAAAATCTCGTAAGGCATGTAAATGATATAAACTCTTTTTAAAACATGTCACAATCTACGTTTGTTCTACGATGTAGTGGGGCCCGCCAACACTCCCATCGTCTTTGTCGTAGTGGGGCCCGCCCGGCACTCACGACGACAACGCCGTTGTCACGGAGTTCACTCAACGTCGACAATGAAATGACTCCAAATGTGCACACACGGTACCATAAAGCCTCGGGCTCAATATCTCAGAAGATCACATGAAAACTTTTGAACATGCCTACTTATCTTTTCATTCATAAAACTCAAGCTTACTTAGCTTGTTCATAAAACTGGAAATCTTTAAAAACATACTTGCTAAAACTTACTTGCTCGAAATCATAACATTTCCATAAACTTTGGGAATTCAATAAACATATGCTCGTGTATAAATTTCATCAAGACATTTAGGTTCAACATGAACACTTTAAAACATTTCTAAGAAATCATGAATGCTCATAAACAAGTGTTCAAGGAAAACAATAAACATCTAAACCCTTTCATTCAAGCAAAACTTGTATTTCTTAAAACATAATTCAAGTATATAGAACATTATTGAATTTCGTTTTGTCACTCACAGTGATAGAACTAGAATCTTAGCCCGTACACTCGACCTATCTCCTCTTGGCCTGTCAAACAAACCAAATCCATGTATTAGAACCTCGAGCTCATGATTTCTAACCTTAAAATTACAAGAAAACACACATTCAAATTTCAAGCATTTTCAGATTTTCTACCCTGTTTTCAGGCACCCATAACTTCTTCATTACTTATCCAAAAATAATGTAATTTATACCAAACTCTTCCTTTTCGAACCCTATAAATGTCATATGAAGACATGAAATTGAGATTCCTAACGTATTGGTTCGAATATACCTCAATAGCTTAAACCCTAAAATGACCCTGCTGTTGTTCCAGATTTAATTTCTTACTGCAACCCGAAATTTAACCTGATTATTACAATATCTTTCAATCATTTTCTTCTCACGTTTCTTTCACGAAAGTTGTAGGAAATTCAACAAGCTTTCGAACCATACCTTTTAGAGCTTCTAATTCCAAGTATACAGATCAGAACAACCCAAAAACCAGAGACTTATCGGATTTGACAGCAAACTTCTTTCTTTTGCCTTCCTCTTAACAAAACAGTAACTTAACATAAGAATTTGCTCGAGCTTCCTT
Organism: Trichosanthes cucumerina; assembly: GCA_036507285.1. Taxonomy (NCBI): domain Eukaryota; kingdom Viridiplantae; phylum Streptophyta; class Magnoliopsida; order Cucurbitales; family Cucurbitaceae; genus Trichosanthes; species Trichosanthes cucumerina. The sequence continues at coordinate 66,141,282 of CM071836.1, read as the reverse complement.
CATAAACTTTGTTAAAAATGAGTTAGCTTTCAAGAAAACTAAGCCTCAGCTCTTACCTCTTCCTGTGGAGCTTGAGAAGATTAAAACATCAGAACTGGTCTGAGTTGATCACCTTGCTGCAGTAAAAATTCCCTTGAGTTCTTCTCCTTTCTTCTGCAACTCCAGCTCCAAAATCACGAAAAATGGATTTCTTCTTCTTCCTTTCTCCTTCTCCCACGAAGCTTCAGCTTTGGAATGTAAAGATAAAGAAGAAAATGGAGAGAAGATAAAGCAAACGGTGGAAAAGGTAACATTTTGTCTTTTTCCCTTTTTGCTTTTTGCTTTTTCTTTTCTTTTTCCTTTTCTTTTTCTTTCCTTTATCCCTTTCTTTCTTTTCTTTTCTTTTCTTTTTCAAAACAAAACCAAAACCAAACATTTCCTTCATTTTCTTTATTCCTTTTGTTTTATTTTTTTTTCTTTTCTTTCTTGATTTCCAAAGAATGATCTCGAGTTTATAGATAAGTAGCTCTGTCTAATGAGGGTTCTGGCTAGGTTGGGGTATTTAAGCTTTCGAAAACGGAACACCCCTACCTTGGAACCGACTTGGGAGTAAATTTGGTCCAGAGATTTATAGGTTATATTTATTTTGAGTGACGTTTATTAAAATGTTAATAAACAATAAACCTAAGTTTATTAAATGATTTACAGACTTAGGTAAGTCCAATATTTTGTAGACTTAGGTAAATTATAGTCAGATTTATCTAGGTCATCCTGATAATTCTAAAGTACCTAGTGGGAGGAAATATGTATATATGATACATTAATTTCCACCTACGTATCTCCGTTAAGTTCACACCGTGATATCCATACTCGGCCTCATTGCGCATGGTGTTTGTATTGGTCAAAAGCAAGGTGAATGGAGACAGTGCTTATAATGAGTGAGAGCAGGACTTGTGCAAACGGGTCCAATGGTCTCTTATATTGGTTTGCGCCGTGAGATTCTTATTATTCGGCTACTTGTTTCGCCTGGACCAGACAATCCCTTCCGAGGGCCTGATCATAGGAGTCGGAACATAGCGAACTCCCGAAAGGGATAGGGTTGCCTTAGTTTGTTTTTCAACTTAGTCCTCCCTTCGGCATATTTTGTTGAATCGAAACTCTACGATCTAAAGTTAGAGGGTGACACTCACAGGATACATTAAAATTTTATGGAACCAGACCAAAAATTGTAGCTAGAACCTATACGTAAGAAGAGTGATTCGACCACCCTTCAGTGGCGGTCATTCTAAACCTGTGGGGTATCATTGCAAATTAATTGACCTAGGGATCATAGATTAATTTTTTTAAAACATGATTGGATTAAAGATAAGTTTATGTGCGATAGTAATATAAGTTTTTCTTATCTTTCAGCAAAATATCGAGTTCGACTATTTCATTTATGGCTGTCGAAAAACACATAGGGAACAATTACCAGACATGGAAAAACAACATTAACAATGTTTTAGTTGTGGACGACCTAAAGTTCGTACTCACTGAGGACAGTGGTCAGGTGTCAGGCCCGACTGCATCACGAAGTGTTAGTGACACATTCGATAGATGGACGAAGGCCAATGACAAGGCCAAGGTTTACATCTTAGCCAGTATATCTGATATATTGGTTAAGAAGCATGATAACATGGTCACCGCTGAGGACATCATTGCATTGTTGCAGGACATGTTTGGGCAACAATTCTTTCAAGTCAGGCACGATGCATTCAAGCACATTTTCAATGCTAGAATGAGGGACGGGGCGTCTGTCATGGAACTTGTTCTCGTCATGATTGTCAACTTCAATATGGCGGAGATGAATAGAGCCTCTATCGATTAGTCGAGTCAGGTAAACATTATGCTGGAAACTCTACCTGATAGTTTCCTACAATTTGTAGCAACGCGGTTATAAAAAAGCTTAGCTACACCCTAACCACCCTGCTCAACGTTCTACAGAACTCGCAGTCTCTGATGAAAGCAAGGCCATAGGAGGGTTAGGAAAATTTTGCCCAACAGTCTTTTCGCAGAGGTTCCTCCTCGGGGACCAAATTTATAGCCTCGTCTTCTTCAGGCCCCAAAGGGAAAAAGAAGAATATGAAAAAGGAGGCCAAAGGGAAACAAGCTGACCGTGCTGCTGCCCAGAAGAGCAGACGGTGCAAAAAAAGGAAAATGTGTTTCTACTGCAACGTAGATGGGCAGTGGAAGCGTAACTGCCCTAAATACCTGACTGATAAGAAGAAAGAAGGTAAATATGATTTTCTTTATGTTGAAACCTGTTTAGTGGAGAGTGATAACTCAACCTGGATATTAGATTCAGGGGCGATTAACAACGTTTGTTCTTCTTTTCATGGAATTAGTTCCTAGCAACAACTCCATGAATGAGAGATAACAATCAGAGTTGGTAATCTGGATGTTGTCTCATCTATAGCAGTGGGCACTATAGAGCTGTTGTTTGGCAAGAAAACACTGTTATTAGATAACATGTATGTAGTTCTAGGGTTTACTGGAAACCTTATTTATATTTCTTGTCTTGTCAAACAATGTATTTAAATTTATTTTCAATTCAATAAAGTGTTTATTTCGTTGAAAGGTATTGATTTATGTGTTGTTGTATTTGAGAACAATTTGTATGTTTTAAGGCCTAATTCAGTTAAAATGGGTTTAAACACTGAATTATTTAAAACAACAAATACGAGAACTAATAAAATACAAAGAGATTCTCCTAAAAAAAATTCCCATCATTGGCATCTAAGGTTAGGTGATATAAATCTGAATAAGATTGAGAGATTAGTGAAGAACGAACTTCTAAGTGAGTTAGAAGACAGTCATTTACATGTATGTGAATCTTGCCTTCACGACAAAATGACCAAACGACCTTTTTGTGGAAAAAGTTATAGAGCCAAAGAACCATTGGAGCTTATACAATCAGACCTTTGTTGTCCGATGTGTGTTAAAGCCCGAGGTGGGTATGAATATTTCATTTCTTACATAGACGATTATTCAATATATGGATACATTTACCTAATGCATCACAAATATGAGGCATTTTAAAAGTTTAAGGAATTTAAAACTAAGGTTGGGAACCTTTTAGGTAAATCCATCAAAACAATTCGATCTAATCGAGGTAGAGAGTATATGGACCTTAGATTCTAGGACTATATGATAAAACATAGAATAACGTCCCAACTCCCAGCCCCTGGAATGCCACAACAAAATGGTGTATCGAGAAAGAGAAACAGAACCCTGTTGGACATGGTTCGATCGATGATGAGTTATGCTCATCTCCCTGACTTGTTTTGGGGTTATGAAGTAGAGACTGCAGTATACATTTTGAACAGCGTTTCTTCGATTTTTTTTTTTGACACACCTCACGAACTTTGGAAAGGACGTAAAGGAAGTTTATGCCATTTCAAAATTTGGGGATGTCCATCCCATGTGCTAGTGATAAACCCGAAAAATTGGAACCTTGTTCAAAATCATGCCTATTTGTTGGCTACCCTAAACAAACGAGAGGGGGTCTATTTGACGATCCTAAGGAAAATACGGTGCTAGCGTCGACAAATGCCACTTTTCTTCAGGAGGATCACATTAGGGATCACAAACCTAATGAAGGGATTTTGAATTCCCACAGCGGAAGACGTTGTGAAACGTCGTTGATCCGTTGTGTAAAACGTGTCTTAAAATTGATTCTATCTCATAGATCCTAGGCTAAACATGTAAATTAGGAGAAGAAAACAGTAAGGAACTATAAGATACTTACTTGTTAAAGAACTCTTCTTCAACGTTTTTCTCCTCCGGTCACGATCTCTCTCGATCCAACGATCTCCTCGAACACGAACCACGATCCGAACAGGGAGACACCTCCAAAGGGTCTTCTCGGTTGTTCTCGGGAGGTTGAGGGAGAGTAGGTGAGACTCCCTTTGGTTTTTGGTGAGGAGAATTTTTAGAGAGAATGAGAGAAAGTCACTTGCTCTTTTTGGATCAAAATCCAAAAAATGGCAAAAATACATGCCAAAGGCTTCTTGCAAAGCCTATAAATACTATTGTGTGATGGAGTTAAAACCTCCACCAAATCACAATTTTACCACAAGCATATAATATAAAAATCACATTTGCATATTATATAATATAAGGTATCTCATACCTTATTATACAAATCTCATTTGCATAAATGTTGAATTATAAATTGAATCACATTCAATTTAATTTCTCTCAATTCAATTTCTCCAATTAGCACTAATTAATCAATTAGGCTATACTATAGTTTATTATGAATCGCATTCACATCGAACTATATATTATGTCATCTATATCTCATATAAATGACATAAATACCCAAATAATGAATTTGACCATTTCAAATTCACACAAAACTGTAAACAATACCCAAATAATGAATTTGAACATTTCAAATTCACACCAAACTGTAAACTCTCAATTTGTCCAATTTGAGCCAACCGAGGGACCTAATGGACCTACACGTGACGAGCTCCAATGATCCGAGACTAACCTGTCAAACTCTTTGCCCCGGTTATTCACCATTCATTAGCTACGGTAACACTCCACTAAAGCCCGTGAATCGCACTCATCATCACCAGTAGGACAAGTTGTGTCCATCGATATAACCAATACCCATGAGTCGACCCTTCACAGGTTGTTCGTAGTCACAGCTTGGTCAAATTATCCTTTTACCCCTGTGTCTACCTCTTGCTCCTTAAGTCTCACTGCTCCTTTAATGAACAACTACGTTGCATGGTCCAACCATAAACAACAACTCTCTCAGGCCAATGAGAGAGTGGGGCCCCGTTGTTCAAGCCCCGGAGACAGCATTTAAGGGAATAACCCCTCTACTTTCCCTAAGTCGGGAATGAGTGAATTCCTTCTTGCGTAGTCAAGTTTCCAGCTCCCCACGTGGTCCTGCCCCTAAGAAGATAGGCATATAGGCCGAGCAACAGTGGCCACCCTCACCCGTACTAGTCAAAGGACAGACCCCGCAGACAGCAGTTCGTGACACGCTCAGGATTAACGTCGAGTCACTAATGGTCATCTACGAATTTATTAGCTCTATACTCACATTAACGGTGTTACATCGATGAAGTCTAATAATTCACGGTCCGATCTTTGTACAATCTCATTGCACCTGAAATGCCCCCACTCGCATGTCAACCACATGAACGAGTCAGATCACCTCGTTTGTATCTAATACAAAGCAGGTCACATTCACCATCTATCCAGGATTAGGTCTCCAACCCTATCCATATACTGTAGACCATTTGGGTCATTAACTCGAACGTGATCTTCCTTGTGTGTCCACTACACACCGTTCCAGTTCTTAGTTCTCTCATAATGCAATGACCCTGGAGCTTAGTTTATTGGATTAAGTTTATGAAAAATGCGAGACACAAAGTTTAAATAAATAACTCTTATTTATTACACAATGTTGAAATAAATAACTCTTATTCATTTACAACTTGGAATATTACAAACTACACGAGATGAGGACATACATCCCAACAAACTCCCACTTGGACTAAGCTAGTGGAGTACTTGATACATTTCTCAAATGTACAGTAAAGTAATACAATAAAGTAATACAATAAACTAGGGCATTGAATACCCCTTTACAATACTCCCACTTGCCCTAGTCAGGAAGCACTCGAAGCCTAGACTCTCAAGGTGACCCTCAAACACCTTAGCCCGTTAGGGCCTTTGTAAATGGATCAGCAACGTTGTGCTCAGGAAGCTATCTGCGTGGATCCACGCCTCCACGGTGCACAATCTCCCATATCAAGTGATACTTACGCTCTATATGCTTGTCCCTTTTATGACTTGAGGTTCTCTCGAGTTGGCTCTTGCACCACTGTGGTCACAAAACAGTGTGATTGGCAAGTTCATATTTGGAACAACTTCCAAATCCGTCATGAACTTCCTGAGCCAAACAGCTTCCTTTGCAGCTTCACAAGCCGCAACATACTCGGCTTCCATCGTGGAATCAGCGATGCATCCTCGCTGATGCTTCACCACACTCTGACTCCTCCATTCGAATGAAGGCCGACCGCGCGAAGTGGATTTCCTAGAATCCTTATCCGTCTTAAAGTCAGAATCTGTGTATCCCGTAAGGATCAAATCCCCACTCCCATACACAAGGTTGTAGTTCCTTGTTCTCCTAAGATACTTGAGGATTTCCTGTACGGTTGTCCAGTGATCAAATCCTGGATTGGATTGATACCTACTGACAATCACAACTGCATAACAGATGTCGGGCCTAGTACACAACATGGTATACATCAGGCTCCCTATAGATGAAGCATAGGGGATTCGTCTCATATCCTCAACCTCTTGAGGCGTCTTAGGACATTGATCCTTAGACAGGTGAACCCCATGCCTGAAAGGCAGCAAGCCCTTCTTGGAGTTATAAACTTATACCTAGACAACATCTTGTCAATATAAGATGCCTGAGACATGGCTAGCGTTCTATTCTTCCGGTTTCAGACTATCTGGATACCTAGAACATACTCTGCCTCTCCCAAATCTTTCATTTGGAAATGCGAAGCCAACCATTCCTTAATGTCAGTAAGAAATCCTACCTCATTCCCAATGAGAAGGATATCATCCACATACAATATAAGAAATGCGACAATTTTGTCGACGATTTTCTTGTAGACAAAAGGCTCGTCAACATTTTGATCAAAGCCATAAGATTTGATCGCCTCATCAAACCTTATATTCCAAGACCTCGAGGCTTGTTTCAGTCCATAAATAGACCTTTGAAGCCGACAAACTTTTTGCTCTTGGCCTTGGGCAATGAACCCCTTGGGTTGGTCCTTGTAGATGGTCTCGTCAAGGTTGCCATTCAGAAAGGCAGTCTTGAAATCCATCTGCCATACCTCATAGTCATAATATGCAACAATGGCCAGAAGGATTCTAATCGACTTTACCATGACAACAGGTGAAAAGGTTTCCTCATAGTCAACCCCTTCCACCTGGGTAAAACCCTTTGCCACTAGTCGAGCTTTGAAGGTCTGCACCTTTTCATCTACGCCACGTTTATGCTTGTAGATCAACTTGCAACCAATAGTTTAACCCCATCTGGTTGGTCCACAAGCTCCCAGACGGAATTGAAGTACATCGACTCCATTTCCTGGTCCATAGCTTTAATCCATTCGTCTTTGTCAACGTTTGCCATTGCCTGATCATAGGTCAATGGATCATCGCAGTCATCATCAGGAGTGACAACTTGGATTTCAGCTAAACCCAGGTAACGTTCAGGCTATCTCACAGCCCTCCCACTACGTCGAGGCATTCCCAACTCTTGGGAACGGACTTGACTCGACGAGCTAAAATCAACAACACTTGTTGACGTACTGGCACCATCAGCAACTCTTGCTGATGAACTGTCCATTTCATTCAACACAATCTTACTCCTTGGTAAGTGTTCCCTGATGTGGTCTTCCTCAAGGAAAGTGGCGTTTGTCGACACAAGCACCCTATTATCCTTAGGATCGTAAAAGTAACCACCTCTAGTCTCTTTTGGGTAACCTGCAAAGAGGCACAACTTTGAATTGGGTTCCAACTTTTTCGAGTTTGACACCAACACATGGGTCGGGCATCCCCAAATTTTGAAATGACGTAAACTGGTTTTACGACCATTCGAGAGTTCGAAAGGTGTTTCACAAACACTTTTCAACGGAACTGTGTTCAAAATGTAAACCGCAATCTCCACTACGTAACCCCAAAAAGAATCAGGGAGACGAGGAAAGCTCATCATCGACCGAACCATGTCCAAAAAGGTTCTGTTTCTCCTCTCCGATACACCATTCTTCTGTGGCATACCAGGTGCTGAGAGTTGGGACGTAATTCCATGTTCTATCATATAGTCTTGGAATTCAGTGTCTATATACTCTCCAGCTCGATCCGATCGAAGTGTTTTAAGCGATTTACCTAAGAGGTTCTCAACCTCAGTCTTGTACTCCTTGAAAAGAGTCTTGTACTCCTTGAACTTTTCAAGAGTTTCAGACTTCTTGTGCATTAGGTAAATATACCCATATCTGGAGTAATCGTCTATGAAAGACACGAAATACTCATAACCGCCCCGAGCTTTAACATTCATCGGACCACAGAGGTCAGAATGTACTATTTTAAGAATTCACAGAATACACAACGTAGAGCAACGATTGACTCTGATACCATTTGAAGGGATTTTGAATTCCCGCAGCGGAAGACGTTGTGAAACGTCGTTGATCCGTTGTGTAAAACGTGTCTTAAACTTGAATCTATCTCATAGATGCTAGGCTAAACATGCAAAATAGGAGAAGAAAACAGTAAGGAACTATAAGATACATACTTGTTGAAGAACTCTTCTTCAACGCTTTTCTCCTCCGGTCACGATCTCTCTCGATCCAACGATCTCCTCGAACACGAACCACGATCCGAACAGGGAGACACCTCCAAAGGGTCTTCTCGATTGTTCTCGGGAGGTTGAGGGAGAGTAGGTGGGACTCCCTTTTGTTTTGGGTGAGGAGAAGTTTTAGAGGGAATTAGAGAAAGTCACTTGCTCTTTTTGGATCAAAATCCCAAAAATGTAAAAAATACATGCCAAAGGCTTCTTGCAAAGCCTTTAAATACTATTGTGTAATGGAGTTAAAACTTCCACCAAATCACAATTTTACCACAACCATATAATATACAAATCACATTTGCATATTATATAATATAAGGTATCTCATACCTTATTATACAAATCTCATTCGCATAAATGTGGAATTATAAATTGAATCACATTCAATTTGATTTCTCTCAATTCAATTTCTCCAATTAGCACTAATTAATCAATTACGCTATACTATAGTTTATTATGAATCTCATTTACATCAAACTATATATTATGTCATTTATATCTCATATAAATGACATAAATACCCAAATAATGAATTTGAACACTTCAAATTCACACCAAACTAAGAAACCCTCAATTTGTCCAATTTGAGCCAACCGAGGACCTAATGGACCTACACTCGACGAGCTCCAATGAATCGAGACTAACTTTGTCAAACTCTTTGACCCGGTTATTCAACATTCATTAGCTACGGTAACACTCCACTAAATCCATGCAATTGCACTCTCATCATCAGTAGGACAAGTTGTATCCATCGATATAACCAATACCCATGAGTCGACCCTTCACAGGTTATTCGTAGTCACAGCTGGGTCAAATTACCGTTTTACCCCTGTGTCCACCTCTTGCTCCTTAAGTCTCACTGCTCCTCTAATGAACAACTACGTTGCATGGTCCAACCATAAACAACAACCCTCTCATGCCAATGAGAGAGTGGGGCCCCGTTGTTCAAGCCTGGAGACAGCACTTAAGGGAACAACCCCTCTACTTTCCCTAAGTCGGGAATGAGTGAATTCCTTCTTGCGTAGTCATGTTTCCAGCTCCCCACGTGGTCCTGCCCCTGAGAAGATAGGCATATTGGCCGAGCAACAGGGGCCACCCTCACCCGTACTAGTCAAAGGACAGACCCCCACAGACAGAAGTTCGTGACACGCTCACGATTAACGTCGAGTCACTAATGGTCATCTACGAATTTATTAGCTCTATACTGTTAACGGTGTTACATCAGTAAGTCTAATAATTCATGGTCCGTTCTTGTACAATCTCATTGCACAGAATGCCCCCACTCGCATGTCAACCACATGAACGAGTCAGATCACCTCGTTTGTATCTAATACAAAGCAGGTCACATTCATAATGTATCCAGGATTAGGTCTCCAACCCTATCCATATACTGTAGACCATTTGGGTCATTAACTCGAACGTGATCTTCCTTGTGTGTCTACTACACACCGTTCAAGTTCTTAGTTCTCTCATAATGCAATGACCCTGGAGCTTAGTTTATTGGATTAAGTTTATGAAAAATGCGAGACACAAAGTTTAAATAAATAAGTCTTATTTATTACACAATGTTGAAATAAATAACTCTTATTCATTTACAACTTGGAATATTACAAACTACACGAGATGAGGACATACATCCCAACAAACTCCCACTTGGACTAAGCTAGTGGAGTACTTGATACATTTCTCAAATGTACAGTAAAGTAATACAATAAAGTAATACAATAAACTAGGGCATTGAATACCCCTTTACAATACTCCCACTTGCCCTAGTCAGGAAGCACTCGAAGACCTAGACTCTCTAGGTGACCCTCAAACACCTTAGCCGTTAGGGCCTTTGTAAATGGATCAGCAACGTTGTGCTCCGAAGCTATCTGCGTGACTGTCACGTCTCCACGGTGCACAATCTCCCATATCAAGTGATACTTACGCTCTATATGCTTGTCCCTTTTATGACTTCGAGGTTCTCTCGAGTTGGCTACTGCACCACTGTGGTCACAAAACAGTGTGATTGGCAAGTTCATATTTGGAACAACTTCCAAATCCGTCATGAACTTTCTGAGCCAAACAGCTTCCTTTGCAGCTTCACAAGCCGCAACATACTCGGCTTCCATCGTGGAATCGATGCATCCTCCTTGATGCTTCGCCACACTCTGACTCCTCCATTCGAATGAAGGTGACCAAAGTGGATTTCCTAGAATCCTTATCGTTCTTAAAGTCAGAATCTGTGTATCCCGTAAGGATCAAATCCCCACTCCCATACACAAGGCTGTAGTTCCTTGTTCTCCTAAGATACTTGAGGATTTCCTTTACGGTTGTCCAGTGATCAAATCCTGGATTGGATTGATACCTACTGACAATCACAGCTGCATAACAAATGTCGGGCCTAGTACACAACATGGTATACATCAAGCTCCGTATAGATGAAGCATAGGGGATTCGTCTCATATCCTCAACCTCTTGAGGCGTCTTAGGACATTGATCCTTAGACAGGTGAACCCCATGCCTGAAAGGCAGCAAGCCCTTCTTGGAGTTCTACATCTTATACCTAGACAACATCTTGTCAATATAAGATGCCTGAGACATGGCTAGCGTTCTGTTCTTCCGGTTCAAGACTATCTGGATACCTAGAACATACTGTGCCTCTCCCAAATCTTTCATTTGGAAATGCGAAGCCAACCATTCCTTAATGTCAGTAAGAAATCCTACCTCATTCCCAATGAGAAGGATATCATCCACATACAATATAAGAAATGCGACAGTTTTGTCGACGATTTTCTTGTAGACAAAAGGCTCGTCAACATTTTGATCAAAGCCATATAATTTGATCGCCTCATCAAACCTTATATTCCAAGACCTCGAGGCTTGTTTCAGTCCATAAATAGACCTTTGAAGCCGACAAACTTTTTGCTCTTGGCCTTGGGCAATGAACCCCTTGGGTTGGTCCATGTAGATGGTCTCGTCAAGGTTGCCATTCAGAAAGGCAGTCTTGAAATCCATCTGCCATACCTCATAGTCATAATATGCAACAATGGCCAGAAGGATTCTAATCGACTTTACCATGACAACAGGTGAAAAGGTTTCCTCATAGTCAACCCCTTCCACCTGGGTAAAACCCTTTGCCACTAGTCGAGCTTTGAAGGTCTGCACCTATTCATCTACGCCACGTTTACGCTTGTAGATGAACTTGCAACCAATAGTTTAACCCCATCTGGTTGGTCCACAAGCTCCCAGACGGAATTGAAGTACATCGACTCCATTTCCTTGTCCATAGCTTTAATCCATTCGTCTTTGTCAACGTCTGCCATTGCCTGATCATAGGTCAATGGATCATCGCAGTCATCATCAGGAGTGACAACTTGGGTTTCAGCTAAACCCAGGTAACGTTCAGGCTGTCTCACAGCCCTCCCACTACGTCGAGGCATTCCCAACTGTTGGGAACGGACTTGACAAGACGAGCTAAAATCAACAACACTTGTTGACGTACTAGCACCATCAGCAACTCTTGCTGATGAACTGTCCATTTCATTCAACACAATCTTACTCCTTGGTAAGTGTTCCCTGATGTGGTCTTCTTCAAGGAAAATGGCGTTTGTCGACACAAGCACCCTATTATCCTTAGGATCGTAAAAGTAACCACCTCTAGTCTCTTTTCGGTAACCTACAAAGAGGCACAACTTTGAATGGGGTTCCAACTTTTTCGAGTTTGACACCAACACATGGGTCGGGCATCCCCAAATTCTGAAATGACGTAAACTGGTTTTACGACCATTCCAGAGTTCGGAAGGTGTTTCACAAACACTTTTCGACGAAACTGTGTTCAAAATGTAAACCGCAGTCTCCACTACGTAACCCCAAAAAGAATCAAGGAGACGAGGAAAGCTCATCATCGACCGAACCATGTCCAACAAGGTTCTGTTTCCCCTCTCCGATACACCATTCTTCTGTGGCATACCAGGCGCTGAGAGTTGGGACGTAATTCCATGTTCTATCATATAGTCTTGGAATTCAGTGTCTATATACTCTCCACCTCTATCCGATCGAAGTGTTTTAAGCGATTTACCTAAGAGGTTCTCAACCTCAGTCTTGTACTCCTTGAAAAGAGTCTTGTACTCCTTGAACTTTTCAAGAGTTTCAGACTTCTTGTGCATTAGGTAAATATACCCATATCTGGAGTAATCGTCTATGAAAGACACGAAATACTCATAACCGCCCCGAGCTTTAACATGCATCGGACCACAGAGGTCAGAATGTACTATTTTAAGAATTCACAGAATACACAACGAAGAGCAACGATGGACTCTGATACCATTTGAAGGGATTTTGAATTTCCGCAGCGGAAGACGTTGTGAAACGTCGTTGATCCGTTGTGTAAAACGTGTCTTAAAATTGAATCTATCTCATAGATGCTAGGCTAAACATGCAAAATAGGAGAAGAAAACAGTAAGGAACTATAAGATACTTACTTGTTGAAGAACTCTTCTTCAACGCTTTTCTCCTCCGGTCACGATCTCTCTCGATCCAACGATCTCCTCGAACACGAACCACGATCCGAACAGGAAGACACCTCCAAAGGGTCTTCTCGATTGTTCTCGGGAGGTTGAGGGAGAGTAGGTGGGACTCCCTTTTGTTTTGGGTGAGGAGAAGTTTTAGAGAGAATGAGAGAAAGTTACTTGCTCTTTTTGGATCAAAATCCCAAAAATGTAAAAAATACATGCCAAAGGCTTCTTGCAAAGCCTTTAAATACTATTGTGTAATGGAGTTAAAACCTCCACCAAATCACAATTTTACCTCAACCATATAATATACAAATCACATTTGCATATTATATAATATAAGGTATCTCATACCTTATTATACAAATCTGATTCGCATAAATGTGGAATTATAAATTGAATCACATTCAATTTGATTTCTCTCAATTAAATTTCTCCAACTAGCACTAATTAATAAATTAGGCTATACTATAGTTTATTATGAATCTCATTTACATCAAACTATATATTATGTCATTTATATCTCATATAAATGACATAAATACCCAAATAATGAATTTGAACACTTCAAATTCACACCAAACTGTAAACCCTTAATTTGTCCCATTTGAGCCAATCGAGGGACCTAATGGACCTACACGTGAAGAGCTCCAATGATCCGAGACTAACCTGTCAAACTCTTTGACCCGGTTATTCAACATTCATTAGCTACGGTAACACTCCACTAAATTCCGCAGCTGCACTCTCATCACTGTAGGACAAGTTGTGTCCATCGATATAACCAATACCCATGAGTCGACCCTTTACAGGTTATTCGTAGTCACAGTTGGGTCAAATTACCGTTTTACCCCTGTGTCCACCTCTTGCTCCTTATGTCCCACTGCTCCTCTAATGAACAACTATGTTGCATGGTCCAACCATAAACAACAACCCTCTCAAGCCAATGAGAGAGTGGGGCCCCGTTGTTCAAGCCTGGAGACAGCACTTAAGGGAACAACCCCTCTACTTTCCCTAAGTCGGGAACGACTGAATTCCTTCTTGCGTAGTCAAGTTCTCAACTCCCCACGTGGTCCTGTCTCTGAGAAGATAGGCATATTGGGCGAGCAACAGTGGCCACCCTCACCCGTACTAGTCAAAGGACAAAGCCCCGCAGACAGAAGTCCGTGACACGCTCCGGATTAAGGTCGAGTCACTAATGGTCATCTACGAATTTATTAGCTCTATACACATTAGCGATTGTTTACATCGGTATGTCTAATAATTCACGGTCCATCTTGTACAATCTCATTGCACAGATGCCTCCACTCGCATGTCAACCACATGAACGAGTCAGATCACCTCGTTTGTATCTAATACAAAGCGGGTCGCATCCACAGTGTATCCAGGATTAGGTCTCCAACCCTATCCATATACTGTAGACCATTTGGGTCATTAACTCGAACGTGATCTTCCCTGTGTGTCCACTACACACCGTTCAAGTTCTTAGTTCTCTCATAATGCAATGACCCCGGAGCTTAGTTTATTGGATTAAGTTTATGAAAATGCGAGACACAAAGTTTAAATAAATAACTCTTATTTATTACACAATGTTGAAATAAATAGCTCTTATTCATTTACAACTTGGAATATTACAAACTACACGAGATGAGGACGTACATCCCAACACCTAAAAGTAAAACCGTGTTAAAAGAATTAACAGTATGACAGTAAAGGTTACTGATACTGCTAGGAAGCCAACAAAAGTTCTTGACCCTAGCCCGTCAAGTCAAAATTGTAAATCTCAAGAGTTGCGAGTGCCTAGACGTAGTGGGAGGTGGTGTGGTTTGTGCCGTAAAACTCGTAGTTTGTATTTTTTTGTTCTAATTATTGTAATAAAGTGTTATTTTTTCAATAAAGAGTTATTGTTTGTCATTTACGATATTGTCACTGTGTTAACCCTAAATCCAATAAACTAAACATCCAAGGTTGTAAAATGTATCTTGAACTGAATGTACTGTACATATAAAGGATATCGGTTCGAGATACAACCTAAAGGGTCTATAGTAAGGGGATAAGGTTTGGATACATTACCCTGGTAAAACTATGGATGTGGCCCACTTTGTATATGTTACAAACACTGTGATCCTACGTGTTCGTGTAGATGACATGTGAGTGGGGATATCCTATGTAATGGGATTACACAAGAGCTGACTACGAAATAGTAACCACTAAATGTAACTCCATTGACTAGCTAGGTTTCTATTTCATTAGGATGACTTAAGCAACTTGATCTCAATCCTGAGCAGGTTACGAACTCTTGTTTGCGAGGGATTGTCCTTTGAGTAGTATGGGTGAGAGTGGCAAGATTCGCCGACTCAATATGCCTACCTTCTTGTGTTGGGATTTGTGCCCTAAAACTCGTAATTTGTAATTATGTTCTAATTAATGTAATAAAGTGTTATTATTTCAATAAAGTGTTATAGTTCGTTATTTACGAGTTTGCCTTTATTTAAACCCTAAATCCAATAAACTAAACATCCAAAAATGTTAAATGAATCTTTAACTGAATGTAATGTACATAAAAAGGATCTCGGTTCGAGATACAACCTAAAAGGTCTATAGTTAGGGGATAAGGTTTGGGTACCTTACCCTTGTTAAACTATGGATGTGGCCCACTTTGTATTTGATACAAACACTGTGATCCTAACGTGTTCGTGTAAATGACATGTGAGTGGGGATATCCTATGTAATGAGATTACATAAGACCGGACCACGAAATAGTAATCTCTAGTTGTAACTCCGTTGACTAGTTAGGTTTCTATTTCACTAGGATGACCTAGGAATCTTGATCTGAATCCTGAGCAGGTTATGAACTCCTGTTCGCGAAGGATTGTCCTTTGACTAGTATGGGTGAGAGTGGCCAGATTCGCCGACTCAATATACCTACCTTCTTGGAGACAAGACCGAGTGAGCAGCTGGGAACTTAACTTAGCAAGATGGAAGTCACTCCTTCCCGCCTACTAGGGTAAGTAGAGGAATGTTCCCTTAAGTGGTGTCTCCGGGACTTGAACAAAGGGCTCGACCCTCTCATTGGCCCGAGAGGGACTCTGTTTGTTTGTAGGACCACAAACAAATTGTTAATTAGAGGAACACTGGTACTTAAGGCACGAGATGTAACCCAGGGGTAAAACATTAATTTGACCCAATTGGTGTTACGAACATTCGTGAAGGATTGACTTGCTGTTATTGGTTAATATCAATGGACAAATAAATATATATGTAGTGAGAAGAGTGCAGTTGCGAGACTTTAGTGGAGTGTTCCCGCAGTTAACGAATGTTATTGGGAGGTTAATAAGATTAACCGAGCAATCTCGTATCGTTGGAGCTTCTGATCTGTAGGTCCATTAGGTCCACCTTCTAGCTCGTAAAGGGTTCTTAGATCATTTGAATTTGAAATGTTCAAATTCACTAGGGAATATATTTAATGTATTTGGTTACGATATAATATATTGTTTTGGAACTATATATTATAAATTTAATGTGAATATGATTCATATTAAATTATGTGAGAGAATTAAATAATTGAAAGAGTTCAATTTAAATGTGAATGTGATTCATATTTAAAAACTATAGGTTAAATTTAATGTACATTAGATGTGCATTAAACTATAGGATAGAGGGATAATTCATTAAATGTGTTTTAATGTAAATTAAATATAAGATATTTAATACATATTTTGATTATTTAATTAATATGATTAATTAAATAAGGAACGTGTCAGGAGGACACGTTCCCCCTTCAATTGACAGAAGGCAAAAATCGAGGGTGTGATGGGAGAGGAGGAGCAACATGAGTCACCACAGCGCCCTGCCCCACACGAGTACCGGGATCTGGTTCAGGCCATGGGTAGACTCGAGCAGCGATTCGACCAGCATGAGACTCAGAGTCGTAGGGAGGAGCGTCGGATCATGAGACATCTGCAGTATAGTGAGGCCTCTCACCGCCACCTTTATGACTGTCTCCGGCACATTCATGGTGCAGATCCTTCATTCCGGGGCCCTATGCCTCCTTACGCCTCTTCTGACGTGGAATGAGACTTTTTCATGTTTAGGGCAGTACAGTTCTTTTCTCTCCCCCGTTGTTTCTTTAGATGATTTGGATGTTATTTTCTTATCTGTATTTGCACATTGAGGACAATGTTGTTCTCAAGTTTGGGGGTGATTGTATGACTTTTAATCACTGTTTATTGCATGAGATTTATCTGACTCCATTCCATTTCCATCATATTCTTTTCTGCTGTGTGTTTTTGGTGCATTTGATCGATTTCAGGTTAATGGAATGGACTACCCTTTGTAAGTTTTTCCTACTTTGACTATGATAACCACTAATGAAATTTAATTGAGAATTGTGAATAATGTTCATCAGCCTAGAGAACTTGATTAAATTCCAATTTTAGGATGTTTAAAATTGATTAGAGAATTCCACGAACCTAATTGCACTTAGCCAATCTCGAAAAGGTCCTGAATGCTTAGGGCAAGTTTATTTTGTCCATAAAATCGTTGTCACCTCGATAGGCTTAGGAACTAATGAAAGAGCAAGTTTGCTTAATTGAAAATTATACTTTTTTTAAAAGTTTTTCCACTAAAAAAAAAAAGCAAAAAAAAAATAATGTGTTAAATAAGAGGGTACTCCAACATCCTAAGTATTGTGACCAATACTTGTCTTTTGAAGGATTAAACTTAGGATGCAAGTAGTCTTTGACAATCTGTATGGTATCTGTGCTCGTAGTCAGCTATTTTCACCACAAAGTGTTAATATGTTGGAGCGAAGGCATAGACGACTGAAGGATTCCCTCCAAAAAAAAATAATAATAAAGTTAAAGTTTAGGGGTGAAAGAAAAACAGTGATAAAAGGTAAAAATTTTCTGATTATGTAAATGAGCTGAAGATTTGGAGCCTAGGGCCAGTGTAGAGGGAAAATGAATAGAGGACTCAATAAGGTTATCTTGGGCTTATAAGGACTAAACTGGAAAAGGCTATCACACACCCACTCAAGGAATAATTTGATTTAATTTTAAAATCTTATTATGTAGTTTTTAATCAATGTTACCCTTTTGATGAATTTATTCTTCGATTCATACAATTCATGAGGTTTGAGTCTCTAGTATGAAACTTACTCTAATATGATCCGTCTCTTTCTTATTTTTGCTCGAGGTCTAGCAATTGTTTAAGTTTAGGGGTGTTTGATAGCACACAAAATGTGTTATCCATAGGCTTGAATTGTGTTAGTTTTATGATAATTTCAGGGCTTTAATGTATTTAATTTGTTGAAATTCAGGTGAAAGAGCAATATGAGAATTGATGGAGATTTATGGGTGAAAAATGAGCCAAAATTGAGATTCAACGGAAGAAGAAAGGCCAAAACAAGCCATCAAATCTGAGGAGATGGCGTTGCAACGCCATTCAGGGCGTTGCAACGCTCTGTGTGCAGATATTCAACCATAGGAATCCATGTCGATAGCGTTGCAACGCCCAACACGCAGCAGCTACGTCTTGAAGATCCGTGACGATGGCGTTGCAACGCTGCTTCGATAGCTAAAGGCGCGCGAGGGTAGCGGCGTTGCAACGCTACTTCGATAGTTAAACGCGCGCGAGGGTAGCAGCGTTGCAACGCTTCCTGATATTTTCCATATATGAATTATTCGCTAGGGCACGACGTTGCAAAGCCACGTTCCCTTATTTATTATTAAAATAATAATAATAATAATAATAATAATATAATTAAATCAAATTTAATTATTCATTTAAATCATATTTTAATAATACAAATTAAATATCATATATTTAATTTGGATTAAATCTCATTTAATCATATTACCCCTTTAACCTCTAGTTTTAATGTACATCCAGTGCACATTAAATTTTATCCTATAGTTTGCAAATGTTAATCACATTCACATTTAATATAATATTCGAACTCTTTCAAATATTCAATTCTCTCATATGAATCATATTCACATTAAATTTATAATATATAGTTCCAAAACTATATATTATATCGTATCTAAATACATTAAATATATTCCCTAATGAATTTTTACATTTCAAATTCAAATGATCTAAGAGCCCTTTACGAGCTAGAAGGTTGACCCAATGGACCTACAGATCAGAAGCTCCATCGATACGAGATTGTTCGGTTAATCTCATTAACCTCCCAATCAACATTCGTTAACTGCGGGAACACTCCACTAAAGTCCCACAGCTGCATTCTTCTCACTGCAGATATATTTCTGTGTCCATGGATATTGACCAATAACAGCAAGTTAATCCTTCACGAATGTTCGTAACACCAGCTGGGTATAATTACCGTTTTACCCCTGGGTTTCATCTTGTGCCTTATGTACCAACGCTCCTCTAATGAACAATTTGTTTGTGGTCCTACCAACAAACAGAGTCCCTCTCGGGCCAATGAGAGGGTCGGGCCCTTTGTTCAAGTCCCGGAGACACCACTTAAGGGAACATTCCTCTACTTACCCTAGTAGGCGGGATGGAGTGAATTCCATCTTGCTAAGTTAAGTTTCCAACCGCTCACTCGGTCCTTGTCCCCAAGAAGGTAGGCATATCGAGTCGGCGAATCTGGCCACTCTCACCCATACTAGTCAAAGGACAATCCCTCGAGAACAGGAGTTCGTAACCTGCTCAGGATTGAGATCAAGTTTCCTAGGTCATCCTAGTAAAATAGAAGCCTAACTAGTCAACGGAGTTACAGCTTGAGGTTACTATTTCGTGGTCCGGTCTTATGTAATCTCATTACATAGGATATCCCCACTCACATGTCATCTACACGAACACGTTAGGATCACAACGTTTGTATCAAATAGAAAGTGGGCCACATCCATAGTTTTACAAGGGTAAGGTACCCAAACCTTATCCCCCTAACTATATACCCTTTAGGCTGTATCTCGATCCGAGATCCATTTTATGTACATTACATTCAGTTAAAGATTCATTTAACAGCCTTGGATGTTTAGTTTATTGGATTTAGGGTTTAAATAAAGGCAAACTCGTAGATAACGAACAATAACACTTTATTACATTAATTAGAACATAATTACAAACTACGAGTTTTAGGGCACAAATCCCAACAATCATAATCTAAAACAGTGGTTACAGAGATAGACATACAATAAACTAGGGCATCCATATACCAATTATGTATCTCCCACTTGCCCTAGATTAGCCTATGTACATCTCTCGTAGACCAAGACTCTCCAGATGACCCTCGAACACTTTAGTCGTGAGAGTCTTTGTAAACGGATCAACAATGTTGTGCTCCGAAGAAATCTTCGTGACTGTCACATCACCTCGTTGCACTATTTCCCGTATCAGGTGATACCGCACCACTGTCGTCACAGTATAAGGTGATGGGAAATTCCATATTTGGAACAATTTCCAACTCAGTAAGGAATTTCCTTAGCCAAACAGCCTCTTTAGCTGCTTCACAAGCAACGACATGCTCTGCTACCAATTGATGGAGATCTAATTCCCTTGAGCAGTGGAAACAAGTTTGGAATCGTAGTTGCATGCTGGTTTTGGTTGAAAAACAAAAACCAATACATTGAAAATAAACAGAGATAAACATGCCTTCTAATCAAATTAGACATGGAAATTAACATTCAAACATGTTTAGTTTAACAATTAAACTAAAAGGAAGAAAAGTTACCTTTGTAGTTTTTCCTCAGCAGCAACTTCTTGCTCCAAATTGTACAACAACACATGAACCTCAAGCTTCTTTGCTTTTACAAAAGGACACCACCGAAAGAGAGAACCTCCTATTCTCTAAGTGCTTAGAACAATTCCTTTGTGGGAAGGAATGCAGCAATTGGAAGTATTTTGGGAATAGAGAGAGCGAGAGAGAGAGAATTCTTCAATCTGTAGAATTCAATTGAATCGATTCATCTGTCTATCATTCCTGCCCTTCTCACCAGGAGAAGGACACTTCAGTGGGTAACTTCCCACTCCATATCAAGGGGGAGTTGGGGAGTAGTGGGAACGTGTCATCATGATACGTTCCCTAATTAATTAATATAATAATTAATTAACGATTAATTAATTATATTAAATTAAATAACATTTAATTAAAATATGAATTAAATGATTAAATCACATTTAATCATTGTTCCTTTTATTCTATAGTTTAATGTACATCTCATGCACATTAAAATTTAACCTATAGTTTTCAAATATGAATCACATTCACATTTGAACTTAATATTTTAACTCTTTCAAATATTTAATTCTCTCATATAATTTAATATGAATCATATTCACATTAAATTTATAATATATAGTTCCAAAACTATATATTATATCGTATCTATATACAGTAAATTTATTCCCTAATGAATTTGAACATTTCAAATTCAAACGATCTAAGAACCCTTTACGAGCTAGAAGGTGGACCTAATGGACCTATAGATCAGAAGCTCCAACGATATGAGATTACTCGCTTAATCTCATTAACCTCCTAATCAACATTCGTTAACTGCGGGAACAATCCACTAAAGTCCCGCAGCTACACTCTTATCACTGCAGATATATTTCTGTGTCCACGGATATCGGCCAATAACAACAAATCAATCCTTCACGAATGTTCGTAACACCAGCTGGGTCAAAGTACCGTTTTACCCCTGGGTTACATCTTGTACCTTAAGTACCAGTGCTCCTCTAATGAACAATTTGTTTGTGGTCCTACCAACAAACAGAGTCCCTCTCGGGCCAATGAGAGGGTCGGACCCTTTGTTCAAGTCCCGGAGACACCACTTAAGGGAACATTCCTCTGCTTACCCTTGTAGGCGGGAAGGAGTGAATTCCATCTTGCTAAGTTAAGTTCCCAGCCGCTCACTCGGTCTTGTCCCCAAGAACGGAGGCATATTGAGTCGGCGAATTTGGCCACTCTCACCCATACTAGTCAAAGGACAATCCCTCGCGAACAAGAGTTCGTAAACTGCTCAGGATTGAGATAGAGTTGCCTAGGTCATCATAGTGAAATAGAAACCTAACTAGTCAACGGAGTTACACCTAATGGTTACTATTTCGCGGTCCGGTCTTATGTAATCTCATTACATAGGATATCGACACTCACATGTCATCTACAAGAACACGTTAGGATCATAGTGTTTGTATCATATACTAAGTTGGCCACATCCATATTTTACCAGGGTAAGGTACCCAAAGCGTATTCCTTAACTTTAGACCCTTTAGGTTGTATCTCGAATCGAGATCTTTTATATGTATACTACATTCAGTTAAAGATACATTTTACAACCTTGGATGTTTAGTTTATTGGATTTAGGGTTAAAACAAAGGCAATTTCGTAGAAAATGACCAATAACGCTTTATTGAAGTAATAAGAGTTTATTACATTAATTAGAACAAAAATACAAACTACGAGTTTTAGGGCACAAACCCCAACATAAATATGATTTAAGCTTGATTAAATATAAGATATTTAATATGATTTATTAAATTTTATTTAATTAATATAATAAATTAAATTACTTAATTTTATTTAATTTTAATATTAAATAAATGGGAACGTGTCAGGAGGACACGTTCCCCACTTCCCTCCAACTCCCTAGGAAGTGAACCCTCGTTTAATTCTTCTCCTATGGAAAAGAATTGGTTGATCGATCAACTAAGCAATTAGAGAATTGTTGCAAAGTTTCTCTCTCAACTTTTCCCATTTCTATTCCAAAGGTTGGAATCCTTCCCACAAAGGATTGAACCGAAGTTTCTCAGAGGATAGAAGGTTTATCCTGTTTGTTGTGTCCTGCTTGGAGAAGAAGAGAGGAGTTTTAGTTGTTGTTGTGTTGCTGTACAATTTGGAAAATGAAGGTGTTGCTGGGAAATCTGAATCTACAAAGGTAATCTCGATTTTCCTTTAGTTTAGTTATTGTACAGAGCATGTTTGCATAATTGGTTCTATGCTTAACTAGATTAGAATTGTATGCTTATCTCTGTATTTTCCCCAATGTACTGGTATTTGTGTTTAACCAAAATAAACAAGCAATTACGATGTCAAATCACGTTTTTGCTGCTCAAGGAGATCTGATCTCCATCAATTGGTATCAGAGCAATGCTTGTTTTGTTTTGGTTAAAACAAATTTGCATTGGTTAGGTGGGAATTGCATTTTGGTTTGGTGTAAAACTATTTATGAATTTTTTGGCCTTAGTTTCCTTTGATTTGATCAAATTAAATGCAAAGGTCCCTGCATTTTGGCCAATTAAGTACATAATCGAGTCTGTAATCGAGTTGTGAGTCGTTCGGGATAAGTTTCGTGCAATTTGGATTAGTATTGAACGGGAAATTGGCAAATGAAGTTGTTGTGTTCGAAGTAAATTGTTGTTGCCGAAGCAACAACGTTGCAATGCCGTTCATCAGCGTTGCAACGCTGAGAAAGGACGTCGCAACGCCGAGGCTTCCTATCGATGCGAAAGTTACAGGGGTCAGCAACGTTGCAACGCTTCCCCGATGCTAGGCGCGCACGCGAATGAAGCTGGCATTGCAACGCCGTGACGCCAATCTGAAGATGCAGATCTCTTTTGGGCAGTTCGGTTCGGTTTTAGTACGGTTCGAGCGGTTTGAGGTCAGCTCAAGGAGTTTTGGATCGGTTTTGTAATAAGATTAGTGCAATTTTATTATTTTTGCACTTTAGGGGCCAAATTTTTCCTATTTTACAGCTATTTTCTTTATGATTGTAATTTAGAATATTTCCCACCTTAGGATAAGCATGTTCGTGCATTTTATTTGTATAATTCTTATATAAATATGGTAGAAATGCATGATCTAATTTATTTTTCATAAGTATTTATTTATAATTGTTATAATTAGATAATATGGAAAATAAATTGCATGGAGCATGAAATTACTTAGTTTAAAATAAATGTTATTTTATTTAAGTAATTTAGTTATTCAATTAGTTTAATAATTTCTTTTATAATTCCAATTTGAAATTATTTGTTGGTTTTATAATATAATTATTTGTCATAAGTTAATTATTAAAATTTATAAAAGTTATAAATTAAGGGGTTTTAGAAACCATAACCTATAACAAAGAATTGCTTGCAAACATAGGAACTTGGGTTAGAATAAATCAGTTTTTAATTTAGACCTAAGTTTTATTTTCTAATAGAATAAGAAGTTTGTCTTACATAGTATTTTAAATAGTTAAAAATATAGTAGGACAATAGAACTTTGGTTCTAAGGGAACTCTACCAATGAGGTTCTGTCTAAGGTTGGGGGTACTTAAGCTGACGGTTAAAGGAACACCTCCTGCCTGGGAACTAACCCGGAGCTTGAGTCAAATTAACCATAGCCCTATTTTATATCTAGGTAATTAAAAGGTTTACTCACCTCGACATAAGCTTAAAAGACCTAGTTATAATAGTTATAATAGGCATAGACTTAGATAGATTCTTTTAGCCAGAATCCGACTAAGTTAAACCTACACCCTAACCTTAGGAGCTTCAATGGGAGAAAACGAGATGTTCGCATCGAGTTTACTCTCCCGTCCTTAAGAGTTCACACCATGAGTTCCATGCTCGGCTACGTGGCGTCAATAGGGCGTCTCCCTATAGTAAGTGTTTGCATGGTTCAATACCAAGGTGAATGAGGGAAGTACCCATAGTAAATGGGAGCTGGACGCGTGTCAACGTGTCCTACGGTCTTCTCCATTAGGTCGCACTGTGAGATTTCTATAGTCCGCCTAATAGGTTGTCCTGGAACAGCCAATCCCTACGAAGGAGCTTACTATAGGGATCGGAACATTGCGAACTCCAGAAATGGATAGGGTTTCTTAGGTAATTTGCTAACAGTTGTCTTTCTTAATAGTAGCTTGTTGGCTCAGACCTATTAGATCTGAAAATGGTAGGGTCACATTTACGGGAAAACTTAAGCTAGTTAACAATTTCATGACCAAACAAACGGTAGCTAAGGATCATTTGGACATGAGATGTTTTGGTAGTCAGAATTGGCTTAGATATTCTCAATTCAGGGGAGGAATGACTGACCACTCGACGGTGGCTTTTGTTCTAAACCCTTGAAGTATCGTTGCAAAATTAAAGGTTTAATTTCAACACTAGGGTTCTTTAATAATTTTTTTAAAATTGATTGGTTTATAATGGGTTATCGACATAACTAATTAGAACTACTTTTCGAATTTAAGCATGTCGTCCTCAATTATAGCCTTACTCAAAAGCGAACGTTTTACTGGTGAAAACTATACTACGTGGAAGTCCAACCTGAATACGATTCTTGTTGTTGACGACCTTCGGTTTGTACTTACTGAGGAATGTCCTCAGGTCCCTGCTGGAAACACTCCTCAATCTGTTAAGGATGCGTACGACCGCTGGATCAAGGCAAATGATAAGGCCAAGGTCTACATTTTGGCTAGTTTTTCTGAAGTCCTGGCCAAAAAGAACGATGGCATGGTCTCAGCTCGTGAGATCATGAGTTCATTGCATAATATGTTTGGACAACCGTCTGGACAACTTTGGCACGAATCCGTCAAGTACGTTTATATCTCCCGTATAAAGAAGGGGTTGTCGGTCAGAGAACACATTCTCGATCTGATGGTCCACTTCAACGTGGCTGAAATGAACGACATGGTCATAGATGAGAAAAGTAAGGTGTCGTTCTTCCTGGAATCTTTTCGCAAGAGTTTCCTGCAATTCTGCATCAATGCGATGATGAACAATATAGAGTATAACCTGACTACTCTCCTCAATGAACTAAAAACTTTCCAGTCTCTTATGAAGAATAAGGGACAAGATGATGGAGAGGCAAATCTGTTTTCCCATTCTAGAAGGTTCCTGAAGGGTTCATCCTCTTGATCAAAGCCCTGCGGTTCTTCTTCTGGGATTAAGAAGACTCGGAAGAAGAGGAAAGGAGGAAAAGGGAAAGGTTATGGTACTGTAGACATTGAGCTCGAAGAGATGAAAGCTAAATCCGATTTACTTGTTCTTGAAACATGCTTAGTGGAAAATGATGATTTTACCTGGATACTTTATTCATGAGCAACTAATCAAATTTGCTCTCTTTACAGGAAACTAGTTCCTTCAAGGAGCTCGAAGAGGGTGAGATGATGCTCAGGGTCAGAACGGGAGGCGTCCTCTCAGCTCGTGTAGTGGGAGATGCCAAGCTGTTTTTTAGAGATAAATTTATCTTTTTAGAAACTCTGTGCATAGTTCCTAAAATTTAAAGGAACTTAATTTCTATCTCTTGCTTAATTGAACCTTGCTATTGTATTACCTTCTCGTTTAATGAAGCATTCATTTTAAACAAAGGTGTCAATATTTGTTCTGCTAAGTTAGAAAACGGCTTGTATGTACTTAAACTGAATCAAACTAAATCAATTTTAAATCGTGAAATGTTTAAAACTGCTAATACACAAAGTAAAAGGCAAAGAATTTCTCCAAACTATAATACCTATCTTTGGCATCTTAGACTTGGTCATATAAATCTCAACCGGATTGAGTGAATATCTAAGAATGGACCTCTAAAGAAGTTAGAAGATGATTTTTTGCCTCCTTGTGAATCTTGCTTGGAAGGTAAAATGACTAAGCGGCCTTTTACTGGAAAAGATTATAGAGCCAAAGAACCCTTGGAGCTTATACATTCGGATCTTTGTGGTCCGGTGAATGTTAAAACTCATGAAGGGTACGAATATTTCACCTTGTTCATAGATGATTATTCGAGATATGGTTATCTATAACTAATGCATCATAAGTTTGAGGCTCTTGAAAAGTTCAAAGAGCATAAGGCTGAAGTAGAGAATGCATTAGGGAAAACCATTAAAACACTTCGATCCGATCGAGGTGGAAAGTATATTAATTTGACATTCCTGGACTATTTGACAGAACATGGAATTAAATCTCAACTCTCAGCACCTATTACACCACAGCAAAATGGCGTGTCAGAAAGGAGAGATAAAACCTTTTTAGACATGGTTCGATCTATGATGAGCTAAGCTCAATTGACTGCCTCGTTTTGGGGATACGCAGTAGAGAGTGCAGTTCAAATCATCAACACTGTTCCATCAAAGACTGTTTTAGAAGCACCTTTTAAATTATGGAAGGGGTGTAAACCTAGTTTACAACACTTCAGGATTTGGGGTTGTCCGACACACAGGCTGGTGACAAACCCAAAGAAACTGGAACCTCGTTCAAGATTATGCCGATTTGTTGGCTATCTTAAAGAAACGAGAGGTGGTCTTTTCTACGACCCACAAGAAAACAAGGTGATTGTATCGATAAACACCACTTTCTTGGGGGAAGATCACATGAGGAACCATAAACCACGTATTAAACTAGTACTAAATGAAGCTATAGATGAACCAATAAGAGTTGATGATCAAGCTTGACCTTCATCAAGAGTTGATGAAAAAGCCAACACATCAAGTCAGTCTCGTCCTTCTCAATCGTTGAGAATGCCTCGACGTAGTGGGAGGGTTGTTTTCCAACCTGACCGCTGTTTGGGTTTAGCTGAAACTCAAGTTGTCATACCCGATGACGGTGTAGAGGATCCATTTTCCTATAAATAGGCAATGAATGACGTAGATAAGGACCAATGGATCAAAGCCATGGACCTTGAAATGGAGTCAATGTACTTCAATTCAGTATGAGAACTTGTAGACCAACCTGAAGGGGTAAGACCCATAGGGTGTAAATGGATCTATAAGAGAAAGATAGATGCAGCCGGTGAGGTACAGAGCAGAAGGGAATAAAAATTTCGCTGCGGAAAAACGATTGAATCATCGTGGTTTCATTGAGAAAACATTTTCTTAAAATTATTTCTATCCTATAGAAAATTAGGCTAAACATGCATTTGAAGGAAAAATCAGTAAGGAATTACTTACTTGATGAAGAACCGTTATTCGCGATTTCTTTCTTTGGTCACGAACTCGTCGCGATCTCGATCTCAACGAACTCGATCTCACCGAACCTCGAGCAACCTAGACACCTCCAAAAGGGCTTCTCGGTTGTTCTCCATAGGTAGAAGCAGAGTTGTGAGACTCCTTTTGATGAAAGGGAGGACATAAAGTTCAGAGAAGGTTGAGAGAGTTTTGGTGAGAATTCCAAAAAATGAACTTCCAAGTGTACAATCCTTCTTGCAAAGGAGTTTAAATAATGGTGATATGTGTTAACACCTATTTTCCATTTTACCACAACCATAGGTTATGCAAATCATATTTGCATAACCGTATATAATAAGATATCTCATATCTCATTATACAAATCACATTTGTATAATTGTGGATTTTAAATTGAATCACATTCAATTTAATTTCTCTGAATCCAATTTCTCCAAATTAGCCCTAATTAAACAATTAGGCTAACTTATAGTTTATTATGAATCTCATTCACATTAATCTATATAATATGTTAATCATATCTCATATAAATGACATAATTGCTCTTTAAATGAATTTTGACACTTCAAATCCACACCAAACTGTAAACCCTCTATGAATCAAGTTTGAGGCAACCGGGGGACCCTATGGACCTAAAGGGGACGAGCTACAATGATACGAGACTAACCTGTCGAACTCTTTGACCCGGTTAATCAACATTCATTAGCTATGGTAACACTCCACTAAAGCCCGTAGCTGCACTCCCATCACTGTATGACAAGTTGAGTCCATTGATATAACCAATACCCATGAGTCGACCTTTCACAGGTTGTTCGTAGACATTGCTGGGTCAAAGTACCATTTTACCTTTGTGTCTACTTCTTGCTCCTTAAGTCCCCACTGCTCCTCTAATGAACAACAACGTTGTATTGGTCCAACCATATACAATACACCTCTCGGGCCAATGAGAGGGTGAGTGTCCGTTGTCCAAGCCCTAGAGACAACACCTAAGGGAACAACCCCTCTAGTTTCCCTAAAGTTTAGAACGAGTGAATTACATCTTGTGTAGTTAAGTTCCCAACTCCCCACTTGGTCCTGTCCCTGAGAAGTTAGGCAGATTGGGCGAGTAATTGTGACCACACTCACCCGTACTAGTCAAAGGACAGACCCTTGCAGACAGGAGTTCGTAACACGCTTAGGATTAAGGTCAAGTCACTAATGGTCATCTACGAAGTTATTAGTCCTATACTGTCAACGGTGTTACATCAGTAGGTTTAATAATTCACGGTCCGGTCTTGTAGAATCTCATTGATGCCCCCACTCGCATGTCAACCACATGAACGAGTCAGATCAACTCGTTTGTATCTAATACAAAGCGGGTCGCATCCACAACGTATCCTAGATTAGGTCACCAACCCTATCCATATACTGTAGACCGTTCGGGACATTAACTCGAACGTTATCCTCCCTGTGTGTCCACTACACACCGTTCAAGTTCTTGTTCTCTCATAAATTTAATGACCCTGGAGCTTAGTTTATTGGACAAAGTTTGTAAAAATGCGAGACAAGAAGTGATGAAAGAAATAACTCTTATTTATTTCAATTTGTAATATTACAAACAAAATGAGATTAGGACATACATCCCAACAAGACCTTCAAGGCTAGACTTGTAGCAGAGGGTTTTAACCAAAGGGATGGAGTTGACTATGAGGAAACTTTTTCCACTGTTGCTATGCTTAAGTCTACCAGGATTCTCTTGTCCATAGCCGTATTTTATGATTATGAGATTTGGCAAATGGACGTTAAGACTGCCTTTTTGAATGGTAATCTTGACGAGAGCATCTATATGTCTCAACCCGAAGGGTTCATAACCCATGGTCATGACCAAAAAGTTTGCAAGCTCAATCGATCCATTTTTGGGTTGAAACAAGCATCTTGATCTTTGAACATAAGATTTGATACTGCGATGAAGTCTTATGGCTTTGACCAAAACGTTGATGAGCCTTGTGTTTACAAGAGAATCATAACCAAAAAATAGCTTTCTTAGTGCTTTATGTGGATGATATCCTACCCATTGGGAATGATGTAGGATACCTAATAGACATAAAGAATTGGCTGGAGACCCAGTTCCAAATGAATGATTTGAGAGAGACGCAGTATGTTCTTGGGATTTAGATATTTAGAAATCGCAAGAACATAACACTAGCTCTGTCTCAAGCATCTTATATCGACAAAATGTTTGCCCGATATTCGATGTGGAATTCCAAGAGGGGCTTATTACCCTTCAGGCACGGAGTTCATGATGGGAATCAAATCCCTCAGCGGAAGCGATAGTGAATCGCGCGTTCTTGATTATGTTACAAAAATTACATTCAAGAACAATTCTACCTAGATTAAGCATATAATAACAATATGGACAACGAGATATTACCTTTGTAGAACTCTTTCTTCAAGTGCTCCTTCTCCCACGTTCACGATCTCAGGAACACGAACCCGAATGTTCACCGACACTACCACCAGATCTTTTCCGTTGTTCTCTAGGTGAGGGAGGAATCTGGGTTCCCTTTAGGTGTGATGAGATGATGTGAGAGAGTTTGTGTTTTGGAACTTTTCCAACAACACAACAAAGGGTTAGGTTTGTTAATCTTGAGATTGGCTTAACCTTATTGCATCTTATGCAACAATATATATATAGGAGGAGATAGGGATAGAAATTACCATCCTATCCCTCTTTTATACTCTCTTTAGTATATAGTTAATGTGTGAATCTAATTTACATTAAAACTATATATTGTATCAATTATATCACATACAACTGATATACCCTCAATATAACCGTGTTGAGCCAACGGAAGGACCTAATGGACCTACAGTTCATGACTCCAATGATGTGAGATTAACTTATCAGACTCTTTGATCTAGTTAATCAATATTCATTAACTGCAAGTCACTCCACTATGGACTTGTAGCTGCACACTCCTCACTGTAGATTATATTGTGTCCACTGATATAATCATTACCCATGAGTTGACCCTTCACAGGTTGTTCGTAATCACGGCTGGGTCAAATTACCGTTTTACTCCTGTGATTACGTCTTTGTTCCTTAAGCAACATTGATCCTTTAATGAACAAGTCTAAGGTCCTACCATAGACTTATACCCTCATAGAGGGTGGGGCCCCGTTGTTCAAGACAAGAGTCAGTTGTTAAGGGAACAACCTATCTAATTCCTTAGTGTAGGAATGAGTGAATTCCATCTTGCACAGTTAATTTCCCAGCTACCTACGAGATTCTGTCCTTTAGAAGGTAGGCTTATTGAGTCGGCTACAGGCCACTCTCACCCATACTAGTCTAAGGACAAACCCCTATAAGCAGGAGTTCTTAACTTGCTTAAGATTCAGGTCGAGTCACTAATGACCATCTATAAATTATCAGTCTTATCCTGTTAACGATGTTACACTTGTGAGACTAATAATTTGCAGTCCGGTCTTGTACGAGCTCTTCATACAGGATGCCCCCACTCGCATGTCAACCACATGAATGAGTTGGATTACCTCATTTGTACTAATTATAAAGTCGGTCGCACCCATGGTGTTACCAGAATAAGGTTTCCATCCTTATTCTTATACCATAGACCATTTAGGTTATATTCTTGAACACAATCCAAATAGTGTTCACTACACTGATGTTCAAGATATGTTATAACCTTGGAGCTTAGTTTATTGGATTTATAAAGCAAGAATAAAATTTTATCAAAACAAATAACCCTTTATTTATTTGATCAAAATTACACAAGTTTAGGGCATAAATCCCAACAATCTCCCACTTGACCTAAAGCTTGTGGAGTACTAAAACATTACAGTAATGTAAATACAATAAACTAGGGCATTTAAACCCTTTGTACAAAATACTCCCACTTTTCCTAGTTGGGGAAGACTTGTAAACCTAGATCTCCTAGGTGACTCTCAAATACTTTAGCCGTGAGAGCCTTTGTGAAAGGATCAACAACGTTGTGCTCTGAGGCTATCTTCGTGACAATCACATCTCCTCTATGCATGATCTCCCGGATGAGATAATATTTCCGCTCAATGTGCTTTCCCTTCTTGTGACTTCGGGGTTCCGTCAAATTTTTCACTGCACCACGGTTATCGCAATACAGCGTGATTGGCAAAGTCATATTTGGAACAACTTCCAAATTTAGCAAGAATTTCCTTAACCAAACGACCTCTTTAGTTGCTTCACAAGCTGCTACATATTCAGTCTCCATGGTGGAATCAGCGATGCATCCTTGCTTGACGCTTCGCTATACTACATCTCCTCCTTTAAGAGTAAATACTGACCCTGATGTAGATTTCCGAGAATCATTATGAGTCTAAAAGTCAGAATCTGTGTATCCTGTAAGGATCAATTCCTTAGCCCCATACACAAGCATGTAGTTCCTTGTTCTCCGTAGATACTTAAGGATTGTTTTAACCGTTGTCCAATGTTCAAGTCCTGGATTGGATTGATACCTACTGACCATCCCAACTGCAAAACAGATGTCAGGGCTAGTACACAACATGGCATACATCAGGCTCCCAACAGCTGATGCATAAGGAATCCGTCTCATATCCTCAACTCCTTGAGGTGTCTTAGGAAACTGTTTCTTAGACAAATGGACTCCATGTCTAAAAGGCAACAAGCCCTTTTTGGAGTCTTGCATCTTAAACCTTGACAACGCTTTGTCTATGTAAGATGTTTGAGACAAGGCTAGTGTTTTATTCTTGCAGTTCCGGACAATCTGTATCCCAAGAACAAACTGTGCATCACCCAAATCTTTCATTTGGAATTGCGTTGCTAGCAAATTTTTAATGTCAGTAAGATATCCTACATCATTCCCAGTAAGTGGGATATCATCCAAATATAGAACTAGGAATGCGACATAACTATTGATGATTTTCTTGTAGACACAAGGTTCATCATCATTCTGGTCAAAACCATAAGATTTGATTGCCTCAACAAATCTTATTTTCAGGACCTAGAGGCTTGTTTTAGTCCATAAATTAACCTTTTAAACCAGCAAACCTTTTGCTCTTGTCTTGGTTCAGTGAACCCTTTGGGCTGGTCCATGTAGATATTGTTGGGATTTGTGCCCTAAAACTCGTAGTTTGTAATTATGTTCTAATTAATGTAATAAAGTGTTATTGTTCGTTTTCTACGAGTTTTCCGTTATTTAAACCCTAAATCCAATAAACTAAACATCCAAGGCTGTTAAATGAATCTTTAACTGAATGTAATGTACATAAAAAGGATCTTGGTTCGAGATACAGCCTAAAGGGTCTATAGTTAGGGGATAAGGTTTGGGTACCTTACACTAGTTAAACTATGGATGTGGCCCACTTTGTATTTGATACAAACACTGTGATCCTAACGTGTTCGTGTAGATGACATGTGAGTGGGGATATCCTATGTAATGAGATTACATAAGACCGGACCACGAAATAGTAACCTCTAGCTGTAACTCTGTTGACTAATTAGGTTTCTATTTCACTAGGATGACCGAGGCAACTTGATCTCAATCCTGAGCAGGTTACGAACTCCTGTTTGCGAGGGATTGTCCTTTGACTAGTATGGGTGAGAGTGGCCAGATTCGCCGACTCAATATGTTTACCTTCTTGAGGACAAGACCGAGTGAGCGGCTGGGAACTTAACATAGCAAGATGGAATTGACTCTTTCCCGCCTACTAGGGTAAGTAGAGGAATGTTCCCTTAAATGGTGTCTCTGGGACTTGAACAAAGGGCCCGACCCTCTCATTGGCCCGAGAGGGACTCTGTTTGTTGGTAGGACCACAAACAAATTGTTCATTAGTGGAGCACTGGTACTTAAGGCACAAGATGTAACCCACGTGTAAAATGGTAATTTGACCCAGCTGGTGTTATGAACATTCGTGAAGGATTGACTTGTTGTTATTGGTCAATATCCAGGGACACAGAAATATATCTGCAATGAGAAGAGTGCAGCTGTGGGACTTTAGTGGAGTGTTCCCGCAATTAACGAATGTTGATTGGGAGGTTAATGAGATTAACCGAGCAGTCTCGTATCGTTGGAGCTTCTGATCTGTAGGTCCATTAGGTCCATCTTCTAGCTCGTAAAGGGTTCTTAGATCATTTGAATTTGAAATGTTCAAATTCATTAAGGAATATATTTAATTAATATTTATACGATATAATATGTAGTTTTGGAACTATATATTATAAATTTAATGTGAATAGGATTCATATTAAATTACTTGAGAGAATTAAATATTTGAAAGAGTTCAAATATTAAATTCAAATGTGAATGTGATTCATATTTGAAAACTATAGGTTAAAACATAATGTTCATGAGATGTACATTAAACTATAGGTTAAAGGGTAAAATGATTAAATATGATTTAATCAATTTAATTAATATTATAATTGAATTAAATATGATTTGATTTAATGTAATGAATTAATATTTGATTAATTAATATAATATTAATTGGGAACGTGTCAGGAGGACACGTTCCTACTACTCCCCAACTCCCCTCGATAGGGAGTGGGGAGTTGCCCATTGAAGGTTCTTCTTCTCCTGGTGAGAAGAAGAAGAGATCGATCGATCATTTTTTTGGGCGTTCTTACAGAAGAAGAAAAATTTCTCTCTCACTCTCAAATTCCCTTCACATTCCAAAAGTTGGAATCCTTCCCACCAAGGAGGATCTAAGTATTCAGAGACATAGGAGGTGATCCAAGTGGTGGTGTTGTTGCACAGAGAAAAATAGAGAAGTTCCTTTGTTGGTGTACTGCTTGGAGCAAGGAGTTTCTGTTGGAGAAAGTCTACAAAGGTAATTTTTCTTTCTCTCCTTTAGTTTAAACGTTAAACTTGTAGCATGTTTGTATGCATTTAATCCATACCTAATAGGATTAGAATATATGCTTGTTCTGTATTTTTGAGTCAATGTACTGGTTTTTGTTTTTAGCAAAACAATCATGCAAATTAACGATCCCAATCACGTTTCCGTTGCTCAAGGAGATCAAATCTCCATCAATTGGTATCAGAGCAATGTTTGTATTGTGTTGTTTTGAAACAAAATTGCATTGATTTTGGTGGGAATTGCATTGGTTTGCTGTAATACTATTTAGGAGTTTTTTGGCCATAGTTTACTTTTGATTTTGATCAAATTGTATGTAAAGTCCCCTGCGTTTTTGGGTAAAAAGTGCAAAATTGAGTCTGTAATTGAGTTACGAGTCGTTCGGGACAAGTTTCATTCAATTTCTTTGAGAATCGAAGGAGAAATTGAAGGTTGAAGCTGATGTATTTGTGGAAGAAAGCTGCTGCCGCAGCGGCGCGCGTTATACCTTCACGGCGGCGTTACGTAACGCTGCTTCATCGCCGTTACAGCGCTAAAGAACAAAGATCGCAACGCCAGCGTTCCCTATCGACGCGGGCGATCAAGGGGTCAACGGCCTTGCAACGCTGCCCCTCAGCGTTGCAACGCCATCCCGATAGCAGGCGCGCACGAGGATGAAGCAGGTGTTGCAACACTAGCATAAACGGTGCAACGCCGTGAGGCGATTCAAGCAGTAGCAGACCGGTTCGAGCTTGTTCGTTGGTTTTGGTCCAATTCCAGCAGTTCAAGGCCAGTTCAGGGTGTTTTTGTACCGATTTCTTGAAATAAATTAATGTAATTTATTCCGGGTTTACAGCTTTTTATCTATATGAATGTCATTTAGATTATTCCCACCTTAGGATAAGCATGTTCATGCATTTTATTTATATAAATGTTATATGAATATGGTTGAATGCATGACTAATTTATTTTTTCATGAGTAATTAATTACAAGTGTTATAATTAGATTATATGGAAAATAAATTGCATGAAGCATGAAATTGCTTAGTTTAAAATAAATGTTATTTTGTTTAAGTAATTTTGTAATTCAAGTAGTTGAATTTCTTTTATAATTCCAATTTGAATATTGATTGTTGGATTTATAATATAGTTTCTTTATTATAGGTTAATCTTTAAAATTTATAAAAGTTATAAATTAAAGGGGTTTTAGAAACCATAACCTATAATAAAGAAATGCATGCAAACATAGGAACTTGGATTAAATTTAATTAGTTTTAAATCGTTTAAAATTAATTTAGACCTAAGTTTCAATTTCTAATAGGATTAGAAATAAGTCTTACGTAGTATTTTAAATAGTTTAAAATATAGGGAATTCTCTACCTGAAGTTACTGTCTAAGGTCAGTACTTAAGTACTTAAGTGACAGTTAACAGACACCACCTACACAGGAACAAACCGGAACTGAGTTGAATTAACCTCAGTTAGGTTTTATCTCTAGGTAATTAAAATGTTTATTCACCTAGACTAAAGGGTTTAAGACCTAGTTATAATAGTTATAATAGGCATAGACTTAGATAGATTCTTTTAGCCAGAATCCGACTAAGTTAAATACATACCCTAATTATAGGAACTTCAGTGGGAGAAAACGAGATGTTCGCATCGAGTTTACTCTCACGTCCTCAAGAGTTCACATCGTGAGTTCCATGCTCAGTTACGTGGTGTCAAAAGGGCGTCCCCCTACGGTATGTGTTTGCATGGTTCAATACCAAGGTGAATGAGGGAAGTATCCATAGTAAATGGGAGTAGGATGCGTGTCAACGTATCCTACGGTCTCCTCCATTAGGTCGCACCGTGAAATTTCTATAGTTCGCCTGCTAGGTTGTCCTGGAACAGCCAATCCCTACGGAGGGTCTGACTATAGGGATCAGAACACCACGAACTCCAGAAATGGATAGGGTCTCTTAGGTTGTTTCCCAGCAGTTGTCTTTCTTAATAGTAGCCTGTTGGCTCGGGCCTATTGGATCTGAAAATTGTAGGGTCACATTTACGGGATGAGTTAAGTTAGTTAACAAGTCCTTGACCAAACAAATGGTAGCTAAGGACCATTGGGACATGAGATGTTCTGGTAGTGGGAATTGGTGAGAAAGTCTCAATTCAAGGGAGGAATGGTGACTGCTTGACGGAGGCTTTTGTTCTAAACCCTTGAAGTATCGTTGCAAAATTAAAGGTTTAACTTAAACAGTGGGTTTTAGTTTAAACACTAGAGTTATTTGATAATTTTGCTAAATTAGATTGGTTTTTAGAATGAGTTTAAAGGCATAACTAATTAGAACTATTTTGGATTTTCAGCATGTCGTCCTCAATAATAGCCTTATATAAAAGCGATCGTTTAACTGGTGAGAATTTTACTACGTGGAAGTCCAACTTGAATACGATTCTCGTTGTTGACGACCTTCGGTTCGTACTAACTGAAGAAGTCCTCGATTCTCGCTCGTAACGCTCCTCAATCTGCATTGGAGGCGTCGGCCGTTGAATCAAGGCCAATGATAAGGCCAAGGTCTACATTTTGGCTAGTGTTTCTGAAGTTCTGGCCAAAAAGCACCAGGGCATTGTCTCAGCTCGTGAGATCATGAGTTCACTGCAGGAAATGTTTGGACAACCGTCTGGACAGATTCGACACGAATCCCTCAAATACGTTTATAACTCCCGTATGAAGAAGGGGTCGTCGGTGAGAGAACACGTTCTTGATCTGATGGTCCACTTCAACGTGGCTGAGATGAACAGAGCGGTCATTGACGAGCAAAGTCAGGTATCGTTCATCCTGAAATCTCTTCCGAAGAGTTTCCTGCAATTCCGTAACAATGCGGTGATGAACAAGATAGAGTATAACCTGACTACTCTCCTTAATGAACTACGAGACTTTCCAGTCTCTTATGAAGAATAAAGGGACGGTGATGGAGAGGCAAATCTGTTTGCCCATTCCAGAAGGTTCCAGAAGGGTTCATCCTCTTGGCCTAAGTCCTGTAACTCTTCTTCTGGGCTTAAGAAGACCCAAATGAAGAAAATAGGAGGGAAAGGGAAGACACCTACTGCTGACAAGGGCAAGGAAAAAACCAAGCTTTTAGATAAAGGAAAGTGTGTTCCACTGCAACATGGATGGGCACTGGAAGAGAAACTGCCCAAAATACCTTGCTGAGATCAAAGAGAAGAAAGGTAAATTAGATTTACTTGTTCTTGAAACATGTTTAGTGGAAAATAATGATTTTACTTGGATACTTGATTCAGGAGCCACTAATCACGTTTGCTCTTCATTTCAGGAAACTAGTTCCTTCAAGGAGCTCGAAGAGGGTGAGATGGCGCTCAGGGTCAGAACGGGAGACGTCGTCTCAGCTCGTGGACGGGAGATGTCAAGTTATTTTTCGGAGATAGATTTATTTCTTTACAAAATCTTTATATAGTTCCTAAGCTTAAAAGAAACTTAATTTCTATCTCTTGTTTAATAGAACTTGGATATTTTTTTTCTTTTTCAGTTAATGAAGCGTTCATTTTGAAAGAGGGTGCCAATATTTATTCTGCTAAATTGAAAAATGGTTTATATGTACTGAAACCGAATAAAACCAAAGCAATTTTAAATCATGAGATGTTTAAAAATGCTAGTACTCAGAATAAAAGGCAAAGAATTTCTCAAAATAATAATACCTATCTGTGGCATCTTAGACTTGGTCATATTAATCTCAACCGGATTGAGAGACTTTCTAAGAATGGACTTCTAAACAAGTTAGAAGATGATTCTTTACCGCCGTGCGAGTCTTGCTTGGAAGGTAAAATGACCAAACGACCTTTTACTGGAAAAGGTTATAGAGTCGTAGAGCCCCTAGAACTTGTGCATTCGAATCTTTGTGGTCCGATGAATGTTAAACCTCGAGGAGGGTACGAATATTTCATCTCTTTTATAGATGTTTATTCGAGGTATGGTTATCTATACCTAATGCATCACAAGTCTGAAGCTATTGAAAAGTTCAAAGAGTATAAGGCTGAAGTAGAGAATGCATTAGGGAAAAACATTAAAACACTTCGATCCGATCGAGGTGGAGAGTATATGGATTTGAGATTCCAGGACTATATGATAGAACATGGAATTAAATCTCAACTCTCAGCACCTAATACACCAAAGCAAAATGGTGTGTCAGAAAGGAGAAATAGAACCTTGTTAGACATGGTTCGTTTTATGATGAGCTATGCTCAATTGCCTGCCTCGTTTTGGGGATATGCAGTAGAGACTGCAGTTCAAATCTTGAACAGTGTTCCATCAAAAAGTGTTTCAGAAACACCTTTTGAACTTTGGAAGGGGCGTAAACCTAGTTTACAACACTTCAGGATTTGGGGTTGTCTGGCACACGTGCTCGTGACAAACCCAAAGAAACTGGAATCTCGTTCAAGATTGTGCCAATTTGTTGACTATCCCAAAGAAACGAGAGGTGGTCTTTTCTACGACCCACAAGAAAACAAGGTGATTGTATCGACAAACGCCATCCTGGAGGACGATCACATGAGGAACCATAAACCGCATAGTAAATTAGTACAAAATGAAGCTACACATGAACCAACAAGAGTTGTTGGTCAACCTGGACCTTCATCAAGAGTTGATGGAAGAGCCAGCACCTCAAGTCAGTCTCGTCCTTCTCAATCGTTGGGAATGTCTCGACGCAGTGGGAGGGTTGTTTCCCAACCTGACCGCTACTTGGGTTTAGCTGAAACTCAAGTTGTCATACCTGATGACGGCGTAGAAGATCTATTGTCTTATAAACAGGCAATGAATGACGTTGACAAGGACCAATGGATCAAAGCCATGGACCTTGAAATGGAGTCAATGGACTTCAATTCAGTATGGGAACTTGTAGACCAACCTGAAGGGGTTAGACCCATAGGGTGTAAGTGGATCTATAAGAGAAAGAGAGATGCAACCGAAAAGGTACAGACCTTTAAGGCTAGACTTGTAGCAAAGGGTTTTACCCAAAGGGAAGGAGTTTATTACGAAGAAACTTTTTCCCTTGTTGCTATGCTGAAGTCTATAAGGATACTCTTGTCCATAGCCGTGTTTTATGATTAAGAAATTTGGCAAATGGACGTCAAAACTGCCTTTTTGAATGGTAATCTTGACGAGAGCATCTATATGTCTCAGCCCGAAGGGTTCATAGCACAAGGTCATGAGCAAAAGGTTTGCAAGCTTAATCGATCCATTTATGGATTGAAACAAGCATCAAGATCTTGGAATATAAGATTTGATATTGGGATCAAGTCTTACGACTTTGACCAAAATGTTGACGAGCCTTGTGTTTACAAGA
The DNA here is from genome assembly GCA_036507285.1 of Trichosanthes cucumerina. Lineage (NCBI taxonomy): Eukaryota > Viridiplantae > Streptophyta > Magnoliopsida > Cucurbitales > Cucurbitaceae > Trichosanthes > Trichosanthes cucumerina. The sequence goes on along the minus strand of CM071836.1, from coordinate 66,101,298 downwards.
GGATCATTAACGACAAAGTAGCTTTCTTAGTACTTTATGTGGATGATATCCTACTCATTGAGAATGATGTAGGATACCTAACTGACATAAAGAATTGGCTGGCGACCCAATTCCAAATGAAAGATTTGGGAGAGGCGCAGTATGTTCTTGGGATTCAGGTCTTTTGCAATCGCAAGAACAGAACGCTAGCTCTGTCTCAAGCGTCTTATATCGAAAACATGTTGTCCAGATATTCGATGCAGAATTCCAAGAGGGGGTTATTACCCTTCAGGCACGAAGTTCATTTGTCTAGGGAATAGTGTCCCAAGACACCTCAAGAAGTTGAGGATATAAGACATATTCCCTATGCCTCTGCAGTAGGTAGCTTAATGTATGCTATGCTATGCACGAAGCCGGACATTTGTTATGCAGTGGGAATAGTCAGTAGGTACCAGTCCAATCTAGGGTTAGACCACTGGACAACAGTTAAAAATATCCTCAAGTATCTAAGGAGAACAAGGGACTATATGCTTGTGTATGGGTCTAAGATCTCGATCTCTTCTGGATACACCGATTCTCGATTTTCGGGCCGATAAGGATTCTCGAAAATCCACATCGGGATCAGTTTTCACCGTTAACGGGGGAGCTATAGTATGGTGAAGCATCAAGCAAGGATGCATTGTTGACTCCACAATGGAGGCTGAGTATGTCGCTGCTTGTGAAGCAGCTAAGGAGGCTGTTTGGCTAAGGAAATTCCTTACTGATTTGAATGTTGTTCCAAATATGGAATCTTCCATCACCTTATAATGTGACAACAGTGGTGCGGTAGCCAATTCGAAGGAACCTCGCAGCCATAAGCGAGGAAAACACATCGAGAGGAAGTATCACCTGATACGAGAAATAGTGCAACGAGGAGATGTGACAGTCACGAAGATCGCTTCGGAGCACAATATTGCTGATCCGTTTACAAAGACTCTCACGGTTAAAGTGTTCGAGGGTCATCTGGAAAGTCTGGGTCTACGAGATATGTACATAAGCTAATCTAGGGCAAGTTGGAGATATGTAATGGGGTATATGGATGCCCTAGTTTATTGTATTTCTATCTCTTTTAACCATTTTTTTAGATTATGATGTACCCCACTAGAGTTTTAGTGCAAGTGGGAGTTTGTTGGGATTTGTGCCCTAAAACTCGTAGTTTGTAATTATGTTCGAATTAATGTAATAAAGTGTTATTATTTCAATAAAGTGTTATTGTTCGTTTTCTACGAGTTTGCCGTTATTTAAACCATAAATCCAATAAACTAAAGGTTGTTAAATGAATCTTTAACTGAATGTAATGTACATAAAAAGGATCTCGGTTCGAGATACAACCTAAAGGGTCTATAGTTAGGGGATAAGGTTTGGGTACCTTACCCTAGTTAAACTATGGATGTGGCCCACTTTGTATTTGATACAAACACTGTGATCCTAACGTGTTCGTGTAGATGACATGTGAGTGGAGATATCCTATGTAATGAGATTACATAAGACCGGACCACGAAATAGTAACCTCTAGCTGTAACTCCGTTGACTAGTTAGGTTTCTATTTCACTAGGATTACCTAGACAACTTGATCTCAATCCTGAGCAGGTTACGAACTCCTGTTTGGAGGGATTGTCCTTTGACTAGTATTGGTGAGAGTGGCCAGATTCACCGACTCAATATGCCTACCTGCTTGGGGACAAGACCGAGTGAGCGGCTGAGAACTTAACTTAACAAGATGGAATTCACTCCATCCCGCCTACTAGGGTAAGTAGAGGAATGTTCCCTTAAGTGGTGTCTCCGGGACTTGAACAAAGGGCCCGACCCTCTCATTGGCCCGAGAGGGACTCTGTTTGTTTGTAGGACCACAAACGAATTGTTCATTAGAGGAGCACTGGTACTTAAGGCACAAGATGTAACCGAGGGGTAAAACGGTAATTTGACCCAGCTGGTGTTACGAACATTCGTGAAGGATTGACTTGCTGTTATTGGTCAGTATCCATGGACACAGAAATATATTTGCAGTGAGAAGAGTGCAGCTGTGGGACTTTAGTGGAGTGTTCCCGCACTTAACGAATGTTGATTGGGAGGTTAATGAGATTAACCGAGCAGTCTCGTATCGTTGGACCTTCTGATCTGTAGGTCCATTAGGTCCATCTTCTAGCTCGTAAAGGGTTCTTAGATCATTTGAATTTGAAATGTTCAAATTCATTAGGGAATGTATTTAATGTATATTATTACGATATAATATATAGTTTTGGAACTATATATTATAAATTTAATGTGAATAGGATTCATATTCAATTACTTGAGAGAATTAAATATTTGAAAGAGTTCAAATATTAAATTCAAATGTGAGTGTGATTCATATTTGAAAACTATAGGTTAAAACATAATGTTCATGAGATGTACATTAAACTATAGGTTAAAGTGTAAACTGATTAAATATGATTTAATCAATTTAATTAATATTATAATTGAATTAAATATGATTTTATTTAATGTAATTAATTAATATAATATTAATTGAGAACGTGTCAGGAGGACACGTTCCCACTATTCCCCAACTCCCCTCGATAGGGAGTGGGGAGTTGCCCATTGAAGGTTCTTCTTCTCTTGTTGAGAAGAAGAAGAGACCGATCGATCATTTTTTTGGGCGTTCTTACAGAAGAAGAAAAAATTCTCTCACTCTCAAATTCCCTTCACATTCTAAAAGTTGGAATCCTTCCCACCAAGGAGGATCTAAGTATTCAGTGACATAGGAGGTGATCCAAGTGGTGGTGTTGTTGCACAGAGAAAAACAGAGAAGTTTCTTTGTTGTTGTACTGCTTGGAGCAAGGAGTTGCTGTTGGAGAAAGTCTACATAGGTAATTCTTCTTTCTCTCCTTTAGTTTAAACGTTAAACTTGTAGCATGTTTGTATGCATTTAATCCATGCCTAATAGGATTAGAAGATATGCTTGTTCTGTATTTTTGGGTCAATGTCTTTGGTTTTGTTTTTAGCAAAACAATCAAGCAAATTAACGATCCCAATCACGTTTCACATTTGCTCAAGGAGATCAGATCTCCATCAGATATTTTTCCCAAGATTGTCATTCAAAAAGGCTGTCTTGACATCCATTGGCCATACCTCATAGTCATAATATACGGCAATGGCAAGTAAGATACGGATAGACTTTACCATAGCAACAGGTGAAAAGGTTTCCTCATAGTTAACCCCTTCAACCTGGGTATAACCTTTTGCTACTAGTCTAGCTTTAAAGGGTTGCACCTTCCCATCTACACCACGCTTGCTCTTGTAGATCCACTTACAACCTATAGGTTTTACCCCATCAGGCTTATCTACAAGATCCCAAACAGAATTGAAGTACATAGACTCCATTTCTTGGTCCATGGCTATGACACATTTGTCTTTGTCTTTGACAACCATCGCTTGATTATAAGTCAATGGATCCTCGCAGTTGTCATCTGGTATAACAACTTGGGTTTCGGATAAACCCATGTAACGGTCAGGTTGTGTTATAACTCTCCCACTACGTCGAGGCATACTCAACTCTCGAGATGGACTCTCTTGACTAGACAAGCTAGTTTCAAGAACTCTTGTTGACGTACTAGTTTTATTAGCAACCTTTGCTATTATTCCGTCTATCTCACTCAACACAATTTTACTTCTTGGTTTTTTGTCCCTTATGTGGTCCTCTTCTAAGAAAGTTGCATTTGTCGACAAAAAAATCTTATCTTCCTTAGGATCATAGAATAAACCACCTCTTGTTTTGTTTTTGGTATCCTACGAATAGGCATAATTTTGAACGTGAATCCAACTTCTTTGGATTTGTCACAAGCACATGTGCTGGACAACCCCAAATTCTGAAATGACATAAACTACCTTTACGTCCTTTCCAGAGGTCAAAAGGTGTTTCAGAAACTCTTTTTTAGGGCACATTATTCAAAATGTATACATGCATGATCTCTCACAGTAACCCCAAAATAAACTAGGGAGATGAGCATAACTCATCATTGATCAAACCATGCCCAACAAGGTTCTATTTCTCCTTTCTGATACACCGTTTTGTTGTGGTGTACCGGGAGCCGAGAGTTGGGATGTTATTCCATGTTCTATCATATAATTCTGGAATTTTAAATCCATGTACTCTCCTCCTCGATCTTATCGAAGCATTTTAATTGTTTTGCCCAATTGATTTTCAACCTCAGTCATGAATTCCTTGAACTTTTCAAGTGCTTCAGACTTATGTTGTATTAGGTAAATATGGCCAAATCTGGAATAATCATCTACAAAAGAGATGAAATATTCATAACCTCCTATGGCTTTAACACTCATCAAACCACAAAGGTCTGAAATGTATAAGCTCAAGGGGTTCTTTTGCTCTATAACCTTTTCCACTAAAAGGTCTTTTAGTCATTTTGCCTTCTAGTCATGATTCACATACAGGTAAAGTATTTTCTTCTAACTCATTTAGAAGTTCATTCTTTACCAATCTCTCAATCCTATTGAGATTAATGTGACCCAATCATAGATGCCAAAGATGAACATTTTCTTTAGGAGAAATTTTACGTTTCTTAGTTTGTGCGTTTGCAGTTTTAAATAATTCAGTGTTCAAAACCATTTTAACTATATTAAGCCTTAAAACATACAACCCGTTTTCTAATGAAGCTGAACATATTCCCATACCCTTCTTTAAAATAAACATTTTATTCATTGAGAAAGAAACAAAAATACATTGTTCTATGATGCAAGAAATTGAAATAAGGTTTCTAGTAAACCCTAGTATCACTAATATATTGTCCAACAACATATATTACTTGCCAAAGTAAAGCTTCATCCTGCCTACTGCTACAGCTGAGACGACTTCTCCATTTCCAACCCGGAGCGTTATCTTTCCTTTCTGTAGTCTTTGCGAGAATCAATTCCACTGAAAGAAGAGCAAACATGATTAGTGGTGTTGGGATTTTTGTCCTAATCTCGTGTTTGTAATATATTGTTTGAAATTAATCAGAGTTATTCATTTCATCACTTTGTGTCTCACAATATTTATAAACTTTTCCAATAAACTAAGCTCCAGGGTCATTGAATTTATGAGAGAACTAAAACTTGAACGGTGTGTAGTGGACACACAGGGAGGATCACGTTCGAGTTAATGACCCGAACGGTCTCTGATATATGGATAGGGTTGGAGACCTAATCTCGATACACCGTGGATGCGACCGCTTTGTATTGATACAAACGAGGTGATCGACTCGTTCATGTGGTTGACATTCGAGTGGGGGCATCATGTGCAATGAGATTGTACAAGACCGGACCGTGAATTATTAGACCTCTTGATGGAACACCGCTGACAAGTGATGGGACTAATAACTTCGTAGATGACCATTAGTGACTTGACACGAATCACGGCGTGTTACGGACTCCATGCTGCGAGTGTCGTCCTTTGACTAAATGCGGGTGAGGGTGGTCACGATTACTCGCCCAATATGCCTATCTTCTCGGGGGACAGAACCAAGTAGGGAGCTAGGAACTTAACTACGCCAGATGGAATTCACTCGTTCCCGCCTTTAGGGAAACTAGAGGGGTTGTTCCCTTAAGTGTTGTCTCCAGGGCTTGGACAACGGGCACCCACCTTCTCACTGGCCCGAGAAGGATGTTGTGTATGGTTTGACCATCACAATATGTTGTTCATTAGAGGAGTAGTGTGGACTTAAGGAACAAGAGGTAGACACAGGGGTAAAATGGTAATTTGACCCAGCCGTGTCTACGAACAACCTGTGAAGGGTCGACTCATGGGCATTGGTTATATCAGTGGACACGTAATATTCTGCACTGACGGGAGTGCAGCTACGGGCTATAGTGAAGTGTTACTGTAGCTAATGAATGTTGGTTAACCGGGTCAAAGAATTTGACAGGCTAATCTCGGATCATTGGAGCCCGTCACTGTAGGTCCATTAGGTCCCTCAGTTGGCTCAATCTAGGTTAAAAGAAGGGTTAATGTTTTGGTACGAAATTGAAGTGTTCAATTTCACTTTAAGGGCATTTATGTCATTTATATGAGATATGAATGATATAATATATAGTTTAATGTGAATGAGATTCATAATAAATTATAGGTTAGCCTAATTGTTGAATTTAATTGAGAGAAATTAAATTGGATGTGATTCAATTTAATTAATCGACAATTATTGCAAATGAGAATTGCAATATGAAATATGAGATATCTTATATTATGTGGTTATGCAAATGAGATTTGCATAACCTATGGTTGTGGTAAAGTGGGAATAATGTGGAGATTTTAACTCCATCAATTCCACTATATAATCCCTTCTTGCAAGAAGGATGGTGAGCATTCTCTCATTTTTTAGAATTTCATCAAAAGAGAAGAAGAAAGTCCTCTCTACTTTCTCTCTATTCTCCTCCCTCTCCAAAACTCCAAAAGTTCCCACAAACTTCCCTTTTTCAAAAGAGAACAACCGAGACTCCAAGTGGTGGTGTTCGGGTTCCGTTCGTGGGAAGAGTTCGTTGAGATCGAGAAGCACGAAGAGTTCGTGATTTGAGGAAGAAACCTTGAAGAAAGTCTTCAACAAGTAAGTACCCCTGATCTTATTGTTTTTTCTTCCTTTTCAGCATGTTTAGCCTAGATTTATAGTAGATCGTTTTTAACAAATCCGAGTTGCGTAATGATACCATGACGATTCGATCGTCTTCCACTGCGCGGGGATTCTCATTCCCTTCAAGTGGCGCCTGAATAAAGTATCCAGGCAGTTTTATCATTATCCACTAAACAAACTTCTAGGCAAAGTAAATCATATTTACCTTCATTCTTCTTTTCTACAATGTACTTCGGGCAGTTCCGTTTCCAATGCCCGTCTTCGTTGCAGTGGAAACACATTCCTTTGTCAGCAACTTCTTTGTCCAAACATACCTGTTGCATATAATTATGGATATGCAATACCGCAGTGTTCGGGTCAAGTTTTAGTATAGTGATTTATGAGTCCAAGTATCGTCCTCGGGAATGGGTTTCTAGATTAATTAGGGGGCGTTTGGATCGCAAAGTTGGGTTGAGTTGAGTTGAGTTGGGTTGAGTTGTACAGAGTTGTTTTGTCAGTGAGTTATGTAAATCAGTGTTTGGTTTGAAGAGTTGAGTTGAGTCAGGAAGTCAGTGTTTGGTTTGCAGAGTTGAGTTATTATGTCGAAATATCTCGATGCGATTTTTGTAAAGTGAATAATTCTGATTTTTTGTGACTTTTTTCTTTACTTTTTTTGTTTCCACCAAATCAATTGCAAACATATTTGTCTACAATTTCAAATTTTCATTATGAGATCAATTACAAAATTACAATATATATTACCATTTGCCAAATGTATGTTAAGGGTATTTGCAAAAGTAATGGATATTGAGTTTGATATCAATATTTCTTTTCCAATAAAATTCATTATTTATAACTTTTACTCTTCAATATGAACTTTATTTCTTTTTTTATGCACATGTTCACCACTACTTTTTTATTTTAATTTAGGTAGGTCTTAATTTAGTATTAATACTTTGCATATGAAGAGTATGAGTGTTCAAAAAACCCGATAACCCAAACAACCCTACCAACCCAACTCTGCACAACTCAATTTTAGGATAACATTGATAGTTGATTGTAAGTAAAAACAAGCAAACAAACAAACATGTGGAGACACGAATTGATAGATATGAGGGAAGTGATTATACAAGTTAATAACTCAATTAACACATGCAATGAAGCAATGAGATGAATTTATAAACAAGAAGTAAAATACTCAAGAAAATCTCTCGATTCTTAGTGAGTCTCACACATGCAATAAACTCCATAGTCTCCATATGAACCTACGACATGCATGGCATTAAGCAACTTCTTTATGTGTTCCCTAAGATTTCTAAGTCATTCTCATGCCAGATTTCTAAGGGTTTTGACAATTTTGCTCTAATTCAAGCTTTATCTCTCGAGTCCACTTAAACTAACAAATTAAAAAGTAAAGAACGAATTGCCAAAAATAAGGACAAAACATGCTTCATTTCATAGCAAGAAAGTCATAACAAGTAAATCAAATCCTAACTACAATGTCTAGCTACTCTAAATCACATGAAACTCAAACTAAACAAGTATAAAACGTCTTAGAAGTCTATTACCAATTGAAAGAAAAGAAAATTAAACTTATGTGTCGATGCCGGTCCTTCGTCTCCGAGCTCTCGTCTTCGATCTCGAACCTACACGGATGCTTTGGCTCCAAAAACACTCTTTTCTCTCTTCTTACAAATTGCACTTCGAAATTAGGGCAAAAATCTACCAAATTCGGCTCCCCTTACAAGAATGCATAATGATATATTTATAGATTCAATCGGTGAAACGTTGCAACGCTTTACCCTAGGCGGCTAGCAAATAAGGAAACTCTCGATGGCGTTGCTGGTGGCGAGGCGGCGTTACCAGCGCCGCTACGCTAACGCGCCCGCCTTCCAATTGATACGGCGTTGTGAAGGTGCAACGCAGCATTGCAACGCTCTCTGTGCGGTCCTTCATGTGCACCTTCTTATCGATATAGCGTTGCGACGTTGCAAAGCATCGTTGCAACGCTATCGCCTGGGGCATCAATGCATCTTGGTTGCTCATTCGGCGTTGCAACGCCATCACCTCGGGTCTTTGAAGGGAATGAAAATCCTCGCGCAACGGAAGACGATCGAATCGTCAAGGTATCATTATGCTACTTGAATTTTGTTAAAACGATCTAACCCTTAGATCTAAGTTAAACATGTAATGAAGGAAGAAAATACAACAAGATAAATTCTACTTACTTGTTGAAGACTCTATTCAATATTTCTTCCAAAGATAACGAACACTTCGCGAACAATCACGATCTCTATGATCCCGAACGAGTCCCACGAACAAGAACACGACACCACCAATTGGAACCTTGGAGAGGGAGGAGAGTTGAGAGAGTTGAGAAAATTCTTAATCTCTTCTCTTTGATGGAAATAAAAAAAAAATGAGAGAATGAGCTACTAATCCCTTCTTGCAAGGGGTTTAAATAGTGGAAATTGATGGAGTTAATTAATATCTCCACATTATTACCACTTTAGTACAACCATAGGTTATGCAAATCTCATTTTCATAACCACATAATATAAGATATCTCATATCTCATATTGCAAATCACATTTGCAATAATTGTGGATTAATTAAATTGAATCACATCCCATTTAATTTCTCTCAATTGATTTCTCCAATTAGACTAACCTATAGTTTATTATGAATCTCATTCACATTAAACTATATATTATATCATTCATATCTCATATAAATGACATAAATGCCCTTTAAGTGAAATTCAACACTTCAATTTCATACCAAAACATTAACCCTTCTTTTAACCCAGATTGAGCCAACCGAGAGACCTAAGGGACCTACAGTGACGGGCTCCAATGATCCGAGATTAACCTGCCAAACTCTTTGACCCGGTTCACTAACCTTCATTAGCTACGGCAAGACTCCACTAAAGCCCGTAGCTGCACTCCTGTAAGTGCAGAATATTACGTGTCCACTGATATAACGAATACCCATGAATGGACCTTCACAGGTTGTTCGTAGACACGGCTGGGTCAAATTACTGTCTTACCCCTGTGTCTACCTCTTGTTCCTTAAGTCCCCACTGTTCCTCTAATGAACAACACATCGTGATGGTCCAACCATACACAACACCCTTCCCGGGTCAGTGAGAAGGTGGGCGCCCGTTGTTCATGCCCTGGAGACAGCACTTAAGGGAACAACCCCTCTAGTTTCCCTAAAGGCGGGAACGAGTGAATTCCATCTCGCGTAGTTAAGTTCCCAACTCCCTATTTGGTCTTGTCCCTAAGAAGATAGGCATATCGGGCGAGTAACTGTGACCACCCTCACCCATACTAGTCAAAGGACAGACCCCTGCAGACAGGAGTCCGTAACACGCTCAGGATTCAGGTCGAGTCACTAATGGTCATCTACGAAGTTATTTGTCCTTACTGTCAACGGTGTTACATCAGTAGGTCTAATAATTCATGGTTCGGTCTTGTACAATCTCATTGCACAGGATGCCCCCACTCGCATAGTCAGATCACCTCGTTTGTATCTAATATAATGCGGGTCGCATCCACAGTGTATCCAGGATTAGGTCTCCAACCCTATTCATATATTGTAGACCGTTCGAGTCATTAACTTGAACGTAATTCTTCCTGTGTGTCCACTACACACCGTTCAAGTTCTAGTTCTCTCATAAATTCATGGACCCTGGAGCTTAGTTTATTGGAAAAGTTTGTAAATATTGCGAGACAAAAAGTAATGAAATAAATAACTCTTATTAATTTTAAACAGTATTTTAGAAACACGAGATTAGGACAAAAATCCCAACAAACTCCCACTTTGACTAAGCTAGTGGAGAGAAAACATTTCTCAAATGTACATAAATTACAATGAAGCAATACAATAAACTAGGGCATTGAATACCCGTTTACACATCTCCCACTTGCCCTAGTCAGGAAGCTCTCGAAGACCTAAACTCTCTAGGTGACCCTCAAACACCTTAGCTGTGAGGAGCTTTGTAAATGGATCAGCTATGTTGTGCTCCGACTCTATCTGCGTGACTGTCACGTCTCCGCGGTGCACAATCTCCCATATCAGATGATACTTGCGCTCAAAGTGTTTTCCTCTATTATGGCTCCGAGGCTCACGTGAGTTGGCTACTGCACCACTGTTATCATAGAACAGTGTGATTGGCAAGTTCATATTTGGAACAACATCGAAATTGGTCATGAACTTCCTAAGCCAAACAACTTCCTTTGCAGCTTCACAAGCCGCAACATACTCTGCTTCCATAGTGGAATCAGCGATGCATCCTTGCTTGATGCTTCACCATACTACAGCTCCTCCATTCAGAATGAAGGCGGACCCCAAAGTGGATTTTTGAGAATCCTTATCGGTCTGAAAGTCAAAATCCGTGTATCCGATAAGGATCAAATCCCCACTACCATACACTAAGTTGTAGTTCCTCATTCTCCTAAGATACTTGATGATTGCCTTTACGGATGTCCAGTGATCTAATCCTGGATTGGACTGATACCTACTGACAATCCCTACTGCATAATAGATGTTGGGCCTACTACACATCATGGCATACATTAGGCTCCCTACAGCTGAAGCATATGGAATCCGTCTCATATCCTCAACATCTTGAGGAGTCTTAGGACACTGATCCTTAGACAAGTGAACCCCATTCCTGAAAGGCAGCAAGCCCTTCTTGGAGTTCTCGCATCTTATATCTAGACAACATATTGTCAATATAAGGCGCTTGAGACAAGGCTAGCGTTACTGCTCTTCCTGGTTCGACCATCTGGATACCTAGAACATACTGAGCTTCTCCCAAATCTTTCATTTGGAATTGCGAAGCTAGCCACTTCTTAACTTCAGTAAGAAATTCTACCTCATTCCCAATGAGAAGAATATCATCCACATACAACACTAAAAATGCGACAGTTTTGTCAACGATTTTCTTGTAGACACAAGGCTCGTCGACATTTTGATCAAAGCCATAAGATTTTATGGCCTCATCAAACATTATATTCCAAGACCTCGAAGCCTGTTTCAGTCCATAAATGGACTTATGAAGCCGGCAAACCTTTGGCTCTTGGCCTTGGGCAATGAACCCTTTGGTCTGGTCCATGTAGATGGTTTCATCAAGTTTGCCATTCAGAAAGGCTGTCTTGACGTCCATCTGCCATACCTCGTAGTCGTGTCTGGCGCAAATGGCGGAAGGATCTGATCGACTTTACCATGGCAACGGTGAAAAGGTCTCCTCATAGTCAACCCCTTCAACTTGGGTAAAACCCTTTGCCACTAGCCGAGCTTTGAAGGTCTGCACCTTCCCATCTACGCCACGTTTACGCTTGTAGATCCATTTGCAACCAATAGGTTTTACTCCATCCAGTTGATCCACAAGCTCCCAGACAGAATTGAAGTACATAGACTCCATTTCCTGGTCCATAACTTTAATCCATTCGTCTTTGTCAACATCAACCATTGACTGATCATAGGTCAATGGATCCTCACAGTCATCATCAGGAGCGACAACTGAGGTTACAGCTAAACCCATGTAGCAATCAAGCTGTCTCACAACGCTCCCACTACGTCGAGGCATTCCCATCTCTTTGGAACGGACTTGACTAGACGTGCTAGGATCAACAACGCTTGTTGACGTACTAGCCCCATAATCAACTCTTGCTGATGTACTGTCCATTTCATTTAACACAATCTTACTCCTCGGTAAATGATCCCTGACGTGGTCTTCCTATAGGAAAGTGGCGTTTGTCGACACAAGCACCCTATTTTCCTTAGGATCGAAAAATAGACCACCCCTAGTCTCTTTAGGGTAACCTACGAATAAGCACAATTTCGAACGGGGTTCCAACTTTTTCGGGTTTGACACCAATATGTGGGTCAGGCATCCCCAAATTCTGAAGTGATGTAAACTACCTTTACGTCCACTCCAGAGCTCGAAAGGTGTTTCACAAACACTCTTCGACGGAACATTGTTCAAAATATATACATGATCTCCACCTGCGTAACCCCAAAATCGGGGAGACGAGCATAGCTCATCATCGACCGAACCATGTCCAACAAGGTTCTGCTTTCTCCTCTCCGATACACCATTCTCACGTGGCATACCGAGTCTTGAGAGTTGGGACGTGATTCCGTGTTCTATCATATAGTCCTGGAATTCAGTGTCCATGTACTCTCCACCTCGATCTGATCGAATTGTTTTAAACAATTTACCTAAGAGGTTCTCAACCTCAGTCTTGTACTCCTTCAACTTTTCAAGAGTTTCAGACTTATTGTGCATTAGGTTGATATACCCATACCTCGAGTAATCGTCTATGAAAGACACGAAGTATTCATAACCACCTCGAGCTTTAACATTCATCGGACCACAGAGGTCAGAATGTACTAACTCAAGAGGCTCTTTGGCTCTATATCCTTTTCCACTGAAAGGACGTTTGGTCATCTTGCCCTCAAGGCATGACTCACACACCGGTAAAGAGTTTTCTTCCAACTCGTTTAGAAGTCCACTCTTCACTAGTTTCTCAATCCTATTGAGATTACTGTGGCCTAATCGTAGATGCCAAAGATGGGCATTTTCCTTAGGAGGAACTTTTGCTTTCTTAGTTCGTGTTTCTGCAGTTTTAAACAATTCAGTATTCAAAACACTTTTGACCGAATTAGGTTTCAAAACATACAGATTATGCTCAAGCGAAGCTGAACAAATAACATTGCTTTTGAAAGAAATAAACGCTTTATTTGATACAAAAGAAACACATATACATTGTTCAATTAGGCAGGAAATGGAAACAAGGTTTCGAGTAAACCCTGGTACAATGTACAAATTATCTAATAATAAGTACTTCCTGCCAAAGTGTAGCTTCAGCGTGTCGATCGCTGCAGCAGAGACAAGCTCCCCAGATCCAACCCGTAGAGTCACCTCACCTTCTCGCAGCGGCTGCCAGGAATCAATCCCCTCAAAAGAAGAACAAACATGGTTAGTGGCGCCCGAATCCAATATCCAGGCAGAGTCACTACTCTCCACTAAACAAGTTTCTGTCATAAGTAAATCACATTTACCTTGATTCTTCCTCTCGTCCAGGAATGTGGGATAGTTCCTCTTCCAGTGTCCGCCCCCATTGCAGTGGAAACACTTTCCTTTCTCTGCAACGTCCTTGACCTTCGTGCCCTTGTGGGCGGCGGCTCGGTCAGTTTAACCCCTCTTTAGGCTCTTCTTCCCTTTCGGGCGTGAAGGAGTAACAAGTTTCGTCCCAGAGGTCGAACCCCTGTGATAAGACCTGTATGCAACATTTGTCTCATATTCTGATGCCTTGACCCTGTTCAAGGACTGGAAATTCTGTAGCTCATTGAGGAGGGTAGTCAGATTGTAGCTAATTTTGTTCATAACTGCATTGTTACGAAACTGAATGAAACTCTTCGGAAGAGTCTCCATAATAAAACTGACTTGGCTCGACTCGTCGATCGAAGCCCCGTTCATCTCAGCCAGATTAAAGTGGGTCATCATGTCTAGAACATGTTCACGGACAAACGACCCCTCTTTCATCGTGCGTTGAAGACGTATTTGAGCGAGTCATGTCGGACCTGAAAGGACTGATGTCCAAACATTTCCTGCAAGGACTCCATGATCTCCTTGGCGGTGACCATCAGCTCATGCTTCTTTGCCAATACATCAGACATGTTGACAATGATATAGACCTTGGCCTTTTCATTGACCCTGATCCATCGATCGTATGCATCGCGAACACTTCGCGACGCAATCGAGCACGACATCTGAGGACACTCCTCAGAGAGCACGAACTTAATGTCGTCAGTTACCAAAATTGTGTTAATGTTGTTTTTCCATCTTTGGTAATTATCTCCCACTAGTTTATCAGACGCGAGTAGAGCTATAATTCCGCTAGACATGTTTTAAGCTGAAAAATTAGAAAACTTTGTGTTAGTCTCGCAAAAACTTTTTAAAACCAATAAAGTTTTAGCAAAATTGTTTCATGATCCCTAGGTCAGTCAAAATTTTGCAATGATATCCTAATGTTTTAGAATGACTGCCACTGAAGGGTGAACAGAACACTCCTCCTCTAGGACGAGACTTTCTCGATCAGACCCTAATAACAGAATAACTCTTATTCCATTAGGCGTCCAATTACCATTGTTCGGTCGAATTCATTAACACTTAACGAACTCTGTGAGTGTCACCCTCAATCTTTAAGTTTCCAAAGCATCCGTCCAAACAATAGCCACCGAAGGGTGAACAAAGAAGAAAAACAAACTAGGAAACTGTATCCCTTTCGGGAATTCACGGTGTTCCGACTCCCATGATCAGGCCCTCCGAAGGGATTGTCTGGTCCAGGCCAAACTAGCAGGTGAATCATAGGCGTCTCATGGTGTGAATCGAAAGAAGAGATCGTGGGTCCTGTTTTCACAAGTCCCGCTCCCACTCACTATAAGTACTCTCTCCATCAAGGGTGATATTGACCTATACAAATGCCACCTGAAGGGGAACACTCCCATTTGCGCCACGAGGCCGAGTATAGATCTCACGGTGCGGACTTAACGGAGATTTGTGGTTGGAAATTCAAATGTATCTCATACACTTTATTTCCTCCCACTCAGCACTTTAATTTTAATAGGGATTGACCTAGATAAACCGGCTAAAATTTACCTAAGTCTACCAATATAACTCTTATATGGTATTAACCTAAGTTTATAATCACATTATTACTTAGGTCTATGTGAGTAAATTAAAACACTTTTAATTAGCGGCACTCACGATAAGTATAATCTAAGAATCTCCGGACCGAATTCACTCCCAGATCGGTTTCCAGGTAGGGGTGTTCCTCAAGCGTCAACTTAAATACCCCAGCCTTAGACAAAACCTTCCTTAGACAGAGTTACTAATCAGCCTCTATTCATAGACTAAACTTTGATTTCCTAATTTCTAATCTCATTAGAAAATAGAAAACCTAAGTCTAATTATTCAAGTTATAAACTCTTTAAAACTAATAATTAACTTAGGTTGCATGCATTTCTATGCTATAGTGCTTGATCATTGATCACATGAATAACTATGAATATAAATGCATGAGCATACTTTAATCTAAAAAATATAACACTTATATTAATTAAATTAAACATGCATTTCATTATATTATAAGTCTTATAATATAACCTATCATGCAAACTATATATTATAACTCTTATAATATAAATGATGCATGAAAATGTTTAACCTAAGGTGGGATTTTAAATCTATATGACATACATTATGAACATAGATTTTAATTAAATCATACATCTCATGCATAAAATAATTAAATAGTAAAAATGGATCGGTTTTTGGCACCTATATTATTTAATTAAGTAACATTAATATAACACCTATATTAATATTATTTAATAAAATAATTAAATAAATAATTAAAATACATTTTAAAATTAATAAATTAAGAAAAAACGGAAAAAATTGCCCCACTCTTTGAAAAATTGCCCACGTCTGCGAACTGCCCACCACGAGTGTGGCGTTGCAACGCCGTGGCCAGCGTTGCAACGCTGCCGCGTCCAGCATTGAGATCAGCGTGCTCCACGCCGTGGCGTTGTAACGCTACGCCTAGCGTTGCAACGCTCCTTTGCAGCCAAGCCAGTGCCCGCAAGGATAGCTTTGAGACGCCGATGAACAGCGTCTCAACGCCATCGACAGAACAACAAACACCTTTGCTGTTCTTCATCGAATTTCGCTCGTTTCTGCTCTGATTTCTTTCACAGCAACTCTTGCCACGAACGACACGAACTTACAGACTTGATTTAAAACAAAATGCCCAAAAACGACGGGCCCTTACATTGATCTCATCAACATAAATTGTAAATCTATTCTAGTGCCAAAAACTGAAACATCCATTAAGCAGAACCAACATTCATCTCATGAAATAAGGCAATTTACCCACCTATTTTAACAAAAAATAGTGCATGAAGAAGAATCATTAACCTGGCTCTGATACCAATTGAAGGAAATGAAAATCTCCACGCAGCGGAAAACGATCGAATCGTCAAGGTATCATTATGCTACTTGAATTTTATTAAAATGATCTAACCCTTAGATCTTAGTTAAACATGTAAAGAAGGAAGAAAATACAGCAAGATAAATTCTACTTGTTGAAGACTCTCTTCAATATTTCTTCCAAAGATCACGAACACTTCGCGAACAATCATGATCTCTACGATCCCGAACAAGTCCCACGAACAAGAACATGACACCACCAATTGGAACCTTGGTTGTTCTTCTTTTGGAAAGAAGGAGAATAGTGGGATTCTAGTGTTATGGAGAGGGAGGAGAGTTGAGAGAGTTGAGAGAATTCTTAATCTCTTCTCTTTTATGAAAATCAAAAAATGAGAGAATGAGCTACTAATCCCTTCTTGCAAAGGGTTTAAATAGTGCAAATTGATGGAGTTAATATCTCCACATTATTAACACTTTAGCACAACCATAGGTTATGCAAATCTCATTTGCATAACCACATAATATAAGATATCTCATATCTCATATTGCAAATCACATTTGCAATAATTGTGGATTAATTAAATTGAATCACATCCAATTTAATTTCTCTCAATTAATTTCTCCAATTAGCCCTAATTCAACAATTAGGCTAACCTATAGTTTATTATGAATCTCATTCACATTAAACTATATATTATATCATTCATATCTCATATAAATGACATAAATGCCCTTTAAGTGAAATTGAACACTTCAATTTCATACCAAAACATTAACCCTTCTTTTAACCCAGATTGAGCCAACCGAGAGACCTAATGGACCTAAAGTGACGGGCTCCAATGATCTGAGATTAACCTATCAGACTCTTTGACCCGGTTAATCAACATTCATTAGCTACGGTAACACTCCACTAAAGCCCGTAGCTGCACTCCCGTTAGTGCAGAATATTACGTGTCCACTGATATAACCAATACCCATGAATCGACCCTTCACAGGTTGTTCGTAGACACGGCTGGGTCAAATTACCGTTTTACCCTGTGTCTACCTCTTGTTCCTTAAGTCCCCACTGCTCCTCTAATGAACAACACATCGTGATGGTCCAACCATACACAACACCCTTCTCGGGCCAGTGAGAAGGTGGGCGCCCGTTGTTCAAGCCCTGGAGACAGCCCTTAAGGGAACAACCCCTCTACTTACCCTAAAGGCGGGAACGAGTGAATTCCATCTCGCGTAGTTAAGTTTCCAGCTCCCTACTTGTTCCTGTCCCTTAGAAGATAGGCATATCGGGCGAGTAACTGTGACCACCCTCACCCATGGTAGTCAAAGGACGGACCCCGCGGAGCGGGAGTCAGTCACACACTCGAGATTGGTCGAGTCACTAATGGTCATCTACGAAGTTATTAGTCCCTTCATCAGCGGTGTTACATAAGTAGGTCTAATAATTCACGGTCCTGTCTTGTACAATCTCATTGCACAGATGCCCCACTCGCATTTCAACCACATGAGCGAGTCGGATCACCTCGTTTGTATCTAATACAAAGCGGGTCGCATCCACGAGTGTATCCGAGTTAGGTCTCCAATCCTATCATTATCTTGTATGAGACCGTTCGGGTCATTAACTCGAACGTGATCCTTCCTATGTGTCCACTACACACCGTTTAAGTTCTAGTTCTCTCATAAATTCAATGACCCTGGAGCATAGTTTATTGAAAAGGTTTGTAAATATTGCGAGACACAAAGTAATGAAATAAATAACTCTTATTAATTTCAAACAGTAATTTACAAACACGAGATTGGGACAAAAATCCAAATAGTCTTCAAGCATGGATTGATCCTTTCTCTTCCAATTGATGTTATTTTTAGCTCCTAATAGCCTCGTTTCGATCCCGAGTGATCCAAATTGTCTCCAATATCTCTATTTAAGCTCTTAACCTGAAATTAAATGATTTAAACATGTAAAAGTCCTAAAATCTTTATAAAACTAGCAATCATTAAGCATAAGGATAACACATTTTGTGTGTTATCAGACACCCCCCAAACTTAAACTTTTGCTAGTCTCGAGCAAAAACAGAATTAAACATTAGATTGTTCTTATACATAAATTTGATTCAAACCTCCAAGATTTAAGAGGAAATCTAGTAATCACAGGAAACATTCAAACATAATACTTCAACAAGCAATTTAAAACTTTTCCTTCATTTTTACTAAGCTCGGATCAACTTGATTAGGCTCTCCATTCAACTTCCCCCTACACTGGTCATAATTACAAATCTTTGAGTCTCCCCACATTCAAGAACTAAATAACTCTACTCAACACTTAATCCCTTTTTTATCATTTTTTCTATTTTCTTCTTTTTATTAATATTTTTTTTTTGTGTAAGGACACTAGCTTTCACACATCCACTACAGGGACCCTTATCCAGAGCACTCGCTCAATGAATTGCCTAACTGATCACAGTGAAGGTAGCTCTTTTTTCCCTCACGATTTTTTTCTTTAGCAAACAAACAACAAAAACAAACTATTTCACATATTATACAGATCATGCACTTCATAATGCCATTTACCCTATCCTGCAGTTTAACTCTCAAATCAGTTCTCAGACCTATCGAGGTGACATCAAACTTCTAAACCTAATAACTTTGTTCTAAGCATTTCAAAACTACAGGAACACAGACTATGTGCTTAATGGTGCAGGAAAAACTCAAGAAAATTTTTAAATTAACTCGAAATCATGTCATGCTCTCAAGTTTCAACAGAATCACAAGAATTTCCAATTTAATCTCATCCTAGGCTATCATGATCATACTTATGTAAAGAATCAATCAACAGTTCTAGCGCATACTCAGGACAGTCAAGACAATTAAACAACATCTCACCCCCAAACTTAAGCTAAACATTGTCCCCAATGTTTGCAGAAATAAGCACAAATTAAGTATAAGGGTAAGTGTGAACAATATTGTCCTGAGTTATGGAGATCTTTCTGAGTTCCTTGGATAGTCAAAGCATGTGTGTTGGAGTTTCTCAGAATGGGAGCATGGATTTTAACGATGGATGACATCGTTACAATCTATAAAGAAAAACAAACAAACTAGTAAATACTAAGAACTGGAAAAAACAACTAAAACAATTAAAACAACAAAATAAGTGAAGCTTGGGTTGCCTCCCAAGAAGCGCTTTGTTTAACGTCTTTTAGCTAGACTGTACTCCCTCAAGGTGTTTCTTTCCTTGCTTGAAGTGCCTGGAGTAATGTGTTCATTTGGCCAATCTGGGTCTCTATGTTCTTTATTGCAGCTCCATGACTTGTCACTATACAAGATAGACTGGTGACTTCATTTTTCAGCTGGTTGGACCGACTTCTGGATTCAGCTATGAAGGAGTGCAATGTGTCTTCCAGAGAGGGTTTCCTTTCTGATGTAGAAGCATGCCCTGTAGGAGGATTCAACACATTTTTGTTGTTAGCATAAGAGAAATTCTCATGATACCTCAAACCTGGATTGTAATTTGTTGGTAGGTTATTTTGATTTTGGTTTCCTCCATAGTTATTGCTTCTGTTGCTCAGGTAGTGTAATTGCTCCATAGTGGATTCTCCATTAGGCTGGGAGCATTGAGAGGACATCCCTGTCTGTGGTGATCCCGCAAAATTATTCAGCGCATGAGTAAGAGATGCCATATGAGATCTAAGAGAAGTTACCTCATCAAGATTATACAGTCCAGCTACTGGCTTAGATCTGTCATTGTCTATAGGCCACTGGTAGCTGGCAGTTGACACTTCCTCCAGGAGGGCACGTGCTTCTGGCACAGTCTTCGCCATGAAAGCCCCTCCAGTAGTGGCATCCATAGTGGTCCTGGTCTTACCTTCCAGTCCATTATAAAGTAGTTGTACCTGGAGCCAATCTGGGTAGTCATGCTGTGGGCACCTCCTGAGCATGTCCATTAACTTTGCAGCTTTCACAGGTGGAAAAAATTTGGTCACGAAGGCTTAGGCCAACTCCTCCCAGGAAGTGATACTACCTGAGGGAAGGGACTCTAGCCATTCTTTGGCTCTACCCTGCAAAGAGAAAAGAAAAAGACGTAAGTGAATATTATCAGCAGAGATACCGTTCATTTTAACTGTACCACAGATTTCTAAAAAGTTTTGAAGGTGTGAATCAGGATCTTCTGTGGCTATGCCTCGAAAAACACCCTCCCTAACCATATGTATCAACCCTGTTTTAATCTCAAAATTATTAGCATTTATAGGGGTATGGACTATTCCAGCCTGCTCAGAATTAAACACAGTTTGGAAATACTCCCTGATAGGTTTAGAGTTGTTGATGAGCTCCTGATCAGCCATAGTATGTATTTCTCCCTTTCCTTCCTTTAGGAGTCTCCTAAAGGTCCTCTCGATCACAGGATCAAAAGGGTGCAAGTCTTCAGCTCTCCCCTTGGGCATACCCCTAGAGGAACAAAAAGAAAGAAATTAGACAAAAACAAAAAAAAAACTAGGAAATAAAATAAAACATAAAAGAAGACAAAAACAAAGATAAAGACATGAAACATAAAACTTGGGTTGCCTCCCAAGAAGCGCTTTCTTTAACGTCTTTACCTAAACGGTGACTTATCAGGGCACATAAAACTGCTCTTATTTCTTTGGGCCCTTCTTGCTCGAATCGATATAGCCTTCTAAGTCTAAAAGGCTATCATGTTTTTCTTGAGCCCTCGACAGAAAATTGTTTTTGGTATTTTTGTTTATCAAACTATAAGAATAAAAATAAAAAAAAGACTCCTGAGTGTAAGACAATTGGTTATAAAAAATAAAGGAATTTTCTGGGGATAAAAGGAAAGAAGACCTCACAGCCTATAACTCTATCACCTGGGATTCCTCTGTGGAAGTTACTATATCACCAATGTCTATCTCACTAACCTGGTTTTGTGTGCCTCAGTCTCCCCCAAACTATCCTCACTGACATATGAACAAATCCTCCTAGGTGGCACCTCCTGAGTGGTAAGGATAAGAAATTGTTCATGTAAGGCCTTAAAGGAAATTACTAGTTGGTTAAGATACTGAGTTCTATCCTTCACTATTTCCCCAAGTCCTACCACCTAAGTTTCTAACCTATCCAACCTCTCTAATTCACTATGAACCAAATTTTTAAATTTCAATTCTAAGGTATATTCTACCAATTGGTCCATAAGAGAAGATTTTTCTAGGGGTTGGCTAAGGTATGAAAAACTATGGTTCCAAGTGCCTAAATAACTACCCTCATGTGAATTTTCATATATGTCAGGTACAGAATGGTAAAAATTAGACACATGGTAT
This sequence comes from Trichosanthes cucumerina, assembly GCA_036507285.1. Lineage (NCBI taxonomy): Eukaryota > Viridiplantae > Streptophyta > Magnoliopsida > Cucurbitales > Cucurbitaceae > Trichosanthes > Trichosanthes cucumerina. The sequence goes on along the minus strand of CM071836.1, from coordinate 66,079,396 downwards.
TCAGAAAAATCATGATGCACAAAACTAGGGTCCTGAGAGGTACAATAGAATGGTGAAAACTCAAAATCATGTAAAGTCATACTTGAAAAATCAATAATTCAAATCAAGACATTTACACAATAGCAACAAAACCAAAACAAGGTATACAGACTCAAAAACACATAAACTAAAATAGAACAAATACGGAAACAAACAAACACACAAAAACGGAAAACAAATAAGGAAAAACACACAAACACACTTTAGTCTAAAATTTCAAATTTTTCCCTAATATTAATTAATCTAAATAATCGCCATTCCCCGACAACGGCGCCAAAAACTTGTTGCGTATAATTATGGATATGCAATACCGCAGTGTACGGGTCAAGTTTTAGTATAGTGATTTATGAGTCCAAGTATCGTCCTCAGGAATGGGTTTCTAGATTAATTAATTACTAAGATACTAATTCTCAATTTTAGCTAAATAAACATAACATGGATAGTTGATTGTAAGTAAAGACAAGCAAACAAACAAACATGTGGAGACACGAATTGATAGATAGGAGGGACGTGATAATACAAGTTAATAACTCAATTAACACATGCAATGAACCAATGAGATGAATTTATAAAAAGAAGTAAAATACTCAAGAAAATCTCTCGATTCTTAGTGAGCCTCACACATGCAATAAACTCCATAGTCGCCATATGAACCTACGACATGCATGACATTAAGCAACTTCTTTATGTGTTTCCCTAAGATTTCCGAGTCATTCTCATGCCAGATTTCTAAGGGTTTTGACAATTTTGCTCTAATTCAAGCTTTATCTCTCGAGTCCACTTAAACTAACAAATAAAAAAGTAAAGAACGAATTGCCAAAAATAAGGACAAAACATGCTTCATTACATAGCAAAAAATTCATAACAAGTAAATCAAATCCTAACTACAATGTCTAGCTACTCTAAATCACATGAAACTCAAACAAAAGAAGTAGAAAACGTCTTAGAACGCTATTACAAATTGAAAGAAAAGGAAATTAAACTTATGTGTGGATGTCGGTCCTTCGTCTCCGAGCTCCTGTCTTCGATCTCGAACCTCCATGGATGCTTTAACTCCAAAAACGCTCTTTACTCTCTTCTTACAAAGTGTATTTCGAAATTAGGGCAAAAATCTACCAAATCCGGCTCCCCTTACAAGAATGCATAATGATATATTTGTAGGTTCAATCGGTGCAGCGTTGCAACGCTAGGGACAACCTTCCAACGCTGTACCCTAGGAGGCTGGTAAATAAGGAAACTCTCGATGGCGTTGCAACGCTGAGGGCAGTGTTGCAACGCTCTCTATGTGGTCCTTCATGTGCGCCTTCTTATCGATATAGCGTTGCGACGCTGCAAAGCAACGTTGCAACGCTATCCCCTGGGGCTTCAACGCTCTTGGTTGCTCATTCGGCGTTGCAACGCTCTACATGGCGTTGCAACGCCATCACCTCGGGTATTCAAGCTCGGATTGATCCTTTCTCTTCCAATTGATGTTATTTTTAGCTCCTAATAGCCTCATTTCGATCCCGAGTGATCCAAATTGTCTTCAATAGCTCTGTTTAAGCTCTTAACCTGAAATTGAGTGATTTAAACATGTAAAAGCCCTGAAATCATTATAAACCTAGCAATTTTTAAGCCTAAGGATAGCACATTTTATGTGCTATCAATACCCTGACAGAATCCATGATTTCCTTGGCGGTTATCATGCCCTCATGCTCCTTGGCTAATATGTCAGACATACTTGCTAGCATGTAGACCTTGGCCTTGTCATTGGCCTTGATCCATCGATCATATGCATCACGAACATTTCGTGACGCATTCGAGCCTGACACCTAAAGACACTCTCAGTTAGCACAAACTTCAGATCATCCACTACCAATATAGTGTTGAGTTTGTTTTTCCATGTCATCATATTCTCTCCGGTTAACTTTTCCGCACCCATAAATGAAATAATAGAGCTAGACATTTTTGCTGAAAATTTGCAAACAAACTTGTATGAGTTTCTTCCTATAATTGTCTAACCCAATCATGTTTTAGCTAATTATCAAATGATTCATAGGTCATTTATAATTTGCAATGATACTCCAAAGGTTTAGAATGTATGATACCGAAGGGTAATCAAAAACCCTCCTCCTCTGGATAAGGACACTCTTGACCAAAACCTAATGCAGGAATAACTCTTATTCCTATAGGCTTTAGTTACAATTTTTCGGTCAGGATACATACACATCTTACGTACATTGTGAGTGTAACCCTCTATCTTTAGACCCCATAGTCCCCATCCAATAAAATTCGCCGAAGGGAGGACTAGATTGAAAAACAAACTAAGGAAATCTTTATCCATTTCGGGTGTCCAATGTGTTCGATCCCCTATGATTAAGCCCTCCGAAAGGATTGTCTGGTCCAGGAAAAACTAGCAGGCTCGCCATAGTTATCTTACGGTGTAAACCGACTAAAGAAACCATAGGTTTTGTTTTCACTAAACCTGCTCCCACTCACTATAAGTACCCTCTCTAGTCACCTTGATATTGACTCATACAAACACCATCCGAAGGGGGACGCTCCCATTTGCGCCACGAGGCCAAGTATGAGTCTCATGGTGTGAACATCCAGGAGATACGTAGGTGGAAAAATATGTATCATATACACTTTTCCTCCCACTTGATACTTTAAATCTATAGGAATCTTACATAGGTTAAACCCGACTAATGGTTTTACCTAAAGGTATCAATATAACTATTATATCGATAATCAATATAACTCTTATATCGATAATCAATTAACTCTTATATTGATTTTATCCTATGTTTGCTAATATAACTTTTATATTAAGCCTAGGATTTCTAGTTTATTAACCCTTTAATAAACCCGCTGACGCTACTATGATTTATAAACTTCTCTGATTAAATTTCACTACCAGGTCAGTTCCTAGGTAGGGGTGTTCTGTTTCCGTCAGCTTAAATACCCCAGCCTAGACAAAACTTTTCTTAGACAGAGTTCCTCTTTTAATCATTGTTTATAAATCACTTGGTTCCTAATTCTAATCTAATTAGAACTAGATAACCTAAGGTATATTATTTCCAAGTTCTAAACATTTTAAAACTAATAATTAACCTTAGGTGACATGCATACTATGTTATAGTGCTTGATCATTCATCTCATGAATAATAAGACATACATAGCATAGTCATCTCATCATATATAATGCATGTCAATGCTATCCATAAATTAATATAACACTTTATATTAATTAATCAGGCAAATTATATAATATAACTCTTTATGTTATAAATGATGCATTGAAATGATTAACCTAAGGTGGGATATCTAAATTAAAAGCATACATTATGCATGGCAATAATTACACAAGAATTGCATAATTTAAATAGCAATATTAGACCAATTTTGGCACCCTAAATTAAATTTTAATTAATATAATCAAATATATTAATTAAAATTAATTAAATTAAAAACAAATTAAATATAAAATGTTTTTATATTTAATATATAATAAAAAAACGTTTTTCGCCCGTTTCTCCTTCGAATGAAACGCCTTCGGCGTTGCAACGCTATGCCTTGTCAGTTTCTTCCCGTTGGAGCGCGTTGCGAAGCGCCTCTTGCCTTCAGCGTTGTGATGCTGGGAGGGGCGTTGCAACGCCGCGTCTCCTTGGAGCCTGAAATGCGTCTCATTGGCGTTGCAACGCTGATGAACAGGGTTGCAATGCTGCACACAGAACATAAAACAGTCTCCACTGTTTTGGCTCGTTTTTGCTTCGATCTTCTCAGCAACCACCTTGCCTCAATCTTCACGGACTTACAGACACGATTTAAAATTAAGATTGCCAAAAACACAGGGCCCTTACATTAAACAATTCAATGAAAATTGTAAACCTAAGTGCCAAAATTGAAAACGTCTAAATTGCAAACCGTTCATACATCTCATGCAAAACAGTAAATCTCACCTCGTTCTTGAAAAATCTAGAACGTAAATCAAGAACGCAATTGGGCTCTAATACCAATTGATGGGAATCGAATCCCGCAGCGAAAGCGATAGTGAATCGCGCGTTCTTGATTTCGTTACAAAAATTACATTCAAGAACAATTCTACCTAGATTAAGTATATAATAACAATATGGGCAGCGAGATATTACCTTTGTAGAACTCTTTCTTCAAGTGCTCCTTCTCCCACGTTCACGATCTCAGCAACACGAACTCGAATGTTCACCGACACTACCACCGGATCTTCTCCGTTGTTCTCTAGGTGGGGGGAGGAATGTGGGTTCCCTTTAGGTGTGATGAGATGTTGTCAGAAAGTTTGTGTTTTGGAACTTTTCTAACAACACAACAAAGGCTTAGGTTTGTTAATCTTGAGATTTGCTTAACCTAATTGCATCTTATGGAACTATATATAGAGGAGGAGATAGGGATGGAAATTACCATCCTATCCCTCTTTTATTCTCTCTTTAGTATATAGTTAATGTGTGAATCTAATTCACATTAAAACTATATATTATATCAATTATATCAATTATATCACATATAACTGATATAACATCTCATATATGAAATTGAAAAATTCAATTTCATTCCTAACTTTATGCCCTCAATATAACCACGTTGAGCCATCAGAGGGACCTAATGGGACCTACAATTCACGAGCTCCATTAACTGATCAAACTCTTTAATCCAGTTAATCAATATTCATTAACTACAAGACACTCCACTATAGACTTGTAGCGGCACTCTACTCACAGTAGATTATAATGTGTCCACTGATATAATCATTACCCATGAGTCGACCCTTCACAGGTTGTTCGTAATCACGACTGGGTCAAATTACCGTTTTACCCCTGTGATTACCTCTTTGATCCTCTAATGAACAACAAGTCTAAGGTCCTACCATAGACTCATATCCTCATAGAGGGTGGGGCCCCGTTGTTCAAGACCTGGAGTCAGTTGTTAAGGGAATAACCTATCTAATTCCTTAGTGTAGGAATGAGTGTATTCCATCTTGCACAGTTAAGTTCCCAGCTACCTACGAGATTCTGTCCCTGAGAAGGTAGGCATATTGAGTCCTACAGGCCACTCTCACCCATACTAGTCTAAGTACAAACCCCTATAAGCAGGAGTTCTTAACTTGCTCAGGATTCTGGTCGAGTCACTAATGACCATCTACAAATTATCAGTCTTATCCTGTTAACGGTGTTACACTTGTTAGACTAATAATTTACAGTCTGATCTTGTATGAACTCTTCATACAGGATGCCCCCACTCGCATGTCAACCACATGAATGAGTTGGATTACCTCATTTGTACTAATTACAAAGTGGACCGCATCCATGGTGTTACCAGAATAAGGTTTCCAACCTTATTCTTATACCATAGACCATTTAGGTTATATTCTTGAACACAATCCAAATAGTGTCGACTACACTGATGTTCAAGATATATTATAACCTTGGAGCTTAGTTTATTGGATTATAAAGCAAGAATACAACTTTATCAAAACAAATAACCCTTTATTTATTTGATCAAAACTACACAAGTTGAGGACATAAATCCCAACAGTTCATCTGTCTAAGGAACAGTGTCCTAAGACACCTCAAGAAGTTGAGGATATGAGACGTATTCCGTATGCCTCTCCAGTAGGTAGCTTAATGTATGCTATGCTATGCATGAGGCCCGTCGTTTGTTATGCAATGGGAATAGCCAGTTGGTACCAATCCAATCCAGGGTTAGACCACTGTACCGCAGTTAAAAATATCCTCAAGTATCTTAGGAAAACGAGAACTATACGCTTGTGTATGGGACAAAGGATTTGATCCTTAATAGATACACTGATTCTGATTTCATACCGACAAGCATTTTAGGAAATCCACATCGAGGTCAGTTTTCACCCTTAACGGGGGAGTTATAGTATGGCGAGGCATCAAACATCACTCAATTTTATCAATTAATTCCTATCAATCACACCACTAAATTTTATCTAGAAAATCAAACTTAAGGTGAAGTGAAACACAAAATCAAAGAGTGAAAATTAGAAACAATCAGGAGAGACAAATATCTTAAGGACTAGATTTCACCAATTAATTAACTATTTTATTGAAATCATGCTAATGGGTCATTGCATTGTTTTTATATAACAAGAAACTAATATAACAAATAACCTCTCTCGAGGCAAGTGAATCTCATGCAAGACATAGAATTAAACATCTCTGTTCAACCTAAAATCAAACATGGCACTAAGTTAAATTCTTATGGGTTTCTAATAGCACTTCATCATTCTCATGTCAAAGTAACTATCAGTCATGCAATTGAGATCAGATCTAAAATATCCTTCACAAGAATAAATTCAGACCTAAGAACAAATAAACCGTGATCAAGAGTCTATAAGCATTAAGGATGCAATTGCATGAATAAAAGCATTACAATAAACCAAAAGTAGTCAATTCAGCAAAATATCATAATCAAAAGGTTACATCTATTCCTAAGATAACGAGTTTAGCTACTCATGTCAATTATAAATCCTACTAAACTCAAATACAAAACCATAGTTCAACAATCAAATTGAAAAGAATGAAGAAAGAACTCCCGTGGCGTGAATGGCAACGATCCCGATACCTATCGAGAATCCCGAGCTCCAAAAGTCTTCTTCTTGAAATCTCTCCAAAGTCTTCTTACAGCCTCTGACAATGAAGTTTAGACAATGGTGTGAAAATCTCTCCAAAAAAACTCTCCCCCAAAACAAGAAGCATGATTTTCTTTTTATAATAACGACACGACATTGCAACGTCGCCCTAAGCGAATATATAGATAAGGAAAATATCTAGTAGCGTTGCAGTGAGGGCAGCATTGCAACGTTGCAACCTCGCACGCCTTTTGCTTATCGAAGTAGCTTTGCAACCTCATCGCTACGGATCATCAGGGCGTCTTTGTTGCGTGTTGAGCGTTGCAACGCCATCGACATGAATTCTTATAGTTGAATGGTTGCACGCAGGGATGCAGCGAAAGGACGATTGAATCGTCATAATATCGTTGTCAAACTCGTTTTCTTAATATTAAACTATCACATATAATTAGGCTAATCATATAATTAAGAAGGAAAAACTGTAAACAAACTTACTTGTTGAAGAACCTTTCTTCACGTTTTCCTCCTCCAGTCACGAACCCTCCATGTACTCGCTCTCAACCATCTCGATCTCCTCGAATGAACAAGCGATCCGGACACTTCCACTAAGTTTCTCGGTTGCTCAACTTTTGGTAGAAGGAGAATGGTGGGGTTCTCTTCTTGGGTGTAGGGAGGAGAGTTTGAGAAAGAGAGGTGTTTGAGAGAGAATTTGCCAATTGCTTTTGGTGATAAATCCAAAAATGAGCAATCAACCTTACCACTCCTTCTTGCAAGGGGGTTTATATAATGGTGATAGGTGGAGTTGAAATCTCCACCTATTTACCATCTTACCACAACCATAGGTTATAAAAATCATATTTGCATAACCACATATAATAAGATATCTCATATCTTATTTTACAAATCACATTTGTATAATTGTGGATTTTAAAATTAAATCACATTCAATTTAATTTCTCTCAATCTAATTTCTCTAAATTAGCCCTAATTAGACAATTAGGCTAACCTATAGTTTATTAAGAATCTCATTCACATTAAACTATATAATATGTCAATTATATCTCATATAAATGACATAATTGCCCTTTAGTGAACTTGAACACTTCAAATTCACACCAAAAATGAAAACCTTCCATTAATCCAATTTGTGCCAACCGAGGGACCTAATGGACCTACAGTGACGAGCTCCAATGATCCGAGATTAACCTGTCAAACTCTTTAACTCGGTTAATCAACATTCATTAGCTACGGTAACACTCCACTAAAGCTCGTAGCTGCACTCCCGTCAGTGTAAGACAAATTGTGTCCACTAATATAATCCATACCTATGAGTCGACCCTTCACAGGTTGTTCGTAGACACTGCTGGGTCAAATTACCATTTTACCCCTTTGTCTAGTTCTTGTTCCTTAACCCACTGCTCCTCTAATGAACAACAACGTTGTAATGGCCCAACCATACACAACACCCCACTCAGGCCAGTGAGAGGGTGGGCGCCCGTTGTCCAAGCCTTGGAGACAACACTTAAGGGAACAAGCCCTCTAGTTTACCTAAAGGCAGTAACGAGTAAATTACATCTCGCGTAGTTAACTTCCCAGCTCCCTACTTGGTCCTGTCCCTTAGAGGATAGGCATATTAGGTGAGTAACTGTGACCACCCTCACCCATACTAGTCAACGGACAGACCCCCGCAGACAGGAGTCCATAACACGCTCAGGATTCACGTCGAGTCACTAATGGTCATCTACGAGGTTATTAGTCCGTACTTTTAATGGTGTTACTGTTGCGTATGGTTATATTGCAATACCGCAGTGTACAAGTCAAGTTTTAGTATAGTGATTTGAGAGTCCAAGTATTGTCCTCGAGAGTGGGTTTCTAAATTAATTAATTACTAAGATACTAATTCTCAATTTTAGCTAAAGCAACAAAACATGGATAGGTGATTGAAAATAAAGACAAACAACAGACTAACACGTGGAGACACGAATTGATATATTTGAGGAAAGTGATTCTACAAGTTAATGACTCTATTAACACATGCAATTAACGAATGAGATGAACTTATAAAGAATAAGTAAAATACTCAAGAAAACCTCTCGATTCTTAGTGAGCCTCGCACATGCAATAAAGTCCATAGACTCCATATGAACCTATGACATGCACGATATTAAGCAACTTCTTTGTGTGATTCCCTTAGACTTGTAGGACATTCTCATGCCAGACTCCTAAAGGTTGTGACAACTTTGCTTTAATTCAAGTTTTATCTCTCGAGTCCACTTAAACCAACAGAATTAAAAGTTAATGAACGAATTGCGAAAAATAAGAACAAAACATGCTTCAATACATAACAATTTAGTCTTAACAAGTAAATCAAATCCTAACTACATTGTCTAGCTACTCTAAATCACATGAAAACCAAGCTAAACAAGTTGAAAACGTCTTAAACGAACTTACAATCTCAAAGAAAAGGAAATTAAACTTATGTGTTGATGTCGGTCCTTCGTCTCTGAGCTCCCGTCTTCGATCTCGTACCTCCACGAATGCCTTGGCTCCCAAAAATGCTATTTTATCTCTTTTTACAAAGTGTATTTCGAAAATAGGACAAAAATCTGGCAAATTCGGCTCTCCTTGCAATGAAAACATAATTTTGTATTTATAGGCTCAATCGGTACAACGTTGCAACACTAGGGACAACGTTGCAACGTTGTACCCTAACCGAGTTGTATATATGGAAACAGTCGGTAGCGTTGCAATGACGCTACCCTAACATGAAGGGAATCGAAGTCCCCGCAGCAGAAGCGATTTCGAATCGCGCGCTCTTGATCTAGTTACAACGATTAATTCAAGAACAACATAATAAGATTAAGCATATATAATAGAATGGAAAACAAGAATTTAGGAATAATAAGATCTAGTTACAACGATTAATTCCGACAGTACCACCGGATCTTCTCCGTTGTTCTCTAGGTGAGGGAGGAAGGTGGGTTCCCTTTAGGAATAGTGAGGGTTTTTGTGAGAGAGATGTTTGTTGTCTTGGAACTTTTCCAACAACAACAAAATGCTAGGAATCACTTAGAATTACCTTCCCTTGTTGCATCTCATGCAACCATATATATAGGGGAATGGGATGGAAATGACCATCTTACCCCTCCTTTAGTCTCTCTTTAGTATATATTTTATATATGAATCTAATTCACATTAAAACTATATATTATTTCAATTATATCATATATAATATATATAACACATCATGTATGAAATTGAACACTTCAATTTCACTCCTAACTTTATACCCTCAATATTACCATATTGAGCCAACGGAGGGATCTAATGGACCTACAGATGATGAGCTCCAATGATGTGAGATTAACTGATCAAACTCTTTGATCTAGTTAATCAATATTCATTAACTACAAGTCACTCCACTATAGACTTGTAGTTGCACTCTCCTCACTGTAGATATTATAGTGTCCACTAATATAGTCATTACCCATGAGTCAACCCTTCACAGGTTGTTCGTAATCACAGCTGGGTCAAATTATCATTTTACCCCTGTGATTACCTCTTTCCTCCTTAAGCACCACTCATCCTCTTATGAACAACAAGTCTAAGGTCCTACCTTAGACTCATACCCTAATAGAGGGCTGGGCCCCGTTGTTCAAGGCCTGGAGTAAGTTCTTAATGGATCAACATATCTAATTTCTCAGTAGAGGAATAAGTGATTTCCATCTTGCACAGTTAAGTTTCCAGCTACCTACGAGGTTCTGTCCCTGAGAAGGTAGGCTTATTTAGTCGGCTACAGGCCACTATCACCCATACTAGTCTAAGGACAAACCCCTATAAGCCAGAGTTCTTAACTTGCTCAGGATTCAGGTTGAGTCACTAATGACCATCTATAAATTACTAGTCTTATCCTGTTAACGGTGTTATACTTGTTAGACTAATAATTTGCGATCCAGTCTTGTATGAACTCTTCATACAGGATGCCCCCATTCGCATGTCAACTACATGAATGAGTTGGATTACCTCAGTTGTTCTAATTACAAAGTGGGTCACATCCATGTTGTTACCAGAATGAGGTTTCCATCCTTACTCTTATACCATAGACTATTTATGTTATAATATTGAACTCAACCCAAATAGTGTCCACTACACTGATTTCAAGATAAATGTCATAACCTTGGAGTTTAGTTTATTGGATTTATAAAAGCAAGACTGTAATCTTATCAAAACAAATAACACTTTATTTAATTGATCAAAATTACACAAGTTTAGGGCATAAATCCCAACAATCTCCCACTTGACCTAAAGCTTGTGGAGTACTAAACATTACAGTAATGTAAATACAATAAACTAGGGCATTTAAACCCCTTTGTACAAAATGCTCCCACTTGCCCTAGTTGGGGAAGACTTGTAAACCTAGACCTTCTAGGTGACTCTCAAATACTTTAGCTGTGAGAGCCTTTGTTAAAGGGTCAGCAATGTTGTGCTCTAAGGCTATCTTCGTGACAATCACGTCTCCTCTATGCACGATCTCCCGGATGAGATGATACTTCCGCTCTATGTGCTTTCGCCTCTTGTGACTTCGGGGTTCCCTCGAATTTGCCACTGCACCACTGTTATCGCAATACAGCGTGATGGGCAAAGTCATATTTGGAACAACTTCCAAATTTAGCATGAATTTCCTTAACCAAATGACCTCCTTAGCTGTTTTAGAAGCTGCTACATATTCGGACTCCATGGTGGAATCAGCAATGCATCCTTGCTTGACGCTTCGCCATACTACAGCTCCTCCGTTAAGAGTGAAAACTTACCCTGATGTAGATTTCCGAGAATTTTTATCAGTTTGAAAGTCAGAATCCGTGTATCCTGTAAGGATCAAATCCTTAGCCCCATACACAAGCATGTAGTTCCTTTTTCTCCGAAGATACTTAAGGATTGTTTTAACCGTTGTCTAGTGTTCAAGTCCTGGATTGGATTGTTACCTACTGACCATCCCAACTGCAAAACAGATGTCAGGCCTAGTACACAACATGGCGTACATCAGGCTCCCAACAGCTGATGCGTAAGGAATCCGTCTCATATCCTCAACTCCTTAAGGTGTCTTAGGACACTGTTCCTTAGACAAATGGATTCCATGTCTAAAAGGCAACAAGCCCTTTTTGGAATCTTGCATCTTAAACCTTGACAACAGTTTGTCTATGTATGATTCTTGAGACAAGGCTAGTGTTTTATTGTTGCGGTTCCGGATAATCGGGATCCCAAGAACAAACTGCGCATCACCCAAATCATTCATTTGGAACTGCGTAGCTAGCCATTCCTTGATGTCAGTAAGATAACCTACATCATTCCCAATGAGTAGGATATCATCCACATAGAGAATTAGGAATGCGACAGAACTATTGATGATTTTCTTGTAGACACAAGGTTCATCATCATTTTGGTCAAAACCATAAGATCTGATAGCCTCATCAAATCTTATATTCCAGGACCTAGAGGCTGTTTCAGTCCATAAATCGACCTTTTAAGCCTGCAAACCTTTTGTTGTTGTCTTGGTTTAATGAACCCTTTGGGTTGGTCTATGTAGATGGTTTCCTCAAGATTGCCATTCAAAAAGGCTGTCTTGACATCCATTTGTCATACCTCATAGTCATAATATGCGGCAATGGCAAGAAGGAAACAGATAGGCTTTACCATAGCAACAGGTGAAAAGGTCTCCTCATAGTCAACCCCTTCAACCTGGGTATAACCCTTTGCTACTAGTCTAGCTTTAAAGGTTTGCACCTTCCCATCTACACCACGTTTTCTCTTGAAGATCCACTTACAACCTATAGGTTTTACCCCATCAGGCTTAACTACAAGATCCCAAACAGAATTTAAGTACATCGACTCCATTTCTTGGTCCATGGCTATAACCCATTTGTCTTTGTCTTTGTCAACCAATGCTTGATTATAAGTAAATCGATCCTCGCAGTTGCCATCTGGTATAACAACTTGGGTTTCAGCTAAACCCATGTAACGGTGAGGCGTATCACAACCCTCCCACTACGTCGAGGCATACTCAACTCTTGAGATGGACTTTTTTGACTAGACAAACTAGTATCAACAACTCTTGTTGACGTACTAGTGTTCTTATTGGCAACCTTTGCTATTGTTCTGTCTAACTCACTCAACACTACCTTACTTTTTGGTTTGTGGTCCCTTATGTGGTCCTCCTCCAAGAAAGTGGCATTTGTCGACACAAAAACCTTATCTTTCTTAGGATCATAGAATAAACCACCTTTTGTTTCTTTTGGGTATCCTACGAATAGGCATAACTTTGAACTTGAATCCGACTTCTTTGGATTTGTCACAAGCACATGTGCCGAACCACCCCATATTCTGTAGTGACATAAACTACCTTTACGTCATTTCTAGAGTTCAAAAGGTGTTTCAGAAAAACTTTTGGAGGGCACATTATTCAAAATGTATACTGCAGTCTCCACTGTGTAACCCCAAAAAGAACTAGGGAGATGAGAATAACTCATCATTGATCGAACCATGTCCAACAAGGTTCTATTTCTCCTTTCTGATACACCGTTTTGTTGTGGTGTGCCGGGAGCTGAGAGTTTGGATGTAATTCCATGTTCTATCATATAGTTATGGAATTTTAAATCTATATACTCTCCACCTCGATCCGATTGAAGTGTTTTAAGTGTTTTAACTGTTTTAACTAATAGATTTTCAACCTCAATCTTGAATTCCTTGAACTTTTCAAGTGCTTCAGACTTGTGGTGCATTAGGTAAATATCCCAAATCTAGAATAATCATCTATAAAAGAGATGAAATATTCATATCATGCCCTGGCTTTAACATTCATCGGACCACAAAGGTCTGAATGTATAAGCTCCAGAGGGTCTTTGGCTCTATAACCTTTTCCACTAAAAGGTCTTTTAGTCATTTTGCCTTCTAGGCAGGATTCACATACTGGCAAAGAATTTTCTTCTAACTCGTTTAGAAGTCCTTTCTTTACCAATCTCTCAATCCTATTGAGATTAATGTGACCCAATCTTTGATGTCAAAGATGAGCATTTTCTTAAGGAGAAATTTTATGTTTCTTAGTTTGTGCCTTTGCAGTTTTAAATAATTCAGTGTTCAAAACCATTTTGGCTTAATTAGGCCTTAAAACATACAATCAATTTTCTAATGAAGCTGAACATATTTCTAAACCTTTCTTCAAAATAAACACTTTATTCATAGAAAAGGAAACTGAAATACATTGTTCAATAAGGCAAGAAATGGAAATAAGGTTTCTAGTAAACCCTGGTATCACTAATATATTGTCCAACAATACATATTTCTTGCCAAAATAAAGTTTCATTGTGCCTCTCTCACATACTGGTGAGACGACCTCTCCATTTCCAACCTGGAGCGTTATCTCTCCTTGTTGTAGCTGCTGCCAGGAATCAATTCCTTGAAAAGAAGAGCAAACATGATTAGTGGAGCCTGAATCAAGTATCGAAGTTGTTTTATCATTATCCACTAAACCAGCTTCTAGGCAAAGTAAATCATATTTACCTTCCTTCTTCTTTTCTGCAATGTACTTCAGACAGTTTTGTTTCCAATGCCCGTCTTCGTTGTAGTGAAAACACTTTCCTTTGTCAGCAACGTCTTTGTCAGCCTGTTTCCCTTTACCAACCTTCTTCATGTTCTTCTTCTTACCTTTCGTTAAGAGAAGAAGATGAAGCCACTTGTTTTGTCCCATAGGTCGAACCTCTCGTGATAACTCCTATCGGCAACATTTGCCTCACCTTTCGATCCACGAATTTTCATCAAAGACCAAAGGTCCGGAGTTCATTCGAGAGGAGGTAAGATTAAAATTAACCTTGTTCATAACAACATTACTTCTAAACTACAGGAAACTATCTGGAAGGGTTTCCAGAATGAAGCTGACATGGCTCGACTCATCGATGGAAACACCATTCGACTCCGCGATGTTAAAGTGTACCATCATATCCAAGACATGATCCCGAACAGATGGACCCTCTGGTATCCTCGAGTTGAATATGTACTTTAGGGCACTATGTCGGGCTTGTGTGGATTGTTGTCCAAACATACCCTTCACAGAATCCATGATTTCCTTGGCGGTAATCATGCCCTCATTCTTCTTGGCTAATATGTCAGACATACTTGCCAGCATGTAGACCTTGGCCTTATCATTGGCCTTGATCCATCGATCATATGCATCACGAACATTTCGTGACATATTCGAGCCTTGCACCTGAGGACACTCCTCAGTTAGCACAAACATTAGATCATCCACTACCAAAATAGTGTTGAGTTTGTTTTTCCATGTCATCATATTCTCTCCAGTTAACTATTCCGCACCCAATAAGGAAATTATAGAGCTAGACATTTTTGCTGAAAATTTACAAACAAACTCGTATGAGTTTCTTGCTATAACTCTAATCCAATCATGTTTTAGATAATTATCAAATGATTCCTAGGACATTTATAATTTGCAATGATACTCCAAAGATTTAGAATGTATGACACCGAAGGGTAATAAAGAAACACACCTCCTATGGATCAAGACACTCTTGACCAAAACCTAATACTAGAATAACTCTTATTCCTATAGGTTTTAGTTACCATTTTTCGGTCTGGATACATACACAACTTATGTACCCCGTGAGTGTAACCCTTTGTCTTTAGATCCCAGAGTCTCGATCCAATAAAATCCGTCGAAGGGAGGACTAGATTGGAAAATAGTCTTAGGAAATCTTTATCCCTTTCGGGAGTCTACTATATTTGATCCCCTATGATCAAGCCCTCGGAAGGGATTGTCTGGTTCAGGCTAAACTAGCAGGCTGACCATAGTGGTCTAACGGTGTAAACTGACAAAAGAGATCGTAGGTTTTGTTTTCACTAAACCTGCTCCCACTCACTATAAGTACCCTCTCCATTCAACTTGATATTGACTCATACAAACACTATCCGAAGGGGGACGCTCCCGTTTGCGTCACGAGGCCAAGTATGAGTCTTACGGTGTAAACTTCCCGGAGATATCGTAGGTGAAAAAATATGTATCTCATACACTTTTTCCTCCCACTGAATACTTTAAGTTTATAGGAATCTTTCTTAGGCTAAAACCCGGCTAATGGTTTTACCTAGCTATATCAACATAACTCTTATATTGATAATCAATATAACTCTTATATTGATTTTATCCTAAGTTTGTTAATATAACTCCTTATATTAAACCTAGGATTTCTAGTTTATTAACCCCTTAATAAACCCGCTGATGCTACTGTAATTTATAAAACTCTCTGATTGAATTTCACTCCCAGGTCAGTTCCAAGGTAGGGGTGTTCCGTTTCCGTCAGCTTAAATACCCCAGCCTAGACAGAACTTTCCTTAGACAGAGTTCCTCTTTTAATTATAGTTTATAAATTACTTGGTTCCTAATTCTAATCTAATTAGAACTAGATAACCTATGGTCTATTATTTCCAAGTTCTAAACATTTTGAAACTAATAATTAACCTTAGGTGACATGCATACTATGTTATAGTGCTTGATCATTCATCACATGAATAATAAAACATTCATAGCATATTCATCTCATGAAAAATAATGCATGCCAATGTTGTCAAAAATTAATATAACAACATTATATTAATTAATCATGCAAACTATATAATATAACTCCTTATATTACAAATGATGCATGAAAATGCTTAACCTAAGGTGGGATTTCTAGAATAAAAGCGTACACTATGCATGGCAATAATTACACAACAATTTCATAATTAAAATAGCAAAAATTAGACTAATTCTGGCACCCTAGAAATAATTTTAATTAATATAGTCTAATTATATTAATTAAAATTAAAAATATTAAATATATTAAATATAAAACGTTTTTATAATTAATATATAATAAAAAATGTGTTTTCTGCCCGTTGTTGAAATTCGCGAAACGCCTCTGGCGTTGCAACACTGATAGCAGCGTTGCAACGCTGCTTTTGTCGTCTTCTACCGAGTGTTGCGCAACGCCACAGCGTTGCAACGCTGCCTCCTGTCTGCGCCTTCTCCCGCACGCTGGCGATGAACATCGTTGCAACGCTGCACACAGACAACACTTTGATTACTCCAAATCTAGCTCGTTTTCGCTCCGATCTTCTCTATAACTGCCTTGCCTCGATCGACACGGACTTACAGACTCGATTTACAATTAAATTTTTCAAATACACCGGGCCCTTACATTGAACATTTCAATGGAAATGGTAAATCTAAGTGCCAAAATTGAAAGCATCTAATTTTGCAAAAAACTATTCATACATCTCATGCAAAAAACAGTAAATCCCACCTTGTTCTTGAAAAATCCAGAACATAAATAAAAAACGCAATTGGGCTCTGATACCAATTGAAAGAAATCGAAGCCCCCGCAGCGGAAGCGATTGCGAATCGTGCGCTCTTGATTTAGTTACAACGATTAATTCAAGAACAAACATAATAAGATTAAGCATATATAATAGAATGGAAAGCAAGAATTTACCTTAGAAGAACCTTTCTTCAAGTGCTCCTTCTCTTTTCACGATCAAGATCAACACAACACGAACTCGTACGAATATTGACACTACCACCAGATCTTCTCTGTCATTCTCTAGGTGAGGGAGGAAGGTGGGTTCCCTTTAGAAATAGTAAGGTGTTTTGTGAGAGATATGTTTGTTGTCTTGGAACTTTTCCAACAACAATAAAATGCTAGGAATCACTTAGAATTACCTTCCCTAGTTGCATCTCATGCAACCGTATATATAGGGGAATGGGATCGAAATGACCATCCTACCCCTCATTTATTCTCTCTTTAGTATATAGTTTATATATGAATCTAATTCACATTAAAACTATATATTATCTCAATTATATCATATATAATAGATATAACACCTCATGTATGAAATTGAACAATTCAATTTTACTCCTAACTTTATACCCTCAATATTACCATATTGAGCCAACGAAGGGATCTAATGGACCTACATATCACGAGCTCCAATGATGTGAGATTAACTGATCAAACTCTTTGATCAAGTTAATCAATATTCACTAACTACAAGTCACTCCACTATAGACTTCTAGCTGCACTCTCCTCACAGTAGGTATTATAGTGTCTACTAATATAGTCAATACCCATGAGTCGAACCTTCACAGGTTGTTCGTAATCACAGTTGGGTCAAATTACCGTTTTACCCCTGTGATTAGCTCTTTGCTCCTAAAGCACCACTGATCCTCTAATGAACAAAAAGTCTAAGGTCCTACCTTAGACTCATACCCTCATTGAGGGCGGAGCCCCATTGTTCAAGACCTGGAGTCAGTTCTTAAGGGAACAACCTATTTAAATCCTCAGTAGAGGAATGAATGAATTCCATCTTGCACAGTTAAGTTCCTAGCTACCTACGAGTTTCTGTCCCTGAGAAGGTAGGCTTATTGAGTCGGCTATAGGCCACTCTCACCCATACTAGTCTAAGGACAAACCCCTATAAGCAGGAGTTCTTAACTGTCTCAGGATTCAGGTCGAGTCACTAATGACCATCTATAAATTACTAGTCTTATCCTGTTAATGGTGTTATACTGCTTAGACTAATAATTTGCGATCCAGTCTTGTATGAACTCTTAATACAGGATGCCCCCACTCGCATGTCAACTACATGAATGAGTTGGATTACCTCATTTGTACTAATTACAAAGTGGGCCGCATCCATGGTGTTACCAGAATGAAGTTTCCAACCTTATTCTTATACCATAGACTATTTAGGTTATAATCTTGAACTCAACCCAAATAATGTCCACTACACTGATTTCAAGATAAATGTTATAACCTTGGAGATTAGTTTATTGGATATATAAAAGCAAGACTGTAATCTTATTAAAACAAATAATACTTTATTTAATTGATCAAAATTACACAAGTTTAGGGCATAAATCCCAACATAACGCGCGTTCCTTTCAATCGAAGTGGCGTTGCGACGCTGCAAGGCAGCATTGCAACGTCCTGTGTGCGCTTCTTTAAGTGTGCTTCCTTATCGAGGTAGCGTTGCGACTCTGCAAGGCAGCGTTGCAACGCTATCGCCTGCGGTCTTCAATGCCTCAAAACAACAATCACAGCGTTGCAACGCTCGGCTTGGTTTTGCGACGCCATCACCTCGGGTTTACGAGCTTGGATTGATCCTTTCTCTTCCAATTGATGTTATTTTTAGCTCCAAATAGCCTCGTTTCGATCCTGAGTGATCCAAAATGTCCTGTTTTAGCTATTTACCTAAAATTCAATGATTTAAACACATCAAAACCCTGAAATTATCATAAAACTAGCAATTATTAAGCCTAAGGATAACACAAGTTGTGTGCTATCAAACACCCCCAAACTTAAACATTTACTAGTTTCGAGCAAAAATAGGATTAAACGTTAGATTGTTCTAGTGCATACATTTGATTCAAGCGTCAAAGATTTAAGAGAAAATCTAGTAATCACAGGAAGAATTCAAACATAACACTTCAGCAAGCAATTTAAAACTTTTCCTAAGTGTTCCTATGTGTGTGTGTGATTAGCCTATGTTCCCTTCATTTTTACTAAGCCTGGATCAACTTTATTAGGTTCTCCATTCAACTTCCCCTACACTGGTCATAATTACTAATCTTAGAGTCTCCCCACATTGAAGAATTAAATAACTCTACTCAGCACTTAATTATTTTTTTATTTTTTTATAACTTTTTCTATTTTCTTCTTTTTTTGTGCAAGGACACCAACTTTCACAAATCCACTGCAGGGACCCTTACCTAGAGCATTCGCTCAATGAGTGGCCTAACTGATCACAATGAAGATAGCTCTTTTTGCCCTCACGATTTTTTTTTTCTTAAACAAACAAACAAACAACAAAAACAAAAACTCTTTCACATAATGCACATATTACACAGATCATGCACTTCATATTGTCATTCACCCTATCCTGCAGTTTAACTCTAAAAAATGTTCTCAGACCTATCGAGGTGACATCAAACTTCTAAAGCTAATAACTTTGTTCTAAGCATTTCAAAACTACAGGAACACAGACTATTTGCATAATGGTGCAGGAAAAACTCAAGAAATTTTTTAAATTAACTCAAATTCATATCATGCTCTCAAGTTTCAATAGAATCACAAAGATTTCCAATTAATTCTCATCCTAGGCTATCATAATCATACATATGTAAAGATCAATCAACAATTCAACACATACTTAGGACAGTCACAGCAAATAAACAACATCCCACCCCTAAACTTAAACTCAACATTGTCCCCAATGTTTGCAGAAATAAGAACAAATTAAGTAGAAAGGTAAGAGTGAACAATACTGTCCTGGGTGATGGAGATCTTTTTGAGTTCCTTGGATAGCCAAAACATGTGTGTTCGAGTTCCTAAGAACGGGCGCATGGATTTCAAAGAAGGGAAACATCTTCACAACCTATAAAGAAAAACAAACTAATAAGTAAGCGAAGAGCTGAAAAACAACTAAAACAAACTAAAGAAAGAAAACTGAAAAATGTAAAGCTTGGGTTGCCTCTCAAGAAGTGCTTTCTTTAAAGTCTTTAGCAAGACTGTACTCACTCAAGGTGTTTCTTTTCTATCCTGCAGTGTTCGGATTGATGTATTCATCTGACTGATCTGGGTCTCAATGTTCTTTATTACAGCTCCATGACTAGTCACTATACCAGATAGACTGGTGACTGCATTCTCCAGGTGGTTGGACATACTTCTAGATTCAGTTATGAAGGAGTGCAGTGTCTCTTCCAGAGATGGTTTCCTTTCTAATGTAGAAGCATACCCTGTAGGAGGATTCAACACATTCTTATTGTTAGCATAAGAGAAATTTTCATGATAACTCAAACCTGGATTATAATGTGTTGGGAGATTATTCTGAGTCTGGCTTCCTCCATAGTTGTTGCTTCTGTTGTTCAGGTAGTGCAGTTGCTCCATAGTGGATTCTCGATTGGGCTGGGAGCATTGAGAGAACATCCCTATTTGTGGTGTTCCTGCAAAATTATTCAGACCATGAGTGAAAGATGCCATATGAGATCTAAGGGAGGTTGCCTCATCCAGTTGATATACTCCAGCTACTGTGTCACACCCCGTCCCAGCTTACTTGCCTAACCTAGGAAGAGATGCAAAGACAAGGATAACAAAACCTCTTGCTGGCTTTCCTTGACTAACCCAAGACTTAACTTAAAATAGACGTAATACATCATGTTTGAATAAGCAAAGTAAAACACTGATATACACTTATATATGAAATACATTCACTTCCTTTACTATGTTCTGTAGATAGTCATAAAGTTCCAAGTTTATAACAACCCATCTAATATGTTCTCACTACAAACCATATACAAAGAAAGTGTATATACAAGGAGCTAAATGGCGTGGTGGCAAGTAGGTCTTGTGAAGGCTAAGCACTGAAACTCGTCACACTGCACAGGGAAGAGTAGACATAAAGAAAACGTGAGCTAGGAAGCTCAGTGAGTGTCTATTATAAGCTCAAAGGTGAAGCATAATAACGACAGATTATAAGTAGAAAATAACTTAACATAAACAAACCATGCTTCCAATTTACAGGTTTAAGTCACCACTTATGCATAGCACATAACTCATAATGTAGTATTATATTGAGTGTAAATAGATCAATAATATAGAAGCTCATAACAATAAAACACATAGTATGATACCACTTTCAAACCATAGAGGTGGTAGAGTTACATTTGTACCAATAAGGTTCATACATCTCTCACGTGCACGTGGAATACCTTTGGCCCTTTGGTTTTCCCTAATACCTTCTCTATGTCCTTCAGTATTAAGGTAAGACCATTTACTACCCGAATACCTTCTCATTGTCCTTCAGTATCGGGAAATTATGATTCATTTCCCCCTAAACACCTTCTCGAATGTCCTTCAGTATTAGGGGTTAATCAAGATCAAGGGCGTAACTTGTTTACCATGGAAATCATGTCTTTATAACGCATACAACAATTTCTTGACAATTTCACATTATCATCTAAACATGTTCCCAAGTGGATTTACACAAAACATTCTCTAAAGGAAAGCATACTTTCATAATTTAGTTTAAACAAGACTCAATGATCAACAATTATGTTTGTTAAGAAAAACATAGGCCAAGCATAGTTTAAAGATAGAGTCACTCACAGTATTAGAATTAGAACCTTGGCTTGTAAACTTGACCTATTAGCTCTTGACCTATCAAACAAACCAACTCAACCATTAGAACCTCGAGCTCATGATTTTTAACCTTAAAACTTGCAAGAAAACACACTTTTAAATTTTCCAGCATTTTCAGATTTTCTGCCCTGTATTCAGACAGCCATAACTTCTTCATTACTTATCCAAAAATAATGTAATTTATATCAAACTCTTCCTTTTTGAACCCTCTAAAAATCATATGAAGACATGAAGTTGAAATTCCAAACGGATTGGTTCAGAAATACCTCGAAAGCAACTTTCCTCAAAACAGACTTCTGCTGTTTTCAAATTCGGATTTCCTGCTGCACAACAAATTTAATCTGATATCTAAGACATCTTCTAGACATTTACTACTTACGATTTCTTCACGCAAGTTGTAGGAAATTCAATAAGCTTTCGAACCATACCAATTAGAGCTTCTAACTCCAAGTGTACAGATCAGAACAACCAAAACATCAGAGACTTCCCGGATTTGACAGCATACTTCTGTTTTCTGCCTTCTCTTAGCTAAACAGTAACATCAATTCCTTTCCTTATGCACCTAAGAAACAGATCTAATTCAGTCCCATAACTCAATTAAGAATAGCCAATACACACAATTGGTTGTAAGGTAAATAGAAATGGAAGAGAATCTCCTTCAATCTCTTGCTAGAAGTTTTTCCCTTTCACCTAAAATTACAGGTTCAACTTCCAGCTTGAGTTCTTCAAAATTTATCAACACAACCACCAAATATTTTTTGATAAACCTCAAGGACAACATCTTAGCTTACTTACCTCAAAATTTCAGCTTCTAATTCCTCCTCAAGAGCTCAAAACAAACTGATCTCCTCAAACTGTTCTGCTACCCGAGAAACTTGAACACCCTTCACTGTTCTGCACTTTTCTCCTTCGTCCTCTTAGTATTTTCTGCAAAGCCAACCAGTTTCGTATTCTACACTCCATTTATGAGATTTTGACACAAAAATCATCGAATTTGGTTCAGTAGATAGAGAGATATGATCGATTGAAGTTTGACCATTTTCCAGCTGCTTGCTGTCTTAGTAGGAATTTGACACCACCTTCTTGCCAAACTTAACCTCGAGCCTTCACCTCCTTTGGCCAGCTCCTACTTTCTTATTTACATCATAATCTCCTTTTTAAAACACCAAAATATGTAAATAAGTCAATCTAAAGTATTTAACCAACTTTACCTAAGTTTATAAAAGATATGAGCTTTTCATTCAATACGTAATGCACCTAAAATTTGCCTAGCTTGCTATTGATATTAACATACTTCAATTAACCTTCTAATATGCTTATTTCAATGGTTTACCTATCCCCTTATGAAGTTTAAACACATTGTAGCTCCAAATTCATTAGATTCCCAAATTCGATCACAACATCATTTAGTGCAACCTATACGATTTTGCATATTTCAAAACATCATGAACGAGTGCTCAATGATAAAAGAGAATAGGGTTTAGGGCTTACAATTTACTACCCCCTTAAGAGGAATTTCGCCCTCGAAATTCAGCATGAGAAAAGTTGTGGGTACTTTTCTTTCATTGTGTCTTCGCTTTCCCATGTTGCTTCCTCGATGTCGTGATTTCTCCATAAGACCTTTACCAGTGGTATTGACTTGTTCCTAAGCACCACTCTCTTTCGATCCAAAGACTTGTAGAGGTTCTTCCTCATATGATAGATTCTCCTTAAGTTGAATTGGTTCTACCTTGAGCACATGTGATGGATCAGAAATGTATTTCCTCAACATTGATACATGGAAAACATTATGTACCCTAGATAATTCTATCGGTAAAGCTAATCACATAGTCGATGGCCCTACACGCTCCAGAATCTCGTAAGGCCCTATATATCTCGGGCTCGCTTTCCCTTCCTTCCGAACATAAAATACTCTTCCATGGGGATAGTCTCAGAAAACTTTGTCTCCGATTTCAATTCTAAATCTCTTCTTCGTTTGTCGGCGTAGCTCTTTTGTCTATCTTGTCTTTGTCTTGATCTTTCCCGATAAGTTTAACATTCTCAGAGGTAACTCGGACCAACTCTGGTCCTATCGCCTTCCTTTCTCCCACCTCCCCAAAGAAATAGGGTTCTACATTTCCTTCCATATAATGCTTCAATGCGGTGCCATTCCGATGCTAGAATGATAACTATTATTGTATGCAAACTCCATCAATGATAGGTGAGTCTCCCACTTCCTTTATATTGCGATGACGCATGCTCGAAGCATGTCTTCGAGGGTCCAATGGTTCTTTCTCGACCGACCATCGGTTTGTGGATGAAATCTTTGTACTAAAGTGCAACTTAGTTCCCAAGGCCTCTTGGAGACTCGGCCAGAACTTGGAAGTAAATCTCGAATCCCTATCCGACACAATAGATACTGGGGCTCCGTATTGGCTTACAATCCTGTCAACATATAATTTAGCAAGTTTATCCAGAGTAAAAGTTACCTTGACGGGTAAAAATCGAGCAGTCTTAGTCAATCTGTCTATTATCACCCAAATCCCGTCATAACCACTCGGTGTTCGGGGAAGTCCAAATAAGAAATCCAT
The DNA here is from genome assembly GCA_036507285.1 of Trichosanthes cucumerina. Classification (NCBI taxonomy): domain Eukaryota; kingdom Viridiplantae; phylum Streptophyta; class Magnoliopsida; order Cucurbitales; family Cucurbitaceae; genus Trichosanthes; species Trichosanthes cucumerina. The sequence goes on along the minus strand of CM071836.1, from coordinate 66,054,938 downwards.
CGTTACATGCTCCCACTTCCATTCAGGTATTGGGAGTGGATTTAGAAGCCCTCCTGGTTTCTGCCGTTCAGGTTTCACCTGCTGACAAATTAGACATTTAGAGACATACTCTGCTATTTCTCGTTTCATTCCTGGCCACCAATAATGGTTCTTTAAGGTCCGATACATCTTTGTACCTCCTGGATGCATCGCATAGGCTGAACTATGTGCTTCTTCTAGTATCGCATTTCTCAAAGTTTCATCTTTAGATACACAAAATCTACCATACTTCATCAACGCTCCATCACGCCTTACTTCGTAATCCGCTCTCTGATTCAAGTTCACCTCTTCTATCAATTTCTTCAGGGTAGGGTCTTTAGCTTGACTTGTGATAACATCATTAATTAAGGTAGGTCTTACCTGAAAATGAGCTAACAAGTTCCCTTTGTCACCAACATACACTTTTGCATTAGAACTCTTGAGTTCCTCAAATAGAGCCACTCTAACAGCATTAAGTGAACCCTTACGTTGCTTCGACTTCCTACTCAGTGCATCAGCTACAACATTAGCCTTCCCTGGGTGGTATTCGATCGTGCAGTCATAATCTTTTATCAATTCAAGCCACCGCGTCGTTGTCTCAAATTCAACTCTTTACTGTTCAAAGATGTATTTTAAACTTTTATGATCGTGTAAATACAACACTTCTCGCCAAACAGATAATGCCTCCAAATTTTTAGAGCTAACACAACTGCTGCGAGCTCCAGATCATGAGTAGGATAATTACATTCGTGTTTCTTTAACTGTCTTGAGGCATAAGCAATCACTTTCCCATCTTGCATAAGTACACACCCAAGGCCCTGATGTGAGGCATCACAGTAAACCTCAAACTCTTTTCCCGTGGTGGGTAGAGTTAGTACCGGTGCTGTGACAAGTCTGTTCTTTAACTCTTGAAAACTTTTTCCACACTTTTCACTCCACTCGAACTTCGTATTCTTCTTTGTCAAACTGGTTAATGGGAGAGCTATCTTCGAAAACCCCTCGACAAAACGTCGATAGTATCCTGCAAGGCCCAAAAAACTACGGACTTCCGTTATTGAAGTTGGTTGTTCCCACTTAACTATAGCTTCCGTCTTTTGAGGATCCACTTGTACTCCAGCTGCTGATACTACGTGTCCCAAAAACACAACCTGTTCCAGCCAAAACTCACATTTACTAAATTTAGCATACAACTTCCGATCTCGTAATGTCTGTAGCACTATTCTGAGATGTTCTGCATGCTTTTCTCTACTTTCTGAGTACACCAAGATGTCATCAATAAATACTATCACAAACTGATCAAGGTAAGGATGAAATACCCGATTCATGAGATCCATGAATGCTGCTGGGGCATTAGTTAACCCGAATGGCATTACCAAGAATTCATAATGCCCATACCTTGTCCTGAAAGCTGTTTTTGGTACATCAGAATCATTGATCTTCAGCTGATGATATCCTGATCGTAAATCAATTTTGGAAAACACTGAGGCACCCTTTAGTTGATCGAACAGGTCATCTATGCGGGGCAAAGGACATTTGTTACGTATTGTTATCTTATTCAGTTGTCGGTAATCAATACATAATCGTAATGTCCCATCCTTCTTTTTAACAAACAACACAGTGCTCCCCACGGAGATACACTTGGTCGAATATAACCCTTATCCACCAACTCCTCCAGAATCGAGTTTTCAATTCCTTCAATTCCTTCTTGTGCCATCCTATACGGGGCTTGAGATATTGGCGTTGTTCCCGGCATCGGTCTATGGTAAACTCCACCTCTCTATCGGTGGTAACCACAGTAGCTCTTACGGGAAGACATCTAAATACTCACATACTCTCTGGAATGTCTTGAGTTTCGATTTACTCACTGGTGCACAAACTACATATGCAAGATATGTTTGTACAACCTTTCTTCAATAATTTCCAGCTTCAATAGTTGATATCATACAAGTAGGCAATATCTTCCTATGTCCCTTAAACACAACCTCGGTCTTGCTTTGATTTCCTCAACACAACTTCCTTCCTATGACACCATTAAGGCATGATACCTAGATAAGAAATCCATCCCCAAAATAACGTCGAACTCTTGGAGATCTAAGGGAATCAGTTCAGTTGTCATGGTCACACCATTCACTTCCACCATACAATTAGTATAAACACTACAAACTATCGACATATCACCAATAGGAGTATAAATACACAGCTCCTCAGATAAAGGTTCTAACTTCGCAACAATGCTAGCAGCAAACATTTTAGAGATAAAAGAATGTGTAGCTCCTGGATCTAGTAATGCATGTGCAGGTTTACTACAGATAGAAAGTGTACCCGTAACAACTTCTGGTGCATCATCTGCCTCCTGCTGTGTCATGGCGTAAATCTTCCCCTGTTGTCGGGGTCGACCCACCTGCCCCTTTTGCTTAGCACTACTAGTGCCTTCTCCTCCATTTGCCCAGTATTTTCTTTCTTTGGTTCACGATATCATGATGTAGTTCTCATCCCACCATGCCTTCTTGCATTAATTGGGGCATTCCCTTTTAAAGTGACCACCTTGCCCACAGCTTGAAACATACATTTCCGCCACTCAAACATCGACCCCAATGAAACTTTCCACAAGTGCTTGCACAAAGGTTTCCTTCTTTGAGCTAGCTATCTTGACTCAACAGGTTGCCACTGCAGACGGAGTCCCTTCTGCGATCCTATCGTAAAACTTGATCCCACCGCCTCTGTCTTTCCCCACGTCCACCTGCACGGTCCTTGGAGTAGTTTGCCCACCACAATGGGGTTTAAAGCTTCCTTTTCGAGAGATACAGGTGTGAATATCCTATTATCTCCTCGTTGGAATCGGTCTCGTGGTAAACCAACGAGAATAAGTGGTATGACCACCACCTACGACTCCTCTTCCCATTCTCACATCTACTAGGCTTCGCTCTACTCGTAATGCCGTCTCCACAAGCTTGGAGAACTCACCACTCTCGAGAACTTGTCATCACGGTGTTCGGATCTCTGCTCGTAAACCATCCTCGAACCTTTTGCATCGATCTATCTCGCTTGCAACAATAGTGCTAGCATACTTTGATAACTCTGTGAACTTCTTCTCATATTCTATTATAGTCATCGACCCACTGAGCGAGTCCTAGAAACTCGTTCCTCTTACGCATCACGATATGAGCTCGGGTAATACTTATCTTCAAAGGCCTTTCAAACTCTTTCCACTCCAAGCATCCCTTTTCTCGCTCTCGGTTATCTTCCACCAATCATCCGCTCCTTTACGGAGTAAGAATCTTTGCTAAATCGACATTCCTGTCTTGAGGGCATCGCATGACCCTAAAGCACTTCTCAATCGATTTAACCAAACCTCGGCATCGGTGGATCATCGCGTGCCTTCAAATGTTGTTGCACCTAAGGCTTTCAGTCTTTCAATGCCATACTTCTTTTCTGGATCTGCTTGTGCTGATCCAACACTTTCAGCTAATCTTTGAGTTATCCTCGTAAAGATCTGCTCCTCCATATTCACCTCTTGCTGAGGATGACTAGACTCTCCCTCTGATACCTCTCTTCCCCTATCACCAGTAGCTTCTTGAGTTCCAGTCTCCACCTGCCTGCCTCGTTTGCCACCTCGAGCCATGGTCCTAAATTATACAATCTTATTAAAATAGGTAAGACAACAAGCTCCTAATTTAATGTATGAACCTAGTTCCCTTCCCAAAACCTTTTGCTCTGATACCAAGTTGTCACACCCCGTCCCAGCTTACTTGCCTAACCTAGGAAGAGATGCAAAGACAAGGATAGCAAAACCTCTTGCTGGCTTTCCTTGACTAACCCAAGACTTAACTTAAAATAGACGTAATACATCATGTTTGAATAAGCAAAGTAAAACACTGATATACACTTATATATGAAATACATTCACTTCCTTTACTATGTTTTGTAGATAGTCATAAAGTTCCAAGTTTATAACAACCCATCTAATATGTTCTCACTACAAACCATATACAAAGAAAGTGTATATACAAGGAGCTAAATGGCGTGGTGGCAAGTAGGTCTTGTGAAGGCTAAGAACTGGAAACTCGTCTGCTACCTGGGAAGAGTAGACATAAAGAAAACGTGAGCTAGGAAGCTCAGTGAGTGTCTATTATAAGCTCAAAGGTGAAGCATAATAACGGCAGATTATAAGTAGAAAATAACTTAACATAAACAAACCATGCTTCCAATTTACAGGTTTAAGTCACCACTTATGCATAGCACATAACTCATAATGTAGTATTATATTGAGTGTAAATAGATCAATAATATAGAAGCTCATAACAATAAAACACATAGTATGATACCACTTTCAAACCATAGAGGTGGTAGAGTTACATTTGTACCAATAAGGTTCATACATCTCTCACGTGCACGTGGAATACCTTTGGCCCTTTGGTTTTCCTAATACCTTCTCTATGTCCTTCAAGATTAAGGTAAGACCATTTACTACCCGAATACCTTCTCATTGTCCTTCATGATCGGAAATTATGATTCATTTCCCCTAAACACCTTCTCGAATGTCCTTCATATTATTAGGTTAATCACGATCAAGGGCGTAACTTGTTTACCATGGAAATCATGTCTTTATAACGCATACAACAATTTCTTGACAATTTCACATTATCATCTAAACATGTTCCCAAGTGGATTTACACAAAACATTCTCTAAAGGAAAGCATACTTTCATAATTTAGTTTAAACAAGACTCAATGATCAACAATTATGTTTGTTAAGAAAAACATAGGCCAAGCATAGTTTAAAGATAGAGTCACTCACAGTATTAGAATTAGAACCTTGGCTTGTAAACTTGACCTATTAGCTCTTGACCTATCAAACAAACCAACTCAACCATTAGAACCTCGAGCTCATGATTTTTAACCTTAAAACTTGCAAGAAAACACACTTTTAAATTTTCCAGCATTTTCAGATTTTCTGCCCTGTATTCAGACAGCCATAACTTCTTCATTACTTATCCAAAAATAATGTAATTTATATCAAACTCTTCCTTTTTGAACCCTCTAAAAATCATATAAAGACATGAATTTGAAATTCCAAACGGATTTGTTCAGAAATACCTCGAAAGCAACTTTCCTCAAAACAGACTTCTGCTGTTTTCAAATTCGGATTTCCTGCTGCACAACAAATTTAATCTGATATCTAAGACATCTTCTAGACATTTTCTACTTACGATTTCTTCACGAAAGTTGTAGGAAATTCAATAAGCTTTCGAACCATACCAATTAGAGCTTCTAACTCCAAGTGTACAGATCAGAACAACCAAAACATCAGAGACTTCCCGGATTTGACAGCATACTTCTGTTTTCTGCCTTCTCTTAGCTAAACAGTAACATCAATTCCTTTCCTTATGCACCTAAGAAACAGATCTAATTCAGTCCCATAACTCAATTAAGAATAGCCAATACACACAATTGGTTGTAAGGTAAATAGAAATGGAAGAGAATCTCCTTCAATCTCTTGCTAGAAGTTTTTCCCCTTCACCTAAAATTACAGGTTCAACTTCCAGCTTGAGTTCTTCAAAATTTATCAACACAACCACAAAATATTTTTTGATAAACCTCAAGGACAACATCTTAGCTTACTTACCTCAAAATTTCAGCTTCTAATTCCTCCTCAAGAGCTCAAAACAAACTGATCTCCTCAAACTGTTCTAACTTGAACACCTTCACTGTTCTGCACTTTTCTCCTTCGTCCTCTTATTATTTTCTGCAAAGCCGACCAGTTTCGTATTCTACACTCCATTTATGAGATTTTGACACAAAAATCATCGAATTTGGTTCAGTAGATAGAGAGATATGATCGATTGAAGTTTGACCATTTTCCAGCTGCTTGCTGTCTTAGTAGGAATTTGACACCACCTTCTTGCCAAACTTAACTTCGAGCCTTCACCTCCTTTGGCAGCTCCTACTTTCTTATTTACATCATAATCTCCTTTTTAAAACACCAAAATATGTAAATAAGTCAATCTAAAGTATTTAACCAACTTTACCTAAGTTTATAAAAGATATGAGCTTTTCATTCAATACGTAATGCACCTAAAATTTGCCTAGCTTGCTATTGATATTAACATACTTCAATTAACCTTCTAATATGCTTATTTCAATGGTTTACCTATCCCCTTATGAAGTTTAAACACATTGTAGCTCCAAATTCATTAGATTCCCAAATTCGATCACAACATCATTTAGTGCAACCTATACGATTTTGCATATTTCAAAACATCATGAACGAGTGCTCAATGATAAAAGAGAATAGGGTTTAGGGCTTACATACTGGCTTAGATCTGTCATTGTCTGAAGGCCACTAGTAGCTGGCAGTTGACACTACCTCCAAGAGGGCACGTGCTTCTGACATAGTCTTCGCCATGAAAGCCCCTCGAGTAGTGGCATCCAGAATGGTCCTTGTCTTACCTTCCAATCCATTTTAAAACCATTGTACCTGGAGCCAATCTGGGTAGCCATGATGTGGGCACCTCCTGAGCATGTCCTTGTACCGTTCCCAAGCCTGAAATAACTATTCTCCCTCCTTATGCCTGAATGTTCCTATCTCCGTCCTTAACTTTGCAGCTTTCACTGGTGAAAAGAATTTGGTCATGAAGGCTTGAGCCAACTCCTCCCAAGAAGTGATACTGCCTGAGGGAAGGGACCCTAGCCATTCTTTAGCTCTACCCTGCAAAGAGAAAGGATAGAGTCGTAAGCGAATATTATCAGCAGAGATACCATTCATTTTAATGGTACCACATATTTCTAAAAGGTTTTGCAGGTGTGAATTGGGATCTTCTGTGGCTAGTCCTCGAAAAGCGCCTTCTTTAACCATCTGTATAAGCTTTGTCATAAGTTCAAAGTGGTTAGCATTTATAGGGGCATAGACTATTCCAGCCTGCTCAGAATCAAACACAAGTTGGAAATACTCCCTGATAGGTTTAGGGTTATTCATGAGTTCCTGATCAGCCATTGCCCAAGGTTCTGCTCTTCCTTCCCTTTGGAGTCTCCTACAGGTCCTCTCGATCTCAGAATCAAAAGGGTGCAAGTTTGCAGCTTTTCCCTTGGGAATACACCTGGAGGTACCAAAAAAGAAAGAAATTAGAGAAGAACTAAAAACTAGAAAATGAAATAAAAAACAAAAACAGAGACATAAAACATAAAACTTGGGTTGCCTCCTAAGAAGCACTTTCTTTAACGTCTTTAGCTAGACGGTGACTTATCAGGGCACATAAAACAACTCATATTTCTTTGGGCCCTTCTTGCTCGAATCGATATAGCCTTCTAAGTCTAAAAGACTATCCTGTTTCTCTTGGGAACCAGACAGATAACTATTTTTTTGTATTTTTGTTTAATGAGATGAAAGAACAAAAATCAAACAGAGACTCGTGAGTATAGGACAAATGGTTATCAAGAATAAAGGAAATTTCTTGGAATAAAAGGGAACAGGACTTCTTAGCCCCGAACTCTATCACCTGGATTTCCACTGTGGAAGTGATTATCTCACCATCGTCTACCTCACTACCCTGACTATGGTGTGTCTCAGTCTCCCCCAAACTATCCTCACTATCGTACGAATTAAGTCCTCCTAGGTGGCACTTCCTCAGTGGTAAGGATAAGAAATTGTTCCTATAAGACCTTAAGGGAAATTACTACCTGATTAAGATACTGAGCTCTATCCTGTACTATTTCCCAAAGTCCTACCACCTTAGCTTCTAACCTATTCAACCATTCTAATTCATTATGAACCAAATTTTTAATTTTCAATTCTAAGGTGTATTCCATTAATTGGTCCACAAGAGAAGATTTTTCATTGGGTTGGTCAAGGTACGAAAAATTATGGTTCCATGTGCCTAGATAACTACCCTCGTGTGAATTTTCATAAATTTCAGGTACAGAATGGTAAAAATTACACACATGACATCAGAGTAATCATGATGCACATACTTAGGGTCTTGAGAGGGACAATAGAAAGATGGAGAAAAATAATGGAAAGTCATACTTGAAAAATTAATAATTCAGATCAAGACTTTTACACAATGACAACACGACCAAAAACAGGAGACAAAGACTCAAAAGCACACAAAACTAAAATATGACAAAGAAGAAACGAAATAGAACAAATAAGGAAAACACACAAACACACTTTAGTCTAAAATTTCTAATTTTCTCCTAATATTAATTAATCTAAATAATCGCCATTCCGCGACAACGGCACCAAAAACTTGTTGCGTATGGTTATATTGCAATACCGCAGTGTACGGGTCAAGTTTTAATATTGTGATTTGAGAGTCCAAGTATCGTCCTCGGGAATGGGTTTCTGGATTAATTAATTACTAAGATACTAATTCTCAATTTAAGCTAAAGCAACAAAACATGGATAGGTGATTGAAAATAAAGACAAACAACAGACTAACACGTGGAGACACGAATCGATAGATTTGAGGAAAGTGATTCTTCAAGTTAATGACTCAATTAACACATGCAATGAACCAATGAGATGAACTTATAAACAAGAAGTAAAATACTCAAGAAAACCTCTCAATTCTTAGTGAACCTCGCACATGCAATAAACTCCATAGTCTCCATATGAACCTACGACATGCACGACATTAAGCAACTTCTTTGTGTGTTTCCCTTAGACTTCTAGGTCATTCCCATGCCAGACTCCTAAAGGTTTTGACAACTTTTCCCTAATTCTAGTTTTATCTCTCGAGTTAAAGAATGAATTGCCAAAAATAAGAACAAAACATGCTTCAATACATAACAATTTAGTCTTAAAAATTAAATCAAGTTCTAACTACAATGTCTAGCTACTCTAAATCGCATGAAAATCAAGCTAAACAAGTAGAAAACGTCTCAAACGAAGTTACAATATGAAAGAAAAGGAAATTAAACTTATGTGTCGATGCCGGTCCTTCGTCTCCGAGCTCCCGTCTTCGATCTCGAACCTCAACGAATGCTTTGGCTCCCAAAAACGCTCCTTTCTCTCTTCTTACAAAGTGTATTTCGAAAATATGCCAAAAATCTAGCAAATTCGACTCTCCTTGCAATGAAAACATAAGGATGTATTTATAGGCTCAATCGATACAGCGTTGCAACGCTTGGGACAACGTTGCAACGTTGTACCCTAACCGGGTGGTATATATGGAAATAGTCGTCAGCGTTGCAACGCTGAGTGTAGCATTGTAACGTCGCTACCCGAACGCGCAGGCCTTTCAATCGAAGTGGTGTTGCGACGCTGCAAGGCAGCATTTCAATGCCTTGTGTGCGGTTCTTCAAGTGTGCTTCCTTATCGAGATAGCGTTGCGACTCTGCAAGGCAGCGTTGCAACGCTATCGCCTCGGGTCCTCAATGCCTCAAAACAACAATCATGGCATTGCAACACTCTGCTTGGCGTTGTAACGCCATGACCTCAGGTTTACTAGCTTGGATTGATCCTTTCTCTTCCAATTGATGTTATTTTTAGCTCCAAATAGCCTCGTTTCGATCCGGAGTGATCCAAAATGTCTCCAAATGTGCTGTTTGAGCTCTTTACCTAAAATTCAATGATTTAAACACATTAAAGCCCTGAAATTATCATAAAACTAGCAATTATTAAGCCTAAAGATAGCACATTTTGTGTGCTATCAGTAACATCAGTAAGTCTAATAATTCACGGTTCGGTCTTGTACAATCGCATTGCATAGGATGCCCCCACTCGTATGTCAACCACATGAACGAGTCAGATCACCTCCTTTGTATCTAATACAAGGAGGACCGCATCCATAACGTATCTAGGATTAGGTCTCCAGCCCTATTCATATACTGTAAACCGTTCGAGTCATTAACTCGAACATGATCTTCCCTGTGTGTCCACTATACACCGTTCAAGTTCTAGTTCTCTCATATATTCAATGACCCTGGAGCTTAGTTTATTGGACAAATTTTGTACAATTTGCGAGACACAATGTGATGAAATAAATAACTCGTATTAATTTCAAATGGTAAATTACAAACAAAACGAGATTAGGACATACATCCCAACAAACTCCCACTTGGACTAAGCTATTGGAGCAAATACATTTCTCAAATGTACAATAAATTACAATAAAGTAATACAATAAACTAGGGCATTGAATACCCTTTACAGCCTCCCACTTGCCCTAGTCCGGAAGCACTCGAAGACCTAGACTCTCTAAATGACCCTCAAACAGCTTAGCCGTGACGGCCTTTATAAATGGATCAGCAACGTTGTGCTCCAACGCTACACTACTACAAAAACTATATTTCTTGACGTTTATATAATGTCAAATTTTGCTTTACTTGACGTTTTTCAAACCGTCCAGGAATCCACCATCAAGAATAATATACAATACTTGACACTTATAACGTGTTATGTATAGTCTTTTTTTACGCTTATAATCTGTCATTTTTAATATGATACCTTGACACTTTTTATTCATCAAATGTAGTTTTAACTTGACTTTGAAAAAGTGTCAAATTTGTGTTAACACTTGACGTTTTCTCTATGTCAAATATATTTTTATCTTGACGTTTCAAAAAATGTCAAATATAAATTACTTGATAGTTTAAACGAGCCAAATATAATTTTATCTTGACATTTCAAAAATATTAATATGAATTAGATCTTGACACATTATACATGTCTTGTTAGTTTGTGTTTTTTTTTCAATCTATTAAATATTCTCTATTATCTTGAATTTTCTGCACTGCGTTCCAATAATTGGTTATATTGAAAAATGCATAATTTTAGCAATCAATCTTTCACACTGTAACAAAATTCACATCTTTAACAATATCAAACTATAAAGCTCATGAAGAATTCTAAAATTACTAGGACTTATCAAACCTCATTTCAACAATTCAAAAATTACAAGAACTATTGTAACGATCCTAAGCCATAAACTCAACTAATATTCAAGGAGGTTTACAAAACAAGAGAACTTTACATTCATTAGCCTAACACACTATAAAGAGTTTAAACATGAAACTTATTAACCACATTATGACCAAAACTTGGAAAACGTGACCATAATTCTGCAACACCTTTGTCACCCGCCAAGTAGTTGAGTATTACCTGCAAAACACAACATTAAGAAACAAGGGTGAACATAAACATTCTAAGTAAGCAATCTACCTCTAATAATTCAGAACTCTAAAACATGAAATAAGTGAATTTACTCAATCATGTCAACCCCTCTTAAAACAAAATGATCTCGAATACTGGCTACCCATCTGCCTACTCCACTCACTCCCTCACATCCCGAATAGTGAAGGAAAGCAATCCTCACACTAATCCTAAGAAGCATGCTCAAAAGGAGGGAAAATGAGATCTAACCTAATTTTCATAAACGTCGATCAAGGAGGATTAAGACTATTAACATATTTACAACACTTACAGGGTTCAAAAAAGATTAAAATGCACTTAGACTTACCAAAATGGCTCAAATCCCTTGCTAGTTCATGCTCGGATCAACTTCCTTTTGCTAAATCGACTTCCATGGTTTATTGTTAACCAAAATGAACATATTCGTGTTATGACCCATAGATGAAAGTATTAAAAACTACAATTAAAAGGTATTCGGGCAATAGAACCAATATAGGATAATTTAATCTAGTTTGAATGACCTTAAAGGGACTAACCTTGCTAAAAGAGTCAAAACACTTTGCTAAAAATGTGTTGGAGGATGCCCAAATCACACTCAAACTGCAAACTGGAGGTTCGTACTTGTTAGAACCAATGCTAAATTACTGAAATTGATTTGAGAGAGATTTAAAAGATGCAAAGTGTAACGACCTTAAATTCTGGGGGCAAACCTAAATTGGGCGTAATTTAAGACACGTCGTTTACTTGAAAATTTCGGCAACATAACGACGCTGCTAGGACTTTTCCAAAATTTCAATGACCTGTTTTAACATCATAAACACTTCAAAAACAAACCATTCTTCCCAACCACCCACTAACTTCAAATACAGAAGGGTTGAAGTTCAACAATATGATATTTCTCAATAGAACAAAACTAATTTCATAAATGCTCAAAACACGACTTATGACTTAAAACATGCCAAGAAAGTTCAGCATAACAAATAATCCTACGACAAGTGTACTTAAACCAGAAAAGTTTCAACAGATCTCATGTGTTAAACTAGACTAAAGTGGGGGAAATGAACTTCATAGCCTCACAGTTCGACCCTTAAAGGAATAAAAAGTTGTCTAGGAGGTCCAGTTATGATGACCATGAAAGTTTAGAGACAAAAAACCCAACATACATATAAGAGAACTTAGCAACCCAACCAAGAAAACAAACCACAAAACCAAATATGAAAGCCAATAGTTTATCAAAAACAACTTGAAGCCAATACTCACAATGCCAAAATTCTTTCCACCAAGAATCAGAGAACCACTATGTATATCTATTGCAGTAACTAAAGAATCTTCCACCATATAGACCCATCAAAAGCATTCACCAACATAGCCCCAATCCTCTAGCAACATGGAATACTTTGGTGAGATCATCCATAGGTCTCTTCATAGTTTTAAGTTGATCAAATAGAGATTCAAGTTTCTTTATATATTCATCTAAACGACTTCTCTTTTTGAAGCTAAGGATAGGCTCATTTAAGTGAATTTCACTCGCTTTTTTCATGAAAAATCGAAGAAGATGTCTGAAGGAGATGACATACTCATGGAAAAAATACAAGGAAATTAAGTAAGATTGAGGGAAAAATCAGCCTAGTTTCTTTGCCTTACTAGTCTATCAATTGGGGTCAATATGCCTGTTTGAAATGTTCAATGTTGGGTTGAATTCCCGATACATTTGCTGAGTTATTTAGATGGTCAGCTATTGTAACTTTGATTCTTGAGGTGTTGTTGATATGATTGTCTTCATGTGCATCATCAATTTATTAGATGCTGAAAAGAAAGAATAACAATTTCAGTTTATTCATCATAATGAAGATTGCAATAAGCACCTACTTTTTTAATTAGCATCCCAAATCAAAGAAATGAAGACATCTTTGAAGGAAATACATGAAAATCCAATTAATCCAACACCAAACTTGCTTAACATCATCATTTTAATTAATAAAACACCATTCATGTTTCTTGTGGTATAACGAAACGTATCCTCACTAAAGAGCCATGCCCACTAAACTAATTTAGAACTTCATGTTCCATCATATGTTATCCTTTCAGAACATCAAACTCTTTAAAGAAAAACATATTATGAAAGGTGAAAATTAATGGCATAAAAATTGAAGTTATGTATTGTGGTTATTACAATTTCCCCAAAAATCATAGTCGTAAAAGAGCAAAATAGTTGGTTTACCTCTTCAACGATGAAGAAATAAAAGTGAGTTGCATCATAACTAAATCTGCAAATTACAAAGAGTACTCATGATGAATAAACTTAAATGGCAATGTTTAATAGAAAAAAAAGTAAGCATGTCAGTTATAGACACACCGCCATCTTTTCTAAGTTGCAGAAAAGGAATTCAAAAAAGAAACTTCACAATTTTAAACCTGCAGATATTCAAAATAAATCAATGTTGGAGATTCAACTATATATTTTCAAATAAGAATTTAGTCACTGTTCTACCTTATGGTTGGATGGTCAAGGTCCTTGTTCTCCTTAATAACTTTCCAGATTTGTTGTGCCCTTTATAGATAAAATTTCAAAATTTTCTCAATTCTATGTTTGGGGATAAAGGAGAAAACAAAATAGATTACTTTCATATGGTGTTAACGATCAATAGAGAGTTTCACAAGATCCATATACCTGTTCGTTGAATTGCTTTTCTTTTTCTTCATAACTAGATAAAGTAACAACTTTAACCTAATAATTCAATAGAAAATAAATATAGATCACCATAGAATTTTACTTCCCTCCTATAGAAAATCCATTTGACATAAAGAAAATGAGGGTTCACATTAAACAAATTTGCATATCCTTGTGGGCATGTGGCTTAGGAATAGAATCTCATATCTACAGTTAAAAATAGAGGTGGAGAAATGCAAATGAGAATAAAATAAATAACACTTTCTGGGTACCACAATGATCAAGAGGAAAGCACCAATATGTTACCTTATATGTACATCCTCTCTAAGAACATGCTCTCATTTTTCAGTGATGTTTATATACAGAAAAAATGAACAAGAATTATCATATAATATAAGAAAAAAGCTAAGATGTTGCATCAAAAGATTCTTCAACAATCGCTCAAAAAACTAAAAGCAATACCACTAGACAACACAATTAACACTAATTCAAACTCCATCAATAGCTCAATATGTTAGTAAAAAGATTGATTAAAAAAACTAAATTATAATTGCAAATTAGCATTCTCAATATAGCAGTAATTCAGACCAAAACTTACCATTTGTGGCCCATTCACACCAGCTAGAATGAATTCTTATGTTGAAAAGGAAACTAATCTCAAGCATAATTGAAACAACACAATCTTACCTTGTATACATTCCTTTATAATTTCTTATTACTGTTAACCCTCTGCTTAAGGAAAGATAATTTTTGTAGAAGCTTTCTTTCTCTAATTTTCTTTATTCTTTCCGTCTGCTTTATAGCTAGTTTGTTTAAGTAGCATACTTTAAATTCAATGATTTAGTTTGTAAAGAAAAAAAAAACATTATTTCAAGACATAATGTCATAATCTAGTTTGTTTGTTTGCTTTTGTCATATTCATTCTACCCATCCCCTGTACAATAGCCCACAATATTTCCCATATCTCAAAAGTGGATGCACTGCAACCAAATTCCAAATTAATTTAATTAAAAAGAACACATTAAAAAAAAAGAATGAGATATTATTAATTCGAAAAGAACCGGAACAAAAATGAGACTCGCCTTTTCTACTGCAATATTTGCTCTACAAAATCAAGAAACACCCAACAACACACAAAGATCAAATTATAAACCAAAGATCTAAAAAAAGGAGAGAAAGTGAATTAAAAATGTGGTTTTAAATTTGGAAGAAGAAGAAGAACCAATGTGATTGAGGCATTGAGGCCTGAACGCCAATGTTGAGGGAGGGAATGGGCGCAGAAACAATGGCTAGGCAGAGAAGAAGAAGAAGCAATGGCAAGTTCAAGGACGACTGAACTTGAGTCATTTTTGTGTGTGAGTGTGTTGTTTGGTGGGTCGTCGCTCTCGTTTTTTCACATGAATTTTCCTCAAAACCACTCTGTGCTTCGCCGATCTCAGCTGCCCGTTGCTCCAAGCCTCTATAAACTCCTCGATGTTCACCACCAGAGCATCGTCGCGCGGCCTTATGTCCATCCACAACGATCCTGATTTCGACCTCATCTGAAGCCCCCTGACGACGTCGTCTTGAAACAGAATCGTCACACAGCTTATGTCCGTGTACTTCCGGAGGCCTTCGATTTCTTCATGTTGTTCTTCTTCTAATAATTCGTGTGTGTAGTTGTTGATTCTTAAGTTGCCATTGCAGTTGCTGAATTCTGAGTTGTAGAATTTGGTTTCAAAATTTTGCCCTAGTGTGTTTAGGAGTAACTTTATTATGGTGGGCGAACGGACCGACAGTGCGAGGATGAGACGACACTGACTGGGAATGGCGGAGAGGGCACCAACGAGGAATCGTGACGACGTTCCGTCAAGCTTCCGGCGGCTCGATCGGAGTTCGGAGTTAACGAGGCTGGCGGCGAAATTCGAAAGGGAGAGGATCAGACGAAGGGTCGTGCGGCTGGAGCATGAAACCCTTTGCTTCTTATTATTATTAATTTATATAAATTAGATTTACGCTTAACATTTTTAAAGTGTCAAGTTTAAGTAGCGTGAAAAAATCCGAAAAAAGGTCGTCAACCTCCACATTTTTTCATTTTCTTGACCTTTTTTTGTTTAAAAACCACTTTACTTGACATTTTTTCACCAAAACGTCAAGTAATTAAAAGTTGCAAGCGTCAAGAAATGTAGCTTTTCTTGTAGTGCTATCAGCGTGACTGTCACGTTGCCGCAGTGCACAATCTCTCATATCAGGTGTTACTTCCGCTCAATGTGCTTGCTCCTCTTATGACTCCGAGGCTCTTTGTAGTTGGCTACAACACCACTGTTGTCACAAAACAACGTGATCGACAAGTTCATATTTAGAACAACATCCAAATCTGTCATGAACTTTCTAAGCCAAACAACTTTCTTTGCAGCTTCACAAGTCGCAACGTACTCAGCTTCCATAGTGGAATCAACGATGCATCCATGCTTGATGCTTCACCATGCTACAGCTTCTCCATTAAGAATGAAGGCTGACCCCGAAGTGGATTTCCTAGAATCCTTATCGATCCGAAAGTAAGAATCTGTGTATCCCGTAAGGATCAAATACCCACTCTCATACACTAGGCTGTAGTTCCTTGTTCTCCTAAGATACTTTAAGATTGCCTTTATGGTCGTCCAGTGATCTAATCCTGGATTGGATTCATAGCTATTGACAATCCCTACTACATAACAGATGTTGTGCCAAGTACACAACATGGAATACATCAGGCTCCCTACAGCTGAAGCTTCGGGGATCTGTCTCATATCCTCAACCTTTTGAGGAGTCTTAAGACATTGATCCTTAGACAGGTGAACCCCATGCCTGAAAGGCAGCAAACCCTTCTTGGAGTTCTGCATCTTATATCTAGACAACATCTTTTCAATATAAGACACATGAGACATTGCTAGCGTTCTGTTCTTCTAGTTTCGAAAAATCTGGATACCTAGAACATACTGAGCTTCTCCCAAATCTTTCATTTGGAATTGTGAAGCTAGCCATTTCTTTACGCCAATAAGAAATCCTACCTCATTCCTTATGAGAATGATATCATTCACATACAATACCAGAAATACGCCAATTTTGTCGATGATTTTCTTGTAGACACAAGGCTCGTCAATGTTCTGATCAAAGCCATAAGATTTGATTGCCTCATCAAACCTTATATTCCAAGTCCCTCGAGGCTTGTTTCAGTCTAGAAATAGACCTATGAAGCCGACAAACCTTTTGCTCTTGGCCTTGGGCAATGAACTCCTTGGGCTGGTCCATGTAGATGGTTTCGTCAAGGTTGCCATTCAGAAAGGCGGTCTTGACATCCATCTGCCATACCTCATAGTCATAATATTCGACAATGGCCAGAAGGATCCTGATCAACTTTACCATGGCAACAGGTGAAAAGGTTTCCTCATAGTCAACCCCTTCAACCTAGGTAAAACCCTTTGCCACTAGTCGTGCTTTGAAGGTTTGCACCTTCCCATTTACGACACGTTTACGCTTGTAGATCCATTTGCAACCAATAGGTTTTACCCCATCCGGTTGATCCACAAGCTCACAGACGGAATTGAAGTACATCGACTCCATTTCCTAGTCCATAGCTTTAATCCATTCGTCCTTGTCAACGTCTGCCATTGCCTGATCATAGGTCAATGGATCCTCGTAGGCATCATCACGGGTGACGACTTGGGTTTCAGCTAAACCCATGTAACGTTGAGGCTTCCTCACAGCCCTACCACTACATTGAGGCATTCCCAACTCTTGGGAACGGACTTGGCTAGACGTGCTAGGATCAACAACGCTTGTAGATATACTAGCCCCATCAGCAACTCTTGCTGATGTACTGTCCATTTTGTTCAACAAGATTTTGCTTAGGATCGTAAAATAGACCACATCTAGGAAAGTGGCGTGGTCTTCCTCAAGGAAAGTAGCGTTTGTCGACACAAGCACCCTATTTTCCTTAGGATCATAAAAGAGACCACCCCTAGTCTCTTTTGGGTAACCTACAAATAGGCACAATTTTGAACGGGGTTCCAACTTCTTCGGGTTTGACACCAACACGTGGGTCGGGCATCTCCAAATTCTGAAATGGTGTAAACTACCTTTACGCCCATTCTAGAGTTCAAAAGGTGTTTCACAAACACTCTTCGACGGAACGTTGTTTAAAATATAAACTGCAGTCTCCACTGTGTAAACCCAAAAAGAATCAGGGAGACGATCATAGCTCATCATCGACCAAACCATGTCAAATAGGGTTTTGTTTCTCCTCCCCGATACACGATTCTGCTGTGGCATACCAGGTGCTGAGAGTTGAGACGTAATTCCATGTTCTATCATATAGTCCTGGAATTCAGTGTCCATATACTCTCCACCTCAATTCGATCGAAGTGTTTTTATTGTTTTACCTAACAGATTCTCAACCTCAGTATTGTACTCCTTGAACTTTTCAAGAGTTTCAGACTTCCTATGCATTAGGTAAATACACCCATACCTTGAATAGTCATCTAAAAAAGATACAAAGTATTCGTAACCACCTCGTGCTTTAACACTCATCGGACCACAGAAGTCAGAAAGTATAAGCTTAAGGGGCTCTTTTGCTCTATATTCTTTTCCACTAATAGGATGTTTGGTCATTTTGCCTTCAAGGCATGACTCACACACCGGTAAAGAGTTTTATTCCAACTCGCTTAGAAGTCCACTCTTCACTAGTCTCTCAATCCAATTGAGATTAATGTGGCCTAACCGTAGATGCCAAAAATGGACATTTTCTTTTGGAGAAACTTTTACTCTTTTAGTTCGTATTTCTGATGTTTTAAATAATTCAGTGTTCAAAACGCTTTTGACAAAAATAGGTTTCAAAACATACAAATTAGATTTAAGTTAAGCAGAACAAATCAAGTTTCCATTTCGGGAAATAAACGTTTTATTAGCACTAAATGAAACGAAAATACAATGTTCAAGCAACCAGGAAATAGAAACGAGGTTTCTAGTAAACCCTTGAACTATATACAAATTATCTAATAAAATGTAATTCCTGCCGAAAAAGAGCTTCACTTTGTTGATTGCTGCAACAAAGACTATCTTCCCGGATCGAACTCGTAGAGTCACCTCACCCTCTCACAGCCGCAGCCAAGAACTAATTTCCTGAAAAGAAGAACAAACGTGGTTAGTGGTGCCCGAATCCAATATCCAGGCAGAGTCATTACTCTCCACTAAACAATTTTCAGTCACTAGTAAATCACATTTACCTGTATTCTTCCTCTCGACAAGAAACTTGGGACAGTTTCGCTTCCAGTGGACGTCCCTATTGAAGTGGAAACACTTTCCTTTCTCTGCAACTTCCTTGACCTTTTGGGCGGCAACACTGTAAGCCCTAAACCCTATTCTCTTTTATCATTGAGCACTCGTTCATGATGTTTTGAAATATGCAAAATCGTATAGGTTGCACTAAACGATGTCGTGATCGAATTTGGGAATCTATTGAATTTGGAGCTACAATGTGTCTAAACTTCATAAAGGGATAGGTAAACATTGAAATAAGCATATTAAAAGTTTCATTGAAGTAAGTTCAAATCATTAGCAATTTGGAGAAGTTTTAGGTGCATCATGTATTGAATGGAAGATCATATGTCTCACAGACTTGGGATAAGTTGGCTAAATGCTTAGGGTTTCTTTACACACTTATTTTGGTGTTTTAAAAAAAGAAAAGAAATGAAGTGAAGGATAAAAGGAAAACAAGGAAGGAAAAGCTCAAACCATTTTGGTTTGGTTTGCTTTAAAAATAATGAAGAAAATGAAATGAAATGAATGGATATAACATTGTGTTTTGTTTTGTTTAGGAAATAAAAGGAAAGAAAAGAAAAGAAAGAAAGGGATAAAGGAAAGGAAAAGAAAAGGAAAAAGAAAAGAAAAAGCAAAAGGGAAAAAGACAAACTTTGCCTCCTTGGTTTATAAAATGGCTTTATCTTCTCAATTTTCTTCTTCATTTATCAAAACCAAAGTTGAAGCTTCGTGGGAGAAGGAGAAAGGAAGAAAAAGGAAGCCATTTTCGTGAGTTTGGAGCTGGAATTGCAGAAGAAAGGAGGAGAACTCAAAGCTTAACTATATAGCAGCAAGGTGATCAACTCAGACCAGTTCTGATGTTTTGGTCCTTTCGAGCTCAATAAGAAGAGGTAAGAGTTGAGTTTTTGATACATGAAAGTTAACTCAATTTGGAACAAAATTTGTGAAGGAAGCTCGAGCTAATACTGAAGTTAACTTACTGTTTTGTTAAGAGGAAGACAGAAGACAGAATTTGCTGTCAAATCTGGGAAGTCTCTGATGTTTTGGTTGTTTTGATCTGTATACTTGGCGTTAGAAGCTCTAATTGGTATGGTTAGAAAGATTATTCAATTTCCTACAAGCTTCGTGAAGGAATCGTGAGAAGAAAATGATTGGAAGATATTGTAATCTTCAGGTTAAGTTTCGGGTTGCAGCAGGAAGTGAAATCTGGAACAGCAGCAGATTCATTTTAGGGGTTAAGCTACTGAGGTAATTTCTAACCAATACGTTAGGAATCGCATTTTCATGTCTTCATAAGAGTTTTAGAGGGTTCAAAAGGAAGAGTTTGGTATAAAGTACATTCTTTTTGGATAAGTAATGAAGAAGTTATGGCTGTCTGAAAACAGGGCAGAAAATCTGAAAATGCTGGAATTTTGAAAGTGTGTTTTCTTGCAAGTTTTAAGGTCAAAAATCATGAGCTCAAGGTTCTAATGATTGATTTGGCTTGTTTGACAGGCCAAGAGCAAATAGGTCAAGTTTACAAGCCAAGGTTCCAATTCTAATACTGTGAGTGACTCTATCTTAGAACTATGTTTGACCTATGTTTTTCTTCATGAACATAAGTGTTGATAATTACATCTTGTTTGAACTAGTTGTGAATGTCTTCATGGAGTTTTCTAACATAAGGTTCATGATGGAACCTAAGCATGCTTTGAATTAGTTGTAACTATAAATCAAAGTATGGAAACTAAATTATGAAAGTATGCTTTCCTTTAGAGAATGTTTAGTGTAAATCCACTTGGGAACATATTTAGATGATAATATGAAATTGTCAAGAAATTGTTGTATGTGTTATAAAGACATGATTTCCATGGTAAACAAGTTATGTATTGATCTTGATTAACCCCTAATACTGAAGGACATTCGAGAAGGTACTTAGGGGAATGAATCATGATATCCCGATCTTGAAGGACAATGAGAAGGTATCCGGAAGTAAATGGTTTTACCTAAATCTTTGAAGGACAATGAGAAGGTATTTGGGTAGTAAATGGTTTTACCTTAATCTTTGAAGGACATAGAGAAGGTATTAGGGAAAACCAAACGACTAAAAGGTATTCCACGTGCGTGTGAGAGAGAGAGAGAGTATGAACCTTATTGGAATAAATGTAACTCTACCACCTCTATGGTTTGATGTGGAGTCATGTCATGTGTTTTATTGTTATGAGCTATTATATTATTGATCTATCTACCCTCGATAAGTTAGTACATTTCGAGTTGTGTGCTATGCACAAGTGGTGACTTAAAACCCAGAAATTGGAAGCATGGTTTGTTTATGTTTACAAACAAATGTTAAGCTATGTTCTACTTATAATCTGCCATTATTATGATTCACCCGTGAGCTTATAATGTTTTAAAGGTAGACACTCACCGAGCTCTTTAGCTCATTCTTTCAATGTTTTCAAACCTTTTCGTAGAGATCGAGCTCTCTGGTACTGACATCCTGCCATAGTCTGCTGAAGTTCATAAATTGTTAGTTTGTGCGTGGTTTGGTGTTGTATAGAAAGTCGTTTATGTAGCTATAGAAGTCTTGTACATTAGCGGTTGTATAAACAATGAGTTGTCTTGTGTTGTTTTGATGCACTTGACTTTTAGGTTCCAAGAGAGACTTATGAAGGGTTTCTCCTTGTGTATGTTTAATAGTTGTCCAGTTTTACTGCATGTTATGTTAAAATGTTCCATATGCGAACATAGTATGTTTATCGAGAATACTGGTCAGCAGTATTGTTAAGAGGTAAACAATGTCTGCATTGGTTTCACGCCGCCTTCGGGCTAAGTAGCGGAGTAGTTCGGGAGGGGTGTGACAACTTGGTATCGTCGAGCGATTAGCTCCATGGGAATGAGACAGGCAAGTTAGCTCGAGAACAAAGTAAAAGTCATAACAAGTTATTGAGTTAGTTCGGATCGAACTAGTAAGGTATGGTCCAAGTAAGAATAAGAGTAAGTCCGATTAGGGCTAAAATGTGAATAGAAGTTTAGTCACTGTGTATGGGAGTTAGATATCCATAGTATGTCTAGTATATTGATATGTTATTGGTGTCATGCCACCACGTACTAGCGCACGACGCGCAGCGTGGATCGGGGCGAGATGCGAGATCCTACCCAAGGCCAATCGAGAGGGGATCTAGTGCCCCGAGAGTCCAAATCGAGGTTACTGATTGAGCAACATGTTAGTTTCTCACGAGGCGGTGGTGGGCGAGAGAGCGGGCCAAGTGATCCAAAAAAAAAAAAAAAAGGGTGTATAGAATAGAACGTCTCAAGAAATTAGGAGCCACAGATGTTTGATGGTTCCATAGATCCAAATGATGCCAAGTTTGGCTAAATATGCTACAAAATGTTTTGATGTAATGAGTTGTTCTTACGAGGAGCAAAGTCAAGCTAGCCACATTCCTATTAGAGGAAGAAGCGGAGGATGGTGGAAATCGATTTTAGCTGATGGAGTGATGCACGTACTGGATTGACAAACATTGAGAGGCATATTCGAAGATAAATATTACCCTAGCACGTATCGTGAGACAAAGAGGGATGAATTTTTAGAATCGAAGGAAGGGCCACTTTCAGGTGGTGAGTATGAGAGAAGATATACCGAAATTGCCACGGTATCTTTGATGTGATTATGGCATCCGAGAGTGACAGTGTCGGAGATTTGAAAGTGGGTTACGTCCCCGAGATACGAACCCCAATCCACGAGCATTGCAAAGTGGGTGACTTTTCCCCGCCTTGTAGAGAGTGCTCTCTACGTGTTGAGCGAGTATATGAGAGGCACAAACAGCGGGTGGAGCCTACTCGAGGGCCTTCACCGACGAGCGCGCGATTTCATGGTCGTGAGTGCGTGGCGTTTATTCACACCTTGAGTGAATGTTTTGAGTCGTCGAGGACTTTAAAAGTCGAGTGCGGCCGGATATCGAGGCAAACGCATGTTAGTGGTGCCTATCAGAGGCAGAGTCAAAGAGCACCTAGTCAATCTGCCAGATCCACAGTAAGACCACTGACAATACAGGAGTCTGTTGCAAGTGCAACAAGGAGAACTCCATGTATAAATTGTGGTAGGAATCACCGAGGCCAATGTCCGGTTGATGTCAATGTGTGTTACCAATGTGGGCAACAAGGACATTTCAAGAGGGATTGTCCACGGCTTAGTAGCCACCACACAGAGGACCAGGAGTTGGGTCCCAGAGCAGTTGTCAGCAACCAAGAGTTCCATGAGCTGCAAGTAAGGGCACCAGTGGTGCTAAATAGAAAGGAAGTTGTTTTCAAGAAACCAGGATTAGCTGGAGTGGTTTTCAAGGGTGAAAGGAAGATTATCCCTACGAGTTTGTTTTCAGCATTCAAAGCTCAGAAGTTATTGAGGAAAGGTTGCACGACGTTTCTTGCACATGTAGTTGAGGTGCGAAAGAAAAGCTAAAACCGTAAGATGTTCTTGTTGTGAACGAATTTCTTGATGTTTTTCCAAAGAGATCCGTCGGGGTTGCCACACGATAGGGAAGTTGAGTTCACTATTAAATTGCTACCGTGAATAGCACCTATTTCTTAAGCGGCTGATATATCGGCTCCAAGTGAGCTCAAGGAGTTGAAGATGCGATTACAAGAACTAGTTGATAAAGGATACACGAGACCTAGTGTATCACCCTGGGGAGCTCAAGTGTTATTTTGTAAAGAAAAGAGATGGTACCCTTAGATTATGCATTGATTATAAAAATTAACTAAGTCACGATACGTAACAAAGTATCCTTTACCCGATATAGATGACTTGTTTGACGATTAAGAGGAACATCGATGTTTTCTAAGATTGATTTGAGATCGAGATACCATCGATTAAAGGTAAGGGAAACAGATATTCCTAAGACAATATTCAGAACCAAATATGGACATTATGAGCATTTAGTAATGTCATTCGGTTTAACGAATGCACCAACAGTTTTCATGAACCTCATGAATATGATATTCTACTAGTATTTGGATCAGTTCGTGATAGTATTTATTGATGATATACCATTTACTCAATTGATAGGAAACCTCATGAGGAACATTTGAGGATTATTCTACAAACACTACGAGATAAGCAGTTGTATGCTAAATTCACCAAATGTGAGTTTTGGTTGAATCAGGTAGTGTTTCTGGGGCATGATGTTTCAACAAATGGTGTTAGTATGGATCCAAATTAAGTGAAAGTTGTGGACAACTTGGAGAGACTAGTTAGTGCGACAGAGGTACGTAGTTTTCTAGGCGTGGCGGATACTACTGACGGTTTGTTGAGGATTTCTCACGATTAGCATTACCATTAACAATTTTGACAAGGAAGAATGCTAAGTTTGAATGGTTAGATGAGTGTGAACAGGGGTTTTAAAGAGTGAAAAAGAGGTTAGTTACAATTACTATTTTGACACTTCCTCATGTGAGAATAGAGTATGTAATTTATTGTGATGCCTCGAGGCAAGGTTTAGGGTTTGTGCTCGTGCAAGAAGGAAAAATAATAGCTTATGCGTCAAGACAATTGAAAAAGCACGAATGTAATTACCCTACCCATGATCTCGAGCTAGTAGCGATTGTTTTAGCAATCAAGATCTGGAGACATTACTTGTTGGGTGAAAGGTGTCACATTTACACGGATCATAAGAGTCTCAAATATATCTTTGATCGGAGGAGTTAAATGTGAGACAAAGAAGATAGTTAGAACCGATTAAAGATTATGATTGTACTATAGAATACCATTGGTAAGGCGAATGTGGTAGCAGATGCTTTGAGTAGGAAGTCAAGACTTCCTAAGGACGCCTTGTATGGTATTCGAGCAACATTTTTAAGTACTCTAAGGGGTTCTAAGGCAGTTGTCAATGCAGAGAGTTCAAGGAGTCTTTTAGCTCTGTTCCAGGTCAGGTCTTCACACATAGCAAAGGTCGTGAGAAGACAACCAGAGGATAGTAACTTGTAGAAAATGTTTGGAAAGTCCAAACAGGGCCCAGAGGCAGAATTTAAGATGAGACCAGATGAGCCATAGAGAGGCAGAGAAGACTGTGTGTTCCATGTTTTAGTGAGCTTAACGATGCTATTCTAGAGGAAGCTCACGCAGTTCGACTACGCTATGCATCCGGAAGCACCAAGATTGATAAGACATTGAAAGGGAACGTATTGGTGACATGGGATGAAGCGAGAGGTAGCTGATTATGGTTATAATGTTTGATCTGCCAACTGGTTAACCAGTTAGACAGAGACCAGGAGGACTCCTTAATCCATTGCCAGTGCCGGAATGGAAATGGGAGCATATCACTATGGATTTTCTGTTTGGATTACCATATATTTCTAGTGAACATGATGGTATTTGAGTAATGGTGAATAGACTCACTAAAACAGCACGGTTTATATCGATTTAAGCGACGTTTACACTTGATCAGCTTATTGAGCTATATGTCGAAAGAATTGTAAGTCAATACGGAGTGCCAGTGTCCATAGTTTCAGATAGGGATCCAAGATTTACTTCTAAGTTTTGGCTTAGTTTACAGAAGGCTATGGGGACAAAGTTGAAATTTAGTATAGCGTTCCATCCTCAGATAGATGGTCAGTTAAAGAGGACCATCCAGACCCTAGAGGATATGTTGAGAGTATGTGTCCTTCAATTTAAGGGTAGTTGTGATACACACCTATCACTTATGCAATCCGCTTATAATAACAGCTATCAGTCAAGTATTGGCATAGAACCATTTGAGGCTCTGTATGGAAGGTCGAGTAGAACGCCCGTATGTTAGAATGAAGTAGGAGAGCGGAAGCTAATCGGTCCTGAGTTGGTACAAGTTACGACGGATAATATTAAGGTAATCAGAGAAAATCTGAAGGTAGTACAAGATCGACAAAAGAGTTATGCAGATAAGCGACGAAAGGATTTAGAATTCCAGGTCGGAGATCAAGTATTCCTGATGTTATCTCCGTGGAGAGGTGTCCTTCGTTTTGGCAAGAAAGGTAAGTTAAGTCCTAGATATATTGGTCCTTATCCAATGAACGGGCGAATTAAGCCAAAGACCTCTACAGATTGGAGTGACCAGTGAGAACTATCTTGAGTACATGATGTTTTTCATGTGTTCATGTTCGTGAAGTATTATCCGGATCCGACACATGTGTTGCAAGCACAACCGGTTGAGTTGAAAGAAGACATAAGTTACATAGAGGATGCAGTTCAAATCCTCAACAGGAAAGAACAAGTTTTGAAAAAGAAATCGATCTCACTCGTGAAGGTTCGTTGGACACATCACGACGTCGAGGAAGCAACATGGGAAAGAGAAGACACAATAAAAGGAAAGTACCCACAACTTTTTCGTCTTTGAATTCGAGGCGAAATTCCTCTTAAGGGGTAGTAAATTGTAAGCCCTAAACCCTATTCTCTTTTATCATTGAGCACTCGTTCATGATGTTTTGAAATATGCAAAATCGTATAGGTTGCACTAAACGATGTCGTGATCGAATTTGGGAATCTATTGAATTTGGAGCTACAATGTGTCTAAACTTCATAAAGGGATAGGTAAACATTGAAATAAGCATATTAAAAGTTTCATTGAAGTAAGTTCAAATCATTAGCAATTTGGAGAAGTTTTAGGTGCATCATGTATTGAATGGAAGATCATATGTCTCACAGGACTTGGGATAAGTTGGCTAAATGCTTAGGGTTTCTTTACACACTTATTTTGGTGTTTTAAAAAAGAAAAGAAATGAAGTGAAGGATAAAAGGAAAACAAGGAAGGAAAAGCTCAAACCGTTTTGGTTTGGTTTGCTTTAAAAATAATGAAGAAAATGAAATGAAATGAATGGATATAACATTGTGTTTTGTTTTGTTTAGGAAATAAAAGGAAAGAAAAGAAAAGAAAGAAAGGGATAAAGGAAAGGAAAAGAAAAGGAAAAAGAAAAGAAAAGCAAAAGGAAAAAGACAAACTTTGCCTCCTTGGTTTATAAAATGGCTTTATCTTCTCAATTTTCTTCTTCATTTATCAAAACCAAAGTTGAAGCTTCGTGGGGAGAAGGAGAAAGGAAGAAAAAGGAAGCCATTTTCGTGAGTTTGGAGCTGGAATTGCAGAAGAAAGGAGGAGAACTCAAAGCTTAACTATATAGCAGCAAGGTGATCAACTCAGACCAGTTTTGATGTTTTGGTCTTTTCGAGCTCAATAAGAAGAGGTAAGAGTTGAGTTTTTGATACATGAAAGTTAACGCAATTTGGAACAAAATTTGTGAAGGAAGCTCGAGCTAATACTGAAGTTAACTTACTGTTTTGTTAAGAGGAAGACAGAAGACAGAATTTGCTGTCAAATCTGGGAAGTCTCTGATGTTTTGGTTGTTTTGATCTGTATACTTGGAGTTAGAAGCTCTAATTGGTATGGTTAGAAAGAATATTCAATTTCCTACATGTTTCATGAAGGAATCGTGAGAAGCAAATGATTGGAAGATGTTGTAATCTTCAGGTTAAGTTTCGGGTTGCAGCAGGAAGTGAAATCTTGAACAGCAGCAGATTCATTTTAGGGGTTAAGCTACTGAGGTAATTTCTAACCAATACGTTAGGAATCTCATTTTCATGTCTTCATAAGAGTTTTAGAGGGTTCAAAAAGGAAGAGTTTGGTATAAAGTACATTCTTTTTGGATAAGTAATGAAGAAGTTATGGCTGTCTGAAAACAGGGCAGAAAATCTGAAAATGCTGGAATTTTGAAAGTGTGTTTTCTTGCAAGTTTTAAGGTCAAAAATCATGAGCTCAAGGTTCTAATGATTGATTTGGCTTGTTTGACAGGCCAAGAGCAAATAGGTCAAGTTTACAAGCCAAGGTTCCAATTCTAATACTGTGAGTGACTCTATCTTAGAATTATGTTTGACCTATGTTTTTCTTCATGAACATAAGTGTTGATAATTACATCTTGTTTGAACTAGTTGTGAATGTCTTCATGGAGTTTTCTAACATAAGGTTCATGATGGAACCTAAGCATGCTTTGAATTAGTTGTAACTATAAATCAAAGTATGGAAACTAAATTATGAAGGTATGCTTTCCTTTAGAGAATGTTTTGTGTAAATCCACTTGGGAACATATTTAGATGATAATATGAAATTGTCAAGAAATTGTTGTATGTGTTATAAAGACATGATTTCCATGGTAAACAAGTTATGTATTGATCTTGATTAACCCCTAATACTGAAGGACATTCGAGAAGGTACTTAGGGGGGGGAATGAATCATGATATCCCGATACTGAAGGACAATGAGAAGGTATCCGGGAAGTAAATGGTTTTACCTAAATACTGAAGGACAATGAGAAGGTATTTGGGTAGTAAATGGTTTTACCTTAATACTGAAGGACATAGAGAAGGTATTAGGGAAAACCAAACGACCAAAGGTATTCCACGTGCACGTGAGAGAGAGAGAGAGGTATGAACCTAATTGGAATAAATGTAACTCTACCACCTCTATGGTTTGATGTGGAGTCATGTCATGTGTTTTATTGTTATGAGCTATTATATTATTGATCTATCTACCCTCGATAAGTTAGTACATTTCGAGTTGTGTGCTATGCACAAGTGGTGACTTAAAACCTGTAAATTGGAAGCATGGTTTGTTTATGTTTACAAACAAATGTTAAGCTATGTTCTACTTATAATCTGCCATTATTATGATTCACCTGTGAGCTTATAATGTTTTAAAGGTAGACACTCACTGAGCTCTTTAGCTCATTCTTTCAATGTTTTCAAACCTTTTCGTAGAGATCGAGCTCACAGTACTGACATCCCCGCCATAGTCTGCTGGAAGTTCATAAATTGTTAGTTTGTACGTGGCTGGTGTTGTATAGAAAGTCGTTATGTAGCTATAGAAGTCTTGTACATTAGCGGTTGTATAAACAATGAGTTGTCTTGTGTTGTTTTGATGCACTTGACTTTTAGGTTCCAAGAGAGACTTATGAAGGGTTTCTCCTTGTGTATGTTTAATAGTTGTCCAGTTTCTGCTGTGTTATGTTAAAATGTTCCATATGCGAACATAGTATGTTTATCAGGAATACAGGGTCAGCAGGTATTGTTAAGAGGTAAACAATGTCTGTTGGTTTCACGCCGCCTTTCGGGCTAAGTAGCAGGTAGTTCGGGAGGGGGTGTGACAAACACGGTCAGCTTTGCCCTTCTTCATCATCTTCTTCTTCCCTTTCGGGTGAGAAGGAACCACGGTTTTTGTCCCAGAGGTCAAACCCCAATGATAGAACCTATAAGCAACATTTGCCTCAGCTTCCGGTGTCCTGATCCTCATCAAGGAATGGAAGTTTTGTAGCTCATTCAAAAGGATGGTTAGTGTGTAGCTAATTTTGTTCATAACTGCATTGCTACGAAACTGAAAGAAACTCTTAAGAAGAGTCTCCAAGATAAAGCTGACCTGGCTCGACTCATCGATCGAAGCCCCGTTCATCTCTACCAGATTAAAGTGGATCATCATGTCTAGAACGTATTCACTGACAGACGTCTCTTCTTTCATCCAGGCGTTGAAGACGTGTTTGAGCGAGTCGTGTCGGACTTGAAAGGACTGTTTTCTAAACATACCCTGCAGAGACTCCATGATCTCCTTAGCGGTGACCATCAACTCATGCTTTTTTGCCAATACTTCAGACAAGTTGGCAATAATTTAGGCCTTGGCCTTTTCATTGGCCCTAATCCACCGATCGTATGCATCACGAACACTTCATGATGAAGTTGAGCTCGGCAACTGAGGACACACCTCAGTAAGCACGAACTTAAGTTCGTCGGTTACAAGTATCGTCTTAATATTGTTTTTTCATGTTTGGAAATTATCTCCCACTAGTTTATCGGAAGCTAGTAATGCTACGATTGAGCTAGACATTTTTGCAGAAAAAATTAAATTAAAATTTTGTGTCAGTCTCGGAAAAAACTTTTGAAAACCAATCAAGTTTTAACAAATTTTTATCATATGATCCCTAGGTCATTTAAAATTCGCAATGATATCCCAAAGGTTCAGAACGACCGCCAAGGAATGGTGAACAGAAACATTCCTCCTCTAGGATGAGACTTTCTCGACCAGACCCTAATCTCAGAATAACTCTTATTCCATTAGGCGTCCAGTTACCATTTTTCGGTGGAATCCATTAACTCTTAATGAATCCCGTGAGTGTCACCCTTAATCTTAAAGTTTCCAAGTATCCGTCCAAACAATAGCCACCGAAGGGTGAACCAACAAGGAAACCAACAAGGAAACTGTATCCCTTTCGGGAATTCACGGTGTTCCGACTCCCATGATCAAGGCCCTCCGAAGGGTTTATCTGGTCCAGGCCAAACTAGCAGGTGGATCATAGGGGTCTCACAGGAATCGAAAGAAGATATCGTGGGTCCCGTTTTCACAGGCCCCGCTCCGACTCACTATAAATACTCTCACCATCCACTATGATATTGATCCATAAAAATACCATCTGAAGGGGGGCACTCCCATTTGCGCCACAAGGCCGAGTGTGGATCTCACGGTACGGACTTTAATGGACATTTGTTGTCGGAAATTTAAATGTATCTCATACACTTTATTTCCTCCCACTCAGCACTTTATATTATTCGAGATTGATCTAGATAAACCGGCTAAAATTTACCTAAGTCTACCAATATAACTCATATATTGATTTAACCTAAGTTTATAATCACATTATTAACTTAGGTCTATGTGAGTAAATTAATAAACTTTTAATTAACGCCACTCACGATAATATAACCTAAGAATCTTCGGACCGAATTCACTCCCAGGTAAGTTTCTAGGTAGGAGTGTTCCGCAAGCGTCAACTGAAATATCCCAACCTTAGACAAAACCTTCCTTAGACAGAGTTACTTATCAGTCAGCATTCAAATGTCATATTTTGATTTCCTAATTCTAATCTTATTAGAACTAGAAAATCTAAGTCTAACTATTCACGTTCTAAACATTTTAAAACTAATAATTAACTTAGGTTTCATGCATTTCTATGTTATAGTGCTTGATCATTCATCACATGAACAACTATATATTATAACAAATATTCAACACGTGAATCAAATGCATGGGCATGCTTTTAATATAAAAAATATGACTGTTATATTAAATAAACTAAAACATGCTTTAAATTATATTATAACACTTATAATATAACCTATCATGCATACTATATTATAACACTTATAATATAAAATGATGCATGAAATGTTTAACCTAAGGTGGGATTTTAAATCTATATGACATACATTATGCACATAGAAATAATTAATTCATACATCTCATGCATAAAATAATTAAATAGAAAAAATTGGACCAGTTTTGGCACTTAGGGGCATTTATTTAATTAATTAACATTAATATAACAATTATATTATTATTAATTAATAAAATAAATTTAATTAAATGAAAAATACATTTTTCAAAATAATTAAATAAATAAAAAACGAATAATAATAGCCCCAAGTTGAAACAACTTCCATCACGCCCACGTCTTCCCAAACGGTTCGCTGCAACTAGCCATAACGCACGCAGCGTTGCAACGAATAAAAATAGCTCACTGTCGCGCCGTGTCACGGTCATGCTTGTCCAGGGCCTGTTGCCCGTGGCCGCATGCCCGTTCCCACTCTTTTATCTTGCTTTCACTTTACTATTATCGTTGTCGCATGTTAGGATAGTTTCCTT
The DNA here is from genome assembly GCA_036507285.1 of Trichosanthes cucumerina. Taxonomy (NCBI): domain Eukaryota; kingdom Viridiplantae; phylum Streptophyta; class Magnoliopsida; order Cucurbitales; family Cucurbitaceae; genus Trichosanthes; species Trichosanthes cucumerina. Next base: position 66,023,156 of record CM071836.1, on the reverse strand, counting down.
GCATTTTTGCTTCCGTATGACTCCTCGCCAAAATGACGTGCAAGGGGGTCATGGCTAGAATCCTTAGTTTGTACTATAGGGGGATACGACTATTCATCGATTCTCCCTACCCAGAGTTATATGCTAGTTAAGCGTGGCTTTCATTGTAATTGCTTATCAGCTGTATAACTAACTTTCTAAAATGCTTCCAAATGATTTCCAAAACGTTTTCACAAATTCTCTCGACCCGCTTTCTAAAAACGCTTTCCCAAGAACGGGGTGGAGGTTACGAGATAGGCCTTGTAGGCCACCGGCGATCCGAATTCGAGTTGGCTGACTTGCTCGTGGGCGAGAGCAAGTGCCGCACGGTCGTGTCGAGACCCTCTAAGAGGTGCGACCGTGTCACGGCGCGCGCGCTCCACGTCTCGGCGTTGCAACGCTGCTCTGCAGCCAAGCCTCCGCCCGCAATGACATCGTTGAGACGCCGAAGAACAGCGTCTCGACGACGTCGATAGAACAACAAGCGCCTCTTACAGTTCTTCGTCGTTTCTCGCCCGTTTCTACTCTGATTTCTTCACAACATCTCATGCCACGAACGACACGGACTTACTAACTCGATTTGCATTAAAAAAATGCCAAAAACACCGGGCCCTTGCATTGATCTCATCAACATTGATGTAAATCTAAAACTAGTGCCCAAATCGAAAACGTCCAACTATGCAAACCACAATTTATCCCATAAATCGAAGCAATTATCAACCTAATTTTAAGAAAACAAATGCACAACGAGAAGCCAACAACCTAGCTGTGATACCAATTGAAGAGAATGAAATCCCGATGCAGCGGAAGGATGATTGAATCATCGTGGTATCGTTGTGAAACTCATTTTCTTAAAATTAAACTAACACATAGAATTAGGCTAAACATATAATTGAGAAAGAAAAATAGTAAACAAACTTACTTGTTTTAAAACCTTTCTTCACATTTTCTTCCTCCGGTCACGAACCCTTCGTGTACTTGTTCTCAACGATATCGATCTCCTCGAACGAACAAGAGATCCGGACACTTCCACTAAGTTTCTCGGTTGTTCTACTTTTGGTAGAAGGAGAATGGTGGGATTCTCTTCATTCGTGTATGGAGGAGAGTTTGAGAAAGAGAGGTGTTTGAGAGAGAATTTGCCAATTGATTTTTGTGAGAAATCCAAAAATGAGCAATCAACCTTAGCACCCTTTCTTGCGAAGGGGTTTATATAATGCTGATAGTTGGAGTTGAAATCTCCACCTATTTACCATTTTACCACAACCATAGGTTATGCAAATCATATTTGCATAACCACATATAATAAGATATCTCATATCTCATTTTACAAATCACATTTGTATAATTGTTGATTTTTAAAATGTATCACATTCAATTTAATTTCTCTCAATCTAATTTCTTCAAATTAGCCCTAATTAGACAATTCGGTTAATCAATAGTTTATTATGAATCTCATTCACATTAAACTATATAATATGTCAATCATATCTCAAATAAATTACATAATTGCCCTTTAACGAACTTGAACACTTCAAATTCACACCAAAAATGTAAACGTTCGATTAATCCAGTTTGAACCAACCAATGGACCTAATGAACCTAAAGTGACGAGCTCCAATGATCCGAGATTAACCTGTCAAACTCTTTGACCCGGTTAATCAACATTCATTAGTTACGACAACACTCCACTATAGCCCGTAAATGCACTCCCGTTAGTGTAAGACAAGTTGTGTCCACTGATATAACCAATACCCATGAGTCGACCCTTCACAGGTTATTCATAGACACTACTAGGTCAAATTACCGTATTACCCATGTGTCTACTTCTTGCTCTTTAAGTCCCCACTTCTCTTCTAATGAACAAGAACGTTGTAATGGTCCAACCATACACAACACCCCTCTCAAACCAGTGAGAGGGTGGGCGCCTGTTGTCCAAGCCCAATAGAGAACACTTAAGGGAACAAGTTTCCCTCAAGGCGGGAACGAGTGAATTCTATCTTGTGTAGTTAAGTTTCCAGCTCCCTACTTGGTCATGTCCCAGATAGGCATCTTGGGCAAGTAATTGTCACCACCCTCACCCTTACTAGTCAAAGGGCAGACCCCGACAGAATACAATCCGTAACACGCTAAGGATTCAGGTCGAGTCACTTATGGTCATCTACTAAGTTATTAGTCCATACAGTTAACGATGTTACATCAATAGGTCTAATAATTCACGGTTCGATTTTGTACAATCTCACTACACAGGATGCCCCCCTCGCATGTCAACCACATGAACGAGTCAGATCACATCGTTTGTATCTAATACAAAATAGGCCGCATCCACAACATATCAAGGATTAGGTCTCCAACCCTATCTCGATATTGTAGATCGTTCGGGTCATTAACTCGAACGTGATCCTCCTTGTGTGTCCACTACACACCGTTCAGGTTCTAGTTCTCTCATATATTCAATGACCCTGGAGCTTAGTTTATTGGACAAAGTTTGTAAAATTTGCGAGACACAAAGTGATGAAATAAATAACTCTTATTAATTTCAAATGGTAAATTACAAACAAAACGTGATTAGGGCATACATTCCAACATGTACTGCAAGTGCCTCATGATCTGGCGCTCCTCCTAGTGACTCTGAATCTCGTGCTGGTCGAAACGCTCCTCTACTCTTGCCATGGCTCGAACCAGATCCTGATAACTCTGTGGGGCAGAGCGATGTGGAGACTCACGCTGCCCCTCCTCACCCATGTCACCCTCGACTGCTTCAAGGAAAACTCTGGCTCGTCGACTGGTATCCCAGCAAGCACTCCATGGTCGTGATCCTGAAGTCCCATGATGTAATTCTTATCCATCACCCCCTTGGGGTGAATCAGCTCCTCCTTTGAGGTCCTGGTGACTCCGGCAAGACGACATTGGGCGATAATGAGAGAAGGATGCCCTAGTCCTCCAGTGGTCGTGCCTCGTCGAACGTGTCGGATGTAGCGACTGATGACCTTGCCAACATCAATTGTCTTCCAAGTGACTAGGACGTAAAGGAGGATGGCTCGATCATTCGTCGAATCACTCATGTGGGCAACTCGCTGGAGTCTAGCACAGATAAAACTGTGCCACACTCGACCTGATACTGTGAGATCAACTGTTCTGACTTTGGAGACCTCACCTCTACTAGTCACCCACTGAGCTCCAGCCCGTGCCAGTGTAGCAAGCGTCTGTGCAGGGTCAAACTATGTCCTGACATATGTGGTATACTCGTCAGTCTCATAATCAGGTAGACAAAAATACCTGTTAATGGACACTGAGTCAAACTGGATGCGTTTCTCTCGCACTATGGTGTGGTATGCCTCCATTGGCATGTTGGCGTATAATTCCTGCACAAGAGGAACCACGCCTGCCTCAGGATGCTGCACCAACAACTCCCAATGTCTCTGCTGAATGGTATGGTAGATGTCCTGGTGATGGGTCATCGGGGGCAATGCCCCGCTCAGGAACAAGAGCGTGGTTCACTACATAGCTCTAATAGCGACCCGCAACCTCAGCATCCACGAACCTCTGCTCATCATATGCTGAACTGGAACTGGCGATCCTCTTTATTCTCTTAGGAGTCATGTGTGACTAGTGCAAAAAAGAACTAAACAATGTCAAGCAACAAAGTTAGTGCTAACAGGAGAGGGAAAACAATCAGATGGCCTATCGATGGTGCAAGAGGTAGAAATGAAAATTAATATTTACGTTATCTACCCAAGGATAATGGAAATGAGGGAGAAAAATAGGAATCCAATGACTCTCGCCGCCTATCAATCATGAAAAAGAAGTGAAAATACAACACAACGAAGCCGGTAGACTAATTCATCATAGCCATACAAGGAGCAAGAGTAAAAATAGGCACAAACTCAAAGACAATCCAAGAAAAACAAATATACATGCCTCATCCAACAATAAGATAAAGTTCCCAATTAGCAAGTGAAAACTTCCAAAGGACCAAATTAACATACTAGTGCAACTACAAGGTCAAACAACTAATCACATGCTCATATAGGTAGAATAGTCTAAAGAGAAAGCACAAACACACAACTAATCCATGTAGCCATCAAAATGCACAAACAATTCGCAAGGACTTGTTTTACCAAAATCAATGATTTCAATACCCCAAACATACGATTAAGCCCCTCAAGAATAATGATGCCCAATGGTGAAAAAAAAGGGAACTAACATCAATATACCATGAAAACTCATCTAAGAACACAAGTGGGCACTCCCATCAAACTACCCAAATCCTCTAATATCAACAATAGGCCATGAAAATTCATCTAAGGCCAAGATTCATTACCCTAAACAATAATATAGCTAAACAAAAAACAAATCTTAGGCCTAATCAGAGAAACACAACAAAAATGGAAAGAAAAGGATACTGAAATTGTTACCCACGGTGGATCTTCAAATGGGTATGAAATTTCGCCCCAAAATGTCCAATCTTGAACAAAATAGGAAGAAAAGTGAGTGGGTGTGGATTAAAGTTAACAATCTTGGAGGAATATTGAGAAAGATTGAAAAAAAGAGGGGAGAAAAAAGAGGAAAATAGAGAAATTTGGGCAAAAAGTGGCCCTAATCGGCGAAATCTAGAATTTTTAAATTCCAGATTTTTCGACAGCATTGCAACGCTGTCCTCATGGGTCGGGTGGCTGATAAAGCGCGCGGCGTTGCAACGCTTGGTTAAGCATTGCGACGCCGTTTCGAGACCTCTTTTTTTCACTTGAAAATAGGAAACAAAAAGATATCAAATAACCAAGAAAGAAATAAAATAAAATAAATAAAAAATAAATAACTGAATTAAAATACAACGGGTTGCCTCCCGTTCAGCGCTTTCTTTAACGTCTTTTATCTAGACTTTTTTTTTCACACCTGAAAACAAAAAGAACAAAAAACATCAAATAACCAAAGAAAGCAGAAATAATCACTGGATACGTAGATGAATCTCCTAAGAAAGCGTAACGAAGGTGTGCAGGTAATTGTTTCAACTCTAGAACATGAGGTTTTGTTTCTTCTACCTTATTGACATGCAGTTGTGAAAATTGTTCATATTAAAGTTTAGGCAATTGATTCAGTGATTCATTACAGTAAGTAACTTCATGATCCAATCTCCCTAACTGATCTACCATTGAATTTGTCATGCAAGTCTCTAAGGGATCAACAGATAAAACTAGCTCTCTAGATGAATCCACAACATCATCCAGAATATCAATCATGTGATAGGTACTTAGCTCAATAGGGAACTTCAAGGATCGAAAAATGTCAGATACAAGCTTGTCCTCACCAACCCTTAAAGTTAAATTACCATCTTGCACATCTATCAATGCTCTTCCAGAGGCATGGAAAGGTCGCCCCAAAACAATTGGGACCTCAGAATCTTCCCCCATTTCCAGGACCACAAAATCTGTAGGGAAAATGAACTGTTCAACCTTGACCAACACATCTTCTACAATACCCCTGGGATATTTGATAGAACCGTCAACCAACTGCAGGGAGATGGTTGTAGGTTGCACTTCTCCAAGACCCAGTTTCCTGTAGACAGATAAAGGCATCAAATTAATACTGGCCCTTAGATCACATAAAGCTATATCAACAAAAATACTACCAATATTGCAAGGAATAGTAAAACTCCTTGGATCTTTTAATTTTTGTGATAGTTTCCTTTGGAGTACAACAGTGCATTCTTCAGTGGGATTGATTGTCTCATATTTATCAAACTTTTTCTTTTTGGACAGGACTTCCTTCATGAACATCGCATATTTGGGATTTTGTTCCAAGGCTTCTGCATAAGGAATATTATAAGGAATAGAGTTAGGAACAATAGGAATAGAGAAATCACAAATCTTCTCGGTTCGTTTCGATGTGCTTGCTTCCACTACTACCTTCTCTGTGTCCTCTTTGGCATCAGAATTGAGATGTTCTTCAGAATTTACCTTTTCAGTTCAACAAGCTCCTTACCACTCATTAAAGTCATAGCTTTGTACTGTTCTCTAGGATTCACCTCAGTTTCACTGGGAAACTTACCTTTGTGCAACGTGTTTAAAGTGGTTGCCATCTTATTGATTTGTACCTCTATGTTCTTAATGGTTGCTCCTTGTGAGTTCACTGTGCTACTCAAACTTAGCACCACATTTTTCAACTCCTTCGTTCGATTCCTAGATTCAGTGATGAATGAACTCACCAAATCTTCCAGAAATGGTTTACCCTCAGCTGTAAATGTAGATGCATATCCTTTAGGAGTCTGCAAAAAAATTTTCATATTAACATAGGAAAAATTTTCATGATTATGCAAACCTGGATGATAATGGGTGGGCAACTTATTTTGATTCTGATTTCCACGGTATCCATAACCTCTGTTGTTCATGTATTGAGCATGCTAATGTTCCAGATCTTCAACACCTGCAAGTTTGTTAGCAATTACAACTATGGATTCACTGTTACCTGTACCTACAAGTTTATTCAAAGCACTAGTTAGGGAAGCATATGGAACTTGATGGAACTTACATCATCTATCTCATACATCCCTGCCACAGGTTTGGTAGTTGATCTTTCGGAATGCCAATTATAACTTGTGGTAGCCATCTCCTCAAGCAAAGTACGAGCATCCTCTGCAGACTTGGAAAATATTGACCCTCCAGCAGCTGCTTCCAAAAGAGATTTATTATTACCAAATAATCCATTATAAAATAATTGAATTTGCAACCAGACAGGATAACCATGCTGCGGGCATTTTCTAACTAAATCTTTATATCTTTCCCAAGCTTCGAACATCTATTCTCCATCATGTTGTCTGAAAGTGCCAATCTAAGTGCGCAACCTCATAGTTTTGGCAGGTGGGAAGTATTTAGCCAAGAATGCCTGAGCTAATTCCTCCCAAGTACTAATACTACCTGTGGGCAAGGACTCCCACCAGAATTTTGCTTTATCCTTCAGAGAGAAAGGAAAAAGTCGTAAGCGAATAGCATCAGGAGATACACAATTAATTTTTACCGTGCCACAAATTTCAGCGAAGGATCTTAGATGCAGATTGAGATTCTCAGTGGCATGCCCTCTGAAGGCATTTTCTCAAACCATCTGGATGAGACCAGTCTTTATCTCAAAGTTATTAGCCTGAATTGGAGCATAAATAATTCCAGATTGGTTTCCAGCAAAACTGGGCTGGAAGTGCTCCCTAATGGGCTTATACTCTCCCTGTTACTCCTTCATGATTCTGACCTTGTCCTTAGTCTCCTTAAGCTTCCTTCTGAAGTTCTTTCAACTTCAGGATCAAAAGGAACTAGATCAGCTTCTGAGTTACTTCGCATGCCACACACAACACAAAAAAAAAAAAAATTAAAAATAACAAAAAACACACAAAACTAAAAGAAACACAAAACACAACACAAAATAAAAAAGAAAACAAACTCTATATTAAGACCAAGTGACTTCTCAATAGTATCAAAAGAATTAACTAAAGGCCAATTCCCGGCAACGACGCCAAAAACTTATTGCGTAAAGTTTGCAAGACCGCAAGTGTACGGGTCAAGTTTTAATATAGTGAATTTGGGTACGAGTATGATCCACAGGATTGGGTTATTTAATTCAATTAATTTCTATCAATAACACCACTCAATTTTATCTAGAAAAATCAAACTTAAGGTGAAGTGAAACAAAAAATCAAAGAGTGAAAATTAGGAACAATCAGGAGAGACAAATATCTTAGGGACTAGATTTCACTAATTAATTAACTATTTTATTGATATCATGCTAATGGGTTATTGCACTTATTTTATAAACCAATAAACTAATATAACAAATAACCTCTCTCGAGGCAAGTGAATCTGATGCAAGACATAGAATTAAACATCTCTATTCAACCTAAAAATCAAACATGGCACTAAGTTCAATTCTTATGGGTTTCTAATAGCACTTCAATCATTCTCATGTCAAAGTAACTATCAGTCATGCAATTGAGATCTGATCTAAAATATCTTTCACAAGAATAAATTAAGACCTAAGAACAAATAAACCGTGATCAAGAGTCTATAAGTATTAAGGATGCAATTGCATGAATAAAAGCATTACAATAAACCAAAAGTAGTCAATTCAACAAAATACCATAATGAAACGGTTACATCTATCGATAAGATAACGATTTTAGCTACTCATGTCCACTATAATTCCTACTAAACTCAAATAGAAAACCATAGTTCAACAATCAATGTGAAAAGAATGAAGAAAGAACTGTCGTGGCATAAACGACAACGGTCCCGACACCTATCACGAACCCTGATCTCAAAAATTCTTGTCCTTGAAATCTCTCAAAAGTCTTATTACAGCCTCTCACAATGAAGTTTAGACAATGGTGTGAAAATCTCTCCAAAAATACTCTCCCCCCAAAAAAGAAGCATGATTTCCTTTTTATAATAACGGCACGACGTTGCAACGCTGGGCATGGCGTTGCAACGCCATGCCCTAAGCGAATATATAAATTAGAAAAATATCTAGCAGCGTTGCAACGCTGAGGGCAGCTTTGCAACGCTGCTACCCTCGCGCGCCTTTTTCTTATCAAAGTAGCGTTGCAACGCCATCGCTACGGATCTCCATGGCGTCTTTGTTGCGTGTTGAGTGTTGAAACGCTGCAACGCAATCGACATGAATTCTTATAGTTGAATGGTTGCATGCAGGGCGTTGCAACGCCCTGAATGCCGTTGCAACGACATCTGTACGGGTTTGATGGCTTGGTTTCACCTTCCTTCTTCCATTTAATGTCAACTTTGGATCCCTTAGGCAAACTTTGACTTCTTTTTCATCCATAATTCTCCATCCATCGTTATATTGCTCTTTAACCTGAAATTCAACAAATTAAGTACGTGAAAGCCCTGAAATTATCACAAAACTAACATAATTTAAGCCTAGGGATAACACATTTTGTGTGTTATCGCTAATCTAGGGCAAGTGGGATATATGAAATGGGTATTTGGATGCCCTAGTTTATTGTATTTGCATCTCTGTAACCATTGTTTTAGATTATGATGTACCCCACTAGAGTTTTAGTTCAAGTAGGAGTTTGTTGGGGTTTGTGCACTAAAACTCGTAGTTTGTATTTTTTTTGTCTAATTATTGTAATAAAGTTTTATTATTTGAATAAAGAGTCATTGTTCGTTATTTACGATATTGCCCCTGTTTTAACCCTAAGTCCTTTAAACTAAGCATCCAAGACTGTAAAATGTATCTTGAACTGAATGTAGTGTACATATAAAGGATATTAGTTCGAGATAGAGCCTAAAGGGTCTATAGTAAGGGGATAAGGTTTGGGTACCTTACACTTGTAAAACTATAGATGTGGCCCACTTTGTATATGATACAAACACAGTGATCCTAACGTGTTCTTGTAGATGACATGTGAGTGGGGATATCCTATGTAATGAGATTACATAAGACTGGACCGCGAAATAGTAACTAGTACATGTAACTCCGTTGACTAGCTAGGTTTCTATTTCACTAGGCTCACCTAGGCAACTTGATCTCAATATAAGACGGTTGCGTACTCCTGTTTGCGAGGGATTGTCCTTTGACTAGTATGGGTGAGAGTGGCCATATTCGCCGACTCAATATGCCCACCTTCTTGGGGACAAGACCGAGTGAGAAGCTGAGAACTTAGTCTAGCAAGATGGATTTCACTCCTTCTCGACTACTAGGGTAAGTGGATGAATGTTCCCTTAAGTGGTGTCTCCGGGACTTGAACAAAGGGCCCGACCCTCTCATTGGCTCGAGAGGGACTTTTGCTTGTTGGTAGGACAACAAACAAATTGTTCAGTAGAGGAGCACTGGTACTTAGGAAGCAAGATGTAAACAAGGAGTAAAACGATAATTTGACCCAGCTGGTGTTACGAACATTCATGAAGGATTGACTTGCTGTTAATGGTCAATATCCGTGGACACATAAATATATTTGTAGTGAGAAAAGTGCAGCTGCGGGACTTTAGTGGAGTGTTCCATGAGTTAACGAATGGTGATTAGGAGGTTAATGAGATTAACCGAGCAATCTCGTATCATTGGAGCTTCTGATCTGTAGGTCCATTTGAAGGGAATGAGAATCCCCGCGCAGCGGAAGTTGATCGAATCGTCATGGTAACATTACGCAACTCGGTTTTGTTAAAACGATCTACTAAAGATCTAGGCTAAACATGATGAAAAGGAAGAAAAATATAGTAAGATTAGAGGTACTTACTTGTTGAAGACTCTCTTCAAGGTTTCTTCCGCAGATCACGAACTCTTCGTTCTTCTCGATCTCAACGAACTCTTCCCACGAACGGAACCCGAACACCACCACTTGGAGTCTCGATTGTTCTCTTTGGAAAAAGGGAAAATTGTGGGAACTTTAGGGTTTTGGAGAGGGAGGAGAATTAAGAGAGAATAGAGAGAATTCTTCTTCTCTTCTTTGATGAAAATCAAAAAAATGAGAGAATGGTTACATTCCTTCTTGCAAGAAGGAATTATATAGTGGAATGATGGAGTTAAAATCTCACCTTATTACCACTTTACCAACAACTATAGGTTATGCAAATCTCATTTGCATAACCACATAATATAAGATATCTCATATCTCATATTGCAAATCTCATTTGCATTAATTGTGGATTAATTAAATTGAATCACATCCAATTTAATTGCTCTCAATTAAATTCTCCAATTAGCCCTAATTCAACAATTAGGCTAACCTACAGTTTATTATGAATCTCATTCACATTAAACTATATATTATATCATTCATATCTCATATAAATGACATAAATGCCCTTAAAGTGAAATTGAGCACTTTCATTTCATACCAAAACACTAACCCTTCTATTAACCCAGATTGAGCCAACCGAGGGACCTAATGGACCTACAGTGACGAGCTCCAATGATCCGAGATTAACCTGTCAAACTCTTGATCCGGTTAACAAACATTCATTAGCTACTGTAGCACTCCACTATAGTCCGTAGCTGCACTCCCGTCAGTGTAGAATATTACATGTCCACATATATAACCAATGCCCATGAGTCGACCCTTCACAGGTTGTTCGTAGACACGGCTGGGTCAAATTACCATTTTACCCCGTGTCTACCTCTTGTTCCTTAAGTCCCCACTGCTCCTCTAATGAACAACACATTTTGATAGTCCTACCATACAACACCCTTCTCGAGCCGGTGAGAAGGTGGGCGCCCGTTGTCCAAGCCCCGGAGAGAAGACTTAAGGGAACAACCCCTCTAGTTTCCCTAAAGGCGGGAACGAGTGAATTCCATCTCGCGTAGTTAAGTTTCCAGCTCCCTACTTGGTCCTGTCCCTAAGAAGATAGGCATTTTAGGGGAGTAACTATGACCACCCTCACCCGTACTAGTCAAAGGATAGACCCTCGCAGACAGGTGCCCGTAACACGCTCAGGATTCAGGTCGAGTCCGTAATGGTCATCTACGAAGTTATTAATCCTTACTGTCAACGGTGTTACATCAGTATGTCTGATAATTCACGGTCCGGTCTTGTACAATCTCATTGCACAGGATGCCCCCACTCGCATGTCAACAACATGAACGAGTCAGATCACCTCGTTTGTATCTAATACAAAGCTGGTCGCATCTACAGTGTATCCAGGATTAGGTATCCAACCCTATCCATATACTGTAGATCGTTCGGGTCATTAACTCGAACGTGATCCTCCCTGGTGTCCACTACACACCGTTCAAGTTCTAATTCTCTCATAAATTTAATGACCCTGGAGCTTAATTTATTGTAAGCGTTTATAAATATTGCGAGACACAAATTGATGAAATGAATAACTCTTATTAATTTCAAACAATATATTACAAACACAAGATTAGGACAAAAATCCCAACAAACTCCCACTTGCACTAAGCTAGTGGAGAAAATACATTTATGAAATGTACATAAATTACAATGAAGTAATACAATAAACTAGGGCATTGAATACCCGTTTACACATCTCCCACTTGCCCTAGTCAGGAAGCTCTCGAAGACCTAGACTCTCTAGGTGACCCTCAAACACCATAGCCGTGAGGGGCTTTGTAAATGGATCAGCTACGTTGTTCTCCGACGCTATCTGCGTGACCGTCAGGTCTCCGCGGTGCACAATCTCTTGTATCAGATGATACTTGCGCTCAATGTGTTTGCCTCTCTTATGGCTCCGAGGCTCACGTGAGTTGGCTACTGCACCACTATTATCACAGAACAGTGTGATAGGCATGTTCATATTTTGAACAACTTCCAAATCCTTCATGAACTTCCTAAGTCAAACTGCTTCCTTTGCAGCTTCACAAGCCCAACATACTCCGCTTCCATAGTGGAATCAGCGATGCATCCCTGCCTGATGCTTCGCCATACTACAGCTCCTCCATTAAGAATGAAGATTGACCCCGAAGTGGATTTCCTAGAATCCTTATCGGTCTGAAAATCAGAATTCATGTATCCCATAAGGATCAAATCCCCACTACCATACACTAAGCTGTAGTTCCTCGTTCTCCTAAGATACTTGAGGATTGCCTTTACGGTACATCCAAAGGATCTAATTCTCGATTGGGTGATATCTACCGACAATTCCTCTTGCATAACGTATGTCGGGCCTAGTACACAAAGATGGCATACATCAAAGCTCCCTACACCAAGCATATCGAATCCGTCTCATATCCTCAACATCTTGAGAAGTCTTAGGACACTGAACCTTAGACAAGTGAACCCCATGCCTGAAAGGCAGCAAGCCCTTCTTGGAGTTCTGCATCTTATATCTAGACAACATCTTGTCAATATAAGACGCCTGAGACAAGGCTAGCGTTCTTCCGGTTCAGGACTATCTGGATACCTAGAACATACTGAGCTTCTTCCAAATCTTTCATTTGGAATTGCGAAGCCAGCCACTTCTTGACGTCAGCAAAAAATTCTACCTCATTCCCAATGAGAAGAATATCGTCCACATACAACACCAAAAATGCGACAGTTATGTCAACGATTTTCTTGTAGACACAAGGCTCGTCGACATTTTGATCAAAGCAATAAGATTTGATCGCCTCATCAAACCTTATATTCCAAGACCTCGAAACTTGTTTCAGTCCATAAATGGACCTATGAAGCCGGTAAACCTTTTGCTCTTGGCCTTGGCCAATAAACCCTTTGGGCTGGTCCATGTAGATGGTCTCATCAAGTTTGCCATTCAGAAAGGTTGTCTTGACGTCCATCTGCCAACCTCGTAGTCATAATACGCGGCAATGGCCAGAAGGATCCTGATCGACTTTACCATGGCAACAAGTGAAAAGGTCTCCTCATAGTCAACCCCTTCAACCTGGGTAAAACCCTTTGCCACTAGTCGGGCATTGAAGGTCTGCACCTTCCCATGTACGCCACGTTTACGCTTGTAGATCCATTTGCAACCAATAGATTTTAACCCATCTTGTTGATCCACAAGCTCCCAGACAGAATTGAAATACATAGACTCCATTTCCTGGTCCATAGCTTTAATCCACTCGTCTTTGTCAACATCAACCATTGTCTGATCATAGGCCAACGGATCCTCACAATCATCATCAGGAACGACAACTGAGGTTTCAGCTAAACCCATGTAGCGAGCAGGCTGTCTCACAGTTCTCCCACTACGTCGAGGCATTCCCAACTCTTGGGAACGGATTTGACTAGACGTGCTAGGATCAACAACACTTGTTGACGTACTATCTCCATCAGCAACTCTTGCTGATGTACTGTCCATTTCATTTAACACAATTTAACACTATATTTCCTCCCACTCAACACTTTAATTTTAATAGGGATTGACCTAGATAAACCGGCTAAGATTTTCCTAAGTCTACCAATATAACTCTTATATGATATTAACCTAAGTCTATAATCACATTATAACTTAGGTCTATGTGAGTAAATTAATGAACTCTTAATTAACGACACTCACGAGAATATAACCTAAGAATCTCCGGACTGAATTCACTCCCAGGGTTGTTTCCAGGTAGGGGTGTTCCGCAAGCGTCAACTTAAATACCCCAGCCTTAGACAAAACCTTCCTTAGACAGAGTTACTTATCAGTCTCCATTCAAAGGTTATATTTGATTTCCTAATTTCAAATCTCATTAGAAAATAGAAAACCTAAGTCTAATTATTCAAGTTCTAAACTCTTTAAAACAAATAATTAACTTAGGTTACATGCATTTCTATGTTATAGTTCTTGATCATTCATCACATGAATAATACTATACTATAACATACATTCATCACATGAATTAAATGCATGAGCATGCTTTTAATTTAAAAATATAACACTTATATTTAAATAAATTAAATCATGCAAACATTATATTATAACTCTTATAATATAATCCTATCATGAATAATATATATTATAACTCTTATAATATAAATATGATGCATGAAATGTTTAACCTAAGGTGGGATTTTAAATCTATATGACATACAATATGCACATTGAAATTAATTAAAATATGCATCTCATGCATAAAATAATTAAACAGCAAAAATGGACCCGTTTTTGGCACCTAGGGGCAATTATTTAATTAAATAACATTAATATAACAATTATATTAACATTATTTAATAAAATAATTAAATAACTAAATTAAATACATTTACAAATCATAAAATAAATTAAAATTACAATAAAAACGCCCCACTAAACTCTTGTGTTGCCCACGTCTCGAGAAACTACCTCCAGCAACTACTCCTCAACGTGTGCGCTGTTGCAACGCTCGCTTCTGCGCAGCAGGCCTCCGTCCCGCAGAGCGACGTTGAGACGCCAAAGGGCGCGCTCTCAACGCCATCGACGTAATAAAGAAACTCTTTGTTGTTCTTCACCGATTTTTGCCTGTTTCCGCTCTGATTTCTTCACAGCAACTCTTGTCACAAACGACCCGGATTTACAGACTCGATTTATTTTCTAAAATGCTCAAAAAAATACGGGCTCTTTACATTTGATCTCATCAAAAAGAAAATAAATCTAAAATGCCAAAAACCGAAACATCAATTTAAGAAAACCAACATTCATCTCATGAAATTAAGGCAATTTACCCACCTAATTTTAACAAAAACAGTGCATAAATGAAGAACCATCGAAATGGCTCTGATACCAATTGAAGGGAATGAGAATACCCGCACAGCGGAAGACGATCGAATCGTCATGGTATCATTACGCAACTCGATTTTGTTAAAACGATCTACTAAATATCTAGGCTAAACATTTTGAAAAGGAAGAAAAATACAGTAAGATTAGAGGTACTTACTTGTTGAAGACTCTCTTCAAGGTTTCTTCCTCAGATCACGAACTCTTCGTGCTTCTCGATCTCAACGAACTCTTCCCATGAACAGAACCCGAACACCACCACTTGGAGTCTCGGTTTTTCTCTTTTGGAAAAGGGAAGTTTGTGAGAACTTTGGAGTTTTGGAGAGGGAGGAGAATTGAGAGAGAATAGAGAGAATTCTTCTTCTCTTCTTTGATGAAAATAAAAAAAATGAGAGAATAGTTACATTCCTTCTTGCAAGAAGGGATTATATAGTGGAATGATGGAGTTAAAATCTCCAGATTATTACCATTTTACCACAACCATAGGTTATGCAAATCTCATTTGCATAACCACATAATATAAGATATCTCATATCTCATATTGCAAATCTCATTTGCATTAATTGTGGATTAATTAAATTGAATCACATCCAATTTAATTACTCTCAATTAAATTCTCCAATTAGCCCTAATTCAACAATTAGGCTAACCTATAGTTTATTATGAATCTCATTCACATTAAATTATATATTATACCATTCATATCTCATATAAATGACATAAATGCCATTAAAGTGAAATTGAACACTTCAATTTCATACCAAAACATTAACCCTTCTTTTAACCTAGATTGAGCCAACCGAGGGACCTAATGGACCTACAGTGATGGGCTCCAATGATCCGAGATTAACTTGTCAAACTCTTTGACCCGGTTAATCAACATTCATTTGCTACGGTAACACTCTACTATAGGCCGTAGCTGCACTCCCGTTAGTGCAGAATATTACGTGTCCACTGATATAACCAATGCCTATGAGTCGACCCTTCACAGGTTGTTCGTAGACACGGCTGGATCAAATTACTGTTTTACCCCTGTGTCTACCTCTTGTTCCTTAAGTCCTCACTACTCCTTTAATGAACAACATATTGTGATGGTCCAACCATACACAACACCCTTCTCGGGCCAATGAGAAGGTGGGCGCCCGTTGTCCAAGCCCTGGAGACAGCACTTAAGGGAACAATCCCTCTAGTTTCCCTAAAGGCGGGAACGAGTGAATTCCATCTCGCGTAGTTAAGTTCCCAACTCCCTACATGGTCCTGTCCCAGAGAAGATAGGCATATAGGGCGAGTAACTGTGACCACCCTCACCCGTACTAGTCAAAGGACGGACTTCACGCAGATGTGGAGTCCGTAACACGCTCGTGATTCGTGTCGAGTCACTAATGGTCATCTCACGGTTATTAGTCTCATCACAAGCGGTGTTACATTAGTAGGTCTAATAATTCACGGTTCGGTCTTGTACAATCTCATTGCACAGGACGCCCCCACTCGCATGTCAACCACATGAACGAGTCAGATCACCTCATTTGTATCTAATACAAAGCGGGTCGCATCCACAGTGTATCCAAGATTAGGTCTCCAACCCTATCCATATACTGTAGACTGGTCGGGTCATTAACTCGAACGTGATCCTCCCTGTGTGTCCACTACACACCGTTCACTCGTTTATTGGAAAACGAGGTTGATTCCTAGAATCCTTATCGGTCTGAAAGTCAGAATTTGTGTATCTCGTAAGGATCAAATCCCCACTACCATACACTAAGCTGTAGTTCCTCGTTCTCCTAAGATAATTGAGGATTGCCTGTACAGCTGTCTAGTGATCTAAGCCTGGATTTGACTGATATCTACTGAAAATTCGTACTGCATAACAGATGTCGGGCCTAGTACACATCATGGCATACAACAGGCTCCCTACAGCCGAAGCATATGGAATCCATCTTATATCCTCAACATCTTGAGGAGTCTTAGGACATTGATCCTTAGACAAGTGAACCCCATGCCTGAAAGGCAGCAAACCCTTCTTGGAGTTCTGCATCTTATATCTAGACAACATCTTGTCAATATAAGACGCCTGAGACAAGGCTAGCGTTCTGTTCTTCCGGTTCCGGACAATCTGGATACATAAAACATACTGAGCTTCTCCCAATCTTTAATTTGGAATTTCGAAGCTAGCCACTTCTTAACGTCAGTAAGAAATTCTACCTCATTCACAATTAGAAGAATATCGTCCACATACAAAACAAAAAATGCGACAGTTTTGTCAACGATTTTCTTGTAGACACAAGGCTCGTCGACATTTTAATCAAAGCCATAAGATTTGATCGCCTCATCAAACCTTATATTCCAAGACCTCGGCTCTGCTTTGACCATAAATGGACCTATGAAGCCGACAAACCTTTTGCTCTTTGCCTTGGGCAATGAACCCTTTGGGTTGGTCCATGTAGATGGTCTCATCAAGTTTGCCATTCAAAAAGGTTGTCTTGACGTCCATCTGCCATACCTCGTAGTCATAATACGCGGCAATGGCCAGAAGGATCCTGATCGACTTTACCATGGCAACAGGTGAAAAGGTCTCCTCATAGTCAACCCCTTCAACCTGGGTAAAACCCTTTGCCACTAGTCGGGCATTGAAGGTCTGCACCTTCCCATTTACACCACGTTAACGCTTGTAGATCCATTTGCAACCAATAGGTTTTACCCCATCCAGTTGATCCACAAGCTCCCAGACAGAATTAAAGTACATAGACTCCATTTCCTGGTCCATAGCTTTAATCCACACGTCTTTGTCAACATCAATCATTGCCTGATCATAGGTCAATGGATCCTCACAGTCATCATCAGGAGCGACAACTGAGGTTTCAGCTAAACCCATGTAGCGATCAGGCTGTCTCACAGCCCTCCCACTACGTCGAGGCATTCCCAACTCTTGGGAACGGATTTGACTAGACGTGCTAGGATCAACAATACTTGTTGACGTACTAGCCCATCAGCAAGAGTATTGTCCATTTCATTTAACACAATTTTACTCCTTGGTAAATGATCCCTGACTTGGTCTTTCGCTAGAAAAGTGGCGTTTGTCGACACAAGCACCCTATTTTCCTTAGGATCGTAATATAGACCACCCCTAGTCTCTTTAGGGTAACCTACGAATAGGCACAATTTCGAACGGGGTTCCAACTTTTTCGAGTTTGACACCAACACATGGGTTGGGCATCCCCAAATCCTGAAGTGATGTAAACTACCTTTACATCCACTTCAGAGCTTCAAAGGTATTTCACGAACACTCTTCGATGGAACGTTGTTCAAAATATAGACCGCAGTCTCCACTGCGTAACCCCAAAAAGAATCTGGGAGATGAGCATAGCTCATCATCGACCGAACCATGTCCAACAAGGTTCTGTTTCTCCTCTCCGATACACCATT
Source organism: Trichosanthes cucumerina (assembly GCA_036507285.1). Taxonomy (NCBI): domain Eukaryota; kingdom Viridiplantae; phylum Streptophyta; class Magnoliopsida; order Cucurbitales; family Cucurbitaceae; genus Trichosanthes; species Trichosanthes cucumerina. The sequence continues at coordinate 66,004,581 of CM071836.1, read as the reverse complement.
CTACTGTGGTATACCAGGTGCCGAGAGTTGGGACGTAATTCCATGTTCTATCATATAGTCCTGGAATTTAGTGTCCATGTACTCTCCACCTCGATCCGATCGAAGTGTTTTAAGCGATTTACCTAAGAGGTTCTCAACCTCAGTCTTGTACTCCTTGAACTTTTCAAGAGTTTCAGACTTCTTGGGCATTAGGTAAATATACCCATACCTCGAGTAATCGTCTATGATAGACACGAAGTATTCATAACCGCCTCGAGCTTTAACATTCATCGGACCACAGAGGTCATAATGCACTTCAGAATGCACTAACTCAAGAGGCTCTTTGGCTCTATATCCTTTTCCACTAAAAGAACGTTTGGTCATCTTGCCCTCAAGGCATGACTCACACACCGGCAAAGAGTTTTCTTCCAACTCGTTTAGTAGTCCACTTTTCACTAGTTTATCAATCCTATTGAGATTAATGTGGCCTAACCGTAGATGCCAAAGATGGGCATTATCCTTAGGAGAAACTTTCGCTTTCTTAGTTCGCGTTTCTGCAGTCTTAAACAATTTAGTATTCAAAACACTTTTGACCGAATTAGGTTTCAAAACATACAGATTATGCTCAAGTGAAGCAGAACAAATAAGATTACCTTTTTTGGAAATAAACGCTTTATTACCATTGAATGAAACGGAAATACACTGTTCTAAAAGGCAGGAAATAGAAACTAGGTTTCTAGTATACCGTTCCTGCCATAATTTAGCTTCACCCAGAAAAGAAGAACAAACGTGGTTAGTGGCGCAAGAATCCAATATCCAGGCAGAGTTACTACTCTCCACTAAACATGTTTCTGTCACAAGTAAATCACATTTACCTTGATTCTTCCTCTCGACCAGGAATTTGGGACAGTTCCTCTTCTAGTGTCCGCCCCCATTGCAGTGGAAACACTTTCCTTTCTCTTCAACGTCCTTGACCTTATTGCCCTTGAGGGCGACAGCTCGGTCAGTTTTACCCCTCTTCATCCTCTTCTTCCCTTTCGGGCGTGAAGGAGCAACAGGGTTCGTTCCAGAGGTCGAACCCCTGTGATAAGACCTGTAGGCAATATTTGCCTCAGATTCCGATGCCTTGACCCTGTTCAAGGACTGGAAATTCTTTAGCTCATTGAGGAGGGTAGTCAGAGTGTAGCTAATTTTGTTCATAACAAACATTGCTATGAAAATCAAGGAAACTCTTCAAAGAGTCTCCGAATAAAACTAACTTGGCTCGACTCGTCGATCGAGCCCCGCTTCATCTCAAATGAGATTAAAGTGGGTCATCATGTCTAGAACATGTTCACACGGACGCACGACCCCTCTTTCATCTGTGCGTTGAAGACCTATTTGAGCGAGTCATGCCGGACCTGAAAGGACTGTTGTCAAAACATTTCCTGCAAGGACTCCATGATCTCCTTGGTGGTGACCATCAACTCATGCTTCTTTGCCAAAACATCAGACATGCTGACAATAATGTAGATCTTGGCCTTTTCATTGGCCCTGATCCATCGATCATATGCATCGCGAACACTTCGGGACGCAGTCGAGTCCGACATCTGAGGACACTCCTCAAACAACACGAACTTAATGTCGTCAATTACTAAAATTGTGTTTATGTTTTTTTTCTAACTTTGGTAGTTATCTCCCACTAATTTATCGGAGGCGAGTAGAGCTATTATTGCGCTAGACATGTCTTAAGCTGAAAAATTAAGAAAAATTTGTGATAGTCTCGCAAAAAACCTTTGAAATCCAATCAAGTTTTAGCAAAATTGTTTCACGATCCCTAGGTCATTCAAAATTTTTCAATGATACCTTAAAGGTTTAGAATGACCGCCACCGAAGGGTGAACAGAACACTCCTCCTCTAGGACGAGACTTTCTCGATCAGACCCTAATCCCAGAATAACTCTTATTCCATTAGGCGTCCAATTACCAATGTTCGGTCGAATTCATTGACACTTAACGAATTCTGTGAGTGTCACCCTCAATATTTAAGTTTCTAAGCGTCCGTCCAAACAATAGCCACCGAAGGGTGAACAAAGAAGAAAAACCAACCAGGAAACTGTATCCCTTTCGCGAATTCACGGTGTTCCGACTCCCATGATCAGGCCCTCCAAAGGGATTGTCTGGTCCAGGCCAAACTAGCAGGCGGATCATAGGCGTCTCACAGTGTGAATCGAAATAAGAGACCGTGGGTCTCGTTTTCACAAGTCCCGCTCCCACTCACTATAAGTACTCTCTCCATCCATGATGATATTGACCTATACAAATGCCACCCGAAGGGGACGCTCCCATTTGTGCCACGAGGCCGAGTATAGATCTCACGGTGCGGACTTAACGGAGATTTGTATTTGGAAAAACAAATGTATCTCATACACTTTATTTCCTCCCACTCAGCACTTTAATTTTAATAGGGATTGACCTAGATAAACCAACTAAAATTTACCTAAGTCTACCAATATAACTCTTATATGGTAGTAACCTAAGTCTATAATCACATTATAACTTAGGTCTATGTGAGTAAATTAAACATTTTTAATTAACGGCACTGACGATAAGCATAATCTAAGAATCTTTGGAATGAATTCACTCCCAGGTCGGTTTCCAGGCAGGGGTGTTCCGCAAGCGTCAACTTAAATGCCCCAGCCTTAGACAGAACCTTCCTTAGACAAAGTTACTAATCAGTCTCCATTCATATACTAAACATTGATTTCCTAATTTCTAATCTCATTAGAAAACATAAAATCTAAGTCTAATTATTCAAGTTCTAAAATCTTTAAAACTAATAATTCACTTAGGTTGCATGCATTTCTATGTTATAGTGCTTGATCATTCATCACATGAATAACTTTATACTATAACATAATATAATTCATCACATGAATATATATGCATGAGCATACTTTAAGTTAAAAAATATAACACTTATATTAATTAAATTAAACATGCATTTAATTATATTATAACTCTTATAATATAACCTATCATGCAAACTATATATTATAACTCTTATATTATAAATGATGCATGAAAATGTTTAACCTAAGGTGGGATTTTAAATCTATATGTCATACATATTCATATAGAATTTAATTAAATCATACATCTCATGCATAAAATAATTAAATAGCAAAAATGGACCGGTTTTGGCACCTAGGGGCAATAATTTAATTAAATAACATTAATATAACACTTATATTAATATTATTTAACAAAATAATTAAACATAAAATTAAAATACATTTTACAAATAAAGAAATTAAAAATACAAAATAATTTCAGAAAAACGGTTGCCCACTAAGAAGCTTGCAACTGCCCACGTCTGGAACTGCTTGCGAACTGCCCCTCAACGCGTGCACCGTTGCAACGCTGTCACTTCCAGCGTCGACCCAGCGTTCTCAATGCCAATGCGTTAACGTTGTCTCAGTAGCGCGCTTTGCTACTACGCACAAAGATTTAGATGCCAAGGAGCAAATCTCCTCAACGCTGTTGCTTCATCTGACAAACTCCTTTGCTGTTTGTGCTTCGAAAATTGCCCATTTCCGCTCTGATTTCTTCACAACAACTCTTGCTACTAAAGACTCGGACTTTACAGACTCCATTTACAAGAAAATTCCCAAAAACAACGGGCCCTTACATTGATCTCATCAACATATATTGTAAATCTAATATAGTGCCAAAACCGAAAACATCCAAATTCGCAAACCAGCATTCATCTCATGAATTTAAAGTAAATTACCGACCTATTTTAACAAAAAACAGTTCATAATGAAGAACCATCGAAATGGCTCTGATACCAATTGAAGGGAATGAAAATTCCCGCGCAGCGGAAGACGATCGAATCGTCATGGTATCATTAAGCTACATGAATTTTGTCAAAATGATCTAACTATTAGATCTAGGCTAAACATGCAAAAGATGAAGAAATTTACATCGAGAAGAATGCACTTACTTATTGTAGACCATTATTCAAAATCTTCCTTGATCACGAACACTTCGTGCGTCTCGAACTCAATGAACGCTTCCCACGAACAGAATCCGAACACTACCACTTGGAGTCTCGGTTATTCTTACTTTGGAAATGAGGAGAGTTGTGGGACTCTAGAGTTTTGGAGAGGGAGGAGAGTTGAGAGAATTTTGATTTGTTCTCTTTGATCAAAATAAAAAAATGAGAGACTTACTCAATGAAGCTTTATTTTTGCAAGAAATATGTATTGTTGGACAATATATTAGTGATACCAGGGTTTACTAGAAACCTTATTTTCATTTCTTGTCTTATCGAACAATGTATTTCTGTTTCCTTTTCTATGAATAAATTGTTTATTTCGAATAAAGGTTTACAAATATGTTCAACTTCATTAGAAAATGGATTGTATGTTTTAAGGCCTAATTCAGTCAAAATGGTTTTGAACACTGAATTATTTAAAACTGCAAACGCACAAACTAAGAAACGTAAAATTTCTCCTGAAGAAAATGCTCATCTTTGGCATCTAAGATTGGGTCACATTAATCTCAATAGGATTGAGAGATTGGTAAAGAAAGGACTTCTAAACGAGTTAGAAGAAAATTCTTTGCCAGTATGTGAATCATGCCTAGAAGGCAAGATGACTAAAAGACCTTTTAGTGGAAAAGGTTATAGAGCCAAAGACCCTCTAGAGCTCATACATTCACACCTTTGTGGTCCGATGAATGTTAAAGCCAGGGGAGGATATGAATATTTCATCTCTTTTATAGATGATTATTCTAGATTTGGGCATATTTACCTAATGCACCACAAGTCTGAAGCACTTGAAAAGTTCAAGGAATTCAAGACTGAGGTTGAAAATCAATTAGGTAAAACGGTTAAAACACTTTGATCGGATCAAGGTGGAGAGTACATGGATTTAAAATTACAGAACTATATGATTGAACATAGAATTACATCCCAACTCTCTCTCTCCACACACCACAAAGAAAAGCGGTGTATCGGAAAGGAGAAATAGAACCTTGTTGGACATGGTTCGATCAGTGATGAGTTATGCTCATCTCCCTTGTTCCTTTTGGAGTTACGCAGTGGAGACTGCAGTATACATTTTGAATAATGTGCCCTCAAAAAGTGTTTCTGAAAAACCTTTTGAACTCTAGAAAGGACATAAAGGTAGTTTATGTCACTTCTGAATATGGGGTTGTCCGGCACATGTGCTTATGACAAATCCAAAGAAGTTGGATTCACGTTCAAAATTATGCCTATTCGTAGGATACCCAAAAGAAACAAGAGGTGGTTTATTCTATGATCCTAAGGAAGATAAGGTCTTTGTGTCGACAAATGCCACTTTCTTGGAGGAGGCCCACATAAGGGACCACAAACAAAAAAGTAAGGTAATGTTGAGTGAGTTAGACGGAACAATAACAAAGGTTGCTTATAAGAACACTAATACGTCAACAAGAGTTGTTGATACTAGTTTGTCTAGTCAAGAAAGCCCATCTCAAGAATTGAGTATGCCTCGACGTAGTGGGAGGGCTGTGATACAGCCTGACCGTTACATGGGTTTAGCTGAAACCAAAGTTGTTATACCAGATGGCAACTGCGAGGATCAATTGACTTATAATCAAACAATGGTTGACAAAGACAAACACAAATGGGTCATAGCCATGGACCAAGAAATGGAGTCTATGCACTTCAATTCTGTTTGGGATCTTGTAGATAAGCCTGATGGGGTAAAACCTATAGGTTGTAAGTGGATCTACAAGGCTAGACTAGTAGCAAAGGGTTATACCAAGGTTGAAGGGGTTGACTATGAGGAGACCTTTTCACCTGTTGCTATGGTGAAGCCTATTCGTATCTTTCTTTCAATTGTCGCATATTATGACTATGAGGTATGGCAAATGGATGTCAAGACAACCTTTTTGAATGACAATCTTGAGGAAACCATCTACATGGACCAACCCAAAGGGTTCATTAAACCAGGACAATAGCAAACAGTTTGCAGGCTTAAAAGGTCAATTTATGGACTGAAACAAGCCTCTAGGTCCTGGAATATAAGATTTGATGAGGCTATCAGATCTTATGGTTTTGACCAAAATGATGATGAACCTTGTGTCTACAAGAAAATCATCAATAGTTCTGTCGCTTTCCAAATTCTCTATGTGGATGATATCCTACTCATTGGGAATGATGTAGGGTATCTTACTAACATCAAGGAATGGCTAGCTACGCAGTTCCAAATGAAAGATTTGTGTGATGCGCAGTTTGTTCTTGGGATCCAGATTGTCCGAAACCGCAAGAATAAAACACTAGCCTTGTCTCAAGCATCATACATGGACAAAGTGTTGTCAAGGTTTAAGATGCAAGATTCCAAAAAGGGCTTGTTTCCTTTTAGACATAGAATCCATTTGTCTAAGGAACAGTGTCCTAAGACACCTCAAGGAGTTGAGGATATGAGACGGATTCCTTACGCATCAGCTCTTGGGAGCCTGATGTACGCCATGTTGTTTACTAGGCATGACATCTGTGTTTGCAGTTTGGATGGTCAGTAGGTATAAATCCAATCCAGGACTTGAACACTGGACAACGGTTAAAACAATCCTTAAGTATCTTCGGAGAACAAGGAACTACTTGCTTGTGTATGGGGCTAAGGATTTGATCCTTACAGGATACACACATTCTGACTTTCAGACTGATAAACATTCTCGAAAATCTACATCAGTGTTAGTATTCACTCTTAACGGAGGAGCTGTAGTATGGCAAAGCGTCAAGAAAGGATGCATCGCTGATTCCACCATGGAGGCCGAATATGTAGCAGCTTGTGAAGCAGCTCAGGAGGTCGTTTGGTTAAGGAAATTCATGCTAAATTGGGAAGTTGTTCCAAATATGACTTTGCCCATCGCGCTGTATTGTGATAACAGTGATGCAGTGGAAAATTCGAGGGAACCCCGAAGTCACAAGAGGGGAAAGCACATAGAGCGGAAGTATCATCTCATCCGTGAGATTGGATATAGAGGAGACGTGATTGTCAGAAAGATAGCCTCAGAGCACAACATTGATGATCCTTTTACAAAGGCTCTCACGGCTAAAGTATTTGAGAGTCACCTAGAAGATCTAGGTTTACAAGTCTTCCCCAACTAGGGCAAGTGGGAGTATTTTGTACAAAGGGGTTTAAATGCCCTAGTTTATTGTATTTACATTACTGTAATGTTTAGTACTCCACAAGCTTTGGGTGATGTGGGAGATTGTTGGTATTTATGCCCTAAACTTGTGTAATTTTGATCAATTAAATAAAGTGTTATTTGTTTTGATAAGATTACAGTCCTGCTTTTATAAATCCAATAAACAAAGCTCCAAGGTTATAACGTTTATCTTAAAATCAGTGTAGTGGACACTATTTAGGTTGAGTTCAAGATTATAACCTAAATAGTCTATGGTATAAGAATAAGGTTAGAAACCTCATTCTGGTAACACCATGGATGCGGCCCACTTTGTAATTAGTACAAATGAGGTAATCCAACTCATTCATGTAGTTGACATGCGAGTGGGGGCATCCTGTATGAAGAGTTCGTAGAAAGATCGCATCATGAAATTATTAGTCTAACCAAAGATAACACCGTTAACGTGATATAAGACTAGTAATTTATAGATGGTCGATGAGTGACTCGACCTGAATCCTAACCAAGTTAAGAACTCCTGCTTATAGGGGTTTGTCCTTAGACTAGTATGGGTGAGAGTTGCCTGTAGCTGACTCAATAAGCCTACCTTCTCAGGGACAGAACCTCGTAGGTAGATGGGAACTTAACTGTGCAAGATGGAATTCACTCATTCCTCTACTGAGGAATTAGATAGGTTGTTCCCTTAAGAACTGACTCCAGATCTTGAACAACGGGGCCCCGCCCTCTGTGAGGGTATGAGTCTAAGGTAGGAGCTTCTGTGAGGGTATGAGTCTAAGGTAGGAGCTTACACTTGTTGTTCATTAGGGTATCAGTGGTGCTTAAGGAGAAAAGAGGTAATCACAGGGGTAAAATGGTAATTTGACCCAGCTGTGATTACGAACAACCTGTGAAGGGTCGACTCATGGGTAATGTTTATATCAATGGACACAATATTATCTACAGTGAGGAGAGTGCAGCTACAATCTATAGTGGAGTGACTTGTAGTTAATGAATATTGATTAACTAGATCAAAGAGTTTGATTAGTTAATCTCACATCATTGGAGCTCATGATCTTTAGGTCCATTAGATCCCTCTGTTGGTTCAATATGGTAGTATTGAGGGTATAAAGTTAGGAGTTAAATTGAGTGTTCAATTTCATACATGAGGTGTTATATCCATTATATATGATATAATTGATATAATATATAGTTCTAATGTGAAGTAGATTCATATATAAACTATATACTAAAGAGAAAATAAAGGAGGGGTAGGATGGTCATTTCCATCCCATTTCCCTATATATATAGTTGCATGAGATGCAACTAGGTTAAGTCATTCTAAGTGATTCCTAGCATTTTGTTGTTGTTGGAAAAGTTCCAAGACAACAAACATCTATCTCACAAAACACCTCACTATTCCTAAAGGGAACCCACCTTCCTCCCTCACCTAGAGAACAACGGAGAAGATCCGGTGGTAGTGTCGGTGTTCATACGAGTTCGTGTTGCGTTGATCTTGATCATGAAGAGAGGAGGAGTACTTGAAGAAAGGTTCTTCAAAGGTAACTTTCTTGTTGTCCATTCTATTATGTATATGCTTAATCTTGTTATTTGTGTTCTTCAATAAATCGTTGTAACTAAATCAAGAGCGCGCAATTCGCAATCGCTTCTGCTGCGGGGACTTCGATTCCTTTCAGTTAATAAACTAGAAATCCTAGGTTTAATATAAAGAGTTATATTAACAAACTTAGGATAAAATCAGTATAAGAGTTATATTGATTATCAATATAAGAATTATATTGATAGAGTTATGTAAAACCATTAGATGGGTTTTTAGCCTAAGAAAGATTCCTATAAACTTAAAGTATTCAATGGGAGGAAAAAGTGTATGAGATACATATTTTTCTACCTACGCTATCTCCGGGAAGTTCACACCGTGAGACTCATACTTGGCCTCGTGGCGCAAACGGGAGTGTCCCCCTTCGGATGGTGGTTATATGAGTCAGTATCAAGGTGAATGGAGAGGGTACTTATAGTGAGTGGGAGCAGGCTTAGTGAAAACAAAAACCTATGGTCTCTTTTATCGGTTTACACCGTTAGACCACTATGGTCAGCCTGCTAGTCTTACCTGGACCAGACAATCCCTTCGGAGGGCTTGATCATAGGGGATCTAACACAATAAACACCCGAAAGGGATAAAAAATTCCTTACACTATTTTCCAATCTAGTCCTCCCTTCGACGGATTTTATTTGATCGAGACTCTGGGATCTAAAGACAGAAGGTTACACTCACGGGGTACATAAGTTGTGTATGTATCCAGACCGAAAAATGGTAATTAAAACCTATAGGAATAAGAGTTATTCTGGCATTAGGTTTTGGTCAAGAAAGTCTTGATCCAGAGGAGGAGTGTTTTTTATTACCCTTCGGGGTCATACATTCTAAACCTTTGGAGTATCATTGCAAATTATAAATGGCCTAGGAATCATTTGAAAATTAGCTAAAACATGATTGGATTGAGTTATAGCAAGAAACTCATACAAGTTTGTTTGTAAATTTTCAGCAAAAATGTCTAGCTCTATAATTTCCTTATTGGGTGCGGAAAAGTTAACCGGAGAGAACATGATGACATGGAAAAACAAACTCAACACTATTTTGGCAGTGGATGATCTGAAGTTTGTGCTAACTGGGGAGTGTCATCAGGTGCCAGGCTCGAATGCGTCACGAAATTGTTGGGATTTGTGCTCTAAAACTCGTAGTTTGTAATTTTGTTCTAATTAATGTAATAAAGTGTTATTATTTCAATAAATTGTTATTGTTCGTTATCTACGAGTTTTACTTTATTTAAATCCTAAATCCAATAAACTAAACATCCAAGGTTGTTAAATGAATCTTTAACTGAATGTAATGTACATAAAAGGATCTCGGTTCGAGATACAACCTAAAGGGTCTATAGTTAGGGGATAAGGTTTGGGTACCTTACTCTGGTAAGACTATGGATGTGGCCCACTTTGTATTTGATACAAATACTGTGATCCTAACGTGTTCATTAGATGACATGTGAGTGGGGATATCCTATGTAATGAGATTACATAAGACCGGACCACGTAATAGTAACCTCTAGCTGTAACTCCGTTGACTAGTTAGGTTTCTATTTCACTAGGATGACCTAGGCAACTTGATCTCAATCCTGAGCAGGTTACGAACTCCTGTTCACGAAGGATTGTCCTTTGACTAGTATGGGTGAGAGTGGCCAGATTTGCCGACTCAATATGCCTACCTTCTTCGGGACAAGACCGAGTGAGCGGCTGGGAACTTAACATAGCAAGATTGAATTCACTCCTTCCCGCCTATTAGGGTAAGTAGAGGAATGTTCCCTTAAGTGGGGTCTCCGGGACTTGAACAAAGGGCCCGACCCTCTCATTAGCCGAGAGGGACTCTGTTTGTTGATGGACCACAAACAAATTGTTCATTAGTGGAACACTGGTACTTAAGGCACAAGATGTAACCCAGGGGTAAAACGGTAATTTGACCCAGTTGGTGTTACGAACATTCGTGAAGGATTGACTTGCTGTTATTGGTCAATATCCATGGACACAAAAATATATCTGCAGTGAGAAGAGTGCAGCTGTGGGACTTTAGTTGAGTCTTCCCGTAGTTAACGAATGTTGATTGGAAGGTTAATGAGATTAACCGAGCAATCTTGAATCGTTGGAGCTTCTAATCTGTAGGTCCATTAGGTCCACCTTCAAGCTCGTAAAGGGTTCTTAGATCATTTGAATTTAAAATGTTCAAATTCATTAGGGAATAAACTTAATGTATATTGATACGATATAATATATAGTTTTGGAACTATATATTATAAATTTAATGTGAATATGATTCATATTAAATTATGTGAGAGAATTAAATATTTGAAAGAGTTCAAATATGAAATTTAAATGTGAATGTGATTCATATTTGAAAAACTATAGGTTAAAACTTAATGTGCATGAGATGTACATTAAACTATAGTATAAAGGGTAAAATGATTAAATATGATTTAATCATTAAATTAATACTATAATTGAATTAAATATGATTTAATTTAATAAAATTAATTAATTAATTAATTAATTTATATGTATTATTAACTGGAAACGTGTCAGGAGGACACGTTCCCACTACTCCCCAACTCCCCCTCGATAGGGAGTGGGGAGTTGCCCACTGAAGGTTTTTCTTCTCCTGGTGAGAAGAAGAAAATGATCGATCGATCATTTTGATTGCACAGAGAAATTCTATCTCTCTCACTCTCATTCCCAAAGTTATCCAAAAGATGGAATCCTTCCCACAAAGGACTTTCTTCTAAGTTGAATCTCAGAGGATAGGAGGTTTTTCAAATTGGTGATGTTCTGTTGGTGGAAAACACAGAACTTTTGAAGTTCTTGAGTTGATGAACATTGGAGCAAGGAGTTGCTGTTCTGCAAAACTACAAAGGCAATTCCTTCTTCCCTTTAGTTTAATAGTTAAACTTACTTAGTTTGTTTGTGTGCAATTAATCCATGTCTAATAGGATTAGAATTTCATGTTTTTTCTGTATTTTTGGTCAATGTACTGGTTTTTGTTTTAAGCAAAACAATCAAGCAATTACGATCCCAAACACGTTTCCGCTGCGCAAGGAGATTAGATCTCCATCAATTGGTATCAGAGCAATGCTTGATTTGTTTTGTTTTGAAACAAAATTTCATTGATTTGGTGGGAAATGCATTTGGTTTGCTGTAAAACTTGTTTAGGAATGTTTTGGCCATAGTTTATTTTGATTTTGATCAAATTGTATGTACAGGCCCCTGCATTTTTAGGCAAAAAGTACATAATTGAGTCGATGATTGAGTTCTGAGTCGTTCGGGACCGCCATTCAATTTGGTTGAGAATCGAAGGAGGAATTGAAGAACGGTCGCTGCTTTGTGTTCGTGAGTTTCACTCATCGCCGGCGCGAGCGCGTTAACGCCAAGAACGGCGTCGCAACGCCAGCGCTCCCTATCGATGCGGGCCCTCAAGGGGTCAGCGGTGTTGCAATGCTGCCCCTCAGCGTTCCAACGCCATCCCGATAGCAGGCGCGCATACAACAAAGCGGGCGTTGCAACGTTGGCATCAACGTTGCAACGCCGTGGGGCATTCCAACAGCTGCATACCGGTTCGGCTGGTTCTTTAGTTTTGGTCCGGTTCGAGCAGTTTAAGGCCGATTCAGGGTGTTTTTGGACCGGTCTCATTAAATAAATTAATGTAATTTATTTTTGTTGCACTTTAGGGGCCAAATTATTACGGTTTTACAGTTTTATGTCTTTATGAATGTCATTTAGATTATTCCCACCTTAAGATAAGCATGTTCATGCTTTTTTTTTATATAAATGTTATATGAATATGGTTGAATGCATGATTAATTTATTCTTTCATGAGTAAATTAATTATAAGTGTTATAATTAGATTATATGGAAAATAAATTGCATGGAGCATGAAATTACTTAGTTTAAAATAAATGTTATTTTGTTTAAGTAATTTTATAATTCAAATAGTTGAATTCCTTTTATAATTCCAATTTGAATATAGATTGTTGGATTTATAATATAGTTTCTTTCATAGGTTAATTATTAAAATTTATAAAAGTTATAAATCAAAAGGGTTTTAGAAACCATAACCTATAATAAAGAAATGCATGCAAACATAGGAAATTCGGGTAATTTTTAAATTAGTTTTAAATCGTTTAAAATTAATTTAGACCTAAGTTTCAATTTCTAATAGGATTAGAAATTAGTCTTACGTAGTATTTTAAATAGTTTAAAATATGGTAGGACTTTAGGACATTAGTTATAAGGGATCTCTACCGGTGAGGTTCTGTCTAAGGCTGGGGGTACTTAAGCTGACGGTTAACGGAACACCTCCTACCTGGGAACTGACCCGGAACCTGAGTTTAATTAACCTTAGTTCTATTTTTATCTCTAGGTAATTAAAATGTTTATTCACCTAGACATAAGGTTTTAAGACCTAGTTATAATAGTTATAATAGGCATAGACTTAGATAGATTCTTTTAGCCAGAATCCAACTAAGTTAAACCCATACCCTAATTTTAGGAACTTCAGTGGGAGAAAACGAGATGTTCGCATCGAGTTTACTCTGACGTCCTCAAGAGTTCACACCGTGAGTTCCATGCTCGGCTACGTGGCGTCAATAGGGTGTCCCCATACGGTATGTGGTTGCATGGTTCAATACCAAGGTGAATGAGGGAACTATCCATAGTAAATGGGAGCAGGACGCGTGTCAACGTATCCTACGGTCTCCTCCATTAGGTCGCACCGTGAGATTTCTATAGTTCGCCTACTAGGTTGTCCTTGAACAGCCAAACCCTACGGAGAGCCTGACTATAGGGATCGAAACACCGCGAACTCCATAAATGGATAGGGTCTCTTAGGTTGTTTGCCAACAGTTGTCTTTCTTAATAGTAGCATGTTGGCTCGGGCCTATTGGATCTGAAAATGGTAGGGTCACATTTACGGGATGAGTTAAGTTAGTTAACAAATCCTTGACCAAACAAACGGTAGCTAAGGACCATTGGGACATGAGATGTTCTGGTAGTGAGAATTAGCTGAGAAAGTCTCAATTCAAGGGAGGAATGACTGACCGCCCGACGGAGGCTTTTGTTCTAAACCCTTGAAGTATCGTTGCAAAATTAAAGGTTTAATTTAAACAATGGTTTTAGTTTGAACAATAGGGTTCTTTAATAATTTTGCTAAATATGATTGGTTTTTACAATGGGTTTAAAAGGCATAACTAATTAGAACTATTTTGGATTTTCCCCATGTCGTCCTCAATAATAGCCTTACTTAAAAGCGACCGTTTAACTGGTAAAGATTTTACTATGTAGAAGTCCAACTTGAATACGATTCTCGTTGTTGACGACTAACGGTTCGTAGTGTCTGAGGAATGTCCTCAGATCCCTGCTCGTAACGCTCCTCAATCTGTTAAGGAAGCGTACGACCGCTGGATAAAGGCCAATGACAAGGCCAAGGTCTACATTTTGGCTAGTGTTTCTATAGTTCTGGCCAAAAAGCACGAGGGCATGGTCTCAGCTCGTGAGATCATGAGTTCGCTGCAGGAAATGTTTGGACAACCGTCTGGACAGATTCGGCACGAATCCCTCAAATACGTTTATAACTCCCGTATGAAGGAGGGGTCATCGGTGAGAGAGCACGTTCTTGATCTGATGATCCACTTCAACGTGACTGAGATGAACGGAGCGGTCATTGACGAGCAAAGTATGGTATCGTTCATCCTGGAGTAGGTTCCGAAGAGTTTCCTGCAATTTCGCAACAATGCGGTGATGAACAAGATAGAGTATAACCTGACTACTCTCCGTAATGAACTACAGACTTTCCAGCCTCTTATGAAGAATAGGGGACAGGCTGATGGAGAGGCAAATGTGTTTGCCCATTCCAGAAGGTTCCAGAAGGGTTCATCCTCTGGGACTAAGTCCTGTAGCTCATCTTCTGGGCTTGAGAAGACCAAAAAGAAGAAAATAGGAGGGAAAGGGAAGGCACTTGCTGCTGACAAGGGCAAGGAAAAAGCCAAGGTTGCAGATAAAGGAAAATGTTTCCACTGCAACGTGGATGGGCTCAAATAGAAGAAAGGTAAATTAGATTTACTTTTTCTTGAAACATGTTTAGTGGAAAATGATGATTTTACCTCGATACTTGATTCAGGAGCCACTAATCACGTTTGGTCTTAATTTTAAGAAACTAGTTCCTTCAAGGAGCTCGAAGAGGGTGAGATGACGCTCAGGGTCGGAACGGGAGACGTCGTCTCAACTCGTGCAGTGGGAGATGCCAAGTTATTTTTCGGAGATAGATTTCTTTTATTGAAAAATCTGTACATAGTTCCTAAGCTGAAAAGGAACTTAATTTCTATCTCTTGTTTAATAGAACTTGGATATTGTATTTCTTTTTCAATTAATGAAGCGTTCATTTTGAAAGAAGGTGTCAATATTTGTTCTGCTAAATTGAAAAATGGCTTGTATGTACTGAAACCGAACAAAATCAAAGTAATTTTAAATCATGAGATGTTTAAGAGTGCTGACACTCAAAATAAAAGGCAAAGAATTTCTCCTACTAATAATACCTATCTATGGCATCTTAGACTTGGTCATATTAATCTCAACCAGATTGAGAGACTCTCTAAAATGGACTTCTAAACAAGTTAGAAGATGATTCTTTACTGCCTTGCGAGTCTTGCTTGGAAGGTAAAATGACCAAACGACCTTTTAGTAGAAAAGGTTCCAGAGCCGTAGAGCCCCTAGAACTTGTGCATTCGGATCTTTGTGGTCCAGTGAATGTCAAAGCTCGAGGAGTGTACGAATATGTCATCTCTTTCATAGATGATTATTCTAGGTATGGTTATCTATACCTAATGCATCA
Source organism: Trichosanthes cucumerina (assembly GCA_036507285.1). Classification (NCBI taxonomy): domain Eukaryota; kingdom Viridiplantae; phylum Streptophyta; class Magnoliopsida; order Cucurbitales; family Cucurbitaceae; genus Trichosanthes; species Trichosanthes cucumerina. The sequence goes on along the minus strand of CM071836.1, from coordinate 65,989,008 downwards.
CAAGTCTGAAGCTCTTGAAAAGTTCAAAGAGTATAAGGCTGAAGTAGAGAATGCATTAGGAAAAACCATTCAAACGCTTTGATCAGATCGAGGAGGAGAGTATATGGATTTGAGATTCCAACACTATACTATAGAACATGGAATTAAATCTCAACTCTCAGCACCTAATACACCACGTGTTCCATCAAAAAGTGTTTCAGAAACACCTTTTGAACTTTGGAATGGGCGTAAACCTAGTTTACAACACTTCAGGATTTGGGGTTGTCCGGCACACGTGCTCGTGACAAACCCAAAGTAACTAGAACCTCGTTCAAGATTATGCCAATTTGTTGGCTATCCCAAATAAACGAGAGGTGGTCTTTTCTACGACCCACAAGAAAACAAGGTGATTGTATCGGCAAATGCCACATTCTTGGATGAAGATCACATGAGGAACCACAAACTGCGTAGTAAACTAGTACTAAATGAAGTTACACATGAACCAACAAGAGTTGTTGATGAAGCTGGACCTTCATCAAGAGTTGATGGAAGAGCTAGCACCTCAAGTCAGTCTCGTCCTTCTCAATCGTTGGGAACGCCTCGACGCAGCGGGGGGAGGGTTGTTTCCAACCCGACCGCTACTTCCGCTTTAGTTTGAAACTCAAGTTGTCATACCTGATGACGGCGTAGAAGATCCATTGTCTTATAAAAAGGCAATGAATGACGTAGACAAGGACCAATGGATAAAAGCCATGGACCTTGAAATGGAATCAATGGACTTCAATTCAGTATGGGAACTTGTAGACCAACCTGAAGGGGTTAGACCCATAGGGTGTAAATGGATCTATAACAGAAAGAGAGATGCAACCGGAAAGGTACAGACCTTTAAGGCTATACTTGTAGCAAAGTGTTTTACCCAAAGGGAAGGAGTTGACTATGAAGAAACGTTTTTCCCTGTTGCTATGCTGAAGTCTATAAGGATACTCTTGTCCGTAGCCGCTTTTTATAATTATGAAATATGGAAAATGGACGTCAAGACTGCCTTTTTGAATGGTAATCTTGACGAGAGCATCTACATGTCTCAGCCCGAAGGGTTCATAGCCCAAGGTCAGGAGCAAAAAGTTTGCAAGCTTAATCGATCCATTTATGGATTGAAACAAGCGTCAAGATCTTGGAATATAAGATTTGATACTACGATCAAGTCTTACGGCTTTGACCAAAACGTTGATGAGCCTTGTGTTTACAAGAGGATCATCAACGACAACATAGCTTTGTTAGTACTTTATGTGGATGATATCCTACTCATTGGGAATGATGTAGGATACCTTACTGACATAAAGAATTGGCTGGCGACCTAATTCCAAATGAAAGATTTGGGAGAGGCGCAGTATGTTCTTGGGATTCAGATCTTCAGGAATTGCAAGAACAGAACGCTAGCACTGTCTCAAGCGTCTTATATCGACAAAATGTCGTCCAGATATTCGATGCAGAATTTCAAGAGGGGCTCATTACCCTTTAGTCATGGAGTTCATCTGTCTAGGGAACAGTGTCCCAAGACACCTCAAGAAGTTGAGGATATGAGACATATTCCCTATGCCTCTGCAGTAGGTAGCTTAATGTATGCTATGTTATGCACCAGGCCGGACATTTGTTATGCAGTGGGAATAGTAAGTAGGTACCAGTCCAATCCAGGGTTAGACCACTGGACAGCAGTTAAAAATATCCTCAAGTATCTAAGGAGAACGAGGAACTATACGCTTGTGTATGGGTCTAAGGATCTGATCCTTACTGGATACATTGATTCTGATTTTCAGACCGATAAGGATTCTGAGAAATCCACATCGGGAACAGTTTTCACCCTTAACGGAGAAGCTATAGTATGACGAAGCATCAAGCAAGGATGCATCGCTGACTCCATGATGGAGGCTCAGTATATTGCTGCTTGTGAAGCAGCTAAGGAGGCTGTTTGGCTAAGGAAATTCCTTACTGATTTGGAAGTTGTACCAAATATGGAATCTCCCATCACCTTATACTGTGACAACAGTGGTGCAGTAGCCAATTCGAAGGAACCTCGCAGCTATAAGCGAGGTAAGCACATCGAGAGGAAGTATCACCTGATACGAGAAAAAGTGCAACAAGGAGATGTGACACTCACGAAGATCGCTTCGAAGCACAATATTGCTAATCCGTTTACAAAGACTCTTACGGCTAAAGTGTTCGAGGGTCATCTGGAAAGTCTGGGTCTACGAGATATGTACATAGGCTAATCTAGGGCAAGTGGGAGATATGTAATGGGGTATATGGATGCCCTAGTTTATTGTATTTCTACTGTTTTAGATTATGATGTACCCCACTAGAGTTTTAGTTCAAGTGGGATTTTGTTGGGATTTGTGCCCTAAAACTCGTAGTTTGTAATTTTGTTCTAATTAATGTAATAAAGTGTTATTATTTCAATAAATTGTTATTGTTCGTTATCTACGAGTTTGCTTTATTTAAACCCTTAATCCAATAAACTAAACATCCAAGGCTGTTAAATGAATCTTTAACTGAATGTAATGTACATAAAAAGGATCTCGGTTCGAGATACAACCTAAAGAGTCTATAGTTAGGGGATAAGGTTTGGGTACCTTACCCTGGTAAAAATATGGATGTGGCCCACTTTTTATTTGATAAAAACATTGTGATCCTAACGTGTTCGTGTAGATGACATGTGAGTGGGGATATCCTATGTAAGGAGATTCCATAAGACCGGACAAGGAAATAGTGACCTCTAGCTGTAACTCCGTTGACTAGTTAGGTTTCTATTTCACTAGGATGACCTAGGCAACTTGATCTCAATCCTGAGTAGGTTACGAACTCCTGTTCGCCAGGGATTGTCCTTTGACTAGTATGGGTGAGAGTGGCCAGATTCGCCGACTCAATATGGCTACCTTTTTGGGGACAAGACCGAGTGAGCGGCTGGGAACTTAACTTAGCAAGATGGAATTCACTCCTTCGCGCCTACTAGGGTAAGTAGAGGAATATTCCCTTAAGTGGTGTCTCCGAGACTTGAACAAAGGACCTGACCCTCTCATTGGCCTGAGAGGGACTCTGTTTGTTGGTAGGACCACAAACAAATTGTTCATTAGAGGAACACTGGTACTTAAGGGACAAGATGTAACCCAAGGGTAAAACGGTAATTTGACCCAGGTAGTGTTACGAACATTCGTGAAGGATTGACTTGCTATTACTGGTCGATATCCATGGACAGAAAAATATATCTGCAGTGAGAAGAGTGCAACTGTGGGACTTTAGCGGTGTGTTTCCGCAGTTAACGAATGTTGATTGGGAGGTTAATGAGATTAACCGAGCAATCTTGTATCGTTGAGACTTTCGATCCAGGTCCATTAGGTCCACCTTCTAGCTCGTAAAGGGTTCTTAGATCATTTGAATTTGAAATGTTCAAATTCATTAGGGAATAAACTTAATGTATATTGATACGATATAATATATAGTTTTGGAACTATATATTATAAATTTAATGTGAATATGATTCATATTAAATTATGTGAGAGTATTAAATATTTGAAAGAGTTCAAATATTAAATTTTAATGTGAATGTGATTCATATTTGAAAAACTATAGGTTAAAACTTAATGTGCATTAGATGTACATTAAACTATAGTCTAAAGGGTAAAATGATTAAATATGATTTAATCATTAAATTAATACTATATTTGAATTAAATATGATTTAATTTAATGAAATTAATTAATTAATTTATATATATTATTAATTGGGAACGTGTCAGGAGGACACGTTCCCACTACTCCCCAACTCCCCCTCGATAGGGAGTGGAGTTGCCCACTGAAGATTCTTCTTCTCCTGGTGAGAAGAAGAAAGTGATCGATCGATCATTTTGATTACACAGAGAAATTCTCTCTCTCTCACTCTCATTCCCAAAGTTATCCAAAAGTTGGAATCCTTCCCATAAAGGAGGGGTAGGATGGTCATTTCCATCCCATTTCCCTATATATATAGTTGCATGAGATGTAACTAAGTTAAGTCATTCTAAGTGATTCCTAGCATTTTGTTGTTGTTGGAAAAGTTCCAAGACAACAAACATCTCTCTCACAAAACACCTCACTATTCCTAAACGGAACCCACCTTCCTCCCTCACCTAGAGAACAACGGAAAAGATCTGGTGGTAGTGTCGGTGGTCGTACGAGTTCGTGTTGCGTTGATCTTGAATAAATCGCTGTAACTAAATCAAGAGCGCGTGATTCGCAATCGCTTCCGCTGCGGGGACTTCGATTCCCTTCAGAACGGACTTCTCAACGAGTTAGAAGAAAATTCTTTGCTAGTATGTGAATCATGCCTAGAAGGGAAAATGACTAAAAGACCTTTTAGTGAAAAACGTTATAGAGCCAAAGACCCTCTAGAGCTTATACATTCAGATCTTTGTGGTCTGATGAATATTAAAGCCAGGGGAGGATATGAATATTTCATTTCTTTTATAGTTGATTATTCTAAATTTGGGCATATTTACCTAATGCACCACAAGTCTGAAGCACTTGAAAAGTTCAAGGAATTCAAGACTGAGGTTGAAAATCAATTAGGTAAAACTGTTAAAACACTTCGATCGGATCGAGGTGGGGAGTAAATGGATTTAAAATTTCAGAACTATATGATAGAACATGGAATTACATCCCAACTCTCAACTCCCGACACACCATAGCAAAACGGTGTAACGGAAAGGAGAAATAAAAGCTTGTTGGACATGGTTCGATCAGTGATGAGTTATGCTCATCTCCCTAGTTCCTTTTGGGGTTACGCAGTGGAGACTGTAGTATACATTTTGAAAAATGTGCCCTCCAAAAGTGTTTCTGAAACACCTTTTGAACTCTGGAAAGGACGTAAAGGTAGTTTATGTCACTTCAGAATATGGGGTTGTCCGACACATGTGCTTGTGACAAATCCAAAGAAGTTGGATTCACGTTCAAATTTATGCCTAAGCATAAAATTCAAGAACGTAAACATGGATTAAGCATAAAATAAGAGTTTGGACAGCAAGTATATACCTTTGAAGAACCTTTCTTCAAGTGCTCCTCTCTCTACGGTCACGATCTCAGCAACAAGATCACCGGAGATGTGAGGTATTTTTGAGAGAGAGATGTTTTTGTTGTCTTGGAACTCTTCCAACAACAACAAAAGAGCTTATCAAAAACCTTAACCTAGTTGCATCTCATGCAACCATATATATAGAGAAATAGGATGGAAATGACCATCCTACCCCTCATTTAGTCTCTCTTTAGTATATATTTTATATACGAATTTAATTCACATTAAAACTATATATTATATCAATTATATCATATATAATTGATATACCTCCTCATGCATGAAATTGAACACTTCAATTTCACTCATAACTTTATAACCTCAATATTACAATATTGAGCCAACGGATGGATCTAATGGACCTACAGATCATGAGCTCCAATGATGTGAGATTAACCAATGTAGCTACAAGTCTATAGTGGAGTGACTCGTAGTTAATGAATATTGATTAACTGGATCAAAGAGTTTGATCAGTTAATCTCACATCATTGGAGCTCATGAACTGTAGGTCAATTAGATCCCTCCGTAGGGTCAACATGGTAATATTGAGGGTATAAAGTTAGGAGTGAAATTGAGGTGTTATATCAATTAAATATGATATAATTGATATAATATATAGTTTTAATGTGAATTAGATTCATATATAAACTATATACTAAAGAGAGAATAAAGGAGGGGTAGGATTGTCATTTCCATTCCATTCCCCTATATATATGGTTGCATGAGATGCAACTAGGTTAGATCATTCTAAGCAATTTTACAAGCTCTCTTGTTGTGTTGTTGGAAGTGTTCCAAAGCACACATCTCTCTAAAAATTCCTCACCTCTCCTAAAGAGAACCCAGCTTCCTCCCTCACCTAGGGAACAACGGAGAAGATCCGGTGGTCGTGTCTTCATACGTTGGAGTTCCTGTTGCTGAGATCGTGATCGTGGGAGAGAGGAGCACTCGAAGAAAGGTTCTTCAAAGGTAATTTCTTGTTGTCCATTCTGTTTTACACGCTTAATCTAGTATTTTATGTTCTTGAATTAATCGTTGTAATTAAATCAAGAGAGCGCGATTCGCAATCGCTTCCGTTGCGGGGACTTCGATTCCCTTCAGTGTAGTGGACACACAGAGAGGATCACGTTCGAGTAAGTGACCCGAACGGTCTACAATATACGGATGGGGTTGACATGCGAGTGGGGGCATCCTGTGCAATGAGATTGTACAAGACCGAACCGTGAATTATTAGACCTACTGATGTAACACCATTGACAGTATAGGACTAATAACTTCGTAGATGACCATTAGTGACTTGACATTAATCGTGAGCGTGTTACGGACTCTGTCTATTGTTGGTTTGTCCTTTGACTAGTATGGGTGAGTGTGGTCACAGTTACTCGTCCAATATGGCCATCATCTCAGGGACAGGACAACGTGGGGAGCTAGGAATTTAACTACGCGAGATGTAATTCACTCGTTCCCGACTTTAAGGAAACTAGAGGGGTTTTTCCCTTAAGTGTTGTCTCCAGGGCATGGACAACGGGCACCCACCCTCTCACTCGCCCGAGAGCGGTGTTGTATATGGTTGGACCATTACAACGTTGTTGTTCATTAGAGGAGCAGTGGGGACTTAAGGAGCAAGAAGTAGACACAGGGGTAAAACGGTAATTTGACCTAGCACTGTCTACGAATAACCTGTGAAGGGTCGACTTATGGGTATTGGTTATATCAATGGACACAACTTGTCCTACACTGATGGGAGTGGAGGTACGGGCTTTAGTGGAGTGTTACCATAGCTAATGAATGTTTATTAACCGTGACAAATAATGTGATATATTAGTCTCGAATCATTGGAGCTCGTCACCTGTAGGTCCATTAGGTCCCTCGGTTGGCTCAAACTCGATACATAGACGGTTTACAGTTTGGTGTGGATTTGAAGTGTTCGAATTGATTAAAAGGGTAATTATGTCATTTATATGAGATATAATTGACATATTATATAGTTTAATGTGAATGAGATTCATAATAAACTATAGGTTAGCCTAATTGCTTAATTAGGGCTAATTTGGAGAAATTGGATTGAGAGAAATTAAATTGAATGTGATTCAATTTAAAATCCACTATTATATAAATGTGATTTGAATAATGAGATATGAGATATCTTATTATATGTGGTTATGCAAATATGATTTGCATAACCTATAGTTGTGGTAAAATGGTAAATGGGTGGTAACACCTATCACCATTATTTAAACTCCTTTGAAAGAAGGATTGGTATGATTGAGTTTCATTTTTTGGATTTCTCACCAAAAGTAACTCACAAATTCTCTCAACTTTCATCTCTCAAATTCTCCACTCCCTTTCACCAAAGGAGTCCCACAACTCTCCTTCTACCTAAGGAGAACAACCGAGAAGCCCATTCGGAGGTGTCCGGGTTGCTCGAGATTCGTTGAGATCGTGATAAATGAGATCCACAATGCGAAGTGTTCGTGACCGGAGGAGGAAATTGCGAAGAATGGTTTGTTGGGATTTATGCCATAAACTTGTGTAATTTTGATCAATTAAATAAAGTGTTATTTGTTTTGATAGAATTACTGTCTTGCTTTATAAATCCAATAAACTAAGTTCCAAGGTTGTAACTTTTATCTTGAACATCAGTGTAGTGGACACTATTTGGGTTGAGTTCGAGAATATAACCTAAATAGTCTATGGTATGAGAATAAGGTTGGAAACCTCATTCTGGTAACACCATGGATGCGACTCACTTTCTAATTAGTACAAATGAGGTAATCCAACTCATTCATGTAGTTAATATGCGAGTGTGGGCATTCTGTAAGAAGAGTTCATACAAGGCTGGATCGCAAATTATTAGTCTAATCAGTGTAACACCGTTAACAGGATAAGACTAGTAATTTATAGATGGTCATTAGTGACTCGACTTTGAATCCCGAGCAAGTTAAGAACTCCTCGCTATAGGGGTTTGTCCTTAGACTAGTATGGGTGAGAGTGGCCTGTGGCCGACTCAATAAGCCTACCTTCTCAGGGACAGAACCTCGTAGGTAGCTGGAAACTTAACTATGCAAGATGGAATTCAGTCATTCCTCTTCTAAGGAATTAGATAGGTTGTTCCCTTAAGAACTAACTCCAGGTCTTGAACAACGGGGCCCTGCCCTCAATGAGGGTATGAGTCTAAGGTAGGACCTTAGACTTGTTGTTCATTAGAGGATCAGTGGTTCTTAAGGAGCAAAGAGGTAATCAAAGGGGTAAAACGGTAATTTGACCCAGCTGTGATTACGAACAACCTGTGAAGGGTCGACACATGGGTAATGACTATATAAGTGGACACAATATTATTTGCAGTGAGGAGAGTGCAGCTACAAGTCTAAAGTGGAGTGACTTGTAGTTAATGAATATTGATTAACTGGATCAAAGAGTTTGATCAGTTAATCTCTCATCATTGGAGCTCATGAACTGTAGGTCCATTAGATCCCTTCGTTGGCTCAATATGGTAATATTGAAAGTATAAAGTTAGGGGTGAAATTGAAGTGTTCAATTTCATACATGAGGTGTTATATCAATTATATATGATATAATTGATATAATATATAATTTTAATGTGAGTTAGATTCATATATAAACTATATACTAAAGAGAGAATAAAGGAGGGGTAGGATGGTCATTTCCATCCCATTCCCCTATATATATGGTTGCATGAGATGCAACTAGGTTAAGTCATTTTTCCAAGGAATTACAACCTCTTTCTTGTTGTGTTGTTGGAAGAGTTCCAAAGCACATATCTCTCCCAAAATACCTCACCTCTCCTAAAGGGAACCCACCTTCCTCCCTCACGTAGAAAACAACAGAGAAGATCCGGTGGTCGTGTCTTCGTACGTTGGAGTTCCTGTTGCTAAGATCGTGATTGCGAGAGAGTGGAGCACTTGAAGAAAGGTTCTTCAAAGGTAATTATCTTGTTGTCCATTCTGTTTTACATGCTTAATCTACTTATATTTGTTCTTGAATTTATCGTTGTAACTAAATCAAGAGCGCGCGATTCTCAATCGCATCCGCTGCGGGACTACGATTCCCTTCAATTGATATCAGAGACCAATTACATTCTTGATTTATGTTATGGATTTTTCAAGTACAAGGTGGGATTTACTTTTTTTGCATGAGATGTATGAATGGTTTTGCAAAATTAGATGTTTTCAATTTTGGCACTTAGATTTACAATTTCCATTGAATCGTTCAATGTAAAGGCCCGGTGTTTTGGGTAAATTTAATTGTAAATCAAGTCTGTAAGTCCGTGTTGATCGAGGCAAAGTGGTTGTTGAGAAGATCGGAGCAAAAACGAGCAAAGAATGGGATTCCTAGTTGTTGTCTGTGTGCAGCGTTGCAACGCTGTTCATTGGCGTTGCAACGCTGCGCTTGCGGGAGAAGGCGCGCACAGGAGGCACCGTTGCAACGCAGCCTCTAGCGTTGCAACACTGTTGCGTTGCGCAAAGCTTGGCAGAAGACGACAAGGAGCAGCGTTGCAATATAGAGCCGTTTCACGCAAAGGAGCAACGGGCAGAAATGTTTTTTATTATATATTAAATATAAAAACGTTTTATATTTAATTTATATTTAATGTATTTAATTTTAATTAATATAATATATTATATTAATTAAAATTATTTCTACGGTGCCAAAATTGGTCTAATTTTTGCTAATTTAATTATGCAATTGTTGTGTAATTATTGCCATGCATAATGTATGCTTTTATTTTAGAAATCCCACCTTAGGTTAAGTATTTTCATGCATTATTTATAATATAAGGAGTTATATTATATAATTTGCATGATTAATTAATATAAAGTTGTTATATTAATTTATGGACAACATTGACATGCATTATATATCATGAGATGAATATGCTATGAATGTCTTATTATTCATGTGATGAATGATCAAGCACTATAACATAGTATGCATGTCACCTAAGGCTAATTATTAGTTTTAAAGTGTTTAGAACTTGGAAATAATAGACCTTAGGTCATCTAGTTCTAATTAGATTGGAATTAGGAACCAAGTAATTTATAAGCTATGATTAAAAGTGGAACTCTGTCTAAGGAAAGTTCTGTCTAGGCTGGGGTATTTAAGCTGACGGAAACGGAACACCCCTACCTGGGAACTGACCTGGGAGTGAAATTTAATCAGAGAGTCTTATAAATTTCAATAGCATCAGCGGGTTTATTAAGGGGTTAATAAATTAGAAATCCTAGGTTTAATATAAGGAGTTATATTAACAAACTTAGGATAAAATAAATATAAGAGTTTTATTGATTATCAATATAAGAGTTATATTGATAGAGTTAGGTAAAACCATTAGCCAGGTTTAGCCTAAGAAGATTCCTATAAACTTAAAGTATTCAGTGGGAGGAAAAAGTGTTTGAGATACATATTTTTCCACCTACGCTATCTCCGGGAGATTCACACTGTGAGACTCATACTTGGCCTCGTGGCGCAAATGAGAGCGTCCCCTTTCGGATGGTGAATGTATGAGTCAATATCAAGGTGCATGGAGAGGGTACTTATAGTGGGTGGGAGAAGGTTTAGTGAAAACAAAACCTACGGTCTCTTTTGTCGGTTTACACTGTTAGACCACTATGGTCAGCCTGCTAGTTTGGCTTGGACAAGACAATCCCTTTGGAGGGCTTGATCATAGGGGATCAAACACAGTAGACACCCGAAAGGGATAAAGATTTCCTTAGACTATTTTCCAATCTAGTCCTCCCTTCGGCAGATTTTATTGGATCGAGACTCTGGGATCTAAAGACAGAAGGCTACACTCACGGGGTACATAAGTTGTGTATGTATCCAGACCGAAAAATTGTAACTAAAACCTATAGGAATAAGAGTTATTCTGGTATCAGGTTTTGGTCAAGAATATCTTGATCGAGAGGAGGAGTGTTTTTTATTACCCTTCGGTGTCATACATTTTAAACCTTTGGAGTATCATTGCAAATTATAAATAGCCTAGGAATCATTTGATAATTAGCTAAAACATGATTGGATTAGAGTTATAACAAAAAACTCATACAAGTTTGTTTGTAAATTTTCAACAAAAATGTCTAGCTCTATAATTTCCTTATTGGGTGCGGAAAAGTTAACTGGAGAGAATATGATGACAGGGAAAAACAAACTCAACACTATTTTGGTAGTGGATGATCTGAAGTTTGTGCTAACTGAGGAGTGTCCTCAGGTGCTAGGCTCGAATGCGTCACGAAATGTTCGTGATGCATATGATCGAGGGATCAAGGCCAATGATAAGGCCAAGGTCTACATGCTGGCAAGTATGTCTGACATATTAGCCAAGAAGCATGAGGGCATTATTACCGCCAAGGAAATCATGGATTCTGTGCAGGGTATGTTTGGACAACAGTTCACACAATCCAGACATAATGCCCTAAAGTACATATTGAACTCGAGGAAGCCAGATGGTACATCTGCTCGGGATCATGTCCTGGATATGATGGTGCACTTTAACATCGTGGAGTCGATTGGTGCTTCCATCGATGAGTCGAGCCAGGTCAGCTCATTCTGTAAACCCTTCTAGATAGTTTCCTGCAGTTTAGAAGTAATGTTGTTATGAACAAGCTTACTTTTAATCTTACCTCCCTTCTGAATGAACTCCAGACTTTTCAGTCTTTTATGAAAATTCAGGGATCGAAAGGTGAGGCAAATGTTGCCAGTAGGAGTTATCAAGAGGTTCGACCTCTAGGACAAAAAAAGTGGCTTCATCTTCTTCTAACCTGAGAGGTAAGAAGAAGAACATGAAGAAGGTTGGTAAAGGGAAACAGGCTGACAAAGCTGCTGCCTAGAAGGGCAAGAAAGTCAAAGACGTTGCTGACAAAGGAAAGTGTTTCCACTGCAACGAAGACGGGCATTGGAAACGGAACTGTCTGAAGTACATTGCAGAAAAGAAGAAGGAAGGTAAATATGATTTACTTTGCCTAAAAGCTTGTTTAGTCGATAATGATAAAACAACATGGATACTTGATTCAGGCGCCACTAATCATGTTTGCTCTTCTTTTCAGGGAATTGATTCCTGGCAGCAGCTGCAACAAGGAGAGATAACGCTCCGCGTTGGAAATGGAAAGGTCGTCTCAGCTGTAGCAGTAGGCACAATGAAGCTTTATTTAGCAAGAAATATGTATTATTGGACAATATATTAGTGATACCAGGATTTACTAGAAACCTTATTTCCATTTCTTGCCTTATTGAACAATGTATTTCTGTTTTCTTTTCTATGAATAAAGTGTTTGTCTTGAAGAAAGGTTTAGGAATATGTTCAACTTCATTAGAAAATGGATTGTATGTTTTAAGGCCTAATTCAGTCAAAATGGTTTTGAACACTTAATTATTTAAAGCTGCAAACGCACAAACTAAGAAACGTAAAATTTCTCCTAAAGAAAATGCTCATCTTTGGAATCTAAGATTGAGTCACATTAATCTCAATAGGATTGAGAGATTGGTAAAGAACGGACTTCTAAACGAGTTAGAAGAAAATTCTTTTCCAGTATGTGAATCCTACCTATAAGGCAAAATGACTAAAAGACCTTTTAGTGGAAAAGGTTATAGAGCCAAAGACCCTCTAGAGCTTATACATTCAGACCTTTGTGGTCCGATGAATGTTAAAGCTAGGGGAGGATATGAATATTTCATCTCTTTTATTGATGATTATTCTAGATTTGGGTATATTTACCTAATGCACCACATGTTTGAAGCACTTGAAAAGTTCAAGGAATTCAAGACTGAGGTTGAAAATCAATTAGGTAAAACTGTTAAAACACTTCGCTCGGATCGAGGTGGAGAGTACATGGATTTAAAATTCCAAAACTATATGATAGAACATGGAATTACATCCCAACTCTCGACTACCCACACCACCACAAAGAAACGGTGTATCGAAAGGAGAAATAGAACCTTGTTGGACATGGTTCAATCAATGATGAGTTATGCTCATCTCCCTAGTTCCTTTTGAGGTTACGCAGTATACATTTTGAATAATGTGCCCTCCAAAAGTGTTTCTGAAACACCTTTTGAACTCTGGAAATGACGTAAAGGTAGTTTATGTCACTTCAGAATATGGGGTTGTCCGGCACATGTGCTTGTGACAAATCCAAAGAAGTTGGATTCACGTTCAAAATTATGCCTATTCGTAAGATACCCAAAAGAAACAAAAGGTGGTTTATTCTATGATTCTAAGGAAGATAAGGTCTTTGTGTCGACAAATGCCACTTTCTTGGAGTAGGACCACATAAGGGACCACAAACCAAAAAGCAAAGTAGTGTTGAGTGGGTTAGACAGAACAATAACAAAGGTTGCTAATAAGAACACTAGTACGTCAACAAGAGTTGGTTATACTAGTTTGTCTAGTCAAGAGAGTCCATCTCAAGAGTTGAGTATGCCTCGACGTAGTGGGAGGGTTGTGATACAGCCTGACCGTTACATGGGTTTAGCTGAAACCCAAGTTGTTATACCAGATGACAACTCAGAGGATCCATTGACTTATAATCAAGCAATGGTCTACAAAGACAAAGACAAATGGGTCATAGCCATGGACCAAGAAATGGAGTCTATGAACTTCAATTCTGTTTGGGATCTTGTAGATAAGCCTGATGGGGTAAAACATATAGGTTGTAAGTGGATCTACAAGAGACAACGTGGTGTAGATGGGAAGGTGCAAACTTTTAAAGCTAGACTAGTAGCAAAGGATTATACCCAGGTTGAAAGGGTTGACTATGAGGAGACCTTTTCACCTGTTGCTATGGTGAAGTCTATTCGTATTCTTCTTGCCATTGTCGCATATTATGACTATGAGGTATGGCAAATGGATGTCAAGACAGCCTTTTTGAATGACAGTCTTGAGGAAACCATCGACATGGACCAACCCAAAGGGTTCATTAAACCAGGACAAGAGCACAAAGTTTGCAGGCTTAAAAGGTCGATTTATGGACTGAAACAAGACTCTAGGTCCTGGAATATAAGATTTGATGAGGCTATCAGATCTTATGGTTTTGACCAGAATGATGATGAACCTTGTGTCTACAAGAAAATCATCAATAGTTCTGTCGCTTTCCTAATTCTCTATGTGGATGATATCCTACTCATTGAGAATTATGTAGGTTATCTTACTGACATCAAGGAATGGCTAGCTACGCATTTCCAAATGAAAGATTTGGGTGATGCGCAGTTTGTTCTTGGGATCCGCATTATGCGGAACATGAAGAATAAAACACTAGCCTTGTCTCAAGCATCATACATAGACAAAGTGTTGTCAAGGTTTAAGATGCAAGATTCCAAAAAGGGCTTGTTTCCTTTTAGACATGGAATCCATTTGTCTAAGGAACAGTGTCCTAAGACATCTCAAGGAGTTGAGGATTTGAGACGGATTCCTTACGCATCAGCTGTTGGGAGCCTGATGTACGCTATGTTGTGTACTAGGCCTGACATCTGTTTTGCAGTTGGAATGGTCAGTAGATATCAATCCAATCCAGGACTTGAACACTGGACAACGATTAAAACAATCCTTAAGTATCTTCGGAGAACAAAGAACTACATGCTTGTGTATGGGGCTAAGGATTTGATCCTTGCATGATACATAGATTCTGACTTTCAGACTGATAAAGATTCTCATAAATCAACATCAGGGTCAGTATTCACTTTTAACGGAGGAGCTGTAGTATGGCGAAGCGTCAAGCAAGGATGCATCGGTGATTCCACCATGGAGGTCGAATATGTAGTAGCTTGTGAAGCAGCTAAGGAGGTCGTTTGGTTAAGGAAATTCATGCTAAATTTGGATGTTGTTCCAAATATGACTTTGCCCATCACGCTGTATTGCGATAACAGTGGTGCAGTGGCAAATTCGAGGGAACCCCGAAGTCACAAGAGGGGAAAGCACATAGAGCGAAAGTATCATCTCATCCGGGAGATCATGCATAGAGGAGACATGGTTGTCACGAAGATAGCTTCACAGCACAACATTGCTGATCCTTTTACAAAGGTTCTCACGGCTAAAGTATTTGAGAGTCACCTAGAAGGTCTAGGTTTACAAGTCTTCCCCAACTAGGGCAAGTGGGAGCATTTTGTACAAAGGTGTTTAAATGCCCTAGTTTATTGTATTTACATTACTGTAATGTATAGTACTCCACAAGCTTTAGGTCAAGTGGGAGATTGTTGGGATTTATGCCCTAAACTTGTGTAATTTTGATCAATTAAATAAAGTGTTATTTGTTTTGATAAGATTACAGTCTTGCTTTTATAAATCCATTAAAACTAAGCTCCAAGGTTATAACATTTATCTTGAAATCAGTGTACTGGACACTATTTGGGTTGAGTTCAAGATTATAACCTGAATAGTCTATGGTATAAGAATAAGGTTGAAAAACTTCATTCTGGTAACACCATGGATGCGACCCACTTTGTAATTAGTACAAATGAGGTAATCCAACTCATTCATGTAGTTGACATGCGAGTGGGGGCATCCTATATGAAGAGTTCATACAAGATCGATCGCAAATTATTAGTCTAACCAAAGATAACACCGCTAATGAGGATAAGACTAGTAATTTATAGATGGTCATTAGTGACTCGACTGAATCCGAGAGGAAGTTAAGAACTCCCGCTTATAGGGGTTTGTTCTTAGACTAGTATGGGTGAGAGTGGCGGTGTGACTCGATAAGCCTACCTTCTCGTGTGACGGATCCTCGTAGGTAGCCGGAAACTTAACATGCAAGATGGAATTCACTCATTCCTACACTAAGGAATTAGATAGGTTGTTCCCTTAAGAACTTACTCCAGGTCTTGAACAACGGGGCCCTGTCCTCTATGAGGATATGAGTCTAAGGTAGGACCTTAGACTTGTTGTTCATTAGAGGATCAGTGGTGCTAAGGAGCAAAGAGATAATCATAGAGGTAAAACGATAATTTGACCCAGCTGTGATTACGAACAACCTGTGAAGGGTCGACTCATGGGTAATGACTATATATCAGTGGACACAATATTATCTACAGTGAGAAGAGTGCAGCTACAAGTCTATAGTGGAATGACTTGTAGTTAATGAATATTGATTAACTGGATCAAAGAGTTTGATCAGTTAATCTCACACATTGGAGCTCATAAAATGTAGGTCCATTAGATCCCTCCGTTTGCTCAATATGGTAATATTGAGGGTATAAAGTTAGGGGTGAAATTGAAGTGTTCAAAATCATACATGAGGTGTTAAATCAATTATATATGATATAATTGATATAATATATAGTTTTAATGTGAATTAGATTCATATATAGACTATATACTAAAGAGAGAATAAATGAGGGGTAGGATGGTCTTTTTAATCCCATTCCCCTATGTATATGGTTGCATGAGATGCAACTAGGTTAAGTCATTTTTCCAAGGAATTACAAGCTCTCTCTTGTTGTGTTGTTGGAAGAGTTCCAAAGCACATATCTCTCTCAAAATACCTCACTTCTCCTAAAGGGAACCCACCTTCCTCCCTCACCTAGAGAACAACGGAGAAGATCCGGTGGTCGCGTCTTCGTACGTTGGAGTTCCTGTTGTTGAGATCGTGATCGTGAGAGAGTGGAGCACTTGAAGAAAGATTCTTCAAAGGTCATTATCTTGTTGCCCATTCTGTTTTACATGCTTAATCTATTTATATTTGTTCTTTAATTTATCGTTGTAACTAAATCAATAGCGCGGGATTCGCAATCGCTTCCACTGCGGGACAACGATTCCCTTCACGGTTCTTCCACAAGTAAGTAATTCCTTATTGTTTTTTCCTTCTAATGCATGTTTAGCCTAATTTTCTATAGGATAGAAATAATTTTAAGAAAATGTTTTCGTAACGAAACCACGGCGATTCAATCAATTTTCCGCTGCAGGAGTTTAATTCACTTCAAAGAGAAAACGTGGTATAGATGGGAAGGTACAAACCTTCAAAGCTAGATTCGTGGCAAAGGGTTATACCCAGCAAGAAGAGGTTGACTATGAGGAAACATTTTCTCCTGTTGCCATGATTAAGTCTACACCGATCCTTCTTGCCATTGTTGCATATTATGACTATGAAATATGACAAATGGATGTCAAGATGACCTTTTGTTGCGTAAAATTATGATAATAGAATACCGCAAGTGTACGGGTCAAGTTTTAGTATAGTGATTTAAGAGTCCAAGTATCGTCCTTGGGAATGGGATTGTAGATTAATTAATTACAAAGATACTAATTCTCAATTATAGCTAAAGAAACATAACATGGATAGGTGATGAAAGTAAAGATAAACAACAAACAAACAAGTGGAGACACGAATTGATAGATTTGGAGGAAATTGACTTAACAAGTTAATAACTCAATTGAAACATGCAATGAACTAATGTGATGAATTTATAAACAAGAAGTAAAATACTCAAGAAAATCTCTCGATTCTTAGTGAGCCTCGCACATGCAATAAATTCTATAATCTCATACGAACTTACAACATGCACGACATTATGTAACTTCTTTAAGTGTTTCCCATAGACTTCTAGGTCATTCACATGCCAGACTTCTAATGGTTTTGAAAACTTTGCTCTAATCTAAGTTATATCTCTCATGTCTACTTAAACCAACAAGATCAAGGAAATAAATAACGAATTGCCAAAAATAAAGAACAAAACATACTTCAATACATAACACATAAGTCTTAACATGCAAATCAAATCCTAACAACAACATTTAGCTACTATAAATCACAATAAAACCAAACTAAAAGTGTAGAAAACGTCTTAGAACGGTGTTACAATCTGAAAGAAAGAGGAAATAAACTTATGTGTCGATGTCCGTCCTTCGCCTCTTAGCTCCTGTCTCGATCTTTAACCTCCACGAATGCTTTGCCTCCCAAGGAATGCTCTCTTTTCTCTTCTCACAATGTGTATTTCGAAATTAGGGTGAATTCTCTATTAAATTCGACTCCCTTTGTAAGAAGGCATAAGGTTCTATTTATAATGACTTTCGGTACAACGTTGCAACGCTAGGGACAGCGTTGCAACGATGTACCCTAAACGCGTGATAAATAAGGAATGTGTCGGCATCGTTGCAATGTCGCTACCTTAACAAGCGCGTCTCTATCGATTTGGTGTTGTGACGCTGCAAGGCAGCGTTGCAACGCCCTCTGCACAACCTTCCAGCTTGTACTCTTATCGAGATAGTGTTGCAACGCTATCGGCAGGGTTCTTCAATGCCTCAAAGCAGCATGCTCGATGTTGCAATGCTCTGCATGGCGTTGCAACACCATCACCTCGGGTCTTCAAGCTTGGATTGATCCTTCTACTTCCAATTTATGTTATTTTTAGCTCTAAATAACCTCGTTTCGATCTTGAGTGATCCAAAATGTCTCCAATTGTCCTGTTTAAACTCTTAACCTTAAATTGACTGATTTAAACAAATAAATGTCGTGAAATTATCATAAAACTAGCAATAATTAAGCCTAAGGATAGCAAATTTTGTGTGTTATCAAACACCCCCAAACTTAAACTTTTGCTAGACCCAAGCAAAAACAGATTTAAACATGAGATTGTTCTTATACATACGTCTGACTCTAGCCTCAAAGATTTAAGAGAAAATTTGGCAATCACAAGAAACACTCAAACATAATACTTCAATGACCAATTTAAAACTCTTCCTAAGTGTTCCTACGTGTGTGTGTGTGCTTAGCCTAAGTTCTCTTCATTTTTACTAAGCCCGGATCAACTTTATTAGACTCTTCATTCAACTTCCCCCTACACTGGTCAAAATTACTAATCCTTGAGCCTCCCCACATTTATGAAATAAACAACTTTACTCAGCACTTAATCACTTTTTTCTCATTTTTTCTATTTTCTACTTTTTTTTTGTGCAAGGACACTAGCTTTCACACATCTACTGCAGGGACCCTTACCCAGAGCACTCGCTCAATGAGTGGCCTAACTAATCACAATGAAGGTAGCTCTTTTTGCCGTCACGAATTTTTTCATTAACAAACAAACAACAAAAACAAACTGCTTCACATAGTATACAAATCATGCACTTCATATTGTCATTCACCCTATTCTGCATTTTAACTCTGAAATCAGCTCTTAGACCTATCGAGGTGAAATTAAACTTCTAAGCCTAATAATTTTGCTCTAAGCATTTCAAAAGTACAGGAACACAGGTTATGTGCATAATAGTGCAGGAAAAACTCAAGAAAATTTTTAAATTAACTCAAATTCATATCATGCTCTCATGTTTCAGCAGAATCATAAAAATTTTCAATTAATTCTCATCCTAGGCTATCATGAACATACTTATGCAAAAGATCAATCAACAATTCAGCATATACTCAGGATAGTCTCAACATATCAATAACATCACACCCCCAAACTTAAACTAATCATTGTCCCCAATGTTTGTAAAAGTAAGCACAAAGCAAGTATAAGGGTAAGAGTGAACAATACTGTCCTGAGTTAGGGGGATCTTTATTATTTTATGAGTTTCTTGGATAGCTAAAATAGGTGTGTTGGAGTTCCTAAGAACGGGAGCATGGATTTCAACGAGGGAAGACATCATCACAACCTAACACAACAAACAAACTACTAAGCAAACAACTAAATAAAACAACTAAAAACAGAAATAACAAAAATGTAAATCTTGGGTTGCCTCCCAAAAAGTGTTTTCTTTAACATCTTTAGCTAGACTGTACTCCTTCATGATTGGCGTCAAGGCACGTAAAACTACTCATATTTCTTCGGGCCCTTCTTGCTTTAATCGATATAGCTTTCTAAGTCTAAAACACTATCTTGTTTCTCTTGGGCACCAGAAAGAAAATTATTTTTGGTATTTTTGTTTAATGAAATGAATGAACAAAAATCAAAACAAGACTCGTGAGTATAGGACAAATGGTTCTCTAAATTAAAAGAAATTTCTGGAGATAAAAGTGGAAAGACTTTTCAGCCTCAAACTCTATCACCTGAATTTCCTCCGTGGAAGTGATTGTATTACCATGGTGTACCTCACAATCATGTTTCTGGTGTGTCTGCATCTCCTCCAACCGATCCTCGCTATCATATGAATAGGTCCTCCTTGGTGGCTCCTTCTCAGTGGTAAGAATAAAAAATTGTTCCTGTGAGGCTTTAAGGGAATTTACCAGTTGATTAAGATAATGAGTTCTTTCATGGACTATTTTCCAAAGCTCTACCACTTTAGCCTCTAACCTACCCAACCTTTCTAATTCATCATGAACCAAATTTTTAATTTTCAACTCTAACGTATATTCCATGATTAGGTCCACAAGAGAAGAGTTTTCTATAGGTTGGTCAGGGTACGAAAAAATTTGGTTCCAAGTGCCTAAATGACTACCATCAAAAGAATCTTCATCAATTATAGATTAAGAATGGTAAAAATGAGACAAATGTTATCCACAAAAATCATAATGAACATGCCTATGGACCTGAGAAGAAAAGTACAATGGTGGAGAATCAAAATCATGCAAAGTCATACTTTAAATTTCAGTAATTCAAATCCAGACTTTTACACAATAGCAAAACAACCAAAAGTAGGGGGTAAAGACTAAAAACACACAAAACATAAATAAAACAGAAAAGGAAACAAACAACAAAAACACAAAAAAAAACAAATAAGGAAAGAAAAACACATACAATCTTTAGTCTAAAATCTCAAATTTTCTCCTAATATTAATTAATGTAAATAATCGTCATTCCTCGACAACGGCGCCAAAAACTTGTTGCGTAAAATTATGATAATGCAATACTGCAAGTGATGGGTCAAGTTTTAGTATAATGATTTAAGAGTCCAAGTATCGTCCTCAGGAATGGGTTTCTAGATTAATTAATTACCAAGATACTAATTATCAATTTTAGCTAAAGAAACATAACATGGATAGGTGGTGAAAGTAAAAACAAACAATAAACTAACAAGTGGAGACACGAATTGATAGATTTGGAGGAAATTGGCTCCACAAGTTAATAACTAAATTGACACATGCAACGAACTAATGTGATGAATTTATAATCAAGAAGTAAAATACTCAAGAAAATCTCTCGATTCTTAGTGAGCCTCGCACATGCAATAAATTCTATAGTCTCCATATGAACCTACAACATGCACGACATTAAGCAAATTCTTTACGTGTTTCCCTTAGACTTCTAAGTCATTCTCGTGCCAGACTTCTAATGGTTTTGACAACTTTGCTCTAATCTAAGTTTTATCTCTCCAGTCCACTTAAACCAACAAAATCAAGGAATTAAAGAACAAATTGCCAAAAATAAAGAACAAAACATACTTCAATACATAGCACATAAGTCTTAACATGCAAATCAAATCCTAACTACAACATTTAGATACTCTAAATAACAATAAAACAAAACTAAAACTGTAGAAAACGTCTTTGAACTGTGTTACAATCTGAATGAAATAGGGAATAAACTTATGTGTCGATGCTTGTACTTCGTTTCCGAGCTCTCGTCTCGATCTCGAACCTCCACAAATGCTTTGGCTACCAAGGAATGCTCTCTTTTCTCTTCTCACAAAGTGTATTTCGAAATTAAGGTGAATTCTCTATCAAATTAGGCTCCCTTTGTAAGAAGGCATAAGGTTCTATTTATAATGACTTTCGGTACAGCGTTGCAACGCTAGGGACAGCGTTGCAACGCTGTACCCTAAATGCGTGATAAATAAGGAATGTGTCGGCAGCGTTGCAATGCCGCTACCTTAACATGCACGTCTCTATCGATTTGGCGTTGTGATGCTGCAAGGCAACATTGCAACGCCCTCTGCACGGCCTTTCAGCTTCTACTCTAATAGAGATAGTGTTGCGACGCTGCAAGACAGTGTTGCAACGCTATCAGCAGGGTTGTTCAATGCCTCAAAGGAGAACGCTCGACGTTGCAACGCTCGGCATGGCGTTGCAACGCCATCACCTCGGGTCTTCAAGTTTGGATGGATCCTTCTACTTCTAATTGATGTTAATTTTAGCTCAAAATAGCCTCATTTCGATCCCTAGTGACCCAAAATGTCTCCAATTATCCTGTTTAGCTATTAACCTTAAATTGAGTGATTTAAACACATAAACGCCGTGAAACTATCATAAAAGATGAAAAACTCCGAGAACGGTTTATTTCCTTTCAGACACGGGGTTCACTTGTCTAAGGAACAATGTCCTAAGAGTCCCTAATGCATCAACTGTAGGTAGCCTCATGTACATCATGTTGTGTACTCGGCCTAACATCTGTTACGCAGTTGGGATTGTAAGTAGGTATGAATATAACCCATGATTAGATCACTAGACTGTGGTAAAATCAATCCTCAAGTATCTTAGGAGAACGAGGAAGTATCTGCATGTGTATGGGGCTAAGGATCTGATCCTTACAGGATACACGGACTCTGACTTCCAAACCGATAAGGATTTTAGGAAATCCACTTTGGGGTAAGTGTTTACACTTAATGGAGGAGCAACAGTCTGGCGAAGCATCAAGCAAGGATGCATTGTTGACTCTACTATGGAGCCTGAACATGTAGCAGCTTGTCAAGCGGCTAAAGAGGCAGTATGACTTAGGAAGTTCACGACTGATTTGGAAGTCATTCCAAATATGAACCTCCCGATCACTCTTTATTGTGATAACAACGGTGTCGTGGCCAATTCGAGTGAACCTCGTAGTCACAAAAGGGGGAAACACATCGAACGGAAGTATCACTTAATACGAGAAATTGTGCACAGAGGAGACATTATCCTGACGAAGATAGAATCGGAGCACAATGTTGCTGATCCGTTTACAAACACTCTCACGGCTAAGGTGTTCGAGGGTCACCTAGAAACTCCAGGTTTACACATTAGAACTTTACTATGGCAAGTGGGAGTATTGTATCAAAGGGTATTCAATGCCCTAGTTTATTGTATTTGCATTATTGTAATGTTTTTGTTGGGGTGTTTGCCCTAATCTCGTTCAGTTTGTAAAATACTATTTGGAATCAATAGAGAGTTATTTATTTCATCATTTTGTGTCTCGCATTTATTACAAACTTTGTCCAATAAACTAAGCTCCAGGGTCATTGAATATATGAGAGAACTAGAACTTGAACGATGTGTAGTGGACACATAGGGAGGATAACGTTCGAGTAAATAACCCGAACAGTCTACAGTATTTTGATAGGGTTGGAGACCTAATCCTTGATACGTTGTGGATGCAACCCACTTTGTATTTAGATACAAACGAGGTGATCTCACTGGCTCATGTGGTTGACATGCGAGTGGTGGCATCCTGTCAATGAGATTGTACAAGACTTGATTGTGAATTATTAGACCTACTAATGTAACCCCATGGACAGTAAGGACTAATAACTTCGTAGATGACCATTAGTGACTCGACCTTAATCCTGAGCGTGTTACGGACTCCTGTCTGCGAGGGTCTGTCCTTTGACTAGTACGGGTGAAGGTGGTCAAAGTTACTCGCCCTATATTCCTATCGTCTCAGGGAAAGGACCAAGTAAGGAGCAGGGAACATAACTACGCGAGATGGAATTCACTCGTTCTCGCTTTTAGGGAAACTAGAGGGGTTGTTCCCTTAAGTGTTGTCTCCAGGGCTTGGACAGTGGGCGCTCACCCTCTCACTAGCACGAGAGGGTTGTTGTGTATGGTTGGACCATTACAACGTTGTTGTTCATTAGAGGAGTAGTAGGGACTTAAGGAACAAGAAGTAGACACAGGGGTAAAACGATATTTTTGATGGAGATCTGATCTCCTTGAGCAGTGGAAACGTGATTGGGATCGTTAATGTGCTTGATTGTTTTGCCAAAAACAAAAACCAGTACATTGACCAAAAACATACAGAAAAAGCATATAATCAACTCTAATCTAATTAGGCATGGATCAAATGTATACAAACATACATGGAGTTTAACTATTAAACTAAAGAATGGAAAGGAAATTATTACCTTTGTAGACTCATAGCAACTCCTTGCTCCAAGCAATTTACAGTAACTCAGCAAGCTTTAGCTTCTCTGTTTTACAGAACACCACCAAAAGAATAAACCTTCTATCCTCTGAGTGCTTAGATCTTTCCTTTGTGGGAAGGATTCCAACAGTTGGAAGAACTTTTGGGAATTCTAGAATTGAGAGAGAGTGAGAGAGCAATTCGCCAATTGCTTCAACAGTATCGTTGATCGATCACCAGCCATACACACCCCTTTTCCCTGTTAAGTTATCGATAGGGAGAAGGAATAGGGATAGTGGGAACGTGTCTGGATGACACGTTCCCTTATTTTATTATTAAAAATAATAATAATCATAAATAATAATAATTAAATCAAATTTAATTATTAATTTAAATAATACAAATTAAATATCATATATTTAATTATGATTAAATCTCATTTAATCATATCACCCCTTTAACCTATAGTTTTAATGTACATCCAGTGCACATTAAATTTTAACCTATAGATTTCAAATGTGAATCACATTCACATTTAATATAATATTTGAACTCTTTCAAATATTCAATTCTCTCATAAAATTTAATATGAATCATATTCACATTAAATTTATAATATATAGTTCCAAAACTATATATTATATCGTATCAATATACATTAAATATATTCCCTAATGAACTTGAACATTTCAAATTCAAATGATCTAAGAAGCCTTTACGAGCTAGAAGGTGGACCTCTTTGGACCTCTGGATCGTAAGCTCTAACGATACGAGATTGCTCAGTTAATCTCATTAACCTCCCAATCAACATTCGTTAATCTGCGGAACACTCCACTAAAATCCCACAGCTGCACTCTTCTCACTGCAGATATATTTCTGTGTCCATGGATATTGACCAATAACAGCAAGTCAATCCTTCACGAACAGTTGTAACACAAGCTGGGTCAAATTACCATTTTACCCCTGAGTTACATCTTGTGCCTTAAGTACCAGTGCTCCTCTAATGAACAATTTGTTTGTGGTCCTACCAACAAACAGAGTCCCTCTCGGGCCAATGAGAGCGTCGGGCCCTTTGTTCAAGTCCCGGAGACACTACTTAAGGGAACATTCCTCTACTTACCATAGTAGGCGGGAAGGAGTGAATTCCGTCATGCTAAGTTAAGTTCTCAGCCGCTCACTCAGTCTTGTCCCCAAGAAGGTAGGCATATTGAGTCGGCGAATCTGGCCACTCTCACCCATACTAATCAAAGGACAATCTCTCGCAAACAGGAGTTCGTAACCTGCTCAGGATTGAGATAAGGTTGCCTAGGTCATCCTAGTGAAATTGAAACCTGACTAGTCAACTGAGTTCACATTTAGAGGTTACTATTTCGTGGTCCTGGCCTTTATGTAATCTCATTACATAGGATATCCCCACTCACATGTCATCTACACGAACACGTTAGGATCACAATGTTTGTATCAAATACAATGTGGACCACATCCATAGTTTTACCAGGGTAAGGTACTTAAACCTTATCCCCTAACTATAGACCCTTTAGGCTGTATCTCGAACCGAGATCCTTTTTATGTACATTACATTCAGTTAAAGATTAATTTAACAGCCTTGGATGTTTAGTTTATTGGATTTAGGGTTTAAATGAAGGCAAACTCGTAGATCGCAAACAATAACACTTTTTTGAAATAATAATACTTTATTACAATATTTAGAACATAATTACAAACTACGAGTTTTAGGGCACAAATCCCAACAAATTTGACCAAGCAGTGTCTACGAACAACCTGTGAAGGGTCGACTCATGGGCATTGGTTATATCAATGGACACGTAATATCTTGCATAGACGGGAGTGCAGCTACGGGCTTTAGTGGAGTGTTTCTGTAGCTAATGAATGGTGATTAACTGGGTAAAAGAGTTTGATAGGTTAATCTCGAATCATTGGAGCTCGTCACTGTAGGTCCATAAGGTCCCTCAGTTGGCTCAAATTAGATTAAAAGAAGGTTTACTATTTTGGTGTGAATTGAAGTATTCAAGTTCACTAAATGACATTTATGTCATTTATATGAGATATGAATGATATAATATATAGTTTAATGTGAATGAGATTCATAATAAACTATAGGCTAGCCTAATTGTGAATTAGGGCTAATTTGGAGAAATTAGGTTGAGAGATATTAAATTGGATGTGATTCAATTTAATAAATCCACAACATTGCAAATGTGATTTGTAAAATGAGATATGAGATATCTTATAATATATGGTTATGCAAATATGATTTGCATAACATATGATTGTGGTCAAATGGTAAATAGGTGGACATTTCAACTCCACCTATCACCATTATATAAACCCCTTTTGCAAGAAGGGTTGTAAGATTGAATGCTCATTTTTGGATTTGTCACCAAAAGAAGCATAGCTCTCTCTCAAGTTCTCTATCAAAAATCCTCTCCTCCCAAAACCAAAAAGAATGATCCCACAATCCTCCTTCTTCCAAAAGAAGAACAACCGAGAAACCAAGTGGTGGTGTTCAGTCAGTGTTCGTGAGAAGAGTTCGAGATCGTTGAGATCGAGGAACGCACGAAGAGTTCGTGGATCTAGAAAGAAATCTTGAAAAAGGTCTTCAACAAGTAAGTACTATTCATAATCTTATTGATTTCTTTCTTAAATTGAATGTTTAGCCTATAGTTATGTGATAATTAGTTTCAACTTAATTAATTAGCACAACATCACCACGGCGATTCGATCGTCTTCCGCTGCACGGGGATTTTTATTCTCTTCAGTTTTATTATACTCTACTAGCTTTAGAACAAGTGGGAGTTTGTTGGGATTTAGCCCTAAACTCGTGTATTTGTAATTATTTGAAGAAATGAATAATGTTGTTATTGTTTTCCTTCAATCTTGTATTCTCTAAATTACAAACTTAAATACACTAAACTAAGCTCTAGGGTCACATTTAGAATGTCACCCAAATGGTCTATAGTCGATCCATTAGGTCGAGAACCTCATCCTGTTAACACTATGGATGCGATCCACTTTGTATTTAATACAAACGAGGCGATTCAGCTCGTTCATGTAGTTGACATGCGAGTGGGGGCATCATGTGCAATGAGTCTGTACAAGAGCGGACCAAGAATTGTTAGACCACTGTAGTAACGTCGTTGATAAATTAGGGTTAATCATTCAATGATGATCATTAGTGACTCAACTCTAATCCTGAGCGAGTTGCGAACTCCTGTCTATGAGGTTTTATCCTTGGACGAGTATGGGTGAGAGTGGCTAGAGTCGCCGACTCAATAAGCCTACCTTCTCATGGATCAAACCTTGTAGGGAGCTGGGGACTCAACTTCGCAAGAAGGAATTCACTCGTTCCCGAACTAGGGTAACTAGATAGGTTGTTTCCTTAAGAACTGAATCTAGGTCTTCAACAATGGGGCCTCGCCCTTTTGCTGGCCCGAGAGCGACATCTTTTTGTTCATTAGAGGATCAATGGTGCTTAAGGGGCAAGAAGTAGTCACACGGGTAAAACGCTAATTTGACCCAACTGTGACTGTGAATGACCTGTGAAGGGTTCACTCACAGGCATTAGTTAAATAAACAGACACAACTTGTCCTACAGTGAGGAGAGTGCAACTACGAGTCTATAGTGGAGTGACTCGTAGTTAATGAATGTTGATTAACGGAATCAAAGAGTTTGATTAATTAATATCGTATCGTTGGAGCTCGTGCTCGATTTTCTTAACATGGAATTCAATGAGAGTATAAAGTTTTGGAATGAATTTGAAGTGTTCAAATTAAAAATAGGGAATTATGTCGACTATATATGATATAATTGATGTAATATATAGTTCAATGTGAATATCATTAATAATGAACAAAATTATGCCTAATTATGGAATTGAGGCATAAATTAAGGAAGTAATTTGAGAGACATGAAATTGAATTTGATTAAATTCAATTTTTCAACATTATGTAAATATGATTTACATAATAAGGTATTTGATACCTCATATTATGCAGTTATGCAAATTAGTTTTGCATAAATGCATAATTAGTGGAAATAGTGGTATAATGGTTGGAGAATTTGTCTCCATCTTAGGGAATTGGAATTTTCCGCAGCGGAAGACGTCATGAAACGTCGTTGCTTCCTTGTGAAATTCATATCTTGAAATTTAATATAATACTTACGTTCTAGGCTAAACATGCACAATAATAAGAGAAAACAGTAGGTACAGTTACTTACTTGTTGAAAAACTCTTCTTCGACATTTTTCTCCTCTGATCACGAACTCCTTTGTTGCAACGATCTCTACGATCATGATCATCAAATCGAACAGTTTGGACACTTCCAAAAGTGTTACTCGGTTGTTCTCGGTAGGTTGAGGGGGAGTATGTGGGACTCCCTTTGGTTTTGGGTGAGGAAAAAGTAGAGAGAAACTTGAGAGAGTTTGAGAGAAGGTAAGAACTCTTGGAACTCGAATTTCCAAAAAAAAAAAAATCTTGTTTTACCAAAAGGCTTCTCACCAAACCTTTAAATAATGGTGAATGGTGGAGTTAAAATCTCATACATTATATATATGGAAATCATATTTGCATATTACATACAATAAGGTATCTCATACCTTATTATACAAATCTCATTTGTATAATTGTTGAATTTTAAATTAAATCACATTCAATTTAAATTTTCTCAATTCAATTTCTCCAATTAGCACTAATTAATCCATTAGGCTAACCTATAGTTTATTATGAATCTCATTGACATAAAACTATATATTATGTCAATCATATCTCATATAAATGCATAAATGCCCAATTAATGAACTTGAACACTTCAATTCCACACAAAACTGTAAACCCTCAATTTATCCAGTTTGAGCCAACCGAGGGTCCTAATGGACCTATAGATGACGAGCTCTATGGATTCAAGATTAACCTGTCAAATTCTTTGACCCGGTTATTCAACAACTCATTAGCTACGGTAACACTCCAGTAAAACCCGTAGATGCACTCCCATCACTGTAGGACAAGTTGTGTCCATCGATATAACAATTGCCCATGAGTCAACCCTTAAAAAGTTGTTCGTAGTCACAGTGGGGTCAAATTACCGTTTTACCCCTGTGTCCACCTCTTGCTCCTTAAGTCCCACTGCGCCTTTAATGAACAACTACATTGTATGATCCGACCATAAAAAACATCCCTCTTGGGCCAATGAGAGGGTGGGTGCCCGTTGTCCAAGCCCTAGAGACAACACACTCAAGATTAAGGACGAGTCACTAATGGTCATCTACGAATTTATTAGTCCTATACTGTTAATGTTGTTCATCAGCGTTGCAACGCCTGGAGTGCGGTAGGAGGTCTGATGCAGGGGCAACGTTGCAACGCCGCTCAACATGAAGACGTCAGACGAGCGTTGAGACAACAACGTTGTAACACCGCTGCGATAGTGGCTGAAGGCGCGCGCGAAGCTCGCGAGAAATGGACATCATGGGCGCGCAAAATTTGTTTTTTTTTTTATTTTGAATTTAGAAATTTATTTATTTAATTAATTATTATTAATATAATTGAATTTTATAATTAATGTTTTGGATTACAAATCATGGTCCAATTTTGCTATTTTAATTATGCAATTGTTGCTTATAATATATGTGCATAATATATGCCATTTGTTTTAAAATCCCACCTTACGTTAAGCATATTCATGCATCAGTTTATGATATAAGTTGTTATATTATATAGTATGCATGCTTAATTAATATAAGAGTTATGTTAATTATTTTTTAAAGCATAACCATGCATTTATTTTATGTGATGATTTATGTTATATGTTTTAATTTATTCATGTGATGAATGATCAAGCACTATAACATAGAAATACATGTAACCTAAATATTAATTTACTAGTTTTATAATTGTTTTAGAAACTGTTATTAATTAGACTTAGGTTATCTAGTTCTAATAAGATTGGAATTATGAAATCTAATATAACTTATGAATGGTGACAGATAAGTAACTCTGTCTATGGAAGGGTCTGGCTAGGCTGGAGTATTTAAGTTGACGGAAACGAAACACCCCTACCTGGGAACCTACCTAGGAGTGAATTTTGTCTTGAGATTCATTGGTTATGTCTATCGTGAGCAACGTTTATTAAATTGTTAATGAACTTTAGACCTATGTTTTAATAAATGGTTTATAGACTTAGGAAATTCCAATATAAATGTTATATTGGTAGACATAGGTAAATTATAACCGGATTTATCTAGGTCATCCCCTTTAATTCTAAAGTACTTAGTGGGAGGAAATGAGTGTATATAATACATTAATTTCCACCTACGCATCTCCGTTAAGTTCACACCGTGAGATCCATACTTGGCCTCGTGGCACAAATGGGAGCGTCTCCCTTCGGATGGTATTTGTATGGGTCAAAAGCAAGGTGAATGGAGAGAGTGCTTATAATGAGTGGGAGTGGGACTTGTGCAAACGAGTCCCACGATCTTTTTTAAAGGTTTGCGCCGTGAGATTTTAATGATTCGTCTACTAGTTTAGCCTGGACCAGACAATCCCTTCGGAGGGCCTGATTATAGGAGTCGTAACATAGTGAACTCCCGAACGGGATAAGGTTACCTTAGCTTATTTTACAACTTAGTCCTCCCTTCGGCGAATTTTGTTGGATCGGGACTCTGAGATCTAAAATTAGAGGGTGACACTAACGGGATTCATTAAAAGTTAATGGTTCCAGACAAAAAATGGTAGCTAGAACTTATAGGGAATAAGAGTTATTCGGGTAATAAGGTTTGGTCGAGATTGTCTCGTCCCAGAGGAGGAGTGATTCGACTACCCATCGGTTGCAGTCATTCTAAACATGTGGGGTATCATTGCAAATTAATTAACCTAGGGATCATAGATTAATTTTGCTAAAACATCATTGGATTATACATAGGTTTAATGCAAAAAAATAATACAAAGTTTTTTCTTATATTTCAGCAATAACCTAATTGATTAATTAGTGTTAATAGGAGAAATTGAATTGAGGGAAATTAAATTGAATGTGATTCAATTTAAAAATTCCACAATTATACAAATGAGATTTGTATAATAAGGTATAAGATACCTTATAGTATGTGATATGCAAATATGATGTGCATATCATATGGTTATGGTAAAATGGTGAATTGGTGGAGATTTTAACTCCACCACACACCATTATATATAGATGCATTCAAAGGCATCATGGTACAAGACTTGTCATTTTTTGGATTTGGCATCCAATAGAAAAGTGCTCTCTCTCACAAAGCTCTCAAATTCTCTCTAGATTTTCTCCTCACCAAAAACCAATGGGAGTCCCACATACTCTCCCTTACCCTACAGAGAACAACCGAGAAGACACTTTGGAAGTGTCACTGTTGCTCGGTTCGAGGATCGTGATCGTAGAGATCGTTGGAACGAAGGAGTTCATGATCATAGGAGAAAACGTCGAAGAAGAGTTCTTCAACAAGTAAGTATCTTTACCTACTGTTTTTCTCTTGTTATTATGCAAGTTTAGCCTAAAATGGAAGTGTTGTTTAATTTTAAGATACGAATTACACAACCAATCAAGGATGTTTCACAACGTCCTCCGCATCGAGAAATTCCAATTCCCTTCACTCACCCAATATGCCTATCTTTTTTAGGGCAAAACCATGTGGAGAGCTGGGAAGTTAACTACACTAGAAGGATTTCACTCTTTCCCTTGCTAGGGAAACTATAGGGGTTGTTCCGTTAAGTGTTGAACAACGGGGTCCCACCCTCTCACTAGCCCGAAAGGGATATTGTTTATGGTTGGATCATGCAACAAAGTTGTTCATTAAAGGATCAGTGGGACCTAAGGAGCAAGAGGTAGACACAGGGGAAAAATAGTAATTTTGTTGGGATATTTGCCCTAAACTTGTGTAATTTTAGTCAAATGAATAAAGAGTTATTTAATTTCATAAAATAATCTTCTCGCCTTATAAATCTAATAAACTAAGCTTCAAGGTTATAATGAATCTTGAACATCAGTGTCGTAGACACTATTTGGATTGTGTTCAAGAGTATAACCTAAATGGTCTATGGTATAAGAATAAGGTTGGAAACCTTATTCTGGTAACACCATGGATGGGACCGATTTTGTAATTAGTATAAATGTTGTAATCCACCTCATTCATGTGGATGACATGCGAGTGGGGGCATTCTGTATGAAGAGTTCATACAAGACCAGACTACAAATTATTAGTCTAACAAGTATAACGTCGTTAATAAGATACGACTGATAATATACAGATGGTCATGAAGGAAATCGAAGTGCCGCAGCGAAAGCGATTGTGAATCGCGCGGTCTTGATTTAGTTACAACGATTTAATTCAAGAATATATATAACTAGATTAAGCATATGAACATAATGGACAACAAGAAAGTTACCTTTGAAGAACCTTTCTTCAAGTGCTCCTCCTCTATCACGATCAAGATCTCAGCAACACGAACTCGTACGAACACCGACATTACCACCGGATCTTCTCCGTTGTTCTCTAGGTGTGGGAGGAAGGTGGATTCCCTTTAGGAGAGGTGAGGTGTTTTGTGAGAGAGATGTTCGTGTCTTGGAACCTTTCCAACAACACAACAAAAGTAGGAATCACTTAACTTAGTTGCATCTCAAGCAACCATATATATATGGGAATAGGATGGAAATGACAATCCTACCCCTCCTTTATTCTCTCTTTAATATATAGTTTATATATGAATCTAATTCACATTAAAACTTTATATTATATCAATTATATCATATATAATTGATGTAACACCTCATGTATGAAATTGAACACTTCAATTTCATTCCTAACTTTATACCCTCAATATTACCATATTGAGCCAACGGAGGGACCTAATGGACCTACAGTTCATGAGCTCCAATGATGTGAGATTAACTGATCAATCTTTTTGATCTAGTTAATCAATATTCTTTAACTACAAGTCACTCCACTATAGACTTGTAGCTGCACTCTCCTCACTGTAGATAATATTGTGTCCATTGATATAGTCATTACCCATGAGTCGACCCTTCATCAAGTTGTTCGTAATCACTACCGGATCAAACTACCGCTTTACCCCTGTGATTACCTCTTTGCTCCTTAAGCACCACTGATCCTCTAATGAACAACAAGTCTAAGGTCCTACCTTAGACTCATACCCTCATAGAGGGCGGGGCACCGTTGTTCAAAACCTGGAGTTAGTTCTTAAGGGAACAACCTATCTAATTCCTTAGTGTAGGAATGAGTGAATTCCATCTTGCACAGTTAAGTTCCCAACTACCTACGACGTTCTGCCCCTGAGAAGGTAGGTTTATTGAGTCGGCTACAGGCCACTCTCACCCATACTAGTCTAAGGACAAACCCCTATAAGTAGGAGTTCTTAACTTGCTAAGGATTCAGGTCGAGTCACTAATGACCATCTATAAATTACTAGTCTTATCCTCATTATCTGTGTTACACTTTGGTTAGACTAATAATTTGTGATCCAGTCTTGTATGAACTCTTCATACAGGATGCCCCCACTTGCATGTCAACTACATGAATGAGTTGGATTACCTCATTTGTACTAATTACAAAGTGAGTCGCATCCATGGTGTTACCAGAATGAGGTTTCCGACCTTATTCTTATACCATAGACTATTTAGGTTATATTCTTGAACTCAACCCAAATAGCGTCCACTACACTGATGTTCAAGATAAATGTCATAACCTTGGAGCTTAGTTTATTGGATTTATAAAGCAAGACGGTAATTCTATCAAAATAAATAAAACTTTATTTAATTGATCAAAATTATACCAGTTTAGGGCATAAATCCCAACAATCTCCCACTTGACCTAAAGCTTGTGGAGTACTAAAACATTACAGTAATGTAAATACAATAAACTAGGACATTTAAACCCCTTTGTACAAAATACTCCCACTTGCCCTAGTTGAAAAAGACTTGTAAACCTAGACCTTCTAGGTGACTCTCAAATACTTTAGCCGTGAGAGCCTTTGTAGAAGGATCAGCAATGTTGTGCTCTGAGGCTATCTTCGTGACAATCACGTCTCCTCTATGCACGATCTCCCGGATGAGATGATACTTTCGCTCTATGTGTTTTCCCCTCTTGTGACTTCGGGGTTCACTCGAATTTGCCACTACACCACTGTTATAGTAATACAGTGTGATGGGCAAAGTCATATTTGGAACAACTTCCAAATTTAACATGAATTTCCTTAACCAAACGGCCTCCTTAGCTACTTCACAAGTTGCTACATATTCGGCCTCCATGGTGGAATCAGCGATGCATCCTTGCTTGACGCTTCGCCATACTACAGCTCCCCCGTTAAGAGTGAATACTGACCCTGATGTAGATTTTCGAGAATCTTTATCAGTCTGAAAGTCAGAATTCGTGTATCCTGTAAGGATGAAATCCTTAGCCCCATACACAAGCATGTACTTCCTTGTTCTCTGAAGATACTAACTGTTGTCCAGTGTTCAAGTCCTGGATTGGATTGATACCTACTGACCGTCCCAACTGCAAAACAGATTTCGGGCCTAGTACACAACATGGCATACATCAGGCTCCCAACAGCCGATGCATAAGGAATCCGTCTCATATCCTCAACTCCTTGAGGTGTCTTAGGACACTGTTCCTTAGACAAATGGATTCCATGTCTAAAAGGCAACAAGCCCTTTTTGGAATCTTGCATCTTAAACCTTGACAACACTTTGTCTATGTAAGATGCTTGAGACAAGGCTAGTGTTTTATTCTTATGATTCCGGACAATCTGGATCCCAAGAACAAATTGTGCATCGCCTAAATCTTTCTTTTTGAACTGCGTAGCTAGCCATTCCTTGATGTCAGTAAGATAACCTACATCATTCCCAATGAGTAGGATATCATCCACATAGAGAATTAAGAATGCGACAGAACTATTAAAGATTTTCTTGTAAACACAAGGTTCATCATCATTCTGGTCAAAACCATAAGATCTGATTGCCTCATCAAATCTTATATTCCAAGACCTAAAGGCTTGTTTCAGTCCATAAATTGACCTTTCAAGCCTGCAAACCTTTTGCTCTTATCCTGGTTCAATGAACCATTTGGGTTGGTCCATGTAGATGTTTTTCTCAAGATTGTCATTCAAAAAGGCTGTCTTGACATCCATTTTCCATACCTCATAGTCATAATATGCAGCAATGGCAAGAAGGATACAGATAGACTTTACCATAGCAACAGGTGAAAAGGTTTCCTCATAGTCAACCCCTTCAACCTAGGTATAATCCTTTGCTACTAGTCTAGCTTTAAAGGTTTGCACCTTCCCATCTACACCACGTTTTCTCTTGTATATCCACTTACAACCTATAGGTTTACCCCATTAGGCTTATTTACAAGATCCCAAACAGAATTGAAGTACATAGACTCCATTTTTTTGTCCATGGCTATGACCCATTTGTCTTTGTCTTTGTCAACCATTGCTTGATTATAAGTCAATGGATCCTCGAAGTTATCATCTGGCATAACAACTTGGGTTTCAAATAAACCCATGTAACAGTCAAGTCAGATTACAACCCTCCCACTACGTCGAGGCATACTCAACTCTTGAGATGGACTCTCTTGACTAGACAAACTAGTATCAAAAACTCTTGTTGACGTACTAGTGTTCTTATTAGCAACCTTTGCTACTGTTCCGTCTAACTCACTCAACACTACTTTACTTTTTGGTTTGTGGTCCCTTATGTGGTCCTCCTCCAAGAAAATGGCATTTGTCGACACAAAAACCTTATCTTCCTTAGGATCATAGAATAAACCACCTCTTGTTTCTTTTGGGTATCCTACGAATAGGCATAACTTTGAACGTGAATCCAACTTCTTTGGATTTGTCACAAGCACATGTGTTGGACAACCCTATATTCTGAAGTGACATAAACTACCTTTACGTCCTTTCCAGAATTCAAAAGATGTTTCAGAAACACTTTTGGAGGGCACATTATTCAAAATTTATACTGCAGTCTCCACTGCGTAACCCCAAAAGGAACTAGAGAGATGAGCAGACCCCATCATTGATCGAACCATGTCCAACAAGGTTCTATTTCTCCTTTCCAATACACTGTTTTGCTGTGGTGTGTTGGGAGCTGAGAGTTGGGATTTAATTCCATGTTCTATCATATAGTTCTGGAATTTTAAATCCATGTACTCTCCACCTCGATCCGATCAAAGTGTTTTAATAGTTTTACCTAATTGATTTTCAACCTTAGTCTTGAATTCCTTGAACTTTTCAAGTGCATCAGACTTGTGGTGCATTAGGTAAACATGCAAAAATCTAGAATAATCATCTATAAAATAGATGAAATATTCATATCCTCCCCTGGCTTAAACATTCATCAGACCACAAAGGTCTGAATGTATAAGCTCTAGAGGGTCTTTGGCTCCATAACCTTTTCCACTAAAAGGTCTTTTAGTCATTTTGCCTTATAGGCATGATTCACATACTGGCAAAGAATTTTCTTCTAACTCGTTTAGAAGTCTGCTCTTTACCAATCTCTCAATCCTATTGATATTAATCTTACCCAATCTTAAAATGCCAAAGATGAGCATTTTCTTTAGGAGAAATTTTACGTTTCTTAGTTTGTGCGTTTGCAGTTTTAAATAATTCAGTGTTCAAAACCATTTTGACTTAATTAGGCCTTAAAACATACAATCCATTTTCTAATGAAACTGAACATATTTCTAAACCTTTATTCAAAATAAACACTTTATTCATAGAAAAGGAAACATAAATACATTCTTCTATAAAGCAAGAAATGGAAATAAGGTTTCTAGTAAACCCTGGTATCACTAATATATTGTCCAACAATTCATATTTCTTGCCAAAATAAAGTTTCATTGTGCCTACTGCTACAGCTGAGACGACTTCTCCATTACCAACCCGGAGCGTTGTCTCTCCTTGTTGTAGATGCTGCCTGAAATCAATTCCCTGAAAAAAAGAGCAAACATGATTAGTGGCGCCTGAATCAAGTATCCAAGTTGTTTTATCATTATCCACTAAACAAGCTTATAGGCAAAGTAAATCATATTTACCTTTCTTCTTCTTTTCTGCAATGTACTTCGGACAGTTTCGTTTCCAATTCCCGTCTTCGTTGTAGTGGAAACACTTTCCTTTGTCAGCAACGTCTTTGACTTTCTTGCCCTTCTGGGCGGCTGATTTGTGCTAACTTAGGAGTGTCCTCAGGTGCTAGGCTCGAATGCTTCACGAAATGTTCATGATGCATATGATCGATGGATCAAGGCCAATCATAAGGCCAAGGTCTACATGCTGGCAAGTATGTCTGACATATTAGCCAAGAAGCATGAAGGCATGATGACCGCTAAGGAAATCATGGATTTGGTGCAGGGTATGTTTGGACAACAGTCCACACAGGCCAGACATAATGCTCTCAAGTACATATTCAACTCAAGGATGCCAGAGGGTTCATCTGTTCGGGATCATGTCCTAGATTTGATGGTGCACTTTAACATCGTGGAGTCGAATGGTGTTTCCATCGATGAATCGAGCCAGGTCAGCTTCATTCTGGAAACCCATCAAGATAGTTTCCTACAGTTTAGAAGTAATGTTGTTATGAACAAGCTTACTTTTAATCTTACCTCCCTTCTGAATGCACTCCAGACCTTTCAATCTCTAAGGAAAATTCAGGGATCGAAAGGTGAGGCAAATATTGCGAGTAAGAGTTATCACAGAGGTTCGACCTCTAGATAAAAAATAGTGGCTTCATCTTCTTCTAATCTGAAAGGGAAGAAGAAGAATATGAAGAAGCTTGGTAAAGGGAAACGAGCTGACAAATCTGCCGCCCAGAAGGGCAACAAAGTCAAAGAAGTTGCAGACAAAGGAAAGTGTTTCCGCAGCAACGAAGACGGGCATTAGAAACGGAATTGTCCGAAGTACATTGCAGAAAAGAAGAAGGAAGGTAAATATGATTTACTTTGCTTAGAAGCTTGTTTAGTGGATAATGATAAAATTGCTTGGATACTTGATTCAAGCGCCACTAATCATGTTTGCTCTTCTATTCAGGGAATTGATTTCCGACAGCAGCTACAGAAAGGAGAGATAACGCTCCGGGTTGGAAATGGAGAAGTCGTCTCAGCTGTAGCAATAGTCACGATGAAGCGTTATTTTGGCAAGAAATATATGTTGTTAGACAATATATTAGTGATACTAGGGTTTACTAGAAACCTTATTTTAATTTCTTTCCTTATAGAACAATGTATTTTTGTTTCTTTCTCTATGAATAAAATGTTTATTTTCAAGAAAGGTATGGAAATATGTTCAGTTTCATTAGAAAATGGGTTGTATGTTTTAAGCCCTAATTCAGTCAAAATGGTTTTGAACACTGAATTATTTAAAACTGCAAACGCACAAACTAAGAAACGTAAAATTTCTCCTAATGAAAATGCTCATCTTTGGCATCTTAAGTTTGGGTCACATTAATCTGAATATGATTGAGAGATTGGTAAAGAATAGACTTCTAAATGAGTTAGAAGAAAATACTTTAACTGTATGTGAATCCTGCCTAGAAGGCAAAATGAGTAAAAGACCTTGTAGTGAAAAAGGTTATAGAGCCAAAGAACCTCTTGAGCTTATACATTCAAACCTTTGTGGTCTGATGAATGTTAAAGCTAGAGGAGGTTATGAATATTTCATATCTTTTATAGATGATTATTCTAGATTTGGGCATATTTACCTAATACATCACAAGTCTGAAGCACTTGAAAAGTTAAGCAATTTTAAGACTAAAGTTGAAAACCAATTAGGTAAAACGATTAAAACACTTCGATTAGATCGAGGTGGAGAGTACATGAATTTAAAATTCCAGAACTATATGATGGAACATGGAATTTCATCCAAACTCTCAACTCCCTATACACCACAACAAAACGGTGTATCGAAAAGGAGAAATATAACCTTGTTGGACATGGTTCGATCAATGATGAGTTATGCTCATCTCCCTAGTTCCTTTTGGGGTTACAGAGTAGAGACTACGGTATACATTTTGAACAATGTGCCATCAAAAAGTATTTCTAAAACACCTTTTGAACTCTGGAAAAGACGTAAAGGTAGTTTATGTCATTTAAGAATATGGTGTTGTCCAACACATGTGCTTATGACAAATCCAAAGAAGTTGGATTCAGGTTCAAAATTGTGTCTATTCGTAGGATACCGAAAAGAAACAAGAGGTGGTTTATTCTATGATCCTAAGGAAGATACGGTTTTTGTGTCGACAAATGCCACTTTCTTAGAGGAGGACCACATAAGGGACAACAAACCAAGAAGTAAAATTTTGTTGAGTGAGTTAGACGGAACAATAGCAAAGGTTGTTAATAAAACTAGTACGTCAACAAAAGTCGTTGATACTAGCTTGTCTAGTCAAGAGAGTCCATCTCAAGAGTTGAGTATGCCTCGACGTAGTGGGAGGGTTATAACACATTGACCATTACATGGGTTTATGTGAAACCCAAGTTCTTATACCAGATGACGACTGTGAGGATCCATGACTTATAATCAAGTAATGGTTGACAAAGACAAAGACAAATGGGTCATAGCCATGGACCAAGAAATGGAGTCTATGTACTTCAATTCTGTTTGGTATCTTGTAGATAAACCTGATGGGGTAAAACCTATAGGTTGTAAATGGATCTACAAGAGAAAGCGTGGTGTAGATGGAAAGGTGCAAACCTGTAAAGCTAGACTAATAGCAAAGGGTTATACCCAGGTTGAAGCGGTTGACTATGAGGAAACCCTTTCACCTGTTGCTATGGTAAAGTCTATCCGCATCCTACTTGCCATTGCCGCATATTATGACTATGAGGTATGGCAAATGGATGTCCAGATAACCTTTTGAAATGGCAATCTTGAGGAAAATATCTACATGGACCAACCCAAGGAGTTGAGGATATGAGACGGATTCCTTGCGCATGAGCAGTTGGTAAAGGGATTTTGAATTCTCGCAGCGGAAGACGTTGTGAAACGTTGTTGATTCGTTGTGTAAAACGTGTCTTAAAATTGAATCTATCTCATAGATCCTAGGCTAAACATGCAAATAGGAGAAGAAAACAGAAAGGAAAAATGGTACTTACTTGTTGAAGAACAGTTCTTCAATCCTCTTCTCCTCCGGTCACGATCTCTCTCGATCCAACGTTCTCCTCGAACACGATCCTCGATCGGAACAGGGAGACACCTCCAAAACTTCTTCTCGGTTGTTCTCAGGAGGTTGAGGAAGAGTGAGTGGGACTCCCTTTGGCTTTAGGTGAGGAAAGAATTTTGGAGAATTGAGAGAGAACTTGAGAGAGAATTGCTGTCTCTCTTTGGATGGAAATCCAAAAAATTGCAAGAAGAATCATGAGAAGCCTTTGAATGCATCCTTTTATAATGGTGTGTGCTGGAGTTAAAATCTCCACCATATCACCATTTACCAAAACTATATGATATACAAATCATATTTGCATATCATATAATATAAGGTATCTCATACCTTATTATACAAATCTCATTTGCATAAATGTGGAATTATAAATTGAATCACATTCAATTTAATTCCTCTCAATTCAATTTCTCCAATTAGCACTAATTAATCAATTAGGCTATACTATAGTTAATTATGAATCTCATTCACATTAAACAATATATTATGTCATCTATATCTCATATAAATGTCATAAATACCCAAATAATGAATTTGAACACTTTTTCAAATTCACACCAAACTGTAAACCCTCAATTTGTCCAATTTGAGCCAACCGAGGGACCTAATGGACCTACACGTGACGAGCTCCAATGATCCGAGACTAACCTGTCAAACTCTTTGACTCGGTTATTCAACATTCATTAGCTACGGTAACACTCCACTAAAGCCCGTAGTTGCACTCTCATCACTGTGGACAAGTTGTATCCATCGATATAACCAATACCCATGAGTCGACCCTTCACTTGTTGTTCGTAGACACTGCAGTGTCAAATTACTATTTTACCCCTGTGTCTACCTCTTGATCCTTAAGTCCCACTGCTCCTCTAATGAACAACTACGTTGCATGGTCCAATCATAAACAACAACCCTCTCAGGCCAATGAGAGAGTGAGG
This sequence comes from Trichosanthes cucumerina, assembly GCA_036507285.1. Taxonomy (NCBI): domain Eukaryota; kingdom Viridiplantae; phylum Streptophyta; class Magnoliopsida; order Cucurbitales; family Cucurbitaceae; genus Trichosanthes; species Trichosanthes cucumerina. The sequence continues at coordinate 65,947,807 of CM071836.1, read as the reverse complement.
CCCCGTTGTTCAAGCCATAGAGACAACACATAAGGGAACAACCTCTCTAGTTTGCCTAAGTCAAGAACGAGTGAATTCCTTCTTGCGTAGTCAAGTTCCCAGCTCCCCACGTGGTCTTGTCCCTGAGAAGATAGGCATATTTGGCGAGCAACCGTGGTCACCCTCTCCCGTACTAGTCAAAGGGCATACCTCCGCAGACAGGAGTCTGTAACACGCTCAGGATTAAGGTCGAGTCACTAATGGTCATCAACGAAATTATTAACTCTATACTGTTAACAGTGTTAAATTAGTAAGTCTAATATTTCACGGTGCAGTCTTGTACAATCTCATTGCACAGGATGCCCCCACTTGCATGTCAACCACATGAACGAGTCTGATCACCTCGTTTATATCTAATACAAAGCGGGCCGCATCCACAGTGTATCCAGGATTAGGTCTCCAACCCTATCCATATACTGTAGACCGTTCAGGTCATTAACTCGAACATGATCCTCCATGTGTGTCCACTACACACCGTTCAAGTTCTTAGTTCTCTCATAATACAATGACCCTGGAGCTTAGTTTATTGGATTAAGTTTATGAAAAATGCGAGACACAAAGTTTAAATAAATAACTCTTATTTATTTACAACTTGGAATATTACAAACTACACGAAATGAGGGCATACATCCCAACATTTTGGAGCCTGATGTACGCCATGTTGTGTACTAGGCCAGACATTTCTTTTGCAGTTTGAATGGTCAGTAGGTATCAATCAAATCCAGGACTTGAACACTGGACAGCGGTTAATACAATCCTTAAGTATCTACGGAGAATAAGGAACTACGTGCTTGTGTATGGGGCTAAGGATTTGATCCTTACAGGATACACGAATTGTGACTTTCAGACTGATAAAGATTCTGAAAAATCTACATCAGGGTCAGTATTCACTCTTAACGGAGGAGTTGTGGTATGGCGAAGCGTCAAGCAGGGATTTATCGTTGATTCCACCACGGAAGTCGAATATGTAGCAGCTTGTGAAACAGCTAAAGAGGTCGTTTGGTTAAGGAAATTCATGCTAAATTTTGATGTTGTTCCAAATATGAGTATGACCATCACGCTGTATTGTGATAACAGTGGTGCCGTGGCAAATTCAATGGAACCCCAAAGTCACAAGAGCGGAAAGCATATTGAGCGGAAATGCCATCTCATCCGGGAGATCGTGCATCGAGGAGACGTGATCGTCACGAAGATAGCCTCGGAGCACAACGTTGCTGATCTTTTTACAAAGGCTCTCACGGCTAAAGTTTTTTAGAGTCACCTAGAAGGTCTAGGTTTACAAGTCTTCCCTAACTAGGCAAGTGGGAGTATTATGTACAAAGGGTTTAAATGCCCTAGTTTATTGTATTTACATTACTGTAATGTTTTAGTACCCCACAAGCTTTAGGTCAAGTGGAAGATTGTTGGGATTTGTACCCTAAACTTGTGTAATTTTGATCAAAAAAATAAAGAGTTGTTTGTTTTGATAAAATTATATTCTTGCTTTATAAATCCAATAAACTAAGCTCCAAGGTTATAATGTATCTTGAACATTAGTGTAGTAGACACTATTTGGATTATGTTCAAGAATATAACCTAAATGGTCTATGGTATAAGAATAAGGTTGGAAACCTTATTCTTGTCACACCATGGATGCGGCCCACTTTGTAATTAGTACAAATGAGGTAATTCAACTCATTCATGTAGTTGACATGGGAGTGAGGGCATCCTGTATGAAGAGTTCATACAAGACCGGACTGCAAATTATTAGTCTAACTAGTGTAACACCGTTAACAGGATAAGACTGATAATTTATAGATGGTCAATAGTGACTCGACCTGAATCCTTAGTAAGTTAAGAACTCCTGCTTATAGGGGTTTGTGGTTAGCCTAGTATGGGTGAGAGTGGCTTGTAGCCGACTCAATAAGGCTACCTTCTCAGGGACAGAACCTCGTAGGTAGCTTGGGACTTAACTATACAAGATGGAATTCACCCATTCCTACACTAAGGAATTAGATTGGTTGTTCCCTTAAGAACTGACTCCAGGTCTTGAACAACGAGGCCCCGCCCTCTAACTGACTTAAGAGGGTATGAGTCTATGGTAGGACCTAAGACTTGTTGTTCATTAGAGGATCAGTGGTGCTTAAGGAACAAAGAGGCAATCACAGGGGTAAAACGGTAATTTGACCCAGCTGTGATTACGAACAACCTGTGAAGGGTCGACTCATGGGTAATGATTATATTAGTGGACACAATATAATCTACACTGAGGAGAGTGCAGCTACAAGTCTATAGTGGAGTGACTTGTAGTTAATGAATATTAATTAATTGGATCAAAGAGTTTGATCAGTTAATGTCACATCACTGGAGCTCATGAACTGTAGGTCCATTAGGTCCCTCGGTTGGCTCAACATGGTAATATTGAGGGCATAAAGTTAGGAATGAAATTAAAGTGTTCAATTTCATATATGAGGTGTTATATCAGTTATATATGATATAATTGATATAATATATGGTTTTAATGTGTATTAGATTCACATATAAACTACATACTAATGAGAGAATGAAGGAAGGATAGGATGGTAATTTCCATCCTATTTCCTTATAAAAGGTTGCATGAGATTCAATTTAAAGAAGAAGCAGAATCTTAGAAAACCCTAGATGATCAAGTGTTTTGCCTTGTTGGAAAGGTTCCACAAACGAAAAACACAACCTCTCTCACAAACATCTCACCTCACCTAAAGGGAACCCACCTTCCTCCCTCGCCTAGAGAACAACGAAGAAAATTCGGTGGTATTGTCCGTGATCGTTCGGGTTCGAGTTGCTGAGATCGTGATCGTGGGAGAAGGAGCACTTGAAGAAAGAGTTCTTCAAAGGTATAATTCTTAGAAGAACTCTTTCTTAGATTTGGAGTCTGCGATGCATCCTTGCTTGATGCTTCGCCATACTGTAGCTCCCCCGTTAAGGGTGAAAACTGATCCCGATGTGGATTTCCTAAAATCCTAATCGATCTGAAAATCAGAATCAGTGTATCCAGTAAGGATCAAATCCTTAGCCCCATACACAAGCGTATAGTCCCTCGTTCTCCTAAGATACATGAGGATATTTTTAACTGTTGTCCAGTTGTCTAACCTTGGATTTGATTGGTACCTATTTACTATTCCCACTGCATAGCAAATGTCTGGCCTCGTGCACAACATAATATACATTAAGCTACCTACTGTAGAGGCATATGGAATACGTCTCATATCCTCAACATCTTGAGGTGTCTTAGGACACTGTTCCTTAGACAGATGAACTCCATGCCTGAAGGGTAATAAAGCCCCTATTGGAGTTCTGCATCGAATATCGGGACAACATTTTGTCGAAATAAGAGGCTTGAGACAGAGCTAGCGATTTGTTTTTGCGATTCCTGAAGATCTAAATCCCAAGAACATATTGCGCCTCTCCCAAATCTTTCATTTGGAATTGGATAGCAAGCCAATTCTTTATGTCAGTAAGGTATCCTACATCATTACCAATGAGTAGGATATCATCCACATAAAGTACTAAGAAAGCTACTTTGTGGTTTATTATCCTCTTGTAAACACCAGGCTCATCAACGTTTTGGTCAAAACAATAATACTTGATCGCAGCATCAAATCTTATATTCCAAGATCTGGATGCTTGTTTCAATCCACAAATGGATCGATTGCGCTTGCAAACTTTTTGCTCCTGACCTTGGGTTATGAAGCCTTCGGGCTGAGACATATAGATGCTCTCGTTAAGATTACCATTCAAAAAGGCAGTCTTGACGTCCATTTGCCAAATTTTATAATTATAAAAAGCGGCTATGGACAAGAGTATCCTAATAGACTTAAGCATAGCAACAGGGAAAGAAGTTTCTTCGTAGTCCACTTCTTCCCTTTGGGTAAAACCCTTTGCTACAAGTCTAACCTTAAAGGTCTGTACCTTTCCGGCTGCATCTCTCTTTCTGTTATAGATCCATCTACACCCTATGGGTCTTACCCCTTCAGGTTGGTCTAGAAGTTCCCATACTGAATTGAAGTCTATTGACTCCATTTCAAGGTCCATGGCTTTGATCCATTGGTCCTTGCCTACGTCATTCATTGTCGGTCTATAAGACAATGGATCTTCAACGCCATCATCAGGTATGACGACTTGAGTTTCAGCCAAACCCAAGTAGGGGTCAGGTTGGGAAACAACCCTCCCACTGCGTCGAGGCATTCCCAACGATTGAGAAGGACGAGACTAACTTGAGGTGCTGGCATTTCCATCAACTCTTGATGAAGGTCCAACTTGATCAACAACTCTTGTTGGTTCATCTGTAGCTTCGTTTAGCACTAATTTACTATGTTGTTTATGGCTTCTCATGTGATCTTCCTCCAAGAAAGTGGCGTTTGTCGATACAATCACCTTGTTTTCTTGTGGGTCGTAGAAAAGACCACCTCTCGTTTCTTTGGGATAGCCAGTTTCTTTGGGTTTGTCACGAGCACCTGTGTCGGACAACGCCAAAACCTAAAGTGTTGTAAACTAGGTTTACGCCCCTTCCACAACTCAAAAGGTGTTTCTGAAGCACTCTGTGATGGAACAGTGTTCAAGATTTGAACTGTAGTCTCTACTACGTATCCCCAAAACGAGGCAGGCAATTGAGCATAGCTCATCATAGAACGAACCATGTCCAACAAGGTTATATTTCTCGTTTCTGACACACCATTTTGTTGTTGTGTATTAGGTGCTGAGAGTTGAGATTTAATTCCATGTTCTATCAAATAGTCCTGGAATCTCAAATCCATATACTCTCCACCTCGATCGGATCGAAGGGTTTTAATGGTTTTCCCTAATGCATTCTCTACTTCAACCTTATACTCTTTGAACTTTTCAAGAGCCTCAGACTTGTGATGCATTAGATATAGATAACCATACCTCGAATAATCATCTATGAAAGAGATGAAATATCCGTACCCTCCTCGAGCTTTAACATTCACCGGACCACAAAGATCCGAATGTACAAGTTCTAAGGGCTCTATGGCTCTGTAACCTTTTCTAGTTAAAGGTCGCTTGGTCATTTTACCTTCCAAGCAAGACTCGCAAGGTGGTAAAGAATCATCTTCTAACTTATTTAGAAGTCCATTCTTAGAGAGTCTCTCAATCCAGTTGAGATTAATATGACCAAGTCTAAGATGCCATAGATAGGTATTAATATTTGGAGAAATTCTTTGCCTTTTATTTTAAGTATTAGCATTTTTAAACATCTCGTGATTTAAAATTGCTTTAGTTCGATTCGGTTTAAGTACATACAAGCCGTTTTCTAATTTAGCAGAACAAACATTGACACCATTTTTCAAAATGAACACTTCATTAATGGAAAAGGAAATACAATATCAAAGTTCTATTAAACAAGAGATAGAAATTAAGTTACTCTTAATTTTAGGAACTATATACAGATTTTCTAAAAATAAAAATTTATCTCTACAAAACAGCTTGGCATCTCCTACTGCACGAGCTGAGATGAAGTCTCCCGTTCCGACCCTAAGCGTCATCTCACCCTCTTCGAGCTCCTTGAAGGAACTAGTTTCCTAAAATGATAAGCAAACGGGATTAGTGGCACCTGAATCAAGTATCCAGGTAAAATAATCATTTTCCACTAAGCAAGTTTCAAGAAGGAGTAAATCTAATTTACCTTTCTTCTCTTTGAGCTCAACAAGGTATTTTGGGAAGTTGGGCTTCCAGTGCCCATCCACGTTGCAGTGGAAACACTTTCCTTTATCTGCAACCTTGGCTTTTCCCTTGCCTTTATCAGCTGCAAGTGCCTTCCCTTTCCCTCCCATCTTCTTCTTTTGGGTCTTCTTAAGCCCTGAAGATGAACTACAATACTTAATCCCAAAGGATGAACCCTTTTGGAACCTTCTGGAATGGGCAAACAGATTTGTCTCTCCATCAGCCTGTCCCTTATTCTTCATAAGAGACTGAAAAGTTTGTAGTTCATTAAGGAGAGTATTCAGGTTATACTCTATCTTGTCCATCACCGCATTGTTGGGTTTTATGTCCTAAAACCCGTGGTTTTGTAAACTGAATGTATATTCTATTTCACAATAAAGTTGTTATTCAAATTTATTCAGTAAAGGTGTTATTGAATATTGTGTATTGTGTAACCTTAATCCAATAAAGAACCGTTGGCTATAGGATGAATACTTGTACTTTATGTGTGACATAAAAGTGGATCAAGTTCAAGTTATAGCCAGAACAGTCTATAGTATAAGGATAGGGTTGGGTACCTTATCCTGGGGACACTATGGACGCGGCCCACTTTGTAGAGTACAAACGATGTGATCCCAAATCGTTCATGTGGAGACATGTAAGTGGGGGCGCCCTATGCAATGAGTTTGCATAAGACTGGACCGCGAAATAGTCACTTAGACTTTATAACTCCATTTACCGTCTTAACTTACTATATTCATACGATGACCTAGGTAACTCGATCTTAATCCTGAGCGTTCTATGGACTCCTATTTATTCGGATTATCCTTAGATTTGCATGGGTGAGAGTGACTCGAGATTGCGATGATAGCACACAAAATGTGCTATCCTTAGGCTTAATTATTGCTAGTTTTATGATGATTTTAGGGCTTTTACGTGGTTAATTTATTCAATTTCAGGTTGAGAGCTTAAACGGAGCTATTGGAGACAATTTGGATCACTCGGGATCAAAACAAGGCTATTTGGAGCTAAATATAACATCAAATGGAAGAGAGGAGACCAAACCAAGCTGAAGACCGAGGTGATGGCGTTGCAGCGCCATATAAAGCGTTACTGCAACGCCGAACGTGCAGCCAAACAACTTTGAAGATCATCGCCGATGGCGCGTTGCAACGCTGCTGCGGCGTCGCAGCGCTATATCGATAAGGCGCGCGCGCGAGAAGCGCCGCGAGGGGCGTTGCAACGCCGCCTTGCAGCGTCCGCAACGCCGGTCGATAGGGCGCGCGCGTTAAGGTAGCAGCGTTACTGCAACGCTGTCCCTAGCGTTACAACGCGCCGATAGTTTCCATATTTACCACGCGCTTAGGTACAACATTGCAACGCCCCCCATTGATGCCTATAAATACAACATTATGATTCTTGCAATGGGGAGCACAATTTGGTAGAGTTTTGCCTAAATTCAAATACACCTTGTAAGAAGAGAAAAGAGTGATTTTGGGAGCCAAAGCATTCGTGGAGGTTCGAGATCGAAGACGGAGCTCGGAGACGAAGGACCGGCATCGACACCTAAGTTTATTTCTCTTTCTTTCAATTTGTAATAGCGTTCTAAGACGTTTTCTACTTGTTTAGTTTGTTTTTCATATGATTTAGAGTAGCTAAACATTGTAGTAGGATTTGATTTATTTGTTATGACTTTATTACAATATATTGAAGCATGTTTTGTTCTTATTTTTGGCCATTCGCTCTGCACTCCTTAATTCGTTGATTCAAGTGGACTCGAGAGATAAAACTTGAATTAGAGCAAAATTGTCAAAACCCTTAGTAGTCTGGCACGAGAGTGACCTAGAATTCTTAGGGAAACACTTAAAGAAGTTACTTAATGCCATGCATGTTGTAAGATTGTATGGAGACTATGAATTCTATTGCATGTGTGAGGCTCACTAAGAATCGAGAGGTTTTCTTGAGTAATTTACTTCTTGTTTATAAATTCATCTCATGAGGTCAATGCATGTGTAGTTAGGTTATTAACTTGTACAATCACTTCCTTTAATTCTATCAATTCGTGTCTCCACATGTTTGTTTCTTTGGTTGTCTTAATCGTCAAACACCTATCCATGTTTTGTTGCTTTAGCTAAATTTGAGAATTAGTACCTTAGTAATTAATTAATCTAGAAACCCATTCCCGAGGACGATACTTGGACTCATAAATCACTATACTAAAACTTGACCCGTACACTGCGGTATTGCATTATCATAATATTACGCAACAACCGACTCAATAAGCCTCCCATTTCGGGGATCAAATCGGGTAGATAGCTGGGAACATAGTTCTGCAAGATGGAATTCCCTCCTACCCGCTTTAGGGATTAGTAGAGAGGTTGTTCCCTTAAGTGCTGACTCCGGGTCTTGAACAATGGGCCCACTCCTCTCATTGGCCCGAGAGGGATTCGGTTTGCAGGTTGGACCACAAACCAATTGTTCATTAGAGGATCAGTGGTACTTAAGGAAAAACAGGCAATTAAAGGGGTAAAACGATAATTTTGACCAAGGTGTAATTACGAACGACCTATGATGGATCGACTTCCTAATCATGGTTATATCGATTGGACAGAAATATATCTACAGTGAGGAGAGTGTAGCCACTGGACTTTAGTGGAGTGCCCCGATGGTTAACGAATGTTGATTAGCTAGGCTAAAGAGTTTGGTCGGTTAATCTCGTATCGTTGGAGCTCATGATCTGTAGGTCCATTAGGTCCTCCTTACTAGCTCATACTAAGCCTTGTAACTTTTTGAGAGAAAAGAATTTGAATTTTTCAAATTCGATTTTGGGAGAAATCGTTAATTATATGTGATATATTTAACGAGTCATAGCTTAATAATGAATTAAACTATGATTAAAAAGAGGTGGATATATTTAAATATGATTTAAATATTGCATGGGTTTATAGCATGAATAAGGATTCATGTTCGAAAAAACAATCGGGATCCAGAAATTTATTTAATTTAATATTTGATATTAAATTAAATTAAAAATTAATTAATTAAATTAATTTTTGAATTATTTAATTAATTAAATTAATTTTAATTTAAAATCAATTTAATATTGATTTTAGAATTAAAATAAAAAATAATGGATTTTCATGGATTTTCAATAAAATCCAAAGTGCAACTTGCTCAATCCCTCTCGTCTTCAAAATTGGCCAAAATTGGCCACCTCCACCTCAATCCATCCTCGTCACTGTTGAGATGTCACTCTAATGAAGCTTATTGAAGCTTTATATAATGGTGATTTGAGGTATGTTGATAGAATCTTGCAGAAAATTCTAAATTCCCGAATTAGTGACCTTTGAGGTCTTTTCTTCCAAATTCTCTCAACCTAGGATCCCACAATCCGTTTTAAGGCCTGAGGATAGTAGGGAAGACTCTAAAGGTTGTCCACGAAGTGTTCGTGTTGAAAACCATCCACCGAGTGAAGAGAATTTGATCTTCAAAGTTGAGTTTTCTATCCCTCTGTTTTTCCAGCTTTGAGCATGCATTTTATTTTACAAAATTGATCAACTTAGAGTGTTTAAGATCCAAAATTGCTTCCGCTTTCTTAATCTAGACTCTTTCAATTGGTATTAGAGCAATTTTGAGCACTCAATTTGATCTATTTTGTTCTGTGGTGGGTGTTTTTTGAAATACAATTTTTCTTAGCGTCTAAAGTGTTCTTCTGGATTTGGCATTTAAATTGAGCATCAATTTGTGCTTTATTTTCAAATTGCTCAAGTGTGTTTGAGCATTAATGTGTGTAGAATATTCTGCAAAAGTTTCGGGTCGATTGGAGTTCGGAAAGGCCTTCAATTTGAAGAGAGAAACTCGAAAGGTCTTGAAAATGTGAATAGAGTAGCTGCTGTAAATTTTTTTTTTTTAATTTTTCTGTTACAATATTTTGATTGCTTCAGCCGGTGAATTCAATTTGTAAGGAAGATATAGTTGACTTTTTATGTTGACTTTGATCGGTTCAAGTCATTTTGGACCGGTTCGGCTCGTTTTTGGTCCGGTTCGGGTGATTTTAGATCGGTTCTGACTATTTCGAGGCCGATTTTTCCTTTTTGTAGGTTTGTTTCACCAATTAGAGGCCCGGTTCAGCCTTTTACAGCCCGATTCAACCTTTTGAAGGTCTGGTTCACACATTTGCAAGCTGGTTCGACCCAAATTCGAAGAGTTCGAAGTGGTTCGATGTTAATCCTACATTATTATTGTAATAATTTAGTAGTTTGCTTGCATTAGATGCAAAAACCAGTCAACTTTAGTGTGTTTAATTAATTATGCATTGTGAATGTATGTTTTAATTAAAATCCGTGATTATATGTGCATAAAGTATGCCATATAGATTTTAAAATTCCACCATAGGAAGCATGCTCTATGCATTGAAAGTATGTTATAAGTGTTATAATATACTGTATGCATGTTTATTGGGTTTCATAAGAATTAATATAAGTGTTATCTTAATTTATGAAACAAATATTATATGTTTTAATTATAATTAATATAAGGATTATATTAATTAAAAATTAAACATATAATTGCTATGCATTTATTCATGTGATGAATTTGTCATAAATACATGTTTATTCATGTGATGAATGATGAAGCAATTTATAACATAGAAATGCATGTAACCTAAGGTTAATTAATTAGTTTTAAAATGGTTTTAGAACTAGATTTAGTTAGATCTAAGGTTATCTAGTTCTAATAAGATTATAATTAGGGAACCAATAATTTATAAACTTTTATTAAAGAGGGACTCTGACTAAGGAAGGTTCTGGCTAGGTTGGGGTACTTAAGCTGACGGAAACGAAACACCCCTACATGGGAACTGACCTCGGAGTGAATTTAATCCATAGGTTTATAAATTATCTTTCGTGAGTGGCGTTTATTAAAAGTTAATAAATTAAACTCATAGACCTAGGTTTATTAAATGGTTAATAGACTTAGGTAATTCAAGTATAATTGTTATGTTGGTAGACTTAGGTCATATTGTTTTAGCCGGAATATGCTTAAGTAAAAGTATACCCAAACTGTTTAAAATACTTAGTGGGAGTGAAAAAGGATATATGATATATCAATTTCCTCTTACGTTCCCCATTTAGATGGTGCGTGGAACACAATAACAACGTTGTAACGCCTAGCGTAGTGGTGCGTGGAACGCGCGGAGATTTCGGGGATGTGATCGTGGTCGGCGTTTTGATTCCTGGCTGGTGCATCTACTACTATTTTTATTTATTTATTTATTTCATTGTAAAAATGGTTTTATTAATGTATTTTATTTAATTATTTTAATTAATATTAATATAAATGTTATATTAATGTTAATTAATTTAATTTTATGTCCCTAGGATGCCAAAAATCGGTCCAATAATGTTATTTAATTATTTTATGCATGAGATGTATGGTTTAATTATTTCTATGTGCATAAAGTATGTCATATAGATTTAAAATCCCACCTTAGGTTAAACATTTCATACATTATATTTAAATTATAAGAGTTATAATGTATAGTATGCATGATAGGATTATATTATAAGAGTTATAATATAATGTTTGCATGATTTAATTTATTTAATATAAGTGTTATATTTTTAAATTAAAAGCATGCTCATGCATTTAATTCATGTGATGAATGTATGTTATAGTATAGTATTATTCATGTGATGAATGATCAAGCACTATAACATAGAAATGCATGTAACCTAAGTTAATTATTAGTTTTAAATTGTTTAGAACTTGAATAATTAGACCTAGGTTTTCTAGTTCTAATAAGATTAGAATTAGGAAATCAAATATGACCTTTGAATGGAGACTGATAAGTAACTCTGTCTACGGAAGGTTTTGCCTAAGGCTGGGGTATTTAAGTTGACGCTTGCGGAACACCCCTACCTGGAAACCGACCTGGGAGTGAATTCGGTCCGGAGATTCTTAGGTTATATTCTAGTGAGTGCCGTTAATTAAGTGTTAATTAATTTACTCACATAGACCTAAGTTATAATGTGATTATAAACTTAGGTTAATACCATATAAGAGTTATATTGGTAGACTTAGGTAAATATTAGCCGGTTTATCTAGGTCAATCCCTATTAAAATTAAAGGGTTGAGTGGGAGGAAATATAGTGTATGAGATACATTTGAATTTTCAACCACAAAACTCCGTTAAGTCCGCATCGTGAGATCTATGTTCGGCCTCGTGGCACAAATGGGAGCGTCTCCCTTCGGGTGGCATTTGTATAGGTCAATATCATCGTGGATGGAGAGAGTACTTATAGTGAGTGGGAGCGGGACTTGTGAAAACAAGACCCACGGTCTCTTCTTTCGATTCACACCGTGAGACGCCTATAATCTGCCTGCTAGTTTGGCCTGGACCAGACAATCCCTTCGGAGGGCTTGATCATGGGAGTCGGAACACCGTGAATTCCTGAAAGGGATACAGTTTCCTGGTTGATTTTCCTTCTTGGTTCACCCTTCGGTGGCTATTGTTTGGCTTAATGCTTGGAAACTTAAAGATTCAGGGTGACACTCACAGAATTCGTTAAGTGTTAATGAATTCGACCGAACAATGGTAATTGGACGCCTAATGGAATAAGAGTTATTCTGGGATTAGGGTCTGATCGAGAAAGTCTCATCCTAGAGGAGGAGTGTTTTGTTCACCCTTCGGTGGCGGTCATTCTAAACCTTTAGGGTATCATTGCAAGATTTTGAATGACCTAGGGATCATGAAACAATTTTTCTAAAACATGATTGGATTTCAAAAAGTTTTTTGCGAGACTAAAACAAAGTTATCTTATTTTTTCAGCTACAAATGTCTAGCGCAATAATAGCATTACTCGCATCCGATAAGTTAGTGGTAGATAATTTTCAAAGTTGGAAAAACAACATAAACACGATTTTGGTAAATGACGACCAAGAGTTCGCGCTCACTGAGGAAGGTCCTCAGGTGCACGGTTGAACAGTCCTATTCAACGATCTACAAACCTTCCAGTCCTTGGAGCAAACTAGGAGACAGGAAGTTGAGGCAAGTGTTGCCTTAAGACCTTTTCACAGGGATATGACCTCTGAGACATAGTTTGTAGACTCTTCAGGCCCTAAAGGGAAGAAGGAGAAGTTGAAGGGAGTTAAGGTTGACCGCGTTGCTGCCCTAAAAGGCAAAGAAATCAAGGATGTTGCCAGAAAGTGTTTCTACAGCAACAGGGACGGACGCTTGAAACGGAGTTGTCCCAAATTCCTTGATGAAAAGAAGATGATAGGTAAATGTGATTTACTTGTCACAGAAACTTGTTTAGTGGAGAATAATGACTTTGCTTGGATATTGGATTCAGGCGCCACTAACCATGTTTGCTCTTCTTTTCAAGGATTAAGTTCTGGCGGCACTTACGCAAGAGGGTGAGATAACACTCGTGGTTGGATCCGAAGAAGTTGTCAATTGCCACAATAATAGGCACAGATGAAGTTTGTTCTTTGGCGGAAAGTACTTATTATTGGATAATATGTATATAGTTCCTGGGTTTACAAGAAACCTAATTCCTATTTCCTGCCTATTAGAACAAAATATTTCTGTTTCATTCAAGAGTAATAAAGCGTTTATTTCTCGAAATGAAAATTTGATTTGTTCTGCTTTGCTTGAGAGCAATCTATATGTTTTGAACCCAAATTCGATCAAAAGTGTTTTGAACACCCAATTGTTTAAAACAACTGAAACGCGAACTAAGAAAGCAAAAGCTTCTCCTAAAGAAAATGCCCATCTTTGGCATCTACGGTTAGGCCACATTAATCTCAATAGGATTGAGAAACTAGTGAAGAGTGAACTTCTAAACGAGTTGGAAGAAAACTCTTTACCGGCAGTGTGAGTCATGCCTTGAGGGCAAAATGACCAAACGCTGCTTTTAGTGGAAAAGGATATAGAGCCAAAGAGCCTCTTGAGTTAATACATTCTGACCTCTGTGGTCCGATGAATGTTAAAGCTCGGGGCGGTTATGAGTATTTCGTGTCTTTCATAGACGATTACTCCAGATATGGGTATATTTTCCTAATGCACAAGAAGTCTGAAACTCTTGAAAAGTTCAAGGAGTACAAGACTGAGGTTGAGAACCTCTTAGGTAAATCGCTTAAAATACTTCGATCGGATCGAGGTGGAGAGTATATGGACACTAAATTTTGGGACTATATGATAAAACACGGAATTACGTCCCAACTCTCAGCACCTCGTATGCCACAACAGAATGGTGTATCGGAGAGGAGAAACCGAACCATGTTGGACATGGTTCGGTCGATGATGAGCTATGCTCGTCTCCCTGATTCTTTTTGGGGGTACGCAGTGGAGACTGCAGTTTATATTTTGAACAATGTTCCGTCGAAAAGTGTTTGTGAAATACCTTTCGAGCTCTGGAGTGGACGTAAAGGCAGTTTATATCACTTCAGGATTTGGGGATGCCCGGCCCACGTGTTAGTGTCAAACCCGAAAAAGTTTGAATCCCGTTAAAAATTGTGCCTATTCGTAGGTTACCCTAAAGAGACTAGGGGTGGTCTGTTTTACGATCCTAGGGAAAATAGGGTGCTTATGTCGACAAACGCCACATTTCTAAAGGAAGACCACGTCAGGGATCATTTACCAAGGAGTATAATTGTGTTGAATGAAATGGACAGTACATCAGCAAGAGTTGCCGATGGGGCTAGTACGTCAACAAGTGTTGTTGATCCTAGCACGTCTAGTCAAATCCGTTCCAAAGAGTTGGGAATGCCTCGACGTAGTGGGAGGGCTGTGAGACAACCTGATCGCTACATGGGTTTAGCTGAAACCTCAGTTATCGCTCCTGATGATGACTGTGAGGATCCATTGACCTATGATCAGGCAATGATTGATGTTGACAAAGGCGAATGGATTACAGCTATGGACCAGAAAATGGAGTCTATGTACTTCAATTCTTTTTGGGAGCTTGTGATCAACCGGATGGGGTAAAACCTATTGGTTGCAAATGGATCTACAAGGGTAAACGTGGCGTAGATGGGAAGGTGTAGACCTTCAAAGCCCGACTCGTGGCAAAGGGTTTTACCCAGGTTGAAGGGGTTGACTATGAGGAGACCTTTTCACCTGTTGCCATGGTAAAGTCGATCAGGATCCTTCTGGCCATTGCCGCGATTATGACTACGAGGTATGGCAGATGGACGTCAAGACAACCTTTCTGAATGGCAAGCTTGATGAGACCATCTACATGGACCACCCCAAAGGGTTCATTGCCCAAGGCCAAGAGCAAAAGGTTTGTTTCGCCTTCATAGGTCCATTTATGGACCAAACAGAACCGAGGTCTTGGAATATAAGGTTTGTTGAGGCGATCAAATCTTATGGCTTTGATCAAAATGTCGACGAGCCTTGTGTTTACAAGAAAATCGTTGACAAAATCCGTCGCATTTTTTGTGTTGTATGTGGACGATATTCTTCTCATTGGGAATGAGGTAGAATTTCCTACTGACGTTATGAAGTGGGTAGCTTCGCAATTCCAAATGAAAGATTTGGGAGAAGCTCCGTATGTTTTAGGTATCCGTTATCCGAACCTAAGAAACAGCTACGCTAGCCCCTCGCTCAAAGCGCCTTATATTGACAAGATGTTGTCTAGATATAAGATGCGAGAACTCCAAGAAGGGGTTTGTTGCCTTTCAGGCATGGGGTTCACTTGTCTAAGGATCAGTGTCCTAAGACTCCTCAAGATGTGGAGGATATGAGACGGATTCCATATGCTTCAGCTGTAGGGAGCCTGATGTATGCTATGCTGTGTACTAGGCCCGACATCCATTATGCAAAGAGGAATTGTCGATGAGATATCACCCAATCCAGATTAGATCACCGGATGGCCAGTAGTAAAGCAATCCTCAAGTATCTTAGGAGAACGAGGAACTACAACTTAGTGTATGGTAGTGGAGATTTGATCCTTACGAGATACACGGATTCTGATTTTCAGCCCGATAAGGATTCTAGGAAATCCATTTCGGGGTCAGCCTTCATTCTGAATGGAGGAGCTGTAGTTTGGCGAACCATCAAGCAGGGATGCATCGTTGATTCCACTATGGAAGCGGAGTATGTTGCGGCTTGTGAAGCTGCAAATGAAGCTGTTTGGCTTAGGAAGTTCATGACAGATTTCGAAGTTGTTCCAAATATGAATTTGTCGATCATACTGTTATGTGATAACAGTGGTGCAGTAGCCAACTCACGTGAGCCTCGGAGCCATAAGAGAGGCAAACACATTGAGCGCAAGTATCATCCGACACGGAGATTGTGCACCGCGAGACGTGACGGTCACGCAGATAAGCGTCGAGCACAACGTGGTCGATCCATTTACAAAGCCCCTCACGGCTAAGGTGTTTGAGGGCCACCTAGAGAGTCTAGGTCTTCGAGAGCTTCCTGACTAGGGCAAGTGGGAGATGTGTAAACGGGTATTCAATGCCCTAGTTTATTGTGTTACTTCATTGTAATTTATGTACATTTCAGAAATGTATTTTCTCCACTAGCTTAGTCCAAGTGGGAGTTTGTTGGGATTTTTGTCCTAATCTCGTGTTTGTAATATATTGTTTGAAATTAATAAGAATTATTCATTTCATCACTTTGTGTCTCGCAATATTTATAAACTTTTCCAATAAACTAAGCTCCAGGGTCATTGAATTTACGAGAGAACTAGAACTTGAACGGTGTGTAGTGGACACACAGGGAGGATCACGTTCGAGTTAATGACCCGAACGGTCTACAGTATATGGATAGGGTTGGAGACTTAATCCTGGATACAGTGTGGATGGGGCCCGCTTTGTATTAGATAGAAACGAGGTGATCTGACTCGTTCATGTGGTTGACATGCGAGTTGGGGCATCCTGTGCAATGAGATTGTACAAGACCGGACCATGAATTATTAGACCTACTGATGTAACACCGTTGACAGTAAAGACTAATAATTTCGTAGATGACCATTAGTGACTCGACCAAATCGAGCGCGTGTTACGGACTCACATGCTGCGAGTGTCCGTCTTTTGACTAGTGCACGGGTGAGGGTGGTCACGCCACTCGCCCAATATGCTTATCTTTTCAGGGACAGGACCAAGTAGGGAGGTGGGAACTTAACTACGCGAGATGGAATTCACTCGTTCCCGCCTTTAGGGAAACTAGATGGGTTGTCTCCAGGGCTTGGACAACGGGCGCCCACCTTCTCACTGTCCCGAGAAGGGTGTTGTGAATGGTTGGACCATCACAATATGTTGTTCATTAGAGGAGTAGTGGGGACTTAAGGAACAAGAGGTAGACACAGGGGTAAAACGGTAATTTGACCCAGCCGTGTCTACGAACAACCTGTGAAGGGTCGACTCATGGGTATTGGTTATATCGATGGACACAACTTGTCCTACAGTGATGAAGGAAACAGTCGGCAGCATTGCAATGTTGTTACCCTAACGCGCGCGCCTCCTTATCGATCGGGCGTTGCGATGCTACAAGGCAGCGTTGCAACGCCCTCTGTGCGGCTCCTCATTTATATGAGATATAGATGACATAATATATAGTTTGATGTGAATGAGATTCATAATAAACTATAGTATAGCCTAATTGATTAAATAGTGCTAATTGGAGAAATTGAATTGAGAGAAATTAAATTGAACGTGATTCAATTTATAATTCCACATTTATACAAATGAGATTTGTATAATGAGGTATGAGATACCTTATATTATATACTATGCAAATATGATTTGTATATTATATAGTTGTGGTAAAATGGTGAATTGGTGGAGATTTTAACTCCACCACACACCATTATAAAAGGATGCATTCAAAGGCATCTTAGGAGACTTCTTGCCATTTTTTGGATTTTCATCCAAAGAGAGCAAGTGTTTTCTCTCTAGAACTCTCTCAATTCTCCAAAATTCTCTCCTCACCCAAAACCAAAGGGAGTCCCACCTACTCTCCCTCAACCTCCCGAGAACAACCGAGAAGACATTTTAGAGGTATCTCCGTGTTCGGATTGGGGTTCGTGTTCGAGGAGTTCGTTGGATCGAGAGAGATCGTGACCGGAGGAGAAGAGGATTGAAGAAGTGTTCTTCAACAAGTAAGTACAATTTTTTCTTACTGTTTTCTTCTCCTTTTTGCATGTTTAGCCTAGGATCTATGAGATAGATTCAATTTTAAGATAGGAATTACACAACGGATCAACGACATTTCACAACGTCTTCCGCTGCGGGAATTCAAAATCCCTTCAGACTAGACGTGCTAGGATCAACAACACTTGTTGACGTACTAGCACCATCAGCAACTCTTGCTGATGCACTGTCCATTTCATTTAACACAATTTTACTCCTTGGTAAATGATCCCTGACGTAGTCTTCCTCTAGGAAAGTGGCGTTTGTCGACACAAGCACCCTATTTTCCTCAGGATCATAAAATAGACCACCCCTAGTCTCTTTAGGGTAACCTACGAATAGGCACAATTTCGAACGGGGTTCCAACTTTTTCGGGTTTGACACCAACACGTGGGTCGGGCATCCCTAAATTCTTAAGTGATGTAAACTGCCTTTATGTCCACTCCGGAGTTCGAAAGGTGTTTCACAAACACTCTTCGACGGAACGTTGTTCAAATTATAAACCGCAGTCTCCACTGCGTACCCTAAAAAAGAATCAGGGAGACGAGCATAACTCATCATCGACCATACCATGTTCCAAGAAGGTTATGTTTCTCCTCTCCGATACACTATTCTGCTGTGGCATACCAAGCGCTGAGAGTTGGGACGTAATTCCGTGTTCTATCATATAGTCCTGGAATTTAGTGTCCATGGTTCTCTTAAGAGTTGTATCCAGGTCTTGAATAAAGGGGCCCCTCCCTCTTGCTTTCCCGAGAGGGAAAATGTTTATGGTCAGACTATAAACTTGTTGTTCATTAGAGGATCAGTTGTGCTTAATGAAGGGAATGAAAGTCCCAGCATAGCGGAAGACGATCTAATCGTCGCGGTGATGTTGTGCTACTTAAATTCGTTAAAACTATCTAACACTTAGAAATAGGCTAAACATGCAATCTATGGAAAGAAAACAGTAAGATAGGTCTACTTACTTGTTGAAGACGTTCTTCAAAGCTTCCTTTTCTGTTCACGAACCCTTCGTGCTTTCCTCGATCTCAACGATCTCGAACTCTTCTCCCGAATGCCGACCGAACACCACCACTTTGCTTCTCGGTTGTTCTTCTTTTGGAAGAAGGAGAATGGTGGGATTCTAGGTTTCAGTAAGGGAGGAGATTTTTTAGAGAGATTGCTTTTTGAGAGAATTCTCTAGTTGCTTTTGGTGAGAAAACTAAAAAATGAGTAACAATTTAATTTATGCAAATCATATTTGCATAACCATATATTATAAGATATCTCATATCTCATTTTACAAATCACATTTGTATATTTGTGAATTTATTAAATTGAATTACATCCAATTTAATATCTCTCAATTTAATTTCTCCTAATTATCCCTAATTCAACAATTAGGCTAAACTATAGTTCATTATGAATCTCATTCACATTAAACTATATATTATATCATTCATATCTCACATAAATGACATAAATTCCCTTTAGTGAACTTGAACACTTCAATTCACACCAAAACAGTCAACCTTCTTTTAATCCAGTTTGAGCCAACCGAGGGACCTTATTCACCTAAAGTGACGAGCTCCAATGATCCGAGATTAACCTATCAAACTCTTTGACTCGGTTAATCAACATTCATTAACTACGGTAACACTCCACTAAAGCCCGTAGCTGCACTCTCGCCAGTGTAAGACGTGTCCACTGATATAACCAATGCCTATGAGTTGACCCTTCACAGGTTGTTCGTAGACACTACTAGGTCAAATTACCGTTTTACCCCTGTGTCTACTTCTTGCTCCTTAAGTCCCCACTACTCCTCTAATGAACAACAACGTTGTAATGGTCCAACCATACACAACAACCCTCTTGTGCCAGTGAGAGGGTGGGCACCCGTTGTCCAAGCCCTGGAGACAGCACTTAGGGGAACAACCCCTCTAGTTTCCCTAAAGGCGGGAACGAGTGAATTCCATCTCGCGTAGTTAAGTTCCCAGCTCCGTACTTGGTCCTGTCCCTAAGAAGATAGGTATATTGGGCGAGTAACTGTGACCACCATCACCCGTACTAGGTAAAGGACACATCCCAGCAGATCGGAGTCCGTAACACGCTTAGGATTTAGGTCGAGTCACGAATGGTCATCTACGAAGTTATTAGTCCTAACTGTCAACGTTGTTACATCAGCAGGTCTAATTATTCACGGTCCGGTCTTGTACAATCTCATTGTACAGGATGCCCCCACTCGCATGTCAACCACATGAACGAGTTAGATCACCTCGTTTCTATCTTAATACAAAGCGGGTCGCATCCAATGTGTATCCAGGATTAAGTCTCCAACTCCATCCATATAGTGTAGACCGTTCGGGTCATTCTCTCGAACGTGACCCTGGAGCTTAGATTATTGGTTAAAGTTTGTAATAAATGCGAGACACAAAATGATGAAATAAATAACCTTTATTAATTTCATGAAAGAGTCTAGATTATGAAAGCGGAAGAAATTTTTGATCTTGAACACTCTAAGTTGATCAATTTTGTAAAATAAAAAGCATACTCAAAGATGGAAAAACAGAGGGATAGAAAACTCAACTTTCAAGATCAAATTCTCTTCACCCGGTGGATGGTTTTCAACACGAACACTTCGTGGACAACCGTTAGAGTCTTCGCTACTATCCTCGGGCCTTAGAACGGATTGTGGAATCCTAGGTTGAGAGAATTTGAAAGAAAAAACGTCAAAGGTCACTAATTCGGGAATTTAGAATTTTCTGCAAAATTCTCTCAAAACACCTCAAAGCACCATTAAATAAAGCTTCATCAAGCTTCATTTGAGTGACAACTCAAGTGTGATGAGGATGGTTTGAGATAGAGTTGGCTAATTTTGGTGAATTTTGAAAATGAGTAGGATTGGGCAAGTTGGATTTTGGATTTTAATGAAAATTCATGAAAATCCACTAATTTTTATTTAATTTTAATTCAAAAATCAATATTAAATTGATATTAAATTTAAATTAATTTAATTAATTAAATAATTAAAAAATTAATTTAATTAATTAATTTTAATTTAATTTAATATCAAATATTAAATTAAATAAATTTCTCGATCCCGATCGATTTTTCGAACATGAATCCTTATTTATGCTATAAATCGATCCAATATTTAAATCATATTTAAATATATCCACCTCCTATTAATCATAGTTTAATTCATAATTAAGCTATGACTCGTTAAATATATCACATATAATTAACGATTTCTCCCAAAAATAAATTTGAACAATTCAAATTTTTTTCTCTCAAAATGTTACAAGGCTTAGTCCGAGCTAGTAAGGAGGACCTAATGGACCTACAGATCATGAGCTCCAACGATACGAGATTAACCGGCTAAACTTTTTAGCCTAGCTAATCAACATTCGTTAACCACCGGGACACTCCACTAAAGTCCAGTGGTTGCACTCTCCTCACTGTAGATATATTTATGTCCACTCGATATAACCTTTATTAGTAAGTCGATCCTTCACAGGTCGTTCGTGATTACAACTGGGTAAAAATTACCGTTTTACCCCTGTAATTACCTCTTGTTCCTTAAGTCCCACTGATCCTCTAATGAACAATTGGTTTGTGGTCCAACCAGCAAACCGAATACCTCTCGGGCCAATGAGAGGGGTGGGCCTTTGTTCAAGACTCCTGAGTCGCACGCTTAAGGGAACAACCTCTCTACTTATCCCTAAAGCGGGTAGGAGTGAATTCCATCTTGCAGAACTATGTTCTCAGCTATCTACCCGGTTTTATCCCTGAAATGGAAGGCTTATTGAGTCGGCAATCTCGAGCCACTCTCACCCATGCAAATCTAAGGATAATCTGAATAAACAGGAGTCCATAGAACGCTCAGGATTAAGATCGAGTTACCTAGGTCATCGTATGAATATAGTCAGTTAAGACAGTAAACGGAGTTATAAAGCCTATGTGACTATTTCGCGGTCCAGTCTTATGCAAACTCATTGCATAGGGCGCCCTCACTCACATGTCTCCACATGAACGATTTAGGATCACATCGTTTGTACTCTACAAAGTGGGTCGCGTCCATAGTGTCCCCAGGATAAGGTACCCAACCCTATCCTTATACTATAGATTGTTCTGGCTATAACTTGAACTTGATCCACTTTTATGTCACACATAAAGTTCTAGTATTCATCCTATAGCCAAGGGTTTTGTATTCGATTAAGGTTACACAATACACAATAGTCAATAACACCTTTACTGAATAAATTTCAATAACAACTTTATTGTGAAATAGAATATACATTCAGTTTACAAAACCACGAGTTTTAGGACATAAAACCCAACATTTCAAACATATATTTACAAACATAACAAGATTAGGACAAACATCCCAATAAACTCCCACTTGGACTAAGCTAGTGGAGAAAATACATTTCTTAAATGTACATAAATTACAATGAAGTAATACAATAAACTAGGGCATTGAATACCCGTTCACATATCTCCCACTTGCCCTAGTGAGGCAGTACTCGAAGACCTAGACTCTCTAGGTGACCCTCAAAGAACTTAGCCGTGAGGGGCTTTGTAAATGGATCAGCTACATTGTGCTCCGACGCTATCGGCGTGACTGTCACGTCGTCGCGGTGTACAATCTCCCGTATCAAGTGATACTTCCACTCAATGTGTTTGCCTCAACTATGGCTCTGAGGCTCTCTGGAGTTGGCTACTGCACCAGTGTTGTCACAAAACAGCGTGATCGACAAGTTCATATTTGGAACAACTTCCAAATCTGTCATGAACTTTCTAAGCCAAACAGCTTCCTTTGTAGATTCACAAGCCGCAACGTACTCCGCTTCCATAGTGGAATCAGCGATGCATCCCTGCTTGATGCTTCGCCATACTACAGCTCCTCCATTCAGAATGAAGGTTGACCCCGAAGTAGATTAAGAATGAAAGTCAGAATCTATGTATCCCGTAAGGATCAAATCACCACCACCATACACTAAGCTGTAGTTCCTCGTTCTCCTAAGATACATGAGGATTGCTTTTACGGTTGTCCAGAGATCTAATCCTGGATTTGATTGATACCTACTAATAATTCCTACTACATAACAGATGTCGGGCCTAGTACACAGCATGACATACATCAGGCTCCCTACAGCTGAAGCATAGGGGATACGTCTCATATCCTCAACCTCTTGAGGAGTCTTAAGACACTGATCCTTAGACAGGTGAACCCCGTGCCTGAAAGACATCAAGCCCTTCTTGGAGTTCTGCATCTTATATCTAGACAACATCATGTCAATATAAGACGCTTGAGACATGGCTAGCGTTTTGTTCTTTCGGTTTCGGACAATCTGGATACCTAGAACATACTGAGCTTCTCCCAAATCTTTCATTTGGAATTGCGAAGCTAGCCATTTTTTTACGTCAGTAAGAAATCCTACCTCATTCCTAATGAGAAGAATATCATCCACGTATAATATCAGAAATGCGACTGTTTTGTCAATGATTTTCTTGACACAAGCCTCGTCAACATTCTGATCAACGCCATAAGATTTGATTGCCTCACTAAACCTTGTATTCAAAGACCTCAAGGCTGGTTTCAGTCCATAAATAGACCTATGAAGCCGACAAACCTTTTGCTCTTGGCCTTGGGTTATGAACCCTTTGGGCTAGTCCATGTAGTTGGTTTCGTCAAGGTTGCCATTCAGAAAGGTGGTCTTGACATCCATCTGCCATACCTCGTAGTCATAATACGCGGCAATGGCTAGAAGCATCCTGATTGACTTTACCATGGCAACAGGTGAAAAGGATTCCTCATAGTCAACCCCTTCGACCTGGGTAAAACCCTTTGCCACTAGTCGTACTTTGAAGGTCTGCACCTTCCCATCTATGCCACTCTTACGCTTGTAGATCCATTTGCAACCTATAGGTTTTATCCCATCAGGTTGATCCACAGGCTCCCAGACAGAATTAAATTACATCGACTCCATTTCCTGGTTGATAGCTTTAATCTATTCGTCCTTGTCAACATCAGCCATTGCCTAATAATAGGTCAATGGATCCTCGCAATCATCATCATGATTGACGACTTGGGTATCAGGTAAACCCATGTAATTTTCAGGTTGTCTAACAACCCTTCCACTACGTCGAGACATTCCCAACTCTTGGGAACGGACTTGACTTGACGTGCTAGGATCAACAACACTTGTTGACGTACTAGCCCCATCAGCAACTCTTGCTGATGTACTGTCCATTTCGTTTAACACGATTTTGCTCCTAGGCAAATGATCCCTGATGTGGTCTATCTCAAGTAAAGTGGCGTTTGTCGACACAAGCACCCTATTTTCCTTAGGATCGAAAAACAGACCACCTCTAGTCTCTTTTGGGTAACCTACGAATAGGCACAATTTTGAACAGGGTTCCAATTTCTTCAAGTTTGACACCAACACGTGGGTCGGGCATCCCCAAATTCTGAAATGGTGTAAACAACCTTTACGGCCATTCCAGAGTTCGAAAGACGTTTCACAAACACTCTTTGACGGAACGTTGTTCAAAATATACACCGTAATCTCCACTGCGTAACCCCAAAACGAATCAGGGAGACGAGCATAACTCATCATCGACCGAACCATGTCCAACAGGGTTCTATTTCTCTTCTCTGATACACCATTCTGCTGTGTCATACCAGGTGCTGAGAGTTGGGACGTAATTCCATGTTCTATCATATAGTCCTGGAATTCAGTGTACATATACTCTCCACCTCGATCCGATCAAAGTGTTTTTATGGTTTTACCTAACAGGTTCTCAACCTCAGTCTTGTGCTCCTTGAACTTTTTAAGAGTTTCAGACTTTCTATGCATTAGGTAAATATACCCATACCTCGAATAATCATCTATGAAAGATACGAAGTATTCATAACCACCTCGTGCTTTAACACTCAGCGGACCACAGAGGTCAGAATGTATAAGCTTAAGGGGTTCTTTGGCTCTATATCCTTTTCCACTAAAAGGGCGTTTGGTCATTTTGCCTTCAAGGCATGACTCACACACCAGGAAAAAGTTTTCTTCCAACTGACTTAGAAGTCCACTCTTCACTAGTCTCTCAATCCTATTGAGATTAATATGGCCTAACCTTAGATGCCAAAGATCGGCATTTTCTTTTGGAGAAACGTTTACTCTTTTAGTTCGTGTTTCTACAATTTTAAATAACTCAGTGTTCAAAACGCTTTTATCTGAATTTGGTTTCAAAACATACAAATTAGACTCAAGTGAAGCTGAACAAATCAAATTGCCTTTGAAAAAAAATAAACGCTTTATTATAATCAAAGGAAATTGAAATACACTGTTCAATAAGACAGGAAATAGAAACAAGGTTTCTAGTAAACCCTGAGATTATGTAAAAATTGTCTAACAATAAGTAATTCCTGCCGAAGAAAAGCTTCACTTTACCGATAGCTGCAGTAGAGACTATCTCCCCGGATCCAACCCGTAGAGTCACCTCACCCTCTCGCAGCAGCAGCTAGGAATCAATTCCCTGAAAAGAAGAACAAACATGGTTAGTGGCGCCCGAATCAAATATCCAGGCTGAGTCACTACTCTCCACTAAACAAGTTTCAGTTACCAGTAAATCAAATTTACCTTGATTCTTCTTTTCGGCAAGGAACTTGGGACAGTTTCTCTTCCAGTGACCATCCCCATTGCAGTGGAAACACTTTCCTTTTTCTGCAACTTCTTTGACCTTCTTGCCATTTTGGGCGGCAGCTCAGTCAACTTTACCCTTCTTCATCTTCTTCTTCCCTTACGGGCGAGAATGAGCAACAAATTTGATCCCATAGGTCGAACCATTGTGATATGATTTGTAGGCAACATTTGCCTCAGGTTTCGGTGTCCTGATCCTCATCAAGGACTGGAAGTTTTGTAGCTAGTGAAGAACGGTGGTCAGAGTGTAGCTAATTTTGTTCATAACAGCATTGCTACGAAACTGAAGGAAACTCTTCGGAAGAGTCTCCAAGATAAAGCTGACCTAGCTCGACTCATTTATCGAAGCCCCGTTCATCTCCGCCAAATTAAAGTGCGTCATCATGTCCAGAACATGTTCATGGACAAACGTCCCTTCTTTCATTCGGGCGTTGAAGACGGGTTTGAGTGAATCGTGCCTGACCTGAAAGGATTGTTGTCATAACATGTCCTGCAACGGCCCCATGATCTCCTTAGCGGTGATCATCAACTCGTGCTTCTTTGCCAAAACTTCAGATAAGATGGCAATGATGTAGACCTTAGCCTTTTCATTGGTCCTGATCCATCGATCGAATGCATCATGAACACTTCGTGATGCAGTCGAGTTCGACAACTAACGAACTCCTCAGTAAGCACGAACTTTAGGTCGTCGGTTACAAGAATCGTGTTTATATTATTCTTCTACGTTTGGAAGTTATCTCCCACTAACATGTCGGAAGCGAGTAAAGCGATAATTGAGCTAGACATTTTTAGATGAAAAAATCAAATAATTTTGTGTCAGTCTCGCAAAAAACTTTTGAGTCCCATCAGGTTTTAGAAAAATTTAATCCTATGATCCCTAGGTCATTTAAAAATTGCAATGATATCTTAAAGGTTTAGAATGACATCCACTGAAGGGTGAACAGAAACACTCCTCCTCTAGGACGAGACTTTCTTAACAAGACCCTAATCTCAGAATAACTCTTATTCCAATAGGCATCCAATTACCATTATTTGGTCGAATTCATTAACACTTAACGAATCCTGTGAGTGTCACCCTCAATCTTTAAGTTTCCAAGTATCCGTCCAAAAAATAGCCACTGAAGGGTGAACCACGAAGGAAAACCAACAGGGAAACTATATCCCTTTCAGAAATTCACGGTGTTCCGACTCCCATGATCAAGGCCCTCCAAATGGATTGTCTAGTCCAGGCCAAACTAGCAGGCGGATCATATGGGTCTCACGGTGTGAATCAAAAGAAGAGACCGTGGGTCCCGTTTTCACAGGTCCTGCTCCCACTCACTATAAGTACTCTCTCCATCCAGTTTGATATTGACACATACAAATACCATCCGAAGGGGGACGCTCCCATTTGCGCCACGTGGCCGAGTATGGATCTCACGGTGCGGACTTAACGGAGATTTGTGGTCGCAAATTAAATGTATCTTATACACTATATTTCCTCCCACTCAACACTTTATAATTATTGGGATTGACCTAGATAAACCGGCTAAAATTTACCTAAGTCTACCAATATAACTCTTATATGGTATTTAACCTAAGTTTATAATCACATTATTACTTAGGTCTATGTGAGTAAATTAATCAACTTTTAATTAACGGCACTCACGAAAAATATAATCTAAGAATCTCCAGGCCGAATTCACTCTTAAGTCGGTTTCCAGGTAGGGGTGTTCCGCAAGCGTCAACTTAAATACCCCAGCCTTAGACAAAACCTTGCTTCGATAGAGTTAGTAATCAGTCACCATTCAAAGATTACATTTTGATTTCCTAATTCTAATCTTATTAGAATTAGAAAACCTAAGTCTAATTATTCAAGTTCTAAACACTTTAAAACTAATAATTAACTTAGGTTACATGCATTTATATGTTATAGTGCTTGATCATTCATCTCATGAATAACTATAGACTATAACAAAATAATTCATCACATGAAATTAAAAGGCATGAGCATATTTTAACCTAAAAAATATTACACTTTTATTTAATTAAATTAAAGCATACATTTAATTATACTATAACACTTATAATATAACCTATCATGCAAACAATATATTATAACACTTATAATATAAATGACGCATGAAAATGTTTAACCAAAGGTGGGATTTTAAATCTACATGACATACATTCTGCACATGGAATTTAATTAAATCATACATCACATGCATAAAACAATTAAATAGCAAAAATGAATCGGTTTTGGCACTTAGGGACATTTATTTAATTAAATAACATTAATATAACAATTATATTAATATTATTTAATAAAACAATTTAAATAAAATATATAAATACATTTTTATAAATAAAAAATTAATAAATCACGTTCTAAAACCGCCCACAAAGCACAACCCCACGAAATTCACGCGCGCCTCCCTAATCAAGCATCGCGATCAGAAGCGTTGCGTAACGCCGTGGCCAGCATTGCAATGCTGCATCATCCAGCGTCACACCCCGCGTGCTCCACGCCGATGGCGCGTTACCACGCCGCTCTCTACAGCTAGGCCTCGATTGCGGCGCTGAGACGCCGATGAACAACGCCTCAACGCTGCCGCCGGCGAATGTAAGCTAAGCTCCTCTTGCTGTTCTTCGTCGATTCTCGCTCGTTTCCACTCCGATTTCTTCACAGCAACTCTTGCCACGAACGACTCGGGATTACAGACTCGATTTACATTAAAATGCCCAAAACAATTGGCCCTTACATTGATCAAATCAACAAGAAATGTAAATCTAAAAACAATGTCAAAACCGAAAACATCCATTTTTGCAAACCAACATTCATCTCTTGAGTTAAAGGCAATACCCACCTAATTTTAACGAAAATCAGTGCACAACAAGAACCAATGACTTGCCTCTGATAGCAATTGAAGGGAATGAAAGTCACAGTGCAGCGGAAGACGATCGAATCGTCGCAGTGATGTTGTGCTACTTAAATTCGTCAAAACTACCTAACACTTAAAAATAGGCTAAACATGCAATCTATGGAAAGAAAACAGTTTGATAGGTCTACTTACTTGTTGAAGACGTTCTTCAAAGCTTCCTTTTCCATTCACGAACCCTTCGTGGTTTCCTCGATCACCACGATCTCGAACTCTTCTCACGAACGTCGACCGAACACCACCACTTGGCTTCTCGATTGTTCTTCGTTTGGAAGAAGGAGAATGGTGGGATTCTAGGTTTTGGTTAGGGAGGAGATTTTTTAGAGTGATTGCTTTTTGAGATAATGTCTAGTTGCTTTTGGTGAGAAAACCAAAAAATGAGCAACAAGCCTTACAACCCTTCTTGCAAAAGGGGTTTAAATAATGGAGATAGGTGGAGTTAAAATCTCCACCTATTTACCATTTTACCACAATTATAGGTTATGCAAATCATATTTGCATAACAATATATTATAAGATATCTCATATCTCATTTTACAAATCACATTTGTATAATTGTGGATTTATTAAATTGAATCACATCCAATTTAATATCTCTCAATTTAATTTCTCCTAATTAGCCCTAATTCAACAATTAGGCTAACATATAGTTCATTATGAATCTCATTCACATTAAACTATATATTATATCATTCATATCTCATATAAATTACTTAAATGCCCTTTAGTGAACTTGAAAACTTAAATTCACACCAAAACAATAAACCTTCCTTTAATTAACTTTGAGCCAACCGAGGGACCTTATGGACCGACAGTGACGAGCTTCAATGATCTGAGATTAACCTATCAATGACCTGGTTAATCAACATTCATGAACTACGGTAACACTCTACTAAAGCCCGTAGCTGCACTCCCGTCAGTGTAAGATATTACGTGTCTACTTATATAACCAATGCCCATGAGTCGACCCTTCACAGGTTGTTCGTAGACCCTGTTGGGTCAAATTACTGTTTTACCCATGTGTCTACTTCTTCCTCCTTAAGTCCCCACTGCTTCTCTAATGAACAACAATGTTGTAATGGTCCAACCATACACAACAACCCTCTCGTGCCAGTGAGAGGGTGGGCACCCGTTGTCCAAGTCGTGGAGACAGCACTTAAGGGAAGAACCCCTCTAGTTTCTCTAAACGCGGGAACTAGTGAATTCTATCTCGCGTGTTTAAGTAGCCACCTCCCTACTTCGTCGTGTCCATGATAAGATAGGCATATTGGGCGAGTAAATGTGACCATTCTCACCCGTACTAGTCAAAGGACAGACCCGCGAAGGCAGGAGTCCGTAACACGCTCAGAATTCAGGTCGAGTCACTAATGGTCATCTACGAGGTTATTAGTCTTTACTGTCAACGGTGTTACATCAGTAGGTCTAATAATTCACGGTCCGGTCTTGTACAATCTCATTGTACAGGATGCCCCCACTCGCATGTCAACCACATGAACGAGTCAGATCACCTCGTTTGTATCTAATACAAAGCGGGTCGTATCCACAGCGTATCCAGGATTAGGTCTCCAACCCTATCCATATACTGTAGACCGTTATGGTCATTAACTCGAACGTGATCCTCCCTGTGTGTCCACTACACACCGTTCAGGTTTAGTTCTCTCATAAATTCAATGACCCTAGAGCTTAGTTTATTGGAAAAGGTTGTAAAATTTTCGAGACAAAAAGTAATGAAATAAATAACACTTTATTAATTTCAAACAGTAATTTACAAACACGAGATTAGGACAACAATCCTGTTGAAGACAATTCTTCAAAGTTCCTTCCTTGGTCACGAACACTTCGTGCTTCTCGATCTCAATGAACTCGAACTTCACAAACAAGATCTGGTCACAACCACTTGGAAACTCGGTTGATCTTCTTTTGGAAATAAGGCAGATGGTGGGATCTTAATTTTGGAGAAGGGAGGAGAGTTGAGAAAAAAAGTGAGAGAGAATTCTCTTCTTTTGGTTGAAAATCCAAAAAAAAGAGATTGAGTTTTGACATCCTTCTTGCAAAGGGTTTAAATAGTGAAATAACATGGAGTTAAAATCTCCACATTATTACCACTTTACCACAACTATAGGTTATGCAAATCACATTTGCATAACCATATATTATAAGATATCTCATATCTAATTATACAAATCACATTTGCATAATTGTGGATTTTATTAAATCGAATCTCATCCAATTTAATTTCTCTCAATTAATTTCTCCAATTAGCCCTAATTCAACAATTAGGCTAACCTATAGTTTATTATGAATCTCATTCACATTAAACTATATTTTATATCATTCATATCTCATACAAATGACATAAATGCCCTTTACGTGAAATTGAACACTTCAATTCACACCAAAACATTAACCCTTCTTTTAACCCAGATTGAGCCAACCGAGCTACCTAATGGACCTACAGTGACGGGCTCCAATGATCCGAGATTAACCTATCAAACTCTTTGACTCGGTTAATCAACCTTCATTAGCTATGGTAACACTCCACTAAAGCGCATAGTTGCATTCCCGTCAGTGCAGAATATGACGTGTCCACTTATATAACCAATAACCATGAGTCGACCCTTTACAGGTTGTTCGTAGACAGGACTGGGTAAAATTATCATTTTACCCCTGTGTCTACCTCTTGTTCCTTAAGTCCCCACTGCTCCTCTATTGAACAACATATTGTGATGGTCCAACCATACACAACAACCATCTCCGGCTAGTGAGAAGGTGGACGCCCGTTGTCCAAGCACTAGAGACAGCACTTAAGGGAATAACCCCTCTAGTTTCCCTAAAAGCGGGCAGGTGAATTCCATCTCGCGTAGTTAAGTTCCCACTCCTACTTGGTCCTGTCACGAGAAGATAGGCATATTGGGCGAGTAACTGTGACCACCCTCACCTGTACTAGTCAAAGGACAGACCCCTATAGACAGGAGTCCTTAACACGCTAAGGATTCAGGTCGAGTCACTAATGGTCATCTCACGGTTATTAGTCCCTTCACAATCAGCGGTGTTACATCAGTAGGTCTAATAATTCACGGTCCGGTCTTGTACAATCTCATTGCACAGGATACCCCCACTCGCATGTCAACCACATGAACAAGTCAGATCACCTCGTTTGTATCTAATACAAAGCGGGCCGTATCCACAGCGTATCCAGGATTAGGTCTCCAACCCTATCCATATACTGTAGACCGTTATGGTCATTAACTCGAACGTGATCCTCCCTGTGTGTCCACTACACACCGTTCAAGTTTAGTTCTCTCATAAATTCAATGACCCTAGAGCTTAGTTTATTGGAAAAGGTTGTAAAATTTTCGAGACAAAAAGTAATGAAATAAATAACACTTTATTAATTTCAAACAGTAATTTACAAACACGAGATTAGGACAAAAATCCCAACAAACTCCCACTTGGACTAAACTAGTGGAGAAAATACATTTCTGAAATGTACATAAATTACAACGAAGTAATACAATAAACTAGGGCATTGAATACCCGTCTACATATCTCCCACTTGCCCTAGTCAGGAAGCACTCGAAGACCTAGACTCTCTAGGTGACCCTCAAACACCTTAGCAGTGAGGGGCTTTGTAAATGGATCTGCTACGTTGTGCTCTGATGCTATCTGCGTGATTGTCACGTCTCCGCGGTGCACAATCTCCCGTATCAAATGATACTTCCGCTCAATGTGTTTGCCTCTCTTATGGCTCCGAGGCTCTCTGGAGTTGGCAACTGCACCACTGTTATAACATAACAGCGTGATCGACAAGTTCATATTTGGAACAACTTCCAAACCTGTCATGAACTTCCTAAGCCAAACATCTTCCTTTGGAGCTTCACAAGCTGCAACATACTCCGCTTCCATAGTGGAATCAGCGATGCATCCCTTCTTGATGTATCGCCATACTACAACTCTTCCATTTAGAATGAAGGTTGACCCCAAAGTGGATTTCCTAGAATCCTTATCGGTCTGAAAGTCAGAATTCGTGTATCCCGTAAGGATCAAATCTCCACTGCCATACAATAAGTTGTAGTTCCTCGTTCTCCTATGATACTTGAGGATTGCCTTTACGGTTGTCCAGTGATCTAATCCTGGATTGGACTGATTCCTACTGACAATCTCTACTACATAACAGATGTCGGGCCTAGTACACAGCATAACATACATTAGGCTCCCTACAACTGAAGCATATGGGATCCGTCTCATATCCTCAACATCTTGAGGAGTCTTAGGACACTGATTCTCAGACAAGTGAACCCCATGCCTGAAATGCAGCAAACCCTTCTTGGAGTTCTGCATCTTATATCTAGACAACATCTTGTCAATATAAGACGCCTGAGACAAGGCTAGCGTTCTGTTCTTCCAATTCCAAACTATCTGGATACCTAGAACATACTGAGCTTCTCCCAAAACTTTCATTTGGAATTGCGAAGCTAGCCACTTCTTAACGTCAGTAAGAAATTCTACCACATTCCCAATGAGAAGAATATCATCCACATACAACACTAAAAATGCAACAGTTTTGTCAACGATTTTCTTGTAGACACAAGGCTCGTCGACATTTTGATTAAAGTCATAAGATTTGAGCGCCTCATTGATGTGAAAATATCAGTGCCCTAAACTAATGCAAATTAGGATGAGACTCTGACTCTTCTGTGACGTGCAAGTATACACGGTCAAGTGCAGCAAGTGATAAAAAAAGTATCGATCCCACGAGGACTAGTAGAATCTAAACCAATGAGTGTCCTAGAAATTTTTCTCCTTATTTTTTTTGGTGCAATGCATGGGCATGCAAGTTTTTGTTAGGAATAAATGAATGCAAAAATAGGAATTCGATTGTTTTGTTGTTTGAATGAGTTAAATATAATTAAGACTAATGCAATAAATCAAAATATGTGAAAACATTAAACATAAACTAAACGAGAGAAAATTGGGGCTTTTAGATTAAGAGATAGGCTAGGGTTAAGTTGAAGTTCCATGTATAATTAGATTAACAAATGTGTGGTTGATGCCTTGAATTTACCTACGCATGTGATCAAGTGAATTTTTCCAAAGTCACTAAATTTTAAAACCAACAATTTCCCAATTGAGATCTAAATTACGCTCATAACTTTAAGGTTCTAGGTGGATTAATTATCCCTAATTAACTCATGATCCTAGAATGAAATTCTAATTTCCTAACTCAGTAGCTTTTCCAAGTTCGTGAATTTTAGAGGAGTCAAAGTGGCCAAGTTTTAATCCTCATGCATCGTTATAAACATTAAAATCTCATAAATCCAACCACGGCATCAACCATAAATTTATTACAATGTATACGGTGAAAAACAACCTAACCCATGCCTAGAAGAGTTTAGCTCATGCATGGAGTTAAATTACACATCCTTAAGTTAAGCATGCTCTTACTAATCATGTATAGCAATAGTAGACCAAGAACAGTCCCAAAATTGACCTAAACAGTAAGCAAAAATTTCCTAAACAACAATTTTTTACCCACTGGTTTCAGCAAGAGTTTCCAGGATTTCTTCAGCAATTTGCCTATCGAGCAATTTTCCTATCGGTTACTTTGCTTCAGCAAAATGCAAGCAGCAGCAGCAGCAACGCCCAAGGTCCCCACGGCTTTGCTTCAGCAAACACGAGCACAACAAAAATCAAGCGCAACGGCAACGGCAACAGCGCAACGGCTTTGCTTCAGGAATCGCGCACGCAGCGACGACGCTTCCCGATTGTCCACGGCCTTGCTTCAAAGAAATGCACACGCAAAGAACAATCACGCCGCAACGCGAATTCAACGGCAGCAAGCAACGGCTTTTTTCAAGCAATCGCGCGCACGCAGCGACGACGCTTCCCGATTGTCCACGACCTTGCTTCAACAAATGCACACGCAGCAACAATCACGCCCGATTGTCCACAGCAATAGGATGGGTCAGCTCTCCCGATGCCGCCCCTCGAAATTGCTACAGCAATGCTTGACGCCTTCTCCCGAATGCTTTAGCACGCTTCATAATTGCTACAGCAAAAATGGCCTAGCACGCCCTGGTTTCTCTTCGTTTTTAAAGAAAAAAAAATTCTTTTTCCTTCGGCCTTTGCTGTAGCAATCCGCTGGGTCTACCTCACGACTGCTTCCGCCTTCTTTCTCTCGGTCTTCCTCAAAATGCTGAAGCAAAAACCCTCTTTTCGGTCTCCCCTCAAAATGCTGAAGCAAAGCCTTCTTTTCCTCCTATCCGGCAGCCTCCAATTTTTCTCTCTTTTCCCAAAGTGTGTTGCCCTACATTGACAATTACAAAAACGCCCTTAAGGATAACCTTCCGGGGAAATGTCTAAAATGCCCTTAAGGGCTCTTGTAATTTGTACACAAATCCTGCGCGCATAAGAACAATCCTCATATTCATTGTAAAAAAAAATCATATGTAATAGTTAAGAATAGTCTCAAATCCCAATCTTTCCATGTTAGCTAATTTCTTCCAAATTTCTTAAATTAAAGCATGAAAAATATCAAAATTAACTCTTTTAAAATCTAATGCTTGATCTCAAGGTTTCCTAGCTAACACTCACAAATTAGGGATAAAATAACATGAAACTCACTGTATTATATGCAGTTCAAGTCGATTAAACACTGAAATTCTAGTACAACAACTCTCCTATGGTGAGTTATCACTCATCATACCTTATATTCCAAAACCTCGAAGCCTGTTTCAGTCCATAAATGGACCTATGAATCCGGCAAACCTTTTGCTCTTGGCCTTGGGCAATGAACCCTTTGGGCTAGCCCATGTTGATGGTTTCATCAAGTTTGCCATTTAGAAAGGTTGTCTTGACGTCCATCTTCCATACCTCGTTGTCATAATACGCGGCAATGGCCAGAAGGATCCTGATCGACTTTACCATGGCAACAGGTGAAAATCTCTCCTCATAGTCAACCCCTTCATCCTGGGTAAAACCCTTTGCCACTAGTCGGGCTTTGAAGGTCTGCACCTTCCCATCTATGCCACGTTTACGCTTGTAGATCCATTTGCAACCAATAGGTTTCACCCCATCCGGTTGATCCATAAGCTCCCAGACATAATTCAAGTACATTGACTCCATTTCCTGGTCCATAGCTTTAATCCATTTGTCTTTGTCAACATCAACCACTGTCTAATCATACGTCAATGGATCATCACAGTCATCATCAGGAGTGACCACTGAAGTTTCAGCTAAACCCATGTAACGATCAGGCTATCTCACAGCCCTCCAACTACGTCGAGGCATTCCCAACTCTTGAGAACGGATTTGACTAGACGTGCTAGGATAAACAACACTTGTTGACGTACTGGCCCCATCAACAACCCTTGCTGATGTACTGTCCATTTTATTTAACACAATTTTACTCCTTGGTAAATGATCCCTGGCGTGGTCACCATCTAGGATAGTGGCGTTGTCGACACAAGCACCCTATTTTCCTTAGGATCGTAAAACAGACCACCCCTAGTCTCTTTTGGGTAACCTACGAATAGGCACAATTTCGAACGGGGTTCCAGTTTCATCGGGTTTGACACCAACACGTGGGTCGGGCATCCCCAATTTCTGAAATAGTGTAAACTGCCTTTATGGCCATTCCAGAGTTCGAAAGGTGTTTCACAAACACTCTTCGACGGAACATTGTTCAAAATATGAACCGCAGTCTCCACTTTGTAACCCCAAAAGGAATCAGGGAGACGAGCATAGCTCATCATCGACCGAACCATGTCCAACAAGGTTCTGTTTCTCCTCTCCGATACACCATTTTGTTGTGGCATACCAGGTGCTGAGAGATGGGATGTAATTCTGTGTTCTATCATATAGTCCTGGAATTCAGTGTCCATATACTCTCCACCTCGATCCGATCGAAGTGTTTTAAGCGATTTACCTAACAGGTTCTCAACCTCAGTCTTGTACTCCTTGAACATTTCAAGAGTTTCAATCTTCTTATGCATTAGGTAAATATACCCATACCTCGAGTATTCATCTATGAAAGACACGAAGTATTCATAATCACCTCATGCTTTAACATTCATCGGACCACAAAGGTCAAAATGTATAAGCTCAAGGGGCTCTTTGGCTCTGTATCCTTTTACACTAAAATGACGTTTGGTCATTTTGCCTTCGAGGCATGACTCACACACTGGTAAAGAGATTTCTTTCAACTCGTTTAGAAATCCACTCTTCACTAGTTTCTCAATCCTATTGAGATTAGTGTGGCATAAGCGTTGATGCCAAAGATGGGCATTTTGTTTAGGAGAAATTTTCGCTCTTTTAGTTCGCGTTTCTGCTGTTTTAAACAATTCAGTATTCAAAACACTTTTGACCGAATTAGGTTAAAAAACATACAGTGCTCAAGTGAAGCAGAACAAATGAGATTACCATTTCTGAAAATAAACACTTTATTACCATTAAATGAAACGAAGATACATTGTTCTAACAGGCAGGAAATAGCAACAAGGTTTCTAGTAAACCCTGGAACTATATACATGTTGTCCAACAAAATATAATTCGTGCCAAAGTGCAGCTTCACCGTGCCGACCGCTGCTGCAGAGACAAGCTCCCCGGGTCCAACTCGTAGAGTCACATCACCCTCTTGCAGCTGCTGCAAGGAAACAATCCCCTGAAAAGAAGAACAAACATGGTTAGTGGTGCCCGAATCC
Source organism: Trichosanthes cucumerina (assembly GCA_036507285.1). Classification (NCBI taxonomy): domain Eukaryota; kingdom Viridiplantae; phylum Streptophyta; class Magnoliopsida; order Cucurbitales; family Cucurbitaceae; genus Trichosanthes; species Trichosanthes cucumerina. The sequence continues at coordinate 65,910,643 of CM071836.1, read as the reverse complement.
AATATCCAGGCAGAGTCACTACTCTCCACTAAACAGGTTTCAGTCACAAGTAAATCACATTTACCTTCATTCTTCCTCTCGACTAGGAATTTGGGGCAGTTCCTCTTCCAATGTCCGCCCCCATTGCAGTGGAAACACTTTTCTTTCTCTACAACTTCCTTGACCTTCTTGCCCTTTTGGGCGGCGACTCGATCAGTTTTACCCCTCTTCATCTTCTTCTTCCCTTTCGGGCGTGAAGGAGCAACAAGTTTAGTCCAAGAGGTCGAACCTCTGTGATAAGACCTATAGGCAACATTTTCCTCAGATTCTGGTGCCCTGATCCTCATCTAGGACTGGAAATTCTTTAGCTCATTGAGGAGGGTAGTCAGAATGTAGCTAATTTTGTTCATAACAGCATTGCTACGAAACTGAAGGAAATTCTTTGGAAGAGTCTCCAAGATAAAACTGACCTGGCTCGACTCGTCGATTCGAAGCCCCGTTCATCGCCGCTAGATTAAAGTGGGTCATCATGTCTAGAATATGTTCACGGACATACGACCCCTCTTTCATCCGTGCGTTGAAGACGTATTTGAGCGAGTCATGCCGGACTTGAAAGGACTGTTGTCCAAACATTTCCTGCAAAGACTCCATGATCTCCTTAGTGGTGACCATCAGCTCATGCTTCTTTGCCAAAACATCAGACATGCTGACAATAATATAGACCTTGGCCTTTTCATTGGCCCTAATCAATCAATCGTATGAATCACAAATAATTCGCGACGCAATCGAGCCCGGCATCTGAGGACACTTCTTCGAGAGCACGAACTTATTGTCGTCAGCTACCAAAATTGTGTTTAGGTTATTTTTCCAAGTTTGTTAATTATCTCCCACAAATTTGTCAGACGCGAGTAAATCTATTATTGAGCTAGACATGTTTTAAGCTGAAAAATAAAAAAACTTTGTGTTAGTCTCGCAAAAAACTTTTGAAATCCAATCATGTTTTAGCAAAAATTGTTTCATGATCCCTAGGTCATTCAAAAAATTGCAATGATATCCTAAAGGTTTAGAATGACCGCCACCGAAGGGTGGACAGAACACTCATCCTCTAAGACGAGACTTTCTCGATCAAACCCTAATCCCAGAATAACTCTTATTCCATTAGGCGTCCAATTACCATTGTTCGGTTGAATTCATTAACTCTTAACGAATTTTGTGAGTGTCACCCTCAATATTTAAGTTTTCAAGTATCCGTCCAAAAAATAGCCACTGAAGGGTGAACCAAGAAGGAAAACCAACTAGGAAACAGTATCCCTTTCGAGAATTCACGGTGTTCCGACTCCAATGATCAGGCCCTTCGAAGAGATTGACTGGTCTAGGCCAAACTAGCAGGCGGATCATAGGCGTCTCACGGTGTGAATCGAAAGAAGTGACCGTGGGTCCCATTTTCACAAGTCCCGCTCCCACTCACTATAAGTACTCTCTCCATCCACGATAATATTAACCCATACAAATGCCATCCGAAGGGGGACACTCTCATTTGCGCCACGAGGCCGAGTATGGATCTCACGGTGCGGACTTAACGAAGATTTGTGGTTGGAAATTAAATGTATCTTATACACTATATTTCCTCCCACTCAGCACTTTAATTTTATTAGGGATTGACCTAGATAAACCGGCCGACTAAAATTTACCTAAGTCTACCAATATAACTCTTATATGGTATTAACCTAAGTTTATAATCACATTATTACTTAGGCCTATGTGAGTAAATGAAAACACTTTTAATTAACGACACTCACGATAAGTATAATCTAAGAATCTCCCGACCCAATTCACTCCCAGGTCGGTTTCCAGGTAGGGGTGTTCTGCAAGCGTCAACTTAAATACCCCAGCCTTAGACAAAACCTTCCTTAGACAGAGTTACTAATCAGGTCACCATTCATAGACTAAATTTTGATTTCCTAATTCTAATCTTATTAGAACTAGAAAACCTAAGTCTAATTATTCAAGTTCAAAACTCTTTAAAACTAATAATTAACTTAGGTTGCATTCATTTCTATGTTATAGTGTTTGATCATTCATCACATGAATAACTATATACTATAACAAAATTAATTCATTACATGAATATAAATGCATGAGCATACTTTAATTTAAAAAATATAACACTTATATTAATTAAATTAAACATGCATTTAATTATATTATAACACTTATAATATAACCTATCATGCAAATTATATATTATAACTCTTATAATATAAACGATGCATGAAATATGTTTAACCTAAGGTGGAATTTTAAATCTATATGACATACATTATGCAGATAGAAATTTAATTAAAACATACATCACATGCATAAAATAATTAAATAGCAAAAATGGACCGGTTTTTGGCACCTAGGGGCAATTATTTAATTAAATAACATTAATATAACATTTATATTAATATTATTTAATAAAATAGTTAAATAAATAATAAAAATAAATTTTAAAATTATAAAAATAGATAAAAAAAATGAAAAAGCAACTGCCCTACTAACCATCCTCTCGCCCACGTTGCGAAACTGCCTCGCGAACTGCTCACTATCGCATGCGGCGATGCAACGTCGTGGGTAGCGTTGCAACGCTGTCGCGTCCAGCGTCCACCCAGCGTTCTCAATGCTAGTGGCGTTGCAACGCTGCCCTGCAGCGCGCCTTGCTCCCGCTAGCACAGCGTTGAGACGCCAATGAACAACATCTCAATGCCATTGCATCATGATAAAGAAACACCTTTCTTTGTGTTTTGCTTCAGTGCTCGCCCGCTTTAAAGCGCTCGATTTCTACATAGCAACTCTTGCTACTAAAGACTCGGACTTACAGACTCAATTTACAACAAAATGCCCAAAAACAACGGGCCTTTACATTGATCTTATCAACATAATTGTAAATCTACTCTAGTGCCAAAAACCGAAACATCCATTATGCAAACCCATCATTCATCTCATGAAATAAGGTAAATTACCGACCTATTTTAACAAAATTCATTCCATAACGAATAACCATCGAAATGGCTCTGATACCAATTTAAGGGAATGAAAATCTCCGCACAGCGGAAGACGATCGAATCGTCAAGGTATCGTTATGCTACTTGAAATTTGTTAAAATAATCTAACGCTTAGATCTAAGTTAAACATACAAAATTAAGGAAGAAAGACAGTAAGAAGAACATACCTTGTTAAAGACAATTCTTCAAAGTTCCTTCCTTGTTCACGAACACTTCGTGCTTCTCGATCTCAATGAACTCGAACTTCACAAACAAGATTCGATCACAAACACTTGGAAACTTCGTTGATATTCTTTTGGAAAGAAGAAAGATGGTGGGCTCTTAATTTTGGAGAAGGGAGGATAGTTGAGAGAAAAAGTGAGAGAAAATTCTCTTCTTTTGGTTGAAAATAAAATAAAAAGAGATTGAGTTTTGAAATCTTTCTTGCAAAGGGTTTAAATAGTGAAATAACATGGAGTTAAAATCTCCACATTATTACCACTTTACCAAAACTATAGGTTATGCAAATCACATTTGCATAACCATATATTATAAGATATCTCATATCTAATAATACAAATCACATTTGCATAATTGTGGATTTTATTAAATCGAATCACATCCAATTTTATTTCTCTCAAGTAATTTCTCCAATTAACCCTAATTCAACAATTAGGCTAACTTATCGTTTATTATGAATCTCATTCACATTAAACTATATATTATATCATTCATATCTCATATAAATGACATAAATGTCCTTCAAGTGAAATTGAATACTTCAATTCACACCAAAACATTAACCCTTCTTTTAACCCAGATTGAGCCAACCGAGGGACCTAATGGACCTACAGTGACAAGGCTCCAATGATCCGAGATTAACCTATCAAACTCTTTGACCCGGTTAATCAACCTTCATTAGCTACGGTAACTATCCACTAAAGCCCATAGCTGCACTCCCGTCAGTGCAGAATATTACGTGTCCACTTATATAACCAATAACCATGAGTCGATCCTTCAGAAGTTGTTCGCAGACACGGTTGGGTCAAATTACCGTTTTACCCCTGTGTCTACCCCTTATTCCTTAAGTCCCCACTGCTCATCTAATGAACAATATATTGTGATGGTCCAACCATACACAACACCCTTCTTCGGCCAGTGAGAAGGTGGGCGCCCGTTCTCCAAGCCCTGGAGACAACACTTAAGGGAACAACCCCTCTAGTTTCCCTAAAAGCGGGAACGAGTGAATTCCATCTCGCGTAGTTAAGTTTCCAGCTCACTACTTGGTCCTATCTCTGAGAAGATAGACATATTGGGCGAGTAACTGTGACCACCCTCACCCGTACTAGTCAAAGGACAGACACCTACAGACATGAGTCCTTAACATGCTCAGGATTCATGTCGAGTCACTAATGGTCATCTACGAAGTGTTGGGATTTGTGCCCTAAAACTCGTAGTTTGTAATTATGTTCTAATTAATGTAATAAAATGTTATTATTTCAATAAAGTGTTATTGTTCGTTATCTACGAGTTTGCTTTTATTTAAACCCTAAATCTAATAAACTAAACATCCAAGGCTGTTAAATGAATCTTTAACTGAATGTAATGTACAAAAAAAGGATCTCGGTTCAAGATACAGCCTAAAGAGTCTATAGTTAGGGGATAAGGTTTGGGTACCTTACACTAGTAAAACTATGTATGTGGCCCACTTTGTATTTGATACAAACACTGTGATCCTAACGTGTTCGTGTAGACGAATGTGAGTGGGGATATCCTATGTAATGAGATTACATAAGACCGGACCACGAAATAGTAACCTCTAGCTGTAACTACGTTGACTAGTTAGGTTTCTATTTCACTAGGATGACCTAGGCAACTTGATCTCAATCCTGAGCAGGTTACGAACTCCTGTTCGCGAGGGATTATCCTTTGACTAGTATGGGTGAGAGTGGCCAGATTCTACGACTCAATATGCCTACCTTCTTGGAGACAAGACCGAGTGAGCGGCTGGGGACTTAACTTAGCAAGATGGAATTCACTCCTTCCCGCCTACTAGGGTAAGTAGAGGAATGTTCCCTTAAGTGGTGTCTCCGGGACTTGAACAAAGGGCCCAACCCTCTCATTGGCCCGAGAGGGACTATGTTTGTTAGTAGGACTACAAACAAATTGTTCATTAGAGGAGCACTGGTACTTAAGGCACAAGATGTAACCTAGGGGCAAAACGGTAATTTGACTCAGCTGGTGTTACGAACATTCGTGAAGGATTGACTTGCTGTTATTGGTTAATATCCATGGACACAGAAATATATCTGCAGTGAGAAGAGTGCAGCTGTGGGACTTTAGTGGAGTGTTCCCGCAGTTAACGAATGTTGATTGGAAGGTTAATGAGATTAACCGAGCAATCTTGTATCGTTAGAGCTTCTGATCTGTAGGTCCATTAGGTCCACCTTCTAGCTCGTAAAGGGTTCTTAGATCATTTGAATTTGAAATGTTCAAATTCATTAGGGAATAAACTTAATGTATATTGATACAATATAATATATAGTTTTGGAACTATATATTATAAATTTAATGTGAATATGATTCATATTAAATTATATGAGAGAATTGAATATTTGAAAGAGTTCAAATATTATATTAAATGTGAATGTGATTCACATTTGCAAACTATAAGATAAAATTTAATGTGCACTGGTTGTACATTAAAACTAAAGGTTAAAGGCGTAATATGATTAAATGAGATTTAATCCAAATTAAATATATGATATTTAATTTGTATTATTTAAATATGATTTAAATGAATAATTAAATTTGATTTAATTATATTATATTATTATTATTATTATTATTTTAATAATAATAAATGAGAGAACGTGTCACTCAGACACGTTCCCCACTACCCCTCCCCTTCTCCCTATCGACAGTTTAACAGGGAGAAGGGGGTTGCTCACTTCAGTTGATCGATTGATCATTTTCTATACTTACAGAAGAATTCTCTCTCTCTCAATCTGCATCATTCCCAAAAACTCTTCTTCCAAGAATTGGATTACCTTTCCACCAAGGTAGATCTAAGTAGAAGTCAGAGATATAGAAGGTTCTCCTGTTGGTAGTGTTCTTCTTGGAGAAAAACAGAGAAGTTCTGCTGTTTTTGCTGAAAAGCTAGGAGTAAGGCGTTGATGGAAAATTAGAAATTACAAAGGTATTCTTCTTCTCCCCTTTAGTTTAATTGTTAAACTTTACATGTTTGCATGTATGCTATTATCCATGTCTAATAGGATTAGAAATTTATGCTTGTTTTGTATTATTTATCAATGTACTCGTTTTTGTTTCAATTAAAACAATCAAGCACATTAACGATCCCAAACACGTTTCCGCTGCTCAAGGAGATCAGATCTCCATCACGAATTTATTTGTCCTTACTGTCAACGGTGTTACATCAGTAGGTCTAAGTTGTTGTGTTCGTGAAATTCTTCAATTTGGTTGAGAATCGAATGAAAAATTGAAGAACGAAGCTGCTGTGTTCGTGAGTTTCAGCTGCTGCCGAAGCAGCAGCGTTGCAACGCCGTTCATCAGCGTTGCAACGCTGAAGAATGGCGTCGCAACGCCAGCGCTCCCTATCGACGCGGGCCCTCAAGGGGTCAGCGGCGTTGCAATGTTGCCCCTCAGCATTGCAACGCCATCCCGATAGCAGACGCGCATACGACAAAGCGGGCGTTGCAACGCCGTGGGGCATTCCAACATCTGCAGACCGGTTTGGCTGGTTCGTTAGTTTTTGTTCGGTTCGAGCGGTTCAAGGCCGGTTCAGGGTGTTTTTGGACCGGTTTCATGAAATAAATTAATGTAATTTATTTTTTTTTGCACTTTAGGGGTCAAATTATTCCGGTTTTACAGTTTTATGTCTTTATGAATGTCATTTAGATTATTCCCACCTTAGGATAAGAATGTTCATGCATTTTATTTATATAAATTTTATATGAATATGGTTGAATGCATGATTAATTTATTTTTTCATGAGTAATTAATTATAAGTGTTATAATTAGATTATATAGAAAATAAATTGCATGGAGCATGAAATTACTTAGTTTAAAATAAATGTTATTTGGTTTAAGTAATTTTATAATTCAAATAGTTGAATTCCTTTTATAATACCAATTTGAATATAGATTGTTGGATTTATAATATAGTTTTTTTCATAGGTTAATTATTAAAATTTATAAAAGTTATAAATCAAAGGGGTTTTAGAAACCATAACCTATAATAAAGAAATGCATGCAAACATAAGAACTTGGGCTAATTTTTAAATTAGGTTTAAATCGTTTAAAATTAATTTAGACCTAAGTTTCAATTTCTAATAGGATTAGAAATTAGTCTTACGTAGTATTTTAAATAGTTTAAAATATACTTGGACTTTAGGACTTTGGTTATGAGGGAACTCTACCGGTGAAGTTCTGTCTAAGGGTGGGGGTACTTAAGTTTGACTTACAACTAACACCTCCTACACGAACCGACCAAAACCTTAGTTGAATTAACCTTAGTTCTATTTTTATCTCTAGGTAATTAAAATGTTTATTCACCTAGACATAAGGTTTTAAGACCTAGTTATAATAGTTATAATAGGCATAGACTTAGATAGATTCTTTTAGCCAGAATCAAACTAAGTTAAACCTATACCCTAATTTTAGGAACTTCAGTGGGAGAAAACGAGATGTTCGCATCGAGTTTACTCTCACGTCCTCAAGAGTTCACACCGTGAGTTCCATGCTCGGCTACGTGGCGTCAATAGGGTGTCCCCCTACGGTATGTGTTTGCATGGTTCAATACCAAGGTGAATGAGGGAAGTATCCATAGTAAATGGGAGCAGGACGCGTGTCAACATATCCTACGGTCTCCTCCATTAGGTCGCACCGTGAGATTTCTATAGTCCGCTTGCTAGGTTGTCCTCGAATAGCCAAACCCTACGGAGGGCCTGACTATAGGGATCGGAACACCGCGAACTCCATAAATGGATAGGGTCTCTAAGGTTGTTTGCCAATAGTTGTCTTTCTTAATAGTAGCCTGTTGGCTCGGGCCTATTGGATCTGAAAATGGTAGGGTCACATTTACGGGATGAGTTAAGTTTGTTAACAAATCCTTGACCAAACAAACGGTAGCTAAGGACCATTGGAACATGAGATGTTCTGGTGAGAATTGGCTGAGAAAGTCTCAATTCAAGGGAGGAATGATTGACCGGCCGACGGAGGCTTTTGTTCTAAACCCTTAAAGTATCGTTGCAAAATTAAAGGTTTAATTTAAACAGTGGTTTTAGTTTAAACAATAGGGTTCTTTAATAATTTTGCTAAATATGATTGGTTTTTACAATGGGTTTAAAAGCCATAAGTAATTAGAACTATTTTGGATTTTCAGCATGTCGTCCTCAATAATAGCCTTACTTAAAAGCAACTGTTTAACTGGTGAAAATTTTACTTTGTGGAAGTCCAACTTGAATACGATTCTCGTTGTTGACGACTTACGGTTCGTACTGTCTAAGGAATGTCCTCAGATCCCTGCTCGTAATGCTCCTCAATCTGTTAAGGAGGTGTACAACCACTGGATCAAGGCAATCACAAGGCCAAGGTCTACATTTTGGCTAGTGTTTCTGAAGTTCTGGCCAAAAAGCACGAGGGCATGGTCTCAGCTCGTGAGATCATGAGTTTGCTGCAGGAAATGTTAGGACAACCGTCTGGACAGATTCGGCACGAATCCCTCAAATACGTTTATAACTCCCGTATGAAGGAGGGGTCATCGGTGAGAGAACACGTTCTTGATCTGATGGTCCACTTCAACGTGCCTGAGATGAACAGAGGAGTCATTGACGAGCAAAGCCAGGTATCGTTCATCCTGGAGTCTCCTCCGAAGAGTTTCCTGCAATTCCGCAGCAATGCGGTGATGAACAAGATAGAGTATAACCTGACTACTCTCCTTAATGAACTACAGATTTTCAAGTCTCTTATGAAGAATAAGGGGCAGGTTGATGGAGAGGGAATGAATTTGCCCATTCCAGAAGGTTCCAGAAGGGTTCATCCTCTGGGACTAAGTCCTGTAACTCATTTTCTGGGCTAAAGAAGACCCAAAAGAAGAAAATAGGAGGGAAAGGGAAGGCACCTGCTACTGACAAGGACAAGGGAAAAGCCAAGGTTACAGATAAAGGAAAATGTTTCCACTGCAACGTGGATGGGCATTGGAAGCGAAACTGCCCAAAGTACCTTGCTGAGCTCAAAGAGAAGAAAGGTAAATTAGATCTACTTGTTCTTGAAACTTGTTTAGTGGAAAATGATGATTTTACTTGGATACTTGATTCAGGAGCCACTAATCACGTTTGCTCTTCATTTCAGGAAACTAGTTCCTTCAAGGAGCTCGAAGAGGTGAGATGACGCTCGTGGTCGGAGCAGAAACGTCGTCTCACTTCTCAAATGCGATGGGAGATGCCAAGTTATTTTTCGGAGATAGATTTTCTTTATTAAAAAATCTGTATATAGTTCCTAAGCTTAAAAGGAACTTAATTTATATCTCTTGTTTAATAGAACTTGGATATTGTATTTCTTTTTCAATTAATGAAGCGTTCATTTTGAAAGAAGGTGTCAATATTTGTTCTTCTAAATTGAAAATGGCTTGTATGTACTGAAACCGAACAAAACCAAAGCAATTTTAAATCATGAGATGTTTAAGAATGTTGACACTCAAAATAAAAGGCAAAGAATTTCTCCTAATAATAATACCTATCTATGCCATCTTAGACTTGGTCATATTAATCTCAACCGGATTGAGAGACTCTCTAAGAATGGACTTCTAAACAAGATAGAAGATGATTCTTTACCGCCTTGCGAGTCTTGCTTGGAAGTTAAAATGACCAAACGACCTTTTACTGGAAAAGGTTACAGAGTCGTAGATCCCCTAGAACTTGTTCATTGGGATCTTTGTGGTCCAGTGAATGTCAAAGCTCGAGGAGGGTACGAATATTTCATCTCTTTCATAGATGATTATTCTAGGTATGGTTATCTATACCTAATGCATCACAAGTCTGAAGCTCTTGAAAAGTTCAAAGAGTATAAGGCTGAAGTAGAGAATGCATTAGGAAAAACCATTAAAACGCTTCGATCAGATCGAGGAGGAGAGTATATGGATTTGAGATTCCAGGACTATATGATAGAACATGAAATTAAATCTCAACTCTTTGCACCTAACAAACCACAACAAAATGGTGTGTCAGAAAGGAGAAATACAACCTTGTTAGACATGGTTCGTTTTTGATGAGCTATGTTCAATTGCCTGCCTCGTTTTGGGGATACACGGTAGAGACTGTTGTTCAAATCTTAAACAGTGTTCCATCAAAAAGTGTTTCAGAAACACCTTTTGAACTTTGGAAGGGGCATAAACCTAGTTTACAACACTTCAGGATTTGTGGTTGTCCGACACACGTGCTTGTGACAAACCCAAAGAAACTGGAACCTCGTTCAAGATTGTGCCAATTTGTTGGCTATCGCAAAGAACCGAGAGGTGGTCTTTTCTATGACCCACAAGAAAACAAGGTGATTGTATCGACAAACGCCACATTCTTGGAGGAAGATCACATGAGGAACCACAAACCGCGTAGTAAATTAGTACTAAATGAAGCTACACTGAATCAACAAGAGTTGTTGATCAAGATGGACCTTCATCAAGAGTTGATGGAAAAGCCAGCACCTCAAATGAGTCTCGTCCTTCTCAATCGTTGGGAATGGCTCGACGCAGTGGGAGGGTTGTTTCCCAACCTTACCGCTACTTGGGTTTAGCTGAAACTCAAGTTGTCATACTTGATGACGGCATAGAAGATCCATTGTCTTATAAATAGGCAATGAATGACGTAGACAAGGACCAATGGATCAAAGCCATGGACCTTGAAATGGAGTCAATGGACTTCAATTCAGTATGGAAACTTGTAGACAAACCTGAAGGGGTTAGACCCATAGGGTGTAAATGGATCTATAAGAGAAAGAGAGATGCAGTCGGAAAGGTACAGACCTTTAAGGCTAGACTTGTAGCAAAGGGTTTTACCTAAAGGAAAGGAGTTGACTTTGAAGAAACTTGTTTCCCTGTTGCTATGCTGAAGTCTATAAGGATACTCTTGTCCATAGCCACTTTTTATGATTATAAAATTTGGCAAATGGACGTCAAGACTGCCTTTTTTAATGGTAATCTTGACGAGAGCATCTACATGTCTCAGTCCGAAGGGTTCATAGCCCAAGGTCAGGAACAAAAAGTTTGCAAGCTCAATCGGTCCATTTATGGATTGAAACAAGCATCAACATCTTAGAATATAAGATTTGATACTGCGATCAAGTCTTACGGCTTTGACCAAAACGTTGATGAGCCTTGTGTTTACAAGAGGATCATCAACGACAAAGTAGCTTTGTTAGTACTTTATGTGGATGATATCCTACTCATTGGGAATGATGTAGGATACCTTACTGACATAAAAAATTGGCTGGCGACCCAATTCCAAATGAAAGATTTGGGAGAGGCGCAATATGTTATTGGGATTCAGATCTTCAGGAATCACAAGAACAGAACGCTAGCACTATCTCAAGCGTCTTATATCGACAAAATGTTGTCCAGATATTCAATGCAGAATTACAAGAGAGGATATGAGACATATTCCCTATGCCTTTGCAGTAGGTGGCTTAATGTATGCTATGTTGTGCACGAGGCCGGACATTTGCTATGCAGTGGGAATAGTCGGTGAGGTACCGATCCAATCCAGGTTAGACCACTTTGGATGAAGTTAAAAATATCCTCAAGTATCTAAGGAGAACGAGGGACTATACGCTTGTGTATGGGTCTAAGGATTTGATCCTTACTGGATACACTGATTATGATTTTCAAACCGATAAGGATTCTCTAACATCCACATCGGGATCAGTTTTCACCCTTAACGGAGGAGCTATAGTGTGGCGAAGATCAAACAAGGATGCATCGTTGACTCCACAATGGAGGTGGAGTATGTCGCTGCTTGTTAAGCAGCTAAAGAGGCTGTTTGGCTAAGGAAATTCCTTACGGATTTGGAAGTTGTTTCGAATATGGAATCTCCCATCACCTTATACTGTGACAACAGTGGTGCCGTAGCCAATTCAAAGGAACCTCGCAACCATAAGCGAGGTAAGCACATCGAGAGGAAGTATCACCTGATACGAGAAATAGTGCAACGAGGAGATGTGATAGTCACGAAGATCTCTTCGGAGCACAATATTGTTGATCCGTTTACAAAGACTCTCACGGCTAAAGTGTTCGAGGGTCATCTGGAAAGTCTGAGTCTACGAGATATGTACATAGGCTAATCAAGGGCAAGTGGGAGATATGTAATAGGGTATATGGATGCCCTAGTTTATTGTATTTCTACTGTTTTAGATTATGATGTACCCCACTAGAGTTTTAGTTCATGTGGGAGTTTGTTGGGATTTGTCCCCTAAAACTCGTAGTTTGTAATTATGTTCTAATTAATGTAATAAAATGTTATTATTTCAATAAAGTGTTATTGTCTACTATCTACGAGTTTGCCTTTATTCAAACCCTAAATCGAATAACCTAAACATCCAAGGATGTTAAATGAATCTTTAACTGAATGTAATGTACATAAAAAGGATCTCGGTTCGAGATACAACCTAAAGAGTCTATAGTTAGGGGATAAGGTTTGGGTACCTTACCCTGGTAAGACTATGGATGTGGTCCACTTTGTATTTGATACAAACACTGTGATCCTAACGTGTTCGTGTAGATGACATGTGAGTGGGGATATCCTATGTAATGAGATTACATAAGACTGGACCACGAAATAGTAACCTCTAGCTGTAACTCCGTTGACTAGTTAGGTTTCTATTTCACTAGGATGACCTAGGCAACTTGATCTCAATCCTGAGCAGGTTACGAACTCCTGTTCGCGAGGGATTGTCCTTTGACTAGTATGGGTGAGTGTGGCCAGATTCACCGACTCAATATGCCTACCTTCTTGGGGACAAGACCAAGTGAGCGGTTGGGGACTTAACTTAGTATGATGGAATTCACTCCTTCCCGCCTACTAGGGTAAGTAGAGGAATGTTCCCTTAAGTGGTGTCTCCAAGACTTGAACAAAGGGTTCGACCCTCTCATTGGCCTGAGAGGGACTATGTTTGTTGGTAGGTCCTCAAACAAATTGTTCATTAGAGGAGCACTGATACTTAAGGCACAAGATGTAACCTAGGGGTAAAATGGTAATTTGACCCAGCTGGTGTTACGAACATTCGTGAAGGATTGACTTGCTGTCATTGGTCAATATCCATGGACACAAAAATATATCTGGAATGAGAAGAGTGCAGTTGTGGGACTTTAGTGGAGTGTTCCCGCAGTTAACGAATGTTGATTGGAAGGTTAATGAGATTAACCGAGCATTCTTGTATCGTTGGAGCTTCTGATCTGTAGGTCCATTAGGTCCACCTTCTAGCTCGTAAAGGGTTCTTAGATCATTTGAATTTGAAATGTTCAAATTCATTAGGGAATAAACTTAATGTATATTGATACAATATAATATATAGTTTTGGAATTATATATTATAAATTTAATGTTAATATGATTCATATTAAATTATATGAGATAATTGAATATTTGAAAGAATTTAATATTATATTAAATGTGAATGTGATTCACATTTGCAATCTATAAGATAAAATTTATTGTGCACTGGTTGTACATTAAAACTATAGGTTATAGGGGTAATATGATTAAATGAGATTTAATCAAAATTAAATATATGATATTTCATTTGTATTATTTAAATATTATTTAAATGAATAATTAAATTTGATTTAATTATATATTATTATTATTATTATTATTATTATTATTTTAATAATAATACATGAGGGAACCTGTCACTCAGACACGTTCCCCACTACCTCTCCCCTTCTCCCTATCGACAGTTTAACAGGGAGAAGGGGGTTGCTCACTTTAGTTGATCGATTGATCATTTTCTATACTTACAGAAGAATTCTCTCTCTCTCAGTCTGAATCATTCCCAAAATTCTTCTTCCAAGAGTTGGATTACCTTTCCACCAAGGTATATCTAAGTAGAACTCAGAGATATAGAAGGTTCTCCTGTTGGTAGTGTTCTTCTTGGAGAAAAACAGAGAAGTTCTGCTGTTTTTGCTGAAAAGCTAGGAGCAAGGCGTTGCGGGAAAATTAGAAACTACAAAGGTATTTTTCTTCTCCCCTTTAGTTTAATTGTTAAACTTTACATGCTTGCATGTATGCTATTATCCATGTCTAATAGGATTAGAAATTCATGCTTGTTCTGTATTATTTATCAATGTACTGGTTTTTGTTTCAATTAAAACAATCAAGCACATTAACGATCTCAACCACGTTTCCGCTGATCAAGGAGATCAGATCTCCATCACGAAGTTATTAGTCCTTACTGTCAACGGTATTACATCAGTAGGTCTAATAATTCACGGTCCGGTCTTGTACAATCTCATTGCATAGGATACCCCCACTCGCATGTCAATCACATGAACGAGTCAGATCAACTCGTTTGTATCTAATAGAAAGCGGGTCACATCCACAGCGTATCCAGGATTAGGTCTCCAACTCTATCCATATATTGTAGACCGTTCGGGTCATTAACTCAAACGTGATCCTCCCGTTGTGTCCACTACACACCTTTCAAGTTCTAGTTCTCTCATAAGTTCAATGACACTGGAGTTTAGTTTATTAGAAAAGTTTGTAAAATTTGCGAGACACAAAGTAATGAAATGAATAACACTTTATTAATTTCAAACAGCAATTTACAAACACGAGATTAGGACAAAAATCCCAACACCTTTGCAGGTTCACAAGCCACAACGTACTCCGCTTCCATAGTGGAATAAGCAATGCATCCCTTCTTGATGCTTCGCCATACTACAGCTCCTCCATTCAGAATGAAGGCTGACCCGGAAGTGGATTTCCTAGAATACTTATCGGCCTGAAAGTCAGAATATGTGTATCCCGTAAGCATCAGATCCCCACTACCATACACTAAGTTGTAGTTCCTCGTTCTCCTAAGATACTTGAGGATTGCCTTTACGGTTGTCCAGTGATCTAATTCTTGATTGGATTGATACCTACTGGCAATCCCTACTGCATAACAGATGTCGGGCCTAGTACACAGCATGGCATACATCAGGTTCCCAACAGTTGAGGCATAGGGGATCCGTCTCATATCCTCAACCTCTTGAGGAGTCTTAGGACACTGATCCTTAGATAGGTGAACCCCATGGCTGAAAGGCAGCAAGCCCTTCTTGGAGTTTTGCATCTTATATCTAGACAACTTCTTGTCAATATAAGACGCTTGAGACATGGCCATGTTGGGATGTATGTCCTCATCTCGTGTAGTTTGTAATATTCCAAGTTGTAAATGAATAAGACTTATTTATTTCAACATTGTGTAATAAATAAGTGTTATTTATTTAAACTTTGTGTCTCACATTTTTTCATAAACTTAATCCTATAAACTATGCTCCAGGGTCATTGCATTATGAGAGAAGTAAGAACTTGAACGGTGTGTAGTGGGCACACAGGGAGGATCACGTCATAGGATAGCCAAATGGATTAATTAATGCTAATTGGAGAAATTAAATTGAGAGAAATTAAATTGAATGTGATTCAATTTATAATTCCACACTAATGCAAATGAGATTTGTATAATAAGGTATGAGATACCTTATATTATATATGCAAATATGATTTGTATATTATATAGTTGTGGTAAAATGGTGATTTGGTGGAGATGTTAACTCTACATCTCACCATTATATAAAGGCTTCGCAAGAAGCCTTTGGTGACTCTTCTTGCCATTTTATGGATTTTGATCCAAAGAGAGCAAGTGTTTTTCTCTCTAGAACTCTCTCAATTTTCCAAAATTCTCTCCTCACCCAAAACCAAAGGGAGTCCCACTCACTCTCACTCAACCTCCCGAGAACAACTGAGAAGACGTTTTGGAGGTGTCTCCCTATTCGGATCGAGGATCGAGTTTGAGGAGTTCGTTGGTACGAGAGAGATCATGACCGGAGAAGGAGAAAACGTTGATGAAGTGTTCTTCAAGAGGTTAGTATCCATTATACTTACTGTTTTCTCTACTATTTTGCATGTTTAGCCTAGGATCTATGATATAGATTCAAGTTTAAGATAGGAATTACACAACGGATCAACGACGTATCACAACGTCTTCCGCTGCGGGAATTCAAAATCCCTTCAATTGGTATCAGAGCAAGGTTGTTGCTCTTCGTTGTGTATTCTGTGAATTCTTAAAACTAGGTGGATAGCATTAATTTTCATGAGATGAATGTTATTGGTTTGCATTTTTTTAATGTTTTTAGTTTTTGGCACTAGTTCAGATTTACATTAAAGTTGATGAGATCAATGTAAGGGCCCGTTGTTTTGGGTATTTTTAATGTAAATCGAGTCTGTAAGCCCGTGTCGTCCGTGGCAAGAGTTTTCGTGAAGAAAACGGAGCAAAAACGGGCGATTTCAGTGAAAAATAGCAAAAGTTATTTGTTGGAAGTTCATCAGCGTTGCGACGCCATCCTTGCTGCTGGAGAGTGCTGCAGTGCAGTGTTGCAACACTAGCGGTAGCAATGCAACGCCAGGCAAGACGATATACATTACAACGTTGCAACGCAAGCAACAACGTTACATCGTTGTGGCGTAGTGGTGCATGGAGCGTGAGAAGCGCGGGAGTGGCCCAGAGGTCGGCGATTTGAGCTAGGAGTTGCGCATCCGTTTTATTTATTTTATTTATTTATACATTTATTTGTAAAATTGTTTTATACATGTATTTATTTAATTATTTTCATTAATATTAATATAATTGTTATATTAATGTTAATTAATTTAATTATATTCCCCTAGGTGCCAAAAATCGGTCACTCATCCTAGAAGAGGAGTGAGTTTGTCTACCCTACGGTGGCGGTCATTCTAAACCTCTAGGGTATCATTGCAAATTTTGAATGACCTAGGGATCATACGATAACAATTTTGCTAAAACCCGATTGGATTTTTAAAAGTTTTTGCGAGACTAATACAAAGTTTTTTCATTTTTCCAGCACAAAATGTATAACGCTTTTAACGCTCCTTTTGCTTCCGTTAAGTTAGTCGGCGATAGTATTTCGTGGAAAAATAATATAAACACGATTTTGGTAAATGACGACCAAGAGTTCACGCTCACTGAGGAGGGTACTTAGGTGCTCGGTTCAACAGTCCTATTCAACGATCTACAAACCTTCCAGTCCTTGGTTCAAATTAGGGGAAAGGAAGCTGAGTCAAGTGTTACCTTAAGATCTTTTCATAGGGGTTCGACCTCTGGGATAAAGTTTGTAGACTCTTCAGGCCCTAAGGGGAAGAAGGAGAAGTTGAAGGAAGTTAAGGTTTACCGCGCTGCCGCCTTAAAAGGCAAAGAAATCAAGGATGTTGCCAGAAAGTGTTTCTACTGCAACGGGGACGGACACCTGAAAAGGAGTTGTCCCAAGTTCCTTGATGAAAAGAAGATGACTGGTAAATGTGATTTACTTATCACAAAAACTTGTTTAGTGGAGAGTAATGACTCTGCTTGGATATTGGATTCAGGCGCCACTAACTATGTTTGCTCTTCTTTTCTAGGATTAAGTTCCTGGCAGCGGTTGCAAGAGGGTGAGATAACACTCAGGGTTGGATCCTAGAGTTGTCTCGATCACAAAGAATAAACACCAGTGAAGTCGTTTTTTTGGTGGGAAGTACTTATTATTGGATAATATGTAAATAGTTCCTGGGTTTACAAGAAACCTAGTTTCTATTTCTTGCCTATTAGAAAAAAACACTTCTGTTTCTTTCAAGAGTAATAAAGCGTTTATTTCTCGAAAAGGAAATTTCATTTGTTCTGCTTCGCTTGAGACTAATTTATATGTTTTGAACCCTAATTCGGTCAAAAGTGTTTTGAACACCGGATTGTTTAAAACAGCCAAAACGCGAACTAAGAGATTAAAAGTTTCTCCAAAAGAAAGTGCCCATCTTTGGCATTTTCGGTTAGGCCACATTAATCTCAATAGGATTGAGAGACTAGTGAAGAGTGGACTTCTATGCGAGTTGGAAGAAAACTCTTTACCGATGTGTGAGTCATGCCTTGAAGGCAAAATGATCAAACGTCCTTTTAGTGAAAAAGGATATAGAGCCAAGGAGCCCCTTGAGCTTATACATTCTGATCTCTATGGTCCGATGAATGTTAAAGCACGAGGACGTTACGAATACTTCGTATCTTTCATAGATAACTATTCGAGGTATGGGTACATTTACCTAATGCATAGGATGTCTGAAACTCTTCAAAAGTTCAATGAGTTCAAGACTAAGGTTGAGAACCTGTTAGGTAAAACTATAAAAACACTTCGATCGGATCAAGGTGGAGAGTATATGGACACTGAATTCTAGGACTATATGATAGAACATGGAATTACGTCCCAACTCTCAACACCTGGTATGCCACAACAGAATGGTGTAGATGGGAAGGTGCAGACCTTCAAAGTTGTGCCTCTTTGTAGGTTACCCAAAAGAGACTAGAGCTGGTTTCTTTTACGATCCTAAGGATAATAGGGTGCTTGTGTTGACAAACGTCACTTTCCTTGAGGAAGACCACATCAGGGATCACTTACCAAGGAGTAAGATTGTGTTAAATGAAATGGACAGTACATCAGCAAGAGTTGCTGATGGTGCTAGTACGTCAACAAGTGTTGTTGATCCTAGCTCATCTAGTCAAGTCCGTTCCCAAGAGTTGGGAATGCCTCGACGTAGTGAGAAGGTTGTGAGACAGCCTGAACGTTACATGGGTTTAGCTGAAACCCAGGTCGTCACTCCTGATGATGACTATGAGGATCCATTGACATATGATCAGGCAATGGCTGACGTTGACAAAGACGAATGGATTAAAGCTATGGACCAAGAAATGGAGTCGATGTACTTCAATTCTGTCTGGGAGCTTCTAGACCAACCGGATAGGGTAAAACCTATTGGTTGCAAGTAGATTTACAAGCGTAAACGTGGTGTAGATGGGAAGGTGCAGACCTTCAAAGCTCCACTAGTGGTAAAGGGTTTTACCCAGGTGGAAGGGGTTGACTATGAGGAAATCTTTTCACCTGTTAGCATGGTAAAGTCGATTACAATCCTTCGGGCCATTGTCGCATATTATGACTATGAGGTATGGCAGATGGATGTCAAGACCGCCTTTCTGAATGGCAACCTTGACGAGACCATCTACATGGACCAGCCCAATGGGTTCATTGCCCAAGGCCAAGAGCAAAAACTTTTTCGGCTTAAAAGGTCTATTTATGGACTGAAACAAGTCTCGAGGTCTTGGAATATAAGGTTTGATGAGGCGATCAAATCTTATGGCTTTAATCAAAATGTTGACGAGCCTTGTGTTTACAAGAAAATCGTTAACAAAACTGTCGCATTTCTTATATTGTATGTGGATGATATCATTCTCATTGGGAATGAGGTAGGATTTCTTACTGACATTAAGGAATGGTTGGCTTCGCAATTCCAAATGAAAGATTTGTGAGAGGCATAGTATGTTCTAGGTATCCAGATTGTCGGGAACCGGAAGAACAGAACGCTAGCTATGTCTCAAGCATCTTATATTGACAAGATATTGTCAAGATATAAGATGCAGATCTCCAAGAAGGGCTTGTTGCCTTTCAGGCATGGGGTTCACCTTTCTAAAGATCAATGTCCTAAGACGCCTCAAGAGGTTGAGGATATGAGAGGAATCCCCTATGCTTCAACTGTAGGGAGCCTTATGTATGTCATGTTGTGTACTAGGCCCGACATCTGTTATGTAGTTGGGATTGTCAGTAGGTATCAATCTAATCCAGGATTAGATCATTGGACGGCCTTAAAGGCAATCCTCAAGTATCTTAGGAGAACGATGAACTACAACCTGGTGTATGGGAATGGGGATTTGATCCTTACGGGATACACAAACTCTGACTTTCACACCGATAAGGATTCTAGGAAATCCACTTCAGGGTAAGCCTTCATTCTTAATGGAGGAGCTATTGTGTGGCGAAGCATCAAGCAGGGATGCATCGTTGATTCCACGATGGAAGCCAAGTATGTTGCAGCTTGTGAAGCTGCAAAGGAAGCCTTTTGGCTCAAGAAGTTCATGAAGGATTTGGAAGTTGTTCCAAATATGAACTTGCCAATCACACTGTTTTGTGACAATAGTGGTGCAGTAGCCAACTCGAGAGAACCTCGGAGTCATAAAAGGGGCAAGCATATAGAGCGTAAGTATCACTTTATACGGGAGATTGTGCACCGTGGAGACGTGACAATCACGCAGATAGCTTCGGAGCACAACGTTGCTGATCAATTTACAAAGGCACTCACGGCTAAGGTGTTTAAGGGTCACCTACAGAGTTTGGGTCTTCTAGTGCTTCCTAACTAGGGGAACTGGGAGTATTGTAAAGGGTATTCAATGCCCTAGTTTATTGTATTACTTTATTGTATTACTTTACTGTACATTTGAGAAATGTATCATGTACTCCATTAGCTTAGTCCAAGTAGGAGTTTGTTGTGATGTATGTCCTCATCTCGTGTAGTTTGTAATATTCCAAGTTGTAAATAAATAAGAGTTATTTATTTCAACATTGTGTAATAAATAAGAGTTATTTATTTAAACTTTATGTCTCGCATTTTTTCATAAACTTAATCCAATAAACTAAGCTACAAGGTCATTGCATTATGAGAAAAGTAAGAACTTGAACGTTGTGCAGTGGACACACAGGGAGGATCACGTTTGAGTTAATGACCCGAACGGTCTACAGTATATGGATAGGGTTGGAGACCTAATTCTGGATACACTGTGGATGCGACCCGCTTTGTATTAGATACAAATGAGGTGATCTGACTCGTTCATGTGGTTGTCATGCGAGTGGGGGCATCCTGTGCAATGATATTGTACAAGACTGGACCGTGAATTATTAGACTTACTGATGTAACACCATTAACAGTATAGAGCTAATAATTTCGTAGATGACCATTAGTAACACGATCTTAATCCTGAGCGTGTCACGGACTCCTGTCTGCGGGGGTCTGTCCTTAGAGTAGTACGGGTGAGGGTGGCCACTGTTACTCGCCCAATATGCCTATCTTCTCAGGGGAAGGTCCACGTGGGGAGCTGGGAACTTGACTACGCAAGAAGGAATTCACTCGTTCCCGACTTAGGGAAACTAGAGAGGTTGTTCCCTTAAGTGATGTTTCTAGGGCTTGAACAACGGGGCCCCACTCTCTCATTGGCCTGAGAGTGTTGTTGTTTATGGTTGAACCATGCAACGTAGTTGTTCATTAGAGAAACAGTGGGACTTAAGGATCAAGAGGTAGACACAGGGATAAAACGGTAATTTGACCTAGCAGTGTCTACGAACAACCTGTGAAGGGTCGACTCATGGGTATTGGTTATATCGATGGACACAACTTGTCCTACAGTGATGAGAGTGCAGCTACAGGCTTTAGTGGAGTGTTACCGTAGCTAATGAATGTTGATTAACCGGGTCAAAACATTTGACAGGTTAGTCTCGGATCATTGGAGCTCGTCACGTGTAGGTCCATTAGGTCCCTCGGTTAGCTCAAATTGGACAAATTGAGGATTTACAGTTCGGTGTCAATTTGAAGTGTTCAAATTCATTATTTTGGTATTTATGTCATTTATATGAGATATAGATGATATAATATATAGTTTGATGTGAATGAGTTTCATAATAAACTATAGGATAGCCTAATTGATTAATTAGTGCTAATTGGAGAAATTAAATTGAGAGAAATTAAATTGAATGTGATTCAATTTATAATTTCACACATATGCAAATAAGATTTGTATAATAAGCTATAAGATACCTTATATTATATAATATACAAATATGATTTGTATATTATATAGTTGTGGTAAAATGGTGATTTGGTGGAGATGTTAACTCCACATCCCACCATTATTTAAGGGTTTTGCAAGAAGCCTTTGGTGACTCTTATAGCCATTTTTTGGATTTTGATCCAAAGAGAGCAAGTGTTTTTCTCTCTATAACTCTCTCAATTCTCAAAAATTCTCTCCTCACCCAAAACCAAAGGGAGTCCCACTCACTCTCCCTTAACCTCCCGAGAACAACCGAGAAGACGTTTTGGAGGTGTCTCCTTGTTTGGATCGAGGATCGAGTTCGAAGAGTTCGTTGGTATGAAAGAGATCGTGACCAGAGAAGGAGAAAACGTTGAAGAAGTGTTCTTCAAGAGGTTAGTATCCATTATACTTACTGTTTTCTCTACTATTTTGACTGTTTAGCCTATGATCTATGAGATAAATTCAATTTTAAGATAGGAATTACACAACGGATCAACGACGTTTCACAACGTCTTCCGCTGCGTGAATTCAAAATCCCTTCAATTGGTATCAGAGCAAGGTTGTTGCTCTTCGTTGTGTATTCTGTGAATTCTTAAAATTAGGTGGGTAGCATTAATTTTCATGAGATGAATGTTAATGGTTTGCATTTTTTGATGTTTTCTGTTTTTGGCACTAGTTTAGATTTACATTAAAGTTGATAAGATCAATATAAGGCCACGTTGTTTTGGGTATTTTTTAATGTAAATCAAGTCTGTAAGTTTGTGTCGTTCGTGGCAAGAGTTGTCGTGAAGAAAATGGAGCAAAAACGTGCGATTTCGATGAAAAATCAAAAAGTTGTTTACTGAAAGTTCATCAGCGTTGCGACGCCATCCTTGCTGCTTGTGAGTGTTGCAGTGCAGCGTTGCAACGCCACAGCGTTGAGAACGCCACGCACGACGCTATACATTACACCGTTACAACGTAAGCAACAACGTTACAACGCTGTGGCGTAGTGGTGCATGGAGCGCGAGAATCGTGGGATTGGCTCTAAAGTTGACGGTTCGTGTTGGGAGTTTCGCAACCATTTTATTTATTTGTAAAATTATTTTATAAATGCATTTATTTAATTATTTTAATTAATATTAATATAATTGTTATATTAATGTTAATTAATTTAATTTTATTCCCCTAGGTGCCAAAAATCGATCCAATAATGCTATTTAATTATTTTATGCATGAGATGTATGATTTAATTATTCTATATGCATAATGTATGTCATATAGATTTAAAATCACACCTTAGGTTAAACATTTCATGCATCATATTTATATTATAAGAGTTATAATATATAGTATGCATGATAGGATTATATTATAAGAGTTATAATATAATGTTTGCATGCTTTAATTTATTTAATATAAGTGTTATATTTCTTAGATTAAAAGCATGCTCATGCATTTAATTCATGTGATGAATGTATATTATAGTATAGTATTATTCATATGATGAATTATCAAGCACTATAACATAGAAATGCATGTAACCGAAGTTAATTATTAATTTAAAAATGTTTAGAACTTGAATAATTAGACTTAGGTTTTCTAGTTCTAATAAGACTAGAATTAGGAAAATCAAAATATGACCTTTGGGCTGGTCCATGTAGATGGTTTCGTCAAGGTTGCCATTCAGAAAGGCGGTCTTCACATCTATTGCCATACCTCGTAGTCATAATACGCGGCGATGGCCAGAAGGATCCTGATCGACTTTACCATGACAGCAGGTGAAAACGTTTCCTCATAGTCAACCCCTTCAACCTGATAGAGATCTGATCTCCTTGAGCAGCGGAAACGTGTTTGGGATCGTAATTTGCTTGATTGTTTTAATTGAAACAAAAACCAATACATTGATAATAACATTCAGAACAAGCATGCTTTTTAATCTAATTAAACATGGAGGTTTACATGCAAACATGCTTAAATTAATTTAATAATTAAACTAAAAAGGGAAAAGGCATTACCTTTGTAAGTTTTCCTCGAACAACAACTCATTGCTCCTAGAGAATCAAGCAACACAGGTACACCCAAAAAAGAACTTCTCTGTTTTCTCCAACAGGACACTGCCAGTAAGAAAACCTTCTATTCTCTGGATGCTTTTGATCAATTCCTTTGTGGGAAGGATTCCAACAATTGGAGAATGGGAATGAGAGAGTGAGCGAGAGAGTTTCAGGCATTTGCAATTCCTCAATTGCCAAAAATGATCGATCGATGCATTCACCCGCTTTTCTCTGTTCAGCTATCGATAGGGTGAAGGAGAGGGATAGTGGGAACGTGTCTGAAAGACACGTTATCTTATTTTATTATTAAAATAATAATAATAATAAAATAAAAATTAAATGTAATTTAATTATTAATTTAAATAACATTTAAATAAAATAAATAAAATATCATATATTTAATTTTAATTAAATCACATTTAATCAATAAATTCCTCTAACCTATAGTTTTAATGTACATCCAATGCACATTAAATTTTAACCTATAGTTTTCAAATATGAATCACATTCGCATTTGAATTTAATATTTAAACTCTTTCAAATATTAATTCTCTCATATAATTTAATATGAATCATATTCACATTAAATTTATACTATATAGTTCCAAAACTATATATTATATCGTATCCATATACATTAAATATATTCCCTAATGAATTTGAACATTTCAAATTCAAATGATCTAAGAACCCTTTACGAGCTAGAAGATGGACCTAATGGACCTACAGATTAGAGACTTCAACGATACAATATTGCTCGGTTAATCTCATTAACCTCCCAATCAACATTCGTTAACATCAAGAACACTCCACTAAAGTCCCGCAGCTGCACTCTTCTCACTGCAGATATATTTCTGTGTTCATGGATATTGACCAATAACAGCAAATCAATCCTTCACGAATGTTCGTAACACCAGCTGGATCAAATTACCGTTTTACCCCTGATTTACATGTTGTGCCTTAAGTACCAGTGCTCCTCTAATGAACAATTTGTTTGTGGTCCTACCAACAAACAGAGTCCATCTCAGGCCAATTAGAGGGTCGGGCCCTTTGTTCAACTCCCGAAGACACCACTTAAGGGAACATTCCTCTACTTACCCTAGTAGGCTGGAAGGAGTGAATTCCATCTTGCCAAGTTAAGTTCCCAGCCGCTCACTCGGTCTTGTCCCCAAGAAATAGGCATATTGAGTCGACGAATCTGGCCACTCTCACCCATACTAGTCAAAGGACAATCACTCGCGAACAGGAAGTCATAACCTGCTCAGGATTGAGATCAAGTTACCTAGGTCATCCTAGTGAAATAGAAACCTAACTAGTCAACGAGTTACAATTAGAGGTTACTATTTCGTGGTTCGATCTTATGTAATCCCATTACATAGGATATCCCCACTCACATGTCATCTACACGAACACGTTAGGATCACAGTGTTTGTATCAAATACAAAGTGGGCCACATCCATAGTTTTACCAGGGTAAGGTACCCAAACCTTATCCCCTAACTATAGACACTTTAGGTTGTATCTCGAACTGAGATCTTTTATATGTACACTACATTCAGTTAAAGATTCATATAACAACCTTGGATGTTTAGTTTATTGGATTTATGGTTTAAATAAAGGCAAACTCGTAGATAACGAACAATAACTCTTTATTGAAATAATAACACTTTATTACATTAATTAGACAAAATTACAAACTACGAGTTTTGGGGCACAAAACCCAACAAACTCCCAATTGAACTAAAACTCTAGTGGGGTACATCATAATCTAAAATAGTGGTTACAAGAGATAGAAATACAATAAACTAGGGCATCCATATACCCTATTACATATCTCCCACTTGTCCTAGATTAGCCTATGTACATATCTCGTAGACCGAGACTTTCCAGATAACCCTCGAACACTTTAGCCGTGAGAGTCTTTGTAAACGAATCAGCAATATTGTGCTCCGAAACGATCTTCGTGACTGTCACATCTCCTCGTTGCACTATTTCTTATATCAGGTGATACTTCCTCTCGATGTGCTTGCCTCGCTTATGGGTACGAGGTTCCCTCGAATTGGCTACCGCACCACTGTTGTCACGGTATAAGGTGATGGAAAATTCCATATTTGTAACAATTTTCAAATCATTAAGGAATTTCCTTAACCAAACAGCCTCTTTTGCTGCTTCACAAGCAGCGACATACTTAGCCTCCATCGTGGAGTCGGCGATACATCCTTCCTTGATGCTTCGCCATATTATAGCTCCCCCATTAAGGGTGAAAACGGATCTCGATGTGGATTTCTGAGAATCCTTATTGGTCTGAAAATCAGACTTTTTGTATCCAGTAAGGATCAAATCCTTAGACCCATACACTAGCATATAGTCCCTCGTTCTCCTAAGATACTTGAGGATATTTTAACTTCTGTCTAGAGGTCTAACCCTGGATTGGACTGGTACCTACTGACTATTCCAACTTCATAACAAATGTCCGGCCTCGTGCACAACATAGCATACATTAAGCTACCTATTGCAGAGGCATAGGGAATCTGTCTCATATCCTCAACTTCTTGAGGTGTCTTAGGACACTATTCCTTAGACAGATGAACTCCATGCCTGAAGGGTAATAAGCCCCTCTTGAAATTCTGCATCGAATATCGGGACAACATTTTGTCGATAATAGATGCTTGAGACAGTGCTAGCGTTCTGTTCTTGCGATTATTGAAGATCTGATCCCAAGTACATATTGCACCTCTCCCAAATCTTTCATTTGGAATTGGGTTGCCAACCATTTCTTTATGTCAGTTAGGTATCCTACATCATTCCCAGTCAGTAGGATATCATCCACATAAAGTACTAATAAAGCTAATTTGTCGTTGATGATCCACTTGTAAACACAAGGCTCATCAACGTTTTGGTCAAAGCCATAAGACTTGATCGCAGTATCAAATCTTATATTCCAAGATCTGGACGCTTGTTTCAACCGATAAATGGATGGATTGAGCTTGCAAACTTTTTGCTCCTGACCTTGGGCTATGAACCCTTCGGGCTGAGACATATAGATGCTCTCGTCAAGATTACCATTCAAAAAGGCAGTCTTGACGTCCATTTGCCAAATTTCATAGTCATAAAACGCGGCTATGGACAAGAGTATCCTAATACACTTCAGCATAGCAACAGGGGAAAAAGTTTCTTTATAATCAACTCCTTCCCTTTGGGTAAAACCCTTTGCTACCAGTCTAGCCTTAAAGGTTTGTACCTTTCCAGCTGCATCTCTTTTTCTCTTATAGATCCATTTACACCCTATGGGTCTAACCCCTTCAAGTTGGTCTACAAGTTCTCATACTGAATTGAAGTCCATTGACTCTATTTCAAGGTCCATGGCTTTGATCCATTGCTCCTTGTCTACGTCATTCATCGCCTGTTTATAAGACAATGGATCTTCTATGTCGTCATCAGGTATGACAACTTGAGTTTCAGCTAAACCCAAGTAACGATCAGGTTGGGAAACAATCCTCCCACTGCGTCGAGGCATTCCCAACGATTGAGAAGGACGAGACTGACTTGAGGTGCTGGCTTTTCCATCAACTCTTGATGAGGTCCAGCTTGATCAACAACTCTTGTTGGTTCATGTGTAGCTTCATTTAGTATTAATTTACTACGCGGTTTGTGGTTGCTCATGTGATCTTCCTCCAAGAACGTGGCGTTTATCGATACAATCACCTTGTTTTCTTGTGGGTCATAGAAAAGACCACCTCTCATTTCTTTGGGATAGCCAACAAATTGGCACAATCTTGAACGAGGTTCCAGTTTCTTTGGGTTTGTCATGAACACGTGTGTTGGACAACCCCAAATCCTGAAGTGTTGCAAACTAGGTTTACGCCCCTTCCACAGCTCAAAAGGTATTTTTGAAACAGTATTTGATGGAACAGTGTTCAAGATTTGAACTACAGTCTCTACTGCGTATCCCCAAAACGAGGCAGGCAATTGAGCATAGCTCATCATAGAACGAACCATGTCCAACAAGATTGTATTTCTCCTTTCTGACACACCATTTTGTTGTGGTGTATTAGGTACTGAAAGTTGAGATTTAATTCCAAGTTCTATCAAATAATCTTGGAATCTCAAATCCATATACTCTCCACCTCGATCGGATCGAAGCGTTTTAATGGTTTTCCCTAATGCATTCTCTACTTCAGCCTTATACTCTTTGAACTTTTCAAGAGCCTCAGACTTATGATGCATTAGATATAGATAACCATACCTCGAATATTCATCTATGAAAGAAATGAAATATTTGTACCCTCCTCGAGCTTTAACATTCACCAGACCACAAAGATCCGAATGTACAAGTTCTAAGGGCTCTATGACTCTTTAACCTTTTCCAGTAAAAGGTTGCTTGGTCATTTTACCTTCCAAGCAAGACTCGCAAGGCGGTAAAGAATCATCTTCTAACTTGTTTAGAAGTCCATTCTTAGAGAGTCTCTCAATCCGGTTCAGATTAATATGACCAAGTCTAAGATGCCATAGATAGGTATTATTATTTGGAGAAATTCTTTACCTTTAATTTTGAGTATTAGCATTTTTAAACATCTCATGATTTAAAATTGCTTTGGTTTTATTCGGTTTAAGTACATACAAGCCGTTTTCTTACTTAGCACAACAAATATTAACACCTTTCTTTGAAATGAACACTTCATTAAATGAAAAGGTAATACAGTAGCCAAGTTCAATTAAACAAGAGATAGAAATTAAGTTCCTCTTAATTTTAGGAACTATATACAGATTTTCTAAAAATAAAAATCTATCACTAAAAAAACACTTGGCATCTCCCATCAGACGAGCCGAGACGACGCGTCCCGCTTCGACCACGAACGCGTCATCTCACCCTCTTCGAGCTCCTTGAAGGAACTAGTTTCCTCAAATGAAGAGCAAACATGATTAATGTCCTGAATCAAGGATCCAGGTAAAATCGTCATTTTTCACTAAACAGGTTTCAAGAACAAGTAAATCTAATTTACCTTTCTTCTCTTTGAGCTCAGCAAGGTATTTTGGGCGCTTTAAGCTTCCGGTGTCCATCCACGTTGCGGTGAAACATTTTCCTTTATCTCATGCAACCTTGGCTTTTCCCTTGCCTTTGTCAAAGCCAATGATGCCTTCCCTTTCCCTCCTATCTTCTTCTTTTGGGTCTTCTTAAGCCCAGAAGATGAACCACAGGACATAGTCCTAGAGGATGAACCCTTCTGGAACCTTCTGGAATGGGCAAACAGATTTTCCTCTCCATCAGTCTGTCCTTTATTCTTCATAAGAAACTGGAAAGTTTGTAGTTCATTAAGGAGAGTAGTCAGGTTATACTCTACCTTGTTAATCACCGCATTGCTGCAGAATTGCAGAAAACTTTTCGGAAGAGATTATAGGATGAACGATACCTGACTTTGCTCGTCAATGATCGCTCCGTTCATCTCAGCCACGTTGAAGTGGACCATCTGATCGAGAACATGTTCTCTCATCGATGACCCCTCCTTCATACAGGAGTTATAAACGTATTTAAGGGATTCGTGTCGAATCTGTCCAGACGGTTATCCAAACATATCCTGCAGCGAACTCATGATCTCACGAGCTGAGACCATGCCCTCGTGTTTTTTGGCCAGAACTTCAGAAACACTAGCCAAAATGTAGACCTTGGTCTTATCATTGGCCTTGATCCAGCGGTCATACGCCTCCTTAACAGATTGAGGAGCGTTACGAGCATGGACCTGAGGACATTTCTCAGTCAGTACAAACCGTAGGTCGTCAGCAACGAGAATCGTATTCAAGTTGGGCTTCCACGTAGTAAAATTCTCACCAGTTAAACGATCGCTTTTAAGTAAGGCTATTATTGAGGACGACATGCTGAAAATCCAAAATAGTTCTAATTAGTTATGCCTTTTAACCCATCATAAAACTAATCATATTTAGCAAAATTATTAAACAACCCTAGTGTTTAAACTAAAACCAATGTTTAAATTAAACCTTTAATTTTGCAACGATACTTCAAGGGTTTAGAACAAAAGCCTCCGTCGGGCGGTCAGTCATTCCTCCCTTGAATTTAGACTTTCTCAGCCAATTCACACTACCAGAACATCTCAAGTCCTAATGGTCCTTAGCTACTGTTTATTTGGTCAAGGACTTGTTAAGTAGCTTAACTTATCCCGTAAATGTGACCCTACCATTTTCAGATCGAATAGGTCCGAGACAACAGGCTACTGTAAAGAAATACAACTATTGGCAAATTACCTAAGAGACCCTATCCATTTCTAGAGTTCGCGGTGTTTCGATCCCTATAGTCAGGTCGTCCGTAGGGTTTGGTTGTTCCAGGACAACCTAGAAGGCGGACTATAGAAATCTCACGGTGCGACCTAATGGAGGAGACCGTAGGATACGTTGACACGCGTCCTGCTCTCATTTACTATGGATACATCCCTCATTCACCTTGGTATTGAACCATGCAAATACATACCGTAGGGGGACGCCCTATTGACGCCACGTAGTTGAGCATGGAACTCACGGTGTGAACTCTTGAGGACGTGAGAGTAAACTCGATGCGAACATCTCGTTTTCTCCCACTGAAGCTCCTAAAATTAGGGTATAGGTTTAACTTAGTTGGATTCTGGCTAAAAGAATCTATCTAAGTCTATGACTATTATAACTATTATAACTAGGTCTTTCAAACTTATGTCTAGGTGAATAAACATTTAAATTACCTAGATATAAAATAGAACTAAGGTTAATTCAACTCAGGCTCCAAGTCAGTTCCTGTGTATGAGGTGTTAGTTAATCGTCACCACTTAAGTACCACATGACCTTAGACGAACTTCACCCCAGAGAGTTCCTTTATAACCAAAAGTCCTAAAGTCCTACTATATTTTAAACTATTTAAAATACTATGTAAGACTAAATTTCTAATCCAATTAGAAATTAAAACTTAGGTCTAAATTAATTTTAAACTATTTAAAACTAATTTAAATTTTAACCCAAGTTCCTATGTTTGCAAGCATTTCTTTATTAAAGGTTATGGTTTCTTAGAGCCCTTTAATTTATAACTTTTATAAATTTAATAATTAACCTATGATAAAGAAACTATATTATAAATCCAACAATAATTTTTCAAATTGGAATTATAAAAAAAAATATTCAACTAATTGAATAATAAAATTATTTAAATAAAATAACATTTATTTTAAACTAAGTAATTTCATGCTCCATGCAATTTATATTCATATAATCTAATTATAACACTTATAATTAATTACTCATGAAATATAAATCAATCATGCATTTCAACCATATTCATATAACATTTATACAAATAAAATGCATGAACATGCTTATCCTAAGGTGGGAATAATCTAAATGACATTCATAAAGACATAAACCTGTAAAACCGGAATAATTTGGCCCCTAAAGTGCAAAAAAATAAAATTACATTAATTTTATTACATAAAACCGGTCCAAAAACACCTTGAATCGACCTTGAACCGCTCGAACCGGACCGAAAACAACGAACCAGCTGAACCGACCTGCATCTACTTGAAAGGTGTCACGGCATTGCAATGCTGATGCAAGTGTTGCAATGCCCGCTTCCTCCTCGCGCGCGCCTGCTATCGGGGTGGCGTTACAACGCTGAGGGGCAGCGTTGCAATGCCGCTAACCCCTTGAACGCCCGCGTCGATAGGGGACACTGGGGTTGCGACGCCGTTCTTCAGCGTTGCAACGCTGCTGCTTCGGCAGTGGCAGAATTCCACGAACACAGCAGCTTCCAATTGCAATTTCTCCTTCAATTCTCCACCGAATTGCTTGAAACTAGTCCCGAACGACTCGTAACTCAAATACAAACTCAATAATGCACTTTTTGCCCAAAAACGCTGGGGCCTTTACATACAAATTGATCAAATCAAAAGAAGTAAACTATGGCCAAAAACTCCTAAACAGTTTTACAGCAACGAAATGCATTTCCCACCAAATAAATGCAATTTTGTTTCAAAACAAAACAATACAAGCATTGCTCTGATACCAATTGATGGAGATCTGATCTCCTTGAGCAGCGAAAACGTGTTTGGGATCGTAATTTGCTTGATTGTTTTAATTGAAACAAAAACCAATACATTGATAATAACATACCGAACAAGCATGCTTTTTAATCTAATTAAACATGGAGGTTTAAATGCAAACATGCTTAAATTAATTTAACAATTAAACTAAAAAGGGAAAAGGTATTACCTTTGTAATTTTTCCTCGAACAGCAACTCTTTGCTCCTAGAGAATCCAACAACACAAGTACACCTAAAAAGAACTCCTCTGTTTTCTCCAACAAGACACTACCAGTAAGAAAACCTTCTATTCTCTGGATGCTTTTGATCAATTCATTTGAGCGAGAGAGTTTCAGGCAGTTGCAATTCTTCAATTGCCAAAAATGATCGATCGATGCATTCACCTCTTTCTCCCTGTTAAGCTATCGATAGGGTGAAGGAGAGGGATAGTGGGAACGTTCCCTTATTTTATTATTAAAATTATAATAATAATAAAATAACAATTAAATAAAATTTAATTATTAATTTAAATCACATTTAAATAAAATAAATTAAATATCATACATTTAATTTAGATTAAATCAAATTTAAATAAAATAAATTAAATATCATATATTTAATTTGGATTAAATCACATTTAATCAATATATCCCTCTAACCTATAGTTTTAATGTACATCCAGTGCACATTAAATTTTAACCTATAGTTTTAAAATATGAATCACATTCGCATTTGAATTTAATATTTGAACTCTTTCAAATATTTAATTCTCTCATATAATTTAATATGAATCATATTCACATTAAATTTATAATATATAGTTCCAAAACTATATATTATATCGTATCCATATACATTAAATATATTCCGTAATGAACTTGAACATTTCAAATTCAAATGATCTAAGAACCCTTTACGAGCTAGAAGGTGGACCTCATGGACCTACAGATCAGAAACTTCAACGATACAAGATTGCTCGGTTAATCTCATTAACCTCCCAATCAACATTCGTTAACTGCAGGAACACTCCACTAAAGTCCCGCAGTTGCACTCTTCTCACTGCAGATATATTTATGTGTCCACGGATATTGACCAATAACAACAAGTCAATCCTTCACGAATGTTTGTAACACCAGCTAGGTCAAATTACCATTTTACCCCTGGTTTACATGTTGTGCCTTAAGTACCAGTGCTCCTCTAATGAACAATTTGTTTGTGGTCCTACAAACAAACAGAGTCCCTTTTGGGCCAATGAGAGGTTCGGGCCTTTTGTTCAAGTCCCGGAGAAACCACTTAAGGGAACATTCCTCTACTTACCCTAGTAGGCGGGAAGGAATGAATTCTATCTTGTCAAGTTAAGTTCCCAGCCGCTCACTCGATCTTATCCCCAAGAAGGTAGGCATATTGAGTCGGCGAATCTGGTCACTCTCACCCATACTAGTCAAATGACAATCCCTCGCGAACAGGAGTTCGTAACCTGCTAAGTATTGAGATCAAGTTGCCTAGGTCATCCTAGTGAAATAGAAACCTAACTAGTCAACGGAGTTACAGCTAGAGATTACTATTTCGTGGTCTGGTCTTATGTAATCTCATTACATAGGATATCCCCACTCACATGTCATCTACACGAACACGTTAGGATCACAGTGTTTGTATCAAATACAAAGTGGGCCACATCAATAGTTTTACGGGGTAAGGTACCCAAACCTTATCCGTAAACTATAGACCCTTTTAGGTCAGTATCTCTCGAACCGAGATCCTTTATATGTACACAACATTCAGTTAAAGATTCATATAACAGCCTTGGATGTTTAGTTTATTAGAATTAGGGTTTAAATAAAGGCAAACTCGTGGATAACGATCTATAACTCTTTATTGAAATAATAAAACTTTATATCAATAATTAGAACATAATTATAAACTACGAGTTTTAGGGCACAAAACCCAACACAACCTGGGTAAAACCTTTTGCCACAAGTCGTGCTTTGAAGGTCTGCACCTTTCCATCTACGCAACGTTTACGCTTGTAGATCCATTTGCAACCTATAGGTTTTACACTATCCGGTTGATCAACAAGCTCCCAGACAGAATTGAAGTACATCGACTCAATTTCCTGGTCCATAGCTTTAATCCATTCGTCCTTGTCAACATCTGCCATTGCCTGTTCATAGGTCAACGGATTCTCGTAGTCATCATCAGGATTGACGACTTGGGTTTTAGCTAAACCCATGTACCGTTCAGGCTGTCTCACAACCCTCCCACTACGTCGAGGCATTCCTAACTCTTGGGAACGGACTTAACTTGATGTGCTAGGATCCACAACACTTGTTGATGTGCTAGCCCCATCAGCAACTCTTGCTGATGTACTGTCCATTTCGTTTAAGACGATTTTGCTCCTAGGGAAATGATCCCTGACGTGGTATTCCTCAAGTTCTAGTTGTCTACTGCACAACTGTTATCTCAAAACAGTGTGATCGGCAAGTTCATATTTGAAACAACTTCCAAATCTGTTATGAACTTCCTAAGCCAAATAGCTTCCTTTGCAGCTTCACAAGCCGCAACGTACTCCGCTTCCATAGTGGAATCATCGATGCATCCCTGCTTGATGTTTCGCCATACTACAGCTCCTCCATTCAGAATGAACGTTAACCCCGAAGTGGATTTCCTAGAATCCTAATCCGTCTGAAAGTCAGAATCTTTTTATCCCGTAAGGATCAAGTCCCCACTGCCAAACACGAAGCTGTAGTTCCTCGTTCTCCTAAGATACTTGAGGATTGCCTTTACGGCTGTCCTGTGTTCTAATCCTGGATTGAATTGATACCTACTGACAATCCCTACTTCATAACAGATGTCGGGCCTAGTACACAGCATGGCATACATCAAGCTCCCTACAGCTGAAGCATAGGGCATCCGTCTCATATCCTCAACTTCCTGAGCCGTCTTAGGACACTGATCCTTAGACAGGTGAACCTCGTGCATGAAAGGCAGCAAGCCCTTCTTGTAGTAATGCATCTTATATCTACACAACATCTTGTCAATATAAGACGCTTGAGACATGACCAGCGTTCTGTTCTTCCAGTTCCGAACAATCTGGATACCTAGAACATATTGAGCATCTCCCAAATCTTTCATTTGGAATTGCGAAGCTAGCCAATTTTTTACGTTAGTAAGAAATCCTACCTCATTCCCAATGAGAATGATATCATCCACGTATAATATCAGAAATGCGACAGTTTTGTCGATGATATTCTCGAAAACACAAGGCTCGTCAACATTCTAATCAAAGCCATAACATTTGATTGCTTCATCAAACCTTATATTCCAAGACCTCGAGGCTTGTTTCAGTCCATAAATGGACCTATGAAGCCGACAAACCTTTTGCTCTTGGCCTTGGGTTATGAACCCTTTGGGCTGGTCCATGTAGATGGTATCGTCAAGGTTTCCATTCAGAAAGGCGGTCTTGACATCCATCTGCCATACCTCGTAGTCATAATACACGGCGATGGCCAGAAGGATCCTGATCGACTTTACCATGGCAACAGGTGAAAAGGTTTCCTCATAGTTAACCCCTTCAACCTGGGTAAAACTCTTTAACACTAGTCGTGCTTTGAAGGTTTGCACCTTCCCATCTACGCCATGTTTACGCTTGTAGATCCATTTGCAACCTATAGGTTTTACCCCATCCGGTTGATCCACAAGCTCCCAAACAGAATTGAAGTACATCGACTCCATTTCCTAGTCCATAGCTTTAATCCATTCGTCCTTGTCAACATCTGCCATTGCCTGTTCATAGGTCAATGGATCCTCGTAGTCATCATCAGGATTGACGACTTGAGTTTCAGCTAAACCCATGTAACGTTTAGGTTGTCTCACAACCCTCCCACTACGTCGAGGCATTCCCAACTCTTGGGAACAGACTTGACTTGACATGCTAGGATCAACAACACTTGTTAATGTACTAGCCCCATCAGCAACTCTTGCTGATGTACTGTCCATTTCGTTTAACACGATTTTGCTCCTAGGCAAATGATCACTGATGTGGTCTTCCTCAAGGAAAGTGGCGTTTGTCGACACAAGTATCCAATTTTCCTTAGGATCGAAAAATAGACCACGTCTAGTCTTTTTTCGGTAACCTACGAATAGGCACAATTTTGAACGGGGTTCCAACTTTTTCGGGTTTGACACCAAAAATGGACCGGTTTCGGCACCTAGGGGCAATTATTTAATAAAATAAATAAAATAAATACATTTTACATTTTTAAAAATAAAAAAATAAAGAAAATTGTTGCCCACGTCTTAACTAAACACCATGCCCCACGAACTGCTTGCGCGCGCCTCGCGAAACTGCCCACTACGCCTGCAACGCTGCTGAAGGGAATCGTAGTCCCGCAGCGGAAACGACTGTGAATCGCGCGCTCTTGATTTAGTTACAACGATTTAATTCAAGAACATATACAACTAGATTAAGCATGTTAATATAATGGACAGCAAGAAAACATTACCTTTGAAGAACCTTTCTTCAAGTGCTTCTCCTCTCTCACGATCAAGATCTCAGCAACGCGAACTCGTACGAACACCGACACTACCACCGGATCTTCTCCATTGTTCTCTAGGTGAGGGAGGAAGGTGGGTTCCCTTTAGGAGAGGTGAGGTGTTTTGTGAGAGAGATGTTTGTGTCTTAGAACCTTTCCAACAACACAACAAAAGCTTGGAATCACTTCACCTAGTTGCATCTCATGCAACCATATATATAGGGGAATAGAATGGAAATGACCACCCTACCCCTCCTTTATTCTCTCTTTAGTATATAGTTTATATATGAATCTAATTCACATTAAAATTATATATTTTATCAATTATATCATATATAATTGATATAACACCTCATGTATGAAATTGAACACTTCAATTTCATTCCTTACTTTATACCCTCAATATTACCATATTGAGGCAACGGAGGGACCTAATGGACCTACAGTTCATGAGCTCCAATGATGTGAGATTAACTGATCAAACTCTTTGATCCAGTTAATTAATATTCATTACCTACAAGTCACTCCACTATAGACTTGTAGCTGCACTCTCCTCACTGTAGATAATATTGTGTCCACTGATATAGTCATTACCCATGAATCGACCCTTCACAGGTTGTTCGTAATCACGGCTGGGTCAAATTACCGTTTTACCCCTGTGATTACCTCTTTGCTCCTTAAGCACCACTGATCCTCTAATGAACAATAAGTCAAAGGTCCTACCTTAGACTCATACCCTCATAGAGGGCGGGCCCCGTTGTTCAAGACGTGGAGTCAGTTCTTAAGAGAACAACCTATCTAATTCCTTAGTATAGGAGTGAGTGAATTCCATCTTGCACAGTTAAGTTTCCAGCTACCTACGAGGTTCGGTCCCTGAGAAGGTAGGCTTATTGAGTCGGCTACAGGCCACTCTCACCCATACTAGTCTAAGGACAAACCCCTATAAGCAGGAGTTCTTAACTTGCTCAAGATTCAGGTCGAGTCATTAATGACAATCTATAAATTACTAGTCTTATCCTGTTAACGGTGTTACACTTGTTAGACTAATAATTTGCGATCCAGTCCTGTATGAACTCTTCATACAGGATGCCCCCACTTGCATCTCAACTACATGAATGAGTTGGATTACCTCATTTGTACAAATTACAAAGTGAGTCGCATCCATGGTGTTACAAGAATGAGGTTTCCAACCTTATTCTTATACCATAGACTATTTAGGTTATATTCTTGAACTCAACCCAAATGGTGTCCACTACATTGATGGTCAGGATAAATGTTATAACCTTGGAGCTAAGTTTATTGGATTTATAAAGCAAGACTGTAATTCTATTAAAACAAATAACACTTTATTTAATTTATCAAAATTACACAAGTTTAGGGCATAAATCCCAACAGTTGCAACGTCGTGGGCAGCGTTGCAACGCTGCAGCATCCAGCGTCACGCTCCGCGTGCTCCACGCCAGTGGCGTTGCAAAGCTACGCCTACCGTTGCAATGTCGTCCTGCAGCTAAGCCTCCACCCGCATGCACAACGTTGAGACGTCGATGAACAGCGTCTCAACGTTGTCGGCGCAATGTGATAAGTTTACGCTCGATTTCTTGAAGCTCGCATTCTTCGTCGTCGATTCTCGCCGCTTTACGCTCGATTTCTTCACGAAGATCCCATGCCACGAACGACTCGGACTTACGACTCGATTTACATTAAAAATGTCCAAAACAACGGGCCCTTACATTGATCAAATCAATATAAAATGCAAACCTAAAAAGAGTGGCAAAACCGAAAATGCCCATTTCGCAAACCAACATTCATCTCATGAATTAAAGGCAATACCCATCTAATTTTAACGATAATAAGTGCACAACAAGAACCAACGATTGGCTCTGATACCAATTGAAGGGAATGAGAATCCTCGCGCAGCGAAAGACGATCAAATCGTCGTGGTGAACTTGTGCTACTTAATTTCATTAAAACTAATTATCACATAATTGTAGGCTAAACATGCAAACTAAGGAAAGAAAACAGTAAGGTTATGATACTTACTTGTTGAAGATGTTCTTCAAAACTTACTTTCTGTTCACGAACTCTTCGTGCTTTCCTAGATCTCAACGATATCGAACTTTTCTCACGAACACTAACCGAACACCACCACTTGGTATCTCGGTTGTTCTTCCTTTGGAAGAAGGAGAATAGTGGGATTCTACTTTGGTTTAGGAGAAGAAATTTTTCAGAGAGAATTGAGAGAGGAGAGAACTCTTCTTTTAGAGAGAATTCCAATAATGAGAGGAATGCCTTACCACCCTTCTTCCAAAAGGGGTTTATATAATGGAGATAGGTGGAGTTGAAATCTCCACCTATTTACCATTGTACCACAATCATAGGTTATGCAAATCATATTTGCATAACCATATATTATAAGATTTCTCATATCTCATTTTACAATAATATTTGCATTATTGTGGATTTTTAAATTGAATCACATCTAATTTAATGTCTCTCAATCTAATTTCTCCAAATTAGCCCTAATTCAACAATTAGGCTAACCTATAGTTTATTATGAATCTCATTCACATTAAACTATATATTATATCATCCATATCTCATATAAATGACATAAATACCCTTTTAGTGAATTTGAACACTTCCATTCACACCAAAATGTAAACCATTAGTGACTCGTACCTGCACTCCCGTGAGTGCAAGATATTACGTGTCCACTGATATAACCAATGCCCATAAGTCGACCCTTCACAGGTTGTTCGTAGACACTGTTGGGTCAAAATTCCAGTTTACCCCTGTGTCTACTTCTTCTACTTAAGTCCTCACTGCTCCTCTAATGAACAACAACGTTGTAATGGTCTAACCATACACAACAACCCTCTCGTGCCAGTGAGAGGGTGGGCACCCGTTGTCCAAGCCCTGGAGACAACACTTAAGGGAAGAACCCCTCTAGTTTCCTTAAGGCGGGAACGAGTGAATTTCATCTCGCGTTGTTAAGTTCCCAGCTCCCTACTTGGTCCGGTCCCTGAGAAGATAGGCATGTTGGGCGAGTAACTGTGACCACCCTCACCCATACTAGTCAAAAGACAGACCCCCGCAGACAGGAGTCCGTAACATGCTCAGGATTCAGGTCGAGTCACTAATGGTCATCTACGAAGTTATT
This sequence comes from Trichosanthes cucumerina, assembly GCA_036507285.1. Classification (NCBI taxonomy): domain Eukaryota; kingdom Viridiplantae; phylum Streptophyta; class Magnoliopsida; order Cucurbitales; family Cucurbitaceae; genus Trichosanthes; species Trichosanthes cucumerina. The sequence continues at coordinate 65,870,928 of CM071836.1, read as the reverse complement.
AGTCCATACTATTAACGGTGCTAAATTAGTAGGTCTAATAAATCACGGTCCGGTCTTGTACAATCTCATTGTACAGGATGCCCCCACTCGCATGTCAACCACATGAACGAGTCAGATCACCTCGTTTGTATCTTAATACAAAGTGGATTGCATCCACAGCGTGTCCAGGATTAGGTCTCCAACTCCATCCATATACTGTAGACTGTTCGGGTCATTTTCTCGAACGTGATCCTCCCTGTGTGTCCACTACACACCGTTCAAGTTCTAGTTCTCTCATATATTCAATGACCCTGGAGCTTAGTTTATTGGACAAAGTTTGTAATAAATGCGAGACACAAAATGATGAAATAAATCAACTTTATTAATTTTAAACGTATATTTACAAACAGATCGAGATTAGGACAAACATCCCAATAGTTGTGACTACGAAAAACCTGTGAAGGGTTGACTCACGGGCATTGGTTATATCGATGGACACAACTTGTCCCACAATGATGGGAGTGTAGCTATGGGCTTTAGTGGAGTGTTGAATAACCAGGTCAAAGAGTTTGACAGTTTAATCTTGAATCATTGAAGCTCGTCATCTGTAGGTCTATTAGGTCCCTCGGTTGGCTCAAACTCATAAATTGAGGGTTTACAGTTGGTTGTGAATTTGAAGTGTTCAAATTAATTGTTTGGGTATTTATGTCATTTATATGTTATATAATTGACATAATATATAGTTTGATGTGAATGAGATTCATAATAAACTATAGGTTAGCCTAATAGGTTAATTAGTGCTAATTTGGAGAAATTGAATTGAGAGAAATTAAATTGATTGTGATTCAATTTAAGATTCCACAATTATACAAATGAGATTTGTATAATAAGGTATGAGATACCTTATTGTATGTAATATGTAAATATGATTTGCATATTATAAGGTTGTGGTAAAATGGTGATTTGGTGGAGATTTCAACTCCACCACTCACCATTATATATAGGCTTTGTGAGAAGTCTTTTGCAAGGCAATTGCTCATTTTTTGGAATTCCATCCAAAGGAGTTTTCTCTCTTCTCTCAATTCTCTCTCAAATTCTCTCCACCCAAAATCCAAAGGGAGTCCCACAACTCTCCCTCAACCGAACAAGAACAACCGAGAAGACCTTTCGGAGGTGTCACTATTCTTGGTTTGAGAGATCGTGATTATAGAGATCGAAGGCACGAAGAGTTCGTGATTAGAGAAAAAAATCTCGAATAAGTGTTTTTCAACAAGTAAATCCCCTTTACTTTCTGTTTTCTTCTTAAAATTCAACATGTTTAGCCTAGGATTAAAGTAGTTTAATTCAATTTTAAGAAAGGAATTGCATAACGAACACCACGACGTTTCATGTCGTTTCCACGGCGGGAGTTTCATTCCCTTCATATTCCACATTCCTTCGACCTCGCACACTGTCAATCAACATCGTATGTTCGCCATTTCCGCCACGGTGCTTTTGAAAGTGTCGGATTACGATTAGTCAACTTGCAACATTCAAGTAGTGACGGTATCGTACAGGCTAGTAGTTTGAGTTCTTCCACAAGTTCTTCCTAGATTATGAAAAAAGGCATGGAGTCGTGAACAACCAAGGTTGCATTCAACATGTCCAATCCCAACAACATCCAATGTTCCGAATATTGAGAGGAGCGTATACGTAATCCACATAAGACCAAGTTGGTCGGTATTCCTGTTGGGATTTATGCCCTAAAACTCGTAGTTTATAACTAAGGTTCTAATTAAATCAATAAAGAGTTATTGTTGTCAATAAAGAGTTATTGTTTATCATTATTTACTATATTGCCTTAACTTAACCCTAAATCCAATAAACAAGGTTGTTATATGTTTCTTGAACTGAATGTAGTGGACATATAAAGATCTCAGTTCGAGATACATCCCAAAGGGTCTATAGTAAGGTGATAAGGCTTGGGTACTTTACTCTGGTAATACTATGGATATGACCCACTTTGTACATGATACGAACACAGTGATCCTAACGTGTTCGTGTAGATGGCATGTGAGTGGGGATAACCTATGTAATGAGATTGCATAAGACCAGACCACAAAATAGTAACCATTAGATGTAACTCCATTGATTAGGTTTCCATTTCAATAGGATGACATAGGTAACTTGATCTCAATCCTGAGCAGGTTACGAACTCCCGTTTGCGAGGGATTGTCTTTTAACTAGTATGGGTGAGTGATAGCACACAAAATGTGTTATCCTTAGACTTATAATTTCCTACTTTTTATGATAATTTTAGGGCTTTCACGTATTTAGTTCATCCAATTTACGGTTAAGAGCATTGATAGACCATTTGGAGATATTTTGGAGTGCTCGGGTTAAATTCAAGGTTTTTGGAGCTAAAAATGACATCAAGTGGTCGAAGGACCAATCCAAGGTTTTTGACCCGAGGTGACGGTGTTGCAATGCCATGCAGGGTGTCGCAACGTTGATGTTGTGGATATTTGGCACAGAAAAGTCGTGGTGACGACGTTGCAATGCTGCTTTGCAGCGTCGCAATGTCGGATAGATAGCAGGCGCGCGCGTTAGAGTAACAGTGTTACAACATTGTCCTCACCATTGCAACACCGTAGGATTTTTCCTTTTTAATTTTCTGCCTAGGGCACGGCGTTGCAATGCCATGACCAGCATTGCAAGTCGTGTCGTTTTGTACTATAAATACATCATATTGTACCCATTGCAAGGGGAGCCAAATTTGATTGATTTATGGACCTAATTTTTGAAATACACACTCTAAAAGGAGAAGAAGAGCAATCCTTGGGGGCCAAGACATGAGTGGAGGCGTGAGATCATGACGGGAGCTCGGGAAGGAGGGACCAACATCAAAACATACGAGTTTTATTTCTCTTTCTTTTAGTTTGTAGCTTAGTTTATTGACTCTTTATGGGATTGACATGTTTTTATGGCGATTATGAGTAGCTAAATTCCATAGTAAGGGATTGATGTAGCATGTTATGAACTTAATTTAGTCATGTATTGAACTTTGTTTGTGTTGCTTTATTTTTTGGTAATTCGTTCTTAAGTTACTTGCTTTTCTTTGGCCAAGTCTAACATGTTTTGTAGGTTTAAGTTGATTCCAGAGAAAAGACTTAGATTAGAGCAAAGTTTCCAAACCCCACAGTAAATCTAGGCACGATAGTGACTTAGGTTCTCTGGGAAATGTTTTGAAGAAGTTGCTTAATGTCGTGCATGCTTTTAAAATTCGTAGGATAACTTTAGGATTTATTGCTATATATGCATGATAATCACAAGAGATTAAGAGATTCTTTTGAATATCTAATGCAAATTAGGATGAGACTTTGTCTTCTATGACGTGCAAGTATACACGGTCAAGTGCAGCAAGTGATAAGAAAAGTATCGATCCCACGAGAACTAGTAGAATCTAAACCAATGAGTGTCCTAGAAATTTTTCTCCTTATTTTTTGGTGCAATGCATGGGCATGCAAGTTTTTGTTAAGAATAAATGAATGCAATAATAGGAATTTGATTTTTTTGTTGTTTGAATAAATTAAATATAATTAAGACTAATGTAATAAATCAAAATATGTGAAAACATTAAAAACATAAACTAAACGAGAGAAAACTGGAGATTTTAGATTAAGAGATAGGCTAGGGTTAAGTTGAAGTTTCATGTATAATTAGAATAACAAATATGTGGTTGATGCCTTGAATTTATCTACACATGTGATCAAGTAAATTTTTCCAAAATCATTAAATTTTAAAACCAACAATTTCCCAATTGAGACCTAAATTACGCTCATGATTTTAAGGTTCTAGGTGGGTTAATTATCCCTAATTAACTCAAGATCCTAGAACGAAATTTTAATTTCCTAATTCACTAGCTTTTTCAAGTTCGTGAATTTTAAGAGAAGTTAAAGTGGCCAAATTTTAACCCTCATGCATCGTTGCAAACATTAAAACCTCATAAATCCAACTATTGCATCAACCATTAATTTATTACAATTTATACATTGAAGAACAACCTAACCTGTGACTAGAAGAATTTTAATTCATGCTTTGGGTCAAATTGCATATCTTTAAGTTGAACATGCTTTCACTAATCAAGAGATTTATAAATAGCAGCACAAAAATGTTCACACAATTGTCTAAACAGTGAGCAAATTAACCTCTAACTAGTGTATAAACAACCCAACAGAAGCAGTGATAATTGGCCAAAATAATAGGCAATAGCACTAAAAGAAAGGGAACAATTTACACAGCAAGTGGCCTTGTTTTGCTACAGCAATTGCCTAGCAACAACCCTCTGTCGATGGACTGCAGTAGGGCACTTTGCTTCAACAAAACCCTTTGGATGGCCTCAGCATAGATCAGCCAATTGCTTCAGCAAAAGGGTTCTCGGGTTCCTACTTCACAGCAGCCAGGCGATTGCTTTAGCAAACCTCGACAGCTCCCAACGCCAGCAACCTCATGCGATTGCTTCAGCAAATCTCGACAGCTCCCAACGCCAGCAACCTCACGCGATTGCTTCAGCAAACCTCGACAGCTCCAACGCCCGCAACCTCACGCGATTGCTTCAGCAAATCGATGGGCCAACTCTCCCGATGTCGTCCCTCGCAATTGCTACAGCAAATCTTAGCGCCTTCCTCCGACTGCTTCAGCAAGGTGGTAGATTGGCTCTCCCGAATGCCCTCACTAATCTACTCCCTCGGGTTTGCTGTAGCAAAATTGAAGCCCCTTTCGGTCTGCCTCCAACAATTGCCTCAGCCACAAATGAACCTCACGATTGCTACAGCAAAGACACCATCATGATTTGTCTCTCCAACGCACACTTTGTTGTAGCAATCACTTGGTTCTCCTTCTCTTCTCGGTCTCTTCCTCTTGTCGCAAATTCTCTCTTCTTCTCACACTTGTAAACCCTAGCCTCCTTATACAAGATGGTGTTGCCCTAACTCCACAAATTACAAAAATACCCTTAAGGGTAAAAAGACCATATTACCCTTCTTCTGTAATGTCTAAAATGCCCTTAGGGACTCTTGTAATTTTTAAACATCTCCTGCACACAGAAAAATCTCAAATAAATTAATGAAGTCAATTAGAAATCAAACTAAATATGCAAGGATTTTTGGAGTTAAGAAAAATCTCAAATTTCGGTCTTTAATCAACCGTTAGCTTGTTTTCCTAAATTTCTTGAATTAAAGCACAAAAACATCAAAATTAATTCTTTTTGCACTTAATGCTTAAATTCAAGATTTCAAAGCCAACACACGTTATTTAGGGATAAAATAACATGAGGATCACTAAATTAAATGCAATTCAAGTGGATTAAATACTAAAATTCTAGTAAAATAACTCTCTTATGGTGAGTTATCAGATAACTTTAGGATTTATTGCTATATATGCATGATAATCACAAGAGATTGAGAGATTCTTTTGAATATCTTTACTTCTTATTTATAAATTCGCAACCATAGTTCATTGTATCTGCTAAATAAGGAATTAACTTTTTAAATCAACCCCCCTAACAATTATATCATATTCGTGTTTCCATTTGTATATCTATCTTTTTATCTTTGTTTTCACCTTATTACCAATTTATGTTGCTTTAGATAAAATTTAGAATAAGTATCTTAGTAGTTAATCAATCTAGAAAAAAATTCCTGAGGATGATACTCTGAACTCAAATCACTATATTAAAACTTGGTCCATACACTTGTGGTATTACAATATCATTTTACTCAACAGTGAGAGTGGCCAGATTCGCCGACTCAATAAGCCTACCTTTTTGGGGACAAGATCAAGCAGGCAGCTGGGGACTTGTTTGTTGGTAGGACCACAAACAAGTTGTTCATTAGATGATCACTGGAACTTAAGGTGAAAGATGTAACCTAGGGGTAAAACGGTAATTTGACCCAGCTGGTATTACGAACATTCGTGAAGGATTGACTTGTTGTTATTGGCCAATATCCGTGGACACAAAAATATATTTGCAGTGAGAAGAGTGTAACTGCGGGACTTTAGTGGAGCGTTCCCGCAGTTAGCGAATATTGATTAGGAGGTTAATGAGATTAACTGAATAATCTTGTATCGTTGGAGCTTCTAATCTGTAGGTCCATTAGGTCCACCTCCTAGCTCGTAAAGGGTTCTTAGATCATTAGAGTTTGAAATGTTCGAATTCTATTAGGGAATAGACATAATGTATGTAGATGCATTATAATATAAAGTTTTTATGTGCATTAAAATTTTATAGTATAATTTATTTTGAATATGATTCAAAGTAAATTAATTGAGAGAATAAAATATTTGAAAGAGTTCAAATATTAATTAAATGTGAATGAGATTCATATTTAAAACTATAAGTTAAAATTTAATGTACATAAAATAGTCATTAAAACTATAGGTTAGAGGGAAATATGATTAAATGTGATTTAATCTTGATTAAATATAAGATATTTAATTTAATATTAATTAAATATGATTTAATTAATTAATAATTAATTTGATTAATTATTATTGAATAAAGAAAACAGGGGGAACGTGCCCTTCCCCAGTCTCCCAACTCCTCAATTGATAGGGAGTGGAGAATTGTCCCTCCAAGGTCTTTTTTATCTTTCTGATGCTCAAAAGAGGGGGACTGATCAATCAATTTGATTTGGCAATTGGAGAATTGCTGAAAAACTCTCTCTCAAACAAATTCCCTTCTACTTCCAAATTGTTGGAAATCCTTCCCACCAAGGTAGGATATAAGGATTCAGAGGATAGGGGTTTTCCTTAGTTGTGGTGTCTTACTGAGAAGAGATTACTGTGATTTACTATGTAGATTGTGGAGCAAGGAGTTGTTATTGAGTTGAAACTATAAAGGTAATATGTTCTTTCCTTTCTAGTTTAGAATCTTATAGCACGACTTAGTTAATTTAATCCATGCTTCTATTATTTCTTATCTCTGTTTTAGGGCAATGTATGGATTTTTGGAGTAAACCAAAATAAACAAGCAATTACGATTAATACCACGTTTCCGCTGCTCAAGGGAATTTGATTGTGACGACCACAACCAAAGGTACTGATTATTTATCCTATTTAACGTTCTATCAACCTGTGTGTGTCTAATTGGATTTGTGAATTTCATCAAGCTCGGTGTTAATGAGTTTTTAATTTTATTGGTTTAAGGCGAAATATTATCCTTTAGACAACTATTGATAATAATTAAAAGAAAAAGGAAGTGGCAATGGCATGTTGGTGATTAATGTCTAAATTAGGGTGATAACTAACACTAGAATTTTGACCTAATTTGCTAGTATTTAAGGTCCTTAAGTGAAGTTGGAAGGAAACAAAACCCTAGCCCTAACCTCTAACCCTATTTTCCCTTCCTCCTCGCTTTTAACCTAGCCTAGCCCACCTCCTCGCAAATTGCCGCTCAACCTTCACCGACTGAGAAAAGAGGTCTCGCCTGGTCGTTCCTTCATTCGAGCAGTCGCACGTTCAAACCGACGGAGAGGAGAGCTGCAGCGAACACTCCTAAGCGCGTCGACAAAGACCGGAGAGCGCCGAACCTTGCGGCAGACCGCTGCGTCCACAAGCTCGCGCATCCCGCCGTCTGCGAGTCTTCGTCTCTGCCGGCGTCCTCTAAATCCGTCCCTTTCATCTTCAACCCCGCGCCACCGGTCCGTCGAGTCCCTCGCCACCGCAAACCGGTTCAGTTCTTCTTCTCCCTCGCTGCCCACCAGAGGCCGCCGCGAGAGGTGGCGCGCGCCGCCGTCGTGGAAGCCGCGCCTCTGAAGCCACTTGCACGGCGCGAGACCCTCGGCGAGAAGATCACCGAGCCACGAACGCTGCGCAGCACCGGACGATCGCACCTTTGTTATTCGCGCACGACCATTCTCGACTCAGCGGCGACCACACGCGAGCTCGCTCCGCCACGCGCGTTGCTGCCGTCCGAATCCCACAACGCGCGGCAAAGACGTTTTTGCGGCACGGAAGTTATAACTCGGTGAGCGATCTCGTTTAGTTTCGAATTCGTTGGAGATTTACTTGTGACCTATCGACTAATTAAGCGTTTGATTGAGAACTTAGGTTACGGTTTCGAACACATTTTTGTAGGGACCAAACTTGGAGCGGAATTGGAGGTCGAACGCCAAAACAAACTAAGAAATATTAAGTCCTCGCGTTGAACTCGACGTAAGCGGGGCATAAAGTCTTAAGGACTAGAATTAGGCACCCTTACGTTTATGGAATTGGTTAATGCTTGGAAAATAATTTCGACTATTGTGTGGACCAGTTTCCACTAAAAGAAGAGTACTCAAGGAGCTCTGGGTTAAGTCTTGGAGTAGAATTCGAATTAAGGTAAGGGACTTTGTGCCGAACTTTTCCAAATGGGATTGAAGAAAACGATTTTCATGATTTCATGCGAATTTAGCTTATATTCTTATATGATAATATACGATATATTTTGTGAGAATACTTAATATTTTATGTGTGCGATATCTCAACATTTTATGTGAGTATATCACAAAGATATTTTATGTGAGAATATCCTTGTATGTTACGTAAGAAAAATCCAGATTTTATGTGAGGATATCACAATATCTTGTATGCGAATATTCCATGATTACCTACAAGAGTATTATCTTCAAACCAATTATATGAGGAAATTATGATTTGCATATTCATGATAATGATTGTGGCATGAACACTATTGTTATGTTGAATGATGGGACCTCATGCATGTTATGTATGCCATGAAATGATTTGATGATAAATGTGGAAATTGGTCTCCCGAGTGCATTGTGTGCATGGTCAAACATGCATTAGAGACCCTATGGGTCAAATTACGAGTGGTCCGTGAGGGACTCAATTTATACAGGGTCCAGTGAGGGACTCAAACCATACAGAGTGCATGAGGGACTCAAATGATTACAGGGTCCTGTGAGGACTCAAAATGAAATGACTCGGGATGACCAATTGGCCACTTAAATAATAAGGAAGTCATGGATTAAAGACTCGACGATATGAGAAAGTTTTAGGTCCCGCATATGTACATTTCGAACAAGTTTAAAAGTCATGATTGTATGTGTATGCATATCCCAAACCTCATTAGCGAGGGTCACTTACTGGGTATTGTTTTGCAATACTCACCCTTTCTTTTAAAAATATTTTTCAGGTAAGGCCAAGGACGTGCAGGGCGAGTGACGGAGGCGCGTTGCTAGAGCCATGGGAATAGACATGTTTTCCGCACATTTCTTTTATAACTGATGTTGTCCCTTTATGTTTCGAAGTTTAAATTTACTTTACAGAGTTTAAATAGGCCATGTTCAAACTGCTCCTTTTATCTGTTTTGAATGTTTTTCTTGGGATCCCTAAAGACAAATTATCTTCATTGGAGATTTAAAGATCGTTTTATATCTTTTGGCCTATAAATGCATGCATGTGTAGTAATGTCCCTAAGAGTTTAGTCATAGAAAAGTAGGGGTGTTACAGTTGGTATCAGAGCCCTAGGTTTAAGGGTTCTGTAAGACTTGCTTACAGAGTAAGCACGAGTAGTTCCCATGGTTGAACAACGCGCGTTAGCCACCGCTGTACGTTACGGTATTTTATAAATTAAGCAAATGATTATGATGTGATCTGTATTATAAATGTAAATGAATTTAAAAACCCTAAGGGGTGATCCTATCTTACAGTTAGAAAGTGTTGAAAACTAAGCTAGAAATTCTCTGCATTGTAGTACTGACAAAAATGCCACCTAGAGGTCGAGGAGAGGTAGGGGGCGTGGTAGGGGCCGGAGGGCAAGAGAAAACGTTGACACCCAACCGGCACTACTTCGAACAGAAGAGATTGCTCCACCTGTGCTGCACCTCCCCCAGACCACACTGGTCGCGCCAGAGGATGCACTGCGCACGCTCAGCTGCGGATCAAGGAACCCTAATGTTATGACTATGATGGTAGAGGCCATGCGGACTGCAGTGCGAGCTCACGATAGCCACTCACCGGTGGCAAGCAAGTCGTGGCGGAATGATGCAACCACGAGTCTCGATATCCGAAGGACTTCGAAATATGATCCCGAGATCGTTTGATGGGTCTTCTAGTGACCCCACCGTGGTCGAATTATGGTTGTCCTCCATTGAGACCATTTTCGGGATCGATGAATTGCCCCGAGGACCGTGAGGGTGTCCTGTGCTACCTTCATGCTTTGGGATGACGCTTATTTATGGTGGGAGTCCGCCCGGGAACCATTGTCGCCACCGAGAAACGATTACACGAATCTGCTTAAGGAAGCATTCAGCGGAAATTTTACCTGCCGGCTCGTTCACGAGAAACAAGCGAGAATTCTTACAACTTAGCCGAATGTGAGAGGCGGTGGAGGTATATGAGAGAGAATTCACCCGCTTGTCACGCTTTGCCCCGAGCTAGTAGACACAGAGAGGCGAAGAAGATGAGCGCTTCGTCATGGGACTGGATGAAAATGTTCGAGGCTTCATCCGCACACTAGCACCTCCCGATTATGCCTCCGCGGTGAGTGGCGGAATTGATTTGGGTGCGGTAGCAGATCGCACGGTAGTAGTGGTTAACCTGGCACCCATGGCAAATCATAAGAGGAAGTGGGACCACCAAATTCAAGCTCACAAAGGCGTCCCAGCAGACACCGTGCATAGACCAGAAACTTTCGTGCGTGTGTTCAGTCGAAACCACAGTCAACAGGATAGAAATAATAAAGGTGAGATAAGCCACAATGCAAAGACTGTGGTAAGCAACATTGGGGTAAGTGTTTGGCCCGGTCCCGAGTGTGCTTCGAGATGTGGGAAAGAAGGGCACAGAGCTAATAGCCGCCGAGTCAAGCCGCCGCTAGCCAACCTCGTGTGATCAATAGTGGGATCAACTGTGAAGCCTGTAATACATCAAGGAAGAGCTTATGCAAGCACCAAAGAAAACATCTATGGCTCTGCACTCGGTGGTTACAGGTACACTTCCATTACTTGGGCACCTTGCCTTTGTATTATTTGATTACGGTTCTACACACTCTTTATTTCTCGCATCCTTCGTAAGTCAAGTGAGTTAGAATTAGAACGATTCTGATGATGCTCTGTCTGCTCCACTCCTGCGGGGATAAATTTGTTAGCTACTATGAAAGTCAAGGATGGTAGTGTGACCATCGCAGGACCATGAGTTAACAATAAATCTAGTAGTCTTAGACATGTTTGACTTTGATGTGATATTGGGTATGGATCGGTTAGCGCAGAACCATGCTTGCATTGATTGCTTCGAGGAAGGAGGTAGTGTTCACTCCTCCCGACCAACTGCTCTACTGAGTTCAGAGGCACGTTAGCGGTGAAGCGTGCCTAAGGTAATTCACGCGCCTTAAGGCCGTGAAGTTATTACATCGGGAGCTTGGGGCGTCTTAGCTTGTATACTAGATGCAAGGTGTACGGAGATCTCAATGTCATCGGTACGATGGTGAATGAATTTCCGACGTTTTCCCGAGGACCTCCCTGAGTACCTCCTGGTCGAGGAGGTGGATTTTAACATCGGTTTGGAGTTAGGAACGACTCAGATATCCAAGGCACCATACAGATGGCACCGCAGAGTTGAAAGAATCAAACTACAATTACAGGACTTCTTTCGACAAGGGATTTTATACGCCTCTAGCGTTTCGCCTTGGGGAGCCCCCAGGTGTTGTTCGTGAAAAGAAAGACGGATCCATGCGCTGTGTATAGATTACGAGGAGTTGAATAAGGTCACGATCAAGAATAAATACCCTCTTCCCGCAATAGATGATTTGTTCGATCGGTTTGCAGGAGCAACAAAGATGTTCTCCAAGATTGATCCGAGATCGAAGCTACCATCGATTGAGAATCGGTGAAGAGGATATTCCTAAAAACGGATTCGGATCACGTTATGGGCATTACGAGTTCACGCGTGATGCCGCTTTGGTTTGACCAACGCTCTGCCTTTTTCATGGACTTGATGAACCGCTTGTTCAAAGAGTTTTCATACGTTCGTGATAGTATTTATCGACGATATACCGATATACTCCGGATGTGATGAAGATCATGAAAGGCACACGAGAAAAGTTTTAAACACGCCGAGAGAGAATAAGTTGTGCGCGCAAAATTCTCCAAGTGTGAATTCGCTCGAGCAGTATCCTTCTTAGGGCATGTGGTGTCCGGTCGAGTCTCTGTTGACCCAAATAAAGTGGAGGCCGTCACACGCTGGCCTCGTCCGACCACCGCTACAGAGGTACGTAGTTTTACTGGTCTTGCGAGTTACTATAAACGTTTCGTGCGGATTTTGCCAAGATAGCCATGCCCATGACCCAGCTGACGCGCAAAGGTAACTCATTTGTTCTGGATGATGCTTGCGAGGCGAGTTTCCAGGAACTCAAGTGTAGATTAGTGTCAGCCCCGATTCTTACAGTCCCCGAGGGAACAGGGAGCTTTGTAGTTTACAGTGATGCTTCAAAGAAAGGTTGGGGTTGTGTTCTAATGCAAAGACGGTAAAGTAATAGCCTATGCATCCCGACAAATCAAGACGACGAGAGAAATTATCCAACACATGACTTAGAACTAGCGGCGAGAGTTTTGCACTAAAGATCCGGAGACATTACCTGTATGGCGAGAAAATTCAGATTTTTACAGATCATAAGAGTCCGAAGTATCTATTCACCCAGAAGGAATTGAACATGAGGCAACGCAGATGGTTGGAATTAGTGAAGGATTACGATATTGACATACAATACCACCCCCCCAAGGCTAATGTCGTGGCCGATGCCCTCGTAGAGGCTTGATGCATACTTCAGCACGAGTTACTGACAGAGCAGAGTTACAGGCAGAGTTTGCTCGAGCTGAAATTGCAGTACTAGTAGGAAAGACCACGGCTCAGTTAGCTCAGTTAACGGTACAACCAACCTTGAGACAACGCATCGTTGAGTCTCAACGGGAGACCTCTCGCTAGTGGAAAAACTTACTGCAGTAACTACAGGTGAGTTGGCAGAGTTTTCCCTATCCACAGATGGAGGATTACTATTTCAGGGACGATTATGTGTGCCAGACGATGACAAACTGAAAACTGAGATCTTGAGCGAAGCCCATAACTCACCATTTTCTATGCATCCTGGCAGTACCAAGATGTATCGAGATCTGAAACAGTCATTTTGGTGGTGTAACATGAAGCGCGACGTAGCAGAGTTTGTCAGCAAGTGTTTGACTTGTCAGCAGGTGAAGGCACCTAGGCAGAGACCCGCAGGATTACTGCAACCTTTACATGTACCTCAGTGGAAATGGGAGGAGATCTCTATGGACTTCATAGTCGGATTGCCTAGAACCTTACGAGGTTACTCAGTAATTTGGGTCATTGTGGACAGATTAACCAAGTCAGCACATTTCATACCAGGGAAACCCACCTATTCTACAGATAAGTGGGCGCAGCTTTACCTGGAAGAGATAGTCCGTTTACATGGGATCCCAACCAAGATCATTTCAGACAGGGATCCACGTTTCACCTCCAACTTTTGGAGGAGCCTACAGAAAGCGTTAGGTTCACAGTTGAACTTTAGTATGACTTTTCATCCACGATCTGATGGGCGGGCGAACGTTTGAACCAGATCTTAGAAGACATGTTACGAGCTTGCACTTTAGACTTCCTGTAGTTGGGACACACATTTGCATTTGATGGAGTTTGCTTACAATAATGACTACCACCAATCGACCATCGGAATGGCTCCATTTGAAGCTCTCTATGGAAAACGTTGCAGAACTCCCGTTTTCTGGGAGGAGGTTGGTGAACGCCAGTTATTGGGTCCAGAGTTAGTACAGGTCACAAATAGTGCGATACAGAAGATTAGGGGGCGAATGCAGACCGCCCAAGACAGACAAAAGAGTTATGCCGACACGAGACGAAGGGACCTAGAATTCGGTGTTGGGGACCACGTATTTCTTAAGGTGGCCCCAATGAAAGGAATTCTAAGGTTTGGCCGAAAAGGGAAATTGAGTCCGCGCTTCATCGGACCATTCGAGATTTTAGAGAGGATTGGTGCGGTGGCCTACAGATTAGCACTGCCGCCTTCCCTTTCAGCGGTTCATAACGTGTTTCATGTCTCCATGTTGAGAAAATACGTTCCAGACCTGACTCACGTCATAGACTTCGAACCATTACGATTAGCGTAAGATTTGAGTTATGGCGAGCGACTGCATGCATTATTGCTAGAGATCAAAAGACCCTCCGTAACCCGTGAGATCAACTTAGTTAAAGTGTTATGGAAAAACCACCGCATTTAAGAAGCTACCGGGAGCGAGAAGAGGAAGTGCGAGCTAAGTATCCAGAACTATTCCAAGATTAGGAACTTTCGAGGACGAAAGTTCTTAAGGAGGGAAGATTGTGACGACCACAACCAAAGGTACTGATTATTTATCCTATTTAACGTTCTATCAACTTTGTGTGTGTCTAATTGGATTTGTGAATTTCATCAAGCACGGTGTTAATGAGTTTTTAATTTTATTGGTTGGTTTAAGGCGAAATATTATCATTTAGACAACTATTGATAATAATTAAAAGAAAAGGAAAGTGGCAATGGCATGTTGGTGATTAATGTCTAAATTAGGGTGATAACTAACACTAGAATTTTGACCTAATTTGCTAGTATTTAAGGTCCTTAAGTGAAGTTGGAAGGAAACAAAACCCTAGCCCTAACCCTAACCCTATTTTCCCTTCCTCCTCGTTTTAACCTAGCCGCCACCTCCTCGCACCGCTGCTTCTCAACCTTCACCGACTGAAAAGAGGTCTCGCCGGTCGTTCCTTCATTCGGCGTCGCACGTTCACCGACGGAGAGGGAGATCGCAGCGAACACTCCTGGCGCCGACAAACCGACGAGAGCGTCGAACCTTGCAAAGACCGTGCCGCCCACAAGCTCGCGCATCCCGCCGTCTGCGAAGTCTCGCCGTCTCTGGCGTCCCTCTAAATCCGTCCCTTTCATCTTCAACCCCGCGCCACCGGTCCGTCGAGTCCCTCAGCCACCGCAAACCGGTTCAGTTCTTCTTCTCCCTCTGTCCGTCGTCCACTGTAGTGCTGCCGCGAGAGGTGGCGCCGCCGCCGATCGTGGAAGCCGCGCCTCTGAAGCCACTTGCACCGGCGAGACCCTCGAGCAGAGAAGATCACCGAGCCACGAACGCCTGCAGCACCGGACGATCGCACCTTTGTTATTCGCACGACCATTCTCGACTCCAAGCAGCAGCCACACGCGAGCTCCGTTCCGGCCAGCCGCGGTTGCTGCCGTCGAATCCCACAACGCCGGCCAGCACGTTTTTACAGCCGCTGAAGTTATAACTCGGTGAGCGATCTGGTTTAGTTTCGAATTCGTTGGAGATTTACTTGTGACCTATCGACTAATTAAGCGTTTGATTGAGAACTTAGGTTACGGTTTCGAACACATTTTTGTAGGGACCAAACTTGGAGCGGAATTGGAGGTCGAACGCCAAAACAAACTAAGAAATATTAAGTCCTCGCGTTGAACTCGAGGTAAGCGGGGCATAAAGTCTTAAGGACTAGAATTAGGCACCCTTACGTTTATGGAATTGGTTAATGCTTGGAAAATAATTTCGAATTATTGTGTGGACCAGGTTCCACTAAAAGAAGAGTACTCAAGGAGCTCGGGTTAAGTCTTGGAGTAGAATTCGAATTAAGGTAAGGGACTTTGTGCCGAACTTTTCCAAATGGGATTGAAGAAAACGATTTTCATGATTTCATGCGAATTTAGCTTATATTCTTATATGATAATATACAGATATGTTTGTGAGAATACTTAATATTTTATGTGCAGATATCTCAACATTTTATGTGAGTATATCACGATATTTTTTATGTGAGAATATCCTTGTATGTTACGTAAGAAAAATCCAAAGATTTTTATGTGAGGATATCACAATATCTTGTATGCGAATATTCCATGATTACCTACAAGAGTATTATCTTCAAACTGTTATATGAGGAAATTATGATTTGCATATTCATGATAATGATTGTGGCATGAACACTATTGTTATGTTGAATGATGGGACCTCATGCATGTTATGTATGCCATGAAATGATTTGATGATAAATGTGGAAATTGGTCTCCTGAGTGCATTGTGTGCATGGTCAAACATGCATTAGAGACCCTATGGGTCAAATTACAGGGGTCTGTGAGGGACTCAATTTATACAGGGGTCTGTGAGGGACTCAAACCATACAGGGGTCTGTGAGGGACTCAAATGATTACAGGGGTCTGTGAGGGACTCAAAATGAAATGACTCAGGATGACCAATTGACAACTTAAATAATAAGAAAGTCATGGATTAAAGACCTGACGATATGAGAAAGTTTTAGGTCCCGCATATGTACATTTCGAACAAGTTTAAAAGTCATGATTGTATGTGTATGCATATCCCAAACCTCGTGAGCGAGGTCACTTCATCTGGTATTGTTTTGCAATACTCACCCTTTCTTTTAAAAATGTTTTTCAGGTAAGGCCAAGGACGTGCAGGGCGAGTGACGGAGGCGCGTTGCTAGAGCCATGGGAATAGACATGTTTTCCGCACATTTCTTTTATAACTGATGTTGTCCCTTTATGTTTCGAAGTTTAAATTTACTTTACAGAGTTTAAATAGGCCATGTTCAAACTGCTCCTTTTATCTGTTTTGAATGTTTTTCTTGGGATCCCTAAAGACAAATTATCTTCATTGGAGATTTAAAGATCGTTTTATATCTTTTGGCCTATAAATGCATGCATGTGTAGTAATGTCCCTAAGAGTTTAGTCATAGAAAAGTAGGGGCGTTACATTGATCCCTTCAATTGGTATCAGAGCAATGCTTGTGTTTATTTTGATTGAAACAAAATTGCATTTGTTGGTGGGAATTTCATTTGGTTTGTTATTGAATTGTTTAGAAAAATTTGATCATAGTTTACTTTTGTTTTGATCAAATTATTGTAAAGGCCCTTGCGTTTTGGGGCAATTAAGTGCAATTTCGAGTCTGTATTTATGTTTATGAGTCGTCCATGACAAGTTCAGGACAATTCGGATGAGATTTGGTGTAAATTTGCTACTGAAAGTTGCTATTTTCAAAGAAAAACTGTTGTTGCAGCACCAGCAGCGTTGCAACGCCCTTTATGGCATTGCAACGCTGTTCATCAGCGTTGTAACGCGGAAGGGCGGCGCAACACTGAGGTTCCCTATCGATGAGGAATCTGGGGGGCAACGGCGTTGCAACGTCATTTCATGGCATTGCAACGCCAGCGCGATTCTGGACGCAAGAGCGAGGGGTGCGGTGTTGCAATGCTATCCTAGGCGTTGCAACTCCGTGCCAATGGAGGATGATGTCTGTCCGGTTCGAGCGGTTCGGTGTTGTTTTGGTCTGGTTTGAGCGGTTCGAGTCCGGTTCAAGATGCTTTGGACTATTTTAAATGTAAAATTAATGTAATTTTATATTATGTTGCACTTTAGAGGCCAAAATTTTCGGTTTAACAGCTATTTTTCTTTATAAATGTCATTTAGAATAATCTCACCTTAGGATAAGTATGTTCATGCATTTTATTTGTATAAGTGTTATATGAGTATGATAAAAATGCATGAATTATTTTTCATGGGTAATTAGTTATAATTTAATTATATGAAAAATGTATAGCATGGAGCATGAAATTACTTAGTATAATATAAAGTGTTATATTGTATAAGTAGTTTGCATGATTTAATTAGTTGAATGACATTTCTTTTTCCAATTAGAATTTGATTGTTGGAAATAACACATAGTTATTTGTCATAGGTTAATCATTAAAATTTATAAAAGTTATAAATTAGTTTTAGAAATTATAACCTATAACAAGTAGATGCATGCAAACATGGAACTTGGATAGAACGGAATTAATTTTAAAATGCTTAAAATTAATTAGACCAAAGTTTAATTTCTAATAGGATTAGAAATTAGTTTTACATAGTATTTTAAATAGTTCAAAATATAGTAGGACAATAGAGCTTTGGTTATAAGGGAACTCTACCGGTGATGTTCTGACTAAGGTTGGGGGTACTTAAGCTGACGGTTTACGGAACACCTCCTACCTTGGAACTAACCCGGAACATGAGTTGAATTAACCATAGTCTTGTTAGCATGCAGTGTATCTGGGTTATTAAAATGTTTATTCACCTACACATAAGCTTAAAAGACCTAGTTGTAAAAGTTATAAAAGGCATAGATTTAGATAGATTCTTTTAGCCAGAATACAACTAAGTTAAATCTAAACCCTAATTTTAGGAACTTTAGTTGGAGAAAATGAGATGTTCGCATCAAGTTTACTCTCACGCCCTCAAAGAGTTCACACCGTGAGTTTCATGCTCGGCTACGCGGTGTCAATAAGGTATCCTCCTACAGTAAGTGTTTGCATGGTTCAATACCAAGGTGAATGAGGGAAGTCTCCATAGTAAATGGGAGCAGGACGCGTGTCAACGTATTCTACATTCTCCTTAATTAGGTCGCACCGTGAGATTTCTATAATCTGCCTGCTAGGTTGCCCTTAAGCAGCAAAACCCTACGAAGGCCCTTACTATAGGGATCGGAACACCACAAACTCCAGAAATGGATAGGGTCTCCTAGGTTGTTTGCCAACAGTTGTCTTTCTTGGTAGTAGTCTGTTGGCTCTGACTTATTGGATCAGAAAATGGTAGGGTCACATTTACGGGATAAGTTAAGCTAGTTAACGAGTCCTTGATCAAATAAACGGTAGCTAAGAATCATTGGGACATGAGATGTTCTGATAGTGATGATTGGCTGAGATAGTCTCAATTCCGGGGAGGAGTGACTGATCACCCGACGGTGGCTTTTATTCTAAACCCTTGAAGTATCGTTACAAAATTAAAGGTTTAATTTAAACACAAGGGTTCTTAATAATTTTGCTAAATTAGATTGGTTTTGTAATGGGTTAAAAGGCAGAACTAATTAAAACTACTTTTGCAATTTCAACATGTCATCCTCGATTATAGCCTTACTTAAAAGCGAACGATTAACTAGGAGAAACTACACTACGTGGAAGTCCAACCTGAATACGATTCTGGTTATTGACGACCTTCGGATCGTACTCACTGAGGAATGTCCTCAAGTCCCTGCTCGAAACACCCCTTAATCTGTTAAGGACGCTTATGATCGCTGGATCAAGGCCAATGATAAGGCCAAGGTCTACATTTTGGCTAGTGTTTCTGAAGTTTTTGCCAAAAAGCATAAGGGCATGATCTCAGCTTGTGAGATCATGAGTTCGTTGCAGAACATGTTCGGACAACCGTCTTGATAGCTTCCGCATGAATCCCTGAAATACGTTTATAACTTTCGAATGAATGAGGGGTCTCCAGTGAGAGAACATGTTCTCGATCTGATGGTCCACTTCAACATGACAGAAATGAATGAGGCAGTCATCGACGAGCAAAATCAGGTGTCGTTCATCCTGAAATTTCTTCCAAAGAGCTTCCTGCAATTCCGCAGTAATGCGGTAATGAACAAGATTGAGTACAACCTGACTACTCTCCTGAACGAACTGCAGACTTACCAGTCTCTTATGAAGAATAAGGGACAGGTCGATGGAGAGGCAAATGTGTTTGCCCATTCCAAAAGGTTACAGAAGGGTTCATCCTCTAGGACTAAGTCCTGCAGCTCCTCTTCTGGCCTTAAGAAGATCCAGAAGAAGAAGAAAGGAGGGAAGGGGAAAGCACCTACCGCTGCTGATAAGGGCAAGGGAAAGGCCAAGGTTGCAAATAAAGGAAAGTGTTTCAACTACAACATGGACGGGCATTGGAAGCGAAACTGCCCAAAGTGTAAACCCGAGATCTCTCCTTGAAATTTTTTCAAAAAAAAAAAAGAAAAAAGAAAAATAAATGAAGAAATGTTTGGTATGTTTGGTTTTAGAAAAAAGAAAAGAAAAAGAAATGTGAAAGTGGAAATAATAAAAAAAAAAAAAAAGAAAGGTGGAAATGGGAAAAGAGCACTCCACCGCCAAAAGGCATTTTTAACCCATTTTTCTCTCATCTCCTTCTCATTCTTTAGAGAGAAACAGAGAGTTTCGTGAGAGAAAGCTGAAGGAAGAAGAAGAAAGAGGTTTTTGAGTGTGAAGTTTCCGATGAGAGGGAGAGAACTCAATACAAGTTTGCATGACAGCAAGGTAATTAATGCTACCCACTACTGATGTTTAAGTCGTTTTGTGCTCCATGATAAGAGTTAAGAGGTGAGGTTTAATTTTCTTGAAAGGTAACTCAATTTTGAAGACATTTCGTGAAGGAAGCTCGAGTAAATTCTGACTTTAAGTTACTGATTTGAGAAGTGGAAGGCAGAGGAGAGAATTTGTTGTCAAATCTACGAAACCTCTGGTTTTTTAGTCGTGTTGATCTGTAGAATTCGAATTAGAAGCTTTATTTGGTATAGATGGAAAGAGTATTTAATTTCCTATAACTTTCATGAAGAAATCGTGAGTATAAAATGATTTGAAGTTTCTTTACAATTCAGGTCAATTTCAGGGTGCAGCAGGAAAATGATTCTGGAAATAGCAAAAGGTTATTTTTAAAGAAGCAGCTTTCGAGGTATTTATGGACACATCATTTGGGAATTTCAATTTGATCTCTTCAGATGAGGTTTAGAGAGTTCCAAAAGGAAAAGTTTGGTATAAAGTATATCCTTTTTGGCTAAGTAATGAAGAAGTTATGAGTGTGTGAAGTCAGGGTTTTTGCAACCCTAAGCTTGAAATTCATGAATTTGAAGTTTTAATGCTTTGTTTGGTTTGTTTAACAGGCCAAGAGGAAATAGGTCGAGTATACGGGCCTAGGATCTAGTTCTAACGCTGTGAGTGATAAAATGAACCTCAAAAATGATTTTTATGCTTCAATTATGCTTTAAGAAATACAAGATTTTCCTAGAATGAAATGGTTTAAATGTTTTATGTTTTTCTCTAAACACATGCTTATGAGCATACATGGTTTCCTAGAAATGATTTCAAGTGCTCGTTGTGAGCTTAGATTTTCCCAAAGAAATTTACATGTGAGCATATGTTTATTGATTTACTGAAACGAAGTGGAAATGTTATAATTTTAAGCAAGCATGTACTAGCAAGTATTATCCAAAGGTTTCTAGTTTTTACGAGCAAACTGAGTAAGCTTGAGTTTTACGAAAGAAAAAAATAAGCAGGCATGTTCAAGTATTTTCATGTGTTTTTTTGAGACTCGAATGAGTAAATGACTGAGATATTGAGCCCGAGGTTGTATAGTACCGTGTGCACACAGGTCATTTTCTGTTGTCAGCGTTGAGTGTATTCCGTGACAACAATGTTGTCATGAGTGTTGGGTGGGCCCCACTACAACAAAGAAGATGGGAGTGTTGGGTGGGGCCCACTACATCGTAGAGTAAACTTTGGTTGTACTGGGTGTGCCCTACACAACGTAGATTGTCATATGATTTTAAGGGTGCGTTTGGCGCGCAGAGTTGAGTTGAGTTGAGTTGAGTTGTGCAGAGTTGAGTTGAGTTGAGTGCAGGAAATCTGTGTTTGGGTTGCAGAGTTGAGTTGAGTTGTTGCAGGAAGTCTGTGTTTGGGGTACAGAGTTGAGTTGAGTTGAGTTGTGCAGAGTTATGTTGAGTTGAGTTGTGCAGAGCTATTTGGTGCAATTTTTTTAAGATCAAATAATCAGTTTTTATCTTACTATGATTTTAAGATCAAATAATCAATTTTTATCTCCCCATCATTGATGATACATTCATTTAAGACAAAAGAATTAATGACATGTTATCAAATCTTATCTCTCATGCCCCCAAAAAATTGAAGTATACAAAAAATATTATCACTCACAAAATATATCTAACAAAATAAACATGAAGTGCTTGTGGAGTAGGTGTTCAACCAGTCCTACCAAGTATATGCAAGTAGTATCTCTTCATGGATTGTGGTGGGAATTGGAAGAAACAACCCGTCTTTTGCATGTCTGCGACTAAAGAGATCATCATTGGCCAACCCTTCTATTGCATACAGTTGGCCTACAACATTTTTACGTCTAGCGGATTCCATTTCATATTTTTATTTTTTTAATCACTCCTCTATAACCTTTCTTTTCGTTTCAACAACGGAACTTATGAATAATTCAACATAAACCCCATATTTTTTTGTAACCCCGTAAAATCAAACAAATGATTTAATTGTATTTGATTTAAATTTGAACTTTTTTGATAATCAGATAAGAATTATGAATATAGAGATTTTTTAGGAAAGGGTGTTTCAAAGTCTAAAAAGGATTATGATTTATGTTATAAAAAAAAGAAATAAAAAAAGGATTAAGATTTCTTTTTTTAAAAAAAGAGGATTAAGATTTCATTTCCTAAAATATAGGATTTCTTGTTCTAAAAAGATTAGGACTTTTTGCTACCTATTTAAACTAGAGTAATTGCAACTTAAAGGATGCACTTCAAAACTCTCCTCTTCTTCTCCTTCTTTTCTTTTCATTTCACTCTTCATCTTGCTCGACAATCGGGCGAAGTTTCGCCGGAAGTCGTCAAGTCGTCGGACCACCGCCGGAAGTCGTCGGGTCACCGCGCGGAGGTAGCCGGACCACCGCCGAAGGTCGCCGGACAACCGCGTGGAAGTCGTCGGACCACCGCGGGAGGTCACCGAAAGTCGCCGGACCACCGCCGGAGGTCGGAAGGGAATCAAGGTTTAGGAAAATTGGTGAAAAATGTGTGTGAATTTATTTTGTGGGGAGATGTAAGGTGAGAAAATTGGGGGAGATATTTGGGAAGTGGGGAGTTGAGAGCTCAACCCAACTCAATGCCCCAAACAATGAGTTGGTTTTTTAAACTAACTCAACTCAACCCATACCATCCATCCAAACACACCCTAAATGGTTAATATTATCAATATGCCTTGCGAGATTTTAATGACACTCGCTGGATTTCTGAAAAAAAAAACTATTATGATTACACGTTTTTATTTAACGCTTGATTATAGATGCATGTGCTCATAGATTGTAAGGTTATGTGATTTACGAGTTAATAGTTTTTTAAACTCAATCACTCATTGAGCTTCATAGCTGATTCTTTAAGTGTTTTCCAACTTTTCAGTTAGAGGTCGAGCTCTCGGTGCCTGATATACTGTCATAGTCTGCTGAAAGCTCCACGAGTTTGATATTTTGTACGTGGGTGGAGTTGTATAGCAAGTCCATATATATTTTGTGGATATTTAGAAAGGACTGTATAGCTAGTTTCATGTATACACTAGAGGTTGTAGTTGTATAAATCATGGTTAGGTATGCTTTTGGTTGTAGTGCTCTCTATCGGTTTAGTTTTCGAGTGAGCATTAAATAGAATTGTTTCTTATATATGTATGGTAATCTTTAAAGTTCCAATGTGTTGTGTTTAAAGGATTTCATATACAAGTATAGTATGTTTATCAGGTAAAACAGGGTCAACAGGTATTGTTAAGAGATAAACGATGTCTGTTGGCTTCACGCTGTCTTCCGGGCTAAGTTAATGAGTAGTTCGGGAGGGGGTGTGACACAAAGTACCTTGTTGAGCTCAAAGAGAAGAAAGGTAAATATGATTTACTTGTTCTAGAAACATGTTTAGTGGAAAGTGATGACTTCACCTGGATATTTGATTCAGGAGCCACTAACCACGTTTGCTCTTCTTTACAGGAAACTAGTTCCTTCAGGGAGCTCGATGAGGGTGAGATGACTCTCATGAAGGGAATGAATTTTCCGAAGCAGAAGCGTTGTGAAACGTCGTTGATTCGTTGTGTTTCTCTTTCCTTAAAATTGAAAGTATCAACATACAATTCTAGGTTAAGCATGCAATTTGAGAAGGAGAAACAGTGAGTATAGAACATACTAACCTCTTGAAGAACCTTTCTTCGATTTCCTCCTCGATCTCTCTCGATCCAAACGAATCACGAACTCGATCCTCGAACAAAAATCGAACCGAACAGTAAGACACTTCCAAAGGGTCTTCTCGGTTGTTCTCTGGAGGTTGAGGGAGAGTGGTGGAATTCCCTTTGGATTGGCTTAGAGAGAATTCTACAGAACTAAGAGAGGGAGCTTTTGTGAGAGTTTCTATCTCTTTGGATGCCAAAATCCAAAAAATGAGAAGAAATAATTTGGAATGTCTCACATTCCATCCTTTTATAATGCCAAATCGTGGAGTTAAAATCTCCACCATTTACCATTTTACTACAATCGTATGATATGCAAATCATATTTGCATATCACATAATATAAGGTATCATATCTTATTATACAAATCCCATTTGCATAATTGTGGAATTTTAAATTGAATCAAATTCAATTTAATCTCTCTCAATTCAATTTCTCCAAATTAGCACTAATTTATCAATTAGGCTATTCTATAGTTTATTATGAATCTCATTCACATCAAACTATATATTATGTCCATTATATAGCATATAAATGACATAGATACCCAATTAATGAATTTGAACACTTCAAATCCACTTCAAACGGTAAACCCTCAATTTGTCCAATTTGAGCCATCCACGGGACCTAATGGACCTATAGATGACAAGCTCTAATGATACGAGATTAACCCGTCAAACTCTTTGACACAGTTAATCAACATTCATTAGCTACGGTAACACTCCACTAAAGCCCGTAGCTGCACTCTCATCACTGTTTGACAAGTTGTGTCCATCGTTATAACCAATGCCCGTGAGTCGTCCCTTCACCGCTTGTTCGTAGTCACAACAAGGTCAAATTACCGTTTTACCCCTGTGTCTACCTCTTGCTCCTTAAGTCCCATTGCTCCTCTAATGAAAAACTACGTTGCATGGTCCAACCATAAACAATACCCTTCTCGTGCCAATGAGAGGGTAGGTGTCCGTTGTCTAAGCCATGGAGACAACACTTAAGGGAACAACCTCTTTAGTTTCCCTAATTCGGAAACGAGTGAATTCCATCTTGCGCAGTTAAGTTCTCAGCTCCCCACGAGGTTGTGTCCCCAAGAAGGTAGTTATATTGGGCGTACTCAGGCCACCCTCACCTGTACTAGTCAAATGACAGACCCCAGCAGACAGAAGTCCGTAACGCACTCAGGATTAAGGACGAGTCACTAATGGTCATCTACGAAGTTATTAGTCCTATATTGTTAACAGTGTTACATCAGTAGGTCCAATAATTAACGGTCTGGTCTTGTAGAATCTCATTGCACAAGATGCCCCCACTCGCATGTCAACCACCTGAATGAGTTGGATCATCTCGTTTGTATCTAATACAAAGCGGGTCGTTTACGTTGTTCTAACTCCTATGATCAGGCCCTCCAAAGGGTTTGTCTGCTCCAGGGCAAACATGCAAGCGGATCATAGAAATCTCACGGTGCAAACCAACAAAAGAGACCGTGGGTCTCGTTGACACAAGTCCCACTCCCACTTACTATAAGTACTCTCTCCATTCACCTTGATTTTTACCCATACAAACGCCATCTGAAGGGAGATGCTCCCATTTGCGCCACGAGGCGAAGTATGGATCTCACGGTGTGAACTTAACGGAGATTTGTGGGTGCAAAATTTGATGTATCACATACACCTATTTCCTCCCACTCAGTACTTTATAATTAGGGATTTTTTACCTAGATAAATCCAGCTATAATTTACCTAAGTCTACCAATATAACATATATACTGGAATTACCTAAGTCTCTTAACCTTTTAATAAACCTAGGTCTATGAGTTTAATACATTAACTCTTTAATAAACACCACTCACGAAAAATATTTTATAAACCTCCGGATTAAATTCACTCCCAAGTCGATTCCCAAGTAGGGGTGTTCCATTTCCGTCAGCTTAAATACCTCAACCTTAGACAGAATCTTCCTTAGATAGAGTCCCTCTTTAATCATAGTTTATAAATTAATAGTTGTTTAATTCTAATCTTATTAGAACTAGATAACCTAAGGTCTAATTAAAACCATGTTCTAAAACCATTCTAAAACTAATTAATTAATCTTAGGTTACATACATTTCTATGTAAGTGATTGATAATTCATCACATGAATAATTATACAATCATAACAAACTCATCACATGAAAAATGCATTATCATAAAATTAATATTACATGCATATTAATTAAACATGCATATTATATAATATAACACCTTATATTATAAAATGATGCATGAATATGCTTAACCTAAGGTGGGATTTTAATCCAAATGGCATACATTATGCACATCAAATTTCATACAACAATGGCATAAAATAAATAGCAAAAATAGACCACATTTTGGCACCCTAAAATTAATTAAAATTAACATAATCATATTATATTAATTATAATTAATTAATCTTAATTTAAAAAATAAATTAAAAATTAATAATAAAAAAACTGAATTTTCGTGTGTCGCACGTCTCCACGCCTGCGTACCTCACTCATCATGCGCACAGCGTCGAGACATTGTGTCGCCTGCAACCCATCAACCGCACGCATAGCATCGAGACGTTGTTGTATAGCGTCTCAACGTTGTCTTCTGGATAGAATAGAGCACCTTCTGTTCTTCCTTTTTTTTGCTCCGTTCTTCACAGAAACTTCATTGCCACGAACGACACAAACTTACATACTCGATTTACATTATAATTTGCTCAAAACAACGAGCCTTTACATTGAAGGATTCAATGGAAAAATGTAAATCTAAGAGCCAAAACATGTAAATATCGATTTTTGCAAAACCAATGCTCATCTCATGATATTGAAAGCAACCCACCTAAATTTTGTGATATTCAGAACGTAATTGGGAGCAACAATGGCTCTGATACCAATTGAAGGGATCAAATGTCGTAGCGGAAGCGTTTGAAGCGCTTTTTCCTGTAATTATGTTATGAATATGATGCACAAAACATAAAGTTAAGAATAAAATAGGAAGAAGAAAGAATTAACCTTTGAAGACACCTCTTCTAGTGATACTTCTCCAATCCCGAGAACTCGTTCTCAACGATCAACACGAACTAAAATTCTCGAACAGTTTCCATAAGATCTTCTCTATTGTTCTCTTGGAGAGGGAAAATGGTGAAATTGATTTTGGAGAAAGGAAGTGAATTTTCTAGAGAGAATTTTTTAGAGAGTTGTGAGATATGGAAATCTCAATTTTTAAAAAATGAGCAATCAAGTTCACAAAATGCATCAAGATGCATTCTTATATAGGGACTGAGGGTGGAGATAACTTCATCCACCCATTATCCCACTAAATGCATTAATTATGCATTATGCAAATCACATTTGCATAATTGCATAATATAAGGTATCCTATACCTCATTATGCAAATCAAATTTGCATAATTGCATTATTGAATCATATTGAATTTTGTTCTCAAATTATTTATTTCCTCTAGAAAATAATTTCATACTAAAATAGTATTTGAAAATTAATCCAAATATATTGTATAGTTTATTATAGATCATATTCACATTAAACTATATATTATATCGATTATATCACACATAATCGATATAACTCCCATTTACGAAATTAAACACTTCAAATTCACTCAAAAAACTTTACATCCCTTGATATTTCCATGTTCAGCCAACGGAGGGACCTAATGGACCTACAGTTCATCAACTTCAATGATACGAGTTGAACCGATCAAACTCTTTGACCCGATTGACCAACATTCATTAACTACGAGTTGTTGGGATTTATGCCCTAAACTTGTGTAATTTTGATCAATTAAATAAAGTGTTATTTGTTTTGATAGAATTACAGTCTTGCTTTATAAATCCAATAAACTAAGCTCCAAGGTTATAACATTTATCTTGAACATCGATGTAGTGGACACTATTTGGGTTGACTTCATGAATATAACCTAAATAGTCTATGGTATAAGAATAAGGTGAAACCTCATTCCGTAACACCATGGATGCGCTCACTTTGTAATTAGTACAAATGAGGTAATCCAACTCATTCATGTAGTTGACATACGAGTGGTGGCATCCCGTATGAAGAGTTCATACAATCTTTGGATCGCAGTTATTAGTCTAACCAAAGTAAACAATCGCTAATGTGGATAAGACTAGTAATTTATAGATGGTCATTAGTGACTCGACTGAATCTGAGCAAGTTAATAACTCCCGCTTATAGGGGTTTGTCCTTAGACTAGTATGGGTGAGAGTGGCCTGTAGCCGACTCAATAAGCCTACCTTCTCAGGGACAGAACCTCATAAGTAGGTGGGACCTTAACTGTGCAAGATGAAATTCACTCATTCCTACACTAAGGAATTAGATAGGTTGTTCCCTTAAGAACTGACTCCAGGTCTTGAACAACGGGGCCCCGCCCTCTATGAGGGTATGAGTCTAAGGTAGGACCTTAGACTTGTTGTTCATTAGAGGATCAGTGGTGCTTAAGTAGCAAAGAGGTAATCACACGGATAAAACGGTAATTTGACCCAGCCGTGATTACGAACAACCTGTGAAGGGTCGACTCATGGGTAATGACTATATCGGTGGACACAATATTATCTCTGAGTGAAGAGAGTGCAATTTACAAGTCTATAGTGGAGTGACTTGTAGTTAATGAATATTGATTAACTAGATCAAAGAGTTTGATCAGTTAATCTCACATCATTGGAGCTCATGAACTGTAGGTCCATTAGGTCCCTCCGTTGGCTCAATATTGTAATATTGAGGGTATAAAGTTAGGAATGAAATTGAAGTGTTCAATTTCATACATGAGGTGTTATATCAATTATATATGATATAATTGATATAATATATAGTTTTAATGTGAATTAGATTCATGTATAAACTATATACTAAAGAGAGAATAAAGGAGGGGTAGGATGGTCATTTCCATCCTATTCCCGTATATATATGATTGTATGAGATGCAACTAGGTGAAGTGATTCCAAGCTTTTGTTGTGTTGTTGGAAAGGTTCCAAGACACAAACATCTCTCTCACAAAACACCTCACCTCTCCTAAAGGGAACCCACCTTCCTCCCTCACCTAGAGAACAACGGAGAAGATCCGGTGGTAGTGTCGGCGTTCGTACGAGTTCGTGTTGCTGAGATCTTGATCGTGAGAGAGGAGGAGCACTTGAAGAAATGTTCTTCAAAGGTAACTTTCTTGTTGTCCATTATGTTCATATGCTTAATCTAGTTATATATATTCTTGAATTAAATCGTTGTAACTAAATCAAGAGCGCGCGATTCACAATCGCTTCCGCTGCGGGACTTCGATTCCCTTAAATTGGTATCAGAGCCCAATTGTGTTCTTGATTTATGTTATGGATTTTTCAAGAACAAGGTGGGATTTATTTTTTTTGCATGAGATGTAGGAACGGTTTTGCAAAATTAGATGGTTTCAATTTTGGCACTTAGATTTACAATTTTCATTGAATCGTTCAATGTAAGGGCCCGGTGTTTTGGGCAATTTTAATTGTAAATCGAGTCTGTAAGTCCGTGTCGATCGAGGCAAAGTCGTTGTTGAGAAGATCGGAGTGAAAACGAGCAAGGAATAGCAGATTCCATGTGCTGTCTGTGTGCATCGTTGCAACGTTGTTCATTGGCGTTGCAACGCTGCGCTTGCGGAAGAAGCGCACAGGAGACGACAGCGTTGCAACGCTGTCCTCGCGTTACTGGCGCTTGACGAGAGCGCGTTTCAACCGCGTAAGACGACAAGAAGTACGTTACAGTAACGTCGCTATCGCCGTTACAACGCCAGAGACGTTTTGCGCATTTCAGCAACGAGCAGAAAATATTTATTTTATATATATTAAATATAAAAATGTTTTATATTTAATTTATATTTAATTTTTAATTTTTAATTAATATAATTAGAATATATTAATTAAAATTATTTCTAGGGTGTCAAAATTGGTCTATTTTTGCTATTTAAATTATGCAATTGTTGTGTAATTATTACCATGCATAATGTATGCTTATATTTTAGAAATCCCACCTTAGGTTAAGTATTTTCATGCATCATTTATAATATAAGGAGTTATATTATATAGTTTGCATGATTAATTAATATAAAATTGTTATATTAATTTATGGACAACATTGACATGCATTATATATCATGAGATGAATATGTTATGAATGTCTTATTATTCATGTGATGAATGATCAAGCACTACAACATAGTATGCATGTCACCTAAGGTTAATTATTAGTTTTAAAGTGTTTAGAACTTGGAAATAATAGACCTTAGGTTATCTAGTTCTAATTAGATTAGAATTAGGAACCAAGTAATTTATAAGCTATGATTAAAAGAGGAAGTTTGTCTAAGAAAACTTCTGTCTAGGCTTGGGTATTTAAGCTGATGGAAACGGAACACCCCTACCTGGGAACTGACCTGGGAGTGAAATTTAATCAGAGAGTTTTATAAATTACAGTAGCGTCAATGGGTTTATTAAGGGGTTAATAAACTAGAAATCCTAGGTTTAATATAAGGAGTTATATTAACAAACTTAGGATAAAATAAATATAAGAGTTATATTGATTATCAATATAAAAGTTATATTGATAGAGTTAGGTAAAACCATTAGTCGGATTTTAGCCTAAGTAAGATTCTTATAAACTTTAAAATATTCAGTGGGAGGAAAAAGTGTATGAGATACATATTTTTCCACCTACGTTATCTCTGGGAAGTTCACACCGTGAGACTCATACTTGGCCTCGTGGCGCAAACGGGAGCGTCCCCCTTCGGATGGTGTTTGTATGAGTCAATATCAAGGTGAATGGAGAGGATACTTATAGTGAGTTGGAGCAGGTTTAGTGAAAACAAAACTTACGGTCTCTTTTGTCGGTTTACACCGTTAGACCACTATGGTCACCTGCTAGTTTGGCTCGACCGCACAATCCCTTCTGAGAGGGCTGATCATGGGGATCGAACACAAAGATATATACCCGAAAGGGATAAAGATTTCCTTAGACTATTTTTCAATCTAGTCCTCCCTTCGGCGAATTTTATTGGATGGAGACTCAGGGATCTAAAGACAGAGGGTTACACTCACGGGATACATAAGTTGTGTATGTATCAAGACCGAAAAATGATAACTAAAATCTATAGGAATAAGAGTTATTCTGGTATTAGGTTTTGGTCAAGAGTGTCTTGATCCAGAGGATGAGTGTTTTTTATTACCCTTCGGTGTCATACATTCTAAACCTTTGGAGTATCATTGCAAATTATAAATGACCTAGGAATCATTTGATAATTAGCTAAAACATGATTGGATTAGAGTTATAGCAAGAAACTCATACAAGTTTGTTTGTAAATTTTCAGCAAAAATGTCTAGCTCTATAATTTCCTTATTGGGTGCGAAAAAGATAAACGGAGAGAACATAATGACTTGGAGGGATGGACTCAACATAATCTTGGTTACACATGATCTTAAGTTCGTTCTCAATGAGGAGTGTCCTCAATTTCCTGCTCAAAACGCATCTCAAACTGTTGAGGATGCGTATGACCACTGGATCAATGTCAACGAAAAGGCAAAAGCCTATATCCTGGCTAGCATACCTGATGTTTTAGCCAGGAGGCTGGAGGGTAAGGTCTCAACTCGTGAGATCATGGATTTTGTGCTAAATTTGTCTAGACAACCGTCCAAAGAAATTCGGCATGAAGCCCTAAAATTCGTTTACAACGCACGCATGAAGGAAGGAACATCAGTGAGAGAACATGTTCTCAATCTGATTGTCCACTTCAACGTATCAAAATTAAACGGAGCGGTCATAGATGAGAAATGTCAGGTTTTTTTCATCCTAGAATATCTACCGAAGAGTTTTCTGCAATTCCGTCGCAATGCAGCGATGAACAACATAGAGTATGATCTGACTTCTCTGCTACATGAGCTGCAGAATTTTCAGTTTCTTATTGGTGATAAGAGACAACAAAATGGAGAGGCAAATTTGTTTGCCCATTCCAAAAGTTCTCAGGAGGATTCAACCTTTGGGACTAAGAACTGCAGCCATACTTCTGAACTTAAGAAGATACAGAAGAAGAGGAAAAGGAGCAGATAAAGAGCAATCGTCTGGCAAAGAAAAGTTGTTATTTGATAACATGTAGCTTAAGGGTTTATTAGAAACCTTATTTCAATTTCTTACCTTAGCGAACATTGTACTTCTTTTTCTTTTCAATTGAATAAAGTGTTTATTTCATTGGAAAAGTATTGTACTATGTGTTGCTCTTCTTGAGAATTATTTGCAAACGGTTTAATTCAGTTAAAATAGTTTCAACAAGTGAATTCAACAAAATTGCAAGTACACGAACTAATTTCTCCTAAAGAAAATGCTCATCTTTGGCATCTAAGATTGGGTCACATTAATCTCAATAGGATTGAGAGATTGGTAAAGAACGACCTTCTAAACGAGTTAGAAGAAAATTCTTTGCCAGTATGTGAATCATGCCTAGAAGGCAAAATGACTAAAAGACCTTTTTAGTGGAAAACGTCATAGAGCCAAAGACCCTCTAAAGCTTATACATTCAGACCTTTGTGGTTCGATGAATGTTAAAGCCAGGGGAGGATATGAATATTTCATCTCTTTTATAGATGATTATTCTAGATTTGGGCATATTTACCTAATGCACCACAAGTCTAAAGCACTTGAAAAGTTCAAGGAATTCAAGACTGAGGTTGAAAATCAATTAGGTAAAACTATTAAAACACTTCGATCGGATCGAGGTGGAGAGTACATGGATTTAAAATTCCAGAACTATATGATAGAACATGGAATTACATCCCAACTCTCGACTCTCCCAACACACCACAAAGAAACGGGTGTATCGGAAAGGAGAAATAGAACCTTGTTGGACATGGTTCGATTAATGATGAGTTATGCTCATCTCTCTAGTTCCTTTTGGGGTTACGCAGTGGAGACTGCAGTATACATTTTGAATAATGTGCCCTCCAAAAGTGTTTCTGAAACACCTTTTGAACTCTGGAAGGACATAAAGGTAGTTTATGTCACTTCAGAATATGGGGTTGTCCGACACATGTGCTTGTGACAAATCCAAAGAAGTTGGATTCACGTTCAAAGTTATGCCTATTCGTAGGATACCCAAAAGAAACAAGAGGTGGTTTATTCTATGATCCTAAGGAAGATAAGGTTTTTGTGTCGACAAATGCCATTTTCTTGGAGGAGTACCACATAAGGGACCACAAATCAAAAAGTAAAGTAGTGTTGAGTGAGTTAGACGGAACAATATAAAAGGTTGCTAATAAGAACACTAGTACTTCAACAAGAGTTGTTGATACCAGTTTGTCTAGTCAAGAGAGTCCATCTCAAGAGTTGAGTATGCCTCGACGTAGTGGGAGGGTTGTAATACAACCTGACCGTTACATGGGTTTAGCTGAAACCCAAGTTGTTATACCAGATGACAACTGCGAGGAATTGACTTATAATCAAGCAATGGTTGACAAAGACAAAGACAAATGGGTCATAGCCATGGACCAAGAAATGGAGTCTATGTACTTCAATTTTGTTTGGGATCTTGTAGATAAGCCTGATGGGGTAAAACCTATAGGTTGTAAGTGGATATACAAGAGAAAACGTGGTGTAGATGGGAAGGTGCAAACCTTTAAAGCTAGACTAGTAGCAAAGGGTTATACCCAGGTTGAAGGGGTTGACTATGAGGAAACCTTTTCACCTGTTGCTATGGTAAAGTCATCTGTATCCTTCTTTCCATTGCCGTATATTATGACTATGAGGTATGGCAAATGGATGTCAAGACAGCCTTTTTGAATGGAAATCTTGAGGAAAACATCTACATGGACCAACCCAAAGGGTTCATTGAACCAAGACAAGAGCAAAAGATTTGCAGGCTTAAAAGGTCAATTTATGGACTGAAACAAGCCTCTAGGTTCTTGAATATAAGATTTGATGAGGCAATCAGATCTTATGGTTTTGACCAAAATGATGATGAACCTTGTGTCTACAAGAAAATCATCAATAGTTCTGTCGCATTCCTAATTCTCTATGTGGATGATATCCTACTCATTGGGAATGATTTAGGTTATCTTACTGACATCAAGGAATGGCTAGCTACGCAGTTCCAAATGAAATATTTGGGTGATGCGCAGTTTGTTCTGGGATCCAGATTGTCCGGAACCGCAAGAATAAAACACTAGCCTTGTCTCAAGCATCTTACATAGACAAAGTGTTGTCAAGGTTTATGATGCAAGATTCCAAAAAGGGTTTGTTGCCTTTTAGACATGGAATCCATTTGTCTAAGGAACAGTGTCCTAAGACACCTCAAGGAGTTGAGGATATGAGACGGACCTCCGCAGACAGGAGTCCGTACCACGCTCAGGATTCAGGTCGAGTCACTAATGGTCATCTACGAAGTTATTAGTCCATACTGTTAACGGTGTTACATCAGTAGGTCTAATAATTCACGGTCCGGTCTTGTATAATCTCATTGCACAGGATGCCCCCACTCGCATGTCAACCACATGAACGAGTCAGATCACCTCGTTTGTATCTAATACAAAGCGGGTCACATCCACAGCGTATCCAGGATTAGGTCTCCAACCCTATCCATATATTGTAGACCGTTCGGGTCATTAACTCGAACGTGATCCTCCTTGTGTGTCCACTACACACCGTTCAAGTTCTAGTTCTCTCATAAATTCAATGACTCTAGAGCTTAGTTTATTGGACAAAGTTTGTAAAATTTGCGAGACACAAAGTAATGAAATAAATAAGTCTTATTAATTTCAAATGGTAAATTACAAACTAAACGAGATTAGGACATACATCCCAACAAACTCCCACTTGGACTTAGATAGTGGAGCAAATACATTTCTCAAATCTACAATAGATTACAATAAATAATACAATAAACTAGGGCATTGAATACCCTTTACAATACTCCCACTTGCCCTAGTTAGGAAGCACTTGAAGACCTAGACTCTCTAGATGACCCTAAAACACCTTAGAAGTGAGGGCCTTTGTAAAAGGATCAGCAATGTTGTGTATGACGTTATCTGCGTGACTGTCACGTCGCCGCGGTGCACAATCTCCCGTATCAGGTGATACTTCCACTCAATGTGTTTGCCTCTCTTATGGCTCCGAGGCTCTCTGGAGTTGGCTATAGCACCACTGTTGTCACAAAACAGCGTGATCGACAAGTTCATATTTGGAACAACTTCCAAATACGTCACTGAACTTCCTAAGCCAAACAGCTTCCTTTACAGCTTCACAAGCCACAACGTACTCATCTTCCATAATGGAATCAGCGATGCATCCCTTCTTGATGCTTCGCCATACTACAGCTCCTCCATTCAAAATGAAGGCTGACCCCGAAGTGGATTTCCTAGAATCCTTATCGGTCTGAAAGTCAGAATTTGTGTATCCCATAAGGATCAAATCCCCACTCCCATACACTAAGCTGTAGTTCCTCGTTCTCCTATGATACTTGAGGATTGCCTTTACGGTCGGGGGTGATCTATTCCTGGATTGAATTGATACCTACTTACCATCCCTACTGCATAACAGATGTCGGGCCTAGTACACAGCATGGCATACATCAGGCTCCCTACAGCTGAAGCATAGGGGATCTGTCTCATATCCTCAACCTCTTGAAGAGTCTTAGGACATTGATCCTTAAACAAGTGAACCTCATGCCTGAAAGGCAGCAAGCCCTTCTTGGAGTTCTGCATCGTATATCTAGACAACATCTTGTCAATATAAGACGCTGAGACATGGCCAGCGTTCTGTTCTTCCGATTCCGAACTATCTGGATACCTAGAACATACTGTGCTTCTCCCAAATCTTTCATTTGGAATTGCGAAGCTAGCATTTCTTTACGTCAGTAAGAAATCCTACCTCATTCCCAATGAGAAGGATATCATCCACATACAATACCAGAAATGCGATTATTTTGTCGATGATTTTCTTGTAAACACAAGGCTCGTCAACGTTCTGATCAAAGCCATAAGATTTGAACGCCTCATCAAACTTTATATTCCAAGACCTCGAGGCTTGTTTCAGTCCATAAATAGGCCTATGAAGCCGACAAACCTTTTGCTCCTGGCCTTGGGTTATGAACCCCTTGGGCTTGTCCATGTAGATGGTTTCGTCAAGGTTTCCATTTAAAAGACGGTCTTGACATCCATCTGCCATACCTCATAGTCATAATATGCGGCAATGGCCAGAAGGATCCTGATCGACTTTACTATGGCAACAGGTGAAAAGGTTTTCTCATAGTCAACTCCTTCAACCTGGGTAAAACCCTTTGCCACTAGTCGTGCTTTGAAGGTCTGCACTTTCCCATCTACGCCACGTTTACGCTTGTAGATCCATTTGCAACCAATAGGTTTTACCCCATCCGGTTGATCCACAAGCTCCCAGACGGAATTGAAGTACATCGACTTTGTTCCCTGGTCCATAGCTTTAATCCATTCGTCCTTGTCAACGTCTGCCATTGCCTGATCATAGGTTCATGGATCCTCACAGTCATCATCAGGAGTGAAGACTTGGGTTTCAGTTAAACCCATGTAACGTTCAGGCTGTCTCACAGCCCTCCCACTATGTCGAGGCATTCCCAACTCTTGGGAACGGACTTGACTAGACGTGCTAGGATCAACAACACTTGTTGGCGTACTAGCCCCATCAACAACTCTTGTTGATGTACTGTCCATTTCATTTAACACGATTTTGCTCCTAGAGAAATGATCCCTGATATGGTCTTCCTAAAGGAAAGTATCGTTTGTCGACACAAGCACCCTATTTTCCTTAGGATCGTAAAATAGACCACCCTTAGTCTCTTTTTGGTATCCTACAAATACGCACAATTTTGAACGGGGTTCCAACTTCTTCAGGTTTGACACCAACAAGTTGGTCGGGCATCCCCAAATTCTAAAATGGTGTAAACTGCCTTTACGTCTATTCCAGAGTTCGAAAGGTGTTTCACAAACACTTTTCGACGGAACGTTGTTCAAAATATAGACCGCAGTCTCCACTGCGTAACCCTAGAAAGAATTAGAGAGACGAGCATAGCTCATCATTAACCGAACCATGTCCAATAGGGTTCTCTTTCTCCTCTCCGATACACCATTCGGCTGTGGCATACCAGGTGCTGAGAGTTGGGACGTAATTTCGTGTTCTATCATATAGTTCTGGAATTCTGTATCGATATACTCTCCACCTCGATCCGATCGAAGTGTTTTTATCGTTTTACCTAACAGGTTCTCAACCTCAGTCTTGTACTCCTTGAACTTTTCAAGAGTTTCAGACTTCTTATGCATTATTAAATATACCCATACCTCGAGTAATCATCTATGAAAGACACGAAGTATTCATAACCACCTCGTGCTTTAACATTCATCGGACCACAGAGGTCAGAATGTATAAGCTCAAGGGGCTCCTTGGCTCTGTATCCTTTTTCACTAAAAGGACGTTTGGTTATTTTGCCTTCAAGGCATGACTCACACACCGGTAAAGAGTTTTCTTCCAACTCGTTTAGAAGTCCACTCTTCACCAGACTCTCAATCCTATTGAGATTAATGTGGTCTAACCGTAGATGCCAAATATGGGCATTTTCTTTAGGAGAAACTTTCGCTCTTTTAGTTCGCGTTTCTGCCGTTTTAAACAATTCAGTATTCAAAACACTTTTGACCGAATTAGGTTTCAAAACATACAGATTATTCTCAAGTGAAGCTGAACAAATTAAGTTTCCATTTCGGGAAATAAACGCTTTATTGCCTTGAAAAGAAACGGAAATACATTATTCTAACAAGCAGGAAATAGAAACGAGGTTTCTAGTAAACCCTGGAACTATATACATATTGTCCAACAAAATGTAATTCCTGCCAAAATGTAGCTTCATCGTGCCGACCGCTGCAGCAAAGACAAGCTCCCCGGATCCAACCCGTAGAGTCACCTCACCCTCTCGCAGCTGCTGCCAGGAATCAATTCCATGAAAAGAAGAACAAACATGGTTAGTGGCGCTCGAATCCAATATCCAGGCAGAGTCACTACTCTCCACTAAACAAGTTTCAGTCGAGAGTAAATCACATTTACCTTGATTCCTCCTCTCGGCTAGGAACTTGGGACAGTTTCTCTTCCAGTGGTCGTCCCCATTGCAGTGGAAACACTTTTCTTTTTCTGCAACTCCCTTAACCTTCTTGCCCATCTAGGCGGCAGCTCGGTCAGTTTTACCCTTCTTCATCTTCTTTTTCCTCCCTTTCGGGGTGAGAAGGAGCTACAGGCTTTGTCCCAGAGGTTGAACCCCTGTGATAAGACCTAAAGGCAACATTTGCCTCAGCTTCCGACGTCCTGATACTCATCAAGGACTGGAAGGTTTGCAGCTCATGAAGAAGAGTAGTCAGAGTGTAGTTTATCTTGTTCATAACAACGTTGCTATGAAACTGAAGGAAACTCTTCGGAAGAGTCTCCAAGATAAAACTGATCTGGCTCGACTCGTCGATTGAAGCCTCGTTCATCTCCGCTAGATTAAAGTGGGTCATCATGTCTAGAACATGTTCACAGACAGACGACCCCTCTTTCATCCGTGCGTTGAAGACGTATTTGAATGAGTCATGTCGGACTTGAAAGCACTGTTGTCCAAACATTTCCTGCAAGGACTCCATGATCTCCTTAGCGGTGACCATCAGCTCATGCTTCGTTGCCAAAACATCAGACATGCAGGCAATGATATAGACCTTGGCCTTTTCATTGGTCCTGATCCATCGATCGTATGCATCACGAACACTTCACGATGCAGTCGAGCCCGACATCTGAGGACACTCCTCAGTGAGCACGAACTTTATGTCGTTAGTTACCAAAATCGTGTTTAAGTTATTTTTCCACGTTTGATAGTTATCTCTCACTAATTTGTCAGACGCCAATAAAGCTATTATTGAGCTAGACATTTTGCTGAAAAATTCAAAAACTTTGTTTTAGTCTCGCAAAAAACTTTTGAAATCCAATCATGTTTTAGCAAAAAAAATTTCATAATCCCTAGGTCATTCAAAAATTGCAATGATATCCTAAAGGTTTAGAATGACCGCTACTGAGAAGGGTGAATGCAACATCACGCTTTGCTCTAGGGCGAGACTTTCTCGATCGGACCTAATCCCGAATAACTCTTATTCCATTAGGCGTCCAATTACCATTGTTCGGTCGAATTCATTAACTCTTAACGAATTCTGTGAGTGTCACCCTCAATCTTTAAGCTTCCAAGTATCCGTCCAAACAATAGCCACCGAAGGGTGAACCAAACAGGAAAACCAACTAGGAAACTGCATCCCTTTCGAGAATTCACGATGTTCCGACTCCCATGATCAGGCCCTCCGAAGGGATTGTCTGGTCCAGGCAAAACTAGCAGGCGGATCATACGTGTCTCACAGTGTGAATCGAAAGAAGAGATTGTGGGTCCCGTTTTCACAGGTCCCGCTCCCACTCACTATAAGTACTCTCTCCACCCACGATGATATTGACCCATACAAATGCCACCCGAAGGGGGACGCTCCCATTGTTGGGATTTATGCCCTAAACTTGTGTAATTTTGATCAATTAAATAAAGTGTTATTTGTTTTGATAAGATTACAGTCTTGTTTTTATAAATCCAATAAACTAAGCTCCAAGGTTATAACGTTTATCTTGAAATCAGTGTAGTGGAAACTATTTGGGTTGAGTTCAAGATTATAACCTAAATAGTCTATGGTATAAGAATAAGGTTGGAAACCTCATTCTAGTAACACCATGGATGCAGCCCACTTTGTAATTAGTACAAATGAGGTAATCCAACTCATTCATGTAGTTGACATGCGAGTGGGGGCATCCTGTATGAAGAGTTCATACAAGATCGATCGCAAATTATTAGTCTAACAAGTGTAACAATCAGTTAATGTGGATAAGACTAGTAATTTATAGATGGTTATTAGTGACTCGACCTGAATCCAGAGCAAGTTAAGAACTCCTGCTTATAGGGGTTTTTCCTTAGACTAGTATGGGTGAGAGTGGCCTGTAGCCGACTCAATAAGCCTACCTTCTCAAGGCGATGTAACCTCGTAAGTAGTAGGGAACTTAAGCTGTGCAAGATGGAATTCACTCATTCCTACACTAAGGAATTAGATAGGTTGTTCCCTTAGAACCCGACTTGGTCTTGAACAACGGGCTCCGCCTCTATGAGGATATGAGTCTAAGGTAGGACCTTAGACTTGTTGTTCATTAGAGGATCAAGTGGTGCTTAAGGAGCAAAGAGGTAATCATAGGGGTAAACTGGTAATTTGACCCACCGAGATTACTGAACAACCTGTGAAGGGTCGACTCATGGGTAATGACTATATCGGTGGACACAATAATATCTACAAATGAGGAGAGTGCGACTACAAGCCTATAGTGGAGTGACTTGTAGTTAATGAATATTCATTAACTGGATCCAAGAGTTTGATCGCTTAATCTCACATCATTGGAGCTTCGATCCAGTAGGTCCATTAGATCCTCCGTTGGCTCAATATGGTAATATTGAGGGTATAAAGTTAGGAGTGAAATTGAAGTGTTCAATTTCATACATGAGGTGTTATATCTATTATATATGATATAATTGATATAATATATAGTTTTAATGTGAATTAGATTCATATATAAACTATATACTAAAGAGAGAATAAAGGAGGGGTAGGATGGTCATTTCCATCCCATTATCCCCTATATATATGGTTGCATGAGATGCAACTACGTTAAGTCATTCTAAGTGATTCTTAGCCTTTTTGTTGTTAAGGGAAAGGTTCCAAGACAACAAACATCTCTCTCACAAAACACCTCACTTTTCCTAAAGGGAACCCACCTTCCTCCCTCACCTAGAGAACAATGGAGAAGATCCGGTGGTAGTGTCGGTGTTCGTACGTGTTCGTGCTACGTTGATCGTGATCGTGAGAGAGGAGGAGCACTTGAAGAAAGGTTCTTCAAAGGTAACTTTCTTGTTGTCCATTCTATTTTATGCTTAATCTTGTTATTTGTGTTCTTGAATTAATCGTTGTAACTAAATCAAGAGCGCGCGATTCGCAATCGCTTCCGCTGCGGGGACTTCCGCTGTTGAGGATGCATATAACCGTTGGATCAGTGCCAACGAAAAGGCAAAAGCCTATATCCTGGCTAGCATACCTGATGTTTTAGCCAGGAGGCTGGAGCCCAAGAACAGCGTCTCAACGCCATCGATAGAACAGCATCTCCACTTGTTGTTCTTCGTCGATTTTTCGCCCGTTTTCGCTCTGATTTCTTCACAGCAACCCTTGCCACGAACAACTCAGACTTACAGACTCGAATTACAACAAAATGCCCAAAACAACGGGCCCTTACATTGATCTCATCAACATAAAAATTGTAAATCTAAAAGTGCCAAAAATCAAAATTATCCATTAAGCAAACCAACAATTTATCACATAAATTAAGGCATAACCCACCTAATTTTAATGAAAAACAGTGCATAACGAAGAACCAACGAGTGGCTCTGACACCAATTGAAGGGAATGAGAATCCCAATGCAGCGGAAGACGATCGAATCGTCGTGGTATCGTTACGCTACTCGAATTTAACTAAAATTAACTATTTAATAGTTAAGGCTAAACATACAAAATAAGAAAGAAATTACAGCAAGTTAGTGTTATTTACTTGTTGAAAACTTTCTTCAAGAATTCCTTTCCAGCGGATCACGAACTCTTCGCGAATTTCCGATCTCAACAAACTCGAAATCTCCTCTCGAACAAGAACACCACCAATCGGAGTCTCGGTTGTTCTTATTTTTGGAAGAAGGAAAGTTGTGGGATTTTAAGTTTTGGTGAGGGAGGAGAGTAAATGAGAGAGTTGAGAGAAAAATTTTCTCTTCTTTTTGGCTAGAATCCAAAAAAAATGAGAGAATGAGATGTTTCCCTTCTTGCAAGAAGGGTTTAAATAATGGAGAGAACATGGAGTTAAAATCTCCATATTATTACCATTTTACCACAACTATAGGTTATGCAAATCATATTTGCATAACCATACATTATAAGATATCTCATATCTTATATTACAAATCACATTTGTGAAGGGAATCGAAGTCCCCACAGAGGCGATTATTATGATCGCGCTCTTGATTTGATTTAGTTACAACGGAAAATTCAAGAACGTAAAACATAGATTAAGCACATATAATAAAATGGGCAGCAAGTATTTACCTTTGAAGAACCTTTCTTCAAGTGTTCCTCCTTTCTTCACGATCAAGATCAACGCAAACACTACGAACTCGCATGCGAACACCGACACACCACCACCTGATCTTCTCAGATTGTTCTCTAGGTGAGGAGGAAGGTGGGTTCCCTTCAGGAGTGGTGAGGTATTTTGTGAGAGAGATGTGTGTTTTGGAACTCTTCCAACAACACAACAAGGAGGCTAGGAATAGCTTAGAATGATTTCCAAAATCACTTTTTTTTTTACCTAGTTGCATCTCATGCAATCAAATATATAGGAAAATAGGATGGAAATGACCATCCTACCCCTCCTTTTATCTCTCTTTAGTATATAGTTTATATATGAATCTAATTCACATTAAAACTATATATTATATCAATTATATTATATATAATTGATATAATTTCCTCATGTATAAAATTGAACACTTCAATTTATCTCTTAACTTTATACCCTCAATATTACCATGTTGAGCCAACGAAGGGATCTAATAGACCTACAGATCATGAGATCCAATGATGTGAGATTAACTGATCAAACTTTTTGATCCAATTAATCAATATTCATTAACTACAAGTCACTCCACTATAGACTTGTAGTTGCACTCCCTCATCAGTGTAGATATTATTGTGTCCACCGATATAGTCATTACCCATGAGTCGATCCTTCACGGGTTGTTCGTAATCACAATTTGGGTCAAATTACCGTTTTACCCCTGTGATTACCTCTTTTGCTCCTTAAGCACCACTGATCCTCTAATGAACAACAAGTCTAAGGTCCTATCTTGGACTCATACCTCATCATAGAGGGTGGGGCCCCGTTGTTCAAGACACAGTCGATTCTTAACTAACAACCTATCTAATTCCTCAATAGAGGAATGAGTGAATTCCATCTTGCACAGTTAAGTTCCCAGCTACATACGAGGTTCTGTCCCTGAGAAGGTAGGCTTATTCAGTCACCTACAGGCCCCTCTCACCCATACTAGTCAAACGACAAACCCCTATAAGCAGGAGTTCTTAACTTGCTCAGGATTCAGGTCAACTCACTAATAACCATCTATAAATTACTAGTCTTATCCTCGTTATAATCTTTGGTTAGACTAATAATTTCATGATCCATCTTGTATGAACTCTTCATACAGGATGCCCCCAGTCGCATGTCAACTACATGAATGAGTTGGATTACCTCATTTGTACTAATTACAAAGTGGGTTGTATCGATAGTGTTACCAGAATGAGGTTTCCAACCTTATTCTTATACCATAGACTATTTAGGTTATAATCTTGAATTCAACCCAAATAGTGTCCACTACACTGATTTCAAGATAAACATTATAACCTTGGAGCTTAGTTTATTGGATTTATAAGAGCAAGACTGTAATCTTATCAAAACAAATAACTCTTTATTTAATTGATCAAAATTACACAAGTTTTGGGCATAAATCCCAACACCAGAATAACTCTTATTCCTATAGGTTTTAGTTATCATTTTTCTGTTTGGATACATACATAACTTATGTACCCCGTGAGTGTAACCCTTTGTCTTTAGATCCAAAGTCTCGATCCAATAAAATCCGCCGAAGGGAGGACTAGATTGGAAAATAGTCTAAGGAAATCTTTATCCTTTTCGGGTGTCTACTGTGTTAGATCCCCTAT
The DNA here is from genome assembly GCA_036507285.1 of Trichosanthes cucumerina. Taxonomy (NCBI): domain Eukaryota; kingdom Viridiplantae; phylum Streptophyta; class Magnoliopsida; order Cucurbitales; family Cucurbitaceae; genus Trichosanthes; species Trichosanthes cucumerina. Next base: position 65,827,131 of record CM071836.1, on the reverse strand, counting down.
GATCAAGCCCTCCGAAGGGATTGTCTGGTCCAGGCCAAACTAGCAGGCTGACCATAGTGGTCTAACGGTGTAAACCGACAAAAGAGACTATAAGTTTTGTTTTCACTAAACCTGCTCCTGTTTGGATTTTTATCCTAATCTCGTGTTTGTAATATATTGTTTGAAATTAATAAGAGTTATTCATTCCATCATTTTGTGTCTCGCAATATTTATAAACTTTTCCAATAAACTAAGCTCCAGGGTCATTGAATTTATGAGAGAACTAGAACTTGAACGGTGTGTAGTGGACACACGGGGAGGATCACGTTCGAGTTAATGACCGAAACGGTCTCTGATATATGGATAGGGTTGGAGACCTAATCCTGGATACACTATGGATGCGGCCCGCTTTGTATTAGATACAAACGAGGTGATCTGACTCATTTATGTTGTTGACATACGAGTGGGGGCATCCTGTGCAATAAGATTGTACAAGACCAGGCCAGTGAATTATTAGACCTCACGATGTAACATCGTTGTGATGAGGACTAATAACCGTGAGATGACCATTAGTGACTCGACACGAATCCCGAGCGTGTTACGGACTCCTGTCTGCGGGGGTCTGTCCTTTGACTAGTACGAGTGAGGGTGGTCAAAGTTACTCGCCCAATATGCCTATCTTCTCATGGACAGAACCAAGTAGGGAGCTGGGAACTTAACTACGTGAGATGGAATTCACTCGTTCCCGCCTTTAGGGAAACTAGAGGGTTGTTCCCTTAAGTCTTGTCTCCGGGGCTTGGACAACGGCGCCCACCTTCTCACCGCCCGAGAAGGGTGTTGTGTATGGTTGGACCATCACAATATGTTGTTCATTAGAGGAGCGGTGGGGACTTAAGGAACAAGAGGTAGACACGAGGGTAAAGCGATAATTTGACCAGGTAGTGTCTCGAACAAACTGTGAAGGGTCGACTCATGGGCATTGGTTATATCGGTGGACACGTAATATTCTCGTGCATCGACGGGAGTGCGGCTACGGGCTTTAGTGGAGTGTTATCGTAGCTAATGAATGTTGGTTAACCAGGTCAAAGAGTTTGACAGTTAATCTCGGATCATTGGAGCAAATCCATCAGTAGGTCCATTAGGTCCTCGGTTGGCTTAATCAGGTTAAAAGAAGAAGGTTAATGTTTTGGTATGAAATTGAAGTGTTCAATTTCACTTTAAGGGCATTTATGTCATTTATATGAGATATGAATGATATAATATATAGTTTAATGTGAATGAGATTCATAATAAACTATAGGTTAGCCTAATTGTTGAATTAGGGCTAATTGGAGAAATTAATTGAGAGAAATTAAATTGGATGTGATTCAATTTAATTAATCCACAATTATTGCAAATGAGATTTGTAATATGAGATATGAGATATCTTATATTATGTGGTTATGCAAATGAGATTTGCATAACCTATGGTTGTGGTAAAGTGGTAATAATGTGGAGATTTTAACTCCATCATTCCACTATTTAAACCCTTTGCAAGAAGGGATTTGTGAACCATTCTCTCATTTTTTTGATTTTCATCAAAGAAGAGAAGAAGAATTTTCTCTACTTTCTCTCAATTCTCCTCCCTCTCCAAAACACCAAAGTTCCCACAAACTTCTCTTTTTCCAAAAGAGATCAACCGAGACTCCAAGTGGTGGCGTTCGGGTTCCGTTCGTTGGAAGCATTCGTTGAGATCGAGAAGCACGAAGAGTTCGTGATCTGAGGAAGAAATCTTGAAGAGTGTCTTCAACAAGTAAGTACCTTGAACTTGCTTTGTTTTTTTTTTCTTCCTTTTTCAGCATGTTTAGCCTAGATCTTTTGTAGATCGTTTTAACAAAACCGAGTTGCGTAATGATACCATGACGATTCGATCGTCTTCCGCTGCGCGGGGATTCTCATTCCCTTCAGCTCCCACTCACTATAAGTACCCTCTCCATTCACCTTGATATTGACTCATACAAACACCATCCGAAGGAGGACGCTCCCGTTTGCGCCACGAGGCCAAGTATGAGTCTCACGGTGTGAACTTCCCGGAGATAGCGTAGGTGGAAAAATATGTATCTCATACACTTTTTCCTCTCACTGAATACTTTAAGTCTATAGGAATCTTTCTTAGGCTAAAACCCGGCTAATGATTTTACCTAACTCTATCAACATAACTCTTATATTGATGATCAATATAACTCTTATATTGAGTTTATCTTAAGTTTGTTAATATAACTCCTTATATTAAACTTAGGATTTCTAGTTTATTAACCCCTTAATAAACCCGCTGACGCTACTGTAATTTATAAGGCTCTCTGATTAAATTTCATTCCCAGTCGATTCCTGGTAGGGGTGTTCCGTTCCAAAATCGAATAAATACTGACCTAGACAAAACTTTCCTTAGACAGAGTTCCTCCTTTAATCATAGCTTATAAATTACTTGATTCCTAATTCTAATCTAATTAGAACTAGATAACCTAAGGTCTATTATTTCCAAGTTCTAAACATTTTAAAACTAATAATTAACCTTAGGTGACATGCATACTATGTTATAGTGTTTGATCATTCATCACATGAATAATAAGACATTCATAGCATATTCATCTCATGAAAAATAATGCATGTCAATGTTGTCCAAAAATTAATATAACAACCTTATATTAATTAATCATGCAAACTATATAATATAACTCCTTATATTATAAATGATGCATGGAAATGCTTAACCTAAGGTGGGATTTCTAAAATACAAGCATACACTATACATGGCAATAATTACACAACAATTGCATAATTAAAATAGCAAAAATTAGACCAATTTTGGCACCCTAAAAATAATTTTAATTAATATAATCTAATTATATTAATTAAAATTAAAATTATTAAATATATTAAAATAAAACATTTTTATAATTAATATAAATAATAAAAAAATGTTTCGCTTCGTTACTGCGTGTGAAACGTGTCCGAGCGTTACAACGCCGATAGCGGCGTTAACGCGCGGCTTTATCATTTTCTGCGCGGCGTTGCGCAACGCCACAGCGTTGAAACGCCGCTGCCTCTGCGCGCGCTTCTCCATCAGCGCGGCGCGTTGCAACGCCAATGAATGAGCGTTGCGGCGCATTTGCACGCATGAACGACATTGAGAATCATCATTCCTTTGCTGCGTTTTGCTCGTTTCTTCTCAAAGAACCGCCTTGCCTCGATCGACACGGACTTACAAACTCGATTTACAATTAAATTTGCCCAAAACACCGGGCCCTTACATTGAACATTTCAATGGAAATTGTAGATCTAAGTGCCAAAAACTGAAAACATCTAATTTCGCAAAAACCGTTCATACATCTCATGCAAAAACAGTAAATCCCACCTTGTTCTTGAAAAATCCAGAACATAAATCAAGAACGCAATTGGGCTTGATACCAATTGAAGGGAATCGAAGTCCCCGCAGCGGAAGCGATTGCGAATCGCGCGCTCTTGATTTAGTTACAACGAAAAATTCAAGAACGTAAAACATAGATAACCACATATAATAAAATGGACAGCAAGTATTTACCTTTGAAGAACCTTTCTTCAAGTGTTCCTCCTCTCTTCACGATCAAGATCAATGCAACACGAACTCAAATGCGACACCACACCACTCCTGATCTTCTTCGTTGTTCTCTAGGTGAGGGAGGAAGGTGGGTTCTCTTTAGGAGTGGTGAGGTATTTTGTAAGAGAGATGTGTGTTTTGGAACTCTTCCAACAACACAACAAGGAGGCTAGGAATAGCTTAGAATGATTTCCAAAATCACTTTTTTTTTTTACCTAGTTGCATCTCATGCAACCATATATATAGGAAAATAGGATGGAAATGACCATCCTACCCCTCCTTTTATCTCTCTTTAGTATATAGTTTATATATGAATCTAATTCACATTAAAACTATATATTAGAATTGAACACTTCAATTTATCTCCTAACTTTATACCCTCAATATTACCATGTTGAGCCAACGAAGGGATCTAATGGACCTACAGATCATGAGCTCCAATGATGTGAGATTAACTGATCAAACTCTTTGATCCAGTTAATCAATATTCATTAACTACAAGTCACTCCACTATAGACTTGTAGCTGCACTCCCCTCACTGTAGATATTATTGTGTCCACTGATATAGTTATTACCCATGAGTCGACCCTTCACAGGTTGTTCGTAATCACAGCTGTGTCAAATTACCGTTTTACCCCTGTGATTACCTCTTTGCTCCTTAAGCACCACTGATCCTCTAATGAACAACAAGTCTAAGGTCCTATCTTAGACTCATACCCTCATAGAGGGCGGGGCCCCGTTGTTAGAAACCTGGAGTCAGTTCTTAAGGGAACAACCTATCTAATTCCTCAGTAGAGGAATGAGTGAATTCCATCTTGCACAATTAAGTTCTCATCTACCTACGAGGTTCTGTCCCTGAGAAGGTAGGCTTATTGAGTCGGCTACAGGCCACTCTCACCCATACTAGTCTAAGGACAAACCCCTATAAGCAGGAGTTCTTAAGTTGCTCAGGATTCAAGTCAAGTCACTAATGACCATCTATAAATTACTAGTCTTATCCTGTTAACGGTGTTATACTTGTTAGACTAATAATTTGCGATCCAGTCTTGTATGAACTCTTCATACAGGATGCCCCCACTCGCATGTCAACTACATGAATGAGTTGGATTACCTCATTTGTACTAATTACAAAGTGGGTCGCATCTATGGTGCTACCAGAATGAGGTTTCCAATCTTATTCTTATACCATAGACTATTTAGGCTATAATCTTGAATTAAACCCAAATAGTGTCCACTACACTGATTTCAAGATAAACATTATAACCTTGGAGCTTAGTTGATTGGATTTATAAGAGCAAGACTGTAATCTTATCAAAACAAATAAATCTTTATTTAATTGATCAAAATTACACAAGTTTGGGGCATAAATCCGAACAATTTGTATAATTGTGGATTTATTAAATTGAATCACATTCAATTTAATTTCTCTCAATTAATTTCTCCAATTAGCCCTAATTTAACAATTAGGCTAACCTATAGTTTATTATGAATCTCATTCATATTAAACTATATATTATATCATTCATATCTCATATAAATTACATAAATGCCCTTTAGTGAACTTGAACACTTCAATTCACACCAAAACACTCTTATTAATTTCAAACAGTAATCTACAAACACGAGATTAGGACAAAAATCCCAACAAGAAGGAGCTACAGGCTTTGTCCCAAAGGTCGAATCCCTGTGATAGGACTTGTAGGCAACATTTGCCTCATCTTCTGGTGTCTTGATACTCATCAAGGACTGAAAGTCCTGTAGCTCATTAAGAAGGGTGGTCAGTGTCTAGCTTATCTGGTTCATAATAGCGTTTCTACGAAACTGAAGGAAACTCTTCGGAAGAGTCTCCAAGATAATGCTGACCTGGCTCGACTCATTGATCGAAGCCTCGTTCAGCTCTGCCAGATTAAAGTGGGTCATCATGTCTAGAACGTGTTCACGGACAGATGTCCCTTCTTTCATCCGGGCGTTGAAGACGTGTTTGAGCGAGTCATACTTGACCTGAAAGGACGGTTGTCCAAACATGTCCTGCAATGACTCCATGATCTCCTTAGCGGTGACTATTAACTCATGCTTTTTTGCCAGTACTTCAAACAAGCTAGCAATAATGTAGACCTTGGCCTTTTCATTGGTCCTGATCCACCGATCGTATGCATCACGAACACTTCGTGATGCAGTCAAGATTGGCAACTGAGGACACTCCTCAGTAAGCACAAACTTAAGGTCGTCAGTTACAAGTATCGTGTTAATATTGTTCTTCCACGTTTGGAAATTGTCTCCCACTAATTTATCGGAAGCTAGTAATGCTATTATCGAGCTAGACATTTTGCTGAAAAAATCAAATTAAAAAAAAATTGTGTTAGTCTCGCAAAAAACTTTTTGAAATCAAATCAAGTTTTAGCAAAATTTAATCCTATGATCCATAAGTCATTTAAAATTTGCAATGATATCCCAAAGGTTTAGAATGACTGCCACCGAAGGGTGAACAGAAACACTCCTCCTCTAGGACGAGACTATCTCGACCAGACCCTAATCCTAGAATAACTCTTATTTCATTAGGCGTCCAGTTACTATTTTTCGGTCGAATCCATTAACTCTTAATGAATCCTGTGAGTGTCACCCTCAATCTTTAAGTTTTCAAGTATTCGTCCAAACAATAGCCCCCAAAGTGAGACCAAGACGGAAAACAAACAAGGAAACTGTATCCCTTTCGAGAATTCACGGTGTTGTAACTCCCATGATCAAGGCCCTCCGAAGGGATTGTCTAGTCCAGGCCAAACTAGCAGGCGAATCATAGGGGTCTTACGGTGTGAATCGAAAGAAGAGACCGTGGGTCCCGTTTTCACAGGTCCCGCTCCCGCTCACTATAAGTACTCTCTCCATCTACGTTGATATTGACCCATACAAATATCATCCAAAGGGCGACGCTCCCATTTGTGCCACGAGGTCAAGTATGGATCTCACGGTACGGACTTAGCGGAGATTTGTAGTCAGAAAATTAAATGTATCTTATACACTTTATTTCCTCTCACTCGACACTTTATATTTTTCAGGATTGACCTAGATAAACCGGCTAAAATTTACCTAAGTCTAGCAATATAACACTTATATTGATTTAACCTAAGTTTATAATCACATTATTAAATTAGGTCTATGTGAGTAAATTAATCAACTTTTAATTAACGCCACTCACAATAATATAATCTAAGAATCTCCGGACTGAATTCACTCCCAGGTCGGTTTCGTAGGGTGTTCATAAACGTCAACTTAAATACTGACCTTAGACAAAACCTTCCTTATATCTGAGTTACTTATCGACCACCATTCAAAGGTCATATTTTGATTTCCTAATTCTAATCTTATTAGGACTAGAAAACCTAAGTCTAATTATTCAAGTTCTAAACATTTTAAAACTAATAATTAATTTAGGTTACATGCATTTCTATGTTATAATGCTTGATCATTCATCACATGAATAATTATATACTATAACGTTATTCATCACATGAATTAAATGCATGAGCATGCTTTTAATATATAAAATGTAACTCTTATATTAAATAAATTAAAACATGCTATTAATTATATTATAATACTTATAATATAACTTATCATGCATACTATATATTATAACACTTATAATATAAATATGATGCATGAAATGTTTAACTATTGCGTTCTTTTTAAGATATTGCAACACCGCAGTGTACGGGTCAAGTTTTAGTATAGTGATTTATGAGTCCAAGTATCGTCCTCGGGAATGGGTTTCTAGATTAATTAAGTACTAAGATACTAATACTCAATTTTAGCTAAAGAAACATAACGTGGATAGTTGGTTGAAAGTAAAGACAAACAAACAAACAAACATGTGGAGACACGAATTGATAGAATTGAGGGAAGTGATTTTACAAGTTAATAACCTAACTAACACATGCATTGAACCAACGAGATGAATTTATAAACAAGAAGTAAAATACTCAAGAAAATCTCTCGATTCTTAGTGAGCCTCATACATGCAATAAACTCCATAGTCTCCATATGAACCTACGACATGCATGACATTAAGCAACTTCTTTATGTGTTTCCCTATGATTTCTAAGTCATTCTCATGCCAGATTTCTAAGGGTTTTGACAATTTTTCTCTAATTCAAGGTTTATCTCTCGAGTCCACTTAAACCAACAAATTAAGAAGTAAAGAACGAATTGCCAAAAATAAGGACAAAACATACTTCAATACATAGAAAGAAAGTCATAACAAGTGAATCAAATCCCAACTACAATGTTTAGCTACTCTAAATCACATGAAAATCCAACTTAAACAAGTAGAAAACGTCTTAGAACGCTATTACAAGGTGAAAGAAAAGGAAATTAAACTTATGTGTCGATGTCGGTCCTTCGTCTCCGGGCTCCCGTCTTCGATCTCGAACCTCCACGAATGCTTTGGCTCCAAAAACGCTTTTTTCTCTCTTCTTACAAGGTGTATTTCGAAATTAAGGTGGAAAATCTACCAAATTCGGCTCTCTTGTAATGAAATCATAAGAATATATTTATAGATGGAATCGGTGCAGCGTTGCAACGCTAGGGACAGCGTTGCAACGCTGTACCCTAAGCGGCTGGTAAATAAGGAAATAGTCGACGGCGTTGCAACGTTGAGGCGGCGTTACAGCAGTAACGCCGCTAACAACGCGCGCTCCTTATCGAAATGGCGTTGCGACGCTGCGAAGCAGCGTTGCAACGCCCTCTGTGCGGCTCCTCGTGCATGTCTTCTTATCGAGATAGCGTTGCAACGCTCGCCTGTAGTCTTCCATATAGCTTCACAGCACGCTCGGTGTTGCAACGCTATGGACAACGTTGCAACGCCATCACTTCGGGTCCATTAGCTTGGTTTGGTCCTTTCACTTCCAATTGTTGTTATTTTAAGTTCCAATTAGCCTCGTTTTGATCCTGAGTGATCCAAAATATCTCCAATTGTTCTGTTTACCCTCTTATCCTGAAATTAAATGATTTAAACACGTGAAAACCCTGAAATCATCATAAAACTAGCAATTATTAAGCCTAATTATAGCACATTTTGTGTGTTATCATTAACCTAAGGTGGGATTTTAAATCTACATGACATACATTATGCACATAGAAATAATTAATTCATACATCTCATGCATAAAATAATTAAATAGAAAAAAATGGATCGGTTTTGACACCTAGGGGCAATTAAATAAATTAATTAACATTAATATAACAATTTACATTAATATTAATTAATAAATTTAAATAAATAAATAAATAAATACATTTTACATAAAAATAATAAAAAAATAAAAATAATAAAACACCCCACATTTGTTGAAAACGTCCAACCGCCCACGACACGCGAATCAGCCTCGCGAACTGCCCACTAACGCGCACAGTGTTGCAACGTCGTGGGCAGCGTTACAACGTTGTAGCGCTTAGCGTCACGCCAGCGTTCCCAACGCCAGCAGCATTGCAACGCAATGCTGTCCTGCAGCACAGCTTCCGCCCGCGATGACGGCGTTGAGACATCGAAGAACAGCGTCTCAACGTCGTCGACAGAACAGCAAGCTCCTCTTGCTGTTTTCACCGTTTCTTGCCTGTTTTCGTTTCAATTTCTTCACAGCATCTCATACCACGAACGACACGGACTTACAGACTCGATTTACATTAAAAATGCCCAAAACACTAGGTCCTTACATTGATCTCATCAACATTAATGTAAATCTAAAACAAAGTGCCAAAAACCGAAACATCCATTTTGCAAACCACAATTTATCATATAAATCGAAGCATTTACCCACCTAATTTTATGAAAAACAAATGCACAACGAGAAGCCAAAAACCTTGCTCTGATACCAATTAAAGGGAATGAAATCCCGCGCAGCGGAAGGACGAATGAATCGTCATGGTATCGTTGTGAAATTCATTTTCTTAAAATTAAACTATCACATAGATTAGGCTAAACATGCTAATAAAGAAGAAAACCCAGCAAGCAACACTTACTTGTTGTAGAACCTTTCTTCACGTTTTCCTCCTCCTTTGATCACGAACTCTTCGTGTTGTTCTCAACGATCTCGAACTCCTCATACAAACCAACGAACCGGACACCTCCACTTGGTTTCTCGGTTGTTCTACTTTTGGTAGAAGGAGAATGGTGGGATTCTCTTCTTTGGTGTAGGGAGGAGAGATTGAGAGAGAGGTGATTTTGAGAGAGAATTGCCAATGCTCTTTGGTGTGAAATTCCAAAAATGAGCAAGAAGCCTTACCACCCCTTGTTGCAAAGGGGTTTATATAATGGTGATAGGTGGAGTTGAAATCTCCACCTATTTACCAATTTACCACAACCATAGATTATGCAAATCATATTTGCATAACCACATATAATAAGATATCTCATATCTCATTATACAAATCACATTTGTATAATTGTGGATTTTTAAATTGAATCACATTCAATTTAATTTCTCTCAATCCAATTTCTCCAAATTAGCCATAATTCAACAATTACGCTAACCTATAGTTCATTGTGAATCTCATTCACACTATACTATATAATATGTCAATCATATCTCATATAAATGACATAATTGCCCTTTAGTGAATTTGAACACTTCAAATTCACACCAAAAATGTAAACCTTCTATTAATCCAGTTTGAGCCAACCGAGGGACCTAATGCACCTACAGTGACGAGCTCTAATGATCAGAGATTAACCTGTCAAACTCTTTGACCAGGTTAATCAACATTCATTAGCTACGGTAACACTCCACTAAAGCTCGTAGCTGCACTCCCGTCTATGTAAGACAAGTTGTGTCCACTGATATAACCAATGCCCATGAGTCGACCTTTCACAGATTGTTCGTAGACACTACTGGGTCAAATTACCATTTTAGCCCTGTGTCTACTTCTTGCTCCTTAAGTCCTCACTGCTCCTCTTATGAACAACAACGTTGTAATGGTCCAACCATACACAACACCCCTCTCGGGCCAGTGAGAGGGTGGGCGCCCGTTGTCCAAGCCCTAGATACAACAATTAAAGGAACAATCCCTCTAGTTTCCTAAAGGCGGGAACGAGTGAATTCCATCTCGCGTAGTTAAGTTCACAGCTGTCTACTTGGTTCTGTCCCTGAGAAGATAGGCATATAGGGCTGATAACTCACCATAAGTGAGTTATTTTACTAGGATTTTAGTGTTTAATCCACTTGAATTGCATTTAATTTAGTGATCCTCATGTTATTTTATCCCTAAATTATGTGTGTTAGCTTTAAAATCTTGAATTTAAGCATTAAGTGCAAAAAGAATTAATTTTGATGTTTTTGTGTTTTAATTCAAGAATTTAGGAAAATAAGCTAACGGTTAATTAAAGACCAAATTTGAGATTTTCTTAACTCCAAAATCTTCGTGTATTTAGTTTGATTTATATTTGACTTCATAAATTTATTTGGGATTTTTCTGTGTGTAGGAGATGTTTAAAAATTACAAGAGTCCCTAAGGGCATTTTAGACATTTTACCCAAAGGGTTATATGGTCATTTTACTCTTAAGGGTATTTTTGTAATTTGTGGAGTTAAGGCAACACCATCTTATATAAGGAGGCTAGGGTTCACAAGTATCAAAGGGGAGAGAATTGGCGACAAGGGAAAGAGACCAAGAGAGAACGGGTGATTGCTACAAAGAAGGTGTGCATTGGAGAGAAAAATTGTGAAGGTTCCATTCTTTGTAGCAATCGTGTGAGTGAGGAAAAATTGAAGCTTCAAGGTGTCATTGTTGTAGCAAAACCGAGATGCCATTGTTGTAGCAAAATCGAGAGCATCATCAGGATTCGGTTTTCACGCACGCGTCTTTCACGAAGTTTGTGATTTCCGACTATTCAACCGTTGGATTTTGCCACAATTTTATCAGCCTGTTGGAGACTAATTGAGCTTGATTTTAACGGTTGGCTCGTCGTTTGGAGGTTTTCTGTAAGAGATATTGCTGTCACGTTGGGGACCACTGCGATTCGATTTTCACGCATAACGCCTCACAACGTTATTTTTGGCCGGAGTTTCAATCTGTTGGATTGTGCTGAAATTTTGTCAGCATGTTTGAGACTCATAAGCCTTTGGTTTGAACAGTTTGATCATCGTTCGGAGCTTGGTTTATCGATATCACCGTCGGACGTAACCTAAAAAAATAGTTCCGATTGAGCCATTTCTTTGAAGCAATTGGCACACATTCTTTGAAAACCAACCAAAGGGTTTTGTTGAAACAAAGTGCCTGCTGCGGACCATCGACAGAGGGTTCTTGCTGCTAGGCAATTCTTTATAGCAAAAGCAATGCCATCTCTTTGTGTAATCGCTTTTCCTATCTCTAAGTTTTATTGCTTCTTTGTCAACCACCAATTTAGTCTTCGAATTTTTGGGATGTTTACGCATCTTGATTTAGACTAATTTTGCTCATCTTTATTTTAGGCATAACTCGTGGATTTGCTTTAATCTAGAATTGTGGTTTATTTAGGCTAATTTAGTGAACATTGTTGGTTGTTTTTCATGAACTCCTCGATCAATAAAAGCATGCTTAAACTAGAGATATGTGACTCGATTTTAATCATGAACTAAATTGTCTTGGGCAAGGGTTAGGTTGTTTTAATGTAATTTTGGATTAAATTTATGGTTTATACCATTGATTGAATTTATGAAATTTTATTGAATTTAACGTTGCATGAGAATTAAAATTGGCCTTTTTAACTTCTCTATAATTCATAAACTTGGGAAAGCTAATGAATTAGAAAACTAAAATTTCATTCTAGGATTATTGAGTTGATTAGGGATAATTAACCCACCTAGAACCTCAAATCATGAGCATAATTTAGATCACAATTGGGAAATTGTAGGTTTTAAAACTTAGTGATTTTGGAAAGAATCATTTGAATGCATGTGTAGGTAAATTCAAGGCATCACTCAAAATTTATTCCAATTGAATATTAGAACTCTAACCCGAGCCTATTTTTCATTAAAAATCTCATCTCTTGCATCTCCCCTCTTATTTGCATTCTCCTCTCCCCTCATTTAAATTTAGTTATTTTCTTGAGTCTAGTCTTGTCTTTGCACACTTATCACATCAATTTATTTATTTACAATAGTAATTTGCACACTCATACATTGCACTAAAATAAGGAAAAATTGCTAGGACACTCACTAATTTAGGTTTAGCTAGTTCTCGTGGGATCGATACTTTAACTTATCACTTACTGCTCTCGACCGTGTATACTTGCACGTCGTAGAAGTGTCGGAGTCTTATTCTAATTTACATTAGTTTGGGCACTCGATATTTTCGCATCAAGGGCGAGTAACTGTGACCACCCTCACCCGTACTAGTCAAAGGACAGACTCCCGCAGACAGGAGTCCGTAACACGCTTAGAATTCAGGTCGAGTCACTAATGGTCATCTACGAAGTTATTAGTCCATACTGTTAACGGTGTTACATCAGTAGGTCTAATAATTCACGATCCGGTCTCGTACAATCTCATTGCACAGAATGCCCCACTCGCATGTCAACAACATGAACGAGTCAGATCACCTCGTTTGAATCTAATACAAAGCGGATCGCATCCACAGCGTATCCTAGGTCTCCAACACTATCCATATACTGTAGACCGTTCGGATCATTAACTCGAACGTGATCCTCCTTGTGTGTTCATTTCACACCGTTCAAGTTCTAGTTCTCTCATAAATTCAATGACCCTGGAGCTTAGTTTATTGGAAAAAGTTTGTAAAATTTGCGAGACACAAAGTAATGAAATAAATAACTCTTATTAATTTCAAATGGTAAATTACAAACTAAATGAGATTAGGACATACATCCCAACAGAGCCAACGGAGGGACCTAATGGATCTATAGATCATGAGCTCCAATGATACAAGATTAATCGATCAAACTCTTTGATCTGATTAACCAACATTCATTAACTATGAGTCACTCCACTATAGACTCATAGTTGCACTCTCCTCACTGTAGACTATGTTGTATCCACTGATATAATCAATGCCTGTGAGTTGACCCTTCACAGGTTGTTCGCAGACATAGCTGGGTCAAATTACCGTTTTACCCATGTGACTACATCTTGCTCCTTAAGCACCACTGATCCTCTAATGAACAACCAGTCTATGGTCCTACCATAAAATTAATCCTTCTTAGGCCAGTAAAAAAGGCAGGGTCCCGTTGTTCAAGACCTGCATTCAGTTCTTAAGAGAATAACCTATCTGATTCCCTAATTTAGGAATGAGTGAATTCCATCTTGCAGAGTTAAGTTCCCAACTACCTACAAGGTTATGTCCCTGAGAAGGTAGGCTTATTGAGTTGGCTACAGGTCACTCTCACCCATACTAGTCTAAGGACAAACCCCATAAGCAGGAGTCCATAACTTGCTCAGGATTCTGGTCAAGTCACTAATGATCATCTATAAATTATTATACCTATCTTGTTAACGGTGTTACACTAGTAGGTTAATAATTCGCGGTCCGGTCTTGTATAATCTCATTATACAGGATGCCCTCACTCGCTTGTCTACCACATGAACGAGTTGGATTACCTCGTTTGTACTAAATACAAAACGGGTTGCATTCATGGTGTTACCAGTATAAGGTTCCCAACCTTATACATATACTATAGACCTTTTAGGTTATACTTGAACAACTTAATCCAACTTGTGTCCACTACACAATTGTTCAATATCAACCATTATAACCTTGGAACTTAGTTTATTGGATTTAGGTTTATGTGAAAGAATATAATAAATAACATCTTTATTTATTTGAAATATGATTATTACAAAACTACACTTATTTAGGGCATAAATTCCAACACATACATCATGTGTATCCATTGTCGACGCATCCTACACCGAAACCTGAACCCCACATATTTCATTGTGTGTACCATCTGATACCTCGGTCGGATTGTGACCTGAGGTTTCCAATCCAGTTAGGCTAGTTGTAACATCGTCCACGTGTGTACTCTGAAATGGGTTTCAATGTAGTATCCATGAGTCCCGTCGTACACAAATGCTTAAACCAAATAACAAAAACCGATAAAGGCATAATTGGTATGTCTGATTTAGTGTACAACATTGTTCTCATGTCACTCCGCATTATTCTGAAATCATCCCTCATATTCTGTAGATTGGTCCTCAACACATGTAGATCGCCTTCACCTCTTGTACAAAATCTTCTATCATTCTAATTTGATCTTGCATACGGTGAAGGATATGATTTATTCCACAGAAAGTCCATGACCGAGCACGTTTACTTGGACCACGTCCACGAGGGTGATTACTTTGTACAGAAGGTAATGGAACGTTGATAGGTACTTCATGCCTATCAGATGAATCGTCGTCCACAACTTTCATTTACTCCACCAACACCGCGCCCATCAACAGGTTCATCGTCCCAATCATGGTTTGTCTCAACCCGCTTCTTGCTGTGGACGGACCCCTGAGCGTCCACTTCCCACCCCACTTCCTTCAGCTTGTGTCTGCTAATCGCCTTCCACGTAACGAATTCGTCACTCAACGTCTGACATGAGTAGCTCGGTAGCAACCATCGTCTATCAATCGAGACAAATACATTGGTTACTTAATATATCATTATATGAAATATAACATGTTATGAGAACAAGTAACATAATATTCCACCGAAGGAAAAGAGACATTATTCAAACCTTACGACACTCAAACACATTTACCTTCAACCACTTAAACATAATTAACTGTTGACATGACCATCAAAGCATGCGAGGGATTGCATCATCATTCAACCGTGTGGTTGTAGTGCCCTTCAAAGTGGAGAGAATGTCGTATATCCAAACCTACGAGTTAAACCACTAGTGTAGTGTCATTTTTGGTCCATGAACAAACCACAATGCGAATAAAATATATGTAAACCCAACATAAATATATGTAAACCCAACATGCAAACTTACCTAGAATGTTTGTGGGAATCCTGGAAGACTATACTTCACGGTATAGTCCTTATTCGAGACCACATTCTTCTTATACAATTCAGCTTTTCCCTTCAAAGCAATCTAGAGACCCTTCAAAGTCCTATCTCATATTCTTTTTCCCCAATCTAAACCATTGAAGTGGTTTAAATGCTCCACTTTTGTGAACAACGACTGGCTACTACCATCTTTTTCTATCTTTTCCAACCATAACCAGCTTGATATAGTAGACAAATCTTATCTTTACAACATCATCGTTATTATCAAATACCATCTCCTTGTACCTCCTCTCCAATGTAGAAAGATGGAGCTGTAATTTACTATTTTGGCATAGTTTGGGGAAATATTTAGCCTTGAGATCTATGTGTTCCTGTTGAAGTCGTTTATCAACATTGTCCTTTTCAGCTGGTGTGTGCTACAGACCAATCATTAGAAGGAATTCTTCCTTAGAAAATGTTACGATCGTACCCCTCACCTCAAACTTCATGCCATCTTCGATATCATCCACCACCTCCCTTATTAGCATATTGTGCACGAGAGAGCTATTAAAACCATATCCAAATCTACGAAAGGTCCAAATATGGTTGTCTTTCTAAATAAATCCAACTGAGTGTTCGTGAGTTTTGACCTCACAAGTTCATTTGCGTTACTCATATGCAATAGGTAGGTCGCATGTTTCAATGGTGTCATCTACAAAGCAACGGTGTGAGGCAACCAGATAAACTGTGTAAATAAGGGACTATTCTAGCATGCATTATCTAAACCAGTTCATCGAATCCAACGCTACCATAAACGGCGATAGAGCATGACATCTAAAATTAAATATGATTCCCTGACTTCTTTTGTGAATAAAACGATGCATGGGGATAAGGTACATTCTATAGGAAATGCAATGTACGAAATGCAGCATATACACACCATTTGGAAGTTTTCAAGTGCAACTGTAGTTGCTCGTGCCCAAATTTCTAAACAGGGGACCCCGTACCTCTGTTTTAGGGACCAAAATTGTCGAGCTCAGCTTGTTGAAAGCAAAAGATGACGAGAGGAAATGCAGAGATTCAACAGCCAGAGTCACTTGACTGGTAAAGGGAGCGGAGAGATTGAGAAATCGAGAGTACTGGTACGTTTTGGGTGTTTAAGTTATGGTTTGAGCATAGACAATTTCGAGATTTTAATTTGAGCGTTGCGTTTAAATGTCGCAAACAAGAGTTCCCACTGCACGATTTGGTTTATAACTCAATGCGAGAGTCTTATGAATTGGGTTTACATAAGGAATACTTGGTCCAATATGAAGTGGATGAACTGAACAGAAACTCAGATCGAGAGTCAAATTGGCTATTAGTGTTTATAAGGTATTTTTAATCAGCACTCCTAGCTTGAAATCACATATATCCCTTGTAGAATTAAAATTCAATAAATCATAATTTAAAAAATGAAATTATTTTTTAAGGTGCAGACATTTAATACAATTCACACACTAACAAAGTCTATATTCTTCATGGTAATATGCAAACAAAAACTAATTAAAAAAAGAGTATTTACTTATAGACTATAAGAGCTCGAGAGTGTGGTCTGAAAGTCGAGACCGATAGTGGTGGCGATTGACTGTTGTCTCTTATTATCCGAACGAGAGCGGGCGTATGTACACACATGTTTGATTAGTATTCTAGATCGAGAGTTACTTGGTAGTAGGAAATCAATTTAATATAAATTAGTCTAATTTAAAATGAACACGTTAAACAATGTGAATATTTTAACTGCGACGACAAAAGTAAACAGATCGTTCAAGGAAGCAGATGCACAACGTCAGTGAGTATTAGTCCAACGCCCCATTAGAACAAACCCTATTGTTTGATGAACGACACCGATAATGCTTCTGATATGTTACCAATGGTTAAATTTAAAATGTGGGTTTTTAGTAAAAAAAAAAAAAAAAAAAAAAAAGCCATTTCTAAACCACCATCCTAATCATAGTCCTAAGAATCAATTTAAAATACGCATATATAGAAAGTTGTTTCCTCTAAACTCCCCCAACAAATGATCCTTTATCTCATGTCCCCACTTGTTTCCCTTAAAGTTAATCAAAGAGCCGTTTAGTTCAAAATTTCATATAAACCACGAGACACCATCCCCATTCCAAAACTAGAACAAAAAATTGGAGCCAAATTTACTCCATTCACCATACAATCAATCAACAAATACTAATTAAACATAAAACCAAAAATAATTAAATACAAAACAATAAACGAATCATTTGAATCCAAAAAACTGTGTGAGAGAGAGAGAAAAAGGGCTAGCAATGGAGGACCTGGCCGGCTCTGTTCCTGTTTCTCTCAGGTTCGAGAACTTTCTTCCATGGCTGAACAACAGAGCTCCTCGTAAGCTGTAATGGAGTCCCCACAAAACCTCGTCAACCCCACAAAAATCTGCCTCAGCCCCATTTGAATCTCACACCCACTGAACTTACCCACTTTATGCACAGTCCCCGCCGTCACCGCCATTGTCTTCTCTTCAAAACCTTGATTCGTCGTTTTCTTAATCTTATTCTTCTTCTCCAAATCTCTATTCACCAGCGCCAATCTCTGCAAATCCGAACTCTGCTGTTCCAACGCCTGATCCAAATTCCACACAAGCCCCTTAATGGCTTCAGACACGTCCTTGTCGGAGAATTTGTCGGCGGTGTCGGACCAGAGGTGGGCGATTACGAACACGGGCGGGGCGCCGATTCTGGCCGGAGAGAAGGGCGGCGGGCAGGCGGCGTTGGGGGTCTCTTCGGGCTCCGGTTCGTACAATAGGCAGCGGAGAAGCCAGCCATTGAGGGCTTTGATGCAGTCCTTTTGGGTTGTGATTAAATTGATGAAATTTGATCTCCAATTTTCGAGCTCGAGTTTTAGATCCATGGCGGCTTCTAGATGAGCGTCGTCGAGTGTGCCGTTGAGGACTGATTCGAAGGATTTGGAGTCTGTTAGTGCTTGGGTTTGTTGCTTGTGAGTGTCTGACATGGCTTTCCACATGCTCTGTAATCTGTTGATAAGAAAAAGTTCAGGTTTGAAATTTGATTAATTTTGATATTCAAACAAGTGAATTTATATCACATACCCATGAATCAATTCGTTCATTTCTACCAATAACTCTTCATCTCTCAATTTGCTAATGGTAATCGAAATCCTATCAACCACCTGAATCGAAACTTTCAATTTTATCGACAAATTTCTTATCAGATTTCGAACGGATTCAACTTTCCGAGAATCGGCCTTCTTCTCCACCAAATTCTTCAGCTGCCTGCATTTCTTCTCCAGCATCATACGTAATCTCTCTTCAGCCTGAACCCAATCCGTAAGTAATCTCACAAACAAAAATGGCAGATCAAAAGAAAATCATTAAAAAAACAAAAAAAAATCCAACCACCTTCACTTCCAGGTACAGTTTCTGCTCCCAAACACACAGCTTCTTCAAAGTCGACAGTAAACCCCGCGAGCCCGTCCTTGTATCTTAGTCGCCGTCAAAACAACAAGAAATCAATCAATGCATAAAAAACAGAGCAATTTACAGAGAAGAAGAAAAAAAAAGGTGATACCTTTACAAAAACTCATTCTTTGACCATATGAAAGCAACTTGGAGATGGAATTGCTGGATTCAGATGCCTTTTCAAAGGAGCACTTGATTTCTCTCATCACATCGTACGCACACATCTTTGAATCGTCGATCTTCTTTTCTGGTTGATTTAATTTCTCAGCTTTCTCAGTTTTCTTCGAATCGACAACCACCGCCTGTTTCTTCTTCTTTTTGGCCACAGCTTTTTCTGTTCCCGATTTTTGATCTGCTCCTTCGCGGTCCCAATTGAAAATGGGTTGTTCGTATCTCTCGTAGGTTTCGAAGAAATTGAAGAAATCCCACGATGAGCCGGTTGGCGGCGGCGGCGGAGGCTGTCCTCTGGCCGATTCGTAGTTCGAGAACATAAAATTTCCAATCGGGGAAGGTTGTGGTTTCTCTTGAGTAAAACACCCATCTTCTTCGTCTTCCGAATCAGAATCCGAATGGGAATCAGAAGCAGAATCAGAATCAGATGGATCAAACGAAGAGGCGGTAGCCGGCAGAGGACATTTCATATCGCCGCCGCTGCCGTCTTGGTCAAACAAACGGCGGAGAGCGGAGGCGATATTGTTGAGTGATTTCGCATAGGCAGAGTGGGAATCGATAAGGGTATGGGTAAAAGTCAGAGCTTGGTCAAGAAACTTGCAACGGTCACGGCAGAGAGCCACCGCCGGAAGGTTGTCGAGCTTGGAGGAGGCGCAGCCCATTGGAGGTGGCCGTCGCCGGAGAAATCCCAAATCTCCCACCGCAGAGAAACTTAGTTACAAATCGAATTAGAATTCCTAACGCTCGAGTTTTCTCAGACAATAAATACCAGCCTCAAACGTACGGATTTAGAGAGAGAAAGAAAGAGGCAGTGATTACAAAATGAAGTGAAGAGAGTTACAAAATGGAGAGAGAGGGAATGTTGGCCAGATTTCATAACGTCTCTTTTTATTTTGCAGAAGCAGTCCCTGATTTTTTTAGTTTTTAAATTTTGGTATTTCCATTTGATCCCCACATTGGGGTGAATGGAATTCCATGAGCACTAGGTAACAGTAAAGTAAAGGAGCCGTGAGATTACCATATTAAATGTCGGAACGTTTTTTTTGTGGGAGGTAAAAAGGGAAAAAAAAGAGCATAATTGAAAATGGAATTGAAATGAATGCTGGATTGGTTATGGTAATGAAAAATTATTCAATCAGACCGATAAAATGTGAATGTTTCATAATAATCCTTGGAGATAAATCCAATAATTTTCATATTCTAATCCTTGGATATAAAATCGTAGTATTTCTCTCTTTTCATCTAATGGGGAAAAGTTATCGGTCACATTGTGGCGGCAAAAAATTTCTTTACTACTACGATGGTATGGAAAATTTTCAATACTACCCCTATTTATTACTTGTCGCATTAACTTCATTTTTAAAAGGAGCACTTGTATAAATAGCAATAAAATTTACATAAATGGTAGGTGTGTCTACTATTCATTCAATTTACAAAAATATTTTTAAAAAAAGTAGTCCAGCCTAAACAGACCACAGAAAAGTAAAAAACACCCTCATATTGTCTGCAAATGTATCAATAGTCTAGTGACATACTGTTGATATATCTAATACAAAGTATATCACTGATAAACTACTGATATACTTATATGAAATTTATCAAAAGTATATAAGTATGTCACATATAATATATATATATATAATATCTTAATATACTACTAATATAGAGTATATCACCAATACACTACTAATATATTTTATTTTATACGTGTTTTTCAATATAAAGTTTGTCACTAGTCTATCAGTAATATACTGTTAATATGATAATGATATGTTAATATACTTATATGAAGTTTATCAAGAGTATATCAATACTTCAAATATGAAATATACATAATATAAAATATATTACTGATATGCTACTAATGTATTTAATTTTATTTCTTTACTTTATTAATGATTAATTATTTATATTTACTACTTCTTAGTCAGTAAACTTCTTTAATTAATACACTTGGGTAAGAAATTCATATATAATATATCAAATACACTCAAACTTAATATCACTAATATACTATTGATATACTCAATGCAAGTGGCTCAACCCAACCGCATGCAACAAAAAGTCAAATATGCTCTCACACGTGTTGATATACCAATGATAGATCTAATAGACCAACAATATAGTTAATAAGTTGAATATATCAGTGTGACATACTACCAATATACTTTATTTACGTATATAAAAAATAAGAAGTATTTACTATATCAAGAATACAATAGTGATTCATAATCGGTATATCAGTGATATACTACTAATATGTTTTATTTAGGTATCTAAATAAAATAGAAATGCTAATATTCAGTATATCAACGAGATATCACGAATAGTGATTTATGTTGATATATCAGAAATGTTTGATATTTCAAGAATATAATAGTAGAAATAGTGATATACTCAATGTTAGTAACTCGCATATGATAGCGTTCATTTTACTGATATACTCAATGTTAGGTCTATTAGTAAAATGAACATATCTAAAATGAAGTATATCAATAATATACCTAGATGTAAAATATATATATCTTATATGCTACGAATATATAGAGAGTATATAATTTAACTAATATTACTAATTAAAAAGAAGTGTATCTATAATTTATCAATAATATATTTTGTTTTAGGTATATATTAGTTGACTGATATATAAACACAAAGTATATCATATATACTACTGATATATTAATGTAAAGTATATGAGATATACTATTGGTATACCAAATGTAGAGTATATCATATATTACTACTGAAATACCAAATGTAGAGTATATCAAATATACTATTGATACTCAATGAAGGTAAGATTGGAATAATAAAAAATGAAAAATCATATTCTTAAAAAATTTGTTATATTGGAAAATCTAAAAAATCATAACTAGATTTATAAATATACTAATATTTTTTGCCACTCATTACAATTTTTCTTTTTAAAATGATGTGGGGTCTACTAATATTAAAATATAGTATAAATATATGAAATAATATTAAAATATAGTATAAATATATACTATAAACATAGAATAATAATAATAATAATAATAATAATAATAATAATAATAATAATAATAATAATAATAATAAATATACAGAAAGAAAGTGGAATTATATGGAAATGCTATTTAAATAGAAAGTGGGAGAGAAGAAAGAAGATTGGAGAGAATCAATCCAATGGTGTGTCTTTTATTTTCCACTATAAGCCACTATTTATAGGCTATTTGGAGAGCATGATGTGGTTCATTTGGACATCAATCTATGACCTTTGTTGGACACATGGGAGATACTTTTGGCGCTATGGGGAATTTTCCACTTGGCATGGGTATCAAAATGACACATGGAATGGGCATTTACATGTGTAATATTTATAATACTCCCCCTTAAATCCTCATTTATATAAAATATATCTCGTTAAAACCTTATTAGAGAAAAACCCCAAGGGGAAGAAACACCCTAGTGAAGAAAAAGAGTACATATTTTATATAGTTTACTATAATACACATTCACTCTCTCTCATGGAGACATCACTTAAAGTCTCTGAGTCGGCGCATTCCAATGGTATGTGCTAATTTCTCAAAGATTGCAGTTGGTAATACTTTCGTAAATAAGTCGACTAGGTTATCTTTCGAACAAATTTGTGCAGTGATATCACCATTTTCTTCTAGATCATGAGTGTAGCTTCGGTGAGATATGTTACGTTCTATCTTTTTTGATATATCCTCTATTGATTTGGGCTATACAGATTGTGTTGTCTTCATATAATATTGTTGGAAGATGTTTACTAGAAGACAAACCACATGTGTTCACGGACATGTTTGGTCATCGACCTTAGCCATACACATTCTCGACTTGCTTTGTTAATTGCAAGGATTTCGACATGATTTGAAGAAGTGGTTGTTATGTTCTGTTTTACTGATCGTCATGATATGACAGTTTCTCCACATGTAAACAGATAACCTGTTTGAGATCTAGGTTTGTGTGGATCAGATAAATATCCAGAATATGCATAACCAACTATATCAAAATTCACAACATTTAGTATTGATTTTTGCTTCCAGCATTGTCAATTTAGAAAAATATTTTCTGTTTATAAGTATTGTGTGCGTAGTTGCGCAGTCTGCCAGACATAGATCATCATTGCTCATTTTTTAGTAATTCAACATATGAAAACTGCTCATATTTCTTCATTAAACAAAAATAATAAGAGATACATCATACAAAAAATTTAAAGTTAAAAAGAACATAAAAATAAACATTAGTACTAGACATTCTCAAAATCAAAAGAAACACTTGTTAATCCATCAATTGTTTCGATCTTCTCTTCAGGAGATGTAAAGAAGTCTGTCACATCCAAATTTGTCATATTGGATAGGTCATATATATCATTATTTTGATAAGCAAGATTTTTTTTCCACATTTTTCCCTTTTTCCTTCAGGGAAGCTTGATAGAAATCGGCTAAATGTTTGGATGTACAAAAAATACGTGACCAATGTCCAGTCATTCCACATTGAAAACATTTATTTTCATCACCTCTTGCACTATGTAGAGTTTTTTCTTTGTGATCATCATTTCGTGTGGGTTTCTTGAAATTTGGATTATTATAATGCCCACCACGAAAATAATTGTTTCTTCCCCTACCGTGGTCACGACCACGACCTAATCTCGATTGTTAAAATTCACAACATTCACTTCAGGGAATGGTGTTGCTCCAGTTGATCGAGATTCATGATTTTTCATTAATAGCTCGTTATTTTGTTCAACCACGAGAAGACATGAAATGAGTTATGAACACTTTTTAAAGCCTTTTTCTCGATATTGCACTGTAGGAGCATATTCGAGACATGAAAAGTAGAAAATGTATTCTCTAACATATCCACATCAGTAATATTTTCTCCACATAATTTCAATTTCGAACTAATTTTGAATAATGCGGAGTTATATTCACTTATTGATTTAAAAATCTTGCAACCTAAGGTGCATCCAATCATAACGAGCTTTTGGAAGAATAACAGTTTTTTATGATAATGCCTTTCTTTCAAGTTTTTTCACAGAAAGTATGGATCTTTATTGTTAGATACTCCATTTTCAATCTCTCGTGGAGATGATGATGAATAAAAATCATAGTCTTAGCCTTTTCTTGACTAGATGTTGTATTCCCTTTTTTTAATGGTCATAGCATCCAAATGTATCTTGACATTAAGCACCCATAACAAATAATTATTACCATTAATGTCAAGGGTCGTGAATTCTAATTTTACAAGATTTGTCATAATAATACTATATATAAAAATTGCATTTACATTAGGAAATTAATTAAACATGCAAAATAACATTTTATTATTAAAAAAAAGGCTTACTCGGAGGACCTATTTTTAGCAGGAAAAATAACGAAGGCTTGTGCTGATAACGTGTTGTGAAATTGAGAGGCAAAACCAGACACCAAAACATTACCAAAACATATAATAATAATAATAATAATAATAATAATAATTTTAATAATAATAATAATTTAAAAAAGAAAGTGAAATTATATGGAAATACTATTTAAAAAGAAAGTGGGAGAGAAGAAAGAAAATTGGAGAGAATCAATTCAATGGTGTGTCTTTTATTTTTCACTATAAGCCACTATTTATAGGCAATTTGTAAAGCATGAAATGGTTCATTTGGACACCAATCTATAAGTTTTGTTGGATATATGGGACACACTTTGACTATGAAGAATTTGTTACTTGGCATGGATATCAAAATAGCACATGGAATGAGTATGTACATGTGTAATGTTTATAATAAAAAGAACCTTTTAAATTTTTTTCTCTAAATTTAAGTAGCGGAAGTGGGGGGTTTCGTATGTAATGTGCTTTACTTTTTTTTTTCTCTTTTCTAGACTGTTGTGTCTTTTTGTAAGGGTTGGTATTGGAACCGGGGGCGAAGAATCAGGAGTAGTGTTGTGTTGTTTTACTTTTTTACAGAGTTTTGCGGCTATTGTGTGTGTATCTATATATATATATATTATATATATATATGCCCTTTTCAAAAAGTTGTGTTGTCATCAAAATTAAATAGTAGATGTCAACCAAAAGGTAGAAGTTTCAATTTTATAGAAATGTTGATATATCGATAAAATATCAATATCGATGTATATTTTAGAAAAAAATTTTAAAAAATTATTAAAATATATCTAAATTAAAAAATAAACATTCTACCATTTTTAGATGAGTGAAAATACTTGTTATAATTTATTTAATATTAATTTTATACGTTAATGACGGTTTGTCTTTTATGTCGATGTCAAACTTATAAACATGTGAAAATATTGATGAAAATGTCGACATGTTAATAAAAGTTTAATAGC
Source organism: Trichosanthes cucumerina (assembly GCA_036507285.1). Taxonomy (NCBI): domain Eukaryota; kingdom Viridiplantae; phylum Streptophyta; class Magnoliopsida; order Cucurbitales; family Cucurbitaceae; genus Trichosanthes; species Trichosanthes cucumerina. Next base: position 65,801,562 of record CM071836.1, on the reverse strand, counting down.
ATGATTGTAATTATTAGGTTAAAGCAATCATATAAAATATGATAAAATAGTTGGAGTTTGCGGTTCTATGTGAACTTCAAATCACCCTTACTTGATCGGTCAACTTTTTTTTGGTTACTTTAATTGTTTAATTTTAAAAAAAAATGATTTTTTTAGTACAACAATATTTGGGTGGTGAGGGATTCAAATTCATGACTTTTTAGTCATAAGTTTTACTTGATACCAATTGAGTTAGGATCTTGTTTGCAAAAAGAAATTGAGTTTTTTAGTTAAACAATTGACATCACTTTTGAAAAGGCTAATTGATCTTTTATCCACTAAAGTATCCTTAGATTGATCTAAAAAATGGATTCCTTGATTTAGCAAGTTAACTTTTAGAGATTATCTCTAAATTTTCAAATTTAAATCTAATAGGCTATTGAATTTAAAAAAAAATTAATTTATTTTTGAACTTTTAATTAAGGATTTAGATGATTGACATTTCAACATCTTATATAAAAAAAACATTTTTATATAATTTTACTTTTTTTTTAATGAATTACAACTACACCATTTACTTAAGTACCATCTTGCCTCTTGTATTTTTCATGAATACAAGATATTGTTTTCTCATTTAATCATCCAATCCCTTTATGTATGCACATGAGAAGAATTAATGTATATAAGCACAGTCTCTCTCTCCTATGATTTTTAGTTGGTTCGTTTTAGATTTTCTTAGTTGGTGGGGTGTTTTTATTTCAATATTGTTTGGAAGAGAGAGAAAAAAAACAAGTAAATATTATCATTTCATAGGTGTGTACTTCTTCGAAAATGGGTTGTTTGTATCTCTCGTAGGTTTCGAAGAAATTGAGGAAATCCCAAAATGAGTCGGTCGGCGGAGGCGACAGAAGCGGAGGTTGTCCTCTGACCGAGTCATAATTTGAGAACATGAAATTTCAAATCGGGGAAGTTTGTGGTTTCTCTCTAGTAAAATACCCATCTTCTTCGGAATCGGAATCGGATGGATGAAACGAAGAGACGGCAACCCGTGGAGGACCTTTCAAATTCAAGGACGGTTAGAGAGAATAATTGAGCAGTCCGTACTGTGTGATAAAAATTGATGATCTCACTGTCTGTACAAAGAAAAGGGAAGGGGTAAAAATCAAGTTTTTCCATCCTAACTCGAATAAAGTACTACATCTTTAGTCTCCTAATTTTCTCTCGAACAAATCCGTCTACTACAACAGATCACCACATTATGTGATATCCCTTGATCCTTCTTTCGAACAAATATCTACTCCTCTACTAAGAGTTTGTTCGACTCCGAAGTCATCCATACGTCTAGCTCTTATCCTGGTCGGATAGATTTTACAGATTATGGCTAGATGGCACATAGTATGATATTGTACATTTTGGACATAAAATCTCATGGTTTTGTTTTTGGTTCCCACCAAAATACCTCACATCAATGAAACCATCCTTTCGAGTCTCTCCTCGAACAAATCCGTCTACTCTAACGAATCACCACATTGTGTGATATCCCTTGAAAGGCTATACTGAGGCCTTTTGGAATGGTCACGGCAGAGCGCTACCACCGGAAGGATGTCGAATTTGGAGGAGGTGGCCGTTGCCGGAGAAATCCCAAATCTCCGATCGTAGAGAAACTCAGTTATAAAAGGAATCGAATATGTAACGCTGGAGCTTTCTGGGACATAAATGCAAAATGGAGCGAAGAGAATCAAAGATTAGTGAGAAGGTGAAGAGACAGAGAAAGGGAATGTTGGCCGATGGGATTCGCACGACGTCTCTATTTAATTTGCAGAACTGCTCCCTCATTTTGTTGGATTTTAAATTTGAGTATTCTAATATCAGCCCCAAATCAGTAGAGCATTGCGGTAACCGACAAGGGGGTGAACAGCAACAATAAAGTAAAAGCCAAAAGGGAGCGCTTTTTTTGGGGAAGGTAAATGGGAAATAAATAATTAAATGAAAAAATGAAAAAAGAAAACAGCATAGTTGGAATTTGAATTGAATTGAAAGCTTGTGTTAGTCATGGAGTGATGCCTAAAAAGAAGATTTTTTTTAAGTGGTGGAAGTGGGATTGGTTTTGTCTGTACTGTACTTAAAAAAAATGATAATTGATAATTTTTATAAAATTGTGCCATTTGGTTGTTTCGAATAGCTTCCTAAAATTGGTAGATGAATTTGATAGATGTTATGAAATAAATTCCATTTGATATCATTTGTTTTTCTTGTTTGGGAAAGAGGTATCACATGTTATTTGATATCATTTATTTGTTGAATTAAAAAAAAATCACATCTTATTTGTAACAAAAAAAAAGCCTCGATTTTCCTAAAGTAAACCAAATGTATAGACATGATGACCTACCAAATGTAGCAATAATTGATTACATGTAAAAATTAAATCAGATGGGATTCTTTTCTTACCATTCTCGAAAATATTTTTAATATAATAAAAAAATATGTGATAGGAGAATTTCAACATCTTATTTATCAATTATTATGAAATATAATAAACATTTTTTTTGTTAAACTACTATCATGGACATTATTATCCATTAGGTTTGAATTTAATTTCAACAAAGAAAAAAAAAATCTCATTTTGATGTTTATAATTTTAGGTTTATCCTCTAAATATTTAGAATGTCTATTTTTGTTTTAAAACATTAATAATGTAGCTAGCTTCTAGTACATAATATAGCAAGGATTAAAATGGTTGTTTTTTAAAAGTATAAGAACTAATTTAAACATTTTAAAAGTCTATAGACTAAATAAAATATAAACTTAAAAATTCAAATACCAAAATAAATATTTTTGAAATTTAACTACCAAAATGCAACAAATTTAACAGTTTTGAAGTTAAAATGAGATTAAAAGAGAGAGAGAGAAAACAATGATCTCATGTCAACAAAGACATTTAGTAAAAGTTGGAAAATAATTATTAAAAAAAATGGATAGTTTCTTGAGAATTTGCAATAGGTGGGAAGAGTGTGTCTATTATTTGCATATATAACAATATTTTAAAAGAATTGCAAATATGGCAAAAATGTTTAAAATAATTTTATAATCCCAAATATACCCCTGACGTCGCGCGTGTACTGAGTTTGATAGGTTCCTAATTGATTGTCTGTGGTGATCGGTATCTATCAGTGATAGACTTTGATCACTAGCATGCGGTGATCGGTTTCTATCAGTGATAGACTTTGATATCCTAATTGATTGTCTGTGGTGATCGGTATCTAACAGTGATAGACTTTGATCACTAGCATGTGGTGATCGATTTCTATCAGTGATAGACTTTGATATCCTAATTGATTGTTTGTGGTGATTGATATCTATTTGATATCCTAATTGATTGTCGATGGTGATTGGTTCCTAATTGATTGTCTGTGGTGATCGGTTCCTAATTGATTGTCTGTGGTGATCGGTATCTATCAATGATAGACTTTGATCACTAGCATATCCTAATTGATTGTTTGTGGTGATCGGTTTCTATCAGTGATAGACTTTGATCACAAGGATATGCTAGTGATCGATCAATATCTATCATTGATATCTATCAATACTACTTCAACCTGACATGAGATTGAGTTGTATGAGAGATACTCTTCTAATAATATATCTCTATCAGTGATAGAACTCTATCACTGTGATCGATATCCTAATTGATTGTTTGTAGTGGTCGGTTCCTAATTGATTGTCTGTGGTGATCGGTATCTATTAGTGATAGATTTTAATCACTAGCATATCCTAATTAATTGTCTGTGGTGATCGGTTTCTATCAGTGATAAACTTTGATCACAAGACGAAATGAAGACCAACCTAATGAAAACAAAAAGAATCCAATCACCAAATGAAGTTGACTCACAGTGATAGAAAACTGAAAATGAAAACAAAAAGATGAAATCATAAACGAAAACAAAGAAGTTGAAGTAATTACCGAAATGTAACTCTAATAGTTTGAAAACAAATAGTTGAGCTCGAATGAGTTGGAAAATCGTGAAGTTGAAAGAGGGAACTGCAAGTGAAATTGAAAATGGAAATCAAAGAAAAAAATTGCAAGAAAAAGTCGGGGCGTGTTGGAACGACTATTGAAATTCGTGGCTTGTTGGAGGAATGAAATTGAAAGGTTGAAATTGAGCTGGATCATGGCCTTTTTTGAAATTTATATAGGTTAGTTATATATTTTGCTATATTTGCAAATTGTTTAACCAATTTGCTATATGAGCAATTTTTTAGCTATATTTTGCTATAGGCCCAATTGTCCCTTGTTTCTTACCCTCCTTCGTAATGTACTTTCTTTCCATTAAATTGGATTAATTTTTGCATGAATTATGAAAAATTATAATGGGTAGAAAAATATGGATTCTTATTTGTAAATATAGCAAGTTTTTTTTAAAAAAATGTAAATATTTTAAAGCACATTTTTAATTCCAATTTTACCTTTGATTGAAGTTGATAGACTTTTATCATAGTTTAGAATCTATCAGTGATAGACTTCTATCCCTGATAGACTTTTATCACAGTCCGAACTCTATCACGAGGATTGGAGTCATGCTAATAGACTCTTATCACAGTTAGAACTCTATTAGTGTTAAACTTCTATCACTAATAGATTCTTGTCACAGTTAGAAGTTTATGAGTGGTTGAATGTGGTAGTAATGCTGAAGCAAGGTTTAGAGTAGGTTGATAGACTCTTATCACAGTTAGGATTCTATCAGTGATAAACTTTTATTACTGATAGATTCTTACCACAAATTGAAGTCTATTAGAATGCAATACATGAAGTAGACTGATAGATTTTTATGAAGGTATGGAGTTACTGGTGATAGACTCTTATAACAATTTGAAGTCTATCAATGATAGACTCTAATAGACTGCAAAACTGAAGTAAGCTGACTTGGAGTAGTGTGCAAGGTTTTGAGTAATATGCTAGTAGACTTTTATTATAATCAGGAATCTATTAATGATAGACTCTTATCACATTGATATATGAAATAAACATATGAGTGATAGACATGATAGAAAAGTGATAGACTTAAATCACACACCCTACCTTATTCAATGATGAAAATTAACCTATATTAGCTTTAAGATTCAAGATTCAAATTTTTAGTAATTTCACATGAGAGATATTAATTCTAGCAATTAATATATACATTTCGATCTGTTATAAACTTCAATCACACACTACTCCCAATAATAGTGTTATAAGTCTATCAGTAATAAACTTTACTAAAAAACAAGAGAAACAATATATATAGAAGTCTATTAGTGATAATGATAGACTTCAATCAGAAAAGGGGCACCATACACATAGAAGTTTGTTGGTGATAGTGATAAACTTATATTATTGGTAGACTTCTATTACAAGATTGTGATTGAAGTCTATTAGTCCAATCACGGTAGAAAAGTTGAACATTAGACATCAATTGAACATAGGGTGCTTAATCGATTGACTAAACGTGGAAAAAGGAAGAAAAAATCAGAAAAAAATCAAAGATAGTTTGAGGAAGAAATGAAGGAAGATGAATCATAATTTTCATTTGGACTAAAGACATGTGCATGGGCTTTTTAGTAATTAAAAATAAAAACTTGTCATATATGCAAGGGTGAGTTACATAAACGGGCCAAAAGAGCCCAATAAATTCCATAAATGTCCAACATGTTATGAATTTTACATCAATGGCCCGTATCACATATTTATCATATTGCATGTTCCAATTATGCCTTTGTCCCATGATAGTTGTTTATTTTAAAAAATAGGGAAGCGACGCTTGGACTTTTACGAATTTTAAATCACCCTAAAATCGCGCAAAAACTTCCCATAAACGGTACTTAGTTTCCTACTTTACAAAACTGAAAAAATCGTGTCAAATCCGTTCCTCTCTCATCTCTCAGTCGATTTCATACCAGAAAATAGGTGAAAAGTTCGGCGAGCAACTAGGGATTTTGTTATCTCAACTGCATTTCATACCGAAGTAGGAAGAAGCCATTGGGTTGAAAAATCGGACAAACAAAGTAAGTACACTTAGTTTTCATTTAGATTTTAAATGAGTTCATGACATTTCAGTTTTTAACAATAGTAAGTGGTTTTGTTGTCGATTTGTAAGTTTGGAAGTACTGCATGTGAAAAACAATTTGAATACAATATATATATCAAGTTTGGAGCATGCGATGAGTATGAATTAATTATATTTATTATATCTAATTTCCTTACATTTTATGTGAATAATATGTTTAATTGTTGAAATTGTGTCCAATTTAGTTTAGTTGACAAATTATCGATTATTTAGTGAAACTAGTCTAAAAAGCATATTTTAATTCAAATTCGTAAATTGAAATAAAAATTGAAAAAAATTAGAAAACAAAAGAATTAAATAAATTAAAAAAAAGAACATTAAAAAAAATGAAAAGAAAAAAGAAGGAAAATTTAGTATCTAATTTCTTTCTTTCTTTTTTTTTTTTTTGTAGGTGGCATACATGCATGGAGTCTTCCATGAGAAATGCAAAGGAGAAATTGTCTTGTTGCTTGGCACACATTGTGGAGCAAAAAATGGCACATATAAGAGACCTATTTTTGGTCATTTTCAAGTATAAAAGGAAGACAATGCCTTGAGCAAAGGGAGTGAAGAATTTTAGTGTTCTCTACAAAAACAAAAGTTTAGAGAGTGTAATAGTTGTCTATTTTTAACCTTTTTATTTTATGTTTTCTCCCCTTTACAGTTATTCTTTCTTTTCCACCATGTGTGGCTAAGCTTTAATTTCTGATTCAATGGTCATTTCATTTCCAATTGTAATTTCGTGAGGCTTTAGACCTAATTTAATTTTTTTTCTAATTTAAGAATTCTTTGTTTCTTGTTTTAATTTTATGATTAATCGTTACTAATTAAATTGACGCCTTAATTTAATTTTAATCAATTTATTGCTATCCATGATTTTGTGATCCGTAATTGTCACAAATGATTGAAAAAAAATGTAGCAAAAAGTTGACTTATGTGTGTGTAATTAATGGCTTTTCCATTTTACATAGCTTGCATAATAGATTTTAGGGAAAAAAAAATAATTAACTTGTAGTTACCTCAATTAGTTAATTTTGGTTTAGTGCTCTCATTACTTTTAATGCTATTATTTAATCAATATGGAACGCTATTGTACGCAATTGATTAAGTTATAAGTTTTGGTTTTGATGTCAGGTTAAAATCAATTAAATTATGAGAGTTTATATTTATTGCGGCTTTTCCGAGTAAATTGACTAAGTTCTTGAATTAACAAAATTGAAATTGATTTTTTTTTCTTTTTAAGCCTATGATTGAGATTAGAGTTGGATGAAATTTACATTCTTGAATTGGAAGTTGCATAAAATTATTTTTTTATTTTTTATATTTATTGTTCAATTTCATTTTTTGTTCGACAATTCGAACCCCCCATTTATTTTGTTATCATTATTATTTTTAACTTTGAGAAATTAATTCAATTGGTTCTTTTGGGATTCGACCTGGTCCACTATTTCTACGAGTTAGATCTAGAAAACCAATAAATATTTTGGAGGGCTTCGACAACCTGACCAGTGAGTTTCACTCAAACAATGATTTTCATCTTTAAACAAAAATCTACATGAAGTTTTAGGGTCTCTTCCTGATTTCTTGAATGTCTGAAACCTTGAATCAAGAAATTATAGTATGGTTTACAACATTTTGTTATGTTCCTGTACTTTCTACGATCTTCTCTATAACTGGTATGAATGTATAATGATAAGGTATGTAAAACGTTTAGCAGAAACTCATGTGTATACTATGGTGTCTAATGTGTATGAATAATATGTGTAAAATGTTATATTGGGTATGAATAATAATTGTTGTACGAAGAAAATATAGGGTATTAAAATATATATTAATAAATACAATAATAAAATGTATGATAAAATATTAGGCGAGCAATATGATTTATATTCCTATATATTTATATTCTCATATATGAATACTAAATGCTTTAAGATTCAAAACAACCTTGACTAATATGAAATGTACATACAAAGTGAATGGAAACACATTATGCGCCCAGTATGATGTGTATTGATATATGTATATGTATGTATGATGTTATATAAGTAGGAAAGTTATTTAATTCATGCACTGTCTTCTGCGAATATATATGGGTATGAAATAATAATATAATCTATTATTTAGATTAACATCTATATAATTCATTTATGATATATGGGTGTATGATAATTTAGTATACACTGTCGTGTTAAGTAGAATGGTGAAGATTAAAAACATTAAAGATAGTAACAGAAGAAGAAGTCAAAGATTATTAACATGCACAAGTAGAAAACCAGCAAACGAAGAAAATGACCCAATTGTAATTGGATCAGAGGTATTTTAGTATATGCTAAAGAAATTTAATGGTTACTAATTCAATCGAACTTAACTTTATCTTTTACAATGTGTGTATTAAACTGTAGGACGAAAGCACTGCCAAGAAAGCACTGCCAACAATGTTGAATATCCACCGCATATTCAGAAAGGAACAACTAGACCACAATCAGATATTTTGGATCGAATAATTAGTAAAATGGGGCACATGCTAAGTGCAATAACATTAATTCGAAATAATGAAGATGTTGATGAAGAAATGCAGGATACAAAAGAAAAAAATGTAAGTACAAATACATTTTTAAATAACGTTTTAACTATATTTGTTTAAACTCATTATAAATATAGTTGCAGGATGAACTTTTGTCTGATGATGGTGATGTGGCTATCACTCAAATAGTTCAATATGTAGATCAGATCCATACATTAACCATATACACCTTATATTCATTAGAAATGACATATTTTGTACATTTAATAATTGCTAAACCAAATGAATAATAGATCGAATCTGATATTGGGAATGAGGATAATGAAACAGATGATACACTACAAAATGTACAGAAGGTACAAATAGCAGGGGATGGCCATAAGGAAGTTGGGGGTGCTATATTAAGCAACCAAGATGATGAGGTAACATAGTAGATGAATGATGATAATGTGTTTGGTAAATAGCATTATATATATTGAATAATAACATTACAAATGATTATATATTTATAGGATGATAATATGACAATAACAACACATATGCTAAAGCAAAAAAATGTGGAGGGGTCAGATTTAATGGTATGTGTTAGGTTTATTAAGCACATCTTTGTATAAATATATAAAATAGTAGTTTCAAATAGTTTGTCATAAATGTTTCAGGAAACTCCTAAGAAAAAAATACTGAAAAAGCAAGCAACTGACACAGAGGATATGCCACCAAGAAGGGTAATTGAAAATACTACACTATTTAATTTATACTCAGGTCATATCTTTAACTAATAACCAAATTGTATTTTTACAGGTAACAAGGTAACAAAGCAGTGCACGTTGTGACACTTTGTTACCTGAAAAGCAAGAGGAAAAATTAAGAAATCTGAGAAGAAGATGATGAAGGCGACTAAAAAGAATAAAGGAAAGGTCATAACTTGTAAAATTTTAATGGTAACGCACGTATAACCAAATGTATTTAATATATGATTATATAGATGAAGGTGACGAAAAAGGAGAAAGAAGTTGAACAAATTAAAAGTGACAAGAAAGTTGGGAAAGGTAAGAAGTTTGGAAGAGGATCCATATTAGGGCAAGATCGAACAGACAGATACCAAGTATTTAAACATCGTGCCACTAGTGATATATTTATCATAAATTTACACATATTAAATATTCAATTATGATTTTGTAGGACAATTATATTTTATTTATCCATATTAGGTTGTAGTAGCAAATAATTATAATTGATATATAGATATTAAGAATTGTAAATGTTTTTACAGGATGCCCCTCTTCTATTACCAAGAAAGAAGTGGTCGACGATACAGAAATTAAATATGTATGGGAGTCTAGATGTTTTGTCACAAATCAAACAAAATCTGAAGAAAAAACACCTACAAAGGTTTAGAGAGGGTTGTTTTGGAAAATTCTTTGACCTAAACATTAACAAATTCGAGAGCCAATTATTGTATCATATTATTAGGAGATAGTGTAGTCCTACCAAAGGAGATGAATTATGGTTCAATTTTGAGGGGATAGGTTTTAAGTTTGGTTTGAAGGACTTTGAACAAATAACTGGTATGAACTATGGTGAATTACCTGCAGTAGATGTTGCAAAACTACCTTGAAGGTTTCTTAATAAGTATTTTAGAAATGAAAGACCTGTTAAAAGATCAACAATTCATATCCTTTTTGTTGAGGGGACAAATGTTAAATAGAAGGACAAAGTGAAATTGGCAAACCTTTACTTTCTAAAAAAACTTGTTAATTGGGAAGCAAAAGGGAGCATGGGTAAAGATTGAACAGTCGCTACTTATTGATGATAAACACCAATTTGATAATTATCTTTGGGGGTGTTTATCATACGATGTTACAATTAAGTTAGTGAAAAATGAAATCAACAACCCAAATGCAATGGTAGCTGGTCTTGCTGGGTTTCCATATGCACTATTGGTTTGGGCTTATGAGTGTATACCATTAATCACAAACCCACACAATTCATATGCCGAAAGGTAGATTCAGGATTCCCAAAGATGAAAAATTTGGCAACAAATGTGCATCATGAGTGGCGAGATCTTGCAATACGAGTGTTTGAGCATGAAGATGTAGTATGATTATTCTTGAACATTAGCAAAAAATATATATATAATATGTATGTATAATATATGTTATATGTTTCTTTTACAGTTTGCATTTTTTCCAATGGTTGAAGAGAAATTGATGGTTAAAGATGACAAGAATAAGAAAGATGTTAAGGAAGTAATTTTTGAAGTGGGGGAATGATCTAAATAAAATACTTCTGAAAACAAAAGTGATCTGGTTAAAGATGGTAATATTTTTGAAGTGGAAGGAGATTTAAAGAGAAAGGAACATGCTGAAAAAAAGATTTAAAGAGAAAGGAACATGCTGAAAAAAATTTACTTTCTAAGGTTATGATAACACTTAAAGAATTTGAAGATTCAATGCAAAAAAATAAAAAAAAGTTTTAGAAAGTAAAATTGACTTGTTGTATGCTTAATTCAAATTAATGCAACATAAAATGAGATTTTTTGTTGGTGAAGGGAATGAAGATGATAAAGATAACATGGAAGATGATAAAGATAACATGAGAGATGAAGGTGATGATGGCAAGGGGGAGGATGGTGATCTATAAAAGAGATCAAAGAATAATGATGAAGAAGGATATTCTAATCCCGATGAACAGAAGGAGGAGGATAATAAAATGAAGGAGTTGGTGGGGAACGTGATAAGGGAGATGACGAACAACAGGTTGATAATTTCATTAGGAGAGCTAGTTTGAAAATTTTTTTGGTTAATAGGTAGATTCTGAAAGAAGTTGACAACATTGAGAATCTGGTTAAAAATATAAAGGTATGTATGCCAATTATTTACTTGAAATAAAATTCATTCTGCATACTAATTTTATATGCTGCTCATAAATTATTATATCAGGGAAAAAAAGAAAAAGCATGAAAATGGCTAATTGGATGTCTGAAAGGTTCAACTACAAACATTGGTGTGGTAAGTTATGAAAATCTTAGTTTTTTTCTTATATAACTTATTACAATTAAGAATGTAATATCAATCAGTAAGTGTTGACTGCATAATCATTGATAGGGGACAAAAAAGAAGCATGCTGGTGGATTATTTGGAAGTGGACGTGGTATGAATGTTTGCGTAAAAAATGAGCCAAAACTGAAGAGAGAGCGACGTGCGGTCGTTCAATCTAAAATAATGCGTTCACCATTTACTTCCAAGTTCATATCAGAAGAAGGAAAAATTAAGATAGAAAAAATTAGTTTGAGTTAAGATTTTGGGCGCCCAAACTTTAACATATTAACACAGTTGTAGCTATTTTGGGGGAAAACATGTTTTGGAACATTAGTTTCTTTGGTAATATGAATCTTATGTTAGTTTTAACTTTTGAATTAGGATAGGTACTTTAAATTTTCATGTTATTTGTTGACTGAAGGGAATCGATTTCCCGCAACAAAAGACGTCGTGAAACGTCGTTGATTCGTTGTGTGTGTAATTTCTTAAAAACCAGAACTTATCACATAAAAACTAAGTTAAACATGCTGATATGAGAAGGAAAACAGTGAGTAAATGTTTTACTAACCTCTTGTAGACAACTTCTAGCAATTCCTTCTCAATCTCTCACGATCCAACGATCCTCACGAACAACGACACCTCCAAAAGCTCTTCTCGATTGTTCTCGAAAGGTAGAGGGAGAGTTGTGGAACTCCCTTTGGAATTTGGGATGAAGAGAAGGTATGGAGAATTGAGAGAGATTAGAGAGAGATCTTTCTTTCTCTTTTGGTGGAATTCCAAATATGAGAATTCTTGCTTACCAAGTGCTTCACAAAGCACCTATTTAAAATGGTGATTGGTGGAGTTAAAATCTCTATCAATTCACCATTTTACCATAACCATATGATATGCATTGCATATCACATAATGTAAGGTATCTCATACCTTATTATACAAACCATATTTGCATAATTGTGAAATAATTAATTGAATCACATTCAATTTAATTTCTCTCAATTCAATTTCTCCAATTTACTAATTAATCAATTAGGCTATTCTATAGTTTATTATGAATCTAATTCACATCAAACTATATATTATGTCAACTATATCACATATAATTGACATAACTACCCAATTAATGAATTTGAACACTTCAAATCCACTCCAAACTATAAACCCTCAATTTGTCCAATTGAGTCAACCGAGTGACCTAATGGACCTACACCTGATGAGCTCCAATGATATGAGATTAACCGATCAAACTCTTTGATTCGGTTAATCACTATTCAATAGTTACGGTAACACTCCACTAACGCCCGTAGTTGAACTCCCACCACTGTAGGACAAGTTGTGTCCATCGATATAACCAATACCTGCGAGTTGTCCCTTCAAAGGTTGTTCGTACTGCTGGGTCAAATTACTGTTTTACCCTTGTGTCTACTTCTTGTTCCTTAAGTCCCATTCCTCCTCTAATGAACAATTTTGTTGTATGGTCTAACAATAAACAATGTCCCTCTCGGGCCAGTGAGAGGGCGGGCGCCCGTTTTCAAGCCCCGGAGACAACACTTAAGGGAGCAACTCTCTAGATTCCCTAGTTCGGGAACGAGTGAATTCCTTCTTGCATAGTCAAGTTTCCAGCTCCCCACGAGGTCCTGCCCCCAAGAAGGCAGACATATTAGGTGTATTCCATACCACCTTCACCCGTGCTAGTCAATGGGCAGACCCCCGCAAACAGGAGTTCGTGACACGCTTAGGATTAAGGACGAGTCACTAATGGTCATCTACGAAGTTATTAGTCCTACTGTTAATGGTGTTACATCAGTAGGTCTAATAATTCACGGTCCGGTCTTGTACAATCTCATTGCACAGGATGCCTTCACTTGCATGTCAATCACATGAACGAGCTGGATCACCTCGTTTGTATCTAATACAAAGCGGACCGCATCCACAGTGTAACCAGGATGAGGTTTCCAACCCTATCCATATACTGTAGACCGTTCGGGTCACTAACTCAAATGTGATCCTCCCCGTGTGTCAACTACACACCGTTCAAGTACTATAATATGACCCTGGAGCTTAATTTATTGGATTAAGTTTTATAAAATGCGAGATACAATTTTTGATAAATCAATAAATTTTATTCATTTAAAACAACTGTATTACAAACTTCACGAGATTAGAGCAAAAACCCCAACATTGACTTATATAGTATTTTGTTTCGCAATGAAAATGCATGTTATGTTGTTCTAAACTTTTGCTTGTAAATCAGTTGGATAAATTCATATTCAGATACATATAGAGTTTGAATTGTTGATTGAAATATGCAGTTACATACAAAGTTTGAACTTTAAAATGTCAGCAGTTCTGAAATGTTGCTTGTATATCAACTTATATCTATCAAATATAAAGCATACATAGACATATACAATATATATATATATATATATATATATATATAATCGTATCTATTGATAAATCCAGAGTGATGATAAGTGTTTTTCTTGGATTATAATGTTGATTGGATACTATAATGAGTAATTAATAATCAGTTATAAATACAAATTACTACATTTTGTTATGTGTATGAATATATCATACATAGACCTATATAACAATATATATATACATATATATACACATTATACATACTTGATTACCAACATAATGAGAATAATGTTAAACATATATGAATAATAAAGTAGTGAACTTCGAGATTCTTAGTGACAATTAATAAATATACTGAAAACATTGGGTAGAACTTTGGTATACTGAAATCATTAATTACTACAAAACCATTTAAAATCATACTGAAAATGAACTCTTTAACAAGTTCTCAAGAAGAAGAATGTCATAATAAATCTTGATAATGAAAAAAAAGGAAACAATAGAATAAGTAAATGAGCTGGAATTTTAGAGAACCATTATTGATTGTCTTCTTACTGTGTAAGGGCATACTTGCAAGTTTTCTTATTGTGACCAATCCTTCCACATCTTCCACATTTGACTCTACTTTTAAACTCCAAAGGTGAAGGGATACGTGCCTTCTTTGGTCTACCAATGACACGTTTGACATTTGGTGACAAAATCTTAATGCTCTTTAAGGATTCAGGTATATCTCAACGTTTTTCATTTCCAACCAGATTGATTGAACCAACATATGTGGAATGCAACAAATTGACCGAATATGATGGAAAAACATAATCTTTAATCGATAAGTGCCTACAACGTAAAACAACACATGCATGGGAACATGGGATTTCTAATTGGTCCCATACACAACATGTAAAACTCCTATTACTCAAATCCACTTCATGTTGACCTGATCAATCAATTAATTGATAGAAATTATTATTAACTAGGAATACCTGTAATAAAAAATATAAGATATATTTGATATATGATGCAGTATATAATATAAATGTAATTAATGTGTACTTGAAATCTACGACCGTTGTTGATCATTTCTCGTAATTCCCCTTTAGCAGCTTTTGATTGGTACGTTGCTTGATAATCAACATCATTCTTACGCTCGTAAAACCAGACTTGAATTACCATTCGTATGGATTCTAACATGGGAGTAATAGACAACTCTCTGGATTCTAAGAGAACTTTATTAAAACTCTCTAAAATATTATTTGTCAGAATAATATATCGCCAAAGTTGAGAAAAAATAGAAAACCATCTCGAGTAACCTATGCTTTCCAAATCACTACGAATACCAGGGGCAACACATTCTAACTTCTGCATGTTTTTTTCAAAATCAACTCTATTGAATGACTTAGCTGTTGCATAATATAATTCACTCACAATGTCACCTTTGTATTTCAACCTCAAATTCCTCAATAGGTTCACAATACAAATAGCATGAAAAGCATTAGGAAACACTTTGGGAACCAATTTCATTAAACTCTTATGCCTATCAGAAACAATAACAAGATTCTCAAATGACAACTTTTAATTTTAGTAAAAACCATTCCCATGATAAAATCATTCTTAGAGTTAGCAATTCCAGTACCCAATAGAAATATCTGATTGTTTTCATCCATACATACAACTGATAATAATGTACCACGAAACTTATTCTTCATAAAAGTACCATCTAGAGATAATTGGTCTACAGAATTTCTATCCAGCAATAGAAGCAGACAGTGACATGAAAAAAATATAAAAAACGGTCGTAACCATCTAATTTGATAGAAGTATATGTATCTGTACATAAAATATAGACAAGTCGTATTTCGAAAATACAAACCAGTATGAATTAAAAAATATGCAAATTGCACCTTTACATACCCGAATTTTTTGTCTTGATCATATGAGCAAATGATGGAATCTTTGAATAGGAATCTACAGGCGATCTTCTAATTTCATGTAGTACTACATCTTTAGCACGCCACGCTTTTTGGTAACTAATATTGATACCGTATTCCGGTCGAATATAATTCACAATTTCCTTTGGAGTACTCAACTCACTACTAGTGATACTCATCTTATTCTTAATATAATCTTTAATGACTGATGATGTTGCTTGTTGTGATCACAACATGAATAATCACTAACGATCTTCTTTACAATCCATGTTTCACTTTTATCATCTCCATATCGTGAGGCACAAACCATCCATTGGCAAGATTCAATAACACATTTAATGATAAGCTTTTCACGGTTCGATTTTTGGGTTTAGATTGAAAATTTGTTTTAATGCGATAAAACACAATGCATTCTGTAAATTAGATTTCCCATCAAACAAGTTTTTTTTTTAATTTGAAAATCATCTTTTATTTTTCTAACCTCAATTTGGTGGTGATATTGACCACGGGATTCTAAATTATTGGAGCTAGAAGAAACTTGAAGCATATTGTCCAGTATGATAGATAGACTATTTCTATTGTCGACAACTAGTGAGAAACTGTTAGACAAACCATTGGATATAGTGTTAAAAACCCAACTAACATCTCGGTCGTCAGAGAATTTCATACTGCTAAATATAAAAGAATGGACTGCAATATTAGAATATACATCCAGATATTTATAACTACCTAAAATTGATAACTTCTTCATTATAGTATCCATTAGATCGTGGATGAACATCCCAGGCTGAATAACAATATCAGAAATCTTGATTGCCTCTCTCATCGCATTTACCATCATATAAAATGTGTACTGTAATACCGTTATTACCTATAATAAAGATATAAATTTTAGTATGAAGACATAAACATCATAACAAAAAAAAAAGATAACATAAATCGATGTTTAAAAATTAAATGGAAATGGAACAATTTGAATTAGAATGAAAAATAAATACTAGAACCAAGCAAGCAAAGAAGAATATAAAATGAGATAACTATTTTCCAATAATATTGCAGTGCAACGGTGGTAAAGTTCGTGGAGAAGAAATGAATGGAAATGATGGATTCTAAAACAAGGAAAATGATATGAACTGAAACTGAAGGTAAATAAACGAAAATGGAAAAAAAATCTAATACATACTAATGAAAAACATATATATGAAATGCAAATCTCGGGTACATAAGGTATGGGCTAAAAAATAATTTCTATATTGAATTTATTAAGACATTTATTATGTTATGAACCTTCCTAAAGTGCATTCCATATCATTATTATAAAATAAAAACAAAAAACTTAATTAATTCAAACTACGTAAGAGCATTATTGTAAAAGCAAATGAGAATATTTAAATTCCAGGACACATAGGATAATTATGGAAAACTGAAGACATTTTCGGATTTGGGTACATATATGACCCATTTTCCAGAATTACTCTATATGTCAATTTGCAATATTTGCAGTATTTTAAGCCTATTTGGCCAATTATCCCATGAATTATCATTTTTATGTTTTGAATTTAATTTTATATTTTAAAACAATCTCAATTTTCTAAAAAAAGGGAAAAAATTCATAAAGATAAAATGAAAACCTTGGAGCGTTTTTGTTTTGGGAGGTAAAAGGGAAAAAATAGTGAGAGAGAGAGGGGAGAGAGAATATTGCAATTGAAATGAAGATTATTTTTTCTTTTTTTAAGTGGCGAAAGTGGGATTGTTTTTTTTTGTATGTACTGTGCGCTTATTTATTTATTTTTATTTTTAAGGTTGTTTTTAAGGTTAGAAGTTAGAACGGGAAGCGGGTGGAGAGGAGGAGGGTACAAGCGTTGTTTAATTTTACTTTTATTTAAGATTTCGGACAACGAAAAGCAATCATATAAAATATGATAGAATTCAATTGGAATTTGTGGTTTAATCACTCTATGTGAACTCGAATGACCTTTGCAAAAGTAAATGTGGCCAACTTTTGCGTTGTTATTCAAACGTTAGTTTAATTCCAGAAAAAAAAAGGGGTTGATGATGGTTAAATTGAATATGAATTTAATGTAGCTAAGTAGATAAGACACTCATTACCATTTTAAAAGTTAATGGTTTGATCTCCACTTGTAATTGATGAACTAAAAAAAATTGAATGTGTTGAAAATCCCACATCGAAAAAGATGAAAAGAGATCCCACTCTTTATAAGATATATAAGCTACTCCTATTATAACTAATTGGTTTAGAATGTTAGGGACAATCGACTCCGACAGATCTCCACAATGATATGATATTGTCCAGTTTAGGCATAAACCCTCTAGCTTTGTTTTTGGTTCCCACCAAAAGGCCTCATACTAATTGGAGATAATTGTTCTCACTTATATACCATGGATATTTTCCTTTCCTAACCAATATGGGGCATTGTGAGCACCTCTAACAATCATTCCCTCGAACAAAGTACCACATTTGAGCCTCCCCTCGAGCAGATCCGTCAACTCCTGACTGATAACTTGCTCTTCATCTCGAGACACAAGCGACAAGCCATAGTCGGTCCAAATAGAGCACAATACGGATCACACTTGCTCTTATCAAGGTAGGTGGGAGAATACCTAAATAGAGCACAATACGGATCACACTTGCTCTTATCAAGGTAGGTGGGAGAATACCTAGATAGAGCACAACCGAGGCTCACAATCTTTGTCCCACTTTGAGGATTTCTCCATCACACAACTAAGTTTTTACACCATGGCTCTGATACCAATTGATAGGGTCAAAATAATATATTAATAACCCACCAAGATCTCCTCCAAGACAATCAACAAAAAATAGTACTTCATGAAGGGATCGAATCCTGATGCAGAAGCGAATGATCGCCGTTGCTTTCGATTGTGTTACATAGAAATTATTCAAAAAAAGTAAACCTAGGCTAAGCATACAATTGAAAGCATAAAGAGATTAGAGATTACCTTTGAAGACCTAATACTTCACGTAGTCCTCTCGTCATCAATGACCTCTTCGTCCTCTACGATCGAATATACGAACACCTCCAAAATGTCTTCTCGGTTGTTCTCTAGAAGAGGGAGAGAGGTGGGATCTCTTTTTGGAGATTAGGGAGAGTGGAGAGAATTTGAGAGAGAAGTTTGTGTTTGCCCAAATGAAAAACTACACAAATGAATTAGTTGCACCAAATTGCATCCAAAAGAATGCTTTTATAGGCAATGTGGGTGAAGACAAATTCTCCACCCATTATGCCACTAACTCCACTATTTATGCATAAATGCATAATATATAGTATCAAATACCTTATTATGTAAATCATATTTACATAATGTGGATGAATTGAATATTCAATTTCACGTCTCTCAAATTACTTCCTTAATTTATGCCTTAACTCCATAATTAGGCATAATTAGGTTCATTATGAATCATATTCACATTGAACTATATATTATATCAATTATATCATATATAATCGACATAATTCCCTAAATTGAATTTGAACATTTCAAATTCATTCCAAAACTTTATACCCTCATTCAATTCCATGTTGAGCCAACCGAGTGACCTAATGGACCTACAGATCATGAGCTCCAACGATACGAGATTAACTAATCAAACTCTTTGATCCTGTTAATCAACATTCGTTAACTACGAGTCACTCCACTATAGATTCGTAACTGAACTCTCCTCACTGTAGGACAAGTTGTGCTCATTGATTTAACCAATGCCCGTGAGTCAACCCTTCACAGGTCGTTTGTAGTCATAGCTGGGTCAAATTATCGTTTTGCCCCTGTGACTACTTCTTGCTCCTTAAGCACCACTAATCCTTTAATGAACAACAAGTTTATGGTCCGACAATAAACAATATCCCTCTTGGGCTAGCAAGTGAGAGGGGCTCCGTTGTTCAAGACCTAGATTCAACTTTTAAGGGAACAACCTATCTAGTTACCCTAGTTGGGGAACGAGTGAATTTCATCTTGCAGAGTTGAGTCCCCAGCTCCCTACGAAGTTTCATCCCTGAGAAGGTAGACTTATTGAGTCGACGACTCTAGCCACTCTCACCCGTACTAGTCTAAGGTTAAACTCCCGTACATAGGAGTTCGCAACTCGCTCGAGATTTAGGTTGAGTCACTGATGGTCATCATTGAATTATTAGCCCTAATCTAATCAACGACGTTACTAGAGTGGTCTAACAATTCTTGGTCCGGTCTTGTATAATCTCATTGCACAGGATGCCCCCACTTGCATGTCAACTACATGAACGAGCTGGACCACCTCGTTTGTATCAAATACAAAGTGGGTCGCATCCATAGTGTTTCCAGGATGAGGTTCCCAACCCAATCCATCTACTATAGACCATTTAGGTCACATGCTTGAACTTGAACCTAGTTATGTGTCAACTATGTCGCCACGTACCTACGACGCGGAGCGGCCGACGCCTTCGAAATATGGATATTTAGAAGGAGTCGCCACGAATCTTTTTTATGGTGTGATTGGGCACCAAAACAAAATAAACAACTTTTTTCACCTAAACAAAATAAACAACTTTTTTTTTAAAAAAAAAAGAAAAAAAATGGTATGCGAAAACCAGATTTGGATTCGGGAGTTGTTTGTATATGGGGAATGTGTTAGCACCCCACAACACCCGTTTAAAACGGTGACCAAATTTAATCTTGAATTGCAAAGAAAATATTTTAGAAGAAAAAAAATTTATTTAGGTAAGAGAGATTTTTTCTTTTGAAAAAAGTAATGTCTTATTTTACCCCTCATTACAACAATATTTGGAGTCATGATCCCATAAAATAAGTAGATTAAAATCCATCAATTTGGCTATATTGAAATTATTCTCAAGATTTTGGAAATAATATCACCTCAAGAATATGAGAAAATTTTACAATTTTCTCAAATCTATCATAGGATAACCTCTTATAAAAAAAAAGTTTTTTTTTTAAATTTTTTTAAATAAATTCATTTTTTATTGGGATCAAAATCTCGAACTCCCAAAGATAATGATCCCTCACCTCAAGAATTCTAGAAAATTGGACTCTCAAATATTTCTAGATTCCGTCGTAGGATACTTTTTAGAAAAAAACCCTTTAAAAAAATCACAAAAAAAGTTGTAAATAAAATTTAGTTTTTTTTTTTTAAAATACCTTTATAAACTAAATTTGAAGAAAAAAAATGAAAATAAGTTTGAAAAAAAACGATTTAAACCAGGAATGATAATCAAAATAAAATTAATTTTGAAATAAATATAAATGAAATTTAAAGATAGATCATGCTTAACATAACAAATTGATCTTACAAATAAGCAAATAATGAAGGGAATCGAGTCCCGCAGTGGAAGCGATTGTGAATCGCGCGTTCTCAATTTAGTTACAAAGATTACATTCAAGAACGAAACTAACTAGATTAAGCATATAAACATAATATGGACAACAAGAATTATACCTTTGAAGAACTTTTCTTCAAGTGCTTCTTTCTCCCACGATCACGATCTCAGCAACTGGAACACGAACGAACGAAGACACGACCACTGGATCTTCTCCGTTGTTCTGTAGGTGAGGGAGGAATGTGGGTTCCCTTTAGGTAAGATGAGATATTGTGAGAGAGAGGTTTGTGTTTTGAAACTTTTCCAACAACACAACAAAGACTTAGGTTAACTTGACCTAGTTGCATTTTATGCAACTATATATATAAGGAGATAGGGTTGGAAATTACCATCCTATCCATTTTTCATTCTCTTTTTAGTATATAGTTAATATGTGAATCCAATTCACATTAAAACTATATATTATATCAATTATATCACATATAATTGATATAACATCTCATATATGAAATTGAACACTTCAATTTCATTCCTAACTTCATACCCTCAATATTACCATGTTGAGCTAACGGAGGGACCTAATGGACCTACAGTTCATGAGCTCCAATGATATAAGATTAACTGATCAAACTGTTTGATCCAGTTAATCAATATTCATTAACTACATGTCACTCCACTATACACTTGTAGCTGCACTCTCCTCACTATAGATTATATTGTGTCCACTGATATAATCATTACCCATGAGTCGACCCTTCACAGGTTGTTCGTAATCACGGCTGGGTCAAATTATCGTTTTACCCCTGTGATTACCTCTTTGCTCCTTAAGCACCACTGATCCTCTAATGAACAACAAGTCTACGGTCCTACTATAGACTCATACCCTCATAGAGGGCGGGGCCCCGTTGTTCAAGACGTGGAGTCAGTTCTTAAGGGAACAACCTATCTAATTCCTTAGTGTAGGAATGAGTGAATTTCATCTTACATAGTTAAGTTCCCAACTATCTACGAGGTTCTGTCCCTGAGAAGGTAGCCCTATTGAGTCGGCTGCAGGCCACTCTCACCCATACTAGTCTAAGGACAAACCCCTATAAGCAAGAGTTCTTAACTCGCTCAGGATTCAGGTCGAGTCACTAATGACAATCTATAAATTACTAGTCTTATCCTCATAATGATTGTTACAATCGGTTAGACTAACAATTTCTTGATCCGGTCTTGTATGAACTCTTCATACAGATGCCCTCACTCGCATGTCAACTACATGAATGAGTTGGATTACCTCATTTGTACTAATTACAAAGTGGGTCGCATCCATGGTGTTACCAGAATGAGGTTTCCAACCTTATTCTTATACCATAGACCATTTAGGTTATATTATTGAACACAATCCAAATAGTGTCCATTACACTGATGTATCAAGATATATGTTATAACCTTGGAGCTTAGTTTATTGGATTTATAGAGCAAGACTGTAAATTCTATCAAAACAAATAACTCTTTATTTCTTTGATCAAAATTACACAGTTTGAGGGTATAAATTCCATTATAATGATCCCTCACCTCAAGAATTCTAGAAAATCGGACTCCCAAATATTTCTAGATTCCGTCGTAGGAATTTTTTTAGAAAAAAAAAATCCTTTAAAAAAATCACAAAAAAGTTGTAAATAAAATTTAGTTTTTTTTTTTTAAAAAAAACCTTTATAAACTAAATTTGAAGAAAATAAGTTTGCAAAAAAAAAAAAAAAAAAAGGATTTAAAACCATGAATGATAATCAAAATAAAATTAATTTTGAAATAAATACAAATGCAATTTAAAGATAGATCATGCTAAACATAACAAATTAATCATATAAAAAAACAAATAAACGCCATTTAAAAATTATGCTAATCAAATTTTACGAACAAAATAAACATATTGAAATCGATCTTGGACTTCCAAAGAATCAATTTCTCACATCGGGAAAACTAGAAAATCGGACTCTCAAATATTTCTAGATTCCGTCATAGGAATTTTTTTAATAAACGGTACATATTAAAAGATCATGAACCATGTATTAATTAGCAAGCTTATATCAAAACCCCAACTATAATTGTTGAATGAGAAATTTCAGCCAATCACAATTTGCCACATCATTAATTTGAATTAATGATAAAATAAATTTTGGACCAATTATAAATTTACACGTGTCCTAAAATTAAATTAAAATACATGAAAAATTGACAAATTAAATAATGTCACATATCCAATATTAAAAATGGATTGGGCTCAATTTAAATAATCCAAACCTATTAAAAAAAATAAATGGATTGGATTAAGTCCAAATAAGACTAAGCCGAAGAATTGGTTCCAAAGTCCACCAGGTCCAAGCCCATACAAGGTCCATCAAACTCTATAAAGAAAGGAGACCACCCTCCATTTGGAGGCATTCAGAAGATTCAGAATCCAGAACATCTAGTTACAGAGTTAAGAGTCTTCCAGAATCCGAATTTAGAAGCTTTAGCTCAGACAGACAGAGAATTCAGAGTGTTCCAGAGTCAGAATTCAGAAGCTTCAACTAAGACAGAGAATTCAGAGTCTTTAAGAGTTAGAATTCAAAAACCTCTTCCAGAGTCAGAATTTAGAAACCTCAGCTTAGCCAGAGAATTCAGAAACCTCTTCTAGAGTCAGAATTCAGAAACCTCAGCTTAGCCAGAGAATTCAGAGTTTTCAAAAGTCAGAACTCAGAAGCTTCAAATTCAGTCAGAGAGTCCAGAGAATTCAAAAGATCCAAAGATTCAGAATTCAGAAGATTCAACAGCTTAAAAGCTTCTACAAATTGATTGTCTCTTCATCAACTACAGATCGAAGATCTAATCTCCCTCCATCTGAGAACAAGCTTGCCAGCCCTAAGATCAAAGTTCATATTTCGAGAGAAAGCATCAGAGGATTGTACATCAGAGATTGTAACACTTCACAAAAAACCAATAAAAAATCAAGTTCATTCCACAAATTAAATTTCTCCGGAAATCTCGTGTGAACAAATTGGCACGCCCAGTGGGACCGTCTCTACCTCTCATCTCTTTCTCTCTCCAAAAAATCATGTCATCCAAAGAAGTTTCTTCAAAATCTGCCGCTTCAAATACCTCCTACATGGGGCCAATCACGCGTAGTCGCTCTAGAGAAATCCAACCCGAAGAAAGTCAAACACCTGTCATCGCAAACAAAATATTTAGACGAATGACAAAATCTGTTCAAGCTGATGTCACCATCGCAGAAAACCTCGTGTTTGGCAAAATCACTTTTCCTTCTCTTCAACCGAGCGAAACATCAAGCCCTAACGTGATGTCCGTTATGATGACTGATGTAGGCATTAGTGAGGAAAGAATGGCTGAATTTGAAAAAAAGATCAACATGTTATTGAATGCAGTTGAAGAAAGAGATTATGAAATCGCTTCTCTCAAGAATCAGATTTAAAGTCAGGATGCTGCTAAATAAAGTCAAACCTCTGCTGTTAGAAATAAGGGAAAGACCTTTGTACAAGAAGATCATACACAACATTCCACTTCAATTGCTTCATTGTCTGTCCAACAACTCCAGGATATGATTACAAACTCCATAAGAGTACAATATTGTGGGCCTACTCAAAACTCTCTTATGTATTCCAAGCCATATACTAAGAGAATTGACAACCTAAGAATGCCTAATGGATACCAGCCGCCAAAGTTCCAACAATTCGATGGGAAGGACAATCCCAAACAACACATTGCTCACTTCGTTGAGACATGTGAAAATGCTGGTACCATAGGAGATCTGCTAGTCAAACAATTTGTTCGAACCCTGAAGGGAAATGCTTTCGACTGGTATATCGACCTCGAGTCAGAAACTATTGATAGTTGGGAACAATTCGAAAAGAAGTTCCTCAACCGTTTCTATAGTACGAGGCGAACCGTCAGCATGATGGAGCTTACAAATGCTAAGCAACGAAAAGGTGAACAAGTCGTTGACTACATCAATCGTTTGAGAGCTTTAAGCCTCGACTGCAAAGATGGACTAACTGAAGTGTCTGTAGTTGAAATGTGCATCCAAGGCATGCATTGGGGGACTTCTCTACATTCTATAAGGGATAAAGCCTCGAACTTTCGAAGAACTAGCAACTCGTGCTCATGACATGGAATTAAGCATAGGTAGCAGAGGAAATAAAGACCTTCTCGCTTCAGATGTCAAGAAAGAGAAGAAAGATGTTAAGAACGTCGAGAAAATTTCAAAAGGCACTACCAAGGAATCGATGGTCATTAACACAACTCCTCTCCAGTTTGTTGCCAAAGGAAAAGAAAAGAAGGTTGAAAAAGCACAAGAGGGAGGCGAGAGACGCCGACTAACTCTAAAGGAAAGACAAGAGAAAGTTTACCCTTTTCCAGATTCAGACATCGCAAATATGTTAGAACAACTCCTCGAAAAATAACTTATTGAACTACCTGAATGTAAGCGACCCGAAGAGATGAGTAGGGTCAATGATCCTAACTATTGCAAGTATCATCGAGTCATTAGTCACCCGGTGGAGAAATGCTTTGTTTTGAAAGAGTTAATTCTCAAATTAGCTAAAGAAAGGAAGATTGATTTGATCTAGATGAAGTAGTCCAATCGAACCACGCTTCGATAACAACAAGTCTCAGCAGCTAAACATCTTCAAGCCTACGACATGACCTAGAATCAAGCTTGATCCAATTTGGGACTTTAGAGCCTGTAGAAATTTGGCCGTAACGAGAATTTCCAAATACCTCCTATGGCCAGCCTAAGCATACTGAAAAATGAAGATGAATGATGGACTTTAATAACACGTCAAAAGAAGCAAAAACAACGATGCATCCAGAGAGAACCACACGCGTTTCGAAACTACAAGAGGAAAAATATGCTACGAAAGAAGAACAAAAAGATCAAAAGTTGGAGGAAATGCAAGCTAGTTAAGGAAGAGAACAAAGACTTTGTTCGACCTCGACAACCAATAACATTGAACGATTTCTTGCCAAGGGGCTTCCTTAATAACTACAACAAAGATGTCCCTGAAATTACCACGTGCCATGTGGTTAACGTATCTGCAGAAGGGGGTTCATCCTCTGATCTATCTCAAATGACAACAAAGTCAGAAAGCTTGGCTTTACTCGATGCAAATGATTTGTTGTCACTTCCTCAAACGACTAATGATATTGCTATTGAAGCATAAAAAAGCTCTACTGTTTCAAAGATTTCAAGTCCTCAAGTACACCTGTGTGCCTCATGTTGCATGTCCATCAACTTCACAGACGAAGATCTGATGCTGGGATCGAAACCTCACAATAGACCTTATTTGTCTCGGGTTACATCCGAGAACAAAAAGTAGGTCGCATCCTTATCGACGATGGGTCTGCCATCAACATCATGCCTAAATCAACAATGACACAGATAGGCATCTCGATGGATGAGCTTGGAAATAGTAGATTGGTTATCCAAGGATTCAATCAAGGGGGTCAGAGAGCAATCAACATGATTCCTTAGAGCTTAGTATTGGATAATTGAAGGCTAACACCTTGTTCCATATTATAGATTCCAAGACCACCTACAAACTACTATTAGGCCGACCTTGGATCCATGGAAATGGAGTAATATCTTCCACACTTCATCAGTGTTTCAAATTTTATCAAAACGGGGTCAAGAAAGTCGAAGCAGATACTAATCCCTTCTCAGAGGCAAAGTCCCACTTCGTCGATGCAAAATTCTATATGCAAAATAATAAAGGAGGAGAGATCGTGCCAACTGAAATACGTTTGATAGAAAATCACAAGGTAGAGAACCAAAAGCACATAAAGAAAGAGTCGATTGAAGTGGTAGACGCTTGTGAAGTTAAGACAAGTAAGCGATCTTCCAACTCTTCAAAGGAAAAGGTTCCAAATGAAGAAAAATCATCAAATCTTCCAGTATTGCATTACATCCCTTTATCACGACGTAAAAAGGGAGAATCACCATTTACAGAATGCTCAGAAAACTTGAAATCCGACGATTTGGAAATCCTAAAAGAAAGTTTCATCACACCTCTAACAGCAATCACCAAGCAAGAAATTCGGAATTCGAAAGTTGATAATGCAAAAATGGCCTTGCCCGAATGAAGAACGAATGATGGGTTTGATTCTAAAGCATACAAACTTCTATCAAATGCAGGTTATGACTTCACAACTCACACTACGTTCAAAAGTTTAAAAATCTTCGATGAGAGGCCTGAGCTTTCTTCAACACAAATGAAACTTTTAAAGAAAGGTTATATGATACCCACGTCAAGAAAAGGACTTGGATACAAGTCTCCTGAGCCAATCCGTATAACGAGAAAAGGAAAGGAGAAGATGGCAGACGCAAATCACATAACATTCAAGGAAGTAGATGATTCAAATAAAAAAGGAAGTGTATTCGAAGGACTTCTGTTTTTAGGCGTGTTGGGCCATTGGCAACACGACTCTCAGCGCTCCAGAGGATAGGAGTGGCTGCTGAAGAAAGTGTTTTACCAGGTCCTACTTTCTACTCTACCCGATATTCGATCCGTCAGAGGTTAAAAATGCCCACTAGTAAAGAAAAAAGAACGTCAATGACTCCAGCTTTGGTGCAACCATCAGCATTGCAACAATTAGGCACACTTACGAAAGAGAGGAAAAATATACCTTCGACTTCAAATGTGACATGCCCTTCAGCTTTTCACAGGTTAAGTGTAGCCACGTCAAAAAGTGAGGGTCCTTCCATGTCAGTTTTGGACCGACTTCAACATGATTGTCCGGTTGAAACCTCGAAGGATAAATCCTCTGTTGAAACAAAAGATGAGCAAAAAATTCGCAGTGCCTTTCCTTCCCGTATGAAAAGAAAAACCTTCGTTACAGTTAATATAGAAGGTGGGTTGAAGGTAAAGCGACATGATATCGTCTTCACCAACCCCTCAAGAGAAGATCCTGAACATGAAGAAGGCGAGACCTCTTGTCACCATATTATGGTTGAAGAAGAAACAAGGACTGAAATGTTCGATGAGGATGCAGAAGAGGCACCATTATCGCTTGAAGATGGCAATCAATCAACAGTAGATGAGCTTAAAGAGGTGAACCTCGGTACGCTGGAAGAGTCGCGCCCAACTTTCATAAGTGCATCACACACTTGTGAGGAGGAAGACGAATATATAAGCTTGCTCACTTCATATAGGGAGAACAACCTCTACTCCATAAACAAGGCTTATAAAGCCAAAACTCCTTCTCCTTTTAGGCAAAAAACAAAACTCCAAATTGCTCTAAAAAGAACACTTACACTAGAAAGGAAGGAAATTGAAAAAACTAGAATTTTACCTAAAAAGTTTACTTTAAAAGAAAATAACATCTTTCTCACTTCTTTTAAAAACCCAACTTCTCACACTTAACAAAAATGAGCAAAAATGCCACAAACAAAGATTATAAGATTAAAGCTCTAATTTAAATTTATTAATTAAAACGGATAAATAAGTAAGCCGGACAAAAATATGTGGCTACAAACTACACACAGTTCAATGTCTCCTAAATGTGACCTTGGAGCTTAGTTTATTGGATTTAAGTTTATAATTGCGAGAATTCAAGATTAAAGGAAAAAACAACACTTTTATTCATTTCCTTGAATAATTACAAATACACGAGGTTATGGCATAAATCCCAACACTTCAATCCACCACAGGAATGTCATAACCAAGGGAAATCGATGGAGATCGATTAATCAAATACACGACATATTGCACTACTTCAACCCAAAATGTCTTAGGAAGATCATACATTCTAAGCATACACCTCACATTCTCTACAATGGTTCTGTTCATCATTTCAGCAACTCCATTGTGTTGTAGTGTGTCAGGCTCTGTCTTTTCATGCCTAATGCCATGTTGTGAGCAATAGTACTTGAATTCATTCGAAGTATACTCCCCACCATGAAACTTTTTGAAAAATCTCAAATACTTGGCTTTTTGTCTTTAACATATACACTCAAGTTCTTCGAGTAGAATCATCAATCAAAGTGAAAAAAAAAATATCTATCACCACCAAGAGAATCTACCTCAATAGGCCCACAAACATCTGGGTGACTAACTCCAATTTTTCTTATCTTCTAGTGGACTTTTTAGAAAAAGAAACTCTATATTGCTTACCTGCCAAACAATAATCACAAGTGTCAAGAGAAACTTTTTTTATCAACTAGAATAAGTGATTCACCTGCCAACAGTTTAATCCCCTTGTCTCCCACATGTCCTGTCACACCCCCTCCCGAACTACTCACTACTTAGCTCGGAAGACGACGTGAAGCCAACAGACATTGTTTACCTCTTAACAATACCTGTTGACCCTGTTTTACCTGATAAACATACTATGTTCGTATATGGAACACTTAAACATAACACAGCGGAATCTTGACAACTATTAAACATACATAAGAAGAAACACTATATCTTCTAGTGGACTTTTTAGAAAAAGAAACTCTATATTGCTTACCTGCCAAACAATAATCACAAGTGTCAAGAGAAACTTTTTTATCAACTAGAATAAGTGATTCACACCTTGTGCTTTAATCCCTTGTCTCCCCACATGTCTGTCACACCCCTCCCCGAACTACTCACTACTTAGCTCGGAAGATTTGGCGTGAAAGCCAACAGACATTGTTTACCTCTTAACAATACACATGACCTGCTTTACTGATAAACATACTATGTTCGTATATGGAACACTTAAACATAACACAGCGGAATCTTGACAACTACTAAACATACATAAGAAGAAACACTTCTTAAGTCTCTCTTGAAAACTAAAACAGGTTAGAGCATCAAAACAACAAACAGGCCAAACCATTAATTACAAAACCACAACCTCTAAAGCACATACAACTATAACTACAAAGTCCCCTCTCAAAATTAACTACAACACATATGGACTTGCTATACAACACCACCCACGTACAAAATATCAAGCTCGTGGAGCTTCTAATAGACTATGGCAGGATGTCAGGCACTAGGAGCTCGATCTCTACCTGAAAAGTTTGAAAACACTGCAAGAATGAGCTATGAAGCTCAGTGAGTGACTGAGTTTAAGATCTAATAACTCATAAATCATATCACCTGGAAACTTATGAGCATATGCATCTGTAATCAAGCGTTGAACATAAACGTGTAATTATAATAACTTTTCAGAAAACCAGCAAGTACATCATCAAAATCTCGCAAGACATATCGATAATATTAACCCCTATAAAAACATATAACAATCCACGTTGTATAGGACACACCCAATACAACCAACGTCTACTCTACGATGTAGTGGGGCCCACCCAGCACTCCCATCGTCTTTGTCGTAGTGGGACCCGCCCAGCACGCACGACAACATTGTTGTCACGGAGTACACTCAACGTCGACAACTGAAAATGACCTGTGTGCACACGATATTATATAGCCTTGGGCCCAATATATCAGCCATTTACTCATTCAAGTCTTAGAAAAACACAATCAAATACTT
This sequence comes from Trichosanthes cucumerina, assembly GCA_036507285.1. Taxonomy (NCBI): domain Eukaryota; kingdom Viridiplantae; phylum Streptophyta; class Magnoliopsida; order Cucurbitales; family Cucurbitaceae; genus Trichosanthes; species Trichosanthes cucumerina. The sequence goes on along the minus strand of CM071836.1, from coordinate 65,770,791 downwards.
AAACATGACTCCTTATCTTTCCTTTCGTAAAACTCAAGCTTACTCATCTTGTTCATAAAACTAGAAATCTTTAAATCATACTTGCTAGTACATGCTTGCCTGAAATCATAACATTTTCACTAAATTTTGGTAAACAATATACATATGCTCACGAATAAATTCATCAGGACATCTAGGCTCACAACGAGCACTTAAAATCATTTGTAGGAAAACATGAATGCTTATAAATATGTGTTCCAAAGGAAAACAATAAGCATTAAAACCATTTCATTCTATCAAAATCTTGTATTTTCATAGGCTTAATACAAGCATATAAATCATTTTCGAGGTTCGTTTTGTCACTCACCGTGTTAGAACTAGAACCCTGGCCCATACACTTGACCTATTTCCTCTTGGCCTGTCAAACAAACCAAATCTAAGTATTATAACCTCGAGCTCATCGATTTCAACCTTAGAATTACAAAAAAAACACATCATTTAATTTTCCAGCATTTTTCACATTTCATGCACTGTCTTCATACTCTCATAACTTATTCATTACTTAGCTAAAAAGGATGTACTTTATACCAAACTCTTCCTTTTTGAATCCTCTAAAACTCCTCCGAAGAAATGAAATTGAGATTCTAAACAGATTTGTTCGAAAATACCTCGAAGCAACTTCCTTAAAAACAGACTTCTGCTGTTTCTAGATTCGTTCCCCTGCTGCACACAGAAATTGACCTAAAATTTAAAACATCTTCCAGTCGATTCCTACTCACGAGTTCTTCATGAAAGTTGTAGAAAATTCAATAAGCTTTCCAACCATACCTATTAGAGCTTCTTATTCGAATCCTACTGATTAGCACGACCCAAAAACCAGAGACTTCTCGGATTTGACAGCAAATTCTCTCCTCTTCCTTCCTCTTTACAAATCAGTAACTTAAGATCCGAATTTGTTCGAGCTTCCTTCAAGAACTTTGTTAAAAAATGAATTAACTTTCAAGAAAATCAAATTTCAACTCTTACCTCTTCTTGTGGAGCTCAAAATGATCAAAACATGAGAACATGGTTGAATTGATCATAGAATTGCCATGGAAATTGAGTGCCCCCTTTCTCCTTTCTTCTTCAACCTCAAAACCAAAACCCCCTTTCCTGCTTCTTCCTTCAGTTCTGTCCCAAGAAACCCTCTTGTTGAACTTGATAAAATTGGAATGAAATGGAGATAAGGTGGGTTTAGTATTTAATAAACTTGGCGGTGGAATTTGCTTTTTTTTTTTTTTGTCTTTTACCCATTTTACCTTTTCCTTTTTTTCCTTTTCTTTTCTTTTCTTTAAAAAAAAAACATTACATATCAAACATAGCTTTTCTTTCTTTTTTTTTTCTTTGTTTTTTAAGAAAATTTCAAGGAGAGATCTCGGGTTTACATGTCCTACCCTTCGGTGCCATAAATTAGGAGAATTCATTTCTTCAACTGTATATATTCATCTCACAAGAACATACCCTGAAGTATGTTTTATACAAAGAGAAATACAACTCACCACGAACAACTGTCATCGAACCTTTAGACAATTTACACTTACCATCATCAAAGGTATGCTGATACCTTCTTAATTAAGGACACTTGTAGACAACAAGTTAAGGCGTAAATCCGGAATATGACACACATTCTTTAATGTAACCTCGTAGGTAGCTGGGAACTTAACTGTGCAAGATGGAATTCACTCATTCCTCTACTGAGCAATTAGATAGGTTGTTCCCTTAAGAACTGACTCCAGGAATTGAACAATGGGCCCTGCCCTCTATGAGGGTATGAGTGACTTGTTGTTCATTAGAGGATCAGTGGTGCATAAGGAGCAAAGAGGTAATCACATGGGTAAAACGGTAATTTGACCCAGCTGTGATTACAAACAACCTGTGAAGGGTCGACTCATGGGTAATGACTATATCAGTGGACACAATAATATCTACAGTGAGGAGAGTGCAACTACAAGTCTATAGTGGAGTGACTTGTAGTTAATGAATATTGATTAACTAGATCAAAGAGTTTGATCAGTTAATCTCACAACATTGGAGCTCATGATCTGTAGGTCCATTAGATCCCCTCCGTTGGCTCAACATGGTAATATTGAGGGTATAAAGTTAGGAGATAAATTGAAGTGTTCAATTTTATACATGAGGAATTATATCAATTATATATGATATAATTGATATAATATATAGTTTTAATGTGAATTAGATTCATATATAAACTATATACTAAAGAGAGATAAAAGGAGGGGTAGGATGGTCATTTCCATCCTATTTCCCTATATATATGGTTGCATGAGATGCAACTAGGTTAAGTGATTTTGGAAATCATTCTAAGCTATTCCTAGCCTCCTTGTTGTGTTGTTGGAAGAGTTCCAAAACACACATCTCTCTCACAAAAAATACCTCACCACTCCTAAAGGGAACCCACCTTCCTCCCTCACCTAGAGAATGTTGGGATTTGTGCCCTAAAACTCGTAGTTTTTATTTATGTTCTAATTAATGTAATAAAGTGTTATTATTTCAATAAAGTGTTATTGTTCGTTATCTACGAGTTTGCCTTTATTTAAACCCTAAATCCAATAAACTAAACATCCAAGGTCATTAAATGAATCTTTAACCTCAATGTAATGTACATAAAAAAAGGATCTCGGTTAGAGATACAACCTAAAGGGTCTATAGTTGGGGATAAGGTTTGGGTACCTTACCCTGGTAAAACTATGGATGTGGCCCACTTTGTATTTGATACAAACACTGTGATCCTAACGTGTTCATGTATATGACATGTGAGTGGGGATATCCTATGTAATGAGATTACATAAGATCAACCACGAAATAGTAACCTCTAGTCAGAACTCAGTTGACTAGTTAGGTTTCTATTTCAAGTGAGGATGACTTAGGCAACTTGATCTCAATCCTGAGCGGGTTACGAACTCATGTTTTGCATGAGGGATTGTCCTTTGACTAGTATGGGTGAGAGTGGCGGTCGCCGACTCAATATGCCTACCTTCTTGAGGACAAGACCGAGTGGCGGTGGAAACTTAACTTAGCAAGATGGAATTCACTCCTTCCCGCCTACTAGGGTAAGCAGAGGAATGTTCCTTAAGTGGTGTCTCCGGACTTGAACAAAGGGTCCGACCCTCTCATTGGCCCGAGAGGACTCTGCTTGTTGGACGGACCACAAACAAATTGTTCATTAGAGAGCACCTGGTACTTAAGGCACAAGATGTAACCCATGGGTAAAACGGTAATTTGACCCAGCTGGTGTTACGAACATTCGTGAAGGAATGACTTGCTGTTATTGGTCAATATCCGTGGACACAGAAATATATCTGCAGTGAGAAGAGTGCAGCTGTGGGACTTTCGTGGAGTGTTCCCACAATTAACGAATATTGATTGGGAGGTTAATGAGATTAACCGAGCAATCTCGTATCGTTGGAGCTTCTGATCTGTAGGTCCATTAGGTCCACCTTCTAGCTCGTAAAGGGTTCTTAGATCATTTGAATTTGAAATGTTCAAATTCATTTGGGAATATATTTAATGTATATTGATACGATATAATATATAGTTCTGGAACTATATATTATAAATTTAATGTGAATGTGATTCATATTAAATTGCATGAGAGAATTAAATATTTGAAAGAGTTCAAATATTAAATTCAAATGTGAATGTGATTCATATTTGAAAACTATAGGTTAAAACATAATGTGCATGAGATGTACGTTAAACTATAGGTTAAAGGGTAAAATGATTAAATATGATTTAATCAATTTAATTAATATTATAATTGAATTAAATGTGATTTGATTTAATTTAATTAATTAACATTTGATTAATTAATATAATATTAATTGGGAACGTGTCAGGAGGGCACGTTCCCACCACTCCCCAACTCCCCCTCGATAGGTAGTGGGGAGTTACCCAGTGAAGTCCTTCTCCTGGTGAGAAGGACAGATGAAATTCATTGATTCAATCGATTGATCAAGTGGTTCCAAAAAGAAGAAAAATTCTCTCTCTCTCACTTTCATTCCCAAAAACCTTCAAAGAGTTGGAATCCTTCCCACAAAGGAAAGATCTAAGCATTCAGAGGATAGAGGGTTTACACTTTTGGTAGTGTTCTGTAAAAACAGAGAAACTAAAGCTTCTCGTGTTGCTGTACTGATTGGAGCAAGGAGTTGCTGCTGAGGAAAACTACAAAGGTAATTCTTCTTCCCTTTAGTTTAATTGTTAAACTTGCAGCATGTTTGCATGTATGCTATTATCCATGTCTAATAGGATTAGAATTAATTTCCATGCTTGTTCTGTTTTATTTATTAATGTACTGGTTTTTGGTTGAATGAAAACAATCAAGCAATTACGATCCCAAACACGTTTCGCTTCTCAAGGAGATCAGATCTCCATCAATTTGTATCCGAGCAATGCTTGTATTGTTTTGTTTTGAAACCAAATTGCATTGATTTTGGTGGGAATTGCATTGGTTTGATGTAATACTGTTTAGGAATGTTTTGGCCATAGTTTACTTTTGATTTTGATCAAATTGTATGTAAAGGCCCCTGCATTTTTGGGCAAAAAGTACAAAATTGAGTCTGTAATTGAGTTACGAGTCGTTCAGGACAAGTTTCATTCAATTTGGTTGAGAATCGAAGGAGAAATTGAAGAACAAAGTTGTTGTGTTCGTGGAAGAAGGCTGTTGCCGAAGCAGCAGCGTTGCAACGCTACCAGCGACGTTGCAACGCTGAAGAACAGCGTCGCAACGCCTGCGTTCCCTATCTACGCGGGCGATCAAGGGGTCAGCGACGTTGCAACGCTTCCCTAAGCGTTGCAACGCCATCCCGATAGCAGGCGCGCGAGGATGAAGCGGGCGTTGCAACCTAGCATCAGCGTTGCAACGCCCTGAGGCGATTCAAGCAGTATCAGACCGGTTCGAGCGGTTCAAGGTCGGTTCAGGGTATTTTTTGATCGATTTCATGAAATAAATTAATGTAATTTATTTTTTTTTGCACTTTAGGGGCCAAATTATTCCGATTTTACAGCTTTTTATCTATATGAATGTCATTTAGATTATTCCCACCTTAGGATAAGCATGTACATGCATTTTATTTATATAAATGTTATATGGATATGGTTGAATGCATGACTAATTTATTTTTTCATGAGCAATTAATTATAAGTGTTATAATTAGATTATATGAAAAATAAATTGCATGGAGCATGAAATTACTTAGTTTAAAATAAATGTTATTTTGTTCAAGTAATTTTATAATTCAAGCAGTTGAATTTCTTTTATAATTCCAATTTGAATATAGATTGTTGGATTTATAATATAGTTTCTTTATCATAGGTTAATTATTAAAAATTATAAAAGTTATAAATTAAAGGGGTTTTAGAAACCATAACCTATAATAAAGAAATGCATGGAAACATAGGAACATGGGTTAAATTTAATTAGTTTTAAATCGTTTAAAATTAATTTAGACCTAAGTTTCAATTTCTAATAGGATTAGAAATAAGTCTTACGTCATATTTTGAATAGTTTAAAATATAGTAGGACTTTAGGACTTTAGTTATAAGGGAACTCTCTACCGTGAAGTTACATGCAAAAGGTCAGGGTACTTAAGCTGACGGTTAACAGAACACCTCCTACCTGGGAATTGACCCAGAACCTGAGTTGAATTAACCTCAGTTCTGAATTATCTCTAGGTAATTAAAATGTTTATTCACCTAGACATAAGGTTTTAAGACCTAGTTATAATAGTTATAATAGACATAGACTTAGATAGATTCTTTTAGCCAGAATCCGACTAAGTTAAATCCATACTCTAATTTTAGGAACTTTAGTGGGAGAAAACGAGATGTTCGCATCGAGTTTACTCTCACGTCCTCAAGAGTTCACACCGTGAGTTCCATTCTCGCCTACGCGGCGTCAATAGGGCGTCCCCCTACGGTATGTGTTTGCATGGTTCAATACCAAGGTGAATGAGGGAAGTATCCATAGTAAATGGGAGCAGGACGCGTGTCAATGTATCCTACGGTCTCCTCCATTAGGTCGCACCGTGAGATTTCTATAGTCCGCCTGCTAGGTTGTCCTAGAATAGCCAAACCCTACGGAGGGCCTGACTATAGGGATCGGAACGCCACGAACTCCAGAAATGGATAGGGTCGCTTAGGTTTTTTGCCAGCAGTTGTCTTTCTTAATAGTAGCATGTTGGCTCAGGCCTATTGGATCTGAAAATGGCAGGGCCACATTTACGGGATGAGTTAAGCTAGTTAACAAATCCTTGACCAAACAAACGGTAGCTAAGGACCATTGGACATGAGATGTTCTGGTAGTGGGAATTGGCTGAGAAAGTCTCAATTCAAGGGAGGAATGACTGACCGCCCGACGAAGGCTTTTGTTCTAAACCCTTGAAGTATCGTTGCAAAATTAAAGGTTTAACTTAAATAGTGGGTTTTAGTTTAAACACTAGGGTTCTTTAATAATTTTTCTAAATTAGATTGGTTTTTACAATGGGTTTAAAAGGCATAACTAATTAGAACTATTTTGGATTTTCAGCATGTCGTCCTCAATAATAGCCTTACTTAAAAGCGACCATTTAACTGGTGAGAATTTTACTACGTGGAAGTCCAACTTGAATACGATTCTCGTTGTTGACGACCTTCGGTTCGTACTAACTGAGGAATATCCTCAGATTCCTGTGCGTAACGCTCCTCAATCTGTTAAGGAGGCGTACGACCGCTGGATCAAGGCCAATGATAAGGCCAAGGTCTACATTTTGGCTAGTGTTTCTGACGTTCTGGCCAAAAAGCACGAGGGTATGGTCTCAGCTCGTGAGATCATGAGTTCACTGCAGGAAATGTTTGGACAACCGTCAAGACAGATTCGACACAAATCCCTCAAATACGTTTATAACTCCCGTATGAAGGAGGGGTCATCGGTGAGAGAACACGTTCTTGATCTGATGGTTCACTTTAACGTGGCTGAGATGAACGGAGCGGTCATTGACGAGGAAAGTCAGCTATCGTTCATCCTGGAATCTCTTCCGAAGAGTTTCCTGCAATTCCGCAGCAATGCGGTGATGAACAAGATAGAGTATAACCTGACTACTCTCCTGAATGAACTACAGACTTTCCAGTCTCTTATGAAGAATAAGGGACAAGCTGATGGAGAGGCAAATATGTTTGCCCATTCCGAAAGGTTCCGTAAGGTTCATCCTCCAGGACTAAGTTACGTAACTCTTTTACAGGCTTAAGAAGACCCAAAAGAAGAAAATAGGAGGAAAGGGAAGGTACTGCTGCGACAAAGGCAAGGGAAAAGCCAAGCTTGCGGATAAAGGAAAGTGTTTCCATCACAACATGGATGGGCACTTTGGAAGAAAGCGCCCAAAATACCTTGCTGAGCTCAAAGAGAAGAAAGGTAAATTAGATTTACTTGTTCTTGAAACCATTTTAGTGGAAAATGATGATTTAACCTGGATACTTGATTCAGGAGCCACTAATCACGTTTGCTCTTCATTTCAGGAAACTAGTTCCTTCAAGGAGCTCGAAGAGGATGGGATGACGCTCGAGAGTCGGAGCAGGCGACGTCTCGCCTCACTCTGCGATGGGAGATGCCAAGTTATTTTTCGGAGATAGATTTCTTTCTTTAAAAAATCTGTATATAGTTCCTAAGCTTAAAAGGAACTTAATTTCTATCTCTTGTTTAATAGAACTTGGTTATTGTATTTCTTTTTCAATCAATGAAGCGTTCATTTTGAAAGAGGGTGTCAATATTTGTTCTGCTAAATTGAAAAATGGCTTATACGTACTGAAACCGAATAAAACCAAAGCAATTTTAAATCATGAGATGTTTAAAAATGCTAGCACTCAGAATAAAAGGCAAAAAATTGCTCCAAATAATAATACCTATCTGTGGCATCTTAGACTTGGTCATATTAATCTCAACCGGATTGAGAGACTTTCTAAGAATGGACTTCTAAACAAGTTAGAAGATGATTCTTTACCGCCTTGCGAGTCCTGCTTGGAAGGTAAAATGACCAAACGACCTTTCTTGGAAAGGTTATAGAGTAAGTAGAACCCTTAGAACTTATACATTCGAATCTTTGTGGTCCGGTAAATGTTAAAGCTCGAGGAGGGTACGAATATTTCATCTCTTTCATAGATGATTATTCGAGGTATGGTTATCTATACCTAATGCATCACAAGTCTGAAGCTCTTGAAAAGTTCAAAGAGTAAAAGGCTGAAGTAGAGAATGTATTAGGGAAAAACATTAAAACACTTCGATCCGATCGAGGTGGAGAGTATATGGATTTGAGATTCCAGGACTATATGATAGAACACGGAATTAAATCTCAACTCTCTACACCTAATACACCACAACAAAATGGTGTGTCAGAAAGGAGAAATAGAACCTTGTTAGACATGGTTCGTTCTATGATGAGCTATGCTCAATTGCCTGCCTCGTTTTGGGGATACGCAGTAGAGACTGCAGTTCAAATCTTGAACAGTGTTCCGTCAAAAAGTGTTTCAGAAACACCTTTTGAACTTTGGAAGGGGCGTAAACCTAGTTTACAACACTTCAGGATTTGTGGATGTCCGACACATGTACTCGTGACAAACCCAAAGAAACTGGAACCTCGTTCAAGATTGTGCCAATTTGTTGGCTATCCCAAAGAAACGAGAGGTGGTCTTTTCTACGACCCACAAGAAAATAAGGTGATTGTATCGACAAACGCCACGTTCTTGGAGGAAGATCACATGAGAAACCATAAACCGCGTAGTAAATTAGTACTAAATGAAGCTACATATGAACCAACAAGAGTTGTTGATCAAACTGGACCTTCATCAAGAGTTGATGGAGGAGTAAGCACCTCTAGTCAGTTTCGTCCTTCTCAATCGTTGGGAATGCCTCGACGCAGTGGGAGGGTTGTTTCCCAACCTGACCGCTACTTAGGTTTAGCTGAAACTCAAGTTGTCATACCTGATGACGGCGTAGAAGATCCATTGTCTTATAAACATGCAATGAATGACGTAGACAAGGATCAATGGATCAAAGCCATGGACCTTGAAATTGAGTAAATGGACTTAAATTAAGTATGGGAACTTGTAGACCAACCTGAAGGGGTTAGACCCATAGGGTGTAAATGGATCTATAAGAGAAAGAGAGATGCAACCGGAAAGGTACAGACCTTTAAGGCTAGACTTGTAGCAAAGGGTTTTACCCAAAGGGAAGGAGTTGACTATGAAGAAACTTTTTCCCTGTTGCTATCTTTCAAGTCTATAAGGATACTCTTGTCCATAGCCGCGTTTTATGATTATGAAATTTGGCAAATGGACGTCAAGACTGCCTTTTTGAATGGTAATCTTGACGAGAGCATCTATATGTCTCAGCCCGAAGGGTTCATAGCACGAGGTCAGGTGCAAAAAGTTTGCAAGCTTAATCGATCAATTTATGGATTGAAACAGGCATCAAGATCTTGGAATATAAGATTTGATACTGCGATCAAGTCTTACGGCTTTGACCAAAACGTTGACGAGCCTTGTGTTTACAAGAGGATCGTCAACGACAAAGTAGCTTTGTTAGTACTTTATGTGGATGATATCCTACTCATTGGGAATGATGTAGGATACCTAATCGACATAAAGAATTGGTCATGCACCCAATTCCAAATGAAAGATTTGGGAGAGCGCGCATATGTTCTTGGGATTGAGATCTTTAGGAATCGCAAGAACGAACGCTAGCACTATCTCAAGCGTCTTATATCGATAAAATGTTGTCCAGATATTCGATGCAGAATTCCAAGAGGGGTTTATTACCTTTCAGGCACGGAGTCCCAAGACACCTCAAGAAGTTGAGGATATGAGACATATTCCCTATGCCTCTGCAATAGGTAGCTTAATGTATGCTATGCTATGCACGAGGCCTGACATTTGTTATGCAAAGGGGAATAGTCGGTAGGTACTATCCAATCCAATCGGGTTAGACCACTTGGACAACGATTAAAAATATCCTCAAGTATCTAAGGAGAACGAGGGACTATATGCTTGTGTATGGGTCTAAGAATCGATCCTTACTAGATACACTGCGATTCTCGATTTTGACCGATAAGGATTCTCGAAATCCACATCGGGATCGATTTTCACCCTTAACGGGGAGCTATAGTATGGCGAAGCATCAAGCAAGGATGCATCGCCGACTCCACAATGGAGGTTTGAGTATGTCATTGTTTGTGAAGCGGCTAAAAGAGGTCGTTTGGCTAAGGAAATTCCTTACTGATTTGGAAGTTGTTCCAAATATGGAATCTCCCATCACCTTATACTGTGACAACAGTGGTGGTAGCCAATTCGAAGGAACCTCGCAGCCATAAGCGAGGAAAGCACATCGAGAGGAAGTATCACATGATACGAGAAATAGTGCAACGAGGAGATGTGACAGTCACAAGATCGCTTCGGAGCACAATATTGTTGATCCGTTTACAAAGACTCTCACGGCTAAAGTGTTCGAGGGTTATCTAGAAAGTCTGGGTCTACGAGACATGTACATAAGCTAATCTAGGGCAAGTGGGAGATATGTAATGGGGTATATGGATGCCCTAGTTTATTGTATTTCTATCTCTTGTAACCACTGTTTTAGATTATGATGTACCCCACTAGAGTTTTAGTTCAAGTGGGAGTTTGTTGGGATTTGTTCCCTAAAACTCGTAGTTTGTATTTATGTTCTAATTAATGTAATAAAGTGTTATTATTTCAATAAAGTGTTATTGTTCGTTATCTACGAGTTTGCCTTTATTTAAATCCTAAATCCAATAAACTAAACATCCAAGGCTGTTAAATGAATCTTTTTAACTGAATGTAATGTACATAAAAAGGATCTCGGTTCGAGATACAACCTAAAGGGTCTATAGTTAGGGGATAAGGTTTGGGTACCTTACCCTGGTAAAACTATGGATGTGGCCCACTTTGTATTTGATACAAACACTGTGATCCTAACGTCTTCGTGTAGATGACATGTGAGTGGGGATATCCAATGTAATGAGATTAGATAAGACCGGACCAAGAAATAGTAACCTCTATCTCTAACTCCGTTGACTAGTTAGGTTTCTATTTCACTAGGATGACCTAGGCAACTTGATCTCAATCCTGAGCAGGTTACAAACTTCTGTTTGCGAGGGATTGTCCTTTAACTAGTATGGGTGAGAGTGGCTAGATTCGCCGACTCAATATGCCTACCTTCTTGGGGACAAGACCAAGTGAGCGGCTGGGAACTTAACTTAGCAAGATAGAATTCACTCCTTCCCGCCTACTAGGGTAAGTAGAGGAATGTTCCCTTAAGTGGTGTATTCGGGACTTGAACAAAGGGCCCGACTCTCTCATTGACCCGAGAGGGACTCTGTTTGTTGGTAGGACCACAAACAAATTGTTCATTAGAGGAGCACTGGTACTTAAGGCACAAGATGTAACCCATGGGTAAAATGGTAATTTGACCCAGCTGGTGTTACGAACATTCGTGAAGGATTGACTTGCTGTTATTGGTCAATATCCGTTTACACAAAAATATATCTGCAGTGAAAAGAGTGCAGCTGTGGGACTTTAGTGGAGTGTTCCCGCGGTTAACGAATGTTGATTGGGAGGTTAATGAGATTAACCGAGCAATCTCAATATCGTTGAGCTTACGATCCAGTAGGTCCATTAGGTCCACCTTCTAGCTCGTAAAGAGTTCTTAGATCATTTGAATTTGAAATGTTCAAATTCATTTGGGAATATATTTAATGTATATTGATACGATATAATATATAGTTCTGGAACTATATATTATAAATTTAATGTGAATGTGATTCATATTAAATTGCATGAGAGAATTAAATATTTGAAAGAGTTCAAATATTAAATTCAAATGTGAATGTTATTCATATTTGAAAACTATAGGTTAAAACATAATGTGCATGAAATGTACATTAAACTATAAGTTAAAGGGTAAAATGATTAAATATGATTTAATCAATTTAATTAATATTATAATTGAATTAAATGTGATTTGATTTAATTTAATTAATTAACATTTGATTAATTAATATAATATTAATTGGGAACGTGTCAGGAGGACACCTTCCCACTACTCCCCAACTCCCCCTCGATAGGGAGTGGGGAGTTACCCAGTGAAGTCCTCCTGGTGAGAAGGACAGATGAAATTCATTGATTCAATCGATTGATCAAGTGGTTCTAAAAAGAAGAAAAATTCTCTCTCTCTCACTTTCATTCCCAAAAACCTTCCAAGAGTTGGAATCCTTCCCACAAAGGAAAGATCTAAGCATTCAGAGGATAGAGGGTTTACACTTTTGGTGGTGTTCTGTAAAAACAGAGAAATTAAAGCTTCTCGTGTTGCTGTACTGATTGGAGCAAGGAGTTGCTGCTGAGGAAAACTACAAAGGTAATTCTTCTTCCCTTTAGTTTAGTTGTTAAACTTGCAGCATGTTTGCATGTATGCTATTATCCATGTCTAATAGGATTAGAATTAATTTCCACGCTTGTTCTGTTTTATTTATCAATGTATTGGTTTTTAGTTCAATGAAAACAATCAAGCAATTACGATCCCAACCACATTTCCGCTGCTCAAGGAGATCAGATCTCCATCTGAGAACAACGGAGAAGATCCGGTGGTGGTGTCGGTGTTCGTACGAGTTCGTGTTGCGTTGATCTTGATCATGAAGAGAGGAGGAGCACTTCAAGAAAGGTTCTTCAAAGATAAATACTTACTGTCCATTTTATTATATGTGCTTAATCTATGTTTTACGTTCTTGAATTTTCTGTTGTAACGAAATCAAGAGCCCACGATTCGCAATCGCTTCCACTGCGGGGACTTCGATTCCTTTCAATTGGTATCAGAGCCCAATTGCGTTCTTGATTTATGTTCTGGATTTTTCAAGAACAAGGTGGGATTTACTATTTTTGCATGAGATGTATGAACAGTTTTTGCGAATTTAGATGTTTTCAATTTTTGGCACTTAGATTTACAATTTTCATTGAAATGTTCAATGTAAGGACCCGGTGTTTTGGGCAAATTTAATTGTAAATCGAGTCTGTAAGTCTGTGTCGATCGAGGCAAGGCGGTTACTGAGAAGAACGGAGCAAAAACGAGCAAAGGAATGGTGATTCTCAATGCCGCTCGTGTGCGTACCGCAAAGTCGTTCATCGGCGTTGCAATGTCGCTTTTTTATGAGAGAAGCGCGCGCAGAGAGATGATGCAATGCAACGCAGCTTTTAGCGTTGCAACGCTCGACATAAAATGACAAAAGCAGCATTGCAATGCCTGATACGTTTCACGCGGGGAGCAACGGGCAGAAACGTTTTTTATTATTTATATTAATTATAAAAATGTTTTATTTTAATATATTTAATAATTTTAATTTTAATTAATATAATTAAATTATATTAATTAAAATTATTTCTAGGGTGCCAAAATTGCTCTAATTTTTGCTATTTTAATTATGCAATTGTTGTGTAATTATTGCCATGCATAGTGTATGCTTGTATTTTAGAAATCCCACCTTAGGTTAAGCATTTTCATGCATCATTTATAATATAAGGAGTTATATTATATAGTTTGCATGATTAATTAATATAAGGTTGTTATATTAATTTTTGGACAGCATTGACATGCATTATTTTTCATGAGATGAATATGCTATGAATGTCTTATTATTCATGTGATGAATGGTCAAGCACTATAACATAGTATGCATGTCACCTAAGGTTAATTATTAGTTTTAAAATGTTTAGAACTTGGAAATAATAGACCTTAGGTTATCTAGTTCTAATTAGATTAGAATTAGGAACCAAGTAATTTATAAGCTATGATTAAAAGAGGAACTCTTTCTAAGGAAAGTTCTGTCTAGGCTGGAGTATTTAAGCTGACGGAAACGGAACACCCCTACTTGAGAACTGACCTGGGAGTGAAATTTAATCAGAGAGCCTTATAAATTACAGTAGCGTCAGCGGGTTTATTAAAAGGTTAATAAACTAGAAATCCTAGGTTTAATATAAAGAGTTATATTAACAAACTTAGGATAAAATCAATATAAGAGTTATATTGATCATCAATATAAGAGTTATGTTGATTGAGTTAGGTAAAACCATTAGCCGGGTTTTAGCCTAAGAAAGATTCCTATAGACTTAAAGTATTCAGTGGGAGGAAAAAGTGTATGAGATACATATTTTTCCACCTACGCTATCTCCGAGAAGTTCACACCGTGAGACTCATACTTGGCCTCGTGGCGCAAACGGGAGCGTCCCCCTTCGGATGGTGTTTGTATGAGTCAAAATCAAGGTGAATGGAGAGGGTACTTATAGTGAGTGGGAGTAGGTTTAGTGAAAACAAAACCTACGGTCTCTTTTGTCGGTTTACACCGTTAGACCACTATGGTCACCTGCTAGTTTGGCCTGGACCAGACAATCCCTTCTGAGGGCTTGATCATAGGGGATCTAACACAGTAGACACCCGAAAGGGATAAAGATTTCCTTAGATTATTTTCTAATCTAGTCCTCCCTTCGACGAATTTTATTGGATCGAGACTCTGGGATCTAAAGACAAAGGGTTACACTCACGGGGTACATAAGTTGTGTATGTATTCAGACCAAAAAAATGGTAACTAAAACCTATAGGAATAAGAGTTATTCTGGTGTTAGGTTTTGGTCAAAAGTGTCTTGATCCAGAGGAGGAGTGTTTTTTATTACCCTTCGGTGTCATACATTCTAAACCTTTGGAGTATCATTGCAAATTATAAATGGCCTAGGAATCATTTGATAATTAGCTAAAACAAGATTGGATTAGAGTTATACCAAGAAACTCATACAAGTTTGTTTGTAATTTTTCAGCAAAAATGTCTAGCTCTATAATTTCCTTATTGGGTGCGGAAAAGTTAACCGGAGAGAATATGATGACATGGAAAAACAAACTCAACACTATTTTGGTAGTGGATAATCTGAAGTTTGTGCTAACTGAGGAGTGTTCTCAGGTGCCAGGCTCGAATGCGTCACGAAATGTTCGTGATGCATATGATCGATGGATCAAGGCCAATGATAAGGCCAAGGTCTACATCTTTGGCAAGTATGTCCGACATATTAGCCAAGAATCATGTGGGCATGATTACCGCCAAGAAATCATGGATTACATGCGGGTATGTTTGGACAACAATCCACACAAGCCCGACATAATGCCCTAAAGTACATATTCAACTCGAGGATGCCAGAGGGTACATCTGTTCAGGATCATGTCCTGGATATGATGGTACACTTTAACATCGCGGAGTCGAATGGTGCTTCCATCGATGAGTCGAGCCAAGTCAGATTCATTCTGGAAACCCTTCCAGATAGTTTCCTGCAGTTTTGAAGTAATGTTGTTATGAACAAGCTTACTTTTAATCTTACCTCCCTTCTGAATGAACTCCAGACCTTTCAATCTTTGATGAAAATACAAGGATCGAAAGGTGAGGCAAATGTTGCCAGTAGGAGTTATCACAGAGGTTCGACCTCTAGGACAAAAACAGTGGTTTCATCTTCTTCTAACCTGAGAGGTAAGAAGAAGAACATGAAGAAGGTTGATAAAGGGAAACAAGCTGACAAAGCTGCCGCCCAGAAGGGCAAGAAAGTCAAAGACGTTGCTAACAAAGGAAAGTGTTTCCACTGCAACGAAGACGGACATTGGAAACGGAACTGTCCGAGGTACATTGCAGAAAAGAAGAAGGAAGGTAAATATGATTTACTTTGCCTAGAAGCTTGTTTAGTGGATAATGATAAAACAACTTGAAACCTGATTCAGGCGCCACTAATCATGTTTGTTCTTCTTTCGTGGAATTGATTCTGACAAAGAGCTACAACAAGGAGAGATAACGCTCGGGTTGGAAATGGAGAGGTCGTCTCAATTTGTGCAAAAGAGGCACAATGAAGCTTTATTTTGGTAAGAAATATGTATTGTTGGACAATATATTAGTGATACCAGGGTTTACTAGAAACCTCATTTCCATTTCTTGCCTTATTGAACAATGTATTTTTGTTTCCTTTTCTATGAATAAAGTGTTTATTTTGAAGAAAGGTTTAGAAATATGTTTAGCTTCATTAGAAAATTGATTGTATGTTTTAAGGCCTAATTCAGTCAAAAATGGTTTTGAACACTGAATTATTTAAAACTGCAAAAACACAAACTAAGAAACGTAAAATTTCTCCTAAAGAAAATGCTCATCTTTGGCATCTAAGATTGAGTCACATTAATCTCAATAGGATTGAGAGATTGGTAAAGAAAGGACTTCTAAACGAGTTAGAAGAAAATTCTTTGCTAGTATGTGAATCCTACCTAGAAGGCAAGATGACTAAAAGACCTTTTAGTGGAAAAGGTCATAGAGCCAAAGATACTCTAGAGCTTATAGATTTAGACCTTTGTGGTCCGATGAATGTTAAATTCAGGGGAGGATATGAATATTTCATCTCTTTTATAGATGATTATTCCAGATATATGCATATTTACCTAATGCACCACAAGTCTGAAGCACTTGAAAAGTTCAAGGAATTCAAGGTTGAGGTTGAAAATCAATTAGATAAAAGTGTTAAAACACTTCGATCGGATCGAGGTGGAGAGTACATGGATTTAAAATTCTAGAACTATATGATAGAACATGGAATTACATCCCAACTCTCAGCTCCCGGCACACCACAACAAAATGGTGTATCGAAAAGGAGAAATAGAACCTTGTTGGACATGGTTCGATCAATGATGAGTTATGCTCATCTCCCTAGTTCTTTTTGGGGTTATGTAGTGGAGACTGCAGTATACATTTTGAATAGTGTGCCCTCCAAGTGTTTCTGAAATACCTTTTGAACTCTGGAAAGGACGTAAAGGTAGTTTATGTCACTTCAGAATATGGGGCTGTCCAACACATGTGCTTGTGACAAATCCAAAGAAGTTGGATTCACGTTCAAAGTTGTGCCTATTCGTAGAATACAAGAAAGAAACAAGAGGTGGTTTATTCTATGATCCTAAGGAAGATAAGGTATTTGTGTCGACAAATGCCACTTTCTTGGAGGAGGACCAGATAAGGGACCACAAACCAAAAAGTAAGGTAGTGTTGAGTGAATTAGACGGAACAATAGCAAAGGTTGCTAATAAGAACACTAGTACGTCAACAAGACTTGTTGATACTAGTTTGTCTAGTCAAGAGGGTCCATCTCAAGAGTTGAGTATGCCTCGACGTACTGGGAGGGTTGTGATACAGCCTGACCGTTGCATGGGTTTAGCTGGAACCCAAGTTGTTATACCAGATGACAACTGCGAGGATCCATTGACTTATAATCAAGCAATGGTTGACAAAGACAAAGACAAATGGGTCATAGCCATGGACCAAGAAATGGAGTCGATGTACTTCAATTCTGTTTGGGATCTTGTAGATAAGCCTGATGGGGTGAAACCTATATGTTGTAAATGGATCGACAAGAGAAAACGTGGTCTAGATGGGAAGGTGCAAACCTTTAAAGCTAGACTAGTAGCAAAGAGTTATACCCAGGTTGAAGGGGTTGACTTTGAGGAAACATTTTCACCTATTGCTATGATAAAGTCTATCCGTATCCTTCTTGCCATTGCTGCATATTATGACTATGAGGTATGGAAAATGGATGTCAAGACAATCTTTTTGAATGGAAATCTTGAGGAAACCATCTACATGGACCAACCCAAAGGGTTCATTAAACCAGGACAAGGGCAAAAAATTTGCAGGCTTAAAAGGTCGATTTATGAACTGAAACAAGCCTCTAAGTCCTGGAATATAAGATTTGATGAGGCTATCAGATCTTATGGTTTTGACAAGAATGATGATGAACCTTGTGTCTACAAGAAAATCATCAATAGTTCTGTCGCTTTCCTAATTCTCTATGTGGATGATATCCTACTCATTGGGAATGATGTAGGTTATCTCACTGACATCAAGGAATGGCTAGCTATGCAATTCCAAATGAAAGATTTGGCTGATGCGCAGTTTGTTCTTGGGATCCAGATTGTCCAGAACCGCAAGAATAAAACACTAGTCTTGTCTCAAGCATCATACATAGACAAAGTGTTGTCAAGGTTTAAGATGCAAGATTCCAAAAAGGGCTTGTTGCCTTTTAGACATGGAATCCATTTGTCTAAGGAACAGTGTCCTAAGACACGTCAAGGAGTTGAGGATATGAGACAGATTCCTTACGCATCAGCTGTTGGCAGCCTGATGTATGCCATGTTGTGTACTAGGTCTGACATCTGTTTTGCAGTTGGGATGGTCAATAGGTATCAATCCAATCAAGGACTTGAACACTGGACAACGGTTAAAACAATCCTTAAGTATCTTCGGAGAACAAGGAACTACATGCTTGTGTATGGGGCTAAGGATTTGATCCTTACAGGATACACAGTTCTCGACTTTCAAACCGATAAAGATTCTCTAAAATCTACATCGTGGTCGGCCACTCTTAACGGAGGAGTCGTAGTATGGCGAAACGTCAAGTAAGGATGCATCATTGATTCCACCATGGAGGCCGAATATGTAGCAGCTTGTAAAGCAGCTAAGGAGGCCGTTTTGTTAAGGAAATTTATGCTAAATTTGGAAGTTGTTCCAAATATAACTTTGACCGTCACACTGTATTGCGATAATAGTGGTGCAGTGGCAAATTCGAGGGAACTCCGAAGTCACAAGAGGGGAAAGCACATAGAGCGGAAGTATCATCTCATCCGGGAGATCGTGCATAGAGGAGACGTGATTGTTACGAAGATAGCCTCAGAGCACAACATTGCTGATCCTTTTACAAAGGCTCTCACGGCTAAAGTATTTGAGAGTCACCTAGAAGGTCTAGGTTTACAAGTCTTCCCCAACTAGGGCAAGTGGGAGTATTTTGTACAAAGGGGTTTAAATGCCCTAGTTTATTGTATTTACATTAATGTAATGTTTAGTACTCCACAAGCTTTAGGTCAAGTGGGAGATTGTTGGGATTTATGCCCCAAAATTGTGTAATTTTGATCAATTAAATAAAGTGTTATTTGTTTTGATAAGATTACAATCTTGCTTTTATAAATCCAATAAACTAAGCTCCAAGGTTATAACGTTTATCTTGAAATCAGTGTAGTGGACACTATTTGGGTTGAATTCAAGATTATAACCTAAATAGTCTATGCTATAAGAATAAGGTTGGAAACCTCATTCTGGTAAAACCATGGATGTGACCCACTTTGTAATTAGTACAAATGAGGTAATCCAACTCATTCATGTAGTTGACATGCGGGTGGGAGCATCCTGTATGAAGAGTTCATACAAGACTGGATCGCAAATTATTAGTCTAACCAGTATAACACCGTTAACAGGATAAGACCAGTAATTTATAGATGGTCATTAGTGACTTGACTTGAATCCTGAGCAAGTTAAGAACTCCTGCTTATAGGGGTTTGTCCTTAGACTAGTATGGGTGAGAGTGGCACATGGCCACTCAATAAGCCTACTTCTCTTCTCGTGCACAAAACCTCGTAGGTAGCTGAGAACTTAACTGTGCAAGATGGAATTCACTCATTCCTCTACTGAGGAATTAGATAGGTTGTTCCCTTAAGAACTGACTCCAAGTCTTGAACAACGGGGCCCCACCCTCTATGAGGGTATAGTCTAAGGTAGGACCTTAGACTTGTTGTTCATTAGAGGATCAGTGGTGCTTAAGGAGCAAAGAGGTAATCACAGGGGTAAAACGGTAATTTGACCCAGCTGTGATTACGAACAACCTGTGAAGGGTCGACTCATGGGTAATGACTATATCAGTGGACACAATAATATCTACAGTGAGGAGAGTGTAGCTACAAGTCTATAGTGGAGTGACTTGTAGTTAATGAATATTGATTAACTAGATTAAGAGTTTGATCAGTTAATCTCACATCATTGGAGCTCATGATCTGTAGGTCCATTAGATCCCTTCGTTGGCTCAACATGGTAATATTGAGGGTATAAAGTTAGGAGATAAATTGAAGTGTTCAATTTTATACATGAGGAATTATATCAATTATATATGATATAATTGATATAATATATAGTTTTAATGTGAATTAGATTCATATATAAACTATATACTAAAGAGAGATAAAAGGAGGGGTAGGATGGTCATTTCCATCATATTTCCCTATATATATGGTTGCATGAGATGCAACTAGGTTAAGTGATTTTGGAAATCATTCTAAGGTATTTGTAGCCTCCTTGTTGTGTTGTTGGAAGAGTTCCAAAACACACATCTCTCTCACAAAATACCTCACCACTCTTAAAGGGAACCCACCTTCCTCCCTCAACTAGAGAACAACGGAGAAGATCCGGTGGTGGTGTCGGTGTTCGTACGAGTTCGTGTTGCGTTGATCTTGATCATGAAGAGAGGAGGAGCAATTGAAGAAATGTTCTTCAAAGGTAAATATTTGCTGTCCATTTTATTATATGTGCTTAATCTATGTTTTACGTTCTTGAATTTTCCGTTGTAACTAAATCAAGAGCGCGCGATTCGCAATCGCTTCCGCTGCGGGGACTTCGATTCCCTTCAACTGTATATATTCAGCTCACAAGAACATACCCTCAAGTATGTTTTATACAAAGAGAAATACAACTCACCACGAACAACTGTCATCAAACCTTTAGACAATTTCCACTTACCATCATCAATGGTATGCTGATACCTTCTTAATTAAGGACACTTGTAGACAACAAGTTAAGGCGTAAATCCGGAATATGACACACATTCTTTAATGTAACCTCGTAGGTAGCTGGGAACTTAACTGTGCAATATGGAATTCACTCATTCCTCTACTGAGCAATTAGATAGGTTGTTCCCTTAAGAACTGACTCCAGGTCTTGAACAATGGGCCATGCCCTCTATGAGGGTATGAGTCTAAGGTAGGAAGTTAAGGCGTAAATCCGGAATATGACACACATTCTTTAATGTAAGCATGTATCCAACACTTCTCTTCACAAGAATATCACTTAACCCAACAATCCTAGCTGAGTTCTTGTTTCACATCTTCACACTACCAACATCACAAAATTGGTAATTTATGAAATACTCCTTTCTCGGAACACAATGATATGAGGCTCCTGAATCTACCAACCTGATGAGAAATTTAACATGAATTGAAAAATCTAACAACCTTGTTAAAAAAACAAGACCTTTAGATTACAAACTCAAAAACCCCAAATCAAAATGAAATCAAAGAAGCCAAAGATTCCGATGTCAAAAATATTAAGTAACCATTGGCAATTGGATCTAACAACCTTACTTAAAGAAACAAGACCTTTAGAACTCAATCTCAAAGACCCCAAAACGAAGTTTGAAATCAACTCAAGGAAAGTAAAATCAGATTACCTTGTCGATAAAACATCTCCAGGCAAGAAAACTTATTTGAGATCGAATCACTCCACAAGCAAGATTGATCAAGTTATGCTTGAATGATTCTAAGCATGTAACCTAATCTACATAGAATTACAAAGGAATAACTCATGACTATAAAAAGCTCAAAGGCTCATTTGATTACATTTTCCTTTTTTTGTTTCCATACAAGTTACATGGCTTTATATAGCCTCAAAATAGACCCTAGAGTAACCTATGGTCAATTGAAAGGTTGTAATTTTCATTCCCCTCAATATTATGACGTTCACTAACTATTTTGTAACCTAAATCATTAAAAACAAGACTTTAAAACTGAAAATTACATCAAAATATCTTTAAATCCTTTTTCAATCACCCAACATAAAGTTTGTAACCTATCATGCATAAATGAAGCCCCCTTGATGTAGCTTGAAACTCTTGTTGCATAAATGAAGCTTGACGTTTCTTTAATGAAGAATTTATTGCACTTGAGTTCATTAAATGCATCTTTTGTTAGTCATAAATGAAGTTGGACAACATTTAATTCAACTTCATTTTGAAGCTTTTCTCTAGCATGGTAGGATTCATATCATTCTTCCCTTCTTCAAGAAGATTTGTCCTCGAATCTAAGGATGTCGTTGTAACGCAAACTGAAATTTATTTCAGTCTATTGTCTTGGTCTCTTGAATTTCTTCTTCGCATAATTTTCTTTGTGAAAGATTGCTGCAAAAATATGTTGAAAAAATACAAAAGGACCTCACAACACTCTCTCACAAGTTTACACTCCAGAATATTTAGGTCACTCATGTTTGCACTCAATTTGGAGAAAACACTATAATTCTCAATCTCACCACTCAAAATTTGAATTGGAGAAGCCAAGAAAATTTGCAATCCAATGGATATTTACACACTTTGAACACAAATAAACTAGCTTGACTGATGGAAAAATTTAGAAATCAATCAAATGGCAAAAATTCAATCAAACTTAACAAAAAGATTGGATTAGAGTGGAAACAAGGTGAAACTATACAAATTCAATGTTATGGCTACATAAATGAAGAAGCAATGTAACTCATGAACAATTAATAACCGATGGCTGGAATTTTTAAATATAACAGTTACTATTTGAAACTAATGGTTGGAAAATTCAATGGGCAGAAATGTAACTGCCCATATTTAATATGTAACAACCAACTTTTCAAACTTTCAAAGTGTAACATCTAAGAATGAATGCCAAATGGTTATATTAAAACAAAAATGATCACTTCAAATGAGAAATTTTTGGATTTATCATGCTTTAGAAGGAAAAACAACAAGAACATATGTTCTCGAGTATAGCAGTTTTTCAGAACAAGTTATAAAAATAAAGATGTTTCACCCTAAAGAAAGCTGAATTAGAAATTCTCATAGAAGATAAATTTATAGATAAGAGCTTGTTCTACAACATTGATGAAGACTTCAAATTGAAAGGACAATCGTAAATTTTACTTTTTTGTATTTTTTGACATAATATAAAAGCTGGACAAATTGCAAATAAAAAAAAACTAGAGCATGAAAATTTAAAACAAATTCAAGAGAAACGAAAAGGAAACATATATTTATCTTGAGCCTAAGGTTCTGATACCAAATGATGAGAATTTTTAATAGGAATTGAAAAAATCTAACAACCTTGTTCATAAAACAAACAAGACTTTTAGATCTAAAATCCGAAAACCCCAAATCAAAATGAAATCAAAGAACCCAAAGATTCTAATGTCAAAATGTTAAGTAACCCTTGACAATTGGATCTAACAACCTTACTTCAAGAAACAAGACCTTTAGAACTCGATTTCAAAGATCCCAAAACGAATTTTGAAAATCAACTCAAGGAAAGTAAAACTGGATTTGAATGATTCTAAGCATGCAACTTAATCTACATAGAATTGCAAAGAAATAGCTTAAGGCTATAAAAAAGCTCAAAGGCTCATTTGATTACATTTTCCTAATTTTTTTTTTGTTTCCATACAAGTTACATGGCTTTATATAGCCTCAAAATCAACCCTAGAGTAACCTATGGTCAATTGAAAGGTTGTAACCTCCAAATCAATCCTAGAGTAACCTATGGTCAATTGAAAAGTTGTAACTTTCATCCCCATCAATACTATGATGTCCACTAGCTATTTTGTAACCTAAATCATTGAAAACATGACTTTAAAACTGAAAATTACATCAAAATATCCATAAATCTGAGAATTGATTTTTCAATTATCCTACATAAAGTTTGTAACCTCTCATGCATAAATGAAGCCCCCTTGATGTAGCTTGAAACTCTTGTTGCATAAATGAGGCTTGATTTGTCATTAATGAAACATTTATTGCACTTGAGTTCATTAAATGCATCTTTTGTTCGCCATAAATGGAGTTGGACAACATTTAATTCAACTCCATTTTGAAGCTTTTCTCTAGCATGGTAGGATTCGTATCACAACTACTCTGTGTCCGAACATTCTACATGATGATACTCACTAGTTGCATGTTGCTCGATTTCGCAAGTGCACAAATCGTTACAAGTAATATAGTAGTGTAAGTACTATTATCGTTCTCCACAGGGAGTGAATCCTACAAATTACCAAATTCTCTAGTCTTAATTTTATCGAAAAATAAAATTATCATGATGAATGAAGTTTAAATTGCAGAAGAATGTAACCATTGCTAAGAAAATAAAGAATAACACTCAATGATAAAAGCTTTAGAGCAATGATTTCACCATTTCTCCTCCTACTCTTTGTTCATCAATAGTTAATGTGTTCTATTTCTTAAGTTGTTGGTAAGCTCCACTCTTATAGACTCGATATTCTTTCTCAAGCTATATCGATATTCGTCGAACAGTCAATTGTCTATATCTCTATGACAATTCGAACAATTCAACTATTAAGCGCGTAGAACCTAAGTTACCACAAAACCCACAAGGATATCGAAGGATATCTCTGTCTCAAGTGTAAATTAGGAAAAATAATTCAGTTCATCAACAATTTGTATCTCTAAACCTCAAATTATTGACATAATATCAATGTAAAGAATGGCTAAATCTAAACATGTATTAGGTTCAGAAAAATTCTCACAACCACAATTGAAATAGAAACATCAACAATTAACTACGAAAAAGTAAGATTCGAATATCGGCTACATCAAAGCTCTAGAAAGAAAATTTAGTTCATAATGAAAAATATTGTAAAACCAACTAAATCTATCAAAGAGGTCATTACAAGAGAAAACGAAAAAGAAAAAGGAGAAAAGAAAACAAATCTATGTGATTCGACGAGTATCCAAGCATAGCTCTCACTCAGTTTGATGGCTCCCTTCTTCCCAATGGTGTTTTCAGATCTTCCCTCTTTGTCTCCTCTCTAAAAAAGGATTTTCGAACCCTTAAGACAACTAAAAAATAAGAAAAGTTAGGGTTGCCGAAATAGCGCCTAGGCGCTCAAAACGACGCCTAGGCACCCTAAAATCGCAGAAAACTCACAGTGTGAGCGCGCTAGGTGCCGGTTACAGGTGCCTAGGCGCCGCCAAGAGAGAAAGCTGCATACCCAACTGCTTTTTTGCTATATCTCTTCGCTCGGGTGTCCAAATGACCTCCAGTTTGATGCGTTGGAACCGTGATTCGATGTAGAATCTCTTAAAATGTGTCTTATTCTTAAATTACATCTTTATTTTTCTTGAGTCTTCAATTAACCTGCAAAAAAAGGTTCCAAACTTCACCAAAGTACTCATGAACACTCAATTTTTCTCTTCAAGCTCGGTTTTTTACAAAATTAAGAGAAATAGACATAAAAGTTCATACGTCATCAAAACTAGCTAAATAATAGAGAATAAGATAGCATAATTAGATGTTATCACTGCACACACCAAAGTAACATCACAAATACTTATAGTAGCGGTTGCTGCAGTATTTTTATCATCTCCCTCCTTTTGTGAGTCATGCTTTTTACCTTGTTCCTTCTTCCAACGATAGTAAAACTTTTTAATATGACCAAGCTTGTTGCAGTAATAACATGCCCTAGTCTCTTTGTCTTTAGACTTCGACCTCTCCTTTAAGTTACCACATCAATGGGTCCTTTACTCTTGTTTCTACCTCGATTCTCAACAAGAAAAAGTGGTCTTCCTTTCATAAAGACCTTCCAATTTCTTCCACAAATCATATGGGTCGGACTCTTTAGACACATGATTGAAGATGCTAAGATTAACCCACCACCTAATAATTTCAAAAATCTCACTCTTTAACTTTACCCAATCTTTCTCTTCCATATTATCTAATTTTGAAGGTTTTGAAATAGTGTCCTCAACTTCTATGATTGTTTCAATTGGATCGTACAAATCTTTTCAAAATAGCAAATCCTCCATCATTGGTCTCTAATTATTACATTAAGCCTTGGCTCTAAACCTCTTGATAGAGACAACCGACTTCGACAGATCTCCACAATGGTATGATATTGTCCACATGACTTGGATTTTGGTTCCCACCTAAAAGCCTCATACCAATTGGAGATAATTGTCCTTACTTATATACCATGAATCTTTTCCTTTCTTATCCAATGTGGGACATTGTGAGCACTCCTAACAGTCTTCCCCTCGAATAGATCCGTCCACTCCCGACTGAGAGATTTCTCTTCATCTTGAAACACACGAGACACAACCGACAAGGTAGAATTAGTCCAAATAGAGTACAATATGAATCACACTTGCTCTTATCATAGTGAGTGGAAGAACACCCAGATAAAGCACAACCGAGGCTCACTAATCTTTGTTCCACTTTGAGGATTTCTCCACCACGCAACTAAGTTTTTATACCATGACTCTGATACCAATGGTTAGGGACAACCGACTAAGACATATCTTCACAATGGTATGTTACTGTCCACTTTGGGCATAAGCTCTCATGACTTTGTTTTTGGTTCCCACCAAAATGCCTCATACCAATTGGAGATAATTATCCTCACTTATATACCATGGATCTTTTCCTTTCCTAGCCAATATGGAACATTGTGAGCATTCCTAACATTGAAGGGCGTATGCCAAGGATCCAACATCGAAAAGATGATCTTATGAGCTACCTCATCTCACAATCAATTAATTTTGAGATGGAACCCACGTTATCTAATAGAATATGTTGATGCCAAAATTTTGATGGACGGATCAACGATGAATTTGTATTCTTGGGAAAGAAATCCAACGATTGACCTGAAATCACCAAGAGAATAAAGCACCGGTGTGGTGCTAAGACACCTGCACTCCGACGCTCAAGTTAGTATGAACTCAAGAAAAGTCTAGAGAGCAGTTGTTGCGTGTTGATAGAACTTACCATTTCTAAATTATTTCTTTGAATATATACTAATCAGTTTCGTAATTGATAACAACCTCACGATTATTACCGTATAATTGCTCGATTGTCCGTTACACGTCTCATTCTTCCGTAACGAACTCAACCGAACCGTCTTACATGATCTATTCCACTTGAACTTGCCCGGAGCAGTGTCCAAGGGACGTGGTCATGGTTGACCCAACTGGGCCTTTGGCTGACCCTATAGGGTCGACCACAAGAGGCTTCGACCGACCTTCGCTCTTCGGTCGGCCCACAAGAGGCCTCGACCAACCTTATGGGTCGGCCGACCTTCGCTCTTCGGCTGACCCTATAGGGTCGACCGCAAGAGGCCTTGGCCGACCCTATGGAGTCAATCGACCTTCGCTTTGGGTCAGCAACAAGAGGCCTCGACCGACCCTATGGGGTCGGCCCGCCTTCGCTCTTCGGTCGACCTTATAGGGTCGACCACAAGAGGCCTTAACCAACCTTATGGGGTCGACCGACCTTCGCTCTTCGGCTGACCCTATAGGGTCAGCCAATAAGAAGCCTCGACCGACCCTATGGGGTCGAGGGTCGGCCGACCTTCGCTCTTCGGTCGACCTTATTGGGTCGGCTACAAGAGGCCTCGACCTTATCGAGCCGACCATTCTTGGGCCTTACTCAATCCTTCCTTTGGGTTTGAACTAGGCTTCAGATTTCTTTGGATAACTTGGGCGTTTTGTTTTGGACCTAGTGAAATTTGCCCAGAACAGTTGCCCCACTCTCAATTTTTTACTATATTTCCCCTGGGTGTGTTCCTTATTGGATTCTTGAGTGCCACTTGAAGTATTCCTTTTCGTAGGTCAGAAATCGAGAGTTCCTTGGATCAATTATCTGCTAAAGTTGTCGTCCTAACCATCGTGCATAGCCGTCGTAGACCTTACCTCAGTTTCAACCGACGTCTAGCCTTCGGTCCATAGCTAGATAGTCTTGTTTGTCCCGCCGTGGGTACTCATGTAGGTTGGCACTTACGTTCCATTGTTGGCGTATTCGTCAGTTTTTACCAATGTTTAAAGCAGTGGCCTCGATTTGTGTGTAATTTTTGCTATATAAGGGTGGTGTTTACCCTTCCTTGCCATCCATCACCATTTTGGTTATTATTTTCTCTTAACCAAGGTAACCTCCAAAACCTTGACACTTTTTATTTCATAAAATCTATTGCAATAAATGTCGAGGGGTTTAGTCTCGATACCTCCTCAGACTAGGAGTTAGAGGTGGCTCCTAGTCGACTTACCCGGGGGTTAGCTCGTCAAAACAATAGGAGAAGCTTAAGTGGTAGTTCGGGGCACCCTCGTTCTAATCCTTTCTTTCTCAAGGCATACTAGACAAACTTAGGGAAATCTACCAAGTCCCTAGCTCGGTAATAATGCGAATGCCTCTTCCGGGTGAAAAGGCGGAGAGTCCTCCTCCTGGGAAAGTGGCATTCTTCATTGCCATGTTCAAGTATGGAGTCCGACTACCCCTCATCCCTCTCCTGCAACATTTTCTAACATATGTGGATCTTGTTCCTGCTGAAATTGTTCCCAATGGGTGGAGCGTGATTTTCAGATGTTTCATTCTGTGGGCGTCTGGTCAATGCCAATCCTATGACGATCAGAGATTTTATGTCTTTGCATGGTCTTAACAGACATCCTGACGTTCAGTTGACTTATTACATCAGTCTTCGTTATAAAACAAAAGCCATCATAAAAACTCCATCATCTAACAAGGATTGGCACTTTGATTGGTTTTTTGTAAGCAGGGACTGGTTGGCTTGTCCCGACCAAACTTCTACCTCTTCGGTTCCGATCGAGTTCAGGGTGTGGGGTACGTTTTCCTTCCCTTGCTCGGTCGGAACCACCCATCCTATGCATCTCAAATGTGACATTTTCTTCTGCAATTTTCAGGTAAAAGGAAGACGGATCCAATTGAGTTGTCTTTTTCCTTTTACGGAGCCGCGACTTCCATTCTCGATAACCATAAAAAAAATTCTTTATTCGTTTCTCAACAAGCCTTAGTTGATCACCATCTCTTTCCTTGTTAGTGACTCTCAACTTTTGTTCTCTCTTTCATAGACATATCTATATCTTCGCAATATTTTGCAGGTATGGCTCCACGTCGGCGTATATCTGTGCTTCAAGTGCATCGACAACAGCAACAGGCACTACATCGATCTACTAGATCATCTGACACTAAGCTTGTCGTGGTCGATGACTTAGCTCCTACCGACAGAAATCTTACTCATGGTCCTTTGGGTGACAACCTGGCCAACCTCGATTTTGATGTGTCCAACCTTGGACACACTGCACCTGTCGAGGCTTACTGCGGAGGGGAGGCCAACCAGAGTTGGCGAGGTAGATCCCAAGAGCAACCCCACCAACGCCAATGTATTCGAACCTCTCCTCACCGTTTTAGCTTTGGTCTTATGCTTCCTCCTTCAGTGTCTGGAGGGCGGAGTTCTTTTAGACAACTTTTCCCTCTAACCTGCTACGATGGTCCTTTCCACTCGTCGCTTGATGAAGGAGTCGCTCTGGCAGATGTATTCGCTTCCTGGACTGGCATTTCGGATAAGTATCACCCGGTGGGCGTGCCAACCCTCGCCAAGGTGCTTGCAACGGTCTGCGATATCTTCTCGAGGTACTTAACTAGTTTTTTAAAATTTAGTTTGTACTTTTGTTACTCTATTTAATTTCTGGGCTTGTTTCATACAGGGTTATGCTGACTTGTTGACAAGCCTTCAACGATTGTCCTCCGAGCTTAGTTATTACCAGCAAAATTATATTCCAAAAGTTGACCTTGAAAACTACGTTTCTAAGGCTAGTTTTGACCAACTCAAGGTCCAACTTCAGCAATCATAAGACTCTTTGACTGCACTCAGAGCCAATCTTAAGGAATCTCAGAACAAGCTCACTCTTACTAAATCAGAATTGGTTGATCTTCGAAACCAATTGGAGGGTTGCCAACATGACATGCATGATGCTGCGTTCTTGTCCAAAGCTTTCAAGGAAACAACCGAATATTATGAGCTAGAGGACGAAGCTATGCAGGCTGGGGTCGAATGGTCTATGAAAACTGCTAAGGCCTGCCATCCTGAGATAGACTTTGACTTCCTTGGGATGAAATACAAGGAGCTTATGGAAGCCACCCAGAGGAACTACCTTTCTGACTCAGGTGCCACCATGGATGAGTCCGTCAATATGGACCATTTTTTTAGGGATGTTCCTGACGCTTAGGCTTGCTTTCTTTGTTAACTTTTCGCTTCTTGATTTGTTGCTTGACGTTTTGTTTGACTCATGAACTTAATTGAAACTTTGCTACTTTGCACATTTTGTGTTAAATTAAATTTTGAATTTTGACCTCAAAATTTGCCTCAAGGTTCAGTAGCTTACCACTTGCCCCCAATTGAAGTAATCTTGCAAAGAAATTAACATGAATTTCATAACCAATGATAGGGGAGCACAAAACTTTAAAGCAAAAAAAAAAAAAAAAAACACATAACCTTTCCTTTATTATTGAAAAGAAACAACTCCCTATTAGCAGTAGATCATCAAGTACTCTAAGGGTAAGGCAGTTGCTTCCCTAGAGTATCTAACTCGAAACTCGAAAGTACCAAGTCAGACTATTTCAGTGACTTTCTATAGACCCTTCCAATCGCATACCAATACTGACTTTTCGAGTCTCCAACGATTGGACTAACTCATGTGGTTTCCGTTGATCCATCACATTGATTACTCCTACCTCTGGGTTCGACCAAGTCTTTGATCTCCCGGTAGGATGTTCGACCCTGGTACTGGCTCTTCCACTATTGTAGGTGCCCACACTTTTGGGTTAATGTCGACTTTGCTTACATCTCGCTTTTCGCTTCCTTCCAGACTC
This sequence comes from Trichosanthes cucumerina, assembly GCA_036507285.1. NCBI lineage: Eukaryota > Viridiplantae > Streptophyta > Magnoliopsida > Cucurbitales > Cucurbitaceae > Trichosanthes > Trichosanthes cucumerina. Next base: position 65,740,160 of record CM071836.1, on the reverse strand, counting down.
CCCTCCAGCTGGACCTCCGAAGATGGTTCAAATTTCTCGAGGGGGTGTAGGTGTCCGACCCTTCTTACTCTGTGAGGGTTGATCTTCAGTACTCTTTTCTCCCACATACTCCTTCAGATGTCCCTGCTGAATCAGGGACTCTATTGCTTCTCTAAGATTAAAGCAATCCGTTGTGGTATGACCGTGATCCCTATGAAAAATAGAATACTTGTCTCGGCTCCTTCGATGGGAGCCTGCCTTTAGCTTTGTGGGCCACCTCAACATTTTTTTATCTTGTATCTACATTAGGATCTATTCTACTGGGACCACAGTTGGTGTGTACCGCTCAAACTTGCTTGGAGGTAAGCCCTTGCTCAACGACCGCTCTTGGGTGGAGTTACGCTCTTCTACCTTTCTCTTTTTTAACTCCGAGCGTTCTTCTTCTCCCCTACTTCGATGATGCTCAGATCGAACAACTTTATCTTCAGGTGCTCTTCTCGAGCATAACAACTCCCCTGCACTCATATACTTCTGAGCTCTAGAAAGAAGTTTTACGTAGGTGGTAGCAACCTTCTTACCTAAAGACCAAAGGAACTTTTCATCCCTTAGCCCTGCCACTATGGCCGTAAGAGCTGCTCCATCGGTGTATCCCTTTATCTGCAAGGCTTCACTATTAAACCTAGAGACATACTCTCTCAGAGTTTCACCCCTTCCCTACTTGATAGTGAGTAGATGAGTGGGTGGTTTTCGTTGGTCTCGTCCCCCAAGGAACTGGGTTACGAACGCTCGAGCTAGCTCCCAAAAAGAACCTATGGACCTCCTTTTTAACTGCCTGAACCATTTTCGAGCTGGACCTGCAAGAGTAAATGAGAATGCCCGACATTTGATTGCATCCCGGACTCCATGGAGTTCCATCCACAACTAGAATGTATCTAGATGTTCTACAGGGTCTTTTGATCCGTCATAAGCTTTCATGGTTGGCAGCTTAAATTTAGTGGGCACCTTTTCTTGCATTATCTCATCAGTTAAAGGCGGGTCGACTTGGTCTAATAAATTTTCTAAGTCTAGACCTTCATGGTCTTGGGCCTTCTTCATATCTCCCAATTCATTCTTGATTATTCGTAACTCTCCTGCCCAAGGTTGACTCACAACTTCCTTATCTTCAACATGCCCCTTCCTCTTGTGATTGATCAGGTCTCACAGGTTCGTGCCAAGGTCAGATTTTTTGAACTGTGTCCGACCTTTTGAACCCCTGATTGATCTAGACGCCCGCGCGACCCTTCAACCGAACCTCTAACTTCACTGTTGAGTCGAAGGGTACTGCCTTGGAATGGATGCATAGATGTTTCTTGCTTCTTGAGGTCGTGGCGCGACTTGCTCCTCATATTCCCTCATAGTCTTAGCCTTTCCCTTGTGCATGAGCCTCTGCCTTAAGACTCACCCACCTCTTCAGCTACAGGCATTTTTCCCTTAGTGGGATCTCGAGTAATGGGAACAAAGTCACGAACTTGTGAAGGTTGGTTCTAACCCAACCCTTCCTTCTCCTTATCTCCTCCTGGTAAATCTCCATCAATCTTTGCCAACGCCTCTATGACGACATTTGGCTTACTCAGGAGGTCTATGATTCGCGCTAGGTCTTGGTCTATCTTTTGAACCTTTTCTGCCAACTTCGCATGCTCTAGGGTTGTCCGCTCCTCCATTCGCCCGACCGCTTGCTGGTGGACTCCTTCCACCGGTGTCGCTTGCTCACGTAACCACCTTAGGTGACGCTCTTGATCCGAGTCATCTCCATCTACCAGTCGATTCTCATGATTCATGTTGTTACTCATGGCTATTGCACTTAGTTTTTCGGTAAAGCACGAAAAATGAACTGTGCAATCGTTCGATAATCGTCCCCACCGACGACGCCAACTGTTGATGCCGGAATTTGGATGGACGGATCAACGGTGAATTTGTATTCTTGGGGAAGAAATCCAACGATTGACCTGAAATCACCAAGAGAATTAAGCACCGGTGTGATGCTAAGCCACCTGCACTCCGACGCTCAAGTTAGTATGAACTCAAGAAAAGTCTAGAGAGCAGTTGTTGTGTGTTGAAAGAACTTACCATTTCTGAATTATTTCGTTGAATATATACTAATCAGTTTCGTAACTGATAACAACCTCACGATTATTATCGTATAATTGCTTGATTGTCCATTACACGTCTCATTCTTCCGTTACGAACTCAACCGAACCGTCTTACACGATCTATTCCACGTGAACTTGATCGGACTGGTGTCTAAGGGACGTGGTCGTGGTTGACCCAACTGGGCCTTTGGTTGTCCCTATAGGGTCGGCCACAAGAGGCCTCGACCGACCCTATGGGATCGGTCGACCTTCGCTCTTCGGCGACCCTATAGGGTCAGCCCACAAGAGGCCCCGACCGACCCTATAGGGTCGACCGACCTTCGCTCTTCTGCCGACCCTATAGAGTCGACCCACAAGAGGCCTCGACCGACCCTATGGGGTCGGCCCACAAGAGGCCTTGGCCGACCCTATACGGTCGGCCACAAAGAGGCCTCGACCTTATCGGGCCGACCATTATTGGGTCTTACCCATCCGTCCCTTCTCGTTCCTAAGCCTCCCTTCGGGCTTGAACTGGGCTTCGAATTTCTTTGGATAACTTGGACCTTTGGTTTTGGACCTAGCGAAATTTGCCCAAAACAGAATATATATAATTTAAATTACTATTACCATTATAAGACCATATACTAGAATAAAACGCCAAGTACTGGATGTTAGCTTCTATTTTTAGTTTTAATTTGATAAATTTTAGTTCTAATATAATTATTACATGTAATAATATGATTCTTAATAGTCATAATTAAGCCAAATTAAGCTAACATAAGTATAGCACAACAAGCATGAACTATTAACCAAAGATTGGGATTCGAATCTCCCCTCACATATTGAGGAAAAAAACAACTAGGTCAAATTACTATCTTTACTTCTACCGTTTATTTTATTCAAAATTGATGATATTATAGTTAAATGGTTATCAAATGGTTATCAAATGAGCCCATAGTTTTGAAGAACTTGTTTTATGTTTTTGGAATTTTGCTAGAAACTCAAATGTCTCCTTAAAAAAAGATGTAAATTATTGTAAAAAATTATGAGAAAATAAGCTCACTAAAAAAAGTAAATAATTATCCAAGAAAGCTTAAAGCTTAAAGTTGTTTGTTTCTAATAGAAAAAGAAGAAAAGTTGCAAAATACTATGGATATACGCCAAAAATCATAGAAGTCGGTGCAACATCGATGAATATTGACAAATGACGATGATATATATCAGGGATATTCCGACGATCATCAATTAATAATAAACTTTGATAAATATCCATAATATCAATAATATATCACGAAATTAAGAAATAAACGAGTTTCCCTTTTTATCATCCTCAAATCCATGATTTTTGACAATATTTCATCCATTCTTTATGTGTAAGATTTTTTCTTTTCTCCAATATTATTGGTTCTATCAATTTTAACCTCTATTCACCATCATATTTCTTCTCCTTGCACGCAAACAAAATATAGAGTTGAAAGAACGAATAGACACGTTATACTTGAAGTGGTCCTTTTTCTCTCTTAGCACACTCTTTCATACCCAACAATTTTTTGGCCTTTTACCTTTCAAACTTTAGTGAGTGTATATCGTTTGCCAATTTTGATGTCATTTTAAATTACATTCGAAAGTTTGTCTATTTCACACCAACCTTTTTAGTAGGTGTGCATACTTTCTTATGTTAGACCTTTTAATAAGCTCAAAATTAAATTTTAAGTCAATATACATCTCACTCTCATAATTAGAAATAATGAAAAACTTTGCTTACTAGACCTATTCAAATTAAATCGGGGGGGGGGGGGATTAAAATGAAATGAAAGTTCAAAGACGAAGGGTAAATTCAGTTGTGCTCCTGCTCAATTAACAAACTACATCAAACTTACTCTAGGTTCAATTAACAAAGTAGAATGAATATTTACAGTAAAAAAGCTCAAATTAATAGAAGATAAACTTTTAAACGTTAACTGTTAAGTTACCATTTCTTTATTCAATTTTAATAGTGCTACTGAGTACGATTTTAATTGAAACATTTTAAATATTTAAAGATAAAATTGAAATTTTCAGACAAATTCAAACATAATTGAATATATAAAACACAAATTATCATATCAAAGAGTCGACGACTCGATTTTCTACTCTTGTAATTGTTGAACTAAAAAAGAAATTGAAGCTTTTGAAATGTTAGAGACAATCAACTTAAACATAATTCAACTAATTTAGTTAGACATCAATAAACTTCTAATTCAAATTTTTAACAAAATATATGCTATGAAAAATTCATTAAAGATAAATTATTTTTTTTCTAAAAGTAGATTATAAATTAAATTATTTATTAAGCCGTGTTTGCAAATAAATTTAGTGGGCATTGCACATGGACGTTGGCACCTCGATCAAATTCAAGAAAGGGACAACAGATTCACGAGACACAAGTGGGATTTAAGGGCTTTTATTTTACCATGATTTTTGTTTTTGTGTGGCTATTGAGAGTGTTTAAAATTAGAAAACAATTTTTTAAAATGGAAGTAAGATTCAAAATGTTAATAGATGATTGGAAAAACACCAACGGGCTGATTTGGATGTGAGAAAGAATATGGGACCGTTATTGGCTTTAAGGACACTCAATCGCTTTTTCATTTTCACCCTAACAGTAAGGCCCAAAATTCTACCACTTTTTTTATCGTACTTTTTACTCTTGTTTTTCATCTGGGTTTTCCAGTTTCCACCCACATTCTCAACTTGGTAATAACTTTTGTGGTAAAATTATGTTTTTAATATTGAGAAAAATATCTTTCATTTTTATCTATCAACTGGGTTTTATACCCTAAAACTCATAGTTTGTAATATTGTTCTATTTAATTTAATAAAGTGTTGTTGATTTCATTATTACTCTATATTGACTTATATTAACCCTAAATCCAATAAACCAACATCCTAGGTTGTTGTATGTCTCTTGAACTGGATGTAGAAGACATATTAGGATCACAGTTCGAGAAACATTCTAAAGGGTCTATAGTAAAGAGATAAGACTGAATACATTATCTTGGTGATACTATGGATATGACCCACTTTGTATATGATACAAACATAGTGATTCAACGTATTCGTGTAGACGTTATGTAAATGGGGATATCCTATGTGATGAGATTATATAAGATCGGACCACGAAAAAGTAACCAATAGATGTAACTCCGTTGACTAGTTAGGTTTCTATTTCAATAGAATGACCTAGACAACTTGATCTCAATCCTTAGCAGGTTACGAAATCCTGTGTGCAAGGGATTATCCTTTGACTAGTATTAGTGAGAGTGGCCTGAGACGCTGACTCAATATGCCTACCTTCTTGGGAACAAAACCGCGCAAGCAGCTGGAGACTTAACTTAGCAAGATGGAATCCACTCTTTCCCGACTTTAGGATAAGAAGTTGAATGCTCCCTTAAATGGTGCTTCCGGGACTTGAACAAAGGGCCCGACCCTCTCATTGGCCCGAGAGGGACTTCTATTTATTGGTAGGACCATAAACATGTTATTCATTAGAGGAGCACTAGTACTTAAGGTAAACGATGTAACCCAGGGGTAAAACGATAATTTGACCCAGTTGGTGTTACGAACACTCGTGAAGGATTGACTTGCTGTTATTGGTCGTTATCCATGGAAACAAAAATATATCTGGAGTGAGATGAGTGCAACTGCGGGACTATATAGTGGAGTGTTCCCGCAGTTAATGAATATTGATTAGGTGGTTAATGAGATTAATCTAATAATCCTTTATCGTTGGAGATTCTGATCTGTAGGTCCATTAGGTCCACTTCCTAGCTTGTAAAGGGTTTTTAGATTATTAAATATTGATTAGAATTTGAAATATTCAAATTCTCTTTGGGAATTAGCATGATGTATGGAGATACATTATAATATAAAGTTTTTATGCAAATTAAAACTTTATAGTATAAATTTAATTTGAATATGATTCAAATTAAATTATTTGAAAGAATTGAATATTTGAAAAAGTTCAAGTATTATTTAAATGTGAATAGGGTTCATATTTAAAACTATAGGTTAAAAATTATTTTGCATAAGATGTACATTAAAACTATAAGTTAAAGGGAACATAATTAAATATGATTTAATCATTGATAACCTAAATTAAATATATGATATTGAATTAATTGATTTAAATAAATAAATAGGTTATAAATATATTAATTAAATATGATTTAATTATTATATTAATTATGAATTAATTAATTGTTATTTAATTAATAACAGGGAACGTGTGAAAGACACGATCCCACTAACCTCTCCTTCATCTCCCTCCCAATAAGTACAGAGGGAGATGGGAAAGTGGATCTTATCGATCAATCACGCCCGGATGTGTTGGTTTTTGTAAAGAACTCTCTGCTAAGAAAAATTCTCTATTCAATCTTTCCCTTCCCAATAATCATAGTTTCTCACAAAGCTTTGATCTAAGCATCCATAGAATAGGAGGTGTTCTTCTACTGGTGGTGTTCTTAAGAAAGGATTCCAGAAGAAAAATGGTTGAAAAGGTGAATTGCAAAGGTGTTGCAACTTGGAAACCAACAAGTTAATTTTCCTAACCTTTAGTCTAGGAAAATCAATTCAGTATGCTTTACTGTATTTCCATGTCTAAATTGCTTATCGATAAAATTTGCCAATGTACTGGTATTTGAGTTTGCTAAACTAAAAAAGAGGTTTTCGATCCAATTTAAACTTCTGCAGTGCAAATGGGATCTAGATTCCATCAATTGGTATGAGAACCAACTCATGTTTTGTTTTGGCGAAACAAATTTACATTGGTTTGGTGGGATTGAGCATATGGGTTGCCATTAGGGTGTTTAGAAATTTTTTGGCCATAGCTTTATTGTTTTGATTTTGGTTGTAAGGGTCCATGCATTTTTGGGCATCGATTAAGTACAAATTGAGTCTGTAAACAAGTATAGAGTCATTTGTGATTGTTTTTGAAGCAATTCAGATTAAATTTGGGCGTTTTGGTTGCTGTTTTCTGGAGTTTTATTGAAGAACAAAGGTGCTGACGTTGCAACACTGTTCATCGGCATTGCAACGCTGAAGAACAACATCGCAATGTCATTCAGCTTATCGACAGATTTCATGAGGACTCACGACGTTGCAACGTCGAAGGGGTAGCGCCGCAATGCCATGACAGTTATCGAAGGAACGCTTGGGGTTGCCGACATTGAGACACTGCGTGTGGCGTCTCAACACCGTGCCGATAGCTTTGTTGGTCTAGCCGGTTCAATTCGATTTGATTCCGATGATTCGATACGATTTTGGTCCAGTTCGAGCAGTTCAAACCCGATTCAAGGAGTTTTGGACCGGTTCTTATGTAAAATTATTGTAATTTTATAATGTTTTTGCACTTTATGGGCCAAAAATTCTAGATTAATGATTGTTTTATGCTTTATGAATGCCATTTAGATAAAATCCCACCATAGAATAAGCATGTACTTGCATTTATATATATTTATAATTGTTATATTAGTGGATGGAAATGCATGATTTTTCATGAGTAATTTATTATAAGCGTTATGTATAAATTATATGAAAAATGAGAAGCATGGAGCATGAAATTACTTAGATTAATATAAGTAGTTGTATTAATTTTGAAAATTTCATGATTTAATGGTTGAATTGCATGGTAAATCTTTTTCCAATTAGAATATGATTGTTGGATTATTCACCATAGAATCATGTCATAGGTTAATTATTAAAATTTATAATAGTTATAAATGGTTTTAGTAACCTTAATCTATAACAAAGAGTTGCATGCAAATATAGGTACTTGGGATGGATAGGATTAATTTTAAAAGTTTAAAATTAATTAGACCTAAGTTTTAATTTTTAATAGGATTAGGAATTAGTCTTAGAATTTTAAATAGTTTAAAATATAGTAGGACAAATAAGGTCTTGGTTATAAGGGAACTCTACCGGTGATAGTCTGTCTAAGGTTGGGGTTATTTAAGCTGACGGTAAACGGAACACCTCCTACCTGAGAACTGACCCGACACATGAGTTGAATTAACCATAATCTTATTAGCATGCATGATATCTAGGTAATTGAAATGTGTATACACCTAGACATTAAGTTAAAAGGCCTAGTTATAAGAGTTATAATTGTTGGGGTTTGTGCCCTAAAACTCGTAATTTGTAAATTTTGTTCTAATTAATGTAATAAAGAGTTATTATTTTTAATAAAGCGTTATTGTTCATTAATTACAATATTGCCCTTTTATTAACCCTAAATCCAATAAACTAACATCCAAGACTGTAAAATGTCTCTTGAACTGAATGTAGTGTAGAAATAAAGGATCTCAGTTCGAGATACAACCTAAAGGGTCTATAGTAGTGGGATAAGGTTTGGGTAACTTACCCTGGTAATACTATGGATATGACTCACTTTGTATATGATACAAACACTGTGATCCTAACGTGTTTGTGTAGATGACATGTGAGTGGGGATATCCTATGTAATGAGATTGCATAAGACCGGACCGCAAAATAGTAACCACTAGATGTAACTCCGTTAACTCCTGTTTGCGAGGGATTGTCCTTTGACTAGTATGGGTGAGAGTGGTCAGATTCGCCGACTCAATATGCCTACCTTATTGGGGACAAGACCGAGTGAGCAGCTGGGGACTTAACTTAGCAAGATGAAATTCACTCCTTCCCGCCTATTAGGGTAAGTAGAGGAATGTTCCCTTAAGTGGTGTCTCCGGAACTTGAACAAAGGGTCCAATCCTCTCATTGGCCCGAGAGGGACTTCTGTTTGTTGGTAGGACCACAAACAAATTGTTCATTAGAGGAGCACTGGTACTTAAGGTAAAAGATGTAACCCAGGAGTAAAACGATAATTTGACCCAGTTGGCATTACAAACATTCGTGAAGGATTGACTTGCTGTTATTTGTCAATATCCGTGGACACAGAAATATATCTACAGTGAGAAGAGTGCAGCTGTGGGACTTTAGTGGAGTGTTCCTATAGTTAACGAATGCTGATTAGGAGGTTAATGAGATTAACCGAGTAATCTCGTATCGTTGGAGCTTCTGATCTGTAGGTCCATTAGGTTCACCTTCTAGCTCGTAAAAGGTTCTTAGATCGTTTGAATTTGAAATGTTCAAATTCAATTAGAGAATAAACATTAATGTATATGGATACATTATAATATAAAGTTTTGGAACTTTATATTATAAATTTAATGTGAATATGATTCATATTAAATTAGATGAGAGAATTCAATATTTAAAAGAGTTCAAATATTAATTTAAATGTGAATGAGATTCATATTTAAAAACTATAGGTTAAAATTTAATGTGCATATGATGTGCATTAAAACTATAGGTTAGAGGGAATGATGATTAAATGTGATTTAATCTTATTTAAATATAAGATATTTAAATTAATTAAATTTGATTTAATTAATATAATAATTAATTAGATTAATTATTATTATATATATTTAATTCTTATTAAATATATGGAAACGTGTCAGAAGGACACGATCCCCACTTCCCACCATCTCCCTATCGTTAGGGAGTGGGGAAGTTATCCCTCTGCTATTAGCTTCTCCTCCTGGGGAGAAGATTTGTTGATCGATGATTCTTTGAAGCAATTAGAGAATTGCTTGTAAGATCTCTCTCTAAAAAAAATCTCAATTCCCGTAACTTCTTCCAATAGTTGGAATCCTTCCCACCAAGGAGGTTCTCTTTGTGGTAGTGTCCTGTTGAAAGAATAGAGAAATTTTGGTTTGTTGTGTTGTTGTGCAAATTGGAGTAAGGAGTTGCTGAATTGAAACTACAAAGGTAATGGTTCTTTTCTTTTAGTTTTAGAACTTATACAACATGTGTTTGTATGCTTAATCCATGCCTAATTAGATTAGGATTGCTTGTTCTCTGTTTTTCTTACCAATGTATTGGTATTTGTAGTAAACAAAAAATAAACAAGCAAAATCGATCTTTAAATCACGTTTTCGCTGCTCATGGGGATTTGATTCCCTTCAATAATAGGCATAGATTTAGATAGATTCGTTTAGCCAGAATCCACCTAAATTAAAACTTAACCCTAACTTGTTAAGATAATTTAGTGGGAGAAAACAAGATGTTCGCATCAAGTTTTAGCTCTCATGTCCTCAAAAGTTCACACCGTGAGTTCCATGCTCGCCCTCATGGCGTCAATAGGGCGCCCCCTATGGATGGTGTTTGCATGGTGCAATACCAAGGTGAATGAGGGAAGTGTCTATAGTAAATGGGAGAAGAGCACGTGTCAACGTATCCTATGACCTCCTCCATTAGGTCGGTTCGCCTACATGTTTCCCTGGGAGAAACCACCCATACGGAGGGCCTGACCATAGGGATCGGAACATCGCGAACTCTAGAAATGGATAGGGTCTCCTAGGTTATTTTCCAACAGTTGTCTTTCTTAACGGTAGCCCGTTTCCTCGGGCCTTTTGGATCTGAAAATGGTACGGTTACATTTATAGGATGAGTTAAACTAGTTACCAAATCCTTGACCAAGTAACGATAGCTAAAGATCATTGGGACATGAGATGTTTTGGGAGTGGTAGTTAGTTTAGATTGTCTCTATTCAGGGGAGGAATGACTGACCACTTGACAATGACTTTTGTTCTAAACCCTTGAAGTATCGTTGCAAAATTAAAAGGTTTAAGTTTAAACACTAGGGTTCTTTGTAGTAATTTTGCTAAAATTGATTGATTTTGGAATGGATTTAAGGCATCACAAAACAGAACAATGTTTTTGATTTCAGCATGTCGTCCTCAATAATTGCATTGCTTGTTAGTGAAAATTTAACTGGGGATAATTATGTTGCGTGGAAGTCCAACCTGAATACGATTCTGATTGTTGACGACCTTCGATTTGTTATAACTGAGGAATGTCCTCAAATCCCTATCCGTAACGTGCCTCAAACAATTAAGGACGCATATGACCACTGGACCAAAGCTAATAACAAGGCCAAGGTCTCCATCCTGGCTAGCCTATCTGAGGTCTTAGCCAAGAAGCATGAGGGCATGGTCTCAGCTGGTGAGATCATGAGTTCTTTGCAGAATATGTTTGGACAACCGTCTTGAAAGATTCGACACGAATCCCTCAAGTACGTTTATAACGCACGCATGAAGGAGGGGATTTTAGTGAGAGAACATGTTCTCGATCTGATGGTTCACTTCAACGTGGTCGAAATGAATGGGACGGTCATAGACGAGCAAAGTCAGGTCTCGTTTATCGTAGAATTTCTTCCGAAGAGCTTCCTGCAATTTTGCAGCAATGCGTGATAAACAAGATCCAGTATAACCTGACTACCCTTCTCAATGAGCTGCAGACTTACCAATCTCTTATGAAGAGTAAGGGACCAGTAGAAGGAGAGGAAAATCTGTTTGCCCATTCCAGAAAGTTCCAGAAGGGTTCATCCTCTAGAACTAAGTGTTGCAACCATTCTTCTTGTCCTAAGAAGATTCAGAAGAAAAAGAAAGAAGGGAAAGGGAAGGCACCAGCTGCTGCTGATAGAGGCAAAAGGAAAGCCAAAGTTGCAGATAAAGAAAAATGTTTCCATTGCAATGTGGATGGGCATTGAAAGCGCAACTGCCCAAAGTACCTAGCCGAGCTCAAGGAAAAGAAAGGCAAATTAGATGTGCTTAATCTAGAAACCTGTTTAGTGGAAAATGGCACCTAGATATTGGATTCAAGGGCTACTAATCATGTTTCTTCTTCTTTATAGGAAATTAGTTCGTTCAGGGAGCTTGAAGAGGGTGAGATGACGCTTAGGGTCGGAATGGGAGACGTCATCTCAGCTCGTGCAATGGAAGTTGTTAAGTTGTTGTTTAGAGATAGATTTCTATTTTTAGAAAACATGTACATAGTTCCTAAAATTAAGAGGAACTTATTATCTATCTCTTGTTTGATTGGAAAAGGATTTTCGATTTCTTTCAATATTAATGAAGCACTCATTTCTAAGAAAGGTGTTGTTATTTGTTAAGCAAAACTTGAAATTAACTTGTATGGATTAAGACCAATCGAAACAAACACTTTTAAATCATGAAATGAAACTGCAAACACTCAAAGTAAAAGGCAAAATATTTCTCCAAATAAAAATACATATCTTTGGCATCTAAGACCACGTCACATCAATATCAACCGGATTGAGAGGCTAGTAAAGAATGGACTTCTAAATGAGTTAGAAGATAACTCTTTGCCACCATGTGAATCCTGTCTAGAATGTAAGATGACTAAAAGACCTTTTACTAGAAAAGGTTATAGAGCCAAAGAACCCTTACAACTTATACATTCAGATCTTTGTGGTCCAATGAATGCAAAAGCTAGAGGAGGGTACGAATATTTCATCTATTTTATAGATGATTATTCTAGGTATGGTTATTTATACCTAATGCATCATAAGTTTGAAGCTTTTGAAAAGTTCAAAGAGTTTAAAGCTGAAGTTGATAATGCATTAGGAAAAACCATTAAAACTCTATGATCCGATTGAGGTGGGGAGTACATGGACTTAAGATTCTAGGACTATTTGATGGAACATGGAATCCAACCACAACTGTCAGCGCCTACACACCACAACAAAATAGAGTGTTAGAAAGGAGAAATAGAACCTTCTTAGACATGGTTCGATCAATGAAGAGTTATGCTCAATTGCCTGACTCGTTTTGTGGTCATGCAGTAGAGACTGCAGTTTTAATCTTAAACACCGTTCCATCAAAAAGTGTTTCAGAAACACCTTTTGAGTTATGGAAAGGGCGTAAACCTAGTTTGCGTCACTTAAGGATTTGGGGTTGTCCTACACACGTGTTAGTGACAAACCCGAAGAAATTGGAACCTCGTTCAAGATTATGCCTATTTATAGGCTATCCCAAGGAAACGAGAGGTGGTCTTTTCTACGACCCACAAGAAAACAAGGTACTTTTGTTGACAAATGACACTTTCTTGGAGGAAGACCACATGAGGAACCATAAACCACGTAGCAAACTGGTATTAAATGAAGCTACTGATGAGTCAACAAGAGTTGTTGTCCTAGTTGGACCTTCGTCAATAGTTGATGAAGAAGTCGACACATCAAGTTGATCTCGTCCTTCTCAATCGTTGGGAATGCCTTGACGCAGTGGGACGATTATTTCACAACCTGACCGCTACTTGGATTTATTTGAAACTCAGGTTTTCATACTTGATGATGGCATAGAGGATCCATTGTCTTATAAACAGGCAATGAATGACGTAGATAAGGACCAATGGATCAAAGCCATGGACCTTGAAATGGAGTCAATGTACTTCAATTCAGTTTGGAAACTTGTAGACCAACAACCTGAAGGGTAAGACCCATATGGTGTAAATGGATCTATAAGAGAAAGAGAGACGCAACCAGAAAGACACAAACCTTTAAGCTTAGGCTAGTAGCAAAAGGTTTTACCCAAAGGGAAGGGGTTGATTATGAAAAAACTTTTTCTCCAGTTACTATGTTAAAGTCAATAAGGATACTCATGTCCATAGCCACCTTTTATGACTATGAAACATGGAAAATGTGTTGGGATGTATGTCCTCATCTCGTGTAATTTGTAATATTCCAAGTTATAAATAAATAAGAGTTATTTATTCGAACTTTGTGTCTCGCATTTTTTCATAAACTTAATCCAATAAACTAAGCTCCAGGGTCATTGCATTATGAGAGAACTAAGAACTTGAACGGTGTATAGTGGACACACACGGAGGATCACGTTCGAGTTAATGACCCGAACGGTCTACAGTATATGGGTAGGGTTGGAGACCTAATCCTAGATACAATGTGGATGCGGCCCACTTTGTATTAGATATAAACGAGGTGATCCAACTCTTTCATGTGGTTCACATGCGAGTGAGGGCATCCTGTGAAATGAGATTGTACAAGACCGGACCGTGAATTATTAGACTTACTTATGTAACCCCGTTAACAATATAGGACTAATAAATTAGTAGATGACCATTAGTGACTCGACCTTAATCCTGAGCGTGTTACAGACTCCTGTCTGCGGGGGTCTGTCCTTTGACTAGTACGGGTGAGGGTGGCCCCTATTGCTCGCCCAATATGCCTATCTTCTAAGGGGCAGGACCACGTGGGGAGCTGGGAACTTGACTACGCAAGAAGGAATTCACTCGTTCCCAAATTAAGGAAACTAGAGGAGTGTTTCCTTAAGTGTTGTCTCCAGGGCTTGAACAACGGGGCCCCATCCTCTCATTAGCCCGAGAGGGTTGTTGTTTATGGTTCGACCATGCAACATAGTTGTTCATTAGAGGAGCATAGGGACTTAAGGAGCAAGAGATAGACACAAAGGTAAAACGATAATTTGACCCAACAGTGTCTACGAACAACCTGTGAAGGGTCGACTCATGGGCATTGGTTATATCGATGGACACAACTTGTCCTACAGTGATAGAAGTGCAGCTACGTGCTTTAGTGGAGTGTTACCGTAGCTAATGAATGTTGAATAATCGGGTCAAAGAGTTTGACAGGTTAGTCTCGGATCATTGGAGCTCGTCATCTGTAGGTCCATTAGGTCCCTCGGTTGGCTCAAATTGGACAAATTGAGGGTTTACAGTTTGGTGTGAATTTCAAGTGTTCAAATTCATTATTTGGGTATTTATGACATTTATATGTGATATAGATGACATAATATATAGTTTAATGTGAATGAGATTCGTAAGAAACTATAGGATAGCCTAATTGATTAATTAGTGCTAATTGCAGAAATTAAATTGAGAGAAATTAAATTTGATTCAATTTAAAATTCCATATTTATGCAAATGAGATTTGTATAATAAGGTATGAGATATCTTATATTATGTGATATGGAAATATGATTTGCATATCATATAGTTGTGGTAAAATGGTGAATTGGTGGAGATTTTAACTCCACCACACACCATTATTAATAGGTGTATTCAAAGGCATCTCATGAAGCCATTTGCCATTTTTTGAAATTTCATCCAAAGAGAGCAAGGCAATTCTCTCTCAAACTGTCTCAATTCTCTCTCAAACTCTCGTCATCCAAAATCTAAAGGGAGTCCCACATACTCTCCCTCAACCTCCCGAGAACAACCGAGAAGGCATTTTGGAAGTGTCTTGCAATACTGTTCGAGAATCGAGATTCGAGGAGATCGTTGGTTCGAGAGAGATCGTGACTGGAGGAGGAAAGCATTGAAGAAGAGTTCTTCAACAAGTAAGTAAGGAATTCCTTACTGTTTTTTGATCTTTATGCATGTTTAGCCTAGGAATCTATGAGATAGGTTCGGTTTTAAGATATGATTTACACTACGAAACAACGACGTTTCACAACGTCTTTCGCTGCGGAGATTCCAAATCCCTTCAAAATGGACGTCAAGACTACCTCTTTAAATGACAATCTTGATTAGTGTATCTATATGTCTCAGCCCGAAGGGTTCATAACTCAAGGTCAGGAGCAAAAAGTTTGCAAGCTCAATCAATCCATTTATGGGATGAAACAAACTTCCAGATCTTGGAACATAAGATTCGATACTGCGATTAAGTCTTATGGTTTTGACCAGAACGTTGATGTATCCACAACGATAAGGTAGCTTTCTTAGTACTTTATGTGAACGATATCATACTCATTTGGAATGATGTGAGATACCTAACGGATATAAAGAAATGGCTAACGATCCAATTCCAAATGAAAGATTTAGGAGAGGCGTAGTATGTTCTTAGGATTCAAATTCTAAGAAATCGCAAGAACAGAACGCTAGCTCTGTCTCAAGCATCCTATATCGACAAAATGTTGGTACGATATTCAATTCAGAATTCCAAGAAAGGTTTATTAACCTTTAGGCCTTGGATTCATCTGTCTAAGGAACAGTGTCCTAAGACACCTCAAGAAGTTGAGGATATGAAACGTATCCATATGCATCGACAGTAGATAGCCTAATGTATGTTATGCTATGTACGAGGCCAGACATCTGCTATGCTGCGGGAATAGTCAGTAGGTACCTGTCGAATCCAGGATTAGACCGCAGTTAAAAATATCCTCAAGTATCTAAGAAGAACGAAGGACTATATGCTAGTGTATGGGTCTAAGGATTTGATTCTTACAGGATACACTTAATGGAGATCGGATCTCCTTAAGCAACGGAAACGTGATTTGAAATCGTAATTGCAAGTTTATTTTGGTTGAACACAAATACCAATACATTGGTGAAAAAACATAGATAAGAAAACATTTCATAATCTAATTAGGCATGGAAATTAGACATGCAAACATGCTATTTAGAATTTAAACTAAAAGGACATAGATGGTTACCTTTGTAGTTTTTCACAGCAACTCCTTGCTTCAAGTGCACAACAACACAGGAACTGGGAAAAAACCTTCTCTGTTTTTGCAGAACACCACCAACAGGAAAATCTCCTATATCTCTGAGTATCTACTTAGATCTCCCGAGGTGGGAAGGGATCCAACAATTGGAGAGTGAAGAAAACTTTTAGAGAGAATTCTTTCAGTGAGTTTGATCGATCGATCGATTGATTGGCTTTTCTTCCCCAAATTAGAGAAGAAGAAACTCTAGAGGGCAACTTCCTACTCCCTGTCGATTAGGGAGTTGGGAGACATGGGGAACGTGTCCTCCTGACATGTTCTCTTTTTTTTATTTATTTAATATTTAGTTAATAATTAATCATATGAATTATTAATAAATCAATTAAATCTCATTTAATTAAATTAAATTAAATATCATATATTTAATTTATATTAAATCACATTTAATCAATTTACCCTCTAACCTATAGTTTTAATGCACATCTAATGCACATTAAATTTTTAACCTATTTTTAACCTATAGTTTTAAATGTGAATCACATTCACATTTAAATTAAACATTTGAACTCTTTCAAATATTTAATTCTCTCACATAATTTAATATGAATCATATTCACATTAAGTTTATAATATATAGTTCCAAAACTATATATTATATCGTATCTATATATATTAAATTTATTCCCTAATGAATTTGAACATTTCAAATTCAAATGATCTAAGAACCTTTTACGAACTAGAAGGTGGACCTTATGAACCTACAGATCAGAAGCTCCAACGATACGAGATTACTCGGTTAATCTCATTAACGTCCTAATCAACATTCGTTAACTGCGGGAACACTCCACTAGAGTCTCGCAGCTGCACTCTTCTCACTACAGATATATTTCTGTGTCCACGGATATAGACCAATAACAGCAAGTCAATCCTTCACGAATGTTTGTAACACCAGCTGGGTCAAATTACCATTTTACCCCTGGGTTATATTGATAGCACACAAAATGTGTTATCCTTAGGCTTAATTATTGCTAGTTTTGTAATGATTTTAGAGTTTTTACGTGTTTAAATTACTCAATTTCAGGTTAAGAGCACAAACAAGACAATTTGAGACATTTTGGATCACTTGGGATCGAAACGAAGCTATTTGGAACTTAAAATAACATCAAGTGGAAGTGAAAGGACCAAACCAAGCTTGAAGACCCGAGGTGATGGCGTTGCAACGGCATGCAGAGCGTTGCAACACCGAACATGCAACCTTGAAACATGGACGAAGACTGCCGATAGCGTTGCAGCGCTGCTTTGCAGCGTCACAACGCTATCTCGATAAGAAGGTGCACATGAAGGACCGCACAGAGGGCGTTGCAACGCTGCCTTGCAGCGTCGCAACGCCACTTCGATAGAAAGGCGCGCACGTTAGGCTAGCGGTGTTGCAACGCTGTCCTAGCCGTTGCAACGCCATCGAGACATTCCATATATGACCAGCCGCCTAGGGTACAACGTTGCAACGCTGTACCGAAAGACATTATAAATAGAACATGTTGTTTAAGAGAGCCGAATTTGCTAGACTTTTGACCCTATTTTTGAAATACACTTTGTAAGAAGAGGGAAAATAGCATTTTTGGGAGCCAAATCATCCGTGGAGGTTCGAGATCAAAGATGGGAGCTCGGAGACGAAGGACTGACATCGACACATAAGTTTAATTTCCTTTTCTTTTAGATTGTAATACGGTTTTAAGACGTTTCCTACATGTTTAGCTTGATTTTCATGTGATTTAGAGTAGCTAAATGTTGTAGTTAGGATTTGATTTACTTGTTAAGACTTATTTGCTATGTATTGAAGCATGTTTTGTTCTTATTTTTGGCAATTTGTTCTATAACTCTTAATTTTGTTGGTTTAAGTGGACTCGAGAGATAAAACTTGAATTAGAGCAAAGTTGTCAAAACTCTTAGGAATCTGGCATGAGAATGACTAAGAAACTTAAGGGAAACACATAAAGAAGTTGCTTAATGCCGTGCATGTCGTAAGTTCATATGGAGACTATGGAGTTTATTGCATGTCCGAGGCTCACTAAGAATCAAGAGGTTTTCTTGAGTATTATACTTCTTGTTTATAAAAGCATCACATTAGCTCATTGCATGTGTTAATTAAGTCATTAGCTTGTGAAGTAAATTTCCTTTGAATCTAACAATTCGTGTCTCCACATGTTGGTTTGTTGTTTGTCTTTACTTTCAATCACCTATCCACGTTATGTTACTTTAGCTAAAATTGAGAAGTAGTATCTTGATATTTAGTTAATCTAGAAACTCATTCCCGAGGACGATACTTGGACTCTTAAATCATTATACTAAAACTTGACCTGTACACTGCGGTATTGCAATATAATTTTACGCAATAAGTTTTTGGCGCCGTTGCCGGGGAATGGCGATTATTTAGATTAATTAATATTAGGAGAAAATTTAAAATTTTAGACTAAAGTGTGTTGTGTGTTTTATTTCATTGTTTGTTGGTTTCCTTTTTGTCGTTTTCAGTTTTGTGTGTTTTTGAGTCCTTATCCCCTCTTTTTGTTGTGTTGCTATTGTGTAAAAGTCTTGATCTGAATTATTAATTTTTCAAGTATGACTTTGCATGATTTTTCTCCATCTTTCTATTGTCCCTCTCAGGACCCTAGGTATGTGCATCATGATTTCTCTGAATTCCATTTGTCTAATTTTTACCATTCTGTACCTGAAATTGATAAAAATTCATGTGATGGTAGTTATTTAGGCAATTGGAACCATAATTTTTCGTTCCTTGACCAACCTAAGGAAAAATCTTCTCTTGTGAACCAATTAATGGAATATACCTTTGAAGGGGTCGAATCCCGCAGCAGAAGCAATTGTTAATCGCGTGTTCTTAATTTAGTTACATAAATTACAATCAAGATCTAATCTAACTAGATTAAGCATGCATTTCTACAAGATGGACAACAAGATATTACCTTTAAAGAACTCTTTCTTCAAGTGCTCCTTCTGCCACGTTCACGATCTCACCAACACCAACCTGAACGATCACAAACACTACCACCGGATCTTCTCCATTGTTCTCTAGGTGAGGGAGGAAGGTGGGTTCCCTTTAGGTGAGATGAGATGTTTGTGAGAGAGGTTGTGTATTTTGTTTGTGGAACCTTTCCAACAAGACAAAACACTTACAATCTAGGGTTTTCCAAGATGTTGCTCCTATTTAAAATTGCATCTCATGCAACCTTTTATAAGGAAATGGGATGGAAATTACCATCCTATCCTTCCTTCATTCTCTCATTACTATATAGTTTATATGTGAATCTAATTCACATTAAAACCATATATGATATAACTGATATAACACCTCATATATGAAATTGAACACTTCAATTTCATTCCTAACTTTATACCCTCAATATAACCATGTTGAGCCAATGGAGGAACCTAATAGGCCTACAGTTCATGAGCTCCAATGATGTGAGATTAACTGATCAAACTCTTTGATCCAGTTAATTAATATTCATAAACTACAAGTCACTCCACTATAGACTTGTAGCTGCACTCTCCTCACTGTAGATTATATTGTGTCCATTGATATAATCATTACCCATGAGTTGACCCTTCACAGGTTGTTCGTAATCATAGTTGGGTCAAATTACCATTTTACCCCTGTGATTACCTATTTGTTCCTTAAGTACCACTGATCCTCTAATAAACAATAAGTCTAAGGTCCTACCATAGACTCATATCCTCTTAAGTCAGTTAGAGGGTGGGGCCCCGTTGTTCAAGAACTGGAGTCAGTTCTTAAGGGAACAACCTATCTAATTCCTTAGTGTAGGAATGAGTGAATTCCATCTTGCAAAGTTAAGTTCCCAGCTACCTACGAGGTTCTGTCCCTGAGAAGGTAGGCTTATTGAGTCGGCTACAGGCCACTCTCACCTATACTAGTCTAAGGACAAACCCCTATAAGTAGGAGTTCTTAACTTACTCAGGATTCAGGTCGAGTCACTAATGATCATCTATAAATTATCAGTCTTATCATGTTAACGATCTTACACTGGTTAGACTAATAATTTGCAGTCCGGTCTTGTATGAACTCTTCATACATGATGGCCCCACTCGCATGTCAACCACATGAATGAGTTGGATTACCTCATTTGTACTAATTACAAAGTGGGTCACATCCATGGTGTTACCAGAATGAGGTTTTCAACCTTATTCTTATACAATAGACCATTTAGGTTATATTCTTGAACACAATCCAAATAGTGTCCACTACACTGATGTTCGAGATATATTATAATCTTGGAGCTTAGTTTATTGGATTTATAAAGCAAGAATATAATTTTATCAAAACAAATAACTCTTTATTTATTTGAGTAAAATTACACAAGTTTAGGGCATAAATCCCAACAACCTTAGAATTGAAAATTAAAAATTTGGTTCATAATGAATTAGAAAGGTTGAATAGGTTAGAGGCTGAGGTGGTAGGACTTTGGGAAACAGTACATGATAGAGCTAAATATCTTAATCAGCTAGTAATTTCCCTTAAGGCCTTACAGAAACAATTTCTTATCCTTACCACTGAGAATGTGCACCCTAGGAGAACTTATTCATACGATAGTGGGGTTAGTTTAGGGGAGACTGAGACACACCACAAACAGGATAGTGAGGTAGATATTGTTGATACAATTATTCCCATAAGGGAGGTTCAGGTGATAGAGGTTGAGGGTGAGAAGTCTTTTCCCCTTTTGTCTCCAGAAATGTCCCTTAATATACATAACCAATTGTCTTACACTCATGAGTCTTGCTTTGATTTTTGTTATATTTCATTTCATGAAACAAAAATACAAAAAATTGTTATCTGACTGGTGCCCAGGAGAAACAGGATAGCCTTTTAGACTTAGAAGGCTATATCGATTCAAACAAGAAAGACCCAAAGAAATATGAGTAGTTTTATGTGCCCTGATAAGTCACCGTCTAGCTAAAGACGTTAAAGAAAGCGCTTCTTGGATGGCAACCCAAGTTTTATGTTTCATGTCTTTATTGTTGTATTTTTCGTCTTTTATGTTTTATTTTAATTTCTAGTTTTTTGTGTTTTTGTCTATTTTCTTTCTTTTTGTACCTCCAGGTGTATGCCCAAGCGAAAAGCTGCAGACTTGCATCCTTTTGATCTTGAGATCGAAAGGACCTGTAGGAGACTCCTAAGGGAAGGAAGAGCAGAGCCTCAGGCAATGACTGATCATGAACTCATCAATAACCCTAAACCCATCAGGGAGTATTTCCAACCTGTGTTTGATTCTAAGCAGGTTGGAGTAGTCTATGCCCCTATAAATGCTAACAATTTTAAACTTAAGACCGGGCTTATACAGATGGTTAGGGAAGGTGCTTTTAGAGGATTAGTCACAGAAGATCCAAACTCACACTTACAGAATTTCTTAGAAATCTATGGTAAAGTTAAAATGAATGGTATCTCTGCTGATAATATTCGCTTACGTCTCTTTCCTTTCTCTTTGCAGGGTAGAGCTAAGGAATGGCTAGGATCTCTTCCCTCAGGCAGTATCACTTCCTGGGAGAAGTTGGCCCAATCTTTCATAACCAAATTCTTCCCACCTATGAAAGCTGCAAAGTTAAGGACTGAGATAGGAACATTCAGGCAGCAGGAGAGAGAACAGCTATTTGAGGCCTGGGAAAGGTACAAGGACATGCTCAGGAGGTGCCCACATCATGGCTACCCAGATTGGCTCAAGGTACAACTGTTTTATAATGGACTGGAAGGTAAGACCAGGAGCATTCTGGATTCCACTACTGGAGGGGCTTTCATGGTGAAGACTGTGCCAGAAGCACGTGCCCTCCTCGAGAAAGTGTCAACTGCCAGCTACTAGTGGCCTACAGACAATGACAGATCTAAGCCAGTAGGTGGATTGTATCAACTGGATGAGGTAACCTCTCTTAGATCTCATATGGTATCTCTCACTCATGCTCTGAATAATTTTGCAGGATCACCACAAACAGGGATGTCCTCTCAATGCTCCCAGCCCAATGGAGAATCCACTATGGGGCAATTGCACTACCTGAACAACAGAAGCAACAACTATGGAGGAAACCAGACTCAGAATAACCTCCCAACACATTATAATCCAGGTTTGAGGTATCATGAGAATTTATTTTATGCTAACAATAAAAATGTGTTGAATCCTCCTACAGGGTATGCTTCTACATCATAGAGGAAACCATCTCTATAAGAGACATTGCACTCCTTCATAGCTGAATCCAGAAGTCGGTCCAACCAGCTGGAGAATGCAGTCACCATTCTATCTAGTATAGTGACTAGTCATGGAGCTGCAATAAAGAATATTGAGACCTAGATTGGCCAAATGAACACATCACTCCGAGCACTGCAAGAAATGAAAAAAACACCTTGAGGGAGTATAGTCTAGCTAAAGACGTTAAACAAAGCGCTTCTTGGGAGGCAACCCAAACTTTACATCTTTGTTATTTTCTGTCATTAGTTTGTTTTAGTTGTTTGCAGTTCTTAGTTTATTTACTAGTTTGTTTGTTTTGCTTTGTAGGTTGTGATGATGTCATCCTTCGTTGAAATCCATGCTCCCGTTCTGAGGAACTCCAACACACATGTTGTGCCTATCAAAGGAACTCAGAAAGATCTCCATAACTCAGGACAGTATTGTTCACTCTTACCCTTATACTTAATTTGTTCTTATTTCTACAAACATTGGGGACAATGTTTAGTTTATGTTTGGGGGTGGGATGTTGTTTATTTGTTGCTACTGTCCTGAGTATGTGCTGGAATTGCTGACTGATCTTTTACATAAGTATGAGTATGATAGCCAAGGATGAGATATAATTGGAAATCTTTGTGATTCTACTGAAACCTGAGAGCATGCCATGAATCTGAGTTAATTTAAAAAAATTTCGTGAGTCTTTCCTGCAATATTATGCACATAGCCTGTGTTCTCGTAGTTTTGAAATGCTTAGAACAAAGTTATTAGGCTTGGAAGTTTAATATCACCTCGATAGGTCTAAGAACTGATTTGAGAGTTAAACTGCAGGATAGGGTGAATGACAATATGAAGTGCATGATTTGTATGATATGTGAAATAGTTAGTTTTTGTTGTTTGTTTGCTAAAGAAAAAAAAATCGTGAGGACAAAAAGAGCTACCTTCACTGTGATCAGTTAGGCCACTCATTGAGCAAGTGCTCTTGGTAAGGGTCACTGCAGTGGATGTGTGAAAGCTAGTGTCCTTGCACAAAAAAAGATGAAAATAGAAAAAGTGATAAAAAGTGAGTAACTGCTGAGTAGAGTTGTTTATTACTTGAATATGGGGAAACTCGAAAATTAGTAATTATGACCAGTGTAGGGGGAAGTTGAATGGAGAGTCTAATAATGTTGATCAGGACTTAGTAAAAATGAAGGGAACATAGGCTAATCACACACACATGTAGGAACACTTAGGAAAAGTTTTAAATTGCTTGATGAAGTGTTATGTTTGAATGTTTCCTGTGATTACTAGATTTTCTCTTAAAACTTTGAGGCTTGAATCAAATGTATGTATAAGAAAAATACGATGTTTAATTCTGTTTTTGCTCAGGACTAGCAAAAGGTTAAGTTTTGGGGTGTTTGATAGCACACAAAATGTGCTATCCTCAGGCTTAATATTGCTAGTTTTGTAATGATTTCAGAGCTTTTACGTGTTTAAATTACTCAATTTCAGGTTAAGAGCACAAGCAAGACAATTGGAGACATTTTGGATCACTCGGGATCGAAACGAGGCTATTTGGAGCTTAAAATAACATCAAGTGGAAGTGAAAGGACCAAACCAAGCTTGAACACCCGAGGTGATGGCGTTGCAACGCCATGCAGAGGGTTGCAACGCCGAACGTGCAGCCTTGAAGCATGGACGAACACTGTCGATAGCGTTGCAACTGAAAGAGTCTAGATTAAGAAAACTAAAGCAATTTTGGATCTTGAACACTCTAAGTTGATAAATTTTGTAAAATAAAAAACATGCTCAAAACTAGAAAAACAAAGGGATAGAAAACTCAACTTTGAAGATCAAATTCTCTTCACCCGGTGGATAGTTTTCAACACGAACACTTCGTGGACAATAGTTAGAGTCTTCTCTACTATCCTCGGGCCTTAGAACGGATTGTGGGATCCTAGGTTGAGAGAATTTGGAAGAAAAGACCTCAAATGTCACTAATTCGGGAATATTCAATTTTCTGCAAAATCCTCTCAACATCCCTCAAATCACCATTATATAAAGCTTCAAAAAGCTTCAATGGAGTGACAACTCAAGGGTGATGAGGATGCTTTGAGATGGAGGTGGCCAATTTTGGTGAATTTTGAAGATGAGAGGGATTGGACAAGTTGTACTTTGGATTTTATTGAAAATCCATGAAAATCCACTTATTTCCATTTAATTTTAATTTAAAAATCAAAATTAAATTGATTTTTAATTAAAATTAATTTAATTAATTAAATTATTAAATAATTAATTAATTTTTAATTTAATTTAATATCAAATATTAAATTAAATAAATTGCCCGATCCCGATCGATTTTTCGAACACGAATAATTATTCATGCTATAAACCGATCCAATATTTAAATCATATTTAAATATATCCACCTCCTGATAATCATAGTTTAATTCATAATTAAGCTATGACTCGTTAAATATATCATATATAATTAACGATTTCTCCCAAAAACGAATTTGAACAATTCAAACTCTTTTCTCTCAAAATGTTACAAGGCTTAGTCCGAGCTAACAAGGAGGACCTAATGGACCTACAGATCATGAGCTTCAACGATACGAGATTAACCAGGCCAAACTCTTTAGCAGCATAGCTAATCAACATTCGTTAACCACCGGACACTCCACTAAAGCCCGGTGGTTGCATTCTCCTCACTTGTAGATATATTTACGTCCCACTTGATATAACCATGATTAGTAAGTCGATCCTTCACAGTCGTTCGTAATTACAATTTGGGTCAAAATTACCGTTTACCTCATAATTACCTCTTGTTCCTTAAGTCCCACTTGATCCTCTAATGAACAATTGGTTTGTGGTCCAACCAAAGAAACCGAATCCTCTCGGGCCAATGAGAGGGTGGGCCCATTGTTCAAGACACGAGTCGACACTTAAGGAACAACCTCTCTACTAATCCCTAAGGCGGGTAGGAGTGAATTCCATCTTGCGTAACTATGTTCCCGACTATCTACCCGATTTTATCCCTGAAATGGGAGGCTTATTGAGTCGGCAGTCTCGAGCCACTCTCACCCATGCAAATCTAAGGATAATCCGAATAAACAGGAGTTCATAGAACGCTCAGGATTAAGATCGAGTTACCTAGGTCATCGTATGAATATAGTCAGTTAAAACAGTAAATGGAGTTATAAAGTCTAAGTGACTATTGCGCGGTCCAGTCATATGCAAACTCATTGCACAGGGCGCCCCCACTCACATGTCTCCACATGAACGATTTAGGATCACATCGTTTGTTCTCTACAATGTGGGTCGCGCCCATAGTATCCCCTGGATAAGGTACCCAACCCTATCCTTATACTATAGACTGTTCTGGCTATAACTTGAACTTGATCCACTTTTATGTCACACATAAAGTTCAAGTATTCATCTTATAGCCAAGGGTTCTTAATTGGATTAAGGTTACACAATACACAATAGTCAATAACACCTTTACTGAATAAATTTCAATAACAACTTTATTGTGAACCAGAATATACATTCAGTTTACAAAACCACGAGTTTTAGGACATAAAACCCAACAATCTCTCACTTGGACTAAAACGTCGTGGGGTAAAATATCTTTGAGCAAAGAAAAAAGCGCCTCTTCAGACAACCCGTAGTCCTAGACTCTCTAAGTGTCCTTCAAACACTTTAGCCGTGAGGACTTTGTAAACGGATCGGCAATGTTGTGCTCTCGGCGATCTGCGTGGCGATCGATCACGCCTCTTCGTTGCACAATCTCCCGATGAGATGATATTTGGGCTCTATGTGCTTTCGCGCTTATGGCTTCTAAGTTCTTTAGAATTTGCCACTTTGCACCACTATTATCACAATAAAGGGTGATAGGCAAATTCATATTTGGAACAACTTCCAAATCGGTCAAGAACTTCCTAAGCCATACTGACCTCCTTCGTTGCTTCAAGTCATGACATACTCAAACTCCATGGTGGAGTCGGCAATACAACCTTTTTTTATACTCCTCCATACTATAGCTCCTCCGTTAAGAGTGAAGACTGATCCTGATGTGGATTTTCTCGAATCTACATCAGTCTGAAAATCATAGTCAGTGTATCCTGCAAGGATCAAATCCTTTGCACCATACACAAGCATATAGTCCCTCGTTCTCCTAAGATACTTGAGGATGTTCTTAACGGCAGTCCAGTGATCATATCCTAGATTAGACTGATATCTGCTGACTATTCCCACTGCATAGCATATGTCGGGTCGAGTACATAACATGGCATACATCAGACTACCGACAGTAGATGCATAGGGAATGCGTCTCATATCCTCAACTTCTTGAGGTGTCTTAGGACACTGTTCCTTGGACAAATGAATTCCATGACTGAAAGGTAAAAATCCCTTCTTGGAATTCTGCATCTTATATCTAACCAACATCTTGTCAATATAAGATGCCTGAGACAATGCTAGCATTTTGTTCATGCGATTCCGAACAATTTGGATTCCAAGAACAAACTGAACCTCTCCCAAATCTTTCATTTGGAATTGGGTTGCTAGCCATTGCTTAACGCCAGTCAGGAACCTTGCATCATTCCCAATGAGCAAGATATCATCTACGTATAGAACTAAGAAAGCTACAGTGGTATTGACTATCTTCTTGTAAACACAAGGCTCGTCAATATTCTGTTCAAAGCCATAAGATTTGATCGCAGTATCAAATCTTATATTCCAGGATCTAGAAACTTGTTTCAATCCATAGATGGATCGTTTAAGCTTGCAAACCTTTTGCTCTTGACCCTGAACTATGAACCCTTTTGGTTTATCCATATAGATACTCTCTTCAAGATTGCCATTTAGAAAGGCTGTCTTGACATCCATTTGCCAAATTTCATAGTCATAAAACGTGGCAATGGACAAGAGTATTCTAATGGACTTAAGCATGGCAACAAAGGAGAAGGTTTCTTCATAGTCCACCCCTTCCCTTTGGGTATAACCCTTTGCCACAAGTCGAGCCTTAAAGGTTTGCACCTTACCGGCTTGATCTCGTTTTCTCTTCTAGATCCACTTGCAACTGATAGGTCTTTCACCATCTGGTTGATCTACAAGTTCCCAGACTGAATTGAAGTACATTGACTCCATTTCAAGGTCCATGGCTTTAATCCACTCGTCCCTATCTATATCATTCATTGTCTGTTTATAGGTCAATGGATCCTCAACGCCATCATCGTATGACGACTTGGGTTTCAGATCAAACCCATGTAACGCAGTCGGGTTGTCTAACATCCTCCCACTCACGTCGAGTCATTCTCAACTCTTGAGAAGGACCAACTTCATCAACAACTCTTGTTTATTTATCTCAGTAGCTTCCTGAAATTTCGCTCAAGATAATCCCCGCTTGAGGTGATGATCTCTCAAGTGGTCTTCCTCTAAGAGCGTGGCATTTGTCGACACAAGCACCTTGTCCTCTTGAGGATCATAAAATAGACCACCTTTCGTTTCTTTGGAGTACCCTACGAATAGGCATAATTTTGAACGATGTTCCAATTTCTTTGGATTGGACACCAACACATGTGCCGGACATCCCCAAATCCTGAAGTGACGTAAACTACCTTTACGCTCTTTCCATAACTCATAGGGTGTTTCAAAACACTCTTGGGGAACCATGTTCAAAATATATGCAGCGAGCCTTCTCATCGCATATCCCCAAAACGAATTAGGCAACTGAGCATATCTCATCATGGATCGAACCATGTCTAACAGGGTTCTATTTCTCCTCTCAGATACACCATTTTGCTGAGGTGTACCGGGTGCTAAGAGTTGGTATACGATTCCATGTTCTATCATATAGTCTTGGAATCTCAAATCCATATACTCTCCACCTCGATCTGATCGAAGTGTTTTAATCGTTTTACCTAATGTGTTCTCAACTTCTGCCTTATATTCCTTGAACTTTTCAAGGGTTTCAGACTTATGATGCATTAGGTAAAGATAGCCATACCTAGAATAATCATCAATAAAACTGATGAAGTATTCATACCTTCCTCGTGCCTTAACTTTCATAGGACCACAAAGATCCGAATATACGAGTTCCAAGGGTTCTTTGGCTCTATAACTTTTTTCAGAAAACGGTCTTTTAGTCATTTTTCCTTCGAGACATGACTCACATGGTGGTAAAGAGTTGTCCTCTAACTGACTTAGGAGCCCACTCTTGACCAATCTCCCAATCCTATTGAGATTAATGTGGCCTAGTCTCAAGTGCCAAAGATAGGTACTGGGAGAAAGTTTCTGCCTTTTATTTTGAGTATTAGCTGTTTTAAACATCTCGGTGTTCAAAATAGCTTTTAATTCGGTTGGTCTTAACACAAATAAGTTGTTTTCAAGTTTAGCAGAACATATTCGTACACCTCTTTTGCAAATGAACGCTTCATTATGATCAAAAGATACTTTATACATATGTTCAAGCAAACAAGAGATAGATACAAGATTTCTTTTGATTTCAGGAACCAAAAGTACATTTTCTAATAAAACGAATCTATCTCTAAACAACAACTTCACAGCTCCCACTTGCGCTTGGTTTGAAACAACCTCTCCGTTCCAACCACGAGAGATATCTCCCATCAAAGAAAGTCTTTGCTAGGAAACTAGTTTCTGAAAAAAGAACAAACATGGTTAGTGGCTCCTGAATCTAATATCCAGCGGAATCATCATGTTCCACTAAACATGTTTCAATAACGAGTAAATCATATTTACCTTGTTTTTCTTTCTCGCCTTTCTTTTACTGCAAAGGTACTTTGGGCGCTTCCTCTTCCAAAGTGCGTCTGCACTACAAAGTGGAAACATTTTCTGTGGTTTTGGCCTTGCGTGTGGGAGCTGTCCTTTCCCTTTGTCCTTCTTCTTCTTCTTCAGAATATCCTTATTCTTAGAAAAGAAGGACCGGACTTGGTCCCAGAGGACGATCCTCTAAGGAACTTCTTTGAAGTGACAACATTTGCCTCCTTCTTTTTTCCTTTTGATTTCATGAGGGACTCAAAAGTCTCAGTAGCTCGTTGAGGAGAGTAGTCAGGTTATACTCTATTTTATTCATCACCGCATTTGTGCGGAATGGCAGGAAACTCTTCGGAAGAGATTCCATAATAAAGGTTACCTGACTTTTCTCATCTATGACTGCCCCATTTACTTCAAATTTATGTTGAAGTGGGTCATCATGTCAAGGACATGTTCCTAATGAGGCTCCTCCTTCATACGGGAGTTGTAAACGTATTTGACACATCATAATGGACCGATGAGGGACGGTTGTCCGAACATCGCTCAGTAATGATCCCATGATCTCCTTTGCGGTGACCATGGTCTCATGTTTCTTAGACAACA
Organism: Trichosanthes cucumerina; assembly: GCA_036507285.1. NCBI lineage: Eukaryota > Viridiplantae > Streptophyta > Magnoliopsida > Cucurbitales > Cucurbitaceae > Trichosanthes > Trichosanthes cucumerina. The sequence goes on along the minus strand of CM071836.1, from coordinate 65,710,130 downwards.
CATCCGATATGTCAAGCTAAGATATAGACTCGGACCTTCTCATTAGCCCTAATCCATCTGTCATAAGCATCCCGAATAATTCGGTTTGCGATCGGTGAGCCGGGGGGGAGGACATTCTTCCGTTAAGACGAACCTCAGATCATCAAGAACAAGAATCGTATTCAAGTTTGATTTCCAGGTTCCATAATTATCGCCGCTAAGTTTATTGAAGGCGAGTAACTGGATAAAAGAGTTCGACATGCTGGAAAAGAATGAATTCTATTAGTGAATTGTTTGTAACCTATCCAATTTAAGAATTTAGCAAAAGTAATAATGTACCCATAAACTCATTATTGTTTTTGCAACGATACTTCAGTGAGTCAGAGCAACCGCTACCGAGGGGCAGTCAATCACTCCTTCATGAACCAAGACATTCTTGACTAAATGTTAATACCAGAATAACTCTTATTCCTATAACATTCTAGTTATCACTACTTTGGTCAAGAACTTACTAACACTTAGCAATTCTTGTAAGTGTGACCCGCCATTTTCGGACCTCGGAGGTCGGCCCCAATGCTGCTACCAACCGGAGAGACAAAGCCGGAATGGACCTAAGAGACCCTATCTATTTCTGGAGTTTGAGTTGTTCCGAATCCCATGTTACATCCCTCCGAATGGATGGTGCTACTTCGGGCAACCTGCAGGCGCAACATGGGAATCTCACGGTCCAATCCAATGGAGGAGATCGTAGGATGTGTTGACATACTTCCTTCTCCCACTTACTATAAATACTTTCTCCATTCACCTTGCTCTTGATTTATGCAAACACCATCCGAATGGGGATGCCCTATTGACATCACGAGGCCGAGCATAAATCTCACGGTGTGAACTTCGTGGAGAGCGTAAGAGGAAATTGATATATTATATATACCTTTTCACTCCCACTAAGTATTTTAAACAATTTGGGTATACTTTTACTTAGGCATATTCTGGCTAAAATAATATGACCTAAGTCTACCAATATAACAATTATACTGGAATTACCTAAGTCTATTAACCATTTAATAAACCTAGGTCTATGAGTTCAATTTATTAACATTTAATAAACGCCACTCACGAAAGATAATTTATAAACCTATGGATTAAATTCACTCTCGTGTCGGTTCCTGTGTAGGGTGTTACTGCTTCAAATCGACTTAAGTACCCCAACCTAGCTGAACCTTCCTTAGTTAGAGTCCTCTTTAATCAAAGTTTATAAATTATTGGTTTCCAATTCTAATCTTATTAGAACTAGATAACCTTAGGTCTAATTAATTTCGGTTCTAAAACCATTTTAAAACTAATTAATTAACCTTAGGTTACATGCATTTCTATGTTATAAATTATTTCATCATTCATCACATGAATAAACATACATTTATAACAAATTCAACACATGAATAAATGCATAGCAATTATATGTTTAATTTTTAATTAATATAACCCTTATATTAATTATAATTAAAACATATAATATTTGTTTCATAAATTAATATAACTCTTATATTAATTCTTATGAAACCCAATTAACATGCATACAATATATTATAACACTTATAACATACTTTCAATGCATGGAGCATGCTTCCTATGGTGGGATTTTAAAATCTATATGGCATACTTTATGCACATATAATCGTGAAATTTTAATTAAAACATACATTCACAATGCATAATTAATTAAACACACTAAAGTGGACTGGTTTTGGCATCTAATGCAAGCAAACTACTAAATTATTACAATAATAATCTAGAATTAACATCGAGCCACTTCGAACTCTTCGAATTTGGGTCGAACCAGCTTGTAAATGTGTGAACCGGGCCTTCTAAAGGTTGAACCGGGCTGTAAAAGGCTGAACCGGGCCTCCAATTGATGAAACGAACCTCCAAAATGGAAAAATCGGCCTCGAAATAGTCAGAACTGGTCTTAAACCACCCGAACCGGACCGAAAACAAGCCAAACCGGTCAAAAATGACTTGAACCGGTCAAAGTCAAATGGACCGATCAAAGTCAACTCTGTCTTCTCCAAAATGACATTTCACGGGCTGAAGGTTTAAATTACTGTAGCAGAAAAAAATTCCAGCAACTCTGTTTTCATTTTTCTTTGACCTCTTCAGCTTCTTTATTCAAATTGAAGGCCTTCCCGAACTCCAATCGACCCAAAATTTTTACAGCTTATTCTACACACATTAACGCTCAAACACACTTGAGCAATTTGAAAATAAAGCACGAATTGATGCTCAATTAAAATGCCAAAGCCAGAAGAACACTTTAGACGCCCAGAAAAAATAGATTTCAAAGAACACCCACCACATAACAAAATAGATCAAATTGAGTGCTCAAAATTGCTCTGATACCAATTGAAAGAGTCTAGATTAAGAAAATGGAAGCAATTTTGGATCTTGAACACTCTAAGTTGATCAATTTTGTAAAATAAAAAACATGCTCAAAGCTGGAAAAACAGAGGGATAGAAAACTCAACTTTGAAGATCAAATTCTCTTCACTCGGTGGATGGTTTTCAACACGAACACTTCGTGGACAACCGTTAGAGTCTTCTCTACTATCCTCGGGCCTTAGAACGGATTGTGGGATCCTAGGTTGAGAGAATTTGGAAGAAAAGACCTCAAAGGTCACTAATTCGAGAATATTCAATTTTCTGCAAAATCCTCTCAACATCCCTCAAATCACCATTATATAAAGCTTCAAAAAGCTTCAATGGAGTGACAACTCAAGGGTAATGAGGATGCTTTTAGGTGGAGGTGACCAATTTTGGTGAATTTTGAAGATGAGAGAGATTGGGCAAGTTGTACTTTGGATTTTATTGAAAATCCATGAAAATCCACTTATTTCCATTTAATTTTAATTTAAAAATCAAAATTAAATTGATTTTTAATTAAAATTAATTTAATTAATTAAATTATTAATTAATTAATTAATTTTTAATTTAATTTAATATCAAATATTAAAGTAAATAAATTGCCCGATCCCGATCGATTTTCCGAACACGAATCATTATTCATGCTATAAACCGATCTAATATTTAAATCATATTTAAATATATCCACCTCCTGTTAATCATAGTTTAATTCATAATTAAGGTATGACTCGTTAAATATATCATATATAATTAACGATTTCTCCCAAAAACGAATTTGAACAATTCAAACTCTTTTCTCTCAAAATGTTACAAGGCTTAGTCCGAGCTAACAAGGAGGACCTAACGGACCTATAGATCATGAGCTCCAACGACGAGATTAACCGACCAAACTCTTTAGCATAGCTAATCAACATTCGTTAACCACCAGGAAACTCCACTAAAGCCCAGTGGCTGCATTCTACTCACTGTAGATATATTTCTGTCCACTTGATATAACCATGATTAGTAAGTCGATCCTTCACAGTCGTTCAGTAATTACAATTTGGGTCAAAAATTACTGCTTTACCCTCAGTAATTACCTCTTGTTCCTTAAGTCCCACCGATCCTCTAATGAACAATTGGTTTGTGGTCCAACCAAAGAAACCGAATCCTCTCGGGCCAATGAGAGGGTGGGCCCATTGTTCAAGACACGAGTCGACACTTAAGGGAACAACCTCTCTACTAATCCCTAAGGCGGGTAGGAGTGAATTCCATCTTGCAGAACTATGTTCCCAGCTATCTACCCGATTTTATCCCTGAAATGGGAGGCTTATTGAGTCGACAGTCTCGAGCCACTCTCACCCATGCAAATCTAAGGATAATCCGAATAAACAAGAGTTCATAGAACGCTCAGGATTAAGATCGAGTTACCTAGGTCATCGTATGAATATAGTCAGTTAAGATAGTAAACGGAGTTATAAAGTCTAGGTGACTATTGCGCGGTCCAGTCTTATGCAAACTCATTCCACAGGGCGCCCCCACTCACATGTCTCCACATGAATGATTTAGGATCACATCGTTTGTTCTCTACAATGTGGGTCGCACCCATAGTATCCCCTGGATAAGGTACCCAACCCTATCCTTATACTATAGACTGTTCTAGCTATAACTTGAACTTGATCCACTTTTATGTCACACATAAAGTTCAAGTATTCATCTTATAGCCAAGGGTTCTTAATTGGATTAAGGTTACACAATACACAATAGTCAATAACACCTTTACTGAATAAATTTCAATAACAACTTTATTGTGAACCAGAATATACATTCAGTTTACAAAACCACGAGTTTTAGGACATAAAACCCAACAGCAACGCTGCTTTGCAGCATCGCAACGCTATCTCGATAAGAAGGCGCACATGAAGGACCGCACAGAGGGCGTTGCAATGCTGCCTTGCAGCGTCGCAACGCCACTTCGATTGAAAGGCGCGCGTGTTAGGGTAGCGGCGTTGCAACGCTGCCCTCAGGGTTGCAACGCCATCGAGACATCCCATATATGACCAGCCGCCTAGGGTACAAAGTTGCAACGCTGTACTGAAAGTCATTATAAATAGAACATGTTGTTTTCATTATAAGAGAGCCGAATTTGCTAGACTTTTGACCCTATTTTCGAAATACACTTTGTAAGAAGAGAGAAAAGAGTGTTTTTGGGAGTCAAAGCATCGTGGAGGCTCGAGATCGAAGACGAGAGCTCGAAGACGAAGGACCGACATCGACACATAAGTTTAATTTCCTTTTCTTTCAGATTGTAATACGATTTTAAGACGTTTCCTACATGTTTAGCTTGATTTTCATGTGATTTAGAGTAGCTAAATGTTGTAGTTAGGATTTGATTTACTTGTTAAGACTTATTTGCTATGTATTGAAGCATGTTTTGTTCTTATTTTTGGCAATTCGTTCTTTATATCTTAATTTTGTTGGTTTAAGTGGACTCGAGAGATAAAACTTGAATTAGAGAAAAGTTGTCAAAACACTTAGGAATCTGGCATGAGAATGACTAAGAAACTTAAGTGAAACACATAAAGAAGTTACTTAATGCCTTGCATGTCATAGGTTCATATGGAGACTATGGATTTTATTGCATGTGCGAGGCTCACTAAGAATCGAGAGGTTTTCTTGAGTAATATACTTCTTGTTTATAAAAGCACTGTTGGGATGTTTGTCCTAATTTCGTACTGTTTGTAAATATACATTTGAAATTAATAAAGTGTTATTCATTTCATCATTTTGTGTCTCGCATTTTATACAAACTTTGACCAATAAACTAAGCTCCCGGGTCATTGAATATATGTGAGAACTAGAACTTAAACGGTGTGTAGTGGACACACATGGAGGATCACGTTCGAGTAAATGACCCGAACGGTCTACAATATATAGATGGGGTTGGAGACCTAATCCTTGATACACTGTGGATGCGGCCCACTTTGTATTAAGATACAAACGAGGTGATCTGACTCGTTCATGTGATTGACATGTGAGTGGGGGCATCCTGTACAATGAGATTGTACAAGACCGGATCGTGAATTATTAGACCTCACGATGTAACAACACCGCTAATGATGAGACTAATAACTTCGTATATGACCATTAGTGACTCGACCTTAATCCTGTGCGTGTTACGGACTCTTGTCTGCGGGGGTCTGTCCTTTGACTAGTACAGGTGAGAGTGGTCGCAGTTACTCGCCCAATATGCCTATCTTCTCAGAGACAGGACCAAGTAGAGAGTTGGGAATGTAACTACGCGAGATGGAATTCACTCGTTCCCGCCTTTTGGAAAACTAGAGGGGTTGTTCCCATAAGTGTTGTCTCCAGGGCTTGGAAAACGGGTGCCCACCCTCTCACTTGCACGAGAGGGTTGTTGTGTATGGTCGAACCATTACAACATTGTTGTTCATTAGAGGAGCGGTGGGGACTTAAGGAGCAAGAAGTAGACACAGGGGTAAAACTTTGACCCAGTAGTGTCTACGAACAACCTGTGAAGGGTCGACTCATGAACATTGGTTATATCAGTGGACACGTAATATTCTGCACTGACGGGAGTGCAGCTACGGGTTTTAGTGGAGTGTTACCGTAGCTAATGAAGGTTGATTAACCGGGTCAAAGAGTTCGATAGGTTAATCTTAGATCATTGGAGCTCGTCACTGTAGGTCCATTAGGTCCCTCGATTGGCTCAAACTAGGTTAAATGAAGGGTTAATGTTTTAGTGTGAATTGAAGTGTTCAATTTCACTTAATGACATTTATGTCATTTATATGAGATATGAATGATATAATATATAGTTTAATGTGAATGAGATTCATAATAAATTATAGGTTAGCCTAATTGTTGAATTAGGGCTAGTTGGAGAAATTAATTGAGAGAAATTAAATTGAATGTGATTCAATTTAATAAATCCACAATTATACAAATATGATTTGTAAGATGAGATATAGGATATCTTATATTATATGGTTATGCAAATATGATTTGCATAACCTATGGTTGTGGTAAAATGGTAATAATGTGGAGATTTTAACACCATTATTTTCCATTATTTTTCCATTCTTGTAAGAAGGAAAGGGGTTCACTCTCTCATTTTTTGGATTTCACCAAAGAGAAGAGATTCAAGTTTCTCTCAAACTCTCTCATTTTCTCCTCCCTTAAATCAAACTTAGAATCCCACCATTCTCCTTCTTCCAAAAGAAGAACAGTCGATATTCCGATTGGTGTGGTGTTCGTTCTTGATCAAGGGAAAAGTTCGAGAAGTTCGAGGAACACGAAGAGTTCGTGAATGGAAAGGGAGATTCGAAGCACGTCTTCAACAAGTAAGTGTACATTTACTTGCTGTTTTTTTTCTTCCCTTTCTATATGTTTAGCCTAAACTATTAGATAGTTGATTTTAATGAAATGGAGTTGCAAAACGATACCATGACGATTCGATCGTCTTCCGCTGCGCTGGGATTTTCATTCCCTTCAATTGGTATCAGAGCCACTTGTTGGTTCTTCGTTGTGCACTGTTTTTCATTAAAATTAGGTGGGTAAAGCCTTGATTTATGTGATAAATTGTTGGTTTGCAAAAATTTGATTTTTTCGATTTTGGCACTTTTAGATTTATTTTCTGTTTGATGAGATCAAATGTAAGGGCCCGTAGTTTTTGGGCAATTTAGAAAATAAATCGAGTCTGTAAGTCCGTGTCGTTCATGGAAAGCGTTGCTGTGAAGAAATCGGAGCGGAAACGAGCGAGAAATGACGAAGAACAACAAGAGGAGCTTGTTGTTCTGTCGACAGCGTTGAGACGCTGTTCATCGACGTCTCAACGCTGCAATTGCGGGCGAAGGCTTGGCTGCAGAGCAGCGTTGCAACGCCAAGGCGTGGAGTGCACAGGGTGCAACGCTGAGCACGACAGCGTTGCAACGTTGTCCATGGCGTTGCAACGCTACGTGCGTTAAGGGCGATTCCAGCGCCAAGTTCGCGAGGGTTGTGGGCGTGTAGTAGTTTTCAAGACGTAGGCATCAGTTTTTTTTATTTTTAATTTGTAAAATGTATTTTATTTATTTTATTAAATAATATTAATATAAATGTTATATTAATGTTATTTAATTAAATAAATTACCCCTGGGTGCCAAAACTAGTCCATTTTTGCTGTTTAATTATTTTATGCATGTGATGTATGATTTAATTATTTCCTATGTGCATAATGTATGCCATATAGATTTTAAATCCCACCTTAGGTTAAACATTTGATGCATCATTTATATTATAAGAGTTATAATATATAGTTTGCATGATAAGTTATATTATAAGAGTTATGATATAATTAAATGCATGTTTTAATTTAATTAATATAAGTGTTATATTTTTTAGATTAAAGTATGCTCATGCATTTTAATTTCATGTGATGAATTATTATGTTATAGTATAGTTATTCATGTGATGAATGATGAAGCACTATAACATAGAAATGCATGCAACCTAAGTTAATTATTAGTTTTAAAGTGTTTAGAACTTCAATAATTAGACTTAAGTTTTCTAGTTCTAATAAGAGTAGAATTAGGAAATCAAAGTATAGTCTTTGAATGGAGACTGATTAGTAACTCTGTCTAACGAAGGTTTTGTCTAAGGCTGGGGTATTTAAGTTGACGCTTGCGGAACACCCCTACCTGGAAACCGACCTGGGAGTGAATTCGGTCCGGAGATTCTTAGATTATACTTATCATGAGTGTCGTTAATTAAAAGTTGGTTAATTTACTCACATAGACCTAAGTAATAATGTGATTATAAACTTAGGCTAAATACCATATTAGAGTTATATTGGTAGACTTAAGTAAGTTTTAGCTGGTTTATCTAGGTCAATCTCGAAATTTATAAAGTGTTGAGTGGGAGGAAGTATAGTGTATGAGATATATTTAATGTCCGACCACAAATCTCCGTTAAGTCCGTACCGTGAGATCCATACTCAGCCTCGTGGCGCAAATGGGAGCGTCCCCCTTCGGATGGTATTTGTATGGGTCAATATCAACGTGGATGGAGAGAGTACTTATAGTGAGTGGGAGCGGGACCTGTGAAAACGGGACCCACGGGCTCTTCTTTCGATTCACACCGTGAGACCCCTATGATCCGCCTACTAGTTTGACCTGGACCAGACAATCCCTTCGGAGGGCCTAAATCATGGGAGTCGGGACACCGTGAATTCCCGAAAGGGATACAGTTTCCTTGTTGGTTTTCCTTCGTGGTTCACCCTTCGGTGGCTATTGTTTGGACGGATACTTGGAAACTTAAAGATTGGGGGTGACACTCACAGAATTTGTTAAGTGTTAATGAATTCGATCAAATAATGGTAACTGGACGCCTAATGGAATAAGAGTTATTCTGGGATTAGGGTCTGGTCGAGAAAGTCTCGTCCTAGAGGAGGAGTGTTTCTGTTCACCCTTCGGTGGCGGTCATTCTAAACCTTTAGGATATCATTGCAATTTTTATATGACATAGGGATCATAAGATTAAATTTTGCTAAAACTTGATTGGTTTTCAAAAAGTTTATGCGAGACTGACACAAAATTTTATTTGATTTTTCAGCTAAAAATTATGTCTAGCTTAATAATAGATTTACTAGCTTCTGACAAACTAGTGGGAGATAACTTCCAAACATGGAAGAATAATATCAACACGATCTTAGAAACTGACGACCTGAAGTTCATGCTTACTGAGGAGTGTCCTGAGTTGTCGAGCTCGACTGCATCACGAAGTGTTCGTGATATTTACGATCGATGGATCAGGGCCAATGAAAAGGCCAAGGTCTACATAATTGCCAGCTTGTCTGAAGTCTTGGCAAAGAAGCATGAGTTGATGGTCACTGCTAAGGAGATCATGGATTCGTTGCAAGACATGTTTGGACAACAGTCCTTTCAAGTCAGGCACGATTCACTCAAACACGTCTTCAACGCCCGAATGAAAGAAGGATCGTCTGTCCGAGAACACGTTCTAGACATGATGACCACTTTAATTTGGCGGAGATGAACAGGGCTTCGATCGACGAGTCGAGCCAGGTCAGCTTTATTTTGGAGACTCTTCCGAAGAGTTTCCTTCAGCTTCGTAGCAATGCTATTATGAACAAAATTAGCTACACTCTGAATACCCTCCTCAATGAGCTACAGAATTTTCAGTCCTTGAAGAGGATTAGGGCACCGGAATCTGAGGCAAATATTGCCTACAGGTCTTATCACAGGGGTTAGACCTCAGGGACTAAACCTGTTGCTCCTTCTCACCCCAAAGGGAAGAAGAAGAAGATAAAGAGGGGTAAAGCTGACCGAGCTGCTGCCCAAAAGGGCAAGAAGGTCAAGGAAGTTACAAAGAAAGGAAAGTGTTTCCACTGCAATGGGAACAACCACTGGAAGAGAAACTGTCCCAAGTTCCTTATCGAGAGGAAGAATCAAGGTAAATGTGATTTACTTGTAACTGAAACCTGTTTTGTGAAGAGTAGTGACTCTGCCTTGATTTTAGATTCGTGCGCCACTAACCACGTTTGTTCTTCTTTTCAGGGAATTGATTCCTGGCAGCCGCTGCAAGAGGGTGAGGTGACTCTACGGATTGGATCCAGAGAGATAGTCTCTGCTGCAGCGATCGACAAAGTGAAGCTTTATTTTTGCAGGAATTTTTATTGTTGGACAATATGTATATAGTTCCAGGGTTTACTAGAAACCTTGTTTCTATTTCTTGTCTCATTGAACATTATATTTCAATTTCCTTTGATTTTAATAAGGCGTTTATTTCTTTCAAAGGATATTTGACCTGTTCAGCTTCACTTGAGTCTAACTTGTATGTTTTAAAGCCAAATTCGGTCAAAAGCGTTTTGAATACTGAATTGTTTAAAACTGCAGAAACGCGAACTAAGAGAGTTAAAGTTTCTCCTAAGAAAATGTCCATCTTTGGCATCTAAGGTAAGGCCACATTAATCTCAATCGGAATAAGAGACAAGTGAAGAGTGGACTTCTAAGTCAGTTAGAAGAAAACTCTTTACCGGTATGTGAGTCATGCCTCGAAGGCAAAATGACCAAACGTCCTTTTAGTGGAAAAGGATATAGAGCCAAGGAACCCCTTGAGCTTATACATTCTGACCTTTGTGGTCCGATGAGTGTTAAAGCACGAGGTGGTTATGAATACTTCGTTTCTTTCATTGATGATTATTCGAGGTATGGGTATATTTACCTAATGCATAGGAAGTCTGAAACTCTTGAAAAGTTCAAGGAGTACAAGACTGAGGTTGAGAACCTGTTAGGTAAAACCATAAAACACTTCGATCGGATCGAGGTGGAGAGTATATGGACACTAAATTCCAGGACTATATGATAGAACACGGTATTACGCCCCAACTCTCAAAGACTGGTATGCCACACAGCGAGAATGGTGTATCGGAGAGGAGAAACAGAACCATGTTGGACATGGTTCGGTCGATGATGAGCTATGCTCATCTCCCTGATTCTTTATGGGGTTGGGCAGCGGAGACTCCAGTTTATATTTTGAACAACGTTCCGTTGAAGAGTGTTTGTGAAACACCTTTCGAACTCTGAATTGGTCGTAAAGGCAATTTACACCATTTCAGTATTTGGAGATGCCCGATCCACGTGTTGGTGTCAAACCCGAAGAAATTGGAACCCCGTTCAAAATTGTGCCTATTCGTAGGTTACTCAAAAGAGACCAGAGGTGGTCTGTTTTTCGATCCTAAGGATAATAGGGTGCTTGTGTCGACAAACGCCACTTTCCTTGAGGAAGACCATATCAGGGATCATGTGCCTAGGAGCAAAATCGTGTTGAACGAAATGGACAGTACATCAACAAGAGTTGCTGATGGGGCTAGTACATCAACAAGTGTTGTTGATCCTAGCATGTCAAGTCAAGTCCGTTCCCAAGAGTTGAGAATGCCTCGACGTAGTGGGAGGGCTGTGAGACAACCTGAACGTTACATGGGTTTAGCTGAAACCCAAGTCGTCAATCCTGATGATGACTGCGAGGATCCATTGACCTATGATCAGGAAATGGCTGATGTTGACAGGGACGAATGGGTTAAAGCTATGGATCAGGAAATGGAGTCGATGCACTTCAATTCTGTTTGGGAGCTTGTGGATCAACCTGATGGGGTAAAACCTATTGGTTGCAATGGATCTACAAGCGTAAACGTGGTGTAGATGGGAAGGGGCAAACCTTCAAAGCACGACTAGTGGCAAAGGGTTTTACCCAGGTCGAAGGGGTTGACTATGAAGAAACCTTTTCACCTGTTGCCATGGTAAAGTCTATCAGGATCCTTCTGGCCATTGCCGCGTATTATGACTACGAGGTATGGAAGATGGATATCAAGACCGCCTTTCTGAATGGCAACCTTGACGAAATCATCTACATGGACCAGCCAAAAGGGTTCATAACCCAAGGCCAAGAGCAAAAGGTTTGTCGGCTTCATAGGTCTATTTATGGACTGAAACAAGCCTCAAGGTCGTGGAATATAAGGCTTGATGAGGCAATCAAATCTTATGACTTTGATCAAAATGTTGACGAGCCTTGTGTCTACAAGAAAATCGTTGACAAAACTGTCGCATTTATGATATTATACGTGGATGATATTCTTCTCATTGAGAATGAGGTAGAATTTCTTCCTAACATAAAGAAATGGCTAGCTTCGCAATTCCAAATGAAAGATTTGGGAGAAGCTCAGTATGTTCTAGGTATCTAGATAGTCCGAAACCAGAAGAACAGAACGCTAGTCATGTCTCAAGCATCTTATATTGACAAGATGTTGTCTAGATATAAGATGCAGAACTCCAAGAAGGGCTTGCTGCCTTTCAGGCACAGGGTTCACCTGTCCAAGGTTTAGTGTTCTAAGACTCCTCCAGAGGTCGAGGATATGAGACGGATCCCCAATGCTTCAGCTGTAGGGAGCCTGATGTATGTCATGTTGTGTACTAGGCTCGACATCTGTTATGCAGTAGGGATTGTCAGTAGGTATCAATCCAATCAAGGATTAGATCACTGGATAGCCGTAAAGGCAATCCTAAAGTATCTTAGGAGAACGAAGAACTATAGCTTAGTGTATGGCGGTGGGGATTTGATCCTTACGGGATACACAAATTCTGACTTTCAGAACGATAAGGATTCTAGGAAATCCACTTCGGGGTCAACCTTCATTCTGAATGGAGGAGATGTAGTATGGCGAAGCATCAAGCAACGATGCAACGCCGATTCCACTATGGAAGCGGAGTACGTTGCGGCTTGTGAAGCTGCAAAGGAAGCTATTTGGCTTAGGAAGTTCATAATGTTGGGATTTTTGTCCTAATCTCGTGTTTGTAATATATTGATTGAAATTAATAAGTGTTATTTATTTCATCACTTTGTGTCTCGCAATATTTATAAACTTTTTCCAATAAACTAAGCTCCAGGGTCATTGAATACATGAGAGAAATAGAACTTGAACGGTGTGTAGTGGACACACAGGGAAGATCACGTTCGAGTTAATGACCCGAACGGTCTCATATATGGATAGGGTTGGAGACCTAATCCACGGATACACTGTGGATGCGACCGCTTTGTATTAGATACGAGGCGAGGTGATCCGACTCGTTCATGTGGTTGACATGCGAGTGAGGGCATCCTGTGCAATGAGATTGTACAAGACCGGACCGTGAATTATTAGAGCTACTAATTTAACACCGTTGACAGTGAGGACTAATAATTTCGTAGATGACCATTAGTGACTCGACCTGAATCCTGAGCGTGTTACGGACTCGCTTTTGCGAGGGTCCATTCTTTGACTAGTACGGGTGAGGGTGGTCACGCGCTTACTACCCAATATGCCTATCTACTCGGTGACGAGAACCAAGTAGGGAGTGGGAACTTAACTACGCGAGATGGAATTCACTGCTTCCGCGCTTTAGGGAAACTAGAGGGTTGTTCCCTTAAGTCTTTGTCTCCGGGCTTGGACAACGGTGCCTACCTTCTCACCGCCCGAGAAGGGTGTAGTGTATGGTTGGACCATCACAATATGTTGTTCATTAGAGGAGCAGTGGGGACTTAAGGAACAAGAGATAGGCACAGGGGTAAAAAGGTAATTTGACCCAGCCGTGTCTACGAACAACCTGTGAAGGGTCGACGAGAGTGCAGCTACGGGCTATAGTGGAGTGTTACCGTAGCTAATGAATGTTGGTTAACCGGGTCAAAGAGTTTGGCAGGTTAATCTCGGATCATTGGTACCGCCATCGAGGTCCATTAGGTCCCTCGGTTGGCTCCATCTGGATTTAAGAAGGGATAAAGTTTTGGTATGAAATTGAAGTGTTCAATTTCACCTTAAGGGCATTTATGTCATTTATATGAGATATGAATGATATAATATATAGTTTAATGTGAATGAGATTCATAATAAACTATAGGTTAGCCTAATTGTTGAATTAGGGCTAATTGGAGAATTTGATTGAGAGAAATTAAATTGAATGTGATTCAATTTAATAAATCCACAACTATTGCAAATGAGATTTGCAATATAAGATATGAGATATCTTATATTATGTGGTTATGCAAATGAGATTTGCAAAACCTATGATTGTGGTAAAGTGGTAAATATGTGGACATTTTAACTCCATTAATCCACTATATAAACCCTTCTTTCAAGAAGGATGGCACTTTATTCTCTCATTTTTTAGTTTTACACAAAAAAAAAAGAAGAGAAACTCTCTCTATTCTCTATCAAATTCTCTTCCCTCTCCAAAACCAAAAAGGTTCCCACAAGCCTCCTTTCTCCAAAAGAGAACAACCGAAAAGGCTTCTTGGTAGTGTTTGACTCACAATCGTTGGAGGAAATCGTTGTGTACGAGGAGCACGAAGAGTTCGTGGATTTGAAGAAGATATTGTGAAGAAAGTCTTCAACAAGTAAGTAAAATCCTTTCTTACTGTTTTTCTTCTTCTTAATTGCATGTTTAGCCTAGATCTATGTATTAGATCAATTTTAACAAAGACGGTTTACGTAATTGATACATCGACGATTCAATCGTCTTCTGCACGCACGGATTTTCATTCCTTTCAATTGGTATCGAGCCATTTCGATGGTTTCTTAATTATGCACTGTTTTGTTAAAATTTGGTGGGTATTTTACCATAATTCATGAGATGAATGTCTTGGTTTGCATAATGGATGTTTTCGGTTTTTGGCACTTTTAGATTTATTTTCTGTTTGATGAGATCAAATGTAAAGGGCCCGTATTTTTTTGGGCATGTTAGAAAATAAATTGAGTCTGTAAGTCCATGTCGTTCGTGGCAAGTGTTGCTGTGAAGAAATCGGAGCGAAAAGCGGTAATCGACGAAGAAAAAAAGAAAGGAGTTTCTTTGCTCGCCGATGGCGTTGAGACGCTGCCCAACGACGTCTCAACGCTATCCTCGCGGATGGAGGCCCTGCATCAGAACAACGTTGCAATGTTGGGCGTAGCGTTGCAACGCCGCTGGCGTTGAGAACGTGGGTCGACGCTGGAGACGATAAGCGTTAACGCCGCCCTTGCGCAGCGTTACAGCGGCGCCATGCGCGCTGAGGAGCGATTCATGGCGATTCACGAGGTCGTGGGTTCAAGGCCACTCTTGGGCGGTTTTTCACACGTTTTATTTATTTTTTTTGTAAAATGTATTTTATTATGTTTAAATTTAATTATTTTATTAAATAATATTAATATAAATGTTATATTAATGTTATTTAATTAAATAATTGCCCCTAGGTGCCAAAAATCGGTCCATTTTTGCTATTTAATTATTTTATGCATGAGATGTATATTTTAATTAATTTCTATGTGCATTATGTATGTCATATAGATTTAAAATCCTACCTTAGGTTAAACATTTCATGCATCATATTTATATTATAAGAGTTATAATATATAGTATAATTGATGGGATTATATTATAAGAGTTATAATATAATGTATGCATGTTTTAATTTATTTAAATATAAGTGTTATATTTTAAATTAAAAGCATGCTCATGCATATAAATTCATGTGATGAATTATATTATGTTATAGTATATAGTATTATTCATGTGATGGATGATCAAGCACTATAACATAGAAATGCATGCAACCTAAGTTAATTATTAGTTTTAAAGTGTTTAGAACTTGAATAATTAGACTTAGGTTTTCTTTTTTTCTAATGAGATTAGAAATTTAGGAAATCAAATATGACCTTTGAATGGAGACTGATAAGTAACTCTGTCTAATGAAGGTTTTGTCTAAAAATTCAGGGTATTTAAGTTGACGCTATGAACACCCCTACCGAAACCGACTTGGGAGTGAATTCAATAGGAGATTCTTAGGTTATATTCTCGTGAGTGCCGTTAATTAAGTGTTAATTAATTTACTCACATAGACCTAAGTTAATAATGTGATTATAAACTTAGGTTAATACAATATAAGAGTTATATTGGTAGACTTAGGTAAATTTTAGTCGGTTTATTTAGGTCAATCCCTAATAAAAATTAAAGTGCTGAGTGGGAGGAAATAAAGTGTATGAGATACATTTGAATTTCCAATCACAAATCTCCTTTAAAGTCCGCACCGTGAGATCTATACTCGGCCTCGTGGCGCAAATGGGATCGTCCCCCTTCAGATGGCATTTGTATAGGTCAATATCATCGTGGATGGAGAGAGCACTTATAGTGAGTGGGAGCGGGACTTGTGAAAACGAGACCCACGGTCTCTTCTTTCGATTCACACCGTGAGACCCCTATGATCTGCCTGCTAGTTTGGCCTGGACTAGACAATCCCTTCGGAGGGCTTGATCATGGGAGTCGGAACACCGTGAATTCCCGAAAGGGATACAGTTTCCTGGTTGGTTTTCCTTCTTGGTTCACCCTTCGGTGGCTATTGTTTGGACGGATGCTTGGAAACTTAAAGATTGAGGGTGACACTCACAGAATTCGTTAAGTGTTAATGAATTCGACCGAACAATGGTAATTGGACGCCTAATGGAATAAGAGTTATTCAGGATTAGGTCCGATCGAAAAGTCTCGTCCTAGAGGAGGAGTGTTCTGTTCACCCTTCGGTGGCGGTCATTCTAAACCTTTAGGGTATCATTGCAAAATTTTTATTGATCTAGGGATCATGAAACAATTTTTGCTAAAACTTGATTGGATTTCAAAAGTTTTTTGCGAGACTAATACAAAGGTTTTCTTGATTTTTCAGCTAAAAATGTCTAGCGCAATAATAGCTTTACTCGCTTCGGACAAATTAGTGGGAGATAACTATCAAAGTTGGAAAAACAACATAAATACAATTTTGGTACAAGACGACATAAAGTTCGTGTTATCTGAGGAGTGTCCTCAGATGCCGGGCTCGACAGCGTCGCGAAGTGTTCGCGATGCCTACGATCGATGGATCAGGGCCAATGAAAATGCCAAGGTCTATATTATTGCTAGCATGTCTGATGTCTTGGCAAAGAAGCACGAGCTGATGGTATCCGCTAAGGAGATCATGGAGTCTCTGCAAGAAATGTTTGGACAACAGTCCTTTCAGGTCCGGCATGACTCGCTCAAATACGTTTTCAACGCACGGATGAAAGAAGGGTCGTCTGTTCTAGACATGATGACCCACTTCCATCTGGCCGAGATGAACGGGGCTTCGATCGATGAGTCGAGCCAGGTCAGTTTTATTTTGGAGACTCTTCCAAGAGTTTCCTTGATTTAGTAACAATGTTTGTTATGAAAAAATTAGCTACACACCGCGACAACCCTCCTCAATGAGCTCTGAATTTCCAATCCTTGCATAGGGTCAGGGAATCTGAGGCAAATGTTGCCTACAGGTCTTATCACAGGGGTTCGACCTCTGGGACGAAACCTGTTGCTCCTTCACGCCCGAAAGGGAAGAAGAGGATGAATAGGGGTAAAACTGACCGTGCTGCCGCCCACAAGGGCAAGAAGGTCAAGGAGGTTGCAGAGATAGGAAAGTGTTTCCACTGCAATGGGGGCGGTCACTGGAAGAGAAACTGTCCCAAATTCCTTGCTGAGAAGAAGAATCAAGGTAAATGTGATTTACTTGTGGATCAAACTTTGTTTAGTGGAGAGTAGTGACTCTGCTGGATCTTCGGATTCGGCGCCCCTAACCACTTTTGTTCTTCTTTTGTGTGATTGATTCTGGCAACCGCATGCGAGAGGGTGAGGTGACTCTACGGGTTGGATCCGGGGAGCTTGTCTCTGCTGCAGCGATCGGCATGGTGAAGCTAAGCTTTGGCGGGAAGTACTTATTGTTGGACAATTTGTACATAGTTCCAGGGTTTATTAGAAACCTTGTTTCAATTTCCTGCCTTATTGAACAATGTATTTCAGTTTCTTTTGAATCGAATAAAGCATTTATTTCTTTCAAAGGGAATGTGATCTGTTCAGCTTCACTTGAAAATAATCTGTATGTTTTGAAACCTAATTCGGTCAAAAGTGTTTCGAATACTGAATTATTTAAAACTGCAGAAACACGAACTAAGAAAGCGAAAGTTTCTCCAAAAGAAAATGCCCATCTTTGTCATCTTCGGTTAGGCCACATTAATCTCAATAGAATTGAGAAACTAGTGAAGAATGGACTTCTAAACGAGTTGGAAGAAATCTCTTTACCGGTGTGTGAGTCATGCCTTGAGGGCAAAATTACCAAATGTCCTTTTAGTGGAAAAGGATATAGAGCCAAAGAGCCTCTTGAGTTAGTGCATTTTGACCTTTGTGGTCCGATGAATGTTAAAGCACGGGGCGGTTATGAGTACTTTGTGCCTTTCATAGACGACTACTCCAGATATGGGTATATTTACCTAATGCATAAGAAGTCTGAAACTCTTGAAAAGTTCGAGTACAAGACTGAGGTTGAGAACCTTTTAGGTAAATCGCTTAAAACACTTCGATCGGATCGGGGTGGAGAGTACATGGACACTGAATTCCAGGACTATATGATAGAACACGGAATCACGTCCCAACTCTCAGCACCTGGTATGCCACAGCAGAATGGTGTATCGAAGAGGAGAAACAGAACCTTGTTGGACATGGTTCGGTCGATGATGAGCTATGCTCGTCTCCCTGATTCTTTTTGGGGGTACGCAGTGAAGACTGCAGTTTATATTTTGAACAACGTTCCCTCGAAGAGTGTTTGTCAAATACCTTTCGAGCTCTGGAGTGGACGTAAAGGCAGTTTACATCACTTCAGGATTTGGGGATGCTCGACCCATGTGCTCGTGTCAAACCCGAAAAAGTTGGAGCCCCGTTCGAAATTGTGCCTATTCGTAGGTTACCCTAAAGAGACTAGAGGTGGTCTGTTTTATGATCCTAGGAAAAATAGGGTGCTTGTGTCGCCAAACGCCACTTTCCTAGAGGAAGACCACGTCAGGGATCATGTACCAAGGAGTAAGATTGTATTGAATGAAATGGACAGTTCATAAGCAAGAGTTGCTGATGGGGCTAGTACGTCAACAAGTGTTGTTGATCCTAGCACGTCTAGTCAATTCCGTTCTCAAGAGTTGGGAATGCCTCTACGTAGTGGGAGGGCTGTGAGACAGCCTGATCGCTACATGGGTTTAGCTGAAACCTCAGTTGTCGCTCCTGATGATGACTGTGAGGATCCATTGTCCTATAATCAGGCAATGGTTGATGTTGACAAAGACGAGTGGATTAAAGCTATGGACCAAGAAATGGAGTCTATGTACTTCAATTCTGTATGGGAGCTTGTGGATCAACCGGATGGGATAAAACCTATTGGTTGCAAATGGATCTACAAGCGTAAACGTGGCGTAGATGGGAAGGTGCAGACCTTCAAAGCCCGACTAGTGGCAAAGGGTTTTACCAGTTTGAAGGTGTTGACTATGAGGAAACCTTTTACGCTGTTGCCATGGTAAAGTCGGTCAGATCCTTCTGCCATTGCCGTATTATGACTACGGGTATGGCGGATGGATGTCAAGACGACCTTTACGAATGGCAAACTTGATGAGACCATCTACATGGACCAAATTCAAAGGGTTTATTGTCCAAGGCCAAGAGCAAAAAGTTTGCTTTACCATAGGTCCATTTATGGATGAAACGAGCTTCGAGGTCTTGGAATATAAGGTTTGATGAGGCAATCAAATCTTATGGCTTTGATCAAAATGTCGACGAGCCTTGTGTCTACAAGAAAATCGTTGACAAAACTGTCGCATTTTTGGTGTTGTATGTGGACGATATTCTTCTCATTGGGAATGAGGTAGAATTTCTTACTGACGTTAAGAAGTGGCTAGCTTCGCAATTCCAAATGAAAGATTTGGGAGAAGCTCAATATGTTCTAGGTATCCAGATAGTCAGGAACCGGAAGAACAGAACGCTTCTTTCAAGAAGGATGGCACTTTATTCTCTCATTTTTTAGTTTTACACAAAAAAAAAAGAAGAGAAACTCTCTCTATTCTCTATCAAATTCTCCTCCCTCTCCAAAACCAAAAAGGTTCCCACAAGCCTCCTTTCTCCAAAAGAGAACAACCGAGAAGGCTTCTTGGTAGTGTTTGACTCACAATCGTTGGAGGAAATCGTTGTGTACGAGGAGCACGAAGAGTTCGTGGATTTGAAGAAGATATTGTGAAGAAAGTCTTCAACAAGTAAGTAAAATCATTTCTTACTGTTTTTCTTCTTCTTAATTGCATGTTTAGCCTAGATCTATGTATTAGATCAATTTTAACAAAGACGGTTTGCGTAATTGATACATCGACGATTCAATCGTCTTCCGCTGCACGGGATTTTCATTCCTTTCACATAACCGATTTGGAAGTTGTTCCAAATATGAACTTGTCAATCACACTGTTTTGTGACAACAGTGGTGCAGTAGCCAACTCCAGGGAGCCTCGGAGCCATAAGAGAGGCAAACACATTGAGCGGAAGTATCACCTGTTACGGGAGATTGTGCACTGCGGAGACGTGACAATCACGCAGATAGCATCGGAGCACAACGTAGCTGATCCATTTACAAAACCCCTCACGGCTAAGATGCTTGAGGGTCACCTAGAGAGTCTAGGTCTTTGAGTACTTCCTGACTAGGGCAAGTGGGAGATATGTGAACAGGTATTCAGCGCACTAGTTTATTGTATTACTTCGTTGTAATTTATGTACATTTCATAAATCTATTTTCTCCACTAGCTTAGTCCAAGTGGGAGTTTGTTGGGATCGTTTTGTGTCTCGCATTTTATACAAACTTTAACCAATAAACTAAGCTCTCAAGTCATTGAATATATGAGAGAACTAGAACTTAAACGGTGTGTAGTGGACACACATGGAGGATCACGTTCGAGTAAATGACCCGAACGGTCTACAGTATATGGATGGGGTTGAGACCTAATCCTGGATACACTGTGGATGCGAACCACTTTGTATTAAGATACAAACGAGGTGATCTGACTCGTTCATGTGGTTGACATGCGAGTGGGGGAATCCTATACAATGAGTGTACAAGACTGAATCGTGAATTATTAGACCCTCACGATGTAACACCGCTGACAAGATGAGACTAATCCCGAAAGCGTGTTACGGACTCTCGCCCTGCAGGGTCTATCCTTTGACTAGTACGCGGGTGAGGGTGGTCGCAGATTACTCCCAATATGCCTATCTTCTCGTGACGAGACCAAGTAGGGAGCTGGGAACTTAACTACGCGAGATGGAATTCACTCGTTCCCGCCTTTAGGGAAACTAAAGGGGTTGTTCCCTTAAGTGCTGTCTCTAGGGCTTGGACAATGGGCGCCCACCCTCTCACTGGCACGAGAGGGTTGTTGTGTATGGTCGGACCATTACAACATTGTTGTTCATTAGAGGAGCGGTGGGGACTTAAGGAGCAAGAAGTAGACACAGGGGTAAAATGGTAATTTGACCCAACACTGTCTACAAACAACCTGTGAAGGGTCGACTCATGGGCATTGGTTATATCAGTGGACACGTAATATTCTGCACTGACGGGAGTGCAGCTACGGGCTTTAGTGGAGTGTTACCGTAGCTAATGAAGGTAGATTAATCGGTTCAAAGAGTTTGATAGGTTAATCTCGGATCATTGGAGCTCGTCACTGTAGGTCCATTAGGTCCCTCGGTTGGCTCAAACAGGGTTAAAAGAAGGGTTAATGTTTTGGTGTGAATTCAAGTGTTCAATTTCACTTAACGGCATTTATGTCATTTATATGAGATATGAATGATATAATATATAGTTTAATGTGAATGAGATTCATAATAAACTATAGGTTAGCCTAATTATTGAATTAAGGCTAGTTGGTGAAATTAATTGAGAGAAATTAAATTGAATATGATTCAATTTAATAAATCCACAATTATACAAATATGATTTGTAGATGAGATATAGGATATCTTATATTATATGGTTATGCAAATATGATTTGCAATAACCTATGGTTGTGGTAAAATGGTAATAATGTGGAGATTTTATCTCCATCATTTTCCATTATTTAAAACCTTAATGCAAGAAGGAAAGGGGTTCACTCTTTCATTTTTTGGATTTCACCAAAAAGAAGAGATTCAATTTTTTCTCAAACTCTCTCATTTTCTCCTCCCTTTAATCAAACTTAGAATCCCACCATTCTCCTTCTTACAAAAGAAGAACAGTCGAGATTTCGATTGGTGGTGTTCGTTCTTGATCGAGGGAAGACTTCGAGAAGTTCGAGGAACACGAAGAGTTCGTGACTGGAAAGGGAGATTCGAAGCACGTCTTCAACAAGTAAGTGTACATTTACTTGCTGTTTTTTTTTTCTTCTCGTTTTATATGTTTAGCCTAAACTATTAGATAGTTAATTTTAATGAAATCGAGTTGCAAAACGATACCATGACGATTCGATTGTCTTCCGCTGCGCTGGGATTCTTATTCCCTTCAAGCATCACATTAGTTCATTGCATGTGTTAATTAAGTCATTAGCTTGTGAAGTCAATTTCCTTTGAATCTAACAATTCGTGTCTCCATATGATGGTTTGTTGTTTGTCTTTACTTTCAATCACCTATCCACGTTATGTTACTTAGCTAAAATTGAGAAGTAGTATCTTGATAATTAGTTAATCTAGAAACCCATTCCCGAGGACGATACTTGGACTCTTAAATCACTATACTAAAACTTGACCCGTACACTGCGGTATTGCAATATAATTTTACGCAATATATATCTTGTACCTTAAGTACCAGTGCTCCTCTAATGAACAATTTGTTTTTGGTCCTACCAACAAACAGAAGTCTCTCTTGGGCCAATGAGAGGGTCGGGCCCTTTGTTCAAGTCCCGGAGACATCACTTAAGGGAACATTCATCTACTTACCCTAATAGTCATGAATGATTGAATTCCATCTTGCTAGGCTAAGTCCCCAGCTGCTCACTCGGTCTTGTCCCCAATAAGGTAGGCATATTGAGTCAGCGAATCTGGCCACTCTCACCCACACTAGTCAAAGGACAATCCCTCACGAACAGGAGTTCGTAACCTGCTCAGGATTGAGATCAAGTTGCCTAGGTCATCCTAGTGAAATAGAAACCTAACTACTTAACGAAGTTACACCTAGTGGTTACTATTTCGCGGTCCGATCTTATGTAATCTGATTACATAGGATATCCCCACTCACATGTTATCTACACGAACACGTTAGGATCACAGTTTTTGTATCATATACAAAGTTGGCCACATCCATAGTTTTACCAGGGTAACGTACCAAAACCTTATCCCCTTACTATATACCCTTTAGGTTGTATCTCAAACCGAGATCCTTTTTATGTACACTACATTCAGTTAAAAATACATTTTACAGCCTTGAATGTTTAGTTTATTGGATTTAGGGTTAAAATAATGGCAATATCGTAAATAACGAACAATAACTCTTTATTGAAATAATAACACTTTATTACAATAATTAGAACATAATTACAAACTACGAGTTTTAGACCACAAACCCCAACAAACTGCCATTTGAGCTAAAACTCTAATGGGGTATATCACAATCTAAAATAGTGGTTATAGAGATACAAATACAATAAACTAGGGTATCCATATACCCCATTACATACCTCCCATTTGCCCTAGATTAGCCTATGTACATATCTCGTAGACCTAGACTTTATAGATGACCCTCGAATACTTTAGCCGTGAAGAGTCTTTGTAAACGGATCAGCAATGTTGTGCTCCGAAGCGATCTTCGCGACTGTCACATCTCCTCGTTGCATTATTTCTTGTATCAGGTGATACTTCCTCTCAATGTGTTTGCCTCGCTTATGGCTGCAAGGTTCCCTCGAATTGGCTACCGCACCACTGTTGTCACAGTATAAGGTGATGGAAAATCCCATATTTGGAACAACTTCCAAATCAGTAAGGAATTTCCTTAGCCAAACAACATCTTTAGTTGCTTCACAAGCAGCGACATACTCAGCCTCCATCGTGGAGTCAGCGATACATCCTTGCTTGATGCTTCGCCATACTATAGCTCCCCCGTTAAGGGTGAAAACTGATCCCGATGTGGATTTCCTAGAATCCTTATAGGTCTGAAAATCAGAATCAGTGTATTAGTAAGGATCAAATCCTTAGTCCCATACACAAGCATATAGTCCATCGTTCTCCTAAGATACTTGAGGATATTTTTAACTGCGGTTCAGTGGTCTAACCCTAGATTAGGTTGGTACCTACTGACTATTCCCACTGCATAGCAAATGTTTGGCCTCATGCACAACATAGCATACATTAAGCTACCTACTGTAGAGGCATAGGGAATACGTCTCATATCCTCAACCTCTTGTGGTGTCTTAGGACACTATTCCTTAGACAGACGAACTTCATGCCTGAAGGGTAATAAGCCCCTCTTGGAATTCTGCATTGAATATCGGGCCAACATTTTGTCGATATAGGATGCTTGAGACAGAGCTAGCGTTCTGTTCTTGCGATTCCTGTAAATCTGAATCCCAAGAACATACTGCGGCTCTCCCAAATCTTTCATTTGGAATTGGGTCGCCAGCCAATTCTTTATGTCAGTAAGGTATCCTACATCATTCCCAATGAGTAGGATATCATCCACATAAAGCACTAAGAAAGCTACTTTCTTGTTGATGATCCTCTTATAAACACAAGGCTCATCAACGTTTTGGTCAAAGCCATAAGACTTGATCACAATATCAAATCTTATGTTCCAAGATCTGGATGCTTGTTTCAACTCATAGATGGATCGATTGAACTTGCAAACTTTTTGCTCCTGACCTTGGGTTATGAATGCTTCGGGCTGAGACATATAGATACTCTCGTCATGATTACCATTAAAAAAGGCAGTCTTGACGTCCATTTTCCAAATTTCATAATCATAAAATGTGGCTATGGACAAGAGTATCCTTATAGACTTAAGCATAGCAATAGGGGAAAAAGTTTCCTCATAGTCAACCTCTTCCCTTTGGGTAAAACCCTTTGCTACAAGTCTGGCCTTAAAGGTCTGTACCTTTCCAGTTGCATCTATCTTTCTCTTATAGATCCATTTACACTCTATGGATCTTACCCCTTCAGGTTGGTCTACAAGTTCCCATACTGAATTGAAGTACATTGACTCCATTTCAAGGTCCATGGCTTTGATCCATTGGTCCTTGTCGACATCATTCATTGTCTGTCTATATGACAATGGATCTTCTACGCCGTCATCAGGTAGGACGACTTGAGTTTCAACTAAGCCCAAGTAGCGGTCTGGTTGGGAAACAACCCTCCCAATGCGTCGAGGCATTCCCAACGATTGAGAAGGACGAGACTGACTTGATGTGTTGGCGTCTTCATCAACTCTTGATGAAGGTCCAACTTGATCAACAACTCTTGTTGGTTCATCTGTAGCTTCATTTAGTACTAGTTTACTACGTGGTTTATGGTTCCTCATGTGATCCAAGAAAGTAGCGTTTGTTGATACAATCACCTTGTTTTCTTGTGGGTCGTAGAAAAGACCACCTCTCGTTTCTTTGGGATAGCCAACAAATTGGCATAATCTTGAACGAGGTTTTAGTTTCTTTAGGTTTGTCACCAGCACGTGTGTCGGACAACCTCAAATTCTGAAGTATTGTAAACTAGGTTTACGCCCCTTCCACAATTCAAAAGGTGTTTCTGAAACACTCTTTGATGGAACAGTGTTCAAGATTTGAACTGCAGTCTCTATTGCATATCCCAAAACGAGGCAGGCAATTGAGCATAGCTCATCATAGATCGAACCATGTCCAACAAGGTTCCATTTCTCCTTTCTGACACACCATTTTGCTGTGGTGTATTAGGTGCTGAGAGTTGAGATTTAATTCCATGTTCTATCAAATAGTCCTGGAATCTCAAATCCATATCCTCTCCACCTCGATCGGATCGAAGTGTCTTAATGATTTTCCCTAACGCATTCTCTACTTCAGCCTTATACTCTTTGAACTTTTCAAGAGCCTCTGACTTATGATGCATTAGGTATAGATAACCATACCTCGAATAATCATCTATGAAAGAGATGAAATATTTGTACCCTCCTCGAGCTTTAACATTCACCGGACCACAAAGATCTGAATGTATAAGTTCTAATGGTTCTATAGCTTTATAACCTTTTCCAATAAAAGGACGTTTAGTCATTTTACCTTCCTAGCAAGATTCGCAAGGAGGTAAAGAATCATCTTCTAACTTGTTTAGAAGTCCATTCGTAGAAAGTCTCTCAATCCGGTTGAGATTTATATGACCAAGTCTAAGATGCCAAAGATAGGTATTATTATGAAAAAAATTCTTTGCCTTTTACTTTGAGTTTTAGCAGTTGTAAACATCTCATGATTTAAAATCGCCTTTGTTTGATTCGGTTTAAGTACATACAAGCCGTTTTCTTGAAGGGAATGAGAATCCCGAGCAGCGGAAGACGATTGAATCGTCGAGGTATCAATATGCAACATGATTTTATTAAAATTGATCTAACAATAGATCTAGGCAAAACATGCTTTAAAGAAGAAGAAATTTACAGCAAAAAGGAGTGTACTTACTTGTTGTAGACAAACTTCAAGAATTTCTTCCTCGGATCACGAACTCTTCGTGCTACTCGATCTCAACGAAATCTTCTACCAAAACGATCTCGAACACCACCACTTGGAGTCTCGGTTGTTCTCTTTTGGAGAAGGGAAGATGGTGGGATCTTAGTTTTGGAGAGGGAGGAGAATTGAGAGAGAATTGAGAGAATTACTCTTCTCTTCTTTGATGAAAAATAAAAAAAATGAGAGATTAAGCTACATTCCTTCTTGCAAGAAGGGTTTATATAGTGGAATTGATGGAGTTAAAATCTCCACATAATTACCACTTTACCACAACCATAGGTTATGCAAATCTCATTTGCATAACCACATAATATTAGATATCTCATATCTCATATTGTAAATCTCATTTGCAATAATTGTGGATTAATTAAATTGAATCACATCCAATTTAATTTCTCTCAATCAAATTCTCCAATTAGTCCTAATTCAACAATTAGACTAACCTATAGTTTCTTATGAATCTCATTCACATTAAACTATATATTATATCATTCATATCTCATATAAATGACATAAATGCCCTTAAAGTGAAATTGAACACTTCAACTTCATACCAAAACATTAACCCTTCTTTTAATCCAGATTGAGCCAACCGAGGGACCTAATGGACCTCACAAAGGCGGGCTCCCAATGATCTGAGATTAACCTGCCAAACTCTTTGACACGGTTAACCAACATTCATTAGCTACGGTAACACTCCACTATAGCCCGTAGCTGCACGCCCGTCAGTGCAGAATATTACGTGTCCAATGATATAACCAATACCCATGAGTCGACCCTTCAAAGGTTGTTGTAGACACGGCTGGGTCAAATTACCGTTTTACCCCTGTGTCTACCTCTTGTTCCTTAAGTCCCCACTGCTCCTCTAATGAACAACATATTGTGATGGTCCAACCATACACAACACCCTTCTCGGGCGGTGAGAAAGTGGGCGCCGTTGTCCAAGCCCTAGAGACAACACTCAAGGAACAACCCTCTAGTTTCCCTAAAGGCGGGAACGAGTGATTCCATCTCGCGTAGTTAAGTTTCCAGCTCCCTACTTGGTTTTGTCCCTGAGAAGATAGGCATATTGGGCGATAGTAACGTGACCACCCTCACCCGCACTAGTCAAAGAAACGACCCTCGCAGATGTAAGTCCGTAACACGCTCGAGATTCGTGTCGAGTCACTAATGGTCATCTACGAAGTTATTAGTCCTTACTGTCAACGGTGTTACATCAGTAGGTCTAATAATTCACGGTCTGATCTTGTACAATCTCATTGCACATGATGCCCCCACTCGCATGTCAACCACATGAACGAGTCAGATCACCTCGTTTGTATCTAATACAAAGCGGGCCGCATTCACAGTGTATCTAGGATTAGGTCTCCAACCCTATCTATATACTGTAGACCGTTCGGGTCATTAACTCAAACGTGATCCTCCCTGTGTGTCCACTACACACCGTTCAAGTTCTAGTTCTCTCATAAATTCAATGACCCTGGAGCTTAGTTTATTGGAAAATTTTATAAATATTGCGAGACACAAAGTGATGAAATGAATAACTCTTATTAATTTCAAACAATATATTACAAACACGAGATTACGACAAAAATTCCAACATTTCTAACTTAACAGAACAAATATTGACACCTGTCCTTAAAATTTACGCTTCATTAAAAGAAAAAAGTAATACAATAGCCAAGTTCAATTAAATAAGAGATAGAAATTAAGTTTCTCTTAATCTTAGGGACTAAATACAGATTTTCTAAAAAGATAAATCTATCTCTAAAAAACAGCTTGGCATCTCCCACTGCACGAGCTGAGACGACGTCTCCCGTTTCGATCTTAAGCGTCATCTCACCCTCTTCGAGCTCCTTGAAGGAACTAGTTTCCTGAAAAGAAGAGCAAACGTGATTAGTGGCTCCTGAATCAAGTATCCAGGTAAAATAACCATTTTCCACTAAACAAGTTTCAAGAATAAGTAAATCAGATTTACCTTTCTTCTCTTTGAGCTCAACAAGGTACTTTGGGTAGTTTCGCTTCCAATGCCCGTCTATGTTGCAGTGGAAACACTTTCATTTGTCTGCAACCTTGGCTTTTCCCTTGCCCTTATCAGCAGCGGGTGCCTTCCCTTTCCCTCCTATCTTCTTCTTTTGGGTCTTCTTAAGCCCAAAAGATGAACTACAAGGCTTAGTCCCAGATGATGAACACTTCTAGAACCTTCTGGAATGGGCAAACAAATTTGCCTCTCCATCAGCCTGTCCCTTATTCTTCATAAGAGACTAGAAAGTTTGTAGTTCATTAAGGAGAATAGTCAGGTTATACTCTATCTTGTTCATCACCGCATTGCTGCGGAATTGTAGGAAACTCTTCTGAAAAGATTCAAGGATGAACGAGACATGACTTTGCTCGTCTATGACCGCGTCGTTCATTTCAGCCACGTTGAAGTGGACCATCAGATCGAGAACGTGTTCTCTCACCGACGACCCCTCCTTCATACGGGAGTTATAAACGTACTTGAGGGATTCGTGTCGAAGTTATCCAGACGGTTGTTCAAACATATTCTACAACAAACACATGATCTCATGAGTTGAGACCATGCCCTCGTGATATTTGGCCAGATCTTCAGAAACACTAGCCAAAATATAGACCTTGGCCTTATCATTGGCCTTGATCCAACGGTCGTACGCATCCTTAACAGATTGAGGAGCGTTTTGAGTAGGGACCAGAGGACATTCCTCAGTCAGTACAAACCGAAGGTCGTCAACAACAAGAATCATATTCAGGTTGGACTTCCACGCAGTATAGTTTTCACCAGTTAAACATTCGCTTTTGAGTAAGGCTATAATTGAGGAGGACATGTTGAAATTCCAAAAGTAGTTCTAATTAGTTATGCCTTTAACCCATTATAAACCAATCAATTTTAGCAAAATTATTAAAGAACCCTAGTGTTTAAATTAAACCTTTAATTTTGCAACGATACTTCAAGGGTTTAGAACAAAAGCGACCGTCGGGTGGTCAGTTACTCCTCCCCTGAATTCAGACTATCTAAGCCAATTCTCGCTACCAGAACATCTCATGTCCCAATGATCCATACACTAAGCTGTAGTTCCTCGTTCTCCTAAGATACTTGAGGATTGCCTTTACGGCTGTCCAGTGATCTAATCCTGGATTGGACTGATATCTACTGACAATTCCTACTGCATAACAGATGTCGGGCCTAGTACACAGCATGGCATACATGAGGCTCCCTACAGCTGAAGCATATGGAATCCGTCTCATATCCTCAACATCTTGAGGAGTCTTAGGACACTGATCCTTAGACAAGTGAACCCCATGCCTGAAAGGCAGCAAGCCCTTCTTGGAGTTCTGCATCTTATATCTAGACAACATCTTGTCAATATAAGACGCCTGAGACAAGGCTAGCGTTCTGTTCTTCCGGTTCCGGACTATCTGGATACCTAGAACATACTGAGCTTCTCCCAAATCTTTCATTTGGAATTGCGAAGCTAGCCACTTCTTAACGTCAGTAAGAAATTCTACCTCATTCCCAATGAGAAGAATATCGTCCACGTACAACACCAAAAATGCGACAGTTTTGTCAACGATTTTCTTGTAGACACAAGGCTCGTCGACATTTTGATCAAAGCCATAAGATTTGATCGCCTCATCAAACCTTATATTCCAAGACCTCGAAGCCTGTTTCAGTCCATAAATGGACCTATGAAGCAAGCAAACCTTTTGCTCTTGGCCTTGGGCAATGAACCCTTTGGGCTGGTCCATGTAGATGGTCTCATCAAGTTTGCCATTCAGAAAGGCTGTCTTGACGTCCATCTGCCATACCTCGTAGTCATAATATGCGGCAATGGCCAGAAGGATCCTGATCGACTTTACCATGGCAACAGGTGAAAAGGTCTCCTCATAGTCAACCCCTTCAACCTGGGTAAAACCCTTTGCCACTAGTCGGGGTTTGAAGGTCTGTACCTTCCCATCTACGCCACGTTTACGCTTGTAGATCCATTTGCAACCAATAGGTTTTACCCCATCCGGTTGATCCACAAGCTCCCATACATAATTGAAGTACATAGACTCAATTTCCTGGTCCATAGCTTTAATCCACTTCTCTTTGTCAACATCAACCATTGCCTGATCATAGGTCAATGGATCCTCACAGTCATCATCAGAAGCGACAACTGAGGTTTCAGCTAAACTCATGTAACGATCAGGCTGTCTCACAACCCTCCCACTACGTCGAGGCATACCCAACTCTTGGGAACGGATTTGACTAGACGTGCTAGGATCAACAACACTTGTTGACATACTAGCCCCATCAGCAACTCTTGTTGATGTACTGTCCATTTCATTTAATACAATTTTACTCCTTGGTAAATGATCCCTGACGTGGTCTTCCTCTAGGAAAGTGGCGTTTGTCGACACAAGCACCCTATTTTCCTTAGGATCGTAAATGTACCACCCCTAGTCTCTTTAGGGTAACCTACGAATAGGCACAATTTCGAACGGGGTTCCAACTTTTTCGGGTTTGACACCAACACGTGGGACGGGCATCCCCAAATCCTGAAGTGATGTAAACTGCCTTTACGTCCACTCCAGAGCTCGAAAGGTGTTTCACAAACACTCTTCGACGGAACGTTGTTCAAAATATAAACCGCAGTCTCCACTGCGTACCCCCAAAAAGAATCAGGGAGACGAGCATAGCTCATCATCGACCGAACCATATCCAACAAGGTTCTGTTTATCCTCTCCGATACACCATTCTGCTGTGGCATACCAGGTGCTGAGAGTTGGGACGTGATTTCATGTTCTATCATATAGTCCTGGAATTCAGTGTCCATGTACTCTCCACCTCGATCCGATCGAAGTGTTTTAAGCGATTTACCTAAGAGGTTCTCAACCTCAGACTTGTACTCCTTGAACTTTTCAAGAGTTTCAGACTTCTGGTGCATTAGGTAAATATAACAATATCTGGAGTAATCGTCTATGAAAGACACGAAGTACTCATAACCGCCTCGAGCTTTAACATTCATCGGACCAAAGAGGTCAGAATGTACTAACTCAAGAGGCTCTTTGGCTCTATATCCTTTTCCACTAAAAGGACGTTTGGTCATTTTGCCCTCAAGGTATGACTCACACACTGGCAAAGAGTTTTCTTCCAACTCGTTTAGAAGTTCACTCTTCACTAGTTTCTCAATCCTATTGAGATTAATGTGGCCTAACCGAAGATGTCAAAGGTGGGCATTTTCTTTTGGAGAAACTTTTGCTTTCTTAGTTCGTGTTTCTACAGTTTTGAACAATTCAGTATTCAAAACACTTTTGACCGAATTGGGTTTCAAAACATACAGATTATTTTTGAGTGAAGCTGAACAAATAACATTCCCTTTGAAAGAAATAAACGCTTTATTCAATTCAAAAGAAACTGAAATACATTGTTCAATTAAGCAGGAAACTGAAACAAGGTTTCTAGTAAACCCTGGAACTATGTACAGATTGTCCAACAATAAGTACTTCCTGCCAAAATGTAGCTTCACCGTGCCGATCACTGCAGCAGAGACAAGCTCCCCGGATCCAACCCGTAGAGTCACCTCATACTCTCGCAGCGGCTGCCAGGAATCAATCCCCTGAAAAGAAGAACAAACGTGGTTAGTGGCGCCCGAATCCAATATCCAGGCAGAGTCACTACTCTCCACTAAACATGTTTCAGTCACAAATAAATCACATTTACCTTGATTCTTCCTCTCGGCCGAGAATTTGGGACGCTTTCTCTTCCAATGACCGCCCCATTGCGGTGGGAAACACTTTCCTTTCTCTGCAACCTCCTTGACCTTCTTGCCTCTTGTGGGTGGCGGCCGCAGTCGGTTTACCCTCTTCATCCTCTTCTTCCCTTTCGGGCGTGAAGGAGCAACAGGTTTCGTCCCAGAAGTCGAACCCCTGTGATAAGACCTGTAGGCAACATTTGCCTCAGATTCCTTGACCCTGTTCAAGAATTGGAAATTCTGTAGCTCATTGAGGAGGGTAGTCAAAGTGTAGCTAATTTTGTTCATAACAGCATTGCTACGAAACTGAAGGAAACTCTTCGGAAGAGTCTCCAAAATAAAACTGACCTGACTCGACTCATCGATCGAAGCCCCGTTCATCTCGGCCAGATGGAAGTGGGTCATCATGTCTAGAACATGTTCACGGACAGACGACCCCTCTTTCATCCGTGCGTTGAAAACGTATTTGAGCGAGTCATGTCGGACCTGAAAGGACTGTTGTCCAAACATTTCTTGCAAGGACTCCATGATCTCCTTGGCGGAGACCATCAGCTCATGCTTCTTTGCCAAGACATCAGACATGCTGGCAATTATGTAGACCTTGGCCTTTTCATTGGCCCTGATTCAACGATCGTACGTGTCGCGAACACTTCGCGACGCGGTCGAGCCCGGCATCTGAGGACACTCCTCAGATAGCACGAACTTTATATCGTCTTGTACCAAAATTGTATTAATGTTGTTTTTCCAACTCTTGTAATTATCTCCCACTAACTTATCCGAAGCGAGTAAAGCTATTATTGCGCTAGACATTTTTAGCTGAAGAATAAGAAAAACCTTTGTATTAGTCTCGCAAAAACTTTTGAAATCCAATCAAGTTTTAGCAAAAATTGTTTCATGATCCCTAGGTCATTCAAAATTTTGCAATGATACCCTAAATGTTTAGAATGACCGCCACCGAAGGGTGAATAGAACACTCCTCCTCTAGGACGAGACTTTCTCGATCAGACCCTCACTACTACAAATTTGGCTTTTATTGACAGCTAAAAACTGTCAACATTCATTTTAGTTGACATTTTTTGACCGTCATTGAAAGCGGTGTCAATAAATCTAAGCGTCAATAAAATGTTGATAGTTGACGGTCGTTAAACGTCAACGATTATGTCTTTATTGACGGATTTTAACTGTCAATAATATTAATGTTGACACTTATTAGCCGTCAACTATGATGTAAATCTGTCAACAAAAACCTATTTATTGACACTTATTTGTTGTCAACATAGGGTATAGTTGATAGTTTTTAGCCGTCAATATTTAGGTAAAAGCGTCAATAAAAACCTTTTTATTGACACGTATGTGACGTCAACATAGAGTATAGTTGATGGTTCTTAGCCGTCAATATTTAGGTCAAAGCGTCAATAATAACCCCTTTATTGACATCTGTAAGCCGTCAACATTAAGTATAGTTGATATTTTTTAACCGTCAACATTTTTAGCGAACCGTCAATAATACCCCTTTTATTGACACTTATTGCGTGTCAATATAAATATATCTTGACACTTTTTAGTTGTCATCTATAACTATACTTGACGTTTGACATTGTTGACTATGACATATATGTTGACAGTTTTAAACCGTCAATACTGCCGGTTTTAATGTCGTTTTTTAGGCGTCAACTATAACTATTTATAAAAAATTAAAAAAAATGGACATTATTCACCCATCCTCTACCACCTGCATCTGTATGAACAAGTCTATCAGAGACTTAACGATTTGTCAAACTATATAAGACAAATTTTATCAAAATAAACCATAATTGCAAATGAACTAAAACAAAATTCCATTGACTAACTAATAAGTTAAAATTACTAAATATCTTTCTAAGCAAAGAACATAACACTAACTCCTGAAAATCAAATAAATGAAGTTTGATAACAAAAATGTTCATAAGTACTGATTTACAAATTCACATAACTCAACTCGTATCTCGTCCAACTCATCTTGGGTGTACTTATCGTTTCTCGTCAATTGAAACACAAAGAAGAGTACATGCATTAAAAAATTGAATACAACCTCCTCAGTTGAAGCAACCAAAAAGGGTTTCTCATTCACACAAGTCTCTTGTGTGGCATCCATCCCACTTCTATGATAACTAATCTTGATGTTACAAAATTCACATAGAAAAATAAAAAAGATCATTCCATCTTGATTTCATTGATATTTGACTCTTCAAACTTCCAACAAACCTTTTTTTCATCTTGCCCTTAAATAGTCTGCCTCCAGCTTTAGCCTCCAAAAGAATTAGTAAAGAGTACTCTATTTTCAGTTTGCTAAGAATCTCTAAAGTGTATTATAGAAAACTTCCGATAGTATTCAATCCAACATTCAAACAACCCAACACATGGGAAAAAAAAGAAGAGAGGTTTTCATCTAGTTAATATCCTGCATATAACAGGAAAACTAAAAACAGAGTCTTGAAATGCTTTTGACCTGTGCTTTAAAAACATTTCAACCTCCTTCCCAAAGAAAGCAATTTTACATTTTTAATTCTAAGCACATTAAATGGAACTTGGAAGGCTACAGAAAAATCAAATATCCTTAACGGAA
Source organism: Trichosanthes cucumerina (assembly GCA_036507285.1). Classification (NCBI taxonomy): domain Eukaryota; kingdom Viridiplantae; phylum Streptophyta; class Magnoliopsida; order Cucurbitales; family Cucurbitaceae; genus Trichosanthes; species Trichosanthes cucumerina. The sequence continues at coordinate 65,675,329 of CM071836.1, read as the reverse complement.
GGCTGAAAAATCAAATTCCAAATCTAGATTTCTTAGGAACAATTTTGATTATCGGTTGTGATCCTTTCAGTTTCAAGAATTATAAATATCCCACAAAATGTCAGACTAAAATGCCTTGCACAAATACTCTTATCATGCTTAAAAAAAAAAAAAAACTACTACTACTATCAGTTCTTTCATGTTCTATCCTCTTTTCCACTTCCCTTGTTATATATAGTTATGACACATGAAATGAAGAACAATGTCAACTTGGTAAGCATAGAACCCACAAAGTCAAACATGAAATGAAGAACAATAGACATAACACTAGAAGTTACAAAAACTTGCTTACCTTGGGACGTTCATTGTGAAGAATTTCTGGCGATATTCATTAAAAGGAAAATAAGCAGTTATTTGTTAACTTGCTTACCTTTGGAGGTTCATTATGGGAATATGTAGAAAATATTTAAAACAAAATCAACAGTCTCAGCTTCCCCATAAAGAAAACAGTGATCTCAAGGGGAAATTAATAAGTAAAACATTGGTTGGTAGCCTATTATGAAATAGTCGTGTTTCCTTCACCACTAACTCTTATCTTATATAAGGGATTAGGATGTTTTATAGAAGAAAACCTTTTTTCCTCTACTAACTTCTCAGTTCTTATTCCTTCTCTTTTCTATGGTTACTAAAATTTAAAGTTAACTGTGGTTGAAACCCCACACAGAAAAAGGTTTCAGTTTCAGAAAGATGATGAACACAAACTATTCCAGGCAAAATTACCTCCCTTGTACCTCCCTCCCTCCCCTCTCTAACACATTCCCCATAAATCTTATTTGACATAAAACTACACCTTGACCCATTTCAAGGATCCCATCTATTCTCTTCACTTCCTTCCTTTTAAAAAAAATGAACCCAAAGCAAAACAATCACCGCTAAGTGCTCACTTTTTCTGCAGTATCCACAAGATAGACATATCACGATTCAAAGCTACAATTAATTAAAAAAGCAATTCTATACGAAGATACCAAGAAAAGAAATCACGCAAAATAGATGAAGGAAATTTTAAACACAACAAGCTGCCGAAAAAAAAGTGTAAGTAATCTCCATAACAAGCAACAAACATTAGAAGAGAGCTCAAGTAACCAAAAGGTAAATCCAATCCACAAAAAAAGAAGGATAAAAAGAAAGAACATGAACTCACGATTGTCGAGCGCAGACATGGACATTGTATGAACCTTCACGAACCAGGCCTTCGACGAGGTAAGTGCGGTCGGGAGAGTCGATTCATTCACTATTAGAAACAATTACTCCTCATATCCACCCCAATCCCTAAAATCGATCCGGATAAAAACACAATTACTCAAAAATCAAAGTCGATTTCCCCAATTTAGTAACCAATTTCGACTACCTCTTGCTTCAATTTGTTTGATGACATGAAGATTGATAGGAGTATTCCGAAGGGTATTCCATCGAGACCAGAGAAAATGATAGAAGAATAGAGATTTGCGAACAACAGACAGTGTAAGGACCATGAGATTTTAACTAAACCTGTCACTAGAGTCTTTACTAAACATGCATGAATCGAGACCCTAAGTGATTCAAGTTAAAGGTTGAAGAAATGAATAAAAAATGAAACAGTTATTCATTAAAAACAAATCAATCGTTCCATTTGGGATCCCAATAAAAAGAATTAAAAACGACATTATTTTAATAAGGAAATCAACTCAACTTGGCCTCCCTAGACTGAAATTAAAGAATAAACAAAAAGGAACGTTTTAACCAAAAGAATAGTGATGAAAATATGTGACTCAAATTTTGCAGGCGCGCTTCTCTTATCCCATGGCTCGAGTAGCGCTCTCGTCATTCAACCACCGCCTTTGCCTTTACCTACAAAAAGTATTTTATTTTTAAAGAAGAGGGTGAGTATTACATACATAATACTCAGTAAGAGTCCCCACAGGCGGGGGGTTCAGAAATCATGGGCCCTCAAAACATAAAAGTAAAATATAAAAACATTCGTGGCTTTTCTATTCGGCTTTTTGTGGAAATTTTTACTTCCTGTCCCATGGCCTCCATTCTGGGTCGACCCTTTATAATAATCATACATTCATTTAATAGTGGGAGTTAGTTGTCAAGCCTTCGTAAACAATTTCATTTAAATTTCTCTTCGGCTTCTAACGAACAACTAGTCCTCCCACAACATGGCCTCTAAGTGGGTCGACTCCGAGAATCATAAAATACGTAGTTATATTTCCAGGAAGATTTCACACAGCCTTCGCAAATAGATTTAGTAAGGCAATAACAGGGCCTCAGTTACCCAGATCATTCTATTTAGAACACAATAAATCTCATGGCATTAACATGGCTAAATCAACATGCATAAGTTCAGAGACAACAATAATCTAACATTCATGGCATAAATCCAGCATTCACAATATCAACAGAAAAATCATAACTCAATCCAACATGGCTTTTCAAACCAAAACCTCCAACCATGTGGGACGTTTTCAGCAAACTTTTCAATCTGGATTTAAAAGATGTATGGGTTCCCTTACCTTAGCCTCACTAGCAACCGGTTGTTAATTTCTCCTACGTATCCTGATTCAAACGAATTTCGCTTAGGCCCGCTGCAAATTCCCACAACTTCGACGAATACCTAACACAACTATGGGTTAAATAAATCTCAACTTAAACAAATCTTACGATCCAAGCCCTTCATAGAGATGGCAACTCACTCACCGCGAATCTGGCGAGATCAAAGTAATCTCGCCATCGATGTGAGGCGCGGCCGCGACGGCGGCGGGGTGGCGTGGCGGCGGCGACGGCTCGTCGTGCGGCTGGCTGCGGCGCGAGGTCCGAGGCGAGGCGGCGGAACGGATCCGTCTGGCGGAGCGTCGAGCGTCGGCTGGAACTTCGATCGGCGGGTGCGCGGCGCGCCGGAGCTTCGACCGGCGGCGCGCGGGCGACTGAGAGCTCCGATCGGCGGCGCGCGGGCGACTGAGAGCTTTGGCCGGCGGCGCGCGAGGACTGGGACTCGGCTGGTTGAGGCGTGCGAACACCTGGACTTCGACCGGCTGGCGTGCAACCGCAGGCGAACGGCTCGTCGGCGCGAGGACTTCCGACGGAGAATGCGTGCAGGAGGTGGACGGCGGATCGGACGGCAGCTCGAATCCCAAGGTGCGGCGGCTAGGGTTTCTATGAGAGGGGGATGGTGAAGAGATGCTTGCCTCGGTTTGCGTGCATAAGAAGACAAAAAGAGTCTCTTTTAAAAACCCTACTTGGGGTTTGATTACTAAAATGCCCCTCAACCATCTACAATTCACAAAAAGGGCCTTGACTAAGTCAAAACTCAAATTAAAGGTATGACTTTACTAAAAAAATAATATATACTTTAATGGAGCATATACCTGATTTAAGATGCGGGCGTTACAATCTACCCTGCTTAGAAACTTTCGTCCCCGAAAGTTCCCAATCATGGAACAGCTCTGGGTGATTGGCTCGCATTTCCTCCTCTCGCTCCCAAGTAGCTTCTTTTGCCTCCCGGTTCTGCCACAAGACCTTTACTAGGTTAACGGTGTCGGTTACGGAGAACCTTTTGGTCCCTGTCGAGAATCTGCACTGGTCGTTCCTCGTAACTCAAGTCCTCGCTCAAGTGCAAGGGTTCAAAGTCAACCACATGCGTTGGGTCGTGCGTGATTTCCTCAACATGGAAACATGAAAGACATTGTGGGCCCGAAGATAGAGATGGCGGCGGTGCCAATCGAGTGCGCCATCGGGGCCAATCCGCTCTAGGATCTCAAAGGGTCCTATGAATCGTGGGCTCAACTTTCCTCTACGACCGAATCTCACAACTCCTTTCATTGGTGCCACTTTTAGGAACACATGGTCTCCTACCTCGAACTCCTTTCATTGGTGCCACTCTGAGCAGTTCGCATTCTTGCTCGGATCCTCTGTATTGCCTCATTTGTAACTTGGACCAACTCAGGGCCCAATAACTGACGTTCACCAACCTCATCCCAATGCTGAATGGAGTTCGCACCTCCTTCCATACAATGCCTCAAACGGTGCCATACCTATAGTCGCTTGATAACTGTTATTATAAGCGAATTCCATCAAATGCAGGTGGGCATCCCAACTACCTGGAAAGTCGAGGGCGCAGGCCCGTAGCATGTCCTCCAACACCTGGTTGAGGCGTTCCGTCTGACCGTCTGTTTGAGGATGGAACGAGGTACTGAAGTTTAACTAGGTGCCTAACGCTTTCTGCAAACTCCTCCATAACTTAGAGGTGAAACGAGGGTCTCTGTCTGAAACAATTTTAGCAGGAACTCCATGCAACCTGACTATCTCCTCCATGTACAAATGTGCCCATTTATCTGTGGAGTAAGTGGGTTTCCCTGGTAAGAAGTGTGCCGACTTAGTTAGTCTGTCGACCACGACCCAAACCACGGTAAACCCTTTTAAGGTCCTGGGTAGACCCACTATGAAGTCCATAGAAATTTCGTCCCACTTCCACTGTGGAACGTCCAACGGTTGCAACAGACCCGCTGGCTTTTGCCTTGGTGCTTTCACTTGTGTGCAAACCAAACATTTATCGACATAATCGGCCACATCTCGCTTCATGTTACGCCACGAAAAAGTTGCTTGGATCTCGGTACATCTTCGTATTACTACTGGGATGTATGGAAAATGGGAGTTGTGACCCTCTGCTAAAATCTCGTTTTCGAGTCCCCAACGTCGGGGACACACAACGCCCCACTCAAACAACGGTCCCCGTCTCGAGGACATGGAGAACTCTTGTTCTCGCTTACTGAGCTCACCCGGCGGAACTTCTCCAAAAGCCAAGAGTCCGTCGGTTGAAAAGTTATGATACGTTGTCTCAAGGTTGGTTGGGTCACAATCGTGCAAGCGTGCGATTGCTTCGCCCAACAAGGCGCAATTTACGCACGCTCAAACTCGACAACCGCTGGTTGGTGGCTTGAGAGGAAGAGTGGGTGGCTTCCTACTAAGGGCATCTGCAACTACATTAGCTTTACAGGTGGTATAGGATTTCCACGTCGTAGTCCTTCACCGATTCTAACCACCGCATTGCCTCATGTTCGATTCTTTACGAGTAAACAAGTACTTTAAGCTCTTGTGGTCGGTATAAATCAATCCTTTCGCCATCTGAGTAATGCCTCCATATTTTAAGCGCGAACACCACACGTACCGCCAACTCCAAATCGTGAGTTGGATAGTTCCTCTCATGAGTTTTCAAATTGACGGGATGCATAAGCTATCACTTTCCCATGCTTTGCATCGGAGACACAACCCGGACCTTTCCTAAGGCATCACTTTGTAGATCACGTAATCCTTCCGTGCCATCCGAAGACTGTGAGAATTGGTGCCGTAACTAAGCTCTGTTTGAGCTTCTGGAAGCTTTCCTCACAAGCGTCATCCCAAACAAATGCGGTACCTTTCTTGGTCAATTGTGTCAAGGGCATAGCTATCGCGGAGAAACCTTGCACAAAGCGTCTATAATAACCTGCAAGTCCAAGAAAACTACGTACCTCAGAATGGCGAGGACGGTCGAGGCCATTTGCATAATCAGATCAACCTTGGCGGGATCCACAGAGATTCCTGCCTTGGATACCACGTGCCCCAAGAATGACACCTGATGGAGCCAAAATTCGCACTTCGAGAACTTTGCAAATAGTTTGTGCTCTCGCAAGGTCTCCAAAACTCTTCGGAGGTGTTCTCTGTGTTCCTCTTCGGTCCTAGAGTAAACCAGGATATCATCGATGAATACTATAACAGACGTATCCAGAAATTCCTTGAACATTCGGTTCATCGATCCATGAAGACAATGGTGCATTGGTCAATCCAAATGACATCACAAAGTGAACTCGTAATGTCCATAGCGCGACCTAAAAGCAGACTTGGGAATGTCTTCTTCTCTGATTCTCAGCTGTTGGTAGCCCGACCTCAGATCAATTTTTGAGAAAATAGAAGCTCCTCGCAATTGGTCAAAGAGGTCGTCTATTCGGGAGGGATACTGATTCTTGGCTGTGACTTTATTCGGTTCCCGATGAGTCTATGCACGAGACGCATGGGCCGTCCCTCTTCTTCTTGACGAACAACATAGGCGCACCCCAGGGGAAATGCTAGGGCGTATATAACCCTTTGTCTAGCAAGTCCCGCAGAATCGCAACTTGAGTTCCTTCAATTCGTAGCGCGCCATCCTCGTAGGGAGCCTTAGAAATAGGTGTTGTTCTGGCTCGAGCTCAATTTTGAAATCCACCTCCCTCATCAAGCGGTAATCCCAGAGGTCCTCGGGGAACACGTGCGGGAATTCGTTAACTCTGAGCATCGAGGATGATTTCCTTAGTGTGCCCCCAAGTCAACTACGCTCGCCAACACACCTCATGCTCCCGATGGATCAACTTTCTTGCCTTGAGCCTGACACACCACCTAGGGTGTGGCCCCACTCTGCTCCCTTGAACTGAAACTCTTACGGCGGGGGTGTAAACACCACCTCCCTGTGATAACAATTTATACTAGCATGATTTCGTGCTAACCAATCCATGCCTAATATAACATCAAACTCCGTCATATCCAGGACTATCAAATTTACTCCTAGCTCGCGGCCCGAGACCGATAGCTTACATGCTTTAACTTTTTCAGTAGCATACAAACTCACCCTCGCGAGGTGGCAAATGAGATAAAATGATGAGACAAGGGTTCTAACTCAAGCTTCGCAGCTCACAAAAGATGCGAGAAATAAAGGAATGAGTAGACCTGAATCAAACAATACTGGCGAGATGCCCAAGTATCGGGAGTGTACTGTAACTCTGAGTCGAGTTCTTTGGCATCTCGGCTTGTGCTCGCAAAGGCTCTTCCGGATTGAATCCACGTTTCGATGGTCCCGCACCGCTAGAGCCACAGAGATGACTGTCATTTGCCCCGATTGGGCAATTCCCGGAAAAAGTGCCCTCTCGACCACACACAAACAAGCTCCGTTCGGGCCAAACACTTTCCCAGTGAGACCTCCCGCAGCTCTTTGCATCGAGGCTTCCCCTCCATTGCCTCCCCATGTCTACCCGTTGTTGCCTCATCTGTGGTGGGACGGAATCTACACTGCTCCACGGGAGTTTTGGTGGGGCGGTGTGAGCTCGAACTAGCTTTGATTCCACTTCCTTTCGGCCCAGGAGGTTGAACTGGGTCATTGATCGTCTGTTGGTCTCTCTCTTTGTTGGCGCCAATGAACTCGGCGACTCTAACTGCTGCGGCAAAATCAGAAGGTTCCAAGGCTTGCACTGTGCCTTTAATATTAGCATCCAGGCCCATGACAAAACGCTCAATCTTCATGGCTTCGTACTTATTAGTTCGGGGCAAAAAACGCGACAATCGCGAAAAATTCCCTCTCATAACTTTCCACGGACCGCTTGTTACATCCGAAGTTGTAAGAATTCCTCCTGCTTCCTGTAGCGGGCTGCCACAGGGTAAAATTTTCTCGTAAGGCCTCCTAAATCGGGCCCATGTTACGCAGACCTCCTTCAGTGCCCACAGTCCTCTAGGCCGTCTCCCACCACATGAAGCGTCGTCTCTCGGCATGAAGCGCGCGCGAAGACACCTGTACTCCTCAGGGCAGTTCATAAGTCGAAAGATATTTTCTATCGACGACAGCCACAGTTCTGCCACCGTGGGATCCCCAGAAGATCCATCAAAATGTCGAGGGTCGTATTTCCTGAAATCCTTCAGGTACCGGGCCTCCACTGTCGCGTTTACTTGTCCATGGCCCATCTGAGCCAACTGGGACGTCACAGTAGCTTGTATCATTGCTTGCATTGTCTCCAACATCGTAGGCATCGCGGGGTTGGCTTGGCCCATAACCGGCGCGACTGGAGGGATGTTCCCCTGGTTATTCTGTGGGACTTGAGGTGGATTCGGCGCAGGCGGGGGAACTTCCTCCTGTCCCACTGGAATTTCTTGGGGCGGGCCCGTTACTCCGGCCCTTCGCCCTCTGCCCCGTCCTCTGCCTCGTCCTCTTCCTCTAGGTGGCATTGTACTACATCATAGTATTAAAGGCTCAGGTTTCATCAAACACAGTTTGACAAGAATACATGAATATTTTTCCTAGCATAACTCATACATGCACATGGTTGCATACAACATTCTATCTTTCACAAGCGTTCACAAGGAAATAAGTAATGAAATAGTTGGGATCTTGGAGCAAACCTGGCAATGACTGAGAGTGCTACTGGCCATGGGATTTCGTTATAAGTCTACAGAACCCATGACCTAGGCTCTGATACCAACTGTAAGGACCCTGAGATTTTAACTAAACCTGTCCCTAGAGTCTTTACTAAACATGCATGAATCGAGGCCCCTAAGTGATTGAAGTTAAAGGTTGAAGAAATGAATAAAAAATGAAACAGTTATTCATTAAAAACAAATCAATCGTTCCATTTGGGATCCCAATAAAAAGAATTAAAAACGACATTATTTTAATAAGGAAATCAACTCAACTTGGCCTCCCTAGACTGAAATTAAAGAATAAACAAAAAGGAACGTTTTAACCAAAAGAATAGCTGACAGAAAACATGTGACTCAAATTTTGCGGAAACTGGCTTCTCTTATCCCATGGCTCGAGTAGCGCTCCTCGTCATTCAACCAGCCTGCCCTTGCCCTTACCTGAAAGTATTTTATTTTTAAAGAAGGGGGTGAGTATTACATACATAATACTCAGTAAGAGTCCCCACAGGCGGGGGGTTCAGAAATCATGGGCCCTCAAAACATAAAAGTAAATTATAAAAACATTCGTGGCTTTTCTCTTCGGCTTTTTGTGGAAATTTTTACTTCCTGTCCCATGGCCTCCATTCTGGGTCGACCCTTTATAATAATCATACATTCATTTAATAGTGGGAGTTAGTTGTCAAGCCTTCGTAAACAATTTCATTTAAATTTCTCTTCGGCTTCTAACGAACAACTAGTCCTCCCACAACATGGCCTCTAAGTGGGTCGACTCCGAGAATCATAAAATACGTAGTTATATTTCCAGGAAGATTTCACACAGCCTTCGCAAATAGATTTAGTAAGGCAATAACAGGGCCTCAGTTACCCAGATCATTCTATTTAGAACACAATAAATCTCATGGCATTAACATGGCTAAATCAACATGCATAAGTTCAGAGACAACAATAATCTAACATTCATGGCATAAATCCAGCATTCACAATATCAACAGAAAAATCATAACTCAATCCAACATGGCTTTTCAAACCAAAACCTCCAACCATGTGGGACGTTTTCAACAAACTTTTCAATCTGGATTTAAAAAAATGTATGGGTTCCCTTACCTTAGCCTCAGCTAGCAACCGGGTTGTTAATTTCTCCTACGTATCCTGATTCAAACGAATTTCGCTTAGGCCCGCCAAAAATTCCACAACTTCGACGAATACCTAACACAACTATGGGTTAAATAAATCTCAACTTAAACAAATCTTACGATCCAAGCCCTTCATAGAGATGGAAACTCACTCACCGCGAATCCGGCGAAGATCAAAGTAATCTCGCCATCGATGTGAGTGGCGGCGCGACGGCGCGCGACGGCAGCGGCGGTGGCGCGCGGCGATGGCTCGTCGTGGCGCGTTGCGCGCGCGAGGTCCTAAGCGGGCGGCGCACGGATCCGTCTGGCGGAGCGTCGAGCGTCGGCTGGAACTTCGATCGGCGGTGCGCGAAAGTGGCCGAGACTTTCGGCCGGCGCGCGGCGGCGGCGATCGAGAGCTCCGCGGCGGCGGCGGCGAAGAGAGCTTTGGTCGGCGGCGCGCGAGGACTGGGACTCGGCTGGTTGGGGCGTGCGAACACCTGGACTTCGACCGACTAGCGTGCAACCGCAGGCGAACGGCTCGTCGGCGCGAGGACTTCCGACGGAGAATGCGTGCAGGAGGTGGACGGCGGATCGGACGGCAGCTCGAATCCCAAGGTGCGGCGGCTATGGTTTCTATGAGAGGGGGATGGTGAAGAGATGGTTGCCTCGGTTTGCGTGCATAAGAAGACAAAAAGAGTCTCTTTTAAAAACCCTACTTGGGGTTTGATTACTAAAATGCCCCTCAGCCATCTACAATTCACAAAAAGGGCCTTGACTAAGTCAAAACTCAAATTAAAGGTATGACTTTACTAAAAAAATAATACATACTTTAATGGAGCATATACCTGATTTAAGATGCGGGCGTTACAGACAGTCTTTCTCACAAATTGCAGCAACCGACCAACTTCTTTTTTTCTCTACTTTTTCTTTGCTTTTTCGATCGATGGCGATCAACGGTCACCGCAGTAACGCGCGCGACCGATCTAGCCGACCACCTCACCAGAAGCCTCACACGCCGCCAGCCGTCGAACAAAGGTTCGATCTGCAGCTTGCCCTCGCCTCCAGCCGCACTACCTCGCTGTCGATTTGCAGCTTGCTCTCTTGCTCTAGTTTGTGTGACGACCTGAAGAAGGAGAGGGGTATTCCGAAGTGCATTCCATCGAGACCATAGAAAATGAGAAGAGAAGAGAGACCTGAGGGTTTTTAACTAATTTCGCATTACCAATTTCGAGAAGGAGAGGGCGGAGATAATGAGGGACGAGCTGAGGGTTTGATTTTCGAGAATTATTTTTTTAATAATAAAATTTTCAAAACCACGTCATTTGGTGAATAGTTTAAAAGGAACTTTATTGACGGTTATACACCATCATAAATTCATTTCAAATGGTTAATGTTGACGGTCATGGACCGTCAAGAAAAGCAACCTTCCTTGACGTTTAAAAACCGTCAAGAATTCAAAAAACACGCGTGAATTATCTCTAATTGACGGAACTTTTCGGAAAGGTATTCCATGACGCTAAAAAACCGTCAAGTATTATAAAACACAGAATTTTCTACATTTTGATGGATATTTTCGGAAAGAACGTCAATAAAGCTACTTAAAATCCGTCAACATATGTATTTTTAAATTAATTATTAATTTTAGAGTTTAAATTAACTTTTTGTTGACGATTTTTGGTCTCAACCATCAACAAATCAAATAAATCACGCGTCAATAAAAGCCAAAATTGTAGTAGTGCCTAATCCCAGAATAACTCTTATTCCATTAGGCGTCCAATTACCATTGTTCGGTCGAATTCATTAACACTTAACGAATTTTGTGAGTGTCACCCTCAATCTTTAAGTTTCCAAGTATCCGTCCAAACAATAGCCACCGAAGGGTGAACGCGAAGAAGGAAAACCAACCAGAAATTGTATCCCTTTCGAGAATTCACGGTGTTCAGACTCCCTCCCATGATCAAGCCCTCCAAGAAGGATTGTGCGGTCCAGCCAAACTAGCGGGCGGATCATAGGCGTCTCACGGTGTGAATCGAAAGAAGAGACCGTAGGTCTCGTTTTCACAAGTCCCGCTCCCACTCACTATAAGTACTCTCTCCATCCACGATGATATTGATCTATACAAATGCCATCCGAAGGGGGACGCTCCCATTTGCGCCACGAGGCCGAGTATAGATCTCACGGTCCGGACTTTAAAAGAGATTTGTGGTTGGAAATTCAAATATATCTCATACATTTTATTTCCTCCCACTCAGCACTTTAAATTTTATTAGGGATTGACCTAGATAAACCGACTAAAATTTACCTATGTCTACCAATATAACTCTTATATGGTATTAACCTAAGTTTATAATCACATTATTAACTTAGGTCTATGTGAGTAAATTAATTAACACTTAATTAACGGCACTCACAAGAATATAACCTAAGAATCTCCGAACCGAATTCACTCCCAGGTCGGTTTCCAAGTAGGGGTGTTCCGCAAGCGTCAACTTAAATACCCCAGCCTTAGACAAAACCTTCCTTAGACAGAGTTACTTATCAGTCTCCATTCAAAGGTTATATTTGATTTCCTAAAATTCGAATCTTATTAGAAAATTAGAAAACCTAAGTCTAATTATTCAAGTTCTAAACACTTTAAAACTAATAATTAACTTAGGTTGCATGCATTTCTATGTTATAGTGCTTGATCATCCATCACATGAATAATACTATACTATAACATACATTCATCACATGAATTAAATGCATGATCATGCTTTTCATTTAAAACATATAACACTTATATTTAAATAAATTAAAACATGCATACATTATATTATAACTCTTATAATATATTCCTATCATGCATACTATATATTATAACTCTTATAATATAAAAATGATGCATGAAATGTTTAACCTAAGGTGGGATTTTAAATCAATATAACATACATTATGCACATAGAAATTAATTAAAATATACATCACATGCATAAAATAATTAAATAGAAATAATGGACCGATTTTTGGCACCTAGGGGCAATTATCTAATTAAATAACATTAATATAACATTTATATTAATATTATTGAATAAAATAATTAAATAAATAAATAAAATACATTTTATAAATAATAAAATAAATAAAACCAGAAAAATACTGCCCATGATGAGGTTTGAACCCACGTCCTCGCGGCCCATGCATGAATCGCTCCTCAACGCGTGCGGCGTCGACCGCGTTCTCAACGCCCGGTAGCGTTACCAAACGCTGATCATTGCAGGCCTCCGTCATGCAAGGACAGCGTCTCAACGCCACCGACAGAACAACAAATACCTTTGCTGTTCTTCATCGATTTTCACCTGTTTCCGCTCCGATTTCTTCACAGCAACACTTGCCACGAACGACACGGACTTACAGACTCGATTTATTTTCTAAAATGCCCAAAAAAACACGGCCCCTTTACATTTGATCTCATCAAACATAAAATAAATCTAAAAGTGCCAAAAACCGAAACATCCATTATGCAAACCAACAATTTATCACATAAATCATGCCAAAATACCCACCTAATTTTAACAAAACAGTGCATAAATGAAGAACCATCGAGATGGCTCTGACACCAATTGAAGGGAATGAGAATCCCGCGCAACGGAAGACGATTAAATCGTCGAGGTATCAATATGCAACATGATTTTATTAAAATTGATCTAACAATAGATCTAGGCAAAACATGCTTTGAAGAAGAAGAAATTTATAGCAAAAAGGAGTGTACTTACTTGTTGTAGACAAACGTCAAGAATTTCTTCCTCGGATCACGAACTCTTCGTGCTACTCGATCTCAACGAAATCTTCTACCAAAACGATCTCGAACACCACCACTTGGAGTCTCGGTTGTTCTCTTTTGGAGAAGGGAAGATGGTGGGATCTTAGTTTTGGAGAGGGAGGAGAATTGAGAGAGAATTGAGAGAATTCCTCTTCTCTTCTTTGATGAAAAATAAAAAAAATGAGGAGATTAAGCTACATTCCTTCTTGCAAGAAGGGTTTATATAGTGGAATTGATGGAGTTAAAATCTCCACATAATTACCACTTTACCACAACCATAGGTTATGCAAATCTCATTTGCATAACCACATAATATAAGATATCTCATATCTCATATTGCAAATGTCATTTGCAATAATTGTGGATTAATTAAATTGAATCACATCCAATTTAATTTCTCTCAATCAAATTCTCCAATTAGTCCTAATTCAACAATTAGACTAACCTATAGTTTATTATGAATCTCATTCACATTAAACTATATATTATATCATTCATATCTTATATAAATGACATAAATGCCCTTAAAGTGAAATTGAACACTTCAACTTCATACCAAAACATTAACCCTTCTTTTAATCCAGATTGAGCTAACCGAGGGACCTAATGGACCTACAGTGACGGGCTCCAATGATCCGAGATTAACCTGCCAAACTCTTTGACACGGTTAACCAACATTCATTAACTACGGTAACACTCCACTATAGCCCGTAGCTGCACGCCCGTCAGTGCAGAATATTACGTGTCCACTGATATAACCAATACCCATGAGTCGACCCTTCACAGGTTGTTCGTAGACACGGCTGGGTCAAATTATCGTTTTACCCCTGTGTCTACCTCTTGTTCCTTAAGTCCCCACTGCTCCTCTAATGAACAACATATTGTTATGGTCCAACCATACACAACACCCTTCTCGGGCCAGTGAGAAGGTGGACGCCCGTTAACCAAGCCCTGGAGACAACACTCAAGGGAGCAACCCCTCTAGTTTCCCTAAAGGCGGGAACGAGTGAATTTCATCTCGCGTAGTTAAGTTCCCAGCTCCCTACTTGGTTCTGTCCCTAAGAAGATAGGCATATTGGGCGAGTAACTGTGACCACCCTCACCCGTACTAGTCAAAGAACAAACCGTCGCAGATGCGGAGTCCGTAACACGCTCGAGATTGTGTCGAGTCACTAATGGTCATCTACGAAGTTATTAGTCTTTCTTCACAATGGTGTTACATCAGTAGGTCTAATAATTCACGGTCCGGTCTTGTACAATCTCATTGCACAGGATGCCCCCACTCGCATGTCAACCACATGAACGAGTCCAGATCACCTCGTTTGTATCTAATACAAAGCGGGCGCATCCACAGGTGTATCTAGGATTAGGTCTCCAACCCTATCCATATCTCATAGACCGTTCGGGTCATTAACTCGAACGTGATCCTCCCCGTGTGTCCACTACACACCGTTCAAGTTCTAGTTCTCTCATAAATTCAATGACCCTGGAGCTTAGTTTATTGGAAAATTTTATAAATATTGTGAGACACAAAGTGATGAAATGAATAACTCTTATTAATTTCAAACAATATATTACAAACACGAGATTAGGACAAAAATCCCAACATTTCTAACTTAACAGAACAAATATTGACACCTGTCCTTAAAATGAATGCTTCATTAAAAGAAAAAGTAATACAATAGACAAGTTCAATTAAATAAGAGATAGAAATTAAGTTTTTCTTAATCTTAGGAACTAAATACAGATTTTCTAAAAAGATAAATCTATCTCTAAAAAACAGCTTGGCATCTCCTACTACACGAGCTGAGACGACGTCTCCCGTTCCGATCCTAAGCGTCATCTCACCCTCTTCGAGCTCCTTGAAGGAACTAGTTTCCTGAAAAGAAGAGCAAACGTGATTAGTGGCTCCTGAATCAAGTATCTAGGTAAAATCACCATTTTCCACTAAACAAGTTTCAAGAATAAGTAAATCAGATTTACCTTTCTTCTCTTTGAGCTCAACAAGGTACTTTGGGTAGTTTCGCTTCCAATGCCCGTCCATGTTGCAGTGGAAACACTTTCCTTTGTCTGCAACCTTGCCTTTTCCCTTGCCCTTATCAGCAGCAGGTGCCTTCCCTTTCCCTCCTATCTTTTTCTTTTGGGTCTTCTTAAGCCCAAAAGATGAACTACAAGGCTTAGTCCCAAATGATGAACACTTTTAGAACCTTCTGGAATGGGCAAACAGATTTGCCTCTCCATCAGCCTGTCCCTTATTCTTCATAAGAGACTAGAAAGTTTGTAGTTCATTAAGGAGAATAGTCAGGTTATACTCTATCTTGTTCATCACCGCATTGTTGCGGAATTGTAGGAAACTCTTCTGAAGAGATTCAAGGATGAACGAGACATGACTTTGTTCGTCTATGACCGCGTCGTTCATTTCAGCCACGTTGAAGTGGACCATCAGATCGAGAACGTGTTCTCTCACCGACGACCCCTCATTCATACGGGAGTTATAAACGTACTTGAGGGATTCGTGTCGAAGTTATCCATACGGTTGTTCAAACATATTCTACAACAAACACATGATCTCACGAGTTGAGACCATGCCCTCGTGATATTTGGCCAGAACTTCAGAAACATTAGCCAAAATATAGACCTTGGCCTTATCATTGGCCTTGATCCAACGGTTGTACGCATCCTTAACAGATTGAGCAGCGTTTTGAGCAAGGACCAGAGGACATTCCTCAGTCAGTACAAACCGAACGTCGTCAACAACAAGAATCATATTCAGGTTGGACTTCCACGTAGTATAGTTTTCACCAGTTAAACATTCGCTTTTGAGTAAGGCTATAATTGAGGACGACATGTTAAAATTCCAAAAGTAGTTCTAATTAGTTATGCCTTTAACCCATTATAAACCAATCAATTTTCGCAAAATTATTAAAGAACCCTAGTGTATAAATTAAACCTTTAATTTTGCAACGATACTTCAAGGGTTTAGAACAAAAGCGACCGTTGGGTGGTCAGTTACTCCTCCCCTGAATTCAGACTATCTCAGCCAATTCTCGCTACCAGAACATCTCATGTCCCAATGATCCTTAGCTACTGTTTGTTTGGTCAAGGACTTGTTAACTAGTTTAACTTATCCCACAAATGTGACCCTACCATTATTAGGTCCAATAGGTCCGAGCCATCAGACTATTATTAAGAAAGACAACTGTTGGCAAATTATGAACCCCGTGCCTGAAAGGCAATAAATCCTTCTTGGAGTTCTGCATCTTATATCGAATCAACATTTTGTCGATGTACGATACTTGAGACAAGGCTAGTGTTTTGTTCTTGCGGTTCCGGACAATCTGGATCCCGAGAACGAACTGCGTTTCTCCCAAACTTTCATTTGGAATTGCATAGCCAACCAGTTTTTAACGTCAGTGAGGAATCCTACATCATTCCTAATGAGTAGGATATCATCTAGATACAACACTAGAAAAGCGACAATACTGTTGATTATCTTCTTGTATACACAAGGTTCATCAACATTTTGATAAAAGCCATAAGATTTGATAGCCTCATCAAACCTTATATTCCAAGACCTAGTGGTCGTTTCAACCCATAAATGGATCGTTTCAGCCTGCAAACCTTTTGCTCATGGCCTTGTTCAATGAACCCTTTGGGTTGGTACATGTAGATGTTTTCGTCAAGATTGTCATTCAGAAATGTCGTCTTGACATCTATTTGCCATACTTCATAGTCATAATATGCAGCAATGGCAAGAAGGATCCGTATAGACTTGATCATGACAATAGGAGAAAAGGTTTCCTCATAGTCAACCCCTTCTCGTTGGGTATAACCCTTTGCCACGAGTCTAGCTTTGAAGGTTTGTACCTTCCCATCTACACCACGTTTTCTCTTGTAGATCCATTTACAACCTATGGGCTTAACCCCATCAGGTTGATCCACAAGATCCCAAATGGAATTGAAGTACATAGACTTCATTTCCTGGTCCATGGCTTTTAGCCATTCGTCTTTGTCAATGTCATCCATTGCTTTATTGTATGACAATGGGTCCTCGCAGTCATCACTTGATGTGACAACTTGGTTTTCAGTTAAACCTATGAAGCGGTCAGGCTGTGTAACAACCCTCCCACTACGTCGACGCTATCTCAACTGTTGAGATGGACAACTTTGACTAGGCGAGCTAGGGTCAACAACTTTTGTTGATTTCTTAGCATTGTCTGTAACTTTTATTGACATACTGTCTAACTCTTTTAACACGATTTTACTTTTAACCTTGTGATCTCTGATGTGGTCTTCCTCAAGAAAAGTGGCGTTTGTCGACACAAGTACCCTGATTTCTTTAGGATAAAAAAATAGACCACCTCTCGTTTCTTTAGAGTAGCCCACAAACAGGCATAAGTTTGAACGAGGTTCCAATTTCTTCGGATTTGTCACTAGCACATGGGGTGGACATCCTCAAATTCTGAAATGACATAAACTGCCTTTACGTCCTTTCCAGAGTTCGTAAAGTGTTTCAGAAACAGTTTTTGAAGGAACATTGTTCAAAATGTATATTGCAGACTCCACTGCATAACTCCAAAACGAGTCAGAGAGATGAGCATAACTCATTATCGACCAAACCATGTCTAACAGGGTTTTGTTTCTCCTTTCTGATACACCGTTTTGTTGTGGCATACCAGGTGTTGAGAGTTGGGACATTATTCCATGTTCTATCATATAGTCCTGGAAATCATGATCCATGTACTCTCCACCTCGATCAGATCGACGTGTTTTGATGAATTTACCTAAAAGGTTCTCAACTTCGGTTTTATACTCCTGAACTTTTCAAGTGCTCCAGATTTATGATGCATTAGGTAAATGTATCCATATTTTAAATAATCATCTATAAAAGAGATGAAGTATTCATACCCACCTTGGGCTTTAACACTCATCGGACCACAAAGGTCTGAGTATACAAGCTCCAAGGTTTCCTTTGCTCTATATCCTTTTCCACTAAAAGGTCGTTTGGTCATTTTGCCTTCAAGGCATGATTCGCATATAGGTAAAGAACTTTATTCTAACTCGTTTAGAAGTTCGTTCTTCATCAATCCCTCAATCCTATTGAGGTTTATATGACCTAATCTTAGATGCCAAAGATAGGCATTTTGTTTAGGAGATACTTTTTGCTTTTTATTAGTTCGTGTATTTGTTGTTTTAAATAATTCAGTATTTAAAACCATTTTAACTGAATTAGGTCTCAAAATATACAAATTATTTTCAAGTAGAGTTGTACACAATTCTAAACCTTTCAATGAAATAAACGCTTTATTAAATTCAAACGAAACTGAAATACATTGACTAATAAGGCAAGAAACAGAAATGAGGTTTCTAGCAAACCCTGGAACTATATACACGTTATCTAATAGTAGTATTTTCTTGCCAAAAAGTAGCTCCACTGTGCCCACTCCATTTCCAACTCTGAATGTTATCTCCCTTTCCTGCAGTTGCTGCCAGGAACTAGTTTCCTGAAAAAAAGAGCAAACGTGGTTAGTTGCCTCTGAACCAATATCCAGGTAGAGTTATCACTCTCCACTAAGCATGTGTCAACACAAAGCACATCAAATTTACCTTTTTTCTTCTTACCGTCTAGGTATTTGGGGCAGTTACGCCTCCAGTGCTCATCTACGTTGCAGTAGAAACATTTTCCTTTTCTGCGTAGTCGCCTTGACCTTCTTGCCCCCTTACGGGCGGGCAATAGTCAGCTTGTTTTCCTTGGCAACCTTTTTCATATTCTTCTTCTTCCCTTTCGGGCCTAAAGAAGATGAGGCTACAGATTTGGTCCCCAAGGACGAACCTCTATGAAAAGACCGTTGGGCAACAGTTGCCTTACCCTCCTGTCGCCTGACTTTCATCAGAGACTAAAAGGTTTGTAGCTCATTGAGAAAAGTGGTTAAGGTGTAGTTAAGCTTGTTCATAACAATGTTGCTACAGAATTGCATGAAACTATCTGGTAGAGTTTCAAAAATAAAGCTGACCTGACTCGACTCATCGATAGATGCTCCATTCATCTCTGCCACGTTGAATTGGACCATCATGTCGAGAACATGTTCCCTAATAGACGTCCCCTCCTTCATTCTGGCATTGAAAATGTGCTTGAGCGCATCGTGTTTGACTTGAAAGGATTGTTGTCCAAACATGTCTTGCAGTGATGCTATGATCTCCTTGGCGGTGACCATGTTCTCATGCTTCTTAACCAATATATCAGATATACTGGCTAAGATGTAGACCTTGGCCTTGGTCCATCTATCGAATGCGTCACGAACACTTCGTGCCGCAGTCAGACCTGGCACCTGAGGACAGTCCTCAGTGAGTACGAACTTCAGGTCGTCCAAAACTAAAATCGTATTAATGTTGTTTTTCCATGTTTGATAATTGTTTCCAATGAGTTTTTCGGTAGCCAAAAGAGAAATAATCGAACTTGATATATTTGCTGAAATATATGAAAAAACTTTGTATTATTTTCTCGCATTAAACCTATGTATAATCCAATCATGTCTTAGAAAGAAATAATCTATGATCCTTAGGTCAATTAATTTGCAATGATACCTCACAGGTTTAGAATGACTGCCACCGAAGGGTAGTCGAATCACTCTTCCTCTGGGACGAGACAGCCTCGACCAAGCCTTATTACCGGAATAACTCTTATTCCCTATAAGTTCTAGGTACCATTTTTGGTCTTGATCCATTAACTATTAATGTACCCCGTGAGTGTCACCCTCTAACTTTAGATCCCAGAGTCCCAATCCAACAAAATCCGCCGAAGGGAGGACTAAGTTGGAAAATAAACTAAGGTAACCTTATCCCTTTCGCAAGTTCGCTTTGTTCTGACTCCTATGATCAGGCCCTCCGAAGGGATTGTCTGGTTCAGGCCAAATTAGCAGACGAATCATAAGAATCTCACGGCGCAAACCATTAGAAGAGATCGTGGGAACCATTTGCACAAGTCTTGTTCCCACTCATTACAAGCACTCTCTCCATTCACCTTGCTTTTGACCCATACAAACACCATCCGAAGGGGGATGCTCCCATTTGAGCCACGAGGCCAAGTATGGATCTCACGGTGTGAATTTAACTGAGATGAGTAGGTGGAAATTAATGTATCATAGACACTCATTTCCTCTCACTAAGTACTTTAGAGTTAACGGGATGACCTAGATAAATCCAGCTATAATTTACCTAAGTCTACCAATATAACATTTATATTGGAATTTCCTAAGTCTATAAACCATTTGTTAGAACTTAGGTCTATAGTTTATTAACATTTTTATAAACGTCGCTCACGATAAACATAACCTATGAATTTCCGGACCAAATTCACTCCCAGGTAGGTTCCCAGGTAGAGGTGTTCCGTTTCCGTCATCTTAAATACCCCAGCCTAGCCAGAACCTTCCTTAGACAGAGTTATTTATCGGTCACCATGCATAAGTCATATTAGATTTCCTAATTCTAATCTTATTAGAACTAGAAAACCTAAGTCTAATTAATAACATATTCTAAAACAATTTTAAAACTAGTTAATTAATACTTAGGTTACATGCATTTCTATGTTATAGTGTTTGATCATTCATCGCATGAATAAATTAAAACATATAACATAAATCATCACATGAAATAAATGCATGGCTATGCTTTCAAAAATATTTAACATAACTCTTATATTAATTAAGCATGCATACTATATAATATAACAACTTATATTATAAAATGATGCATGAATATGCTTAACCTAAGGTGGGATTTTAATCTAAATGGCCTACATTATGCACATTAATTATACACAACAATTGCAT
This sequence comes from Trichosanthes cucumerina, assembly GCA_036507285.1. Taxonomy (NCBI): domain Eukaryota; kingdom Viridiplantae; phylum Streptophyta; class Magnoliopsida; order Cucurbitales; family Cucurbitaceae; genus Trichosanthes; species Trichosanthes cucumerina. The sequence goes on along the minus strand of CM071836.1, from coordinate 65,654,372 downwards.
AATTAAAATAGCAAAATTGGATCATGATTTGGCATCCTAAACCTTAATCGCCACTTCCTGCGAGCTTCAAGCCAAATTACTATCGCAAAGGCGTTACAGTAACGCTACCGCGCACTCAACGCCCGCTTTGGCATCTTCGAGCGGCGTTACCACGCTTGCTCTACATCGAGCCTTCATCCAGTGCGTCGAGCGTTGCAACGTGATGAACAAATAGCGTTACACGCCATCGATCGTACACATCAATGGCAGCTACTATTTTTCACCAAATTTCGCTCCATTTCTTCACAACAACATTTGCCACGATCGACACGGACTTACAGACTCGATTTACAATATATTTTGCCCAAAATATCAGGCCTTTACATTGAACTTTTCAATTGAATTGTAAATCTAAATGTCAAATCATGTAAACATCCATTTTTGCAAAACCACATGCAATTTCTCTCAATTGAATGTTATACCCATTGATACCAATTGAAGGAAATTGAATCCCGTGCGGAAGCAATTGATCGCATTTGCTCTCAATTGTGTGACATAGAAAATACTCAAAACAGAAAATCTAATGCTAAGCATGCATCTTGAAAGCATAAACCAATTAGTGATTTACCTTTGAAGACCAATTCTTCGCATAGTTCTACGTCATCAACGATCTCTTCTTCTCTACGATCGAATTCATGAACACAACCAAAAGGACTTCTCGGTTGTTCTCTAGGAGAAGTAGAGAGGTGGGATCTCCTTTATGATTCGGGATGTTTGTAGAGAGTTTTTGGAGAGAACTCTTGTGTTTGCCTAAGATGCAGAACCACACAAATGGTTCAAGTATCTCAAAATGCATCCCAAAGGATGCTCTTATAGGCAATGTGGGTGCAGACAAATTCTCCACCCATTTATCCACTAACTCCACATATTATGCATAAATGCATAATATAAGGTGTCAAACACCTTATTATATGAATCATATTCACATAATGTGGAGAAATTGGATTTAATTAAATCCAATTTCATCTCTCCAAAATTCTACCATTAGTTATGTCCTAATCCCATAATTAGACACAATTAAGTTCAATATGAATCATATATTCACGTTGAATTATATATTATATCAATCATATCACATATAATTGATATAATCCCTAAATTTGAATTTGAACATTTCAAATTCATTCCAAAGCTTTATACCCTCTATTAATTTCATGTTAAGCCAACCGAGGGACCTAATGGAGCTACAGATCATGAGCTCCAACGATACGAGATTGACTAATCAAACTCATTGATCTCGTCAATCAACATTCGTTAACTACGAGTCACTTCACTAAAGACTCGTAGTTGCACTCTTCTCACTGTAGGACAAGTTGTGACCATTGATTTAGCCAATGCCCGTGAATCAACCCTTCACAGGTCATTCGTAATCACAGCTAGGTCAAATTACCATTTTACCCTGTGACTACTTCTTGCACCTTAAGCACCACTGGTCCTCTAATGATCAACAAGTTTATGGTCCGACCATAAACATTATCCCTCTCGGGCCAGCAAGAGAGAGGGGCCCCGTTGTTCAAGACCTGGATTCAGCTCTTAAGGGAACAACCTATCTAGTTACCCTAGAACGGGAACGAGTGAATTCCCTCTTGCGAAGTTGAGTCCCCAGCTCCCTACAAGGTTTCATCCCTGAGAAGATAGGCATATTTAGTCGGCAACTCTGGCCACTCTCTCCCGTACTAGTTAAAGGACAATCCCCGACAGACAGAAGTTCACAACTTGCTCAGGATTCAAGTTGAATCACTATTGGTCATCGTTTGAATTATTAGCCCTAACCTATCAACGATGTTACTGGATTAGTCTAACAATTCTTGGTTCAGTCTTGTACAAACTCTTTGTATAGGATGTCCCCACTCGCATGTCAACTACATGAACGAGCTGGATAGCCTCGTTTGTATCAAATACAAAGTGGGTCGCATCCATAGTGTTATCAGGATGAGGTTCCCAACCTAATCCCTCTACTATATACCATTCGGGTCACATTCTAAATGTGACCCTGGAGCTTAGTTTATTGGATTTAAGTTTGTAATTGCGAGAACACAAGTTTATTGGAAAAATAGCAACTTTATTCATTTCCTCAAATAATTACAAATACACGAGTTTAGGGCATAAATCCCAACAACGTGATTTGGCCATCCAAGAAACTTAGAGAATAATAATGATCTCCATCATTCAGGACAGTATTGTTTACTCTTACCCTACTTACTTATTTGAGCTTATTTTTCAAACATTAGGGACAATGTTTAGTTTAAGTTTGGTGGTGGGTTGTTGTTTATCTGTTGTGAGTGTCCTGAGTTTGTGCTAAATTATTGATTCATCTTATGCATAAGAGAGACTATGATGGCCTAGGATGAGATTTAATTGAAACTTTATGTGATTGTACTGAAACTTGAGAGCATGATATGAATATGAGTTAATTTAAAAATTTTCTTGAGTTTTTCCTGCACTATTATACACATAGCCTATGTTCCTGTAGTTTTGAAATGCTTAGAACAAAATTATTGTTGAGATTTTTGTCCTAATCTCGTGTTTGAAATTACTGTTTGAAATTAATAAGAGTTATTTATTTCATCACATTGTGTCTCGCAATATTTATAAACTTTTCCAATAAACTAAGCTCCAGGGTCATTGAATTTATGAGAGAACTAAAACTTGAACGGTGTGTAGTGGACACACATGGAGGATCACGTTCGAGTAAATGACCCGAACGGTCTACAGTATATGGATAGGGTTGGAGACCTAATCCTAGATACACTGTGGATGCGGCCCGCTTTGTATTAGATACAAACGAGGTGATCTGACTCGTTCATATGGTTGACATGCGAGTGGGGGCATCCTGTGCAATGAGATTATACAAGATCGAACCGTGAATTATTAGACCTACTAATGTAACACCGTTGACAGTAAGGACTAATAACTTCGTAGATGACAATTAGTGATTCGACTTGAATCTCGAAGTGTTACGGACCATGCTGCGAGTGTCCCGTCCTTTGACTAGTACGGGTGAGGGTGGTCACAGTTACTCGCCCAATATGCCTATCTTCTGAGGGATAGGACCAAGTAGAGAGCTGGGAACTTAACTACGCGAGATGAAATTCACTCGTTCTCGCCTTTAGGGAAACTAGAGGGGTTGTTCCCTTAAGTGTTGTCTCCAGGGCTTGGACAACGAGCGCCTACCTTCTCACTGGCCCGAGAAGGGTGTTGTATATGGTTGGACCATCACAATATGTTGTTCATTAGAGGAGTAGTGGGGACTTAAGAAACAAGAGGTAGACACAGGGGTAAAACGGTAATTTGACCCAGCCGCGTCTACGAACATCCTGTGAAGGGTCGGCTCATGGGCATTGGTTATATTAGTGGACACGTAATATTCTGTACTGACGGGAGTGCAGCTACAGGCTAAAGTGGAATGTTACCGTAGCTAATGAATGTTTATTAACCGGGTCAAAGAGTTTGACAGGTTAATCTCGGATCATTGGAGCCCGTCACTGTAAGTCCATTAGTTCCCTCGGTTGGCTCAATCTGGGTTAAAAGAAGGGTTAATGTTTTGGTATGAAATTGAAGTGTTCAATTTCGCTTTAAGGGTATTTATGTCATTTATATGAGATATGAATGATATAATATATAGTTTAATGTGAATGGGATTCATAATAAACTATAGGTTAGCCTAATTGTTGAATTAGGGCTAATTGGAGAAATTAATTGAGAGAAATTAAATTGGATGTGATTCAATTTAATTAATCCACAATTATTGCAAATGTGATTTGCAATATGAGATATCTTATATTATGTGGTTATGCAAATGAGATTTGCATTACCTATGGTTGTGGTAAAGTGGTAATAATGTGGATGTTTTAACTTCATGATTATTCCACTATATAATCCCTTCTTGCAAGAAGGAAATTAAGACAATCTCTCATTTTTTGGATTCTCACCCAAAAAGAAGAGAATTCTCTCTCATTTTCTCTCAACTCTCCTCCCTCTCCAAAATACAAAGAGTCCCACAACTCTCCTCCTTTCCAAAGGAAGAACAACCGAGACTCCAAGTGGTTGTGTTCCGGTTTCGTTCGAGAGAAGACTTTGTTGAGTTCGAGAAGCACGAAGCATTCGTGATCAAGGAAGGATTTTAGAAGAATCGTCTACAACTAGTAAGTATGTTCTTCTTGCTGTAATTTTCTTCCTTTCTAGCATGTTTAACCTAGATCTAATAGTTAGAGATTTACAATTTATGTTGATGAGATCAATGTAAGGGCCCGTTGTTTTTAGACATTTTGTTGTAAATCGAGTCTGTAAGTCCGGGTCGTTCGTGGCAAGAGTTGCTGTGAAGAAATCGGAGCGGAAACAGACAAAAATCGGTGAAGAACAGCAAAGGTATTTGTTGTTCTGTCGATGGCGTTGAGACGCTGTTCTTCGGCGTCTCAACGCTATCCTGCCGACGAGCCTGCTGCGAGCAGCGTTACTGCAACGCCACGGGCGTGGAGCACGCCGTCCTCAATCTTTGGGCGCGCGGCGTTACTGCAGTAACGCCGCCACGTTACAACGCCACACGCGCGTAGTGGGCGATTCTAGCCGATTTAGCGATAGCGTGGGCACAAGGAGTTCATGGCGATTATTTTCGGTTTTCATTTTTATTAAATGTAAAATGTAATTATTTTTGTTTATTTAATTTTTCATTAAATAATATTAATATAAGAGTTATATTAATGTTATTTAATTAAATAATTGCCCCTAGGTGCCAAAAATCGGTTCATTTTTGTTGTTTAATTATTTTATGCATGTGATGTACGATTTAATTAAATTCTATGTGCATATTGTATGTCATATAGATTTAAAATCCCACATTAGGTTAAACATTTCATGCATCATTTATATTATAAGAGTTATAATATATAGTTTGCATGATAGGTTATATTATAAGAGTTATAATATAATAAAATGCATGTTTAATTTAATTAATATAAGTGTTATATTTTTTAGATTAAAGTATGCTCATGCATTTATATTCATGTGATGAATTATATTATCTTATAGTATATAGTTATTCATGTGATGAATGATCAAGCACTATAACATAGAAATGCATGCAACGTAAGTTAATTATTAGTTTTAAAGAGTTTAGAACTTGAATAATTAGACTTAGGTTTTCTTTTTTCAAATGAGATTAGAAATTAGGAAATCAAAGTTTAGTCTATGAATGGAGACTTATTAGTAACTCTGTCTAAGGAAGGTTTTGTCTAAGGCTGGGGTATTTAAGTTGACGCTTGCGGAACACCCCTACCTAGAAACCGACCTGGGAGTGAATTCGGTCCGGAGATTCTTAGATTATACTTATCGTGAGTGCCGCTAATTAAAAGTGTTTTAATTACTCACATAGACCTAAGTTATAATGTGATTATAGACTTAGGTTAATATCATATAAGAGTTATATTGGTAGACTTAGATAAATTTTAGCCGGTTTATCTAGGTCAATCCCTATTAAAATTAAAGTGCTGAGTGGGAGGAAATAAAGTGTATGAGATACATTTAAATTTCCAACCACAAATCTCATTTAAGTCCACACCGTGAGATCTATACTCGGCCTCGTGGCGCAAATGGGAGCGTCCCCCTTCGGGTGGCATTTATATAGGTCAATATCATCGTGGATGGAGAGAGTACTTATAATGAGTGGGAGCGGGACTTGTGAAAACGAGACCCACGGTCTCTTCTTTCGATTCACACCGTGAGACCCCTATGATCCGCCTGCTAGTTTGGCTTGGACAAGACAATCCATTCGGAGGGCCTGGTCATGGGAGTCGGAACACCGTGAATTCTCGAAAGGGATACAGTTTCCTAGTTGGTTTTCCTTCTTAGTTCACCCTTCGGTGGCTATTGTTTGGACGGATGCTTGGAAACTTAAAGATTGAGGGTGACACTCACGAATTCGTTAAGTGTTAATGAATTCGACGGAAACAATGGTAATTGGGCGCCTAATGGAATAAGAGTTATTCAGGATTAGGTCCGATCGAGAAAGTCTCGTCCTAGAGGAGGAGTATTTTGTTCACCCTTCCTTGGCGGTCATTCTAAATCTTTAGGGTATCATTGCAAAATTTTGAATGACCTAGGGATCATGAAACAATTTTGCTAAAACTTGATTTGATTTCAAAAGTTTTTGCGAGACTAACACAAAGTTTTCTTAATTTTTCAGCTTAAAACATGTCTAGCACAATAATAGCTCTACTCGCCTCCGATAAATTAGTGGGAGATAATTACCAAAGTTGGAAAAACAACATTAACACAATTTTGGTAATCGCGACATTAAGTTCAGGTCTTTATCGAGGAGTGTCCTCGGATATCGGGCTCGATAAATGGCCGCGCGAAATGTTCGTGATGCATACGATCGGTGGATCAGGGCCAATGAAAAGGCCAAGGTCTACATAATTGCCAGCATGTCTGATGTATTGGCAAAGAAGCATGAGCTGATGGTCTCCGCCAAGGAGATCATGGAGTCCTTGCGAGAAATGTTTGGACAACGATCCTTTCAAGTCCCGGCATGACTCGCTCAAATACGTCTTCAACGCACTGACGGATGAAGGAGGGTCGTCATCCGCGTGAACATGTTCTAGACATGATGGCCCACTTTAATCTGGCTGAGATGAACGGAGTTTCGATCGACGAGTCAAGCCAAGTCAGTTTTATTTTGGAGACTCTTCCGAAGAGTTTCCTTCAGTTTCGTAGCAATGCTGTTATGAACAAAATTAGCTACACTCTGACTACCCTCCTCAATGAGCTACAGACTTTCCAATCCTTGAGCAGGTCAAGAATGCGAGGCAAATGTTGCCTCTGGTCTTATCACGGGGGTTCGACCTGCAGGGACGAAACATGTTGCTCCTTCACGCCCGAAAGGGAAGAAGAGGATGAAGAGGGGTAAAAGCCCACCGAGCCGCCCACACAAGGGGCAAGAAGGTCAAGGACGTTGCAGAGAAAGAAAAGTGTTTCCACTGCAATGGGGGAGGACACTAGAAGAGGAACTGTCCTAAATTCCTGGCCGAGGGAAGAATCAAGGTAAATGTGATTTACTTGTGATGAAACTTTGCTTAGTAGAGAGTAGTGACTCTGCTGGATATTGGATTCGCGCCACTAACCACGTTTGTTCTTCGTTTGAGGATTGATTCCTTGCTTGCACTACTGCGAGAGGGTGAGGTGACTCTACGGGTTGGATCCAGAGAGCTTGTCTCTCTGCAAATGATCGACACGGTGAAGCTACACTTTGGCGGAAAGTACTTATTATTAGATAATTTGTACATTGTACCAGGGTTTACTAGAAACCTTGTTTCCATTTCCTGCTTAATTGAACAATGTATATCTGTTTCCTTTGAATCTAGTAAAGCGTTTATTTCTTTCAAAGGCAATCTTATTTGTTCTGCTTCACCTGAGCATAATCTGTATGTTTTGAAACCTAATTCGGTCAAAAGTGTTTTGAATCTTCGAATTGTTTAAAATATGTAAAACACGAACTAAGAAAGCGAAAGTTTCTCCAAAGGAAAATGCCCATCTTTGGCATCTACGGTTAGACCACATTAATCTCAATAGGATTTAGAAACTAGTGAAGAGTGGACTTCTAAACGAGTTGGAAGAAAACTCTTTGTCGGTGTGTGAGTCATGCCTTGAGGGCAAGATGACCAAACATCCTTTTAGTGGAAAAGGATATAGAGCCAAAGAGCTTCTTGAGTTAGTACATTCTGACCTCTGTGGTTCGATGAATGTTAAAGCTCGGGGCGGTTATGAGTACTTCGTGTCTTTCATAGACGATTACTCCAGATATGGGTATATTTACCTAATGCACAGGAAGTCTGAAACTCTTGAAAAGTTCAAGGAGTACAAGACTGAGGTTGAGAACCTCTTAGGTAAATCGCTTAAAACACTTTGATCGAATCGAGGTGGCGAGTACATGGACACTGAATTCCAGGACTATATGATAGAACACGGAATTACGTCCCAACTCTCAGCGCCTGGTATGCCACAGCAGAATGGTGTATCGGAGAAGAGAAACAGAACCTTGTTGGACATGGTTCGGTCGATGATGAGCTATGCTCGTCTCCCTGATCCTTTTTGGGGATACGCAGTGGAGACTGCGGTTTATATTTTGAACAACGTTCCGTCGAAGAGTGTTTGTGAAACACCTTTCGAGCTCTGGAGTGGACGTAAAGGTAGTTTACATCACTTCATAATTTGGGGATGCCCGACCCACGTGTTGGTGTCAGACCTGAAAAAGTTGGAACCCCGTTCGAAATTATGCCTATTCGTAGGTTACCCTAAAGAGACTAGGGGTGGTCTGTTTTACGATCCTAAGGAAAATAGGGTGTTTGTGTCGACAAACTCCACTTTCCTAGAGGAAGACCACATCAGGGATCATTTACCAAAGAGTAAAATTATGTTAAATGAAATGGACAGTACATCAGCAAGAGTTGATGATGGGGCTAGTACATCAACAAATGTTGTTGATCCTAGCACGTCTAGTCAAATCAGTTCCCAAGAGTTGGGTATGCCTCGACGTAGTGGGAGGGTTGTGAGACAGCCTGATCGTTACATGGGTTTAGCTGAAACCTCAGTTGTCGCTCCTGATGATGACTGTGAGGATCCATTGACCTATGATCAGGCAATGGTTGATGTTGACAAAGACGAATGGATTAAAGCTATGGACAGGAAATGGAGTCTATGTACTTCAATTCTGTATGGGAGCTTGTGGATCAACCAGATGGGGTAAAACCTATTGGTTGCAAATGGATCTACAAGCGTAAACGTGGCGTAGATGGGAAGGTGCAGATCTTCAAAGCCCGACTAGTGGTAAAGGGTTTTACCCAGGTTGAAGGGGTTGACTATGAGGAGACCTTTTCACCTGTTACCATGGTAAAGTCGATCAGGATCCTTCTGGCCATTGCCGCGTATTATGACTACGAGGTATGGCAGATGGACGTCAAGATAGCCTTTCTAAATGGGAAACTTGATGAGACCATCTACATGGACCAACCCAAAGGGTTCATTGCCCAAGGCCAAGAGAAAAGGTTTGCTTGGCCATAGGTCCATTTATGGACCAAAACGAGCTTCGAGGTCTTGGAATATAAGGTTTGATGAGGCGATCAAATCTTATGGCTTTGATCAAAATGTCGACGAGCCTTGTGTTGACAAGAAAATCATTGACAAAACTGTCGCATTTTTGGTGTTGTATGTGGACGATATTCTTCTCATTGGGAATGAGGTAGAATTTCTTCTCGACGTAAAGAAGTGGCTAGCCGCGCAATTCCAAATGAAAGATTTTGGAGAAGCTCGATGCGTTCTAGGTATCCAGTTGTCCGAACCCAAGAAGAGCGACGCTAGCCTTGTCTCAAAGCGTCTTATATTGACAAGATGTTGTCTAGATATAAGATGCGAGAACTCCAAGAAGGGCTTCTCGCCTTTCGGGCATGGGGTTCACTTGTCTAAGGATCAGTGTCCTAAGACTCCTCAAGATGTTGAGGATATGAGACGGATTCCATATGCTTCGGCTGTAGGGAGCCTGATGTATGCTATGTTGTGTACTAGGCCCGACATCTGTTATGCAGTAGGAATTGTCAGTAGATATCAGTCCAATCCAGGATTAGATCACTGGACGGCCGTAAAGGGAATCCTCAAGTATCTTAGGAGAACGAGGAACTACAGCTTAGTGTATGGCAGTGGGGATTTGATCCTTACGGGATACACGGATTCTGACTTTCAGACCGATAAGGATTCTAGGAAATCCACTTCGGGGTCAACCTTCATTCTGAATGGAGGAGCTGAAGTGTGGCGAAGCATCAAGCAGGGATGCATCGCTGATTCCACTATGGAAGCGGAGTATGTTGCGGCTTGTGAAGCTGCAAAGGATGTTGTTTGGCTTAGGAAGTTCATGATGGATTTGGAAGTTGTTCCAAATATGAACTTGTCAATCACACTGTTCTGTGACAACAGTGGTGCAGTAGCCAACTCACGTGAGCCTCAAAGCCATAAGAGAGGCAAACACATTGAGCGCAAGTATCATCTGATACGGGAGATTGTGCATCGCAGAGACGTGACGGTCACGCAGATAGCGTCGGAGCACAACGTAGCTGATCCATTTACAAAGCCCCTCACGGCTAAGGTGTTAGAGGGTCACCTAGAGAGTCTAGGTCTTCGAGATCTTCCTGACTAGGGTAAGTGGGAGATGTGTAAACGGGTATTCAATGCCCTAGTTTATTGTTTTACTTCATTGTAATTTATGTACATTTTAGAAATGTATTTTCTCCACTAGCTTAGTCCAAGTGGGAGTTTGTTGGGATTTTTGTCCTAATCTCGTGTTTGTAAATTACTGTTTGAAATTAATAAGAGTTATTTATTTCATCACATTGTGTCTCACAATATTTATAAACTTTTCCAATAAAATAAGCTCCAGGGTCATTGAATTTATGAGAGAACTAGAACTTGAACGGTGTGTAGTGGACACACAGGGAGGATCACGTTCGAGTAAATGACCCAAACGGTCTACAGTATATGGATAGGGTTGGAGACCTAATCCTGGATACACTGTGGATGCGGCCCGCTTTGTATTAGATACAAACGAGGTGATCTAACTCGTTCATGTGGTTGACATGCGAGTGGGGGCATCTGTGCAATGAGATTGTACAAGATCGGACCGTGAATTATTAGACCTCTTGATGTAACACCGCTGATGATGAGGACTAATAACTTCGTAGATGACCATTAGTGACTCGACACGAATCCTCGAGCGTGTTACGGACTCCCTCTCACGGAGTCCGTCCTTTGACTAGTGCGGGTGAGGGTGGTCACGATTACTCACCCAATATGCCTATCTTCGCGGGACGGACACAAAGTAGGGAATCGGGAACTTAACTACGTGAGATGGAATTCACTTGTTCCCGCCTTTAGGGAAACTAGAGGGGTTGTTCCCTTAAGTGTTGTCTCTAGGGCTTGGACAACAAGCGCCCACCTTCTCACTGGCCCGAGAAGGGTGTTGTGTATGGTTGGACCATCACAATATGTTGTTCATTAGAGGAGCAATGGGGACTTAACGAACAAGAGGTAGACACAGGGGTAAAACGATAATTTGACCCGGTACCGCGTCTCGAACATCCCGTGAAGGGTCTACTCATGGGCATTGGTTATATCGGTGGACACGTAATATTCTCGCAGACCGACGGAGTGCAAATACAAAGCTATAGTGGAATGTTACCGTAGCTAATGAATGTTTATTAACCAAGGTCAAAGAGTTTGACAGTTAATCTCGGATCATTGGAGCCCGCCATTTGTAAGTCCATTAGGTCCCTCGGTTGGCTCAATCTGGGTTAAAAGAAGGGTTAATGTTTTGGTATGAAATTGAAGTGTTCAATTTCGCTTTAAGGGTATTTATGTCATTTATATGAGATATGAATGATATAATATATAGTTTAATGTGAATGGGATTCATAATAAACTATAGGTTAGCCTAATTGTTGAATTAGGGCTAATTGGAGAAATTAATTGAGAGAAATTAAATTGGATGTGATTCAATTTAATTAATCCACAATTATTACAAATATGATTTGCAATATGAAATATGAGATATCTTATATTATGTGGTTGTGCAAATGAGATTTGCATAACCTATGGGTGTGGTAAAGTGGTAATAATGTGGAGGTTTTAACTCCATGATTATTCCACTATATAATCCATTCTTGCAAGAAGGAAATTAAGACAATCTCTCATTTTTTGGATTCTCACCCAAAAAGAAGAGAATTCTCTCTCATTTTCTCTCAACTCTCCTCCCTCTCCAAAATACAAAGAGTCCCACAACTCTCCTCCTTTCCAAAGGAAGAACAACCGAGACTCCAAGTGGTTGTGTTCGGTTTCTCGCCTCGAGAGAAGACTTTGTTGAGTTAGAAGAAGCACGGCGTTAAGTGATCAAGGAAGGATTTTAGAAGAACCGTCTATAACTAGTAAGTATGTTCTTCTTGTTGTAATTTTCTTCCGTTCTAGCATGTTTAGCCTAGATCTAATAGTTAGATCCTTTTGACAAAATTCGAGTAGCATAATGATACCATGACGATTCGATCGTCTTCCGCTGCGCGGAGATTTTCATTCCCTTCAATTATTAGGTTTAGAAGTTTGATGTCAATTCGATAGGTCTATGAACTGATTTGAGAGTTAAACTGCAGGATAGGGTGAATAACAATATGAAGTGCATGATCTGTAAAATATCATTATGTGAAAAAGTTTGTTTTGTTTCTGTTGTTTTGTTTGTTAAAAAAAATCATGAGGACAAAAAGAGCTACCTTCACTATGATCAGTTAGGGCACTCATTGAGCGAGTGCTCTGGGTAAGAGTCCCTGCAGTGGATGTGTGAAATGAGCGTAGGCTAATCACACACACACTTAGGAAAAGGTTTAAATTGCTTGTTGAATTATCGTGCTTGATTGTTTCCCGTGATTGCTGAAATTTCCTTTTAAATCTCTAAGGCTTGAGTCTGATGTATGCATGAGAAAGATCTTATGTTTAATTCTGTTTTTGCTCGGGACTAGCAAAAGTTAAAGTTTGAGGGTGTTTGATAGCACACAAAATGTGGTATCCTTAGGCTTATACATTGCTAGTTTCTATGATAATTTCAGAGCTTTTATGTGTTTAAATCATTTAATTTCCGGTTTAGAGCTTAAAGAGTTCATTTGGAGACATCATGCATCACTCGGGTTCAAATTGAGGCTTTTTGGAGCTTAAAATAATATCAAGTAGAAGAAGAATGAGCAAACTAAGCTTATGGATCCGAGGTGAAGGCGTTGCAACGCCCTGCAGGGCGTCGCAACGTCGTTGTTGTTGCTTTTATGTGTTGAAGACTCGTAAAGGTAGCGTTGCAACGCTGCTTTGTAGCGTCGCAACGCTATATCTATAAGAAAATTTGTGCGTTAAGGTAGCGGCGTTGCAACGCTGGCCTTAGCGTCGCAACGCCATAGAGCTATTTTCATATTTGTTGCCGCATAGGGCATAACAATGCATCGCTGACCCTAGCGTTGCAATGCTTTGCCGAATTTCTCCATAAATACAACATGTTTTGCTCTTTGCAAAGGGAGTCGAATTTGATAGATTTTAGCCCTAATTTCGAAATACACACTCTGAGGGGAGAAAGAAGAGCATTCCTTGGGAGCTAAAGCATTTGTGGAGGTTCGAGATCGTGACGAGAGCTCCAGAACGAGGGACCGACATCAACACATAAGTTAATTTCTCTTTCTTTTAGTTTGTAACTTAGTTTAAAGACTATCCTATAGCTTTAGCTTGTTTTTATGGTGATTTTGAGTAGCTAAATGTTGTGGTTAGGGTTTGATTAGCATGTTTTGGAGTTATTTGATTTTGAGTACCTAAATATTAATTGCAATACACTTGTGGTATTGGATATTCGAAGGTTCGGGGGCTCGACCCCGTGTTCCACGCAACTTCCTTAACGCGTACGAGCCCCTAATTTACAAACAAAGAACTAACGTCACACTCCTAACATATTTAATTGAATTACCCAACATAACTAACCAAAGTTTAGTCTATGAGGCCTAAAACGGGATCGAGAAGTCAAAAATAACTGATTGAACCTAACCGGCGAACAGCGGTGGCGCCGCGAACGACGGTGAGTGAGTCACAGATCCGGGGTGCCTGTGGGCCGATCTATCCAAAACCAAACTCCAAACAATGAGAACCGATTCAAAAACTAATGAACCAGTTGAACCAAAATTAGATTGGTTTGGAGAAAACCTTACCAGCGATGAGGCTACGACGATCGAAGAGGGGACGACGACCTTGAGGGATTGCTATCTAGGAGGAGACGGTCGAAGGACAGGCTCGACCCGTCGGCGGAACACGAACAACGAATGTCGCGGCTGCTTGCGTGTGTTAGCTTTGCAAAGGGGCAAACCACACTGATAGAAACGACTGGGTTGCGTCGACTCGAGGGATGAGAAGAAGAAGACGATCGACAGCAGGGGAAGAAACGAAGACGGCGACAGGTGCTGTAAGAAGAAGAAGAGAAAAAAAAATGAAGTTGATGGCGGATGAGGTAACACGAAGAAGAATAAGAGAGTAAGGGGGCAGCGGTCTGCTGCTTCTCCCTTCGATTTTTTTTTATTATTATTTCTATTTTAATTCTTTTCTTTTTAAAACTAAAAACAAACCTACAAGAAAACTTAAAATAAATGAGAGGAAAACCTTGGGTCTTCTCATCAAAGGCTTGAACTGAGCTCAATGAGTTAATCACCCATATTTAAAAGCAATGATTAAATATATTTGGGCTCCTGAAATTGTCGGGTGTTACAATAATTCTCGTTGTCTCACTCTCAGTGTCACGCTCTCGTTGTCTTGCTCTCGCTGTCTCGCTCTCGCTTTACTTCTTCTACTCTAGCTCTTCTCTGACTTTTTTCCTTGTCCATTTTTTCTCTATATTTTCAGCCACTCATTTGAGCGAGAACGAGAGCGAGAATGTTTCCGCGTACAAGAGTGTTTCCGCGTACAAGAGCGTGAACAAGAAAGACCGTTTCACATAACCATTATGAGTAATTTTGTGTGTATTGTCACATCAGAATGAGTCATATTTTATTATTTTCATAATGCAGGTCATTAACCATTAAAGCGCGTGGAAATAGGTTATCCGTACGAAAACCCCGAAAAAAATTTAAAAAGTTGAATAACTAACCAATAAATATATGACAACTAGATCATAATTCAATTCAGGGAGGTATTACGATTAGGAAAAAAATTGGATGTTCTCCGGGCAACACTGATATAGTGCTAACCACTTGTTAGCCATATATATATATAAAAACTAATAGTGAAAAAAAGAATTGCACATCATTCAAGTGTTGGACAGCACAAATTGTATTCTTACATTAATAATCTCTTTTATACCTCAAAGGTTGGAATCTCCAATTCTTTATTTGAATGAATCGTAATGGTAAATAAATAATAACACAATCCTATATGATTAATGATATTGTATGTAACAAAAAAAAATATATATGTATATTTTTTTTTTGTGTGTCATAATGTTAATGAGAGAGAGCATTGAGTATAGAGACTCGAGTATTAATCAAACTCCTAAACAGTTTCTCAGTGCCAATTTCAATGCAGCGAATCCCCTCCTCCAAATCCTTCATCTTCTCCATCCTCAGCTTCATTTCATCATCACCCTTTTTAGTAACTTCCATAAACTCAAATATCCCATTCTCCACCTTCTTCGTCTTCCCCCTCCACCTATTCCTCCTTGATCCCAACGACACCCCTATTCCCTCAAAAACCGCCACCGAAACCATCCCCGTTACTTCCATTACATCCTTAATCGCCGCCGCCAGATCCTCGTCGGAAACCACCGCACTCGCCGCCGTCTCCGCCACCATCACACACCGGACTACCGAAACCAGGTTGCTCGTTTCTTTCGCCATACGTTTTTGGGCTTTTGTGTATAAGTCTAATTTAGTCTCGTCCTTTCTCCGCATGGCCACGTGGGCGGCCACGTGCTCCTCACGGAACGCCAGGATTAGGCTCTGGAACATTCCGTACGCGTCGATGAAGCGGAGGAAGTCTTCTACAACCTTCTCCACCCATGTGGACAGCCGACACATCGACTCGCGGGATTGGGGGAGTTGGAGGATGTCGTCTAGATAGTCGTGGACTACCTTCACGGCGGCGAGCCCACGGCAGAGCCAGGCGGCGTTACGGTGGTCGCTGGACGACCAGGATTTGAGATTGGCAATCTCGTCCTTCAGGGAAGAGATCAACGGGTGTGATCTGCATGGTAAACTGATGGATCTGAGGTGCCGGGAAATTCGGGGCTTTCGAGCGGCGGAAGGCTTGTTTGGAAAAGAGAGAGAGCGCCGGAAAACGCCCACCATGTTGGTCGGAATGTTTTTGTTCGTTATTTGCGGTGATGAGTTTGTTGGAGGAAATTGGAATTGGGATAGAGAGTGTTATATAGTGTGAAATGGGGAGTGGGGACCAGTCATGTGGAAGGTAGAGGAAGTGACAGAAGGCCACGTGGGTTGTGTTAGAGGGAAGTGTGTTAATCCGTGTTTGGCTGTTAGTTGCTGTAAAGACTGCAACATGTGGGCATTTATTTTCCTGATTTTTCATGCACGTTCTCTTGCAACTTTCTATTATGAATCTATGATTGTTATTATTATTCTTTTTTATTTTTTTTCTTCATTCTATGATTGTTGTTGTTATTATTATTAGTTTGCAAGTAGTTTGAGTATTTCTGACCTGGCATGTAATGGACATCGGAAGTTTAGGTTGTTTATAACCGGTGTGGTGATTCGAAATACTTGCTTTTATCTTTTAAGAATATGATTTGGCTGGAATGAAATTTGTTATTTTTTTAAGAAAAGATGTTTAATTTCCATTTTTTTTTTTGGGGAGAGAGAATGGTTAGGGAGAAGAGAGCGGAAGACAATACTTTGTGTTTATATATCAGTCAACTGATATATACCTAAAACAAATTATATTAGTAGTACATTATTGATATACTATAAACACACTTCTTTTTAGTAATATCAATTAAATGATATATACTCCATATATATTGTAGCATATGAGAGATATTTTGTATCTTTGTATATTACTGATATACTTTATTTTAGATATGTTCATTTCACTTATATACCTAATATCGAGTGTATGAATAGTATATCAGTTAAATAAACACTATCATATATGCGAGTTACTAACATTGAGTATATATCAATATTTCTATCACTATTATATTCTTGATATATCAAACATACATGATATGAGCATAAATTACTATCTGTGATATACCGCTGATATTCTGAATTTTAGCATTACCAATATTTTCTTTATATATCTTAATAAAGCATATCAGTAGTATATCACTGATATACTTGTTTTATATAATCTGATATACCGATTATGAATCATTATTGTACTCTTGATGTAATAAGTATTTCTTATTTTTTATATACTTAAATAAAGTATATCGGTAGTATATCACACTGATATATACTTGAAGTTAGTGAAATAAACAGATATCAATAGTATATCACACAAATATATTCAACTTACTAATTTACTTTCGAACAAATTCAAATAAGTATATCAGTAGTATATTAATAACATACTCTACATTTGGTATATTGTTGGTACTATTGATAGACTACTAAAAACTTTTTACTGAACCACATCCGTGATAAATCAAGTATATGAGTATTGCACATAGGGATATGCTCTTGATTAACTTCAAATAAGAATATTAGTAGTATATCATGTAGTTATTTTTAGTTAGGTATATAGTTGGTATATCAATACACATAGGCCATTTTTTACTTTTTGTTGCATGTGGTTGGGTGGGGCCTATAGAATTTGTTATTTTTGCAAATTGGATTCATCAATAACACGTGTACAATTCTCTTAATTTAAAATGTTATCTATATAAGTGGCCCAAAATTTTAAGGTAAATTAGTTGAACTTGTAAAGATATACTTCTATTTGCTTGTTTGCTTTGTAGCCATGGACAATGAGACAAATTAGGAATTTTGTGATGGCTTGTTAAATAGATTTGGGTCAAATTGAAAGATTGGTATATTATGTTGCAACCTTTGAGGGATGATATTGATATTGTAGCACTTAATATCCGTTTGTTGACGCCGCTAAGTACATATAGTATGCATAAGTTTACTTGGTTAGTCTTTATTTCAAATATTTTAAAGGTTTTAGTATCTCGTAATTATTTTGTTTAGCAATATTTTTACTTTCTCTTGTAAGTTGGATTTAATTTGTGAAGTGTGCTATATACATTATAGTTTATTAAATTGAAGTTATACATGTTTGTTTAGTGGATTGTTGTATAAAAACAAACAAACTATTGACCTTTAATTTTGTTTATAGGTTGAGAAGGAAAATTATTGTAAGCTAGTTTAGGTGTGCAACTACTATCATTAAAAACTATCATTTTGCGATATATCATTGTAGATCAAATCAAATACTAAAAAATTATCATCAAAATACTTTATTTACTTAAAATATTCAACGACACATTGTAACTAACCATCATTGTATTTTACAATGATGAGTAGATAATAGACGTCAATCATTGACTGACATTACAAGGAAAATTTGTTGTAGTGTTCAATTTGTCAATTTTCATACTAAAATTTTAAATTTATCAAATTAAACTTTAAATTCGAATAAATAACGCAACTAAAGATATATACCTCTTTATAAATAAATTGTACCAATGATCCAAATTAACCTAAACAAAATTCAACTAACCAATCACTTTATATGAAGCCACATAATAGCCAAATTGAACTATAATAATACTCCAACCTAACAATAAATTTAGATAGGTAAAAGAGTATTCAATAACTCCTAATAACGTGTCCAAATCGAGCTAAAAAGGCAACCAACATAACCAAAACTAGCAGTTTCCTTAGAAATAGTTTTGATATATAGCTTGTCACAATTATTCATACAAATGCATACTGATACCATACTAATTGATAATATTAATTGCAATAATACTATTTATTCAAGTTTAAGTTTAGTCCCTTTCAAATAAAAAAAAAAAGTTTAAGTTTAGTCAGACAAAATTGAAGCAACACGATTAAAATTGACGAACTATACCAAAAATACAAAGGGTGAAAAATGAAAATTTCCCAAACTTGTATTAAGTCTCATATATAACCCTTTTTTTTTTTTGACATGGTAAAGAGAAAATAAATTAAGCTTTAGTATAAAAATGTGGGAAGAAGGTTAAATTTGGTACTCAAATTATTTAAAGCCTAACGAAGTTTGAGTGTGATTAAATTTAGTAAAAAAAAAATTACATTTTAGAAAAAACTCTAATCTCAAATCTCTAGACCCCATTTAATAATCATTTGATTTTTTTTCTTTTTGGTTTTTGAAAACTAAGCCTATAATTACTACTTCCACTTATGAGCTTTCATATTTTCTTATCTACCTTTTAGACGTGTTTTCAAAAAACAAACCAAGTTTTGAAAACGAAAAAAAATAGTTTCCAAAAAATTGTTTTTGTTTTTGTTTTTGGAATTTAGCTAAGAAATCAAGTGTTTTCTTAAGAAAGATGAAACCATAGTAGGATAGATGAAGACCACTGTAGGGAAATATTGAGAAAATAAGAACAATTTTTAAAAATCAAAAACAAAAAACTAAGGGCTCGTTTGATAACTATTTAGTTTTTGGAAATTAAGTCAATAAAATTACTTTCATCTATGGTTTTTCATGTTTTCTTATCTACCTTTTACATGTGTTTTCAAAAACCAAACCCAGTTTTGAAAACTAAAAAATGTAGTTTCTAAAAAGTTATTTTTGTTAAAATTTAGTTAAGAATTTAAGTGTTTTCTTGAGAAAGAGGAGAATTAAGGTAAGTAGATAAAAATCATTGTAAAAAAATAGTGAGAAAACAAGTACAATTTTTAAAAACAAAAAACTAAATAATTATCAAACGGGGTCTAATTGATAATCAAATAGGGGCCTAGTTATTTGTATTCTGTCTCGGTCCATCACATTCATAAGAAAATTGTTGATATCCACAGATATTTTAAGATCCTTGAAGAATAAATCATAATAATGATATGAAATGAAAGCTCGAAGTATAAGTTGAATATTGAAATGATAGTTTAAGGTAGCACCGCAGAGACAACAAAGGCGCAAATCATTAATATGAGGAGAAAGAAATCAAGCTAAGGGACGACGCGTGAACTGAACAGAACATGACAGTTAGGTATTATAGACAAAGGCAAAATTGGTCGAATCCGACAGTCTTCAACTCATAAGCCGCGTCTCCCTTCCGCCCTTCCCATGTCATTTAAATTGCAAGTGGACAAAAGGGTATTCGACTTAATTTACATCCTCTTTCAAAATATTCAATTACATGATTTATGGATTAGATGATATATATTACAGATTTAAATACCAAAGGGAGGCTTATCCTTTCGGCTCCTTAATTTCAATTTTGTCTCCCTCCTGATTTGGATATAATTTTAATTTGGTTCTTATTGGTTTTGTGTTTTAGTTCAACGGATTCAAAATTATTATCTTTTGGTCAATTGTATATGGCTTAATCGGAGTTATTCTTAAGTTAACTTGGATCTATAATGTTGATTAGAGTTGTACACGGGTTGGGTTGTTGGAGGTCTATTTTGGACCAACTCGTCACGCCTGAAGCTAGTTGGGCAATCCAAATCAAATCAACCCTCCTAATTTGTGGTCAAGTTAGGTTACTCCATTTGTTCTATATTTGTGTGGGCGATGGCATTCGATGATATTTGTGAAGCGAGGTGGTTGGCATTATCGAAGGACATTGGCAAGAAGAAGTGACTATCGTTCAAACAACAACGTTGGCACAATTAGATGAAATTGTTGTTTGAATAGTGTTGGCGTTGTTATGGCCAAAAATAGGATCCGGTTCGACAGCGTAGAAGAGAGGCGAATGAGTGGTCGACCGGCTGAAATCGGAGAGTCCCGTAACCGCCAGCCGATCAAAAACCGGGAGACCGACCCAAGGGGGTCGGTCCCCGGTCAAAGGCGGGCCGACCCCTTAGGGTCGGCCCGGCTCAAGGAGCCGACCCCCCGGTCGAAGGTGGGTCGATCCCTTGGGGTCGGTCCGGCTTAAGGAACCGATCCCAAAGGGTCGGCTCCGACCAGTTCAAGACTAGGAGGCCAACCCCCCAAGGGAGTCAGCCCCGGTCGAAGATGGGCCGACCTTTATCAGACCCCGAGGGGCTGGCTCCGGCCGGTTCAGGACCAGGAGGCCGACCCCTTGAGGTCGGCCCGGTCGTAAAAGGTCCGCTGTCGCGAACGTTGTTATGACAGATAGGAAGAGAAACAAGGGCGTCGTGAAACGGTTCCTTTCCCGTAACCGCCGTCATTAAGCACGCTCAATTATGGAGAGTTAATAGATAATAAAGCCTTGAAAGACCGTTACAAATATGAGGTCTATATTAACTCGTTGGGAAGCCCAACAAAGGTAAGCAATCATTTTGAGCCTGTGTTCTAGCTTGAGATTTACTTCCGTGCGAAATTATCTTCTCTAACTTGAGCGTCGGAGTGCGTGTGGCAGAGCACCACACCGGTGTTAGTTTTCTTTCTTGCAGGAGATCGTTGTCCCCAACGATACAAATTTACCGTTGATCCGTCTAACCAAATTCCGGCATCAACAGTTGGCGCCGTCTGTGGGGACAATTTCATCTTGCAAAGTGCCACGTGTTTTGAAACCCTAACACCGTTCACCATGAGCAACCATCTGAATCAAGTCAACCCGATGAACGATGGAGAAGAGTCGGATAATGACCGACATCCTCGCCGATTCCGCAAGGGCGCGAGAATGCCCAACTTTGAGAAGTTAACCAAGGCGCTGCTTCGGTGAGGCGGATCGACGCAAAGACCGAGCGGCGGGTTCGGGGCTTGGCGAAAACATCGCCGAGTGCGAGATACCAATCGTCCAAACTCAATCATGGAGGCTCTAAAAGATGGACCGGAGCAGAATCTCAACGGCGTTCGGAACGAAGAACAGGTTAATGCTCCGACACCACGTAAGTCTGATGACAAGCTACGGTTGGGAGGCAACAAAGGGCGATCCCATCATGCGGAGTAGTAGAAGGCCGCATCTCGAGTGGGAGAGTCCCAAGTCAGGACTCAGGTGATCCACGGAAACCAAGAATACAGCAACCACCATGCGTCTGAAGTCAAGCGACAACATGACCGGAGGGACGACCGATCAAGGAGACCTAGCACGGGGTCAGATCTTAGAGAATTGATCAACCAGAAGAGAAAAGAAGTGGAGGTCGAAAGTCAACCTTGGGCGTCAGAACTACGGAGGATCCAGAATGAGCTCGGAGATATGAAGAAGGCTCAAGACCACGGCGGATTGGACTTGGAGAATCTTGTTGACCAGGTAGACCCTCCTTTTACTGACGAAATAATGCAGGAGGAAGTCCCCCCGAAGTTCAAACTACCGACAATCAAGGCCTACGATGGATCGAAAGACCCAGTGGAGCACCTTGACACATTTCGGTCATGGATGGAACTCCATGGAGTCCGGGATACGATCAAGTGCAGAGCATTCTCGTTTACATTGACGGGACCAACTCGAAAGTGGTTCAGACAGCTAAAGAGGAAGTCAATCGCTTCCTTCCGGGAGTTGGCTCGAGCCTTTGTGACTCAATTCCTCGGAGGAAGGGATCAGCGACGTCCTGCGACACACCTCCTGACCATCAAGCAGGGCAATAATGAAACGTTGAGGGAGTATGTGTCTCGTTTCAACAGCGAGGCCCTACAGATTGAAGGGTATACCGATGGGGCAACCCTAACAGCTATCGTAGCCGGTTTACGGGACGAAAGGTTCTTGTGGTCACTGGGTAAGAAAGCTCCTACGAGTTACGTTGGTTACTAACTAGAGCTCAAAAATACATGAGTGCAGGGGAATTGCTTCGTTCGAGACGTGCGCCGGACGACAAGCAAAACAGGGACCGCGAGAAAAATAAGGGTCGGTCGGAGGAAGATCGAAGCGACTCTCGAAAGCAAAAGCACGAGGAGCGGTCCGACGTTAGCGAGAAACCCGTGAGGAAGGGTTTGCCACCGAGCAGATTTGAGCGGTACACCCCGACAAGCGTACCGATCGAGCAGATCCTAATGGAAGTGCGCAACAAGAATATTCTTAAATGGCGGCCATGTTGAAGCGAGATCTCATAGGAGGAATAAGGACAAATCGCTCATTCCACCGCGACCATGGACATTCGACTTGATTGCTACGACTGAAGGAGGCCATAGAAGCATTGATCCGCACGGACGGTGAAAGAATACGCTTGGTGGAAGTGGACGACGTGAGATCGAATCCGATCGGCGAGAGCCAAGCAATAAGGGAGGAGGGTCACCCTCCCGAGAAATTCGGACTATTCTTGGGGATCGGTAGAGGCGACTCAAATAGAAAGAGGAAGGCGAAGGTCCGGGCCGCGCGGGCCCTTGCCGGCCGATCGGAGGTTTGTTCGACTTCCTTATCTAACGAAATTGTTAGTTTTTCAGAAGGGGAAGCAGTCAAATTGCACCAACCTCATAACGACGCGTTGGTAATCTCTCTACTGATCGCCAACATCAAGGTCCGTCGTATCCTGGTCGACGGGGGTAGTTCCGCTGACGTGCTATCCTTAAGTACCTATGACGCCATGAAGATAGGACGAGATCGGCTCAAGGTTAGCATATCTCCCTTAGTGGGATTCGGGGGAAGTAAGGTGTATCCCGAGGGGAGAATTGAACTGCCGGTGACGTTTGGCGGCGGATCGACATGTGTAACGACTATGGTAGAATTCTTGGTGGTAAATCACGACTCAGCCTATAATGCCATCTTGGGACGTCCCACGATACATGCTATGAAGGCAGTAGCTTCGACTTACCACCAGATGCTGAAATTTCCAACTCCCAGCGGAGTCGGGGTGGTATATGGAGAACAACAAATGTCTCGGGAATGCTACCACAATGCTATGAGAGAATCAAACGGGGAGGTAGAAGAGGTGGCGACCATAGAAGGGCATCCGAAAAGTTTGGCGGTGCGGGAGAGGCGAGATGGACATTGACATCTCGGCACCAGGCATCACCGAACGAACGGCGTGAGGATGACACGGAGGAACTGCCCACATTCGAGTGAGGCGAACCTGCCGAAGCGCTGGAGTTTGTACAACTGCTATCCCCGGAGCAATGTGTGAACATTGGAACCAAGCTGTCACCTGACCAGAGAGCGAATCTTATCAAGTTTCTCCAAAGGAATGTCGATGTATTCGCATGGAAGACATGTGATATGCCAGGCATAGATCCAAAGGTGATCACACACCGATTGAATGTCGACAGAGACTACAAGCCTGTTCGACAGAAACGAAGGGCCTTCAACCACGCTCGAAATGAGATTGTAGCTGAGCAAGTCAATGATCTCTTGGAGACCGAGTTCATCCGGGAAGTTAATTATCCCCAGTGGCTTTCCAACGTGGTACTGGTGAAAAAGGCTAACGAGAAGTGGCGAATGTGCGTAGATTTCACCGACTTGAACAAAGCGTGTCCAAAGGACAGCTTCCCGCTACCAAGGATCGATCAGCTGGTGGATGCGACGACAGGCCACGAAATGCTCAGCTTCATGGACGCGTACTTTGGGTATAATCAAATACGGATGTACACTCCAGATCAGGAGAAGACATCCTTCATTACTAGCAGAGGATTGTATTGCTACAACGTTATGCCCTTCGGGTTAAAAAACGCGGGGGCAACATATCAACGGCTAGTTAACAAGATGTTTTCTCATCTTATTGGCAGGAGTATGGAGGTCTACGTCGATGACATGCTCGTCAAGAGTAGACATGCTGATCTACACCAGATCGACCTGGCGGATGCCTTCGCAACGTTACGAAAGTACCAGATGAAGCTGAATCCCAGCAAATGCGCTTTCGGAGTAACTTCTGGTAAGTTCTTATGGTTCATGGTCAACCAAAGAGGAATTGAGGCGAACCCCGACAAAATTCGAGCAATCTTGGAGATGGAGTCTCCAAAAACTATTGAAGCAGCTGCAGAGTCTGAATGGAAAGATCGCAGCGCTAAATCGCTTCGTAAGTAGAGCGACACATAAATGTCTTCCATTTTTTAAACTCTTACGCAAGAAAGATAATTTTGAATGGACGGACGAATGCGAACAGGCATTTGAGTCACTAAAAAAATACTTTAGATCAACTCCGTTGCTGTCCAAACCAACACCAGGGGAGGAGCTCGTCTTGTACCTAGCTACCTCCGACACTGCTGTAAGTTCCGTCCTGATAAAGGAGGTAGACGGTCGACAGTCCCCGGTCTACTACACGAGCAAGTCCATGATGGGGGCGGAGTCCAGATATCCGCAGGTAGAGAAGTTGGCCTTGGCCTTAGTAATTTCTGCACGGAGACTTCGCCCTTATTTTCAAGCTCATAAGATAGCAGTACTGACCAACTATCCATTGAGACAGGTTCTACAAAAGCCAGAGGCTTCCGGACGACTGATGAAATGGGCGGTGGAACTCAGCGAGTATGACATCTCGTTTCGACCTCGAACTGCCATGAAAGAGCAAGTCAGAAAGCAGATTTTAGTAGTAGAGATGACCCTCCGCGCAGGAGATAAATTTAGTCCAACTACGAAGGATGATCGATCTACCTTGGCGGTATCGTCGATGGATCATCAAACGATGCGTGGATGCGGAGCAGGATTGCTTATGATATCTCCAGACGGGGAAAGGTTCGAGTGTGCCTTAAGGTTCAAGTTTGAGCGTCGAACAACGAAGCAGAGTATGAGGCATTGCTAGCAGGGCTGAGAATCGCCAAACTTTTCGAGGTAAAAAACTTGATCATTCTAAGTGACTCTCAACTTGTCGTGAACCAGGTAGCGGAAGCGTATCAGGCAAAAGAACAGCGCATGGTTGCCTACCTAGCCAAGGCAAAAGCGATGCACTGGGATGTTCGATAAGTTCAAAATCGAGACGGATCCCAAGATCTGAGAATGCCAACGCTGACTCGCTCGCAAGATTGGCCGCGGCATACGACAATCGAAGCTACGGAGAACCGTCCCGTTGAGATCTTGGATGAACCTAGTGTCGAAGAGAGTGAAGTCATGGAGTTGGATGAGTACGTCCACCGAGCGTGAATGAACTGGATATCCCCTTTGGTCGAGTTCCTTAAGGGGCGGAGACTCCTTCCGACAAAAACTGAAGCACGTCGGCTAAAGTATAAGCGCGCGATATGTCCTACAAGACCATAAGTTATATCGGAGAAGCTACTCTATGCCGCTCCTCGGATGTCTCGAGCTTTGACGGCGGCATATGTCTTACGGAGATACACGAAGGAATATGCGGTAATCACTCGGCGCTCGGTCCCTTGCGCGCGAGAAGGCAATGCGGCAGGGCTACTACTGGCCCACGATGCACGAACGTTCGGCAAGTCGTGTGACCAATGCCAACGGTTTGCGGTAATACAGAGACAACCTCCTCAACCGTTCACCAGTGTGATGAGTCCCTGGCCCTTCGCTCAGTGGGGGGTAGACCTCATTGGACCTCTCCGCGGGTGTAAGGACAAACAAAGTTCGCGATGGTCGCGATGAGACTACTTTACGAAGTGGCGCGGCAGGCGAGAGGCACTCGCAACTATTACCGAGAAAAAGGTGACTAATTTCATATGGCGAGACATCATAAGCCGATTCGGCATACCTTATGCCTTAGTGACAGATAACGGACGTCAATTTGACAATGAAGCATTCCGAAAGTTTTGCTCGGAGTTAAATATCAAGCACTTCTTCTCTTCTCCAGCCCACCCACAAGCCAACGGTCAAGTGGAAGCAGTGAATAAGATCCTCAAGAGAAACCTCAAGACCAAGCTGGAAGGGTTAAAGGGCTCATGGGCGGAGAGGAATTACCTAACGTATTATGGGCTTACGTAGGCAGCGTCCTCGAAATTCGGCCCAGGAAGACTCCTTTTCCCTCTCGTTCGCATCACGAGGTCATTATCCCGATGGAGATTGGACTCCCGTCTCCCCAGGTAGAACAGTTTCACCCCAGTATGAATCCTGATTCCCTGAGTCTCCATCTAGATCTATTGGAAGAATGGAGGGAAAAAGCCCGGTTGCGGACAGAAGAGTACAAGTGTAGGGTCGCTCGGTACTACAACTCCCGTGTGAAGCAGCGTAGCTTCAGCGACGGTGACCTCGTACTCCGCCGTGTTATGCAGAACACCAGAGATCCGACCTCGGGCGCTTTGGGTCCCAATTGGGAAGGCCCATACAAAATTACAAGGATAGTTCGTCCTGGAACGTACGAGATTATTGACATGAGCGGAAAATGGATGCCACACCCGTGGAATGCAGAGCATCTAAAAATTTATTATCCGTAGTACTGTAATTCTTTTCTTTGTTTTGTTTTGTATTCGGACTTGTTTGTTTTCATTAATGTAAAACGTTCTACTCAAGCAATTTGCTTTGAATCAAAACTGCGTGAGTGGGGGGTAGGGACGTTGCAATAAAGATAGAGTTCAATCAAGACACAATAAGAGTACAAACAAAAGAAGTCCATTAAAAGAGATATAAGAAAAAAAAGGGAAGAAGACAATCAAAGACAACGCTAATTCGACCGAAGTACTCAGATGCATCTAGGGGTCAGGCAGTTGGTCCATGGAGATATCATCGAGGAAGTTCTCGTCTAGAACCACATTCTCCGTGAGCGGAAAGTGGACCCCGCATCCGTAGTTTGGCCGATGTCAAATCCAGGGGGATTACAAGCCTCAATGCACTCCAAGAAGAAAGATTTCACCCATGCCAAATCAGTCTCAGGATGTCGCTCTCGAACCTTCCGGATCGACCAATTTACGCCGCAAAGCATAGCTCTATTCGAGAAGTCATTGTACGCATCAGAACGCTTGAAGGCTTCGGTCAGGTAGCCAATGTCGTTGAGCTTATCTTCGACCCCTTTCAGTTGAGATCGGAGCGAGGATAGCTCAGACCGAAGAGAGGACAACTCACCCTCAGTACGTGTATGATAGTCCTGATGCTCAGCCTGTAGAGAGTCGAATCTAAGCTTGCAAAGATTGAAGAGATCATTTTGCTTGGCATGAAGGAATTGGGTTTGCTCCAGCTCAACCCGTGAGACGCGGTTCTGACGGAGGTGAACGAGTTCGCTCGACATACGACGAGAAGCCAAGGTTGTGAGAATGAAAGCCTGCACATAGAAGGCAAAATTAGCAGAAAGTAAAGAAGAGAAGGAAGGTGATGAAAAAAGGGCGCTCACCTCGTGAGTGTAATGTATTGCGCGCGTTGAGTAGACTGCAGGCGGTGATTGACATCAAAGCGCTCGGAAGAACCACGGGAGGAGCCACTGTCAGAAAGGCCACCCCATAGAGCGAAGGCTCGCTCCACTTCGACAGTCGTATCAAAAGGAGAATCATAAGGTCCAGCGTAGGTGAGGCGGAGAGCGCCCCTGCTGCCGATATCCCTGAGAGGATCAGGTTGGTCAGATCTACTCCCCAGATTTGTAGGAAGAGGGACAGGATCAGGTAAGATCTCCGGAAAAGAGGAACGTGCGCGGGGGCGATCGCTGCAGGGCGTCTGGTGGCACGATTATCGATGTTTGAAACGTGACTGACTCGAGGGACGCCCCCAGTTACCGCAAGCTCCCGTTCGGTCAGGAGCTCCTACTCTTGTTCCACCAAGTTCGACGTCATCTCTGGTAGAAAGAGAGTATCGTGAGAGAATGTAATAAGGAGATGTCGTGCAAAAAGCATTGTAAAAGGAAAGCCTAACCTTCGGGTGGGTCGGTTTGAGGAGGATAAGGTTGCATGGCCGAAAGGAGTTCGTTCAGTAACTAATTCAGACCCCAACGTCGAGACTCGGCAATCCTCCACGCGAAGCTCGAAAAGGCAAGCGCAGATGGGGTCGGCTCGGTCGGCGTCGATTCTTGAGGAAAAAGAAAGTCAATTAGCACAGCGTTAAAGAACGAGAAAAATAAAACCATAAAGCAGAATCGTAAACGGCAGGGTAACGGTCTCGTTCGCGCATCAAAAGCGGACTCGCCTAACGTTCCGAAGTTGGTTGGAACTCGGAGGGTAGACCCTACCTCGTCCGGACACAGCCAAAGCCCGCCCACAAAAAATCATGGTTTCTTCCAGTCTTTGACTGATTTGGGCTCCTTGACGATAGCCTCAACATAGGACGGGGGACAGGTATAGTAGAAGGGCTTGGATCTGTCTTTTTGTTTGAAGATATGAAGGGAAAGGAAGTCAATGGCCGACATGGGAGTCGGGTTCCCAGTCTGATGCCAAAGGACACAACATCCCATGAGCGAGCACCAGGAGTTCGGTAATATCTGAAAAGGTGTCAATCTCGTGAGAGTAAGGAAATTCTGAACTATGGGAATGAGGGGTAACCTAACTCTACTAGCCAACATGTCGGGATAGAAAGCAACCTCTCCTGAGGGAGGGGAACCAGGTTCCTCTCCTCTCCTGGGAACCCTCATAGTGACATAGTTAGGAATACTGTAAAAAGAACGAAGCTCTCCTAAAGCGGAGTCAGTAATCGTTCTAACTCTACTAGGGGCTCTACCAGTCAGACCCTGAGAGATTCGAGGGTTTCGGACTCTAAAGAGTGGGTTAGGATTGAAATCCACATCCTCCGGATCGGAAGAACTGGCGTGGACAGCGAAGGGTGCACTACTAGCCATCGCACAAAAACGTAAGTGGGGTTACCTGGAAAGGCGCCCTGCCGAAACGCCAAAGAAGTCGGGAGAGAGTATGATCTTGAAACTAAGGTTTTGGAATGGATTGAAGGTGTGAGAAGAATGAAACTGACATGAGCTTTTAAAGCCTCACAGACTCGCCTATCGAGGTGGAAGGAGGATCGTCCAAGGGGTATGTCAACTTACTTCAAGTCTAAACTATAAGAGGAGAACAAGTTAGACTAGAAGTGGGGGCAACTGTTATGGCCAAAAATAAGATCCGGTTCGACAGCGTAGAAAAGAGGCGAATGAGTGGTCGACCGGCTGAAATCGGAGAGTCCCGTAACCGCCAGCCGGTCAAAAACCGGGAGACCGACCCAAGGGGGTCGGCCCGTCCGAGTGGTCGACCCGACCCAGGGTCGGCCCCGTCAAAGTGGGCCGATCGAGGTCGACGACCCCAGGGGTCGACCCGGTGGAAGGTGGGTCGATCCCTTGGGGTCGGCCCGGCTTAAGGAACCGATCCCAAAGGGTCGGCTCCGACCAGTTCAAGACCGGGAGGCCAACCCC
Source organism: Trichosanthes cucumerina (assembly GCA_036507285.1). NCBI lineage: Eukaryota > Viridiplantae > Streptophyta > Magnoliopsida > Cucurbitales > Cucurbitaceae > Trichosanthes > Trichosanthes cucumerina. The sequence goes on along the minus strand of CM071836.1, from coordinate 65,624,544 downwards.
CCAAGGGAGTCAGTCCCGGTCGAAGATGGGCCAACCTTTATCAGACCCGAAGTGGCTCCGCTGCTTTGAGACGGGAGGCCGACCCCCTTAAAGGTCGGCCCGATCGTAAAAAGGTCACTGTATCAACGTTGTTATGACAGATAGGAAGAGAAACAAGGGCGTCGTGAAACGGTTCCTTTCCCGTAACCGCCGTCATTAAGCACGCTCAATTATGGAGAGTTAATAGATAATAAAGCCTTGAAAGACCGTTACAAATATGAGGTCTATATTAACTCGTTGGGAAGCCCAACAAAGGTAAGCAATCATTTTGAGCCTGTGTTCTAGCTTGAGATTTACTTCCGTGCGAAATTATCTTCTCTAACTTGAGCGTCGGAGTGCGTGTGGCAGAGCACCACACCGGTGTTAGTTTTCTTTCTTGCAGGAGATCGTTGTCCCCAACGATACAAATTTACCGTTGATCCGTCTAACCAAATTCCGGCATCAACAGGCGTGATATCTGGCATTCAAACAACGTTGACAAGGGAAAGCGGTTGTTGTTCAAACAACAACATTGGCGTGGTGAGGTTGTTGTTTGAATGACATTTGCGAAATCTATATTTATACGACATTGGCGCAATGCGGCGAGGTTGATGATATTGCAATGAAAGAGATGATAGTGTTGCATTTTGAACGGTGTCAACAAGGTTATTTTTTAAACTACGTTAACGAGGCTACTATGTGAACATGGATGGGAATGACTTGGGCCATAGGGCCAGAAAGTCACACAAAAAGTCACATAGGAAGTGGAAAACTATTGTCCCATATTGGAAAGTTTAAAGAATTGAAGTGGTTTATATAACCTAGCCTACATTGAGTTGGTTAAAAGTGGATATAATGGTATATTAAAACACCTCTCCACATGTGTGGCACCATTGTTTTTCTAGAAAATAATTTTTATTTCATTTTCCTTTTTTAACGTTTTCTTTTATTGTTTTCTGTAAATGTGAGGTCTAAATCTGAAAAATATTTTTTCTCTCATTGATTCTGAAAACGTTTTTCTCATTAAATGGTATGGTGTAGATCTAGATTTGATTTCTCATAAAACACAAGGTCCTTACATATCAAAATATACAAAACACAATTCTTCGATTTCTCATATTCTTCCTCAATTTATGAGCATTATTTTCGTCTTGATTCTGATCCTTCATTGACGAGTGCACGCCCATAAAGAGTGTTGTGTTAACTTTGGGGAGCAACCGACTTAGACGATTTAGCACCGTGGTCGTGCCGAAATTTCTTCAAGTCAGTGGTCCTCCACGACACAATAACAATATGTTCGGCATCTTCTATCTTCAAACATCAACACGGATGCAGTTTGAACTTCATTGGTGAGGTGACAACATTGCAGCGAAAGAAGCGATAATGTTGTGTGGCAAATGAATGGCCAACAAAAGGGTGGGGGAAGAAAAGTGACACCAAGAATGAGGGGGGAAAAGAATGAAACCCTAGAAAAACAAAAAAACACACACACACACATAATCTATTGGGTTTTAGTTTGAGTTCAGTAGAATATTAATTTCTTGAACCCACGAATCGAACTAAACTAATCGGTTCTTAAAAAACTCAACCCATCCAAAATTGAAAATTGATCCAACCCAACTCAACCTTTGTAATTTGGGTTAAATTACTTTGGTTTTTCGAGTTATCAATTTTTTTAACACCCTCAATTTTGATCAAACTTCATGAAATTGCTTTTTGTATGTTAGGAGTTATTGTCATATTGAATATGGGGCATCTTTTCTATGATTGTATTAGAGTCTAGAATAAGTAAAAACTAGGGATGAAAACAGGGTAGGGTTGGGGATGCACTCCCCATTCTTGTCCTCGTGGGGATTTCTAGTCCCGTGGTGATTTATAATCCCCATCCCACCTCATTTCTCATTTTGGGAAGTTGGGGTTGGAGTCGGGAATCCCCGATCGAGGAATTGGACCTCACGAGAAAAAATCCTCGTTTTTTAAAATTATTTTTTATTAATAATTAATAATTATATTAAAATAATATAAAATTCATTGTTTTATTTCTTTAAATCATTAATTTTTAAAAATATTTGATATTAAAATTTGTTATATAATGAAATTAAAACAATATACATACTGTTTAAGAATTTTTTTTAAAAAAATATATGTAGTATATTATTAATAACATAATATTATATATTAATAATATAATTATTATAAATAATTATAATGAAAATTAAATAATTTTTTAAAAATTAATTAAAAAATTATTTGAGACGGGTTTGAGGACGGGACAAAGATATCGCCCCCGCCCCATCCCCGATCGGAGACTCAAAAATAATCCTCGATTTGATCCCTTGACAGGGATTCCCTGTCCCATTTGGGGTGGAGACCCGCGGGGACTGAACCCCACACGTATTTTTGCCACCTCTAGTAAAAATTAGGAGGAACTTGTACTTTGTGAAATCTAACTAAATCATATGTGGATCCAATTAGGACTTTTAAAACTATAGGAACTAAACTAGTTTAAACTCTAGAGATCAAGTCAAATTGAAACTTTTAAAACTATAAATACAAATTTTAAACTAAACTTCAAATCATAGATACTCCATTGATAATTGGAACTATATTATAATATTTGAAATATAGTATAATTTTATTTTTATTTGTGAGTATTTGAGCCAGTTTGTGGGCACCTCGACTAATTTCATGGGACAACCACATGATCCTACTAGAAGTGGTTATCAAGAAAAGTTAGAGAAATAATATTAAATTAGAGACTACCATAATTTAAAAGACAATAATTTTAAATTAATAAATTCTTTTTTTAGATAGGTACTGTATAATATGATTTGTAATAATCTTTTAAGGTTATGGAACTTGCAAAAGTAATTTTAAATTAATAATTTTTTTTTTTTATATCGGCACTGTATAATATGATTTGTAATAATCTTTTAAGGTTTGGAAACTTGCAAAAGTAGCAAAATAATAATAATAATAATAAGGGACAATTAGAAGAATAACTAAATATTGATAGTTTCTACTTAAAAATAACTAGAAATGTTTACATTTGGAAAACTTATTTTTTTTGTTTTTAAATTATTTATATTACAATTTTATAATTATATTGTGACTAAAATACCCTACCTACATTTTCTACTCCCTAACTAATTAAATAAAAATTTACAAAAAGCATGATTATCAAGGAGAGAGAGAAATCATAATTAACCAAATATAACAAACTTAAATCAAATTTAAACTATTAGGTTAACACTTAGGAAAATAGTTATTTTTTTAAAAAAAAATTGTAAAACAATGCATAGGATACATAAATGAACACAATAATTTAAATGACAAGCTATTGGATTTACATCCAACTTATAGTATATACTGTCGGACCATACATCTACACTGATTTAATGAAATAGAAATATGTGTAATTACTCATTAAGCATGCAAAAATTAAATTGAATATAAAAATTGATATCTCATGCATGTCGATAACTAAGGTAAAAATGTCATCATTAACCACTTGAAATAATTAATACTTCACCTACAACCCTCCCGCCTCCCATGTTGTTTATACCACTATTTTTTTCCGAACCAACACAATAAAGCAAACCTTGTCTCTCATCCCACATCACTAGCGAACAAAGCTCAATCTTGCATTAAGGTATGTATAGATGCTTATTAGACCATTAGGTATTTCCTCTTGTTTATTGGTTCCCTCTTGACGACCCTCAATATACATAGGGACTTCTCTTGTTGGTATTTCCTCTTACTTATTGATTTCTTTAGGCTTGTCTCATCCCTCTATTGATATTTTCTTCATTCATGCAACTTATTCTCCATGTGACGACCCGCAGTATACACATGGACCTTTCTTGTTTGTATTTTTTCTTACTTAATGGTTCCTTTAGGCTTGACTCGTCCCTGTGTATATTAGTATCTACAACACAAATGTCAAAATTGAGGTCTATACTTTTATCTACTATTGATTCTGCTTTAAAAAATCGAATGTGCTCGATTGATTTCTTCATTCATACAACTTCTTCTCTAGGTTTCTTTTCCTTTCATTTACCTAAGCAAAATTTTCGTTTGGGATGTTGCATCTTGAAAAATAAAGAAATGACGACGAAAAATACTTTTCATCTTCTAGACAACCCATTTCATTTGAAACTCTCCTATCTATTCGATTTTCTTCAATCTTCAACTTTGTTTCATCTCTCCTTGACCTCTAGCGATAGAAATTGGTAAAGTAGGAATCATCGACCGATCACCTTTTTTAGGTACATATTTCTATCACCGTCGTTTCTGCTTCCAAAAATCAAATAATCTTCCTCTCTACATTTTTTTTTCTTTCATTTACTTTGCCATTGTTGCACAGTTTCCGTTTCTGAATATCGCATATTGAAAAATTAAAGAAACCACAAAAAAAATTAAAAAATTAGATAAAATATTTGAAAATGGAGAAAAACCAAAAATAAGAGAGAATTTTAAAATGGAGGGAGAAGTTAGTTATGGTGAGATCATGATATTTCTTTTTAAAAAAATCTATTTTGCAAGGGATGATTTTGAATGTGAATATATACCAAGGATATAAATAGAACAAAAAGTATTCACTCTCTCCTAAAATCATGGTAGCCATAATCTCAAATATGAAATATTTTTATCCTTTTTCTCATTATATGTATTTGATTTGTAGACATTATTTACAATTTCTCAAAAAATTATAGAGATTTGTAAAAGTAGCAAGTACTTTTAAATTTTTAAAAAATAGCAAGATTTGGAGACCCAATTCACAAAAAAAAAAAACAAAAGTAGAATATAGCCTTAATGACATGAAGCCCAAACAATGATACATGTGATATACCAATGTGATAACCCAAACAATAGATTCAGGTCAAGTTACTATTGGTCATCTATGAATTATTAATCCTAATCTGTTAACGGTATTATATCAGTTGGTTAATAATTTGCCGTTTGATCTTGTACGAACTCATCACATAAGATGCCTCCACTCGCATGTCTACTACATGAACAAGTTGGATCACATCGTTTGTATTAAATACAAAGTGGGTCACATCCATAGTGTTACTAGGATAAAGTTTCCAACCTCATCTGTATACTATAGACCGTTCGGGTTAATAGCTTGAACACGATCCTACTTGTATGTCTACTACATATTGTTCAAATTGTCATAATTCATATAACCCTGGAACTTTGTTTATTGGATTTAAGTTTAAATGCGAATACACAAAAAAAAAAATAACACTTTATTGATTCATCAGGCAATTTATAAAATACCCCAACAATAAAATATTGGACGACTAACTCTCATTTTTTTTTATTTATGACAATATTCTAGCCCATAAATTTAAGTCACGTCATTTTAAAAATATGGTTGTGGTGATACAAAAAGCTGGTAAGCATGCTTATTAACTATGTTCAAGCATGTTTTATTATTTTTTTTATATAATGCAATTGTACTTACATAAATCTTAATTCAAATGAGATTTCCTTTTGTAGGTATGAGAGTTAAACTACTCACACCGTACGATAAACTCGAAATAAATATTTAAATATGGAGTTTGAAGAGATGAAAAAGTATGTGCAAGAACAGAAAAAAAAAAAAGTTGGTAGACTTTTTTTACTGCACGATTATGTCGGATAGATGGACAAGACCAACAAAACTATCCATCATCAATTTTATGGTCTATTCTGATGGCACTGCCATTTTCTTAAGGTCAGTAGATGCTTCTAAACAAGTTAAAGACCATAAATATATTTATAATCGCTTGAAAGATATCATACGAGAGATAGGGAGTGAGAAAGTAGTACAAGTTGTGACAAACAATGGTTCTACTTTCAAGAAGGTTGGAGAAATGATAATAAATTTTTTTAATATTTATTGGACCATTGTGCAACATATTGCATAGATTTAATGTTTGATGATATAGGTAAAAGGGTCTCACTAGACCATATTATTAGAATTGCATGAGGGGTGACTAATTATATATATAATCATGGACGGTTACTTGGTAAAATGCGCGAGTTATGTGAAGGTGATATAATCCGACTTGGTACCACTAGATTTGCAACAAACTATCTTGCATTAAGTAGCATGATGAAGAAGAAAGTTGGATTAAAACGACTATTCACTAATGATGCATGGTTTAATGACAAGTTAAGTCAGACAAAAATTGGAAAATAAATTGAATCTTGTGTATTAAATAACTTATTTCAGGATCAAGTGGAGAACATTATCAATATTTTGGAGTCAATGTACACTACTCTTCGATCTGAGGTTATTCCAACGATACTTGTTGTATATAGTTTGGTTGAAAATTTGAAATCTAGAATCAATCAAATCAAAGGTTGGGGTTGGATCAACCAAATAATTCAAAATCGATGGGGAAAGACATTTTCTCATCCTCTTCATGTTACAGGTAGAATTAATTATTGAATTAAAATTACGTATGTTTATATATTCATTAATTAATTGTATTTTTAGTATTACTAACCTAATTTTTTTTTCATTGGTAGTTTATTATTTGAACTCAAAACATCAATACATTGCTAGTATTGGAACGGATTTTAATTTGATTGACGCTAGACATAAAATATATTATAAATTATTTCCATACTGCCTAAATGCTGGAGGTTTTGGTTGTAGATTTTGGAAATGAGGTAATTGAGTCTATAATTTATAGAAAAAAATCACTAGATAATTTTCTATATATGAATTCATATGAATTATACTAATACATAATTTTTTTAATACAACTTATATATTTTAGAGATGCCAAAATTAGTTTTGGCAAACGAGGTGCGATAAAATCAAAAAACAAATTGTAATCATGTAAGTAGCATTTACAACTAATTAAATTAAAGTAAAGATAAAAAGAATAATTTTTTTTAAAGAATACTACTTTTTTTGTATATTATTATTTATTTTGTGTCTGTGTAGCTCATTGATGGGGCATGCAGGATAAAAGTGTTTCTTGTAGTCCAGAAATTAGCAATGAGGGGTTTGTCTCAAACGGCTTCGTCATCTGCTTGTGAGAAAACTGAAGTACGTATGCTTTAGTCCATACAAAGCAATGTAATCGATTAGCTTAAGAAAACTCTATAAACTTGTTTTTTGCTACTACAACTTGAAGTTAAAACTTAGAAACATATTACATAGATTTGGTAGATGTCGTGGAAGATCCAAATGATGATGGTGATGACACACTTTTTCAATGGGTTTGTCCAATACATTTGGATAATGAGTCTAGCAATCTAGACCCCGAGATTGCCAACATGGTTGCGGGACTAGAACTACTGTAGAGCAAGTAATAAATGAAGAAGTTAGGATGTTTCATGATCAGGTAAATGATATCAATTTGATATTTGTTTAGAAGTTGATTATTCTGAGGCAGAACTTCTAAATGTGAGAAAAAAGCTTCGTATTAGTCAACAAATGATGATAGCGACAATACGAACAATGACAATGATGATGACAATACATCTAGTGGAAGAGGTGATATAAATGTTGGGACCTGAAGTGGTTACCAAGCCGAGGAAGGACAATCTAGTGTACCTGGATTAAGTTCTTTTTCCTGTGAGGCTGAATTTGACCATGTCACCCAAGACGAGGACCATGGATCTCGAGAGGGTAGTGAGGGGATTGTTGCTATTGATAAACCATTCTATTGGTATAGAGATGCAGGATAGTTTTATTCATATGAGAATTCCTTACTTTCAAGTATGAAAATTATGAGTATCAGCAACAATAACACACAACAAGGTTATGGTCAAGGTCTTATTCTTATTCAAATTATGATGATTATTCAAGTCTTGATCGTAGCAATTTCCATCCTAATTTTCCACCACAGAGATATTATCCATCTCAAAATCAAGGACTATCGACTGAAGAGATGTATCCACGAATAGGGTTCATATGTTGGTTGTACGAGTCATATCGTTTTTGCTGAGATTTTATGCCCTAAGCTCATGTAGTTTATAAATATATAATGAGATTAATAAAGAGTTATTTTTTCACCATTTATCGTGTTCTCGCATTTAAAACTTAAAATCTAATAAATTAAGCTCCAGGGTTATGGTTATGAGAACTTGAATAGTGTGTAGTAGGCACATAGGTAGAATCGTGTTCAAGTCTATAACCCAAATAATCTATAGTATATGGATGAGGTTGGAAATCACATCCACATAACATTATGGATGCGACCCACTTTGTATTTGATACAAACGAGGCGATCAACCTCGTTCATGTAGTTGACATGCGAGGGGGACATCTTGTGTTATTGTTGGGTTTAATGTCCTAAAACTCGTGGTTTTGTAAACTGAATGTATATTCTATTTTGCAATTAAAGTTGTTATTGATATTTATTCAGTAAAAGTGTTATTGAATGTTGTGTATTATGTAACCTTAATCCAATAAAGAACCTTTGGCTATGGGATGAATACTTGAACTTTATGTGTGACATAAAAGTGGATCAAGTTCAAGTTATAGCCAAAACAGTCTATAGTATAAGGATAGGGTTGGGTACCTTATCATGGGGACACTATGGACGCGACCCACTTTGTAGAGTACAAACGATGTGATCCTAAATCGTTCATGTGGAGACATGTGAGTGGGGGCGTCCTATGCAATGAGTTTGCATAAGACTGGACCGCGAAATAGTCACTTAGACTGTTTAACTCCGTTTACTATCTTAATTGACTATATTCATACGAGACCTAAGTAACTCGATCTTAATCCTGAGCGTTCTATGGACTCCTGTTTATTCAGATTATCCTTAGATTTGCATGGGTGAGAGTGGCTCGAGACTGCCGACTCAATAAGCCTCCCATTTCGGGGATAAAACCGGGTAGATAGTGGGAACATAGTTCGCAAGATGGAATTCATTCCTACCCGCTTTAGGGATTAGTAGAGAGGTTGTTCCCTTGAAATCGACTCGGGTCTTGAACAATGGGCCCACCCTCTCATTGGCCCGAGAGGGATTCGGTTTCTTCGGTTGGACCACAAACCAACTGTTCATTAGAGGATCAGTGGGACTTAAGGAACAAGAGGTAATTACAGGGGTAAAACGGTAATTTTGACCCAGCTGTAATTACGAACGACCTGTGGAGGATCAACTTACTAATCATGGTTATATCGAGTGGGCGAAATATATCTACAAAGTGAGCGCGAGTGCAACCACCGGGCTTTAGTGGAGTGTCCTTGGTTAACGAATGTTGATTAGCTAGGCTAAAGAGTTTGGCCTGTTAATCTCGTATCGTTCGAGCTCATGATCTGTAGGTCCATTAGGTCCTCCTTACTAGCTCGGACTTAGCCTTATAACATTTTGAGAGAAAAGAATTTGAATTGTTCAAATTCGAGTTTGGAAGAAAGCGTTAATTATATGTGATATATTTAACGAATCATAGCTTAATTAAACTATGATTAATAAGAGGTGGATATATTTAAATATGATTTAAATATCGGATCGGTTTATAGCATGAATAAGAATTCATGTTCGGAAAATCAATCGAGATCGGGCAATTTATTTAATTTAATATTTGATATTAAATTAAATTAAAAAATTAATTAATTAAATTAATTTTAAATTATTTAATTAATTATATTAATTTTAATTAAAAATCAATTTAATATTAATTTTTGAATTAAAATTAATTGTAAAATGAGGGATTTTCATGATTTTCAAGTTGACAACTTGCCCAATCTTACTCATCTTCAAAATTCACCAAAATTGGTCACCTCCATCTCAAAGCATCCTCATCACCCTTGAGTTGTCACTCCATTGAAGCTTTTTGAAGCTTTATATAATGGTGATTTGAGGTGTTTTGAGAGTATTACATAGAAAATTCAATATTCTCGAATTAGTGACCTTTGAGGACTTTTCTTCCAAATTCTCTCAACCTTGGATCCCACAATCTGTTCTAAGGCCTGAGGATAGTAGGGAAGACTCTAACGGTTGTCCACGAAGTGTTCATGCTGAAAACCATTCACCGGATGAAGAGAATTTGATCTTCAAAGTTGAGTTTTCTATCCCTCTGTTTTTCCAGCTTTGAGCATGTTTTTTATTTTACAAAATTGATCAACTTAGAGTGTTCAAGATCCAAAATTGCTTCCGTTATCTTAATCTACACTCTTTCAATTGGTATCAGAGCAATTTTGAGCACTCAATTTGATCAATTGTGTTATGTGGTGGGTGTTTTTTGAAATACAATTTTTCTGGGCGTCTAAAGTGTTCTTCTGACTTTGGCATTTAAATTGAGTATCAATTTGTGCTTTATTTTCAAATTGCTCAAGTGTGTTTGAGCATTAATGTTTATAGAATAAGCTGTAAAAATTTTGTGTCGATTGGAGTTCGAGAAGACCTTCAATTTGACGTTTGAAGCCATGAAGGTCCTGAAAACAGGAAACAGAGTAGCTGCTGGAAAATTTTTGAAATTTTTTTGCTACAGTAAATTTTTCCTCCCGCCCGTGTTTTCCCAATTGAAGAAGAAGGTGTTGACTTTGAAGTTTGACTGTTGACCGGTTCATTAACCTTTGATCGGTTCAATGGTTTTTGGACCGGTTCGGCTCGTTTTTGGTCCGGTTCGGGTAGTTTTAGACCGGTTCTGACTAATTCGAGGCCGGTTTTTCCATTTTGGAGGTCCGTTTCACCAATTGGAGGTCCGGTTCAGCATTTTACAGCTCGGTTTAACCTCTTTAAGGTCCGGTTCACACATTTGCAAGCTGGTTCGACCCAAATTCGAAGAGTTCAAAGTGGCTCGATGTTAATTCTAGATTATTATTGTAATAATTTAGTAGTTTGCTTGCATTAGATGCCAAAACCAGTCCACTTTAGTGTGTTTAATTAATTATGCATTGTGAATGTATGTTTTAATTAAAATCCCTGATTATATGTGCATAAAGTATGCCATATAGATTTTAAAATCCCACCATAGGAAGCATGCTCCATGCATTGAAAGTATGTTATAAGTGTTATAATATATTGTATGCATGTTTATTGGGTTTCATAAGAATTAATATAAGTGTTATATTAATTTATGAAACAAATATTATATGTTTTAATTATAATTAATATAAGGGTTATATTAATTAAAAATTAAACATATAATTGCTATGCATTTTTCATGGGATGGATTTGTTATAAATGTATGTTTATTCATGTAATGAATGTTCAATCTGTTTATAACATAGAAATGCATGTAACCTAAGGTTAATTAATTAATTTTAAAATGGTTTTAGAACTGGAATTAATTAGACCTTAGGTTATCTAGTTCTAATAAGATTAGAATTAGGAAACCAATAATTTATAAACTTTGATTAAAGAGGGACTCTGACTAAGGAAGATTCTGGCTAGGTTGGGGTACTTAAGCTGACGGAAACAGAACACCCCTACCTGGGAACTGACCTAGGAGTGAATTTAATCCATAGGTTTATAAATTATCTTTCGGGAGTGGCGTTTATTAAAAGTTAATAAATTAAACTCATAGACCTAGGTTTATTAAAAGGTTAATAGACTTAGGTAATTCCAGTATAATTGTTATATTGGTAGACTTAGGTCATATTGTTTTAGCCGGAATATGCCTAAAAGTATACCCAAACAGTTTAAAATACTTAGTGGGAGTGAAAAGGTATATATGATATATCAATTTCCTCTTACGCTCTCCACGATGTTCACACCGTGAGATTTATGCTCGGTCTCGTGATGTCAATAGGGCATCCCCATTCGGATGGTGTTTGCAAGAATCAAGAGCAAGGTGAATGGAGAAAGTATTTATAGTAAGTGAGCAAAGGAGGTGTGTCAACACATCCTACGATCTCCTCCATTAGGTTGGACCGTGAGATTCCCATGTTATGCCTGCAGGTTGCCCGAAGTAGCACCATCCATTCGGAGGGATGTAACATGGGATTCGAACAACTCAAACTCGAGAAATGGATAGGGTCTCTTAGGTCCATTCCACTTTTTGTCTCTCTGTTCGGTAGCATTGTTGGGGCCGACCTCTGAGGTTTGAAAATGGCGGGTCACACTTATAAGAATTGCTAAGTGTTAGTAAGTTCTTGACCAAAGTAGCGATAACTAGAATGTTATAGGAATAAGAGTTATTTCGGTATTAGCATTTAGTCAAGAATGTCTTGGTTCAGTGAAAGAGTGATTGATCGCCTCTGTAGCGATTGCTCGACTCACTGAAATATCGTTAAAAAACAATAATGAGTTTATGGGTACATTATTACTTTTGCTAAATTCTTAAATTGGATAGGTTACAAACAATTCACTAATAGAATTCATTCTTTTTCAAATGTCGAACTCTTTTATCCAGCTTACTCGCCTTCAATAAACTTAGCGGCGATAATTATGGAACTCCGAAAATCAAACTTGAATACGATTCTTGTTCTTGATGATCCGAGGTTCGCCTCTAACGGAGGAATGTCCTTCCTCCCAGCTCGATCGCAAAACCGAATTGTTCGGGATGCTTATGATGAGATGGATTAGGGCTAATGAGAAGGCTCGAGTCTATATCTTAGCCAACATATCTCGATGTGTTGTCTAAGAAACATGAGACCATGGTCACCGCATGAGGAGAGATCATGGGATCATTACGAGCGATGTTTGAACAACCGCCCTCATCGGTCCATTATGATCTTTGTCAAATACGTTTACAACTCCCGTATGAAGGAGGGAGCCTCATAGGGAACATGTCCTTGACATGATGTCCCACTTCAACGTGGTCAAGTAAATGGGGCGATCATAGATGAGAGAAGTCGTAAACCTTTATTATGGAATCTCTTCCAAGAGTTTCTGCCATTCCGCACAAATGCGGTAATGAATAAAATAGAGTATAACTTTGACTACTCTCCTCAACGAGGTACAGACTTTTGAGTCCCTCATGAAATCAAAAGAAAAAGAGAAGGAGGCAAATGTTGTCACATCAAAGAAGTTCCTAAGAGGATCATCCTCTGGGACCAAGTCTGGTCCTTCTTTTTCTAAGAATAAGAGTATTCAGAAGAAGAAGAAGAAGGATAAAGGGAAGGGACAGGCTCCCACACGCAAGGCCAAAGCCACAAGAAAATGTTTCCACTGTGGTGCATTTGGCACTTTGGAAGAGGAGTCGCCCAAATACCTTGCGAAAAGAAAGTCGAGAAGGAAAACCAAGGTAAATATGATTTACTTGTTGTTGAAACATGTTTAGTGGGAACATGATGATTCCACCGGATATTAGATTCGAGAGCCATTAACCATGTTTGTTCTTCTTTTTCAGAAACTAGTTCTGGCAAAGAAATTGCGAGATGGGGAAATAACTCTCAGGGTTGGAATGGGAGAGGTTGTCTCAGCCAAAGCAGTGGGAGCAGTGAAGCTGTTGTTTAGAGATAGATTCGTTTTATTAGAAAATGTACTTTTGGTTCCTGGAATCAAAAGAAATCTTGTATCTATCTCTTGTTTGCTTGAACATATGTATAAAGTTTCTTTTAATCATAATGAAGCGTTCATTTGCGAAAGAGGTGTACGAATATGTTCTGCTAAACTTGAAAACAACTTATACATGTTAAGACCAACTGAAGTAAAAGCTATTTTGAACACTGAAATGTTTAAAACAACTGATACTCAAAATAAAAGGCAGAAACTTTCTCCTAGTACCTATCTTTGGCACTTGAGACTAGGCCACATTAATCTCAATAGGATTGGGAGATTGGTCAAGAGTGGTCTCCTAAGTCAGTTAGAGGAAAACTCTTTACCACCATGTGAGTCCTGTCTCGAAGGAAAAATGACTACAAGACCTTTTTCTGAAAAAGGTTATAGAGCCAAAGAGCCCTTGGAACTCGTGCATTCTGATCTATGTGGTCCTATGAATGTCAAGGCACGATGAGGGTATGAATACTTCATCAGTTTTATTGATGATTATTCTAGGTATGGTTATCTATACCTAATGCATCATAAGTCCGAAACTCTTGGAAAGTTCAAGGAGTATAAGGCAGAGGTTGAGAACACATTAGGTAAAACAATTAAAACACTTCGATCAGATCGAGGTGGAGAGTATATGGATTTGAGATTCCAAGACTATATGATAGAACATGGAATTGTATCCCAACTCTCAGCGCCAGGTACACCTCAGCAGAATGGTGTATCTGAGAGGAGAAATAGAACCTTGTTAGATATGGTTCGATCTTTGATGAGCTACACTCTCATTGCCTAGTTCGTTTTGGGGATATGCATGAGAAAGCTTGCTTGCATATATTTTGAACATGGTTCTCTCTAAGAGTGTTTGAAACACCCTATGAGTTATGGAAAGGGCGTAAAGGTAGTTTACGTCACTTGAGAATTTGGGGATGTCCGACACATGTGCTAGTGTCCAATCCAAAGAAAGCGAACATCGTTCAAAATTATGCCTATTCGTAGGATACTCCAAGGAAACGAAAGGTGGTCTGTTTTATGATCCTCAAGAGGACAAGGTGCTTGTATCGACAAATGCCACGTTCTTAGAGGAAGACCATAAGAGAGGTCATCACCTCGTGAGTGCGAGATTGTCTTAAGTAAAATTTCCGGAAGAAGCTACGGATAAATCAACAAAAGTTGTTGATCAAGTCGGTCCTTCTCAAGTGTTGAGAATGCCTCGACGTAGTGGGAGGGATGTTAGACAACTTTGACCGTTATATGGGTTTGACCGAAACCCAAGTCGTCATACCGATGATGGCGTAAGGATCCATTGACCTATAAACAGCAATGAATGATATAGATAGGGGCGAGTGGATTAAAGCCATGGACCTTGAAATGGAGTCAATGTACTTCAATTAAGTCTGGAAACTTGTAGATCAACCAGATGGTGAAAGACCTATCGGTTGCAAGTGGATCTACAAGAGGAAACGAGATCAAGCCTGTAAGGTGCAAACCTTTAAGGCTCGACTTGTCGCAGCGGGTTATACCGGAGGGAAGGGGTGGACTATGAAGAAACCTTCTCCCTTGTTGCCATGCTTAAGTCCATTAGAATACTCTTGTCCATTGCCACATTTTATGACTATGAAATTTGGCAAATGGATGTCAAGACAGCCTTTTTGAATGGCAATCTTGAAGAGAGTATCTATATGGATCAACCAGAGGGGTTCATAGTTTAGGGTCGAGAGCAAAAGGTTTGCAAGCTTAAACGATCCATCTATGGATTGAAACAAGCATCTAGATCCTGGAATATAAGATTTGATACTGCGATCAAATCTTATGGTTTTGAACAGAATATTGACGAACCTTGTGTTTACAAGAAGATAGTCAATACCACTGTAGTTTTCTTAGTTCTATACGTAGACGATATCTTACTCATTGGAAATGATGCATGGTTCTGATCAAGCGTTAGCAATGGCTAGCGACCCAATTCCAAATGAAAGATTTGGGAGAAGCTCGCTTTGTTCTTGGAATCCAAATTATTCTAATCGCAAGAACAAAACGCTAGCATTATGACTCTCGGCATCTTATATCGACAAGATGTTGGTTAGATATAAGATGCAGAATTCCAAAAAGGGTTCATTACCTTTCAGGCATGGAAGCCATTTGTCTAAGGAACAGAGTCCTAAGACACCTCAAGAAGTTGAGGATATGAGACGAATTCCCTATGCATCCGCCGCTTCAGTGAGTCCGATGTATGCCATGCTATGTACTCGACCCGACATATGCTATGCAAAGGGGAATAGTCGCCAGATATCGATCTAATCCGAGATATGATCACCGGATCGCCGTTAAGAACATCCTCAAGTATCTAAGGAGAACGAGGGACTATATGCTTGTGTATGGTGCAAAAGATTTGATCCTTGCGAGATACACGGACTGATGATTCAGACTGATGTAGATTCGAGGAAATCCACATCAGGATCAGTGTTCACTCTTAACGGAAGAGCTATAGTATGGAGGAGTATAAAGCAAGGTTGTATTGCTGACTCCACCATGGAGGCTGAGTATGTCGCAGCTTGCGAAGCAGCGAAGGAGGCTGTATGGCTTAGGAAGTTCTTGACTGATTTGGAAGTTGTTCCAAATATGAATTTGCCTATCACCCTTTATTGTGATAATAGTGGTGCAGTGGCAAATTCTAAAGAACCTAGAAGCCATAAGCGCGGAAAGCACATAGAGCGCAAATATCATCTCATCAGGGAGATTGTGCAACGAGGAGACGTGATCGTCACGCAGATCGCTTCGGAGCACAACATTGTTGATCCGTTTACAAAGCCCCTCACGGCTAAAGTGTTTGAGGGACACCTAGAGAGTCTAGGACTACGGGTTGTATAATAGGGCAGTTTTTTCTTTGCTCAGCATGTTTTACCCCACAGACATTTTAGTCCAAGTGGGAGATTGTTGGGTTTAATGTCCTAAAACTCGTGGTTTTGTAAACTGAATGTATATTCTATTTTGCAATAAAGTTGTTATTGATATTTATTCAGTAAAAGTGTTATTGAATGTTGTGTATTATGTAACCTTAATCCAATAAAGAACCTTTGGCTATGGGATGAATACTTGAACTTTATGTGGGACATAAAAGTGGATCAAGTTCAAGTTATAGCCAAAACAGTCTATAGTATAAGGATAGGGTTGGGTACCTTATCCTGGGGACACTATGGACGCGGCCCACTTTGTAGAGTACAAACGATGTGATCCTAAATCGTTCATGTGGAGACATGTGAGTGGGGGAGTCCTATGCAATGAGTTTGCATAAGACTGGACCGCAAAATAGTCACTTAGACTTTTTAACTCCGTTTACTGTCTTAACTGACTATATTCATACGAGACCTAGGTAACTCGATCTTAATCCTGAGCGTTCTATGGACTCCTGTTTATTCGAATTATCCTTAGATTTGCATGGGTGAGAGTGGCTCGAGACTGCCGACTCAATAAGTCTCCCATTTCAAGGATAAAACCAGGTAGATAGCTGGGAACATAGTTCTGCAAGATAGAATTCATTCCTACCCGCTTTAGGGATTAGTAGAGAGGTTGTTCCCTTGAAATCTCGACTCGGGTCTTGAACAATGGGCCCACCCCTCTCATTGGCCCGAGAGGGATTAGGTTTGCTGTTTGGACCACAAACCAATTGCTCATTAGAGGAGCAGTGGGACTTAAGGAACAAGAGGTAATTACAGGAGTAAAACGGTAATTTTGATCCAATTACGAACGACCTGTGAAGGATCGACTTACTAATCATGGTTATATCGAGTGGACAGAAATATATCTACAAAGTGAGGAGAGTGCAGTACACCGGGCATTAGTGGAGTGTCCCTGTGGTTAACGAATGTTGATTAGCTAGGCTAAAGAGTTTGGTCGGTTAATCTCGTATCGTTGGAGCTCATGATCCAGTAGGTCCATTAGGTCCTCCTTACTAGCTCCGGACTTAGCCTTATAACATTTTGAGAGAAAAGAATTTGAATTGTTCAAATTCGAGTTTGGAAAGAAAGCGTTAATTATATGTGATATATTTAACGAATCATAGCTTAATTAAACTATGATTAATAAGAGGTGGATATATTTAAATATGATTTAAATATCGGATCGGTTTATAGCATGAATAAGGATTCATGTTCGGAAAATCGATCGAGATCGGGCAATTTATTTAATTTAATATTTGATATTAAATTAAATTAAAAAATTAATTAATTAAATTAATGTTGAATGATTTAATTAATTATATTAATTTTAATTAAAAATCAATTTAATATTGATTTTTGAATTAAAATTAATTGTAAAATGAGGGATTTTCATGATTTTCAAGTTGACAACTTGCCCAATCTTACTCATCTTCAAAATTCACTAAAATTGGCCACCTCCATCTCAAAGCATCCTCATCACCCTTGAGTTGTCACTCCATTGAAGCTTTTTGAAGCTTTATATAATGGTGATTTGAGGTGTTTTGAGAGTATTACATAGAAAATTCAATATTCCCGAATTAGTGACCTTTGAGGTCTTTTCTTCAAATTCTCTCAACCTAGGATCCCACAATCTGTTCTAAGGCATGAGGATAGTAGGGAAGACTCTAACGGTTGTCCACGAAGTGTTCGTGCTGAAAACCATCCACCGGGTGAAGAGAATTTGATCTTCAAAGTTGAGTTTTCTATCCCTCTGTTTTTCCAGCTTTGAGCATGTTTTTTATTTTACAAAATTGATCAACTTAAAGTGTTCAAGATCCAAAATTGCTTCCGTTTTCTTAATCTACACTCTTTCAGTAATGAGTTTGTATAAGACCGGACTGCGAATTATTAGCCAACTAATGTAACACCGTTAACAAATTAGGTCTAATAATTCATAGATGACCATTAATGACTCGACCTAAATCCTGAGCAGGTTACGAACTCCTGTCTGCGGGGGTTTGACCTTAGACTAGTATGTGTGAGAGTGGTAAGAGCTACCGACTCAATATGCCTACCTTCACAAGCACAAAACCTTGTGAGGAGTTGGGAACTTAACTCTGCGAGATTGAATTCACTCATTCCCGAGCTAGGAAAAATAGATTGGTTGTTTCCTTAAGGACTGAATCTAGGTCTTGAATAACAGGCCCCACCTTCTCACTGACCTGAGAGAGAAATTGTTTATGGTAGGACCATAAACTTGTTGTTCATTAGAGGATCAGTGGTACTTAAAGAGCAAGAGGTAGTCACAGGGGGTAAAACGATAATTTGACCCAATTGTGACTACGAACAACCTGTGAAGGGTCGACTCACGAGCATTGGTTAAATCAATGGACATAACTTGTCCTACAATGAAGAGAGTGCGGCTACGAGTCTATAGTGGAGTGACTCGTAGTTAATGAATGTTGATTAACGAGATCAAAGAGTTTGATCAGTTAATCCCGTATCATTGGAGCTCATGATCTGTAGGTCCATTAGGTCCCTCTGTTGGCTCAACATGGAAATGTTGAGGGTATAAATTTTGGGAGCGAACTTGAAGTGTTCAATTTCGTAAATGGAAGTTATATTGATTATATGTGATATAATCGATACAATATATAGTTTAATGTGAATATGATTCATAATAAACTGTATATTATATTTGGATTAAATACCAAATACTATTTTAGTATGAATTGTTTCATATTAAATTCTAGAGGAAATATTTAAATATGATTCAATAATGCAATTATGCAAATATGATTTGCATAATAAGGTATGAGATACCTTCTATTATTCAAATATGCAAATATGATTTTCATAATGCATAATTTATGCATTTAGTGGGATAATGGTGAAGGGATCGAATCCCGCAGCGAAAGCGATTGTAAATCGCGTGTTCAAGATTTAGTTACACAGATTTCATTCAAGAACAAAATAACTAAGATTAAGAATGCTTTAGAAAGATAGGACATCAAGTAATATGCCTTTGAAGATTACTTTCTTCACGAGCTCCTTCTCCCACGGTCACGATCTCAGCAACATGAACCCGAACGTATGAAGATTCACCACTAGATCTTCTCCGTTGTTATCTACGTGAAGGAGGAATGTGGGTTCCTTTAGGATGAGATGTAGAGGTTTGAGAGAGGTTTTTGTTTGGAACTCTTTCCAACACAAAAAATGAACTCTAGGGTTTTTGTCAAAAGCTTTTTTTTCAAAGTTGCATCTCATGCAACTATTTATAGAGAAATAGGATGAAAATTACCATCCTATCCCTCCTTCATTTTTTCATTAGTATATAGTTAATATGTGAATCTAATTCACATTAAAACTATATATTATATCAATTATATCACATATAATTTATATAACACCTCATATATGAAATTGAACACTTCAATCTCATTCCTAACTTTATACCCTCAATATTACCATATTGAGCCAACGGAGGGACCTAATGGACCTACAGTTCATGAGCTCCAATGATGTGAGATTAACTGATCAAACTCTTTGATCCAGTTAATCAATATTCATTAACTACAAGTCATTCCACTATAGACTTGTAGTTGCACTCTCCTCACTGTAGATTATATTGTGTCCATTGATATAATCATTACCCATGAGTCGACCCTTCACGGGTTGTTCATAATCACAGTTGGGTCAAATTATAATTTTACCCCTGTGATTACCTCTTTGTTCCTTAAACACCATTGATCCTCTAATGAACAACAAGTCTATGGTTCTACCATAAACTCATACCCTCTTAAGCCAGTTTAGAGGGTGGGGCCCCGTTGTTTAAGACACGGACTCGCCTAAGGGAACAACCTATCTAATTCCTTAGTGTAGGAATGAGTGAATTCCATCTTGCATAGTTAAGTCCCCAGCTACCTACGAGGTTCTCATCACGAGAAGGTAGGCTTATTGAGTCGATTCTGTGCCACTCTCACCCATACTAGTCTAAGGACAAACCCCTATAAGCGGGAGTTCTTAACTTGCTCAGATTCAGGTCAAGTCACTAATGACCATCTATAAATTATCAGTCTTATCCTGTTAACGGCGTTATACTGGTCAGACTAATAATTTGCAGTCCGGTCTTGTATGAACTCTTCATACAGGATGCCCTCACTCGCATGTCAACCACATGAACGAGTTGGATTACCTCATTTGTACTAATTACAAAGTGGGTCGCATCAATGGTGTTACTAGAATAAGGTTTCCAATCTTATTCTTATACCATAGACCATTTAGGTTATACTCTTGAACACAATCCAAATAGTGTCTACTACACTCTTGTTCAAGATATATTATAACCTTGGAGTTCAGTTTATTGGATTTATAAAACGATAATATAATTTTACCAAAACAAATAACTCTTTATTTATTTGATCAAAATTACATAAGTTTAGGGCACAAATCTCAACAATCTCCCACTTGACCTAAAGCTTGTGGAGTACTAAACATTACAATAATGTAAATACAATAAACTAGAGTATTGAAACCCTTTGTACAATATACTCCCACTTGCCTTAGTTGGGGAAGACTTGTAAATCTAGACCTTCTAGGTGACTCTCAAATACTTTAGCCGTGAGAGCCTTTGTAAAAAGATCAGCAATGTTGTGCTCTGAGGCTATCTTCGTGACGATCACGTCTCCTCGATGCACGATTTCTCGGGTGAGATGATATTTCTGCCCAATATGCTTACCCCTCTTGTGACTTCGGGGTTCTTTTGAATTTGCCACGACACCACTATTATCACAATACAACGTGATAAGCAAACTCATATTTGGAACAACTTCATAATATGAATTTCCTTAACCAAACGACCTCTTTAGCTGCTTTACATGCTGCTACATATTCGACCTCCATGGTGGAATCAGCGATGCATCCCTGCTTGACGCTTCGCCATATTACAGCTCCTCCGTTAAGAGTAAATACTGACCCTGATGTAGATTTCCAAGAATCTTTATCAGTCTGAAAGTCAGAATCCGTGTATCCTATAAGGATCAAATCCTTAGCCCCATACACAAGCATGTAGTTCCTTGTTCTCTGAAGATACTTAAGGATCGTGTTAACCGTCGTCCAATGTTCAGGTCCTGGATTGGATTGATACCTACTGACCATTCCAACTGCAAAACATATATCTGACCTAGTACACAACATGGCATACATCAGGCTCCCAACAGCTGATGCATAAGAAATATGTCTCATCTCCTCAACTCCTTGAGGTGTCTTAGGACACTGTTCCTTAGACAAATGCACTCCATATCTAAAAGGCAATAAACCCTTTTCGGAGTCTTGCATCTTAAACCACAACAACACTTTGTCGATGTAAGATGTTTGAGACAAGGCTAGTGTTTTATTCTTGCAGTTCCAGACAATTTGGATCCCAAGAACAAACTGTGTTTCACTCAAATCTTTCATTTTGAATTGCGTAGCTAGCCAATTCTTAATGTCAGTAAGATAACCTACATCATTCCCAATGAGGAGGATATCATCCACATATAGAACTAGGAATGCGACAGAACTATTGATGATTTTCTTATAGACACAAGGTTCATCATCATTATGATCAAAGCCAAAAGATTTGATTGTCTCATCAAATCATATATTCCAGGACCTAGAGGCTTGTTTTAGTCCATAGATTGACCTTTTAAGCTTGCAAACCTTTTGCTCTTGTCCTTGTTCAACGAACCCTTTGGGTTGGTCCATGTAGATGTTCTCGTCAAGATTGTCATTCAAGAATGTTGTCTTGACATCCATTTGCCATACCTCATAGTCATAATATGCGACAATGACAAGTAGAATACAGATAGACTTTACCATAGCAACAAGCGAAAAGGTTTCCTCATAGTCAACCTCTTCAACCTGGGTATAACCCTTTGCTACTAGTCTATTTTTAAAGGTTTGCACCTTTCCATCTACACCACGCTTTCTCTTGTAGATCCACTTACAACCTATAGGTTTTACCCCATCAGGTTTATCTACAAGATTCCAAACAGAATTGAAGTACATAGACTCCATTTCTTGGTTCATGGCTATGACTCATTTGTTTTTGTCTTTGTCAACTATCGCTTGATTATAAGTCGATGGATCCTCACAGCTGTCGTCTGGTATAACAACTTGGGTTTCAGATAAACCCATGTAACGGTCAGGTTGTGTTATAACCCTCCCATTACGTCGAGGCATATTCAACTCTTGAGATGGACTCTCATGACTAGACAAGTTAGTATCAACAACTTTTGTTGACGTACTAGCTTTATTAGCAACATTTGCTATTGCTCCGTCTAACTCACTTAACACAACTTTACTCCTTGGTTTGTGGTCCCTGATGTGGTCCTCCTCTAAGAAAATGACATTTGTCGACACAAGTACATTATCTTCCTTAGGATCATAGAATAATCCACCTCTTGTTTCTTTTGGGTAGCCTACGAATAGGCACAATTTTGAACGTGAATCTAACTTATTTGGATTTGTCACAAACACATGTGTTGGACAACCCCAAATTTTGAAATGACATAAACTACCTTTACGTCTTTTCCAGAGTTCAAAAGGTGTTTTAGAAACACTCTTTGATGGCACATTGTTCAAAGTGTATCTCGGAGGCTTTACAGCGTAACCCCAAAAGGAATTAGGGAGGTGAGCATAACTCATCATTGATCGAACCATGTCCAATAAGGTTCTATTTCTCCTTTCTGATACACCATTTTGTTGGGGCGTACCAGGTGCTGAGAGTTGGGATGCAATTCCATGTTCTATCATATAGTTCTGAAATTTTAAATCCATGTACTCTCCACCTCGATCTGATCGAAGTGTTTTAATTGTTTTACCTAATTGATTTTCAACTTCAATCTTGAATTCCTTGAACTTTTCAAGTGCTTCAGACTTATGATGCATTAGGTAAATATGCCCAAATCTGGAATAATCATCTATGAAAAAGATGAAATATTCATAACCTCCTCTGGCTTTAACATTCATCGGACCACAAAGGTCTGAATGTATAAGCTCAAGAGGTTATTTGGCTCTATAACCTTTTCCACTAAAAGGTCTTTTAGTCATTTTTCCTTCTAGGAAGGATTCACATACAGGTAAAGTATTTTCTTCTAACTCATTTAGAAGTCCATTCTTTACCAATTTTTCAATCTTATTGAGGTTAATGTGACCCAATCTAAGATGCCAAAGATGAGCATTTTCTTTAGGAGAAATTTTACGTTTCTTAGTTTGTGTGTTTACAGTTTTAAATAATTTAGTGTTCAAAACCATTTTGACTGAATTAGGCCTTAAAACATACAACCCATTTTCTAATGAAGTTGAACATATCTCCACACCTTTCTTTAAAATAAACACTTTATTCAAAAGAAAACGAAATATAAATATATTGTTCTATAAGGCAAGAAATTGAAATAAGATTTCTAGTAAACCCTAGTATCACTAATATATTGTCTAACAACAAATATTTCTTGCCAAAATTAAGCTTCATTGTGTCAATTGCTACAGCTGAGACGACTTCTCCATTTCCAACTCGGAGCATTATCTCTCCTTTCTGTAGCTGCTGCCAGGAATCAATTCCCTGAAAAGAAGAGCAAACATGATTAGTGGCACATGAATCAAGTATCCAAGCAGTTTTATCATTATCCACTAAACAAGCTTCTAAGAAAAGTAAATCATATTTACCTTCCTTCTTCTTTTCTGCAATGTACTTCGGATAGTTCCGTTTCCAATACCCGTCTTCATTGTAGTGAAAATATTTTCCTTTGTCTGCAACTTCTTTGACCTTCTTGCCCTTCTGGGCGGCAGCTTTGTCAGCTCGTTTCCTTTTACCAACCTTCTTCATGATGGAGATCTGATCTCCTTGAGCAGCGGAAACGTGATTGGGATCGTTAATGTGCTTGATTATTTTGCTAAAAAATAAAAACCAGTACATTGACCAAAATAATACAGAACAAGCATTAAATTAACTCTAATCTAATTAGGCATGGATGTTTTACATGCAAACATGCTGCAAGTTTAACAATTAAACTAAAGGGAAGAAAAAAGAATACCTTTGTAGTTTCTAATTCTCCAACACCGCAACTCCTTGCTCCTAGCTTTTTAGCAATACAGCAGAACTTCTTTGTTTTTCTCCAAGAAAGACACTACCAATTGGATCACCTCCTATATCTCTGAGTTCTTAAATCTACCTTGGTGGGAAGGTTTCCAACAATTGGAAGAAGAAGGGAATGAGAATGTGAGAGTGAGAGAGAGAGAGCAATTCTCCAATCGCTTGTGCAATTCTGTTGATCGACTGATAATTCTCACACCCCTTCTCCCTATTAAGCTATCGATAGGAAGAAGGAAGGGATAGTGGGGAACGTGTCTGAGTTACAAGTTCCTTCATTTATTATTATTAAAATAATAATAATAATAATAATAATAATAATAATAATATAAAATTAAATCAAATTTAATTATTCATTTAAATCATATTTAAATAATACAAATTAAATATCATATATTTAATTTGGATTAAATCTCATTTAATCATATTTCCCTTTAACCTATAGTTTTAATGTACATCCAAAGGCACATTAAATTTTAACCTATAGTTTTCAAAAGTGAATCACATTCATATTTAATATAATATTTGAACTCTTTCAAATATTCAATTCTCTCACATAATTTAATATGAATCATATTCACATTAAATTTATAACATATAGTTACAAAACTATATATTATATTGTATCAATATACATTAAATGTATTCCCTAATGAATTTGAACATTTCAAATTCAAATGATCTAAGAACCCTTTACGAGCTAGAAGGTGGACCTAATGGACCTCTGGATCGAAAGCTCCAACGATACGAGATTGCTCGGTTAATCTCATTAACCTCCCAATCAACATTCGTTAATCATGGAACACTCCACTAAAGTCCCACTCACACACTCTTCTCACTCAGTAGATATATTTCTGTGTCCACGGATATTGACTAATAACAAACAAGTCAATCCTTCACCAGCTGGGTCAAATTATCGTTTTACCCCTAGGTTACATCTTGTGCCTTAAGTACCAGTGCTCCTCTAATGAACAATTTGTTTGTGGTCCTACCAACAAACAAAGTCCCTCTCAGTGCCAATAAGAGGGTGGGCCCTTTGTTCAAGTCCCGGAGACACCACTTAAGGGAACATTCCTCTACTTACCCTAGTAGGCGGGAAGGAGTGAATTCCATCTTGCTAAGTTAAGTTCCCGGCCACTCACTCGGTCTTGTCCCCAAGAAGGTAGGCATATTGAGTCCGCGAATCGCCACTCTCACCCATACTAGTCAAAGGACAATCCCTCATAAACAGAGGAGTTCATAACCGCTCAGATTTGAGAGATCAAGTTGCCTAGGTCATCCTAGTGAAAAGAAACCTAACTAGTCAACTGAGTTACAGACTAGAGGTTACTATTTCGTTGTCCTGGTCTTATGTAATCTCATTACATAGGATATCCCCACTCACATGTCATCTACACGAACACGTTAGGATCACAAAGTTTTTGTATCAAATACAAAGTGGGCCACATCCATAGTTTTACCGGGGTAAGGTACCCAAACCTTATCCCCAACTATAGACCACTTTAGGTCAGTATCTCGAACCGAGATCCTTTTTATGTACATTACATTCAGCTTAAAGATTCATTTAACAACCTTGGATGTTTAGTTTATTGGATTTAGGGTTTAAATAAAGGCAAACTCGTAGATAACGAACAATAACACTTTATTGAAATAATAACACTTTATTACATTACTTAGAACATAATTACAAACTACGAGTTTTAGGGCACAAATCCCAACACTTCATGTTCTTCTTCTTCCCTTTTAGGTTAGAAGAAGATGAAGCCACTGTTTTTGATCCAGAGGTCGAACCTCTGTGATAACTCCTACTGGCAACATTTGCCTCACCTTTCGATCCCTGAATTTTCATCAAAGATTGAAAGGTCTGGAGTTCATTCAAAAGGAAGGTAAGATTAAAAGTAAGCTTGTTCATAACAACATTACTTCTAAACTGTAAGAAACTATTTTGAAGAGTTTCCAGAAGGAAGTTGACCTAGCTCGATTCATCCATAGAAGCACCATTCAACTCTGCGATGTTAAAGCGTACCATCATATCTGGGACATGATCCCGAACAGATTAACCCTTTGGCATCCTCGAGTTGAATATATACTTGAGGGCATAATGTCGATCCTGTGTAGACTGTTGTCCAAACATACCCTGCACTGAATCCATGATTTCTTTAGCAGTCATCATGCCCCTCGGGCTTCTTGGCTAATATGTCAGACATACTTGCCAGCATATAGACCTTGGCCTTATCATTGGCCTTTATCCATCGATCATATGCATTACAAACATTTCGTGTAGCACTCGAGCCTGGCACCTGAGTGTTGCGTTTTATGTCCTAAAACTCGTGGTTTTGTAAACTGAATGTATATTCTATTTCACAATAAAGTTGTTATTGAAATTTATTCAGTAAAGGTGTTATTGACTATTGTGTATTGTGTAACCTTAATCCAATAAAGAACCCTTGGCTATAAAATGAATACTTGAACTTTATGTGTGACATAAAAGTGGATCAAGTACAAGTTATAGCCAAAACAGTCTATAGTATAAGTATAGGGTTGGGTACCTTATCCTGGGGACACTATGGACGTGACCCACTTTGTAGAGAACAAACGATGTGATCCTAAATCGTTCATGTGGAGACATGTGAGTGGGGGCGCCCTATGCAATGAGTTTGCATAAGATCGATCACGAAATAGTCACTTAGACTTTATAACTCGTTTCTTTATTCTAACGACTATATTCATATGATGACCTAGGTAACTCGATCTTAATCCTGAGCGTTCTATGGACTCCTGTTTATTCGGATTATCCTTAGATTTGCATGGGTGAGAGTGGGTCGAGATTGCTGACTCAATAAGCCTCCCATTTCAGGGATAAAACCGGGTAGATAGTGGGAACATAGTTACAGAAGATGGAATTCACTCCTACCCGCTTAAGGGATTAGTAGAGAGGTTGTTCCTTAAATGCCGACTCAGAGTCTTGAACAAAGGGCCCACCCTCTCATTGGCCCGAGAGGATTCGGTTTCTTGGTTGGACCACAAACCAATTGTTCATTAGAAGATCAGTGGGACTTAAGGAACAAGAGGTAATTACCGGGGTAAAACGGTAATTTTTGACCCAAATTATAATTACTGAACGACTTTGAAGGATCGACTTACTAATCATGGTTATATCGAGTGGACAGAAATATATCTACAGTGAGGAGAGTGCAAAACCACGGGGCTTTAGTGGAGTGTCCCTGGTTAACGAATGTTGATTAGCTAGGCTAAAGAGTTTGGTCGGTTAATCTCGTATCGTTGGAGCTCATGATCTGTAGGTCCATTAGGTCCTCCTTACTAGCTCGGACTAAGCCTTGTAACATTTTGAGAGAAAAGAATTTGAATTGTTCAAATTCGAGTTTGGGAGAAAGCGTTAATTATATGTGATATATTTAACGAATCATAGCTTAATTATGAATTAAACTATGATTAAAAGGAGGTGTATATATTTAAATATGATTTAAATATTGGATCGGTTTATAGCATGAATAAAGATCCATGTTCGGAAAATCAATCGGGATCGGGCAATTTATTTAATTTAATATTTGATATTAAATTAAATTAAGATTTAATTAATTAAATTAATTTTAATTAAAAATGAATTTAATATTGATTTTTAGAATTAAAATTAAATGTAAAATTTGTGGATTTTCATGAATTTTCCATAAAATCCAAAGTACAACTTGCCCAATCCCTCTCATCTTCAAAATTCACCAAAATTGGTCACCTCCATCTCAAAATATCCTCATCACCCTTGAGTTGTCACTCCATTGAAGCTTTTTGAAGCTTTATATAATGGTGATTTGAGGGATGTTGGGAGCATTTTAACAGAAAATTCAATATTCCCGAATTAGTGACCTTTGAGGTATTTTCTTCCAAATTCTCTCAACCTAGGATCCCACAATCCGTTCTAAGGCCTGAGGATAGTAGGGAAGACTCTAACGGTTGACCACGAAGTGTTCGTGTTGAAAACCGTCCACCGGGTGAAGAGAATTTGATCTTCAAAGTTGAGTTTTCTATCCCTCTGTTTTTCCAGCTTTGAGCATGTTTTTTATTTTACAAAATTGATCAACTTAGAGTGTTCAAGATCCAAAATTTCTTCCGCTTTCTTAATCTAGACTCCTTCAATTGGTATCAGAGCAATTTTGAGCACTCAATTTTATCTATTTTGTCTTGTGGTGTGTGTTTTTTGAAATACAATTTTTCTGGGCGTCTAAAGTGTTCTTCTGGATTTGGCATTTAAATTGAGCATCAATTTGTGCTTTATTTTTAAATTGCTCAAGTGTGTTTGAGCATTAATGTGTGTAGAATAAGCTGTAAAAGTTTTGGATCGATTGGAGTTCGGGAAGGCCTTCAATTTGAAGAGAGAAGCTCGAAAGGTCACTGAAAATTATTACAAAGTGTGGTTGCTGTTCTTCATTTTGATTTCTGCATATTAAAACTCCTTCAGTACGCGCGTTTTTTCCATTTAAAGAAGAAGATGTGACGTCATCAATGCTACTTAGGTTGACTTTGACCACCTTTTTGTTGACTTTGACCGGTTCAATTAATTTTGGACCGGTTCGGCTCAATTTTTGTCCGGTTCGGGTGGTTTTAGACCGGTTTTGACTAATTTGAGGTCGATTTTTTCATTTTGGAGATCCGTTTTACCATTTGGAGGCCCGGTTCAGTCTTTTACAGCTCGGTTCAATCTTATGAAGGGCCGGTTCACACATTTCCAAGTCGGTTCGACCCAAATTCGAAGAGTTCGAAGTGGTTCGATGTTAATTCTAGATTATTATTGTAATAATTTAGTAGTTTGCTTGCATTAGATGCCAAAACCAGTCCACTTTAGTGTGTTTAATTAATTATGCATTGTGAATGTATGTTTTAATTAAAATCCCTAATTATATGTGCATAAAATATGCCATATAGATTTTAAAATTCCACCATAGGAAGCATGCTCCATGCATTGAAAGTATGTTATAAGTGTTATAATATATTGTATGCATGTTAATTGGGTTTCATAAGAATTAATATAAGAGTTATATTAATTTATGAAACAAATATTATATGTTTAATTATAATTAATATAAGGGTTATATTAATTAAAAAAAAATTAAACATATAATTGCTATGCATTTTTCATGTGATGGATTTGTTATAAATGTATGTTTATTCATGTGATGAATGTTCAATCTGTTTATAACATAGAAATGCATGTAACCTAAGGTTAATTAATTAGTTTTAAAATGGTTTTAGAACTGGAATTAATTAGACCTTAGGTTATCTAGTTCTAATAAGATTAGAATTAGGAAACCAATAATTTATAAACTTTGATTAAAGAGGACTCGACTAAGGAAGGTTACGGCTGGGTTGGGGTACTTAAGTCGACGGAAACTTGAACACCCTACACCGAAACCGACTGGGAGTGAATTTAATCCATAGGTTTATAAATTATCTTTCGTGAGTGGCGTTTATTAAAAGTTAATAAATTAAACTCATAGACCTAGGTTTATTAAAAGGTTAATAGACTTAGGTAATTCCAGTATAATTGTTATATTGGTAGACTTATGTCATATTGTTTTAGCCGGAATATGCCTAAGTAAAAGTATACCCAAACAGTTTAAAATACTTAGTGGGAGTGAAAAGGTATATATGATATATCAATTTCCTCTTACGCTCTCCACGAAGTTCACACCGTGAGATTTATGCTCGGCCTCGTGAGGTCAATAGGGCATCCCCATTCGGATGGTGTTTGCATAAATCAAGAGCAAGGTGAATGGAGAAAGTATTTATAGTAAGTGAGCGAAAGAAGTGTGTCAACACATCCTACGGTCTCCTCCATTAGGTTGGATCGTGAGATTCCCATGTTGCACCTCCAGGTTGCCCGAAGTAGCACCATCCATTCGGAGGGATGTAACATGGGATTCGGAACAACTCAAACTCCAAAAATGGATAGGGTCTCTTAGGTCCATTCCCGCTTTGTCTCTCCAAATTCGGTAGCATTGTTGGGGCCGACCTCTCGAGGTCCGAAAATGGCGGGTCACACTTACAAGAATTGCTAAGTGTTAGTAAGTTCTTGACCAAAGTAGCGATAACTAGAATGTTATAGGAATAAGAGTTATTCCTGGTATTAGCATTTAGTCAAGAATGTCTTGGTTCGATGAAGGAGTGATTGATCGCTTTCTGTTAGCGGTTGCTCGACTCACTTGAAATATCGTTAAAAAACAATAATGATTTTATGGGTACATTATTACTTTTGCTAAATTCTTAAATTGGATAGGTTACAAACAATTCATTAATAGAATTCATTCTTTTTCAACATGTCGAACTCTTTTATCCGATTACTACTTCTTCAATAAACTTAGCGGCGATAATTATGGAACTGGAAATCAAACTTGAATACGATTCTTGTTCTTGATGATCCGAGGTTCGTCTTAACAGAGGAATATCCTCCCCTCCCAAATTTCATTTGCAAACCGAATTGTTCGGTGCTTATGGCGAGATGGATTAGGGCTAATGAGAAGGCACGAGTCTATATCTTAGCCAACATATCTGATGTGTTGTCTAAGAAACATGAGACCATGGTCACCGCAAAGGAGATCATGGGATCATTACAGGCGATGTTTGGACAACCGTCCTCATCGGTCCATTATGATGCTATCAAATATGTTTACAACTCCCGTATGAAGGAGGGAGCCTCTGTTAGGGAACATGTCCTTGACATGATGACCCACTTCATCGTGGTTGAAGTAAATGGGGCAGTCATAGATGAGAAAAGTCAGGTAACCTTTATTATGGAATCTCTTCCGAAGAGTTTCCTGCCATTCCGCACAAATGCGGTGATGAATAAGATAGAGTATAACCTGACTACTCTCCTCAACGAGCTTCAGACTTTTGAGTCCCTGATGAAATCAAAAGGAAAAGATAAGGAGGCAAACGTTGTCACTTCGAAGAAATTCCTAAAAGGATAGTCCTCAGGGACCAAGTCTGGTCCTTCTTTTACTAAGAATAAGGGTATTCAGAAAAAGAAGAAGAAGGACAAAGGGAAGGGACAGGCTCCCACGCGCAAGGCCAAAGTCACAGGAAAATGTTTCCACTGTGGTGCAGACGGGCACTGGAAAAGGAATTGCCCAAAGTACCTTGCAGAAAAGAAAGTTGAGAAGGAAAAACAAGGTAAATATGATTTACTTGTTGTTGAAATATGTTTAGTGTAACATGATGATTCCACCTGGATATTAGATTCAGGAGCCACTAACCATGTTTGTTCTTCTTTTTAGGAAACTAGTTCCTGGCAGCAGCTTGCTGATGCGGAAATATCTCTCAGGGTTGGAACGGGAGAGGTTGTCTCAGCCAAAGCAGTGGGAGCTGTGAAGTTGTTGTTTAGAGATAGATTTATTTTATTAGAAAATGTACTTTATGTTCCTGGAATCAAAAGAAATCTTGTATCTATCTCTTGTTTGCTTGAACATAGGTATAAAGTATCTTTTGATCATAATGAAGCGTTCATTTGTAAAAGAGGTGTACGAATATGTTCTGCTAAACTGGAAAACAACTTATATGTGTTAAGACCAACAGAAGTAAAAGCTGTTTTAAACACCGAGATGTTTAAAACAGCTGATACTCAAAATAAAAGGCAGAAGCTTTCTCCTAGTACCTATCTTTGGCACTTGAGACTAGACCACATTAATCTCAATAGGATTGGGAGATTGGTCAAGAGTGGTCTCCTAAGTCAGTTAGAGGACAACTCTTTACCACCATGTGAGTCCTGTCTCGAAGGAAAAATGACTAAAAGACCTTTTCCTGAAAAAGGTTATAGAGCCAAAGAACCCTTGGAACTCGTGCATTCGGATCTCTGTGGTCCTATGAATGTCACGACACGAGGAGAGTATGAATATTTCATCAGTTTCATTGATGATTATTCTAGGTATGACTATCTTTACCTAATGCATCATAAGTCTGAAACCCTTGAAAAGTTCAAGGAATATAAGGCAGAAGTTGAGAACACATTAGGTAAAACAATTAAAACACTTCAATCAGATCGAGGTGGAGAGTATATGGATTTAAGATTCCAAGACTATATGATAGAACATGGAATCGTATCCCAACTCTCAGCGCCCGGTACACCTCAGCAGAATGGTGTATCTGAGAGGAGAAATAGAACCCTGTTAGACATGGTTCGATCTATGATGAGCTACGCTCAGCTGCCTAGTTCGTTTTGGGGGATATGCAGTAGAAGCTGCTGTATATAATGGATATCCAAAGTACAACTTGCCCAATCCCTCTCATCTTCAAAATTCACCAAAATTGGCCACCTTCATCTCAAAACATCCTCATCACCCTTGAGTTTTCACTCCATTGAAGCTTTTTGAAGCTTTATATAATGGTGATTTGAGGGATGTTGGGAGCATTTTAACAGAAAATTCAATATTCTCGAATTAGTGACCTTTGAGGTCTTTTCTTCCAAATTCTCTCAACCTAGGATCCCACAATCCGTTCTAAGGCCTGAGGATAGTAGGGAAGACTCTAACGGTTGACCACGAAGTGTTCGTGTTGAAAATCGTCCACCGGGTGAAGAGAATTTGATCTTCAAAGTTGAGTTTTCTATCCCTCTGTTTTTCCAGCTTTGAGCATGTTTTTTATTTTACAAAATTGATCAACTTAGAGTGTTCAAGATCCAAAATTGCTTCCGTTTTCTTAATCTAGACTCTTTCACTGAGGACACTCCTTAGTCAACATAAACTTTAGATCATCCACTACCAAAATAGTGCTAAGTTTGTTTTCCAAGTCATCATGTTCGCTCCTGTTAATTTTTCCGCACCCAGTAAGGAAATAATAAAGATAGACATTTTGTTGAAATTTACAAAAAAAAAACTTGTATAAGTTTCTCGTTAAAAAATTGTCTAATCCAATCACGTTTTAGCTAATTATCTAATGATTCCTAAGTCATTAATCATTTGCAATGATACTCCAAAGGTTTAGAATGTATGACACCGAAGGGTAATAAAAAAACACTCCTCCTCTAGATCAAGACATTCTTGACCAAAACCTAATGCCAAAATAACTCTTATTCCTATAGGCTTTAGTTACCATTATTTGGTTAGGATACATACACTTTTTATGTACTTTGTGAGTGTAACCCTCTATCTTTAGACCCCAGAGTCCCCATCCAACAAAATCCATCGAAGGGAGCACTAGGTTGAAAAACAGACTAAGAAAATCTTTATCCATTTCGGGTGTCCACTGTGTTCGATCTCCTATGATCAAGCCCTCTGAATGGATTGTCTGGTCCAGGCCAAACTAGCAGGCTGACCATAGTGATCTTACGGTGTGAACCGACAGAAGAGACCATAGGTTTTGTTTTCACTAAACCTGCTCCCACTCAACCCTCTCCATTCACTTTGATATTGACTCATACAAACACCATCCGAAGGGGGACGCTCCCGTTTGCGCCACGAGGCTAAGTATGAGTCTCACGGTGTGAACTTCTCGGAGAAACGTAGGTGAACAAATATGTATCATATACACTTTTCCTCCCACTGAACTTTAACTTTATAGGAAAATGACTTAGGCTAAACCCGACTATGAAGGGAATCGAGTCTCGCAGCGGAAGCGATTGTGAATCGCGCATTCAAGAACAATTTTAACTAGATTAAGCATAAAACAGAATATGGACAACAAGAAATATACCTTTGAAGAACCTTTCTTCGAGTGCTCCTTCTCCCACGACCACGATCTCAGCAACACGAACCCAAAAACGGATGAACACTCCCACCGGATCTTCTCCGTTGTTCTCTAGGTGAGGGAGGAAGGTGGGTTCCCTTTAGGTGAGATGAGATGTTGTGAGAGAGAGGTTTGTGTTTTGGAACTCTTCCAACAACACAACAAAGGCTTAAAATTCCTTAACCTAGTTGCATCTCATGCAACCATATATATAGGGAAATAGGATGGAAATGCCCATCTTACCGCTTGATAGCACACAAAATGTGTTATTCTTAGGCTTAACTATTGCTAGTTTTATGATGATTTCAGGGCTTTTACGTGGTTAATTTATTCAAATTCAGGTTAAGAGCTTAAACGGAGCTATTGGAGATAATTTGGATCACTCGGGATCAAAACAAGGCTATTTGGAGCTAAATATAACATCAAATGGAAGAGAGAAGACCAAACCAAGCTAAAGAACCGAGGTGATGGCGTTGCAACGCCATATACGCCGAATGTGCAGCCAAGAGGCTTTGAAGGCTACAGGCGATGGCGTTGCAACGCTGCCTTTTGGCGTTGCAACGCCATCTCGATAAGAAGACGCTTATGAAGACCGTGCAGGTAGCGTTGCAACGCTGCTTTGCAGCGTCGCAACGCTACTTCGATAAGGAGCGCACACGTTAAGGTAGCAGCGTTGCAACGCTGTCGATAGTTTCCATATTTGATACGCACCTAGGGTACAGCGTTGCAACGCTGTCCCTAGCGTTGCAACGCTGTCCCTAGCGTTGCAGCGTTACTGCAACGCCGCCCCATTGATGCCTATAAATACAACCTTGTGGTTCTTGCAAAGGGGAGCACAATTTGGTAGAGTTTTTGCCTAAATTCAAATACACCTTGTAAGAAGAGAGAAAGAGTGATTTTGGGAGCCAAAGCATTCGTGGAGGTTCGAGATCGAAGACGGGAGCTCGGAGACGAAGGACCGACATCGACACCTAAGTTTATTTATCTTTCTTTCAATTTGTAATAGCGTTCTAAGACGTTTTCTACTTGTTTAGTTTGTTTTTCTTGTGATTTAGAGTAGCTAAACATAGTAGTTAGGATTTGAATTACTTGTTATGACTTTCTTGTGATGTATTGAAGCATGTTATGTCGTTATTTTTGGCAATTCGTTCTTTACTTTTTAATTTGTTGATTTAAGTGGACTCGAGAGATAAAGCTTGAATTAGAGCAAAATTGTCAAAACCCTTGGAAGTCTGGCATGAGAGTGACCTAGAATTCTTAGGGAACCACTTAAAGAAGTTACTTAATGCCATGCATGTTGTAGGTTCGTATGGAGACTATGAGTTTATTGCATGTGTGAGGCTCACTAAGAATCGAGAGATTTTCTTGAGTATTTCACTTCTTGTTTATAATTTCATCTCATTGGTTCAATGCATGTGCTAGTTAGGTCTTTAACTTGTAAAATCAC
This sequence comes from Trichosanthes cucumerina, assembly GCA_036507285.1. Classification (NCBI taxonomy): domain Eukaryota; kingdom Viridiplantae; phylum Streptophyta; class Magnoliopsida; order Cucurbitales; family Cucurbitaceae; genus Trichosanthes; species Trichosanthes cucumerina. The sequence goes on along the minus strand of CM071836.1, from coordinate 65,588,907 downwards.
TTCTCCCAAATCTATCAATCTGTGTCTCCACATGTTTGTTCGTTTGTTTGTATTTACTTCAACCAACTATCCATGTTATGTTTCTTTATCTAAAATTGAGAATTAGTACCTTAATAATTAATTAATCTAGAAACCCATACCCGAGGACGATACTTGGACTCATAAATCACTATACTAAAACTTGACCCGTACACTGCGGTATTGCAATAAAATAGAATGCCCATCTTACCGCTCCTTTATTCTCTCTTTAGTATATGGTTTATATGTGAATCTAATTCACATTAAAACTATATATTATATTAATTATATCATATATAATTGATATAACACCTCATGTATGAAATTGAACACTTCAATTTCATTCCTAACTTTATATCCTCAATATTACCATGTTGAGCCAACGGAGGGACCTAATGGACCTACAGTTCATGAGCTCCAATGATGTGAGATTAACTGATCAAACTCTTTGATCCAGTTAATCAATATTCATTAACTACAAGTCACTCCACTATAGACTTGTAGTTGCACTCTCTTCACTGTAGATTGTATTGTGTCCACTGATATAGTCATTACGCATGAGTCGACCCTTCACTAGTTGTTCGTGATCACAGTTGGGTCAAATTACCGTTTTACTCATGTGATTACCTCTTTGTTCCTTAAGCACCACTGATCCTCTAATGAACAACAAGTCTAAGGTCCTACCATAGACTCATACCCTCATAGAGGGCGGGGCCCCGTTGTTCAAGACCTGGAGTCAGTTCTTAAGGGAACAACCTATCTAATTCCTTAGTGTAGGAATGAGTGAATTTCATCTTGCACATTTAAGTTCCCAGCTACCTACGAGGTTCTGTCCCTGAGAAGGTAGGCTTATTGAGTCGGCTACAGGCCACTCTCACTCATACTAGTCTAAGGACAAACCCCTATAAGCAGGAGTTCTTAACTCACTCAGGATTCAGGTCGAGTCACTAATGACCATCTATAAATTACTAGTCTTATCCTCATTAACGGTTGTTACACTCGTTAGTTAGACTAATGATTTCTTGATCCGGTCTTGTATGAACTCTTCATACAGGATGCCCCCACTCGCATGTCAACTACATGAATGAGTTGGATTACCTCATTTGTACTAATTACAAAGTGGGTCGCATCCATGGTGTTACCAGAATGAGGTTTCCAACCTTATTCTTATACCATAGACCATTTTGGTTATATTCTTGAACACAATCCAAATAGTGTCCACTACACTGATGTTCAAGATATATATTATAACCTTGGAGCTTAGTTTATTGGATTTATAAAGCAAGACTGTAATTTTATCAAAACAAATAACTCTTTATTTCTTTGATCAAAATTTGGGGATGTCTGACACATTTGTTGATGTCAAACTCGAAGAAGTTGGAACCCCGTTCAAAGTTGTGCCTCTTTGTAGGTTACCCAAAAGAGACTATGGTAGTCTATTTTACGATCCTAAGGATAATAGGGTGCTTGTGTTGGCAAACGCCACTTTCCTTAAGGAATACCACATCAGGGATCACTTACCAAGAAGTAAGATTGTGTTAATTGAAATGGACAGTTCATCAGCAAGAGTTGTTGATGGTGCTAGTACATCAACAAGTGTTGTTGATCCTAGCTCGTTTAGTCAAGTCCGTTCTCAAGAGTTGAGAATACCTCGATGTAGTGGGAGGGCTATGAGAAAGCCTGAACGTTACATGGGTTTGGTTGAAACCCAGGTCGTCACCTCTGATGATGACTGCGAGGATCCATTGACCTATGATCAGGCAATGACAGACGTTGACAAAGACGAATGAATTAAAGCTATGGACTAGGAAATGGAGTCGATGTACTTCAATTCCATCTGGGAGCTTGTGTACCAACCGGATGGGGTTAAACCTATTGGTTGCAAGTGGATCTACAAGCGTAAACGTGGCGTAAATGGGAAGGTGCATACCTTCAAAGCTTGACTAGTGGCAAAGGGTTTTACCCAGGTTGAAGGGGTTGACTATGAGGAAACTTTTTCTCCTGTTACCATGGTAAAGTATATCAGAATCCTTATGGCCATTGCCGCATATTATGACTATGAGGTATGACAGATGGATGTCAAGACGGCCTTTCTGTATGGCAATCTTGACGAGACCATCTACATGGACCAACCCAAGGGGTTCATTACGCAAGGCCAAGAGCAAAAGGTTTGTCCGCTTCAAATGTCTATTTATGGACTGAAACAAGCCTCGAGGTCTTGGAATATAAGATTTGATGAGGCGATCAAATCTTATGGCTTTAATCAGAATGTTGATGAGCCTTGTGTTTACAAGAAAATCATCAACAGTATTGTCGCATTTCTGATATTGTATGTGGATGATATCCTGCTCATTGGGAATGACATAGGATTTCTTACTAACATTAAGGAATGGTTAGCTTCGCAATTCCAATTGAAAGATTTGGGAGAGGCACAGTATATCCTAGGTATCCAGATAGTCCAGAACCAGAAGAACAGAACGTTAGCAATGTCTCAGGCATCTTATATTGACAAGATGTTGTCTAGATATAAGATGCAGAACTCCAAGAAGGGCTTGTTGCCTTTCAGGCATAGGGTTCACTTGTCTAAGGATCAATGTCCTAAGACGCCTCAAGAAGTTGAGGATATGAGACGAATCCCCTATGCTTCAGCTGTAGGGAGCCTCATGTATGCCATGTTGTGTACTAGGCCCGACATTTGTTATGTAGTTGGGATTGTCAGTAGGTATCAATCCAATCAAGAATTAGATCACTAGACAGTCGAAAAGGCAATCCTAAGTATCTTAGGAGAATGAGGAACTACAACCTTGTGTATGGAAGTTGGGATTTGATCCTTACGGGATACACAGACTCTGACTTTCAGACCGATAAGAATTCTAGGAATCCACATCGGGGTCAACGTCATTTTGAACGATGGAGCTATAGTATGGCGAAGCATCAAGCAGGGATGCATCGTTGATTCCACGATGGAAGTTGAGTATGTTGTGACTTGTGAAGCTGCAAAGGAAGTTGTTTGGCTTAGGAAGTTCATGATGGATTTGGAAGTTGTTCCAAATATGAACTTGCCAGTTACCCTGTTTTGTGACAACAGTGGTGTAGTAGCCAACTCGAGAGAACCTCAGAGTCATAAGAGGGGCAAGCATATTGAGTGGAAGTATTACCTGATACGGGAGATTGTGTACCGCGGAGACGTGACAGTCACGTAGATAGCGTCGAAGCACAACGTTGTTGATCATTTACAAAAGGCCCTCGCGGCTAAGGTGTTTAAGGGTCACCTAGAGAGTCTAGGTCTTCGAGTGCTTCCTGACTAGGGCAAGTGGGAGTATTTTAAAGGGGTATTCAATGCCCTAGTTTATTGTATTACATTATTGTATTATTGTACATTTGATAAGTGTATTTTGTACTCCACTAGCTTAGTTCAAGTGGGAGTTTGTTGGGATGTATGTCCTAATCTCGTGTAAGTTTGTAATATTCTAATTTGAAATAAATAAGAGTTATTTTTTCAATGTTTTGTGTCTCGCATATTTCATAAACTTAATCCAATAAACTAAGCTCCAGGGTCATTGTAGTATGAGAGAACTAGAACTATAACGGTGTTTAGTGGACACACGGGGAGGATCACGTTCGAGTTAATGACTCGAACGGTCTATAGTATACGGATAGGGTTGGAGACCTAATCCTGGATACGCTGTGGATGCGACCCGCTTTGTATTAGATACAAACGAAATGATCCAACTTGTTCATGTGGTTGACATGCAAGTGGGGGCATCCTGTGCAATGATATTGTACAAGATCGGACTGTGAATTATTAGACTTACTGATGTAACACCGTCAACAGTATAGGACTAATAACTTCGTAGATGACCATTAGTGACTCGACCTTAATCCTGAGCATGTTACGGACTTCTGTTTGCGGGGGTCTATCCTTTGACTAGTACGGGTGAGGGTGGTCACAGTTACTCGCCCAATATGCCTATCTTCTCAAGGGCAGGACCACATGGGAAGCTGGGAACTTGACTACGCAAGAAGGAATTCACTCGTTCCCGATTTAGGGAAAATAGAGCAGTTGTTCCCTTAAGTGTTGTCTCTAGGGCATGAACAACGGGGCCCCACCCTCTCACTGGCCCGAGAGGGTTGTTGTTTATGGTTGTACCATGCAACGTAGTTGTTCATTAGAGGAGCAGTGGGACTTAAGGAGCAAGAGGTAGACACAGGGGTAAAATGGTAATTTGACCCAACTGTGACTACGAACAACCTTTGAAGGGTCGACTCACGGGCATTGGTTATATCGATGGACACAACTTGTCCTACAGTGATGAGAGTGCAACTAGGGGCTTTAGTGGAGTGTTACCGTAGCTAATGAATGTTGAATAATCGGGTCAAAGAGTTGACATGTTAATCTCAGATCATTGGAGCTCGTCATCTGTAGGTTTATTAGGTCCCTCGGTTGGCTCAAATTGGACAAATTGAGGGTTTATAGTTTGGTGTGAATTTGAAGTGTTCAAATTCATTATTTGGGTATTTATGTCATTTATATGTGATATAGATGACATAATATATAGTTTGATATGAATGAGATTCATAATAAACTATAGTATAGCCTAATTGATTAATCAGTGCTAATTGGAGAATTGAATTGAGAGAAATTAAATTGAATGTGATTCAATTTTAAAATTCCACAATTATACAAATGTGATTTGTATAATAAGGTATTATTATATGTGTTATGCAAATATGATTTGCATAACATAAGGTTGTGGTAAAATGGTGATTTAGTGGAGTTTGTTGGGGTTTGTGCCCTAAAACTCGTAGTTTGTAAATTTTGTTCTAATTAATGTAATAAAGAGACTATTATTTTCAACAAAGAGCTATTGTTCATTAATTACAGTATTGCCCTTTTAATAACCCCCAATAAACTAACTTCCAAGTTGTAAAATGTCTCTTGAACTGAATGTAGTATACATATAAAGGATCTCAGTTCGAGATAAAGCCTAAAGGGTCTATAGTAAGGGGATAAGGTTTGGGTACCTTACCCTAGTAATATTATGGATGTGGCCCACTTTTTATATGATACAAACACTGTGATCCTAACGTGTTCGTGTAGATTACATGTGAGTGGGGATATCTTATGTAATGAGATTGCATAAGACCGGACCGCGAAATAGTAACCACTAGGTGTAACTCCGTTGACTAGTTAGGTTTCTATTTCATTAGGATGACCTAGGCAACTTGATCTCAATCCTGAGCAGGTTACGAACTCCTGTTTGCGAGAAATTGTCCTTTGACTAGTATGGGTGAGAGTGGCCAGATTCGCCGACTCAATATGCCTACCTTCTTGGGGACAAGATCGAGTGAGCGACTGAGACTTAATTTAGCGAGATGGAATTCACTTCTTCCCGCCTATTAGGGTAAGTAGATGAATGTTCCCTTAAGTGGTGTCTCCGGGACATGAACAAAGGGCTCGACCCTCTCATTGGCCCGAGAGGGACTTCTGTTTGTTGGTAGGACCACAAACAAATTGTTCATTAGAGGAGCACTGGTACTTAAGATAAAAGATGTAGCCCTAGGGTAAAACGATAATTTGACCCAGCTGGTGTTACGAATATTCGTGAAGGATTGACTTGTTGTTATTGGTCAATATATATGAGCACAAAAATATATCTACAGTGAGAAGAGTGCAGCTGTGGAACTTTAGTGGAGTGTTCTCGCAGTTAATGAATGGTGATTAGGAGGTTAATGAGATTAACCGAATAATTTCATATCGTTGGAGCTTATGATCTGTAGGTCCACCTTCTAGCTCGTAAAGGGTTCTTAGATCGAATTTGAAATGTTTAAATTCAATTAGGAAATAAACATTAATGTATATAGATACATTCTAATATAAAGTTTTGGAACTTTATATTATAAATTTAATGTGAATATGATTCATATTAAATTATATGAGAAAATTAAATATTTGAAAGAGTTCAAATATTATTTTAAATGTGAAAGAGATTCATATTTAAAACTATAGGTTAAAATTTAATGTACATAAGATGTGCATTAAAACTACAGGTTAGAGGGTAAATATGATTAAATGTGATTTAATCTCAATTAAATATAAGATATTTAATTTAATTAAATATGATTTAATTAATATATATATATAATAATTAATTAGATTAATTATTATTATTTATTTAATATTAAATAAATGGGAACGTGTCAGGAGGACACGTTCCCCCACTTCCCTCAAACTCCCTATCGATAGGGAGTGGGGGAAGTTATCCCTCTTATAATCTTTCTTCTCTGCTATGAGAGGGGTTAGAGGATTATCGATCGATTGATTGGATGGTAAAAAATTCTCTCTCAAAATCAAAATTCTCTTTCCTCTCCAAAAGTTGGAATCATTCCCACCAAGGTTGGATCTAAGTGGAACTCAAAGCCATAGGAGGGTTTCCAAGTGGTTGTTGTCCTGTTGAAAATACAGAGGAGAAATTTTGTTGTGTTGTTGTACTCTTGGAGCAAGGAGTTGTTGTACTGGATTGAAACTACAAAGGTAATTATTTCGAATTCCCTTATTTGTTTAATTACTATATAGCATGTGTATATTTGCATGTCTAGAATCCATGCCTAATTAGATTAGATTTAATATTTATTCTCTGTTTTTAAAACCAATGTGTTGGTATTTAGAATAAACCAAAACAAGCAAGTATTTGATCCTTTAAACCACATTTTCGCTGCTCACGGGGATCCAATTCCCTTCAATTTGAACTCTTTCAAATATTTAATTCTCTCATGTAATTTAATATGAATCATATTCACATTAATAATATAAAGTTCCAAAACTTTATATTATAATGTATCTATATACATTAATGTTTATTCCCTAATTGAATTTGAACATTTCAAATTCAAACGATTTAAGAACCTTTTACGAGTTAGAAGGTGGACCTAATGGACCTACATATCAGAAGCTCCAACGATGTGAAATTATTCGGTTAATCTCATTAACCTTCTAATCACCATTCATTAACTGCGGGAACACTCCACTAAAGTCCCTGATAGCACACAAAATGTACTATCCATAGGCATAATTATTGCTAGTTTTATGATGGTTTCAGGGCTTTTACGTGTTTAATTCATTCAATTTAAGGATAAGAGCGTAAACAGAACTATTGGAGACAAATTGGATCACTCGAAATCGAAACGAGACTATTAGGAGCTAAAAATAACATCAATTGGAAGAGAAATGATCAATCCAAGCATGATGACCCGAAGTGATGGCGTTGCAACGTCGAGCGTGCTGTTTAAAGGCGTTGAAGACCACTGCCGATAGCGTTGCAACGCTGCCTTGTAGCGTCGCAACGCTATCTCGATAAGGAAGCATATATGAAGGACCACACAGCAGCGTCGCAACGCCACTTCGATAAGAGGCGCGCGCGTTAGGGTAGCGGCGTTGCAACGTGATAACTCACCATAAGTGAGTTATTTTACTAGAATTTTAGTGTTTAATCCACTTGAATTGCATTTAATTTAGTGATCCTCATGTTATTTTTTCCCTAAATTATGTGTGTTAGCTTTAAAATCTTGAATTTAAGCATTAGGTGCAAAAAGAATTAATTTTGATGTTTTTGTGCTTTAATTTAAGAAATTTAGGAAAATAAGATAACGGTTAATTAAAGACCGAAATTTGAGATTTTTCTTCACTCCAAAAATCCTTCCGTATTTAGTTTGATTTATAATTGACTTCATAAATTTATTTGGGATTTTTCTGTGTGCAGGAGATGTTTAAAAATTACAAGAGTCCCTAAGGGCATTTTAGACATTTTACCCGAAGGGTAATATGGTCAAGGGTATTTTTGTAATTTATGGAGTTAGGGCAACACCATCTTGTATAAGGAGAGACCGAGGAGAGAAGAAGAAACAAGCGATTGCTAAAGCAAAGTGTGCGTTAGAGAGACAAATCATGATGGTGTCTTTGTTGTAGCAATCGTGAGGTCCATCCGTTGCTGAAGCAAAGAGCGAGAAAAGAAGAAAGGCGTTGTTGGTGTTGCTATGTGTTGTTGCTGAAGCAATCGGATGAGAGAGCAAAAATCGAGAGGGCCCTTTGTTGTAGCATTGAAGAGGAAAATTCGAGAGAGTTGTCCTTGGGTCTTTGCTGGAGCATTCAAGAGAGGTGGTGAGCATTAAAATTTGCTACAGCAAAAGGAGGAAAACTGAGAGGACCATCCTGCCTTTTGCTGAAGCAATCGACAGGGGAAGATTAAAGGATTTGTCGAGATGTTTGCTGAAGCAATCACGTGAGGTTGCTGGCATTGGGAGCTGTCAATGTTTGCTAAAGCAATCGCATGAGGTTGCTGGCGTTTGGAGTTGCTGAGAGGTTGCTGATCGCCGAAAGTGTGCTGAAGCAATTGTTGGGAGCTGTCAAGGTTGCTGAAGCAATCGCCTGGTTGCTGTGAAGTAGGAACCCGAGAAGGCTTTTGCTGAAGCAATTGGTTGATCTGTTTTGAGGCCAACCAAAGGGTTTTGCTGAAGCAAAGTGCCCTGCTGAAGCAAAGTGACAATGTAGGCAATTGCTGTAGCAAAACAAGGCCACTTGCTGTCTAAATTGTTCCCTTTCTTTTAGTGTTTTTTCCTATTATTTTTGCCAATTATCACTGCTTTTGTTGGGTTGTTTATGCACTAATTAGAGGTTAATTTGCTCATTGTTCCAAGTAGTTTGTGTGGATGTGTTGGGTTGTTTTTATATATGAACTTCTTGATTAGTGAAAGCATCTTTAAATTAAAGAAGTGTGATTTGATTCCTATCATGAACTAATTTGTCTTAGGCAAGGGTTCAGTTGTTTTAATGTAATTTTGGAATAAATTTATGGTTGATGCCATTAATTAAATTTATGAAATTTTATTGAATTTAACATTGCATGAGAATTAAAATTGGCCTCTTTAATTTCTCTAGAATTCACGAACTTGCGAGAGCTAGTGAATTAGAAAACTAAAATTTCATTCTAGTATTATTGAGTTGATTAGAGATGATTAACCCACCTAGAACTTAAATTCATGAGCATAATTTAGATCTCAATTGAGAGATTGTTGGTTTTAAAACTTAGTGATTTTGAAAGAAATCATTTGAACACATGAGTAGGTGAATTTGAGGAATTAATCACATCTTTATTCCAATTGAACATTAGAACTCTAACCTAACCCAAGCCTACTTTTTCATTATAGAATCTCAACTTTTGCCCCTTGCCTCTCGTTCGCATTTTTCTATCTTCACATTTAATTCAATTGATTACTTGCATATTGTTTTGAGTACTTTACCTTTTTGCATCACTAAGTGCATGTTTAAATTATTTTTCAATCTCATACATTGCACCAAAATTATAAAGGATAATTTCTAGGACACTCACTTACTTAGATTCTGCTAGTCCTCGTGGGATCGATACTCTTATCTTATCACTTGCTGCACTCGACCGTGTATACTTGCACGTCGTAGAAGTGTCAGAGTCTCATTCTAATTTGCATTAGTTTATGGCATTGACATTTTCGCATCACAACGCTGCCCTCAGCGTTGCAACGTCGTCGAGACATTTCATATCTGCCAGCCGCCTAGGGTACAGCGTTGTAACGCTGTCTCTAGCGTTGCAACGCTGCACCGATTGAGCCTATAAATACAACATTATTTCTTCTTGCAAAGGGAGCCGAATTTGCTAGATCTTTGCCCTATTTTCGAAATACACTTTATAAGAAGAGAGAAAAGAGTGTTTTTGGGAGCCAAAGCATTCGTGGAGGTTCGAGATCGAAGACGGGAGCTCGGAGACGAAGGACCGACACCGACACATAAGTTTAATTTCCTTTTCTTTCAAATTGTAATAGCGTTCTAAGACGTTTTCTACATGTTTAGCTTGAGTTTCATGTGATTTAGAGTAGCTAAATGTTGTAGTTAGGATTTGGTTTACTTGTTAAGACTTTCTTACCATGAATTGAAACATGTTTTGTTCTTATTTTTGGCAATTCGTTCTTTACTTCTTAATTTGTTGGTTTAAGTGGACTTGAGAGATAAAGCTTGAATTAGAACAAAATTGTCAAAACCCTTAGAAATCTAGCATGAGAATGACCTAGAAATCTTAGGAAAACGCATAAAGAAGTTTCTTAATGCCATGCATGTCGTAGGTTCATATGGAGACTATGGAGTTTATTGCATGTGTGAGGCTCACTAAGAATCAAGTGGTTTTCTTTAGTATTTTACTTCTTGTTTATAATTTCATCTCTTTGGTTCATTGCATGTGTTAAATTGAGTCATTAGCTTGTATAATCACTTCCCTCAATTCTATCAATTCGTGTCTCCACATGTTTGTTTGATTGTTTGTCTTTACTTTCAACCAACTATCCATGTTATGTTTCTTTAGCTAAAATTGAGAATTAGTATCTTAGTAATTAATTAATCTACAAACTCATTCCCGAGGACGATACTTGGACTCTTAAATTACTATACTAAAACTTGACCTGTACACTGCGGTATTGCATATCCATAATTATACGCAACAAGTTTTTGGCGTCGTTGCCGGGGAATGACGATTATTTAGAGTAATTAATATTAGGAGAAAATTTAAAATTTTAGACTAAAACTTGTTTGTTTGTCTTTCCTTATTTGTTTTTGTGTGTTTGTTTGTTTCCTTATTTGTTTTATTGTAGTTTTGTGTGTTGGTTTTGAGTCTTTGTCCCCTGTTTTTTTGGTTGTGTTGTTATTGTGTAAAAGTCTTGATCTGAATTACTAATTTTTCAATTATGACTTTGCATGATTTTGATTCTCCACCACTCTATTGTCCCTCTCAGAACCTTAGGTATGTGCATCATGATTTCTCTGAATTTCATCTGTCTAATTTTTACCATTTTGTACCTGAAATTGATACACATTCATGTAATGGTAGTTATCTAGGCAGTTGGTGAAGGGATTTTGAATTCCCGTAGCGGAATACGTTGTGAAACATCGTTGATCCGTTGTGTAAAACGTGTCTTAAAATTGAATCTATCTCATAGATCCTAGGCTAAACATGCAAATAGGAGAAGAAAACAATAAGGAAAAATGGTACTTACTTGTTGAAGAACACTTCTTCAATCCTCTTCTCCTCCGGTCACGATCTCTCTCGATCCAACGTTCTCCTCGAACACGAACCTCGATTAGTGTTGCAAGACATTTTCAAAAAATCTTCTCGGTTGTTCTCGGGAGGTTGAGGGAGAGTGAGTGAGACTCCCTTTGGTTTTGGGTGAGGAGAGAATTTTAGAGAGAATTGAGAGAGAATGAGAGAAAGTCTTTTTGCTCTCTTTGGATGAAATTCCAAAAAATGGCAAGAAGAGCCATGAAATGCCTTTGAATGCATCCTTTTATAATGGTGTGTGGTGGAGTTAAAATCTCCACCAATTTACCATTTTACCACAACTATATGATATACAAATCATATTTGCATATCATATAATATAAGGTATCTCATACCTTATTATACAAATCTCATTTGCATAAATGTGGAATTATAAATTGAATCACATTCAATTTAATTTCTCTCAATTCAATTTCTCCAATTAGCACTAATTAAATAATTAGGCTATACTATAGTTTATTATGAATCTCATTCACATCAAACTATATATTATGTCATCTATATCTCATATAAATGACATAAATACCCAAATAATGAATTTGAACACTTCAAATTCACACCAAACTGTAAACACTCAATTTGTCCAATTTGAGCCAACCGAGGGACCTAATGGACCTACACGTGACGAGCTCCAATGATCCGAGACTAACCTGTCAAACTCTTTGACCCGGTTATTCAACATTCATTAGCTACGGTAACACTCCACTAAACCCCGTAGTTGCACTCTCATCACTGTAGGACAAGTTGTGTCCATCGATATAACCAATACCCATGAGTCGACCCTTCACAGGTTGTTCGTAGACACTGCTGGGTCAAATTGTCATTTTACCCATGTGTCTACCTCTTGATCCTTAAGTCCCACTGCTACTCTAATGAACAACTACGTTGCATGGTCCAACCATAAACAACAACCCTCTCGGCCAATGAGAGAGTGGGGCCCCGTTGTTCAAGCCCTAGAGACAGCACTTAAGGGAACAACGCCTCTAGTTTTCCTAAGTCGGGAACGAGTGAATTTCTTCTTGCGTAGTCAAGTTCCCAGCTCCCCACGTGGTCCTGCCCCTGAGAAGATAGGCATATTGGGCGAGCAACAGTGGCCATCCTCACCCGTACTAGTAAAAGGACAGACCCCGCAGACAGGAGTCCGTGACACGCTCAGGATTAAGGTCGAGTCACTAATGGTCATCTCACGAATTTATTAGCTCTATACTTTGTTAATCTGTGTTACATCGATAAGTCTAATAATTCACGGTCCTGGCCTTGTACAATCTCATTGCATAGGATGCCCCCACTCGCATGTAAACCACATGAGCGAGTTGAATCACCTCGTTTGTATCTAATACAAAGCGGGTCGCATCCACGATGTATCCGAGTGGGTCTCCAACCCTATCCATATCTCAGAGACCGCTCGGGTCATTAACTCGAACGTGATCCTCCCTATGTGTCCACTACACACCGTTCAAGTTCTTACTTCTCTCATAATGCAATGACCCTGGAGCTTAGTTTATTGGATTAAGTTTATGAAAAATGTGAGACACAATGTTGAAATAAATAACTCTTATTCATTTACAACTTGGAATATTACAAACTACACGAGATGAGGACATACATCCTAACAAACTCCCACTTGGACTAAGCTAGTGGAGTACATGATACATTTCTTAAATGTACAGTAATACAATAAAGTAATACAATAAACTAGGGCATTGAATACCCCTTTACAATACTCCCACTTGCCCTAGTCAGAAAGCACTCGAAGACCTAGACTCTCTAGGTGACCCTCAAACACCTTAGCCGTGAGGGCCTTTGTAAATGGATCAGCAACGTTGTGCTCCAAAGCTATCTGCGGTGACTATCACGTCTCCACGGTGCCAATCTCCCGTATCAAGTGATACTTACGCTCTATATGCTTGCCCCTTTTATGACTCCGAGGTTCTCTCGAGTTGGCTCTTGCACTGCTGTTTGTCACGCGAGCAGTGTGATCGACAAGTTCATATTTGGAACAACTTCCAAATCCGTCATGAACTTCACCGAGCCAAACAGCTTCCTTTGAAGTTTCACAAGCTGCAACATACTCGGCTTCCATCGTGGAATCAGCAATGCATCCCTGCTTGATGCTTCACCACACTACAGCTCCTCTATTCAGAATGAAGGCTGACCCCGAAGTGGATTTCCTAGAATCCTTATCGGTCTGAAAGTCAGAATCTGTGTATCCCGTAAGGATCAAATCCCCACTCACATACACAAGGTTGTAGTTTCTCGTTCTCCTAAGATACTTGAGGATTGCCTTACTACGGTGTCCCGGTGATCTAATCTGGATTGGATTGATACCTCATCGACAATCCCAACTGCATAACAGATGTCGAGCCTAGTACACAACATGGCATACATTAGGCTCCCTACAGCTGAAGCAAAGGGGATTCGTCTCATATCCTCAACCTCTTGAGGCGTCTTAGGACATTGATCCTTAGACAGGTGAACCCCATGCCTGAAAGGCAACAAGCCCTTCTTGGAGTTCTGCATCTTATATCTAGACAACATCTTGTCAATATAAGACGCTTGAGACATGGCTAGCGTTCTGTTCTTCCGGTTCCGGACAATCTGGATACCTAGAACATACTGTGCCTCTCCCAAATCTTTCATTTGGAATTGCGAAGCGAACCATTCCTTAATGTCAGTAAGAAATCCTACCTCATTCCCAATGAGAAGGATATCATCCACATACAATATAAGCAACGCGACAGTACTGATAACGATTTTCTTGTAAACACAAGGTTCGTCAACATTTTGATCAAAGCCATAAGATTTGATCGCCTCATCAAACCTTATATTCCAAGACCTCGAGGCTTGTTTCAGTCCATAAATAGACCTTTGAAGCTGGCAAACCTTTTGCTCTTGGCCTTGGGCAATGAACCCCTTGGGCTGGTCCATGTAGATGGTCTCATCAAGGTTGCCATTCAGAAAGGCGGTCTTGACATTCATCTGCCATACCTCATAGTCATAATATGCGGCAATGGCCAGAGGATTCTAATCGACTTTACCATGGCAACAGGTGAAAAGGTTTCCTCATAGTCAACCCCTTCCACCTGGGTAAAACCCTTTGCCACTAGTCGAGCTTTGAAGGTCTGCACCTTCCTATCTATACCACGTTTACGCTTGTAGATCCACTTGCAACCAATAGGTTTTACCTCATCCAGTTGGTCCACAAGCTCCCAGACAGAATTGAAGTACATCGACTCCATTTCCTGGTCCATAGCTTTAATCCATTCGTTTTTGTCAACGTTAGCCATTGCCTGATCATAGGTCAATGGATCCTCACTGTCATCATCAGGAGTGACGACCTGAGTTTCAGCTAAATCCATATAACGTTCAGGCTGTCTCACAGCCCTCCCACTACGTCGAGGCATTCCCAACTCTTGGGAACGGACTTGACTAGACGAGCTAGGATCAACAACACTTGTTGATGTACTAGCACCATCAGCAACTCTTGTTGATGTACTGTCCATTTCATTTAACACAATCTTACTCCTTGGTAAGTGATCCCTGATGTGGTCTTCCTCAAGGAATGTGGCGTTTGTCGACACAAGCACCCTATTATCCTTATGATCGTAAAAAAAACCACCTCTAGTCTCTTTGGAGTAACCTACAAAGAGGCACAACTTTGAACGGGGCTCCAACTTTTTCGGGTTTGACACCAACACATGGGTCGGGCATCCCCAAATTCTGAAACGACGAAAACTGATTTTACGACCATGCCGAGTTTGAAAGGTGTTTCACAAACATTTTTCGACAGAACGGTGTTCAAAATGTAAACCACAGTCTCCACTGTGTAACCCCAAAAGGAATCAGGGAGACGAGCATAGCTCATCATCGAACGAACCATGTCCAACAAGGTTCTGTTTCTCCTCCCCGATACACCATTCTGCTGTGGCATACCAGGTGCTGAGAGTTGGGACATAATTCCATGTTCTATCATATAGTCCTGAAATTCAGTGTCCATATGCTCTCCACCTCGATCCGATCGAAGTGTTTTAATCGATTTACCTAACAGGTTATCAACCTCAGTCTTGAACTCCTTGAACTTTTCAAGTGTTTCAGACTTCCTATGCATTAGGTAAATGTACCCATACCTCGAATAGTCATCTATGAAAGATACGAAGTATTCGTAACCTCCTCGTGCTTTAACATTCATCGGACTACAGAGGTCAGAATGTATAAGCTCAAGGGGCTCTTTGGCTCTATATCTTTTTCCACTAAAAGGACGTTTGGTAATTTTGCCTTCAAGGCATGACTCACACACCGGTAAACAGTTTTCTTCCAACTCGCTTAGAAGTCCACTCTTCACTAGTCTCTCAATCCTATTGAGATTAATGTGGTCTAACCGTAGATGTCAAAGATGGGCACTTTCTTTTGGAGAAACTTTTAATCTCTTAGTTCGCGTTTCAGCTGTTTTAAACAATTCAGTGTTCAAAACACTTTTGACCGAATTTGGGTTCAAAACATATAGATTACTCTCAAGCGAAGCAGAACAAATCAAATTTCCATTTCGAGAAATAAACACTTTATTACTCTTGAATGAAACATAAATATTTTGTTCTAATAGGCAGGAAATAGAAACTAGGTTTCTCGTAAACCCAGGAACTATGTACATATTATCCAATAATAAGTACTTCCCGCCAAAGAACAGCTTCACCGTGCTTATTGCTGCAGCTGGGACAACTTCTCCGGATCCAACCCTGAGTGTTATCTCACCCTCTTGCAGCCGCTGCCAGGAACTTAATCCTTGAAAAGAAGAGCAAACATGGTTAGTGGCGCCTGAATCAAATATCCAAGCAGAGTCATTACTCTCCACTAAACAAGTTTCTGTGACAAGTAAATCACATTTACCTGTCATCTTCTTTTCATCAAAGAACTTGGGACAACTCCTTTTTAGGTGTTCGTCCCCGTTGCAGTAGAAACACTTTCTGGCAATATCCTTGATTTTTTTGCCTTTTAGGGCGGCAGCGCGGTCAACCTTAACTTCCTTCAACTTCTCCTTCTTCCCCTTAGGGCCTGAAGAGTCTACAAACTTTATCCCAGAGGTCGAACCCCTGTGAAAAGGTCTTAAGGCAACACTTGCCTCAGCTTCCTGTCCCCTAGTTTGCACCAAGGACTGGAAGGTTTGTAGATCGTTGAATAGGACTGTTAAACCTAGCACCTGAGGACCCTCCTCAATGAGTGCGAACTCTTGGTCGTCATTTACCAAAATCGTGTCTATATTGTTTTTCCACGAAATACTATCGCAGACTAACTTAATGGAAGCTAAAGGAGCGTTAAAAGCGTTTGACATTTTGTTTCTGAAAAAATGAAAAAACTTTGTATTAGTCTCGCAAAAAACTTTTGAAAATCCAATCAGGTTTTAGCAAATTTTTATCTTATGATCCCTAGGTCATTTAAAAATTGCAATGATATCCTAAAGGTTTAGAATGACCGCCACCATAGGGTAGACAAAGCCACTCCTCCTCTAGGACGAGACTCTTTCGACCAGACCCTAATACCATAATAACTCTTATTCCATTAGGCATCTAGTTACCATTTTTCGGTCAGAATCTATTAACTCTTAATGAATCTTGTGAGTGTCACCCTCAATCTTTAAATTTCCAAGTATCCATCCAAACAATAGCCACCGTAGGGAGGACTAAGAAGGAAAACCAACAAGGAAATCGTATCTCTTACGAGAATTTACGGTGTTCCGACTCCCATGATCAAGGCCCTCCGTACGGATTGCCTGGTCCAGGCCAAACTAGCAGGCAGATCATAGGCGTCTCACGGTGTGAATCGAAAGAAGAGATCGCGGGTCTCGTTTTCACAGATCCCGCTCCCACTCACTATAAGTACTCTCTCCATTCACGTTGATATTGACCCATACAAATGCCACTCGTAGGGGGACGTTCCCATTTGCGCCACGAGGCCGAGCATGGATCTCACGGTGCGAACTTAACAGAGATTTGTGGATGGAAAATTAAATGTATCTCATACACTTTATTTCCTCTCACTCAACACTTTAAAATAATTGGGATTGACCTAGATAAACCGACTAAAATTTACCTAAGTCTACAAATATAACTCTTATATTGGATTAGCCTAAGTCTATAATCACATTATTAACTTAGGTCTATGTGAGTAAATTAATTAACTCTTAATTAACGGCACTCACGAGAATATAACCTAAGAATCTCTGTACCGAATTCACTCCCAGGTCGGTTTCCAAGTAGGGGTGTTCCGCAAGCGTCGACTTAAATACCCCAGCCTTAGACAAAACCTTCCTTAGACAGAGTTACTTATTAGTCTCCATTCAAATGTCATATTTGATTTCCTAATTCTAATCTTATTAGAACTAGAAAACCTAAGTCTAATTATTCAAGTTCTAAACATTTTAAAACTAATAATTAAATTAGGTTACATGCATTTCTATGTTATAGTGCTTGATCATTCATCACATGAATAATACTAAACTATAACATACATTCATCACATGAATTAAATGCATGAGCATGCTTTTAATTTAAGAAATATAACACTTATATTAAATAAATTAAATCATGCAAACATTATATTATAACTCTTATAATATAATCCTATCATGCATACTATATATTATAACTCTTATAATATAAATATGATGCATGAAATGTTTAACCTAAGGTGGGATTTTAAATCTATATGGCATATTCTATGCACATAGAAATAATTAAATCATACATCTCATGCATAAAATAATTAAATAGCAATATTGGATCGATTTTTGGCACCCTAGGAACATTAAATTAAATTAATTAACATTAATATAACATTTATATTAATATTAATTAAAATAATTTAAAAAATACATTTAAAAAAATTTACAAAGAAAAATAAAAAAAAATGAAAAACGGCAGTTGCACCAGCCCAGACTCGAATCGCTGCCAACGAACCACGCCCCAAGATTTCTCACGCTCCACGCACCACTACGCCACGACGTTGCAACGTTGTAATGTATAGCGTCTTGCCTGGTGTTCTCAACGTTGTGGCGTTACAACGCTGCACTGCAGCAGCCTCCAGCAGCATGGATGGCGTTGCAACGCTGATGAACAGCGTCGCAACGCTGATGAACTTCCAGCAAACAACTTTTGTTGTTTTTCACCGGAATCGCCCGTTTTTGCTCCATTTTCTTCACGACAACTCTTGCCACGAACGACACGGACTTACAGACTCGATTTACATTTAAAAAATGTCCAAAACAACGGGCCCTTACATTGATCTCATCAACTTTAATGTAAATCTAAAAAAGTGCCAAAAACCGAAAACATCCAAAATTGCAAACCATTAACATTCATCTCATGAAAATTAATGCTACCCACCTAATTTTAAGAATCCACAGAATACACAACGAAGAGCAACGATTGGCTCTGATACCAATTGAAGGGATTTTGAATTCCCGCAGCGGAATACGTTGTGAAACGTCGTTGATCCGTTGTGTAAAACGTGTCTTAAAATTGAATCTATCTCATAGATCCTAGGCTAAACATGCAAATAGGAGAAGAAAGCAGTAAGGAAAAATGGTACTTACTTGTTGAAGAACACTTCTTCAATCCTCTTCTCTTCCGGTCACGATCTCTCTCGATCCAACGTTCTCCTCGAACACGAACCTCGATCAGTGTTGCAAGACACTTCCAAAAAATCTTCTCGGTTGTTCTCGGGAGGTTGAGGGAGAGTGAGTGAGACTCCCTTTCGTTTTGGGTGAGGAGAGAATTTTAGAGAGAATTGAGAGAGAATGAGAGAAAGTCTTTTGCTCTCTTTGGATAAAATTCCAAAAAATGGCAAGAAGAGCCATGAGATGCCTTTGAATGCATCCTTTTATAATGGTGTGTAGTGGAGTTAAAATCTCCACCAATCCACCATTTTACCACAACTATATGATATACAAATCATATTTGCATATCATATAATATAAGGTATCTCATACCTTATTACACAAATCTCATTTGCATAAATGTGGAATTATAAATTGAATCACATTCAATTTAATTTTTCTCAATTCAATTTCTCCAAGTAGCACTAATTAAACAATTAGGCTATACTATAGTTTATTATGAATCTCATTCCAATCAACTATATATTATGTCATCTATATCTCATATAAATGACATAAATACCCAAATAATGAATTTGAACACTTCAAATTCACACCAAATTGTAAACCCTCAATTTGTCCAATCTGAGCCAACCGAGGGACCTAATGGACCTACACGTGACGAGCTCCAATGATCCGAGACTAACCTGTCAAACTCTTTGACCTGGTTATTCAACATTCATTAGCTACGGTAACACTCCACTAAACCCCGTAGCTGCACTCTCATCATTGTAGGACAAGTTGTGTCCATCGATATAACCAATACCCATGAGTCGACCCTTCAATGGTTGCTCGTGGACACTGTTGGGTCAAATTACCGCTTTACCCCTGTGTCTACCTCTTGATCCTTAAGTCTCACTGCTCCTCTAATGAACAACTACATTGCATGGTCCAACTATAAACAACAACCCTCTCGGACCAATGAGAGAGTGGGGCCCGTTGTTCAAGCCACGGAGACGACAGACTTAAGGGAACAACCCTCTAGTTTTCCTAAGTCTGAACGCAGTGAATTCCTTCTTGCGTAGTCAAGTTCCCGCTCCCACGTGGTTACGCCTCCGAGAGAAGATAGGCATATTGGGCGAGCAACGGTGAGTCACCCTCACCGTACTAGTCAAAGGGCGGACCCCACGAGACGGGAGTCGTGTGACACGCTCGGGATTAAGGTCAAGTCACTAATGGTCATCTACGAATTTATTAGCTCTATCACATTAATGATGTGTTACATCGATGAAGTCTAATAATTCACGGTCCGATCTTGTACAATCTCATTGCACATGATGCCCCCACTCGCATGTCAACCACATGAACGAGTTGGATCACCTCGTTTGTATCTAATACAAAGCGGGTCGCATCCACGAGTGTATCCGCATTGGGTCTCCAACCCTATCCATATCATCGTGACCGCTCGGGTCATTAACTTGAACGTGATCCTCCCTGTGTGTCCACTACACACCGTCCACTACACACCGTTCAAGTTCTTACTTCTCTCATAATGCAATGACCCTAGAGCTTAGTTTATTGGATTAAGTTTATGAAAAATGCGAGACACAATGTTGAAATAAATAACTCTTATTCATTTACAACTTGGAATATTACAAACTACACGAGATGAGGACATACATCCCAACAGTTGGAACCATAGTTTTTCGTACCTTGACCAACCCATGGAAAAAGCTTCTCTTATGGACCAATTGGCGGAATATACCTTAGAATTAGAGAGGTTGGATAGGTTAGAAACTGAGGTGGTAGGAATTTGGGAAATAGTACAGGATAGAGCTCAATATCTTAACCAGCTAGTAATTTCCCGTAAGGCCCTACAGGAAAAATTTATTATCCTTACCACTTAGGAGGTGCCACCTAGGAGGATTTGCTCATATTTTAGTGAGGATAGTGAGGTAGACATTGGTGATATAATCACTTCCACAGAGGAAATCCAGGTGATAGAGTTAGAGGCTGAGAAGTCTTCTTTCCTTTTATCCCCAGAAATTTCCTTTATTATTGATAACCATTTGTCCTATACTCACGAGTCTTGTTTTGATTTTAGTTCTTTCATTTCATTAAACAAAAATACCAAAAATAATTTTTTCTCTGATGCCCAGGAAAAACAGGATAGCCTTTTAGACTTAGAAGGCTATATCGATTCGAGCAAGAAGGGCCCAAAGAAATATGAGCAATTTTATGTGTCCTGATAAGTCACCGTCTAGCTAAAGACGTTAAAGAAAGCGCTTCTTGGGAGGCAACCCAAGGTTTATGTTTCATATCTTTCTTTTTTGTATTTTTCTTTCTTTTATGTTTTATTTTCTAGTTCTTTTTGTGTTTTTGTCTAATTTCTTTCTTTTTTGTACCTCCAGGTGTATGCCCAAGGGGAGAGCTGCACACTTGCACCCTTTTGATCCTGAGATCGAGAGGACCTGTAGGAGACTCCTAAGGGAAGAGAAAGCAGAACCTCAAATTATGGCTGATCAGGAGCTCATCAATAACCCTAAACCTATCGAGAGAGTATTTCCAACTTTGTGTTTAACTCTGAAAGGTGGAATAGTCCATGCCCTATAAATGCTAACAATTTTGAACTTAAGATAGAGGCGAATCTGAGATGGTTAGGAAAGTGCTTTTAGAGGATTAGCCACGAGAAGATCCTAACTCACACTTACAGAATTTCTTAGAAATTTGTGGCACATTTAAAATGAACGGTATTTCTGCTAATAATATTCTCTTACGTCTCTTTCCTTTCTCTTTGCAGGGTAGAGCCAAAGAATGGCTAGGGTCCCTTCCCTCAGGCAGTATCACTTCTTGGGAGGAGTTGGCCCAAGCCTTCATGACCAAATTCTTTACACCTGTAAAGGCTGCAAAGTTAAGGACTGAGATTGGAACATTCAGGCAGCAGGCGGGAGAGCAACTATTTGAGGCCTGGAAAAGGTACAAGAACATGCTCAGGAGGTGCCCACAGCATGGCTACCCAGATTGGCTTCAGGTACAACTATTTCATAATGGACTGGAAGGTAAGACCAGGACCATTCTGGATGCCACTACTGAAGGGGCTTTCATGGCGAAAACTGTGCCAGAAGCACGTGCCCTCCTAGAGGAAATGTCAACTGCCAGCTACCAGTGGCCTACAGAAAATGACAGATCTAAGCCAGTAGCAGGACTATATCAACTGGATGAGGTAACCTCCCTTAGATCTCATATGACATCTCTCACTCATGCTCTGAATAATTTTGCAGGATCATCACAGACAGGGATGCCCTCTCAATGCTCCCAGCCCAATGGAGAATCCAGTATGGAGCAACTGCACTACCTAAACAACAGAAGCAATAACTATGGAGGAAACCAGACTTAGAATAGCCTCCCAACACATTATAGTCCAGGTTTGAGGTATCATGAAAATTTCTCTTATGCTAACAACAAAAATGTGTTGAATCCTCCTACAGAATGCTTTCTACATCGAGAGAAAAACCATCTCGGAAGACACATTGCACTCCTTCATAGTTGAATCCGTAAGTCGGTCCAACCAATGGAGAATGCAATCACCGATTTATCTCGGTATAGTGACCGATCATGGAGCTGCAATAAAGAATATAGAGACCCAGATTGGCCAAATTAACATATCACTCCAGGCACTGCAAGCAAGGAAAGAAACACCTTGAAGGAGTACAGTCTAGCTAAAGACGTTAAACAAAGCGCTTCTTGGGAGGCAACCCAAACTTTACCTACTTTTGTTTTTCTGTCTTTAGCTTGCTTTAGTTTTTTTTTAGTTGTTCTTCAATTCTTAGTTTCTTTACTAGTTTGTTGTTTTGCTTTGTAGGTTGTGAAGATGTCTTTCTTCGTTGAAATCCATGCTCCCATTCTGAGGAACTCCAACACACATGCTTTGGCTATCCAAGGAACTCAAAAAGATCTCCATAACTCAGGACAGTATTGTTCACTCTTACCCTTATACTTAATTTGTGCTTATTTCTGCAAACATTGGGGGCAATGTTTAGTTTAAGTTTTGGGGTGGGATGTTGTTTAATTGTTGTGACTGTCCTTAGTATGTGTTGAATTGTTGATTGATCCTTTACATAAGTATGGTCATGATAGCCTAGGATGAGATTTAATTGGAAATCTTTGTGATTCTGCTGAAACTTGAGAGCATGATATGAATTCGAGTTAATTTAAAATTTTTCTTGAGTTTTTCCTGCACTATTATGCACATAGTTTGTGTTCCTGTAGTTTTGAAATGCTTAGAACAAAGTTATTAGGTTTAGAAGTTTGATGTCACCTCGATAGGTCTAAGAACTGATTTGAGAGTTAAACTACAGGATAGGGTGAATAACAATATAAAGTGTTTGACCTATATAGTATGTGAATTAGTTGGTGTTTGTTGTTTGTTTGCTAAAGAAAAAAAAATTGTGAGAGAAAAAAGAGCTACTTTCATTGTGATCAGTTAGGCCACTCATTGAGTGTGTGCTCTGGGTAAGGGTCCCTGCAGTGGATGTGTGAAAGCAAGTGTCCTTGCACAAAAAAAAAAGAAGAAAATAGAAAAATTGATTAAAAAAAAAGTGAGTAAGCACTGAGTAGAGTTATTTAATTCTTGAATGTAGGGAGGCTCAAAGATTAGTAATTAAGACCAGTGTAGGGGAAGTTGAATGGAGAGCCTAATAAAGTTGATCCGGGCTTAGTAAAAATAAAGGAAACATAGGCTAATCACACACACACGTAGGAACACTTAGGAAAAGTTTTAAATTGCTTGTTGAAGTGTTATGTTTGAGTATTTCCTGTGGTTACTAGATTTACACTTAAATTTTTTAGGCTTAAATCAAATGTTTGTTTAAGAACAATCTAATGTCTAACTCTGTTTTTGCTCGGGACTAGCAAACGTTTAAGTTTGGGGGTGTTTGATAGCACACAAAATTTGTTATCCTTAGGTTTAATTATTGCTAGTTTTATGATGATTTTCATGGCTTTTACGTGTTTAATGTTGGGATTTATGCCCTAAACTTGTGTAATTTTGATTAATTAAATAAAGTGTTATTTGTTTTGATAAGATTACAGTCTTGCTTTTATAAATCCAATAAACTAAGCTCCAAGGTTATAACATTTATCTTGAAATCAGTGTAGTGGACACTATTTGGGTTGAGTTCAAGATTATAACCTAAATAGTCTATGGTATAAGAATAAGGTTGGAAACCTCATTCTGGTAACACCATGGATGCGACCCACTTTGTAATTAGTAGAAATGAGGTAATCCAACTCATTCATGTAGTTGACATGCGAGTGTGGGCATCCTGTATGAAGAGTTCATACAAGATCGGATCGCAAATTATTAGTCTAACCAAATTGTAACACCAGCTAATGAGGATAAGACTAGTAATTTATAGATGGTCATTAGTGACTCGACTGAATCTGAGCAAGTTAAGAACTCCTGTTTATAGGGGTTTGTCCTTAGACTAGTATGGGTGAGAGTGGCACATGGCCGACTCAATAAGCCTACCTTCTCAGGGACAGAACCTCGTAGGTAGCTGGGAACTTAACTGTGCAAGATGGAATTCACTCATTCCTCTACTAAGGAATTAGATAGGTTGTTCCCTTAAGAACTGGCTCCAAGTCTTGAACAATGGGGGCCCGCCCTCTATGAGGGTATGAGTCTAAGGTAGAACCTTAGACTTGTTGTTCATTAGAGGATCAGTGGTGCTTAAGGAGCAAAGAGGTAATCACAGGGGTAAAACGGTAATTTGACCCAGCTGTGATTACGAACAACCTGTGAAGGGTCGACTCATGGGTAATGACTATATCAGTGGACACAATGATATCTACAGTGAGGAGAGTGCAACTACAAGTCTATAGTGGAGTGACTTGTAGTTAATGAATATTGATTAACTGGATCAAAGGGTTTGATCAGTTAATCTCACATCATTGGAGCTCATGAACTGTAGGTCCATTAGATCCCTCCGTTGGCTCAACATGGTAATATTGAGGGTATAAAGTTAGGAGTGAAATTGAAGTGTTCAATTTCATACATGAGGAGTTATATCAATTATATATGATATAATTGATATAATATATAGTTTTAATGTGAATTAGATTCATATATAAACTATATACTAAAGAGAGACTAAAGGAGGGGTAGGATGGTCATTTTCATCCTATTTCTCTATATATATGGTTGCATGAGATGCAACTAGGTTAAGGAATTCTAAAGAATTACAAGCTCTTTGTTGTGTTGTTGGAAGAGTTCCAAAAACACACATCTCTCTCAAAATACCTCACCTCTCCTAAAAGGAACCCACCTTCCTCCCTCACCTAGAGAACAACGGAGAAGATTCGGTGGTCGTGTCTTCACACGTTGGAATTCCTGTTGCTGAGATCGTGATCGTGGGAGAGAGAAGCACTCGAAGAAAGGTTCTTCAAAGGTAATTTCTTGCTGTCCATTCTGATTTTATGCTTAATCTAGTGTTTTATGTTTTTGAATAAATCGTTGTAACTAAATCAAGAGCGTGCGATTCCCAATCGCTTCCGCTGCGGGGATTTCGATTCCCTTCAATTGTTATCAGAGCCCAATTGCGTTCTTGATTTATGTTCTGGATTTTTTCAAGAACAAGGTGGGATTTACTGTTTTTGCATGAGATGTATGAACGATTTTGCAAAATTAGATGTTTTCAATTTTGGCACTTAGATTTACAATTTCCATTGAATCGTTCAATGTAAGGGCCCGGTGCTTTGGGCAATTTTAATTGTAAATCGAGTTTGTAAGTCCGTGTCGATCGAGGCAAAGCGGTTGGTGAGAAGATCGGAGCAAAAACGAGCAAAGAATAGTGGATTCACATTGTTGTCTGTGTGCAGCGTTGCAACGTTGTTCATCGGCGTTACAGCAGCTGCGCTGCGAGAAAGAAGCGCGCACGGGAGGCGACATTGCAATGCGGCCTCTAGCATTGCAACGCTCGGCAGAAAATGACAAGGAGCAGCGTTGCAATGTCGCTATCGCACGTTACAACGCGCCGAATACGTTTTAAGAAAGAGCAACGCGTAAAAACGTTTTTTTATTATATATTAATTATAAAAATGTTTTATATTTAATATATTTAATATATTTAATTTTAATTAATATAATTAGATTATATTAATTAAAATTATTTCTAGGGTGCCAAAATTGGTCTGGTTTTTTCTATTTTAATTATGTAATTGTTGTGTAATTATTCTCATGCATAGTGTATGCTTTTATTTTAGAAATCCCACCTTAGGTTAAACATTTTCATGCATCATTTATAATATAAGGATTTATATTATATAGTTTGCATGATTAATTAATATAAGGTTGTTATATTAATTTATGGACAACATTGACATGCATTATATATCATGAGATGAATATGCTATGAAATGTCTTATTATTCATGTGATGAATGATCAAGCACTATAACATAGTATGCATGTCACCTAAGGTTAATTATTAGTTTTAAAATGTTTAGAACTTGGAAATAATAGACCTTAGGTTATCTAGTTCTAATTAGATTAGAATTAGGAACCAAGTAATTTATAAGTTATGATTAAAAGAGGAATTGTCTAAGGAAAGTTCTGTCTAGGTTTTGGATATTTAAGGTGACTTGGAACTTAACACCCTACACAGGCGACACGGGAGTGAAATTTAATTAGAGAGTCTTATAAATTACAGATGGCGTCAATGATTTATTAAGGGTTAATAAACTAGAAATCCTAGGTTTAATATAAGGAGTTATATTAACAAACTTAGGATAAAATCAATATAAGAGTTATATTGATTATCAATATAAGAGTTATATTGATAGAGTTAGGAAAAACCATTAGCCAGGTTTTTAGCCTAAATAAGATTCCTATAAACTTTAAAGTATTCAGTGGGAGGAAAAGGTGTATGAGATACATATTTTTCCACCTACGTTATCTCCGGGAAGTTCACACCGTGAGACTCATATTTGGCCTCGTGGCGCAAACAGGAGCGTTCCCCATCGGATGGTGTTTGTTTGAGTCAATATCAAGGTGAATGGAGAGGGTACTTATAGTGAGTGGGAGCAGGTTTAGTAAAAACAAAACCTCACTGGTCTCTTTTGTCGGTTTACACCATTAGACCATTATGGTCACCGCTAGTTTGGCCTGGACCAGACAATCCCTTCGGAGGGCTTGATCATAGGGGATCAAAAACAGTAGACACCCGAAAGGGATAAACATTTCCTTAGACTATTTTCCAATCTAGTCCTCCCTTCGGCGAATTTTATTGGATCGAGACTCTGGGATCTAAAGACAGAGGGTTACACTCACAGGGTACATAAGTTGTGTATGTATCCAGACCGAAAAATGGTAACTAAAACCTATAGGAATAAGAGTTATTCTGGTATTAGCTTTTGGTCAAGAGTGTCTTGATCAATAGGAGGAGTGTTTTTTATTACCCTTCAGTGTCATACATTCTAAACCTTTGGAGTATCATTGCAAATTATAAATGGCCTAGGAATCATTTGATAATTAGCTAAAACATGATTGGATTAGAGTTATAGCAAGAAACTCATACAAGTTTGTTTGTAAATTTTCAGAAAAATGTCTAGCTCTATAATTTCCTTATTGGGTGCGAAAAAGTTAACCGGAGAGAATATGATGACTTGGAAAAACAAACTCAACACTATTTTGGTAGTGGATGATCTGAAGTTTGTGCTAACTGAGGAGTGTCCTCAGGTGCCAGGCTCGAATGCGTCACGAAATGTTCGTGATGCATATGATCGATGGATCAAGGCCAATGATAAGGCCAAGGTCTACATGCTGGCAAGTATGTCTGACATATTAGCCAAGAAGCATGAGGGCATGATTACCGCCAAGAAAATCATGGATTACTGCGGGGTATGTTTGGACAACGATCCACACAAGCCCGACATAATGTCCTAACGCATATTTCAACTCGAGGATGCCGGAGGGACATCCGCTCGAGATCATGTCCTGGATATGATGGTGCACTTTAACATCGCGAGTCGAATGGTGCTTCCATCGATGAGTCGAGCCAGTCGACTTCATTCGAAACCCTTCCAGATAGTTTCCCTCTGAAGTAAATATCTGTTATGAACAAGCTTACTTTTAATCTTACCTCCCTTTTGAATGAACTCCACCTTTGACCTTTGATGAAAATTCGGGGATCGAAAGGTGAGGCAAATGTTGCCGATGAGGAGTTATCACGGAGGTTCGACCTGCAGGACAAAAAACATGATGGCTTCATCTTCTTCTAACTTTGAGAGGAAAGAAGAAGAACATGAAGAAGGTTGGTAAAGGGAAACAGGCTGACAAAGCTGCCGCCCAGAAGGGCAAGAAAGTCAAAGACGTTGCTGACAAAGGAAAGTGTTTCCACTGCAATGAAGACGGGCATTGGAAACGGAACTGTCCGAAGTACATTACAGAAAAGAAGAAGGAAGGTAAATATGATTTACTTTGCCTATAAGCTTGTTTAGTGGATAATGATAGAACAACTTGGATACTTGATTCAGGCGACACTAATCATGTTTGCTCTTCTTTTCAGGTTGATTCCTGGCAGCAGCTACAACAAGGAGAGATAATGCTCCGGGTTAGAAATGGAGAAGTCGTCTCAGTTGTGGAAGTAGGCACTATGAAGCTTTATTTTGGCAAGAAATATGTATTGTTGGACAATATATTAGTGATACCAGGGTTTACTAGAAACCTTATTTCCATTTCTTGCCTTATTGAACAATGTATTTTTGTTTCCTTTTCTATGAATAAAGTGTTTATTTTGATGAAAGGCTTAGAAATATGTTCAGCTTCATCAGAAAATGGATTGTATGTTTTAAGGTCTAATTCAGTCAAAATGGTTTTGAACACTGAATTATTTAAAACTGCAAACGCACAAACTAAGAAACGTAAAATTTCTCCTAAAGAAAATGCTCATCTTTGGCATCTAAGATTGGGTCACATTAATCTCAATAGGATTGAGAGATTGATAAAGAAAGGACTTCTAAACGAGTTAGAAGAAAATTCTTTGCCAGTATGTGAATCATGCCTAGAAGGCAAAATGACTAAAAGACCTTTTAGTGGAAAAGGATATAGAGCCAAAGACCCTCTAGAGCTTATACATTCAGACCTTTGTGGTCCGATGAATGTTAAAGCCAGGGGAGGATATGAATATTTTATCTCTTTTATAGATGATTTTTCTAGATTTGGGCAAATTTACCTAATGCACCACAAGTCTGAAGCACTTGAAAAGTTCAAGGAATTCAAGACTGAGGTTGAAAATCAATTAGGTAAAACTGTTAAAACACTTCGATCGGATCAAGGTGGAAAGTACATGGATTTAAAATTCCAGAACTATATGATAGAACATGGAATTACATCCCAACTCTCAGCTCCCGACACACCACAGCAAAACGGTGTATCGAAAAGGAGAAATAGAACCTTGTTGGACATGGTTCGTTCAATGATGAGTTGTGCTCATCTCCCTAGTTCCTTTTGGGGTTACGCAGTGAAGACTGCAGTATACATTTTGAATAATGTGCCCTCCAAAAGTGTTTCTGAAACACCTTTTGAACTCTGGAAATGACGTAAAGGTAGTTTATGTCACTTCAGAATATGGGGTTGTCCGGCACATGTGCTTGTTGTTGAGATTTTTGTCCTAATCTCATGTTTGTAAATTACTGTTTGAAATTAATAAGAGTTATTTATTTCATCACTTTGTGTCTCACAATATTTATAAACTTTTCCAATAAACTAAGCTCCGGGTCATTGAATTTACGAGAGAACTAGAACTTGAGCGGTGTGTAGTGGACACACAGGGGAGGATCACGTTCGAGTTAATGACCCGAACGGTCTACAGTATATGGATAGGGTTGAAGACCTAATCCTGGATACACTGTGGATGTGGCCCGCTTTGTATTAGATACAAACGAGGTGATCTGACTCGTTCATGTGGTTGACATGCGAGTGGGGGGGCATCTTGTGCAATGAGATTGTACAAGACCAACCATGAGTTATTAGACCTCTTGATGTAACACCGCGCTGATGTGATGAGATTAATAAACTCATAGATGACCATTAGTGACTTGACACGAATCACGGCGTGTTACGGACTCCTGTGCTGCAGGGTCCGCCCTTTGACTAGTACGGGTGAGGTGGTCACAATTACTCGCCCAATATGCCTATCTTCTCGGGACAAGACCAAGTAGGAGTCTGGGAACTTAACTACGCGAGATGGAATTCACTCGTTCCCGCCTTTAGGGAAACTAGAAGGGTTGTTCCCTTAAGTGCTGTCTCCAGGGCTTGGACAACGGGCACCCACCTTCTCACCGGCCCGAGAAGGGTGTTGTGTATGGTTGGACCATCACAATATGTTGTTCATTAGAGGAGCGTGGGACTTAAGGAACAAGAGGTAGACACACGAGGTAAAATGGTAATTTGACCCACCAGTGTCTATGAACAACCCGTGAAGGGTCGACTCATGGGCATTGGTTATATCAGTGGACACGTAATATTCTGCACTGACGAGAGTGCAGCTACGGGCTATAGTGGAGTGTTACCGTAGCTAATGAATGTTGATTAACCGGGTCAAAGAGTTTGACAGGTTAGTCTCGGATCATTGGAGCTCGTCACGTGTAGGTCCATTAGGTCCCTCGGTTGGCTCAAATTGGACAAATTGAGTGTTTACAGTTTGGTGTGAATTTGAAGTGTTCAATTTCACTTAAAGGGCATTTATGTCATTTATATGAGATATGAATGATATAATATATAGTTTAATGTGAATGAGATTCATAATAAACTATAGGTTAGCCTAATTGTTGAATTAGGGCTAATTGGAGAAATTAATTGAGAGAAATTAAATTGGATGTGATTCAATTTAATTAATCCACATTTATTGCGAATGAGATTTGCAATATGAGATATGAGATATCTTATATTATGTGGTTATGCAAATGAGATTTGCATAACCTATGGTTGTGGTAAAGTGGTAATAATGTGGAGATTTTAACTTCATCATTCCACTATTTAAACCCTTTGCAAGAAGGGATTGGTAGGCTTTCTCTCATTTTTTGATTTTCATCAAAGAGAAGAGATTAAGAATTCTCTCAACTCTCTCAAATTCTCCTCCCTCTCCAAAACCATAAGATCCTACAATCTTCCTTCTTTCCAAAAGAAGAACAACCGAGACTCCAAGTGATAGTGTTCAGATTCAGTTCGTGGGAAGCATTCGTAGAGATCGTGTTTTTTCGCGAAGTGTTCGTGATCTTTGGAAGAAATATTGAAGAGAGTCTTCAACAAGTAAGTACAATTCATCTTGATGTAAATTTCTTCCTTCTATTGCATGTTTAGCCTAGACCTAATAGTTAGATCATTTTGACAAAATAAAGTAGCGTAATGATACCATGATGATTCAATCGTCTTCCGCTGCGCAGGGATTTTCATTCCCTTCACTTGTGACAAATCCAAAGAAGTTGGATTCACGTTCAAAATTATGCATATTCGTAGGATACCCAAAAGAAACAAGAGGTGGTTTGTTCTATTATCCTAAGGAAGATAAGGTTTTTCTGTCGACAAATGTTACTTTCTTGGAGGAAGACCACATAAGGGATCACAAACCAAAAAGCAAAGTAGTGTTGAGTGAGTTAGACGGAACATAGCAAAGGTTGCTAATAAGAACACTAGTACGTCAACAAGAGTTGTTGATACTAGTTTGTCTAGTCAAGAACGACCATCTCAAGAGTTGAGTATGCCTCGACATAGTGGGAGGGTTGTGATACAGCCTGACCGTTACATGGGTTTAGCTGAAACCCAAGTTGTTATACCAGATGACAACTGCGAGGATCCATTAAGCAATGGTTGACAAAGACAAGACAAATGGGTCATAGCCATGGACCAAGAAATGGAGTCTATGTACTTCAATTCTGTTTGGGATCTTGTAGATAAGCCTGATGGGGTAAAACCTATAGGTTGTAAGTGGATCTACAAGAGAAAACGTGGTGTAGATGGGAATGTGCAAACCTTTAAAGCTAGACTAGTAGCAAAGGGTTATACCCAGGTTGAAGGGGTTGACTGTGAGGAGACTTTTTCACCTGTTGCTATGTTAAAGTCTATTTGTATCCTTCTTGCCATTGCCGCATATTATGACTATGAGGTATGGCAAATGGATGTCAAGACAACCTTTTTGAATGGCAATCTTGAGGAAACCATCTACATGGACCAACCCAAAGGGTTCATTAAACCAGGACAAGAGCAAAAGGTTTGCAGGCTTAAAAGGTCGATTTATGGACCAAACAAGCCTCTAGGTCCTGGAATATAAGATTTGATGAAGCTATCGAGATCTTATGGTTTTGACTTGAGAATGATGATGAACCTTGTGTCTACAAGAAAATCATCAATAGTTACTGTCGCATTCCTAATTCTCTATGTGGATGATATCCTACTCATTGGGAATGATGTAGGTTATCTTACTGACATCAAGGAATGGCTAGCTACGCAGTTCCAAATGAAAGATTTGGGTGATGCGCATTTTGTTCTTGGGATCCAGATTATCCGGAACCGCAAGAATAAAACACTAGCCTTGTCTCAAGCATCTTACATAGACAAAGTGTTGTCAAGGTTTAAGATGCAAGATTCCAAAAAGGGATTGTTGCCTTTTAGACATGGAATCCATTTGTCTAAGGAATAGTGTCCTAAGACACCTCAAGGAGTTGAGGATATGAGACAGATTCTTTATGCATCGGTTGTTGGGAGCCTGATGTACGCCATGTTGTGTACTAGGCCCGACATCTGTTTTGCAGTTGGGATGGTCAGTAGTAGGGGTGTGCACGATTCGGTTCGGTCCGGTTTTGACTAAAACCAATGACCGAACCGAACCCTTCAGTTTTTGAAATAGTTAAACCAAGTAAACTGATGTATTCCTCGGTTTCGGTTCAAAATCGGACCGGTTCACTACAGTTTGGTCGGTTCGGTTTCGGTTTTTAACCGTTTCATTTTTAAAAAAATGTGAGAGATCAAAGTTAATTAGAGGAAAACTACTTTGAGTTTAAGAATGAAAAGTTTGGATACTGTCTCTGTTGAGTTTACTTTGGCTTAGCACACACATCCGCAGTAAAAGAAATATGGAATAGATCAATTGAAAAATGAGATGAAATTAAATACAGAAATGGGGAGCTTTAAAGGCAAGTCATAGTTACAGTTGGTTGACGTTGGATTTGAACAAATAGTGGGAAGATGGTCGAAGACAGGAGAAAACAAAAGAGAGAGAAGAGGAAAGGTCGTTGGGGTTCGTACCGTCACAACTCTTTGCTGCAAGAAGAAAGAAAGAAAGGTGAGATATGCCTACTCTTGCGGTGGATTGGAAGTGAGAAAGGTGAGATTGAGAGAGAAGAGAGGAAAGCAGTAAAGAAAAATATTTGAGAATATTTGAGATTGGTTTGAGAGAGAAGAGGTGAAAAAAATTGAGATTGATTTGAGAGAGGAGAGAGAAAAAACAAAATCTGATATTGATTTGAAAGAAAGGAAAAAGGTGATTTGAAAGAAAAAGAAAAATACGGCTGTTGCATAGAAAAAATCATTTAGTTTTGTGGGTTGGGCTTCTCTGATGGACTTTAATTTTTTTAAAGTTATATTATCGGTTTGGTTCGGTTTTCTTAATTTTTTAAAAAATCAAACCGTGAACCAAACCGAATATTACGGTTTTTTAAAGTTTTAAACCGAAAAAATCATTTTTTTTCAAAATAACCGAACCGAACCAATCGGTTTGGATTGGTTCAGTTCGGTTCTTCGGTTTTTCGGTTCCTTGCACACCCCTAGTCAGTAGGTATCAATCCAATCCAAGACTTGAACACTGGACACCGGTTCAAACAATCCTTAAGTATCTTCAGAGAACAAGGAACTACATGCTTGTGTATGGGGCTAGGGATTTGATCCTTACAGGATACACGGATTATGACTTTCAGACTGATAAAGATTCTCGAAAATCTACATCAGGGTCAGTATTCACTCTTAACGAAGGAGTTGTAGTATGGCGAAGCGTCAAGCAAGGATGTATCGTTGATTCCACCATGGAGGTCGAATATGTAGCAGCTTGTGAAGCAGCTAAGGAGGTCGTTTGGTTAAGAAAATTCATGTTAAATTTGGAAGTTGTTCCAAATATGACTTTGCCCATCACATATTTGTATTGCGATACTTGGTGGTGCGAAGGCAAACTCGAGGGAACCCCAAAGTCACAAGAGGGGAAAGCATATAGAGCGGAAGTATCATCTCATCCGGGAGATCGTGCATAGAGGAGACGTGAATGTCACGAAGATAGCCTCAGAGCACAACATTGTTGATCCTTTTACAAAGGCTCTCACGGCTAAAGTATTTAAGAGTCACCTAGAAGGTCTAGGTTTACAAGTCTTCCCCAACTAGGGCAAGTGAGAGTGTTTTGTACAAAGGGGTTTAAATGCCCTAGTTTATTGTATTTACATTACTGTAATGTTTAGTACTCCACAAGCTTTAGGTCAAGTGGGAGATTGTTGGGATTTATGCCCTAAACTTGTGTAATTTTGATCAATTAAATAAAGTGTTGTTTGTTTTGATAAGATTACAGTCTTGCTTTTATAAATCCAATAAACTAAGCTCCAAGGTTATAACATTTATCTTGAAATCAGTGTAGTGGACACTATTTGGGTTGAGTTCAAAATTATAACCTAAATAGTCTATGGTATAAGAATAAGGTTGGAAACCTCATTCTAGTAACACCATGGATGCGGCCCACTTTGTAATTAGTACAAATGAGGTAATCCAACTCATTCATGTAGTTGACATGCGAGTGGAGGCATCCTGTATGAAGAGTTCATACAAGACTGGATCGCAAATTATTAGTCTAACCAGTGTAACACCGTTAACAGGATAAGACTAGTAAACAGAACTATTGGAGACAAATTGGATCACTCGGGATCAAAACGAGACTATTAGGAGCAAAAAATAACATCAATTGGAAGAGAAAGGATCAATCCAAACATGATGACCCGAAGTGATGGCGTTGCAACGTTGCCGATAGCGTTGCAATGCCGAGCGTGCTGTTTAAAGGCGTTGAAGACCACTGCCGATAGCGTTGCAACGTTATCTCGATAAGGAAGCATATATGAAGGACCGCATAGAGGGTGTTGTAATGCTACCTTGTAGCGTCGCAACGCCACTTCGATAAGAGGCGCGCGCGTTAGGGTAGCGGCGTTGCAACGCTGCCCTCAACGTTGCAACGCCATCGAGACATTCCATATCTGCCAGCCGCCTAGGGTACAACATTGCAACGTTGTCCCTAGCGTTGCAACGCTGCACCGATTGAGCCTATAAATACAACATTATTTCTTCTTGCAAAGGGAGTCGAATTTGCTAGATCTTTGCCCTATTTTCGAAATACACTTTGTAAGAAGAGAGAAAATAGTGTTTTTTAGAGCCAAAGCATTTGTGGAGGTTCGAGATCGAAGACGGGAACTCGGAGACGAAGCACCGACATCGACACATAAGTTTAATTTCCTTTTCTTTCAAATTGTAATAGCGTTCTAAGACGTTTTCTACATGTTTAGCTTGAGTTTCATGTGATTTAGAGTAGCTAAATGTTGTAGTTAGGATTTGGTTTACTTGTTAAGACTTTCTTACCATGAATTGAAACATGTTTTGTTCTTATTCTTGGAAATTCGTTCTTTACTTCTTAATTTGTTGGTTTAAGTGGACTCGAGAGATAAAGCTTGAATTAGAACAAAATTGTCAAAACCCTTAGAAATCTGGCATGAGAATGACCTAGAAATCTTAGGGAAACACATAAACAAGTTTCTTAATGTCATGCATGTCGTAGGTTCATATGGAGACCATGGAGTTTATTGCATGTGTGAGGCTCACTAAGAATCGAGAGGTTTTCTTGAGTTTTTTACTTCTTGTTTATAATTTCATCTCTTTGGTTCATTGCATGTGTTAATTGAGTCATTAGCTTGTATAATCACTTCCCTCAATTCTATCAATTCGTGTCTCCACATGTTTGTTTGTTTGCTTGTCTTTACTTTCAACCAACTATCCATGTTATGTTTCTTTAGCTAAAATTGAGAATTAGTATCTTAGTAATTAATTAATCTAGAAACCCATTCCCGAGGACGATACTTGGACTCTTAAATCACTATACTAAAACTTGACCGCATAATCATGCATGTATTGCATATCCATAATTATACGCAATATGATCCCACTGCACTCTCTCTCTCACCACTGCATATATATTTACGTGTTCACGGATATTGACCAATAACAAAGTCAATCCTTCACGAATGTTCGTAACACCTGCTAGGTCAAATTACCATTTTACCCCTGGGTTACATCTTTTGCCTTAAGTACCAGTGCTCCTCTAATGAACAATTTTTTTGTGGTCCTACCAACAAACAGAAGTCCCTTCGGGTCAATGAGAGGGACAGGCCCTTTGTTCAAGTCTCGGATACACCACTTAAGGGAACATTCCTCTACTTACCCTAATAGGCGAGAATGAGTGAATTTCATCTTGTTAAGTTCCCAGTTGCTCACTCGGTCTCGTCCCCAAGAAGGTAGGCATATTGAGTCAGCGAATCTGACCATTCTCACCCATACTAGTCAAAGGACAATCCCTCGCAAACAGGAGTTCGTAACCTGCTCAAGATTGAGATCAAGTTGCCTAGGTCATCCTAGTGAAATAGAAACCTAACTAGCCAACGGAGTTACACCTAGTGGTTACTATTTCGTGGTTCGGTCTTATGCAATCTCATTACATAGGGATCCCACTCACATGTCGTCTACACGAACACGTTAGGGTCACAGTGTTTGTATCATATACAAAGTGGGTCATATCTATAGTATTACCAGGGTAAGGTACCCAAACCTTATCCCTTATTATAGACCCTTTAGGTTGTATCTTGAACTGAGTTCTTTTATATTTACACTACATTCAGTTCAAGAAACATTTTACAGCCTTGGATGTTAGTTTATTTGATTTAGGGTTAATAAAAGGGTAATATTGTAATTAATGAACAATAACACTTTATTGATAATAATACCTCTTTATTACATTAATTAGAACAAAATTTACAAACTACGAGTTTTAGGACACAAACCAAACAAAATCAATGGACACAACTTGTCCTACAGTGAGGAGAGTGCAACTACGAGTCTATAGTGGAGGAGTGATTCGTAGTTAATGAATGTTGATTAACGAGATCAAAGAGTTTGATCAGTTAATCTCGTATCATTGGAGCTCATGATCTGTTGGTCCATTAAGTCCTTTCGTTGGCTCAATAGGAGTTAATTGATTATATGCGATATAATCGATATAATATATAGTTTAATGTGAATATGATTCATAATAAACTATATATTATATTTGGATTAAATTCCAAATACTATTTTAGTATGAAATTGTTTCATATTAAATTCTAGAGGAAATAATTAAATTAAGAGCCAAATTGAACATGATTCAATAATACAATTATGCAAATATTATTTGCATAATAAGGTATGAGATACCTTATATTATGCAATTATGTATATATGATTTGCATAGTGCACAATTTATGCATTTGGTAGGATAATGAGTGGAGGAAGTTATCTCCACCCTTACTCCCTATATAAAAGTGCATTTAGATGCATTTTAGTTTTTTATGGTCACATTTTTGGAAATAGAGAATTTCCAAATCTTTCTCTCTCAATTCTCAAGACTCTCTCAAAGAGAAAGTTTTCTCTGGGAATTTCACCATTCTCCCTCTCCAAGAGAACAACGTAGAAGACCTTGTGGAAAGTGTTTGGAAGTTCTAGTTTGTGTTGATTGTTGAGAACAAGTGCTCGGGATTGGAGAAGAATCACTAGAAGAGGTATCTTCAAAGGTAAATTTCATCTAGCTTCTTCCTATTTTATGTTTAACTTTCTGTTTTGTGCATCATATTCATAACGCAATTGCGGGCAAAAGCGATTCCAACGCTTCCGCTACGAGATTCGATCTCTTCTGTTTTCATGCTAACAATTATGTTCAACATTTTGAATATAGAATGACTTGGGAGCAATATGGTAATTTCTATCAGAATTATCAAGATTCTAGATTAGATGCTCCAAAGTCATCTTTTTGGTATTAGACATGTACATTGTATATTATTATTTAATCACTTTGACAAATACAAATATGTCATATATTCTCTAATTACCAATATTTAATATTATTTTATATAGTGACTTAGGATTTAGGAATTTATAATTTATAGTTTAATTAAATCATCATAATTAAAATCTCATTGAATCTAAATAGAACATATATTTTACTTATATGATATTAAAATAAATCGATTATAGTATGATTAAGCCATAATTAAAGTTTCATGAAATAATTCAAATAAATTTTAGAATTTCTATATTTTTTCTCAAATTCCTACTATCATCAACATTTTAATTGATATTTATATCTAAATATTGTATTAGTTTTTAGATGTGATACTTAAAAATGTCAATTATAGTCTAATTAAGCCACAATCAAAGTTTTATTAACTAATTCAAACAATTTTCATCGACATTTCCATAATTTTCGTAAATTTTTCATCAACATTTCCATAAAATTTGGACAAACAGTTTAAACCTCGAAAATAGTGCATATGCCATTATGAAAAAAAAAAAGAAGATTTTTATAGGTAAAGGAACTATTTAGAAAAAGGGCAACTACAATTTTCTTTGATTTTTCTCTTTGAAGTTGTATTTTGTAATGGGACTAATTTTGGAGATAATGGTGTTTAAATAAATAATGACAAATCTAGGGTAGTTTTGAACTTAAAATTTTTAAAATGTAAAAAAAAAAAAAAAAATTATGAATGTAAGGTTGTTCTGGAAACTAATGTTTAAAATAGGGTACTTAAATCGTGTATCTCGTACACGTTTTACACGTAGGAAACCATGGTGTATTGGGGACGTGGAGTGTGGTGGACACGAAGAAATCGTGTACCATGTACGGGATTTTCATTTTTTTTTAAAAAAAAGTAAAATAACAATCTCCCAATAACATTGCTATTACATACGAAAATCTTACGAATGACTATGCGAGTTTTGTTGTGTAATTAGGGTAACATTTTTTATTTTCCATCTATTTCATGGTTCAATTTGTTCATATTAGAAGATTAATCATTTATATATTGAGGTTATTGTTTGATCTAATATTTATCAAATGCATGAAATTTGAAAATATTCTAATCCATTCATCAAATGTCGAATAATAGTATTTTAGGTTTAATACATACAAACAGTAAAATATTACTAAAAACTCATGAACCACATGGTGGTCTTCTTCTCGAACGGACTCCTCGACGAGGACGTGGAACATCATATTGTGGTTGATGATGAATTATATCAACAATTTCTTCTTGTATAATAGGTGATAGAGGATCTTGTGCATAGTCCCCCTGGTTATGACCAGAACTTGAAGCAATGTTGGTATGAACATCTGGTGAGGGCATATGAGGAACTGGAATGTGATCATCAACTATAGGAGGCTCTTGGTCCACGTGTGCGTCTGAAATGTCTTCAGCTTGTTGTCGTCGCCTCCGACGAGCACGTGTCCTATCAGTCTCAACAACAATCAATCTTCTTGTATGTTGAATTATATCAGTGACTGTTGTGACATATTCTTCACACATAGAACCTAAAGTAGATAAACTTTGATCTATCGAATATTGTTGAACACTTCGAACAAAATTATTCTACAAATAAATTATATATAAATTATTTATATATATATAATGTAATATCCAATATAGAAAATTGATGTAAATAAAAATGAATTTAGTAAGTAATCTTTACCGTGCAAGCATAATAAGCACCATCACGTGTGATATACCTCCTCGTGATAGAGTCATATCACGTTAGGTAGTCATTAGATACAGTCGGTCATTGTACCATGTCCCCTAATGCACAACGATCCCGACGTGCACGCCATAGCGAAATAAATGATGCATGATGCCGTCGCCAATCATGGTCATGCTTACCTCGAAATAAATGATACAGTCGGTCGTTGTACCAAGTGCATGTTCTATCTCCCAAACTCATAACTTGGGTTCGTTGACCTTTATATGGAGAGATCATGCTAATTTCAGTTTCAATTTCAAAACTACGTGTCTCCCTATCAACAGACTTCACAGTATGTGAAGAAGCACTTCTCTCCCACCTTCTGAGCTTTATTAAAGAAAATTCAGTACACACATCACCATGATTTATTACCTCAACAACCTGTTCTCGACGTTGTTCAAAATACATAATTGTTCGATACCAAGTTAACTTAACCAATACAGTAATTGGCAACATTCTGGCTCATTTGAAGACTCCATTAATGGATTCAACTAGATTTGTAGTCATCCATCCTTAGCGATGCCCATTATCATGCGATTGTGCCCATTGTTCTAACTTCATTCGATAGAAAAATTCAAGAAAATCAGGATTTAATCGCTTTAATTTTTTCATACATCACTCAAACTTGCGCCTTTGGTGTTGGCATCCTACTTTAGACACCAACTTTTTCAATTGCGTCGATTTGTACTTATTATTGAAGTTACTAGCCGCATGACGTAGACAATAACGATGGTATGCTCTCGGTTCACTCCATCCATTTTCTTCATTTTTAACAGCTGATATGATTCCTCCATATCTATCAGAAATTAAACATATACCATCTCGTTGGGTAACTAATGATCGCAAGGCACGTAAAAACTAAGATCAACTAGAAGTATTTTCCTCTTCAACAATAGCAAAAGCAAGAGGAAATGACTTCCCATTTGTGTCCATTGATGTAACAATCAATAATTTCCCTTTATATTTGCCATAAAGGTGTGTACCATCTATCTGAATCATTGGTATACAATATTTAAACCCTTCTATTGCAGGAGCAAATGACCAAAAAACTCAACCGAAAATATGATGACCTGGTATGTTACTTGGAATCACATCCTAGTGAGTTTGTGTTCTTGTGTTGTAGTGAACAAAAGCATTCAACCAATATGGAAGTTCTTCATATGATTTCTCCCAATCACCAAAAACTTTGATTATAGCTTTTCGCTTAGCTTGCCACACACGTCTGTAGTTCACACAATATCCAAAATCTTTTTTAATATTTTCTTGCAACCCGATATTTTAACACCAGGATCACATCGAACAATGTTCTGAACTTCATTACACATTAAATCTGAGTCAAGTTGTGAATGATCTTGTGTGAGGTCTGGGTATAAACATGAATGTTCCCCTTCAAGTTTAGTAATTTCGAACATTCCATGAGTTTTACGTCAACATGCACGAAGCCTCCACCTACAACCCTCACTCCATTGTTTGCATTTTACATACCAAATATCTGGATTTGATTCCATCACAGTAATTTGATAGTGTTGTTTAACACAATATTTTTTTATGGCAAGTTGTAAGTCTTCTTTAGTCTCAAATAACAATCCTTTACTTATTATACGCGAGTCCATTTCTACGCATCTTGCCTCTTCTTCTAAAGTAGACCCTACTTCACATATTGAATTGGTAATCTCCCAATTTATATATGTGAAAAAATCTGAAGGTTCCTCTTCGCTTTAACTTGAGGACATGAGATTAGGGTTATCCCCATATAATTCATCAAGTTCTTCCTCTATATCACTATCTCCACCATTTTCAGGTTCAAGTATCACTAATTCCTCACGACACAAGGACATATTTTACCAACTTGATTACAACGGTACAAATTTAATACTTTATAATTAGTTTAGAACAAATAGTTTCTTATGTCAACTACTAAGCTTGTTCCATAAATTAAATATGAAGCTTAGCCCAAAAACTTACAACAACTTAAAAAATTAAGCCCAATCCAACCACAATCATAAACCAATAAAATAAGCCCAATCGAAAAACCTAATCTATGAACATGTCCAAAACTAATAAATCCAAAACTAAAAAATCCAATAGTCAAAACCCTAACAAAATAAGCCCCAAATCTATAAATCTAGTCCAAAATCAACCCAATCTAAACCCTAATAAAATAAGGTTGAAATAACATACATCAAAACGACTCACCAATCCATAATATAGATCTATGCAAATAGATATCAAAAGAATAAAAAACAAGGTAGAAAACATATAGATCCATGGCAAAAAACATACTGATCTGACCATAAACTTGCTGAAAAATTCAAAAATTGAAAAAATAAAAAAATAACCTATACGTTGTTCAGATTGTACCTGGTTGATGGCGACGACTAGCGGCTGACGGCTGGAGGTTGACGGCGAGCGGCTGACCGACTCGTCGCTGGCGACGTCGCTGGTAGGTCGTAATGACGAGGGAGCTGGAATGGGGTCGGCGGTGTTGATGCAGAGAAGAAGAGATTCACCTCGATGGAGAGAAGAGGAAATGGGGCAGGTAGGTCCTTTAGGGACCACTAAATCGTGTACTTGGTACACGAGATCTATATGGAAATCGTGTACATCGTACACGATTTCCGTGGCGACATCTTGCTTACACCTGATCAAATCGTGACCAACGACTGCGATTCATTAAATAAATCATGACCACCAGCCGCGAGATTTAGAAACCGTGATCCCATACACGATTCATGTACCCCAAATTTGAGAATAGTTTTAAACTCACCCTCCTTTTGTAATTAATTTTTAAAATAACATTAATTTTTACAAAAATCCTTTGTAATGTAACACAGCTCTGAACTAAGCCAAGTGAAAACAAAAATCTCAGCAACGGCGTGGCGCCTGCTCAGCTTAGCGCCATTACTACAGGGCTTTCTGCTAACAATTACATGAGTGCGTTAGCGTTTGATCATCGCTGAGTGCTGATTAATGGTGCCTGTCGCTTCCGCCATGCAAGGTGGATCATCAGGCATTGGCTACGGGCTGAAATACCAGGTCAATGTTGTTCAATTTCTGATGACAAAATTTTTCAGATCTCCTTGAGCATAAACCCTAATTCCCATTTTCGAAATTGTTCTCTACTCGTTCAAAAAAAAAAAAAAAATTTCTCTACTTCAGGCTCGATGCATCGCTGATGTCAAAGCAGATACAGATCACACCAGCTTCATCACCGGCACTCTCAGTCTCAAAGACGAAAATGAGGTTACTCTCAGTGTTACTTTGATCTATTTCGTTGCATGATTGGTAATCTTCGTTTTTGACATGGATCTGATGCAATTCTAGTTTATTAGGTGCATTTGATCCGGCTTTCGTCGAGTGGATCCGAGCTCATATGCGAGGGTTTGTTTTCTCATCCCAATGAGATCTGGGACCTCGCGTCCTGCCCCTTCGACCAACGCATTTTCTCTACCGTCTTCTCCACTGGTAATTAATTGTTTTCAGTGTTTGCTCGAACTCAACTTTCTATTGTACATTCTCCTGATGTGTTGCTAAATGGTTTAGCTATTCTTTTAGTATCGCTAAGTTAAACTTGGAAGTACTGATGGAATTAGGCGAGCGGGTTTAAGCATTTCGAGCGGGTTTAAGCATTTAGTGTAGAACTTCTTTACTGAACGTGTGGATTGTCGAATAACTTTCAGTCAGAGAATGTGCAGTTCCCGTTGTTCTTCCTCAGAAGTATTGATAATTGTGTAGTTGACTCCTTAATTTTCGTGTTTGCTATTCACATGTTGTCATTCTCTCTATACTTCACATCTCAACCACAGTTGTTTTGTGGGGATTCATTCTGGAAAAAAAAAAAAAACTTGTGAGGATTCATTCTATTGTAACGGGATTCTTCTAAATTCTCTGCTTTCTTTCAATTGATCCTCTTCCATTTTCATAAGGTGAAAACTTTGGGGCAGCAATATGGCAAATACCTGAGTTATATGGTGAATTGAATTCTCCTCAGTTGGAAAGGGTTACATCACTTGATGAACATGTCAGTAAGATCAACTGGTGAGTACTAGTCAGAAGCAATTCTTTTTTCTGGTTACGGTTGTGTCCAACTACATTTAGTCTATTTGGATTCCATATTCTGTCAAATGCAGAATACATACCAAATCAATGTTTTGTTCTAATGGTTAATTCAAGTAAAATTTATGCTTATGGAACTGTATTTCTCTTTGATACTTTTAACCTTCTAAGTGTTCTCTCTGAATTTCTCTGAATTTCACTGAAAATTCTCTTTTCTCTCACTTGTTTGCTTTTGTCGATCCATATGAACTTGTTTCCAATTGTAAATCATTTAATGCATTTCCATTATCTGGGTTCTAATTCCTAACTAAAATCTTCCGGGCAGTGTTCTTTGGTGGCCATCTGGAAGACATGATAAGCTGATCAGCATTGATGAGGAAAATATTTTACTATGGAGCTTGGATTGTTCCAGAAAAGTTGCTCAGGTAGACTTAAATAGATATTGTGTGGTGTGGTGACTGGGTTCTTTATCGAGCTAATTTCACTTTTGCACCACATTGTTGTATATGCATGGGTAGACTAAGGTTCAGGTTATAATATTTTAAATAAGAGAGAATCCGTTTATCAAGTAAAACTAGATTATAGGAGTTAAGGCATCAATATCATGACAACAAAAGAATTGCAATTTTTTTGGTAATTGGTGTATATCATAAAGGAATTATAATCATAAAGGAGACTGGTTAAAGAACTCCACTGAAAGGCAAATCTTGGTACACACTTTCTTCCTCTCTGAAAATATCAATGGGTTGGATTTTTATTTTTTCAAAACAAATCTCTGAAAAAACTACTAGAACTGCATTTTCTCAAAGGTTTTCAGCT
Organism: Trichosanthes cucumerina; assembly: GCA_036507285.1. NCBI lineage: Eukaryota > Viridiplantae > Streptophyta > Magnoliopsida > Cucurbitales > Cucurbitaceae > Trichosanthes > Trichosanthes cucumerina. Next base: position 65,544,402 of record CM071836.1, on the reverse strand, counting down.
TTTAGCCTGTTAGGGTGATCAACAGCAACTGATATAGACGTTCCAGATCCTCTAGAAAGTAGCCTCATAGCCTGCCAGACCAAATTCTTTTAGAAGTCCCTGCCAATGTTTTGTCACAAACAACAGTCCACAAAAGGGTACTTCTGGTTTTTCCTCTCTTTTTTATGCATTACATACCATTGGGGAGAGAAGATAGCTTTGCCCAGATGTCTTTTAGAACGAAGTCAGACATCGTCATTCCTGAGGCTGAAGTCTGTAGAAAAAATCTCACTTCTTTAGGAGCTTGCCAAGCCAGCAGATCACTAAGGTTTCCCGAGTTACTTTTCTTAGTTTTGGTTATTTGTTTTAGTTTATAGTTAGTTAGCTGTTTACCTAGAGGCTAGTTAGTAGGGTATAAGCCCATTAATCTCTGTTTTATTAGCCCACTTTTTTTGGAATTGCTACAATTTTTAATCCCGACTCTTTAAAACAACATTCTTTGAGGATTGTTGATATTTTCTCCTTTGATGCTATGGGGAGGGGTTATTAACAATTGGAAGGCTTTCCTATCGCGTTGCTCTGGAGAGGGCTTATCTTTAGCCCTTGCCCTTAGGCTTTCCTATAGATTTTCTCCTTTGATGCTTGGTTCATTAGTTACAATGTAAGGAGTCAATAGGACTTTGTAATTGCTATGATTTTAATCTCGACTCTTTAATCAAGATTCCAATAAGCTAATGCAATTCATTTTTGTGGGTTTTACATGTAAACTTTTATATGTGTGTATACACACATATATATTTTCTCTTTTCGGGGAATTCTGTTGCATGTTAGAACTGGTCATATTACCAATTCAGAGTCATTAAACTAGTATGAGTGACAAAGCTAATATGCATGTCATGGTTCTTTAAAAAAAATTAACTAAAGCTTAGATATGTATAAATTTTCTATTCAATTACTATTAATGTTAAGATCAGATGTTCAAAGGTTTCATGAAATATTTGGAGATTGTCAATTCATTCTTGTGCAATTATTGATGGTAATATCTAATATGTTTGTTATTAAAAAAAGGTTATAACAATGTGTACTTCCTTTGTCAAATAAACAAGTTAGAGTGCGTTTGGATTAACTTCCTATGTGATTTTGGAAGTCCAAAAAACAGTTTTTTTTTTTTTTTAAAAATCTAGTGTTTGATAACAAATAAAAATCACAATTGAAATAATCAAATTGCTTTTAATCATTTTTCGAAGAAACTTTAAACTTGATTTAAAAAGTGATTCTAAAGTAATGGACTAGGAATCACTTTATGGTAAATTAACATTTGTAAGAATCACTTTTAGATGCAGTATAACCAAACAAACTTGTGGTTAAAATCATTTCTAAGAAAATTTAACTAAACATACAAGTATTTTAGTAAAAATTATTTTTTATAAAAAGTGTTCAAATTAGATGGTCGGCCAAACTCACTCTTTGTCACTATTTTTCTTTTATATGAAAAAAAAAACCATACTTTCATTGGGATCAAATGAAAAAATATGGAGGAATACAAAAAAACTAACTCTCATAAATGAACCCAAATAACATAAAAATGGGGTTTCAGTACAACAAAATAAGACCTAAAGGATAATTACGAAAATCCTTACACACGGAGGCCCAAAGAGAGGTGTGAAATTGTTAGGGCTCTGCTCCCTTTGGTATATTGATATCGCAAAACAGAGTACAAACACAGTCTCACTGGACTGATAATCCACTACCTCCCTCCCTCACAAAATGCAAAGCTACCCTCCCCAAAATAACCGAATTCACTAATTATACCCCAAAAAGTAATCCTTCCCCTCACACCCATACAACGGGTCCCACCACAACAAAAACATTCTAGAAAGCAACATTTTAACTAACTTCCACTAGGAGAGACCCTTTTACCCCTACGGGAATATTGGGCCTTAATTGGGGGCCTAACATCACTCCCGTGGCCCCCAAGAAACCTTGTCCTCAAGGTTGAATATAGGGAACTGCTGGCGCATCACATCAATAGGCTCCCATGTTGCTTCGTGGGCTGGCTAGTTAAATCAACTAACAAGGGCTTTGTCGATTCCCGTCACGCGATTTTCTCTATATGCCAAAACTTCCCGGGGTTGAGCCACCCATACAAAATCATCCGTCAAAATAGGATCATGTTGTTGAACTCCCTCCAGATTTCCAACAACCCGCTTGAGCTGAGACACATGAAAGACAGGATGAATATTTGTTGTGGCTGGTAAATGAAGACGATAGGCCACACTCCCAATCTTCTCAGTGATTTGATATGGCCCAAAATACTTGGGTGATAACTTCTCATTCCGCCGTTTGGCCAAGGAAGCCTGTCGATAAGGACAAAGCTTTAAGAACACGTGCTCACCCACCTGATACTCAACTTCTGAACGCTTACGATTAGCAAATTTCTTCATCCTTCCTCGTGCCAAATCCAGATGATGCTTTAATGCATCCATAGCGATATCCCGTTGTACTAACTGTTGTTCCAGAGAATCGTTAGTTGTTTTAGACGCACCATAGGAAATCAGAGATGGAGGCAGACGACCATAAACGGCCTGAAAAAGAGTCATGTTGATGGAGTTGTGAAACGAAGTATTATACCAATACTCAGCCCAGTTAAGCAAATTCTACCAACCTTTTGGCCTTTCATTGCAAAAGCACCTGAGATAAGTTTCCACACTTCGATTCACCACCTTGGTCTGACCATTCGATTGGGGATGATAAGCAGAACTCCGACATAATTTCGTGCCCTGGAGACGAAAGAGCTCAGACCAAAAGTTACTCAAGAAGACTTTATCCCTGTCAGACACTATGGATCGGGGATATTCATGTAGGCGCACGACTTCCTGTACAAAGACATTAGCTACGGATTGCGCTGTAAAAGGGTGCCGTAAGGACAAAAAGTGAGCCATCTTGCTCAAGCGGTCAACCAGAACCAGAATTGGATTGAAGCCATTAGATTTTGGAAGCCCTTCCACAAAATCCATTGAAATGTCTTCCCAAATCCGCTCAGGTATTTGTAATGGCATTAGCAAACCGGCGGGGGAAGTGGCCAAAGTTTTATTCTGCTGACATATAAGGCACTTAGCAACATAATCCTTTGTATCGACCTTCATTCCTTCCTAATACAATTCGCCTGGCAACCGTTTATAAGTTCACAAGAAACCTGAATGCCCACCAAGAACAGAGTCATGATAAGTATGAAGAAGGGCTAGAATAAGGGATGAAGATTTAGAGAGAACTAACCATCCCTTGGACCCAAGAGTAACGGGGCACACTGTCTTCATCCTCGATTAACTTTGAAATAATCAATTGGAGTCTATCATCTGCAGTCACCTCCTCCTTCACCCTGAGAATATCCACAATGAAGGGTACTGACAAATGGTTCAATTGGACGGTCGGGGGCAATCGTGAGAGAGCATCAACTGCTTTATTTCCGAAGCTAGGCTTATAGTGAACCTCAAAATCGTACCCCAAAAGTTTGGCAATCCACTTCTGGTATTCCGGTTGGATAACCCTCTGATCAAGTAAAAATTTCAGAGCCCGCTGATCAGTCTTCACTACAAATTTCTTACCTAATAGATAAGGCCTCCACTTCTGTATGGCGAACACAATAGCCATTAATTCCCTCTCATAGATAGATCGTGATTGTGCCAGTAGTGACAGAGTCTGGCTATAATAAGCAATAGGTCGTTGATCCTGCATCAATACTGCCCCAACTCCTGTTCCGGAGGTGTTAGTCTCAATAACAAATGGAAGATTAAAGTCAGGCAAAGCTAGAACATGCAACGTTACCATGGCATTCTTCAGCTGCTCAAAAGCCATAGTGGCCTCCTCATCCCACTCAAAAGGCCCTTTTTTAAGCAAACGCGTCAGAGGGGCGGCAATGGCACCATAGCCCTGAATGAAGCGGCGATAGTATCCGGTCAAACCCAAGAACCCTCGTAGTTCCTTAATGGACATCGGACGCGGTCAATTCCACATAGCCTGGATCTTTCCAGAGTCTGCCTCTACCCCTTTTGCAGAAATCCAGTGCCCCAAGTACTCGATTGGAGTTTGAACAAACTGACACTTCTTTCTATTAGCATACATATGATTATCTCGTAAAACATTGAACACAATGGTTAGATGATGCAGGTGTTCTGATTCTCCTTTGCTAAAAACAAGGATATCATAAAAAAAGACCAGAACAAACTTACGCAAGTAAGGCTTGAATATGTTGTTCATCAATGCCTGGAATGTCGAGGGGGCATCAGTCAATCCGAAGGGCATGACTAAGAATTCGTAATGGCTTTCATGAGTACGGAAAGTCGTTTTCTGTATGTCGTCCTCGCACATTCGGATCTGGTGATACCCTGACTTCAAGTCCAACTTCGAGTAGACCATTGAACCATGGAGCTCGTCCAACAACTCTTCTACCACTGGTATTGGGAACTTGTCAGGAATGGTTATGTTATTGAGTGCTCTGTAATCAACACAAAAGCGCCACCCCCATCTTTTTTTTTAACCAGCAAAACTGGACTTGAGAACGGGCTAAAGCTTGGACGAATGATGCCGCCATGAGTATTTCCCCCACTAGTTTCTCAATCTCCCCTTTCTGTATCTGAGCATAGCGATACGACCTAACATTGACAGGATCATGTGATGATTGATGTCCCGAATCGATGGCAAGCCCTCTGGTCCTTGAAATATGTCATTGTAGTTATGAAACTAATCATCTAACGGTTGATTAACCGTGATGTCCCTACCTGCCTGTCCTTCTTCATTTTGTAAATGGACCGTGTGCAGTGCCTTATACTCTACTAAAAAACCCTGATCACTCGTCTCCCATGCTTTCATCATTTTCTTCAACGAGACCTTCGATTTAGTGAGACTAGGGTCGCCCCACAGAGTGATCAATTCTTCCCCAACTATTACCTTTATCGTCAAAGTTGGCCAGTGAACTCTCGTTTCACCTAGTGTGTGTAACCAGAGCATGCCGAGGACCACGTCAATACTTCCCAATTCCCAGGGTAGATAATTTTCTATGACCCTTAATTTTCCGATGTTCATCACGACACCCTTGCAAACCCCTCTTCCTTTCACCGTAATGTCCCCTCCCATCACAATTCCATAATGAGTTGTATCCGTAATAGGCAAGTGCAACATTTCAACTAATTTGTTCGAAATAAAATTGTGAGTTGCCCCACAATCAAAAAGAACAATTACCTCTCTGTCGTTGATGGTTCCTTTCATTTTTATTGTGCCTGGGTTGGTCATCCCGATTACCGAGTTGAGGGACAGATGAGCAACATCCCTCTCCTCTATCAACTCAACCTTTTCTATTTCATCGATCTCTCTGAAATGACCATCTTCAATAATCTCAAATGTTTCACCATTTGCATGCACAACCATTGTTCTCAACTCTTTGGTTTCTTTCACTTTGCATCGGTGACCCACCGTATACTGCTCCTCACAACGGAAACAAAGCCCCTTCTCCTTTCGACTTTGGAACTCTGCATCAGATCGTCGTTTTGAAGGTCCTTCTCTCTTAGCATTATTATTATTATTATTGTTCGCCTGTCCCATCAAAGTAATAGTGCGAGTGGGAATTACCTCAGGCGGTCGTGGATTTTGCATGTAACCACTTTGTGGTTTCGAGGCAGCTGAACTACCTTTTTTGCCAGTTGAGCCCACTTTCCCTGCTTCCAGACGGGCCAAATCCCTGCCCTCAACTAACTGGGCCATTTCGATCATTTCATCCAACCCAGAAGGCTTCCAACACTATACTTCAGCCTTCACCACTGGATCCAACCCATTCATGAACGTGTTTTCAACTACGTCCTTCGACAAATGAGGTAACGAGGCCATCAACAACTCGAACTCATTACAATACTCAGTCACCGTCCGTTCTTGCCTGATCGCCAGAAACTGACCAAGAACCGTCCCCTTCAGAGCCTTCCGAAATCGTGTTAGCAGTCTGATACGCAAGTCTTCCCAACTTTTGAAGGGTTCTCTTTCTTCCTTGCCACGAAACTAGTTCAACGCTATACCTTCGAAGCTGATTGCCGTGACAATCATTTTCTCGGACTCTGTCAACTTGTGAATCTGAAAATAGCGTTCAGCTCTGAATAGCCAGGAGTCCGGATCCTCTCCACCGAACACGGGCATTTCAACTTTCTTGAATTTGCCCCGATTGCTTCCCTCCTCAACTGGGCTTCATGTTGTCGCTCGTTGCTCCGACGAGGTACCACATTTAGAACCCTCTTGTTTTTCCTCGATTTTCCGTTTTTTCTCCAGTCGCATTGTCTCCTTCGGCAGATATCGACGATCGCGCGTTCAAAGCCGCTAACTCGGAAATGACTACTTCCATCGACTTATGAAGAGAAGTGATACCTTCCTCCATTGACGGAATCTTGAACACCTTTGTCTGGATCTTCGACAGCTCTTCCCGGACAACGTGCTGCTCTTTACCCATCACCTCAATCCTCTCCTCTAACAATCGCTGAGTCATCTTCCTCGTTCTCCCCAGGATGACTTGCTCTGATACCAATATGTGAGGGCTCTGCTCCCTTTGGTATATTGATATCGCAAAACAGAGTACACTGGACTGATAATCCACTACCTCCCTCCCTCACAAAATGCAAAGCTACCCTCCCCAAAATAACCGAATTCACTAATTATACCCCAAAAAGTAATCCTTCCCCTCACACCCATACAACGGGTCCCACCACAACAAAAACATTCTAGAAAGCAACATTTTAACTAACTTCCACTAGGAGAGACCCTTTTACCCCTATGGGAATATTGGGCCTTAATTAGGGGCCTAACAGAAATCTAACAACTGACCACGCCTCATCCCAAGGTCTCTCAAGCCCTCTAAAAGTTCTATTGTTTCTTTTCCTCCAAAGACCCCATAAAATAGGACAAAAGCTAGTATAATCTAGGTGCTCAGTCACTATGAAATAGCAATTTATTTTCGTGATAATCTTATTTGGGGCCTATAGGTGCAATCAAAGGAGTCAGCTGGGATGCTTCATTATTTGTCTGGAGGGACGTGGGATCCACATGATTCAAATGCTATTGCAGCAACCAGTGAATCATCGGTTCAGTTTTGGGATTTGAGGACAATGAAGTATGTTATCATTTATGCTTTATGTTTTTGACAGATGATGAATTTATTATGTATTTGTTTTCCATCTATCTGAGATTATCTTGGTACGTGTGCCTCTTTATGTGTCCCCATATCAACGTTTATACATTTTTTATGGAGAATATACAGGGATGTTTTATTTGTTTCTATGTTTTGAGAAGAAATGGAATGTTCATGATTAAATTGAAATCAACCGCAAAGGAAAAAGGCATTTCATGTTCTTCTTTCTTAATTTAAAATTTTGATTTTTTTTAAATAATTTATTTTATTTTTAAAAATAATTTCTTTCATGATTACTACTTACTTAGATTCTATGTTTCTCTTTGGGCTTCAGTGTCAGGGTTCTTTTGTAATTATTCTCTAAGTCTTATTTTGCTTGATTGGAGCCCATTTTTTTTAGTTGCCTCCCCTCTTTTTTGTGGGCTTCTCTTTTTTGTTCGCCCGTGTTTTCTTTCATTCTTCTCTCAATGGAAGTTCGGTATTTCATCTAAAAAAAATTATTTTATAAAATCGTAGATGCTAGTGCTATTCATTGATAAATTCTGCATTGGCTTATGAGAAGTTAATTGCAGGAAGACAGACTCAATTGCATGCTCTGCTTATGTTCGCAATGTGGATTACAACCCCAAGAGGAAACATTTACTTGTAAGGATTCTTTTTCTCCGTGAGCATCAAATTTGAAATCTCTTCTATTTACTGGCAAATGCATATTGAGAAGGCTTTTGTCAAAATATTATACTAGAACCATAACTCTCATGTCACCAGACAAACCGAGCCACAATTAGAATGCTGGTAGCATGTACTGCAGTGGACACACTAGCTTAAGTTGTGTTCTCTTATGCTAGGAAGGGGAGGAAGAAAAGTTTGGGTGGTGACTTGCTGATTTCCACAGTTATTGTTGGGGGCAATTTAGTAAGTTAAAGCTACCAATGTTATTGTCTTGGTTAGAAGGCAGCAGTATTTACATTTGTGGGACCTAGAAGGGTGTGGGAAAATTGTGAGAGCGAGAGTACAGAGTTTTTTTTTTTGAAAACGAGTACAGGCCTCTTGAATAGTTATAGTCTGTAAGTTGTAACAATTTCAATCGATAAAACATTCTTACTTGTCCTATCCACAGCTTGCCTGTCTTTTTGGTGGTTTATATTAACACCTATCTGGATGGTTTCTAACATTTGCTTCTTTCCCAAACATCCTTTTCTTGTCTTAACCTTTATAATTCATCTCCTCTGATGTTTAATTTGCATTCTATGAGCTGAGTCATTATCCATCTCTTGTCTTGACCTTTACCATACACTATTTGAGCTTTACTTTGACGAGTTGATGGTTCAGTTCATAGAACGCTAGTATAACATAAGAGGTGAGAAAAAAAAAATTATAATCATCATGGCAATGAATGAAATGTGAAAAGCAGAAGTCCTTTTGTAAGTTCATAAGAACGAAAACCCCTTTCATTCCTTTTTTTATAAAAAAAATCATCTCCCAATTTGGTGTTTGCACGAACTTTATTGTATTTTTTCTCCATCTTGGCATTAATAAAATGTCCCCTGTTTAAGGTAACTGCTGAGGATGAAACTGGAATATCTATCTGGGACCTTAGGAAGCCAAAAGTCCCAATCCAACAACTTCCTGGACACACCCACTGGTATCTTTTTAAAGATACCATGTTTTCCCTAGAATGTTTTGTGCTGTAAAATCTGTTCTGTGCTCAAGTTAAATTTTTAATTGTGATCCTTTGCTTTGTATTTAATATTTCTGCAGGACATGTGCTGTTCGTTGTAATCCTGAATATGATGGGCTAATATTGGTATGCTCTCCTTCTCTCCTCTCCATTTCTAGATAGAGTTATTTCTTCTGATCCATTTTACTGTTCGCTTCATGTTTGTTAGATTGCATTTTATACCTCTCTTCCACACTTGTTTCTAATTTAATTGTGTCAGTTTCCTTTCTGAAGTCTCGGGCCAGTTTTTGTTTTTGTTTTTGTTGTAATTCAATTCGTATAAAGTTATAGATTAATTATATGGCAATCAAATCCCTTAAAGTTGATGTGCTGGTGAAATCATTTTCTAGTACAAGGTCGTCAGATTTTTCAATGCATCTTTGAGTCAATGACACGATGTTAGTGATTGCAGAGTGCTGGTACTGATTCAGCTGTCAACGTATGGTTGGCATCCATGTCTGATGGTGAACTGAAATCGGAAAGGTCATTTCTTGTTTACAATGTTTTTTTTTTTTTCTGTTTCTCTTTAAAATTTATGCTGATACAGTGATACTTGTTCATATTAATTTATGGGCAGGATGGTAGATTCACCACCACGGGAAGGTGATCCATTATTGCATTCTTACAGTGACTACGAAGACAGCGTTTACGGTAACTGCTGCAGCCTTGTTTTTTTAATATATATATTCAGTGGGTCAAACTGATGGGTTGGTTTTAATTTCAAATTAAAAGGCCTTGCTTGGAGCTTTCGTGAGCCTTGGATCTTTGCATCATTGTCCTATGATGGGAGGGTAAGTAGCCTCAACTATTCCTAGCAGAGTAGCAGAACATGTGTACATTAACATTGGTTTTCCCAAAAGTAATGTACCAAATGCTGGTGGAAGTTTTAATAATTTTTTTCGTTTCAATGACGGGTTTATATTGCGCCTTCCCTTTCTTTCTTGTGTTAATATATTATGGATGTATGCCTCATGATGGAGTATCGAGTCATCCACTTCTGTTTTGCAACTTTTCAGCTTGCTTAAATTGAGATTTTATATTTTTAAATTGGTACCTTGGTTAGGTAATTATGCGAAGTGGTTGCTATCGTTTACAGAAGCACATAACTCACTTGATCTTTTTCGGACATTTATGGCCTATCTTCCATGTGTAAATCAACCCAGTTTACAATTCTTCAGAATGACATGGTTCGATTCTTTTTTCTTGTGAAACAGGTGGTTGTAGAATCAGTGAAGCCTTTTCTCTCGAAATAATGGAGTTCATTTTAGATTTTCTCGATAGCTTCCTCGGTATGGTTTAGAGTTTCTCATTGCGGCTACTGGACTCCCCTCAAAGTTTAAATCTGTTCTATCATCAAGAGCAACCATTTGTTACTGAATTTAGTTCGAACAAAACTTCACTCATCTTTATGATGTTATCAATGAGATCGTTGGACGAGCAAGGACATATCCAGTAACATAGAAATTACACACTACCCAGGGAGTAATTTTTATTGACAAGATGGCATAGCAGTTATGAACAAGCAAGCCCATTGTTCTACCATTTGTTGTTTTGTTGTGGTTGAACTTACTCAACTTTCCACCAGAAAAGAAAATAAAATTAAAGATTTTGATTTCCTCTTGCTTTGGATTCCTATGTTGTTTGGTACTTGGGACATATGGGCACAGCTGGGAAACAAAAACAACCAACCAAAGCATCTTATCTGTCTCAAAGTTTTTACCTCCAAAAACTTGGTATGTGTCTGTCAAATTAATGACTTTAGGGAAAAGAAAAATACTTGGCAATGATTTTCTCCTATGATTACTTGTGAGATGTGGATGAATATGAATATGAATATGATTATGATTGTTGTTTTGATGATGCTTATCCAAATATACTTGGTTGAGAAACAACAAGAAGGCCATGAGACAGGGCTGCCTTGAAACCTCTGGTCTCCTCCTTTAGTAGCACAGCTCTTGACTTCACACCAAGTTTCTCTCCACTTATTCTACGATGCTCGAGTGTTTGTTTGAATGGAAAAATGTGGAACTTTTGCTCACCACGTGTTCTTCCTTTTGCCACGTTGGATGTGTTTTTTCCCATTCTATCCATAACCAATGAGGTGCCTTTGTCAATCAGAATCTTGCCATGTCATCCAAGATTGAGGTTGTGACACGTGTTGAAACCAGGGAAAGGGCAAAAAAGTGGATAAGATTTCAGGAAATTTGGGAAATTGGGAGATTTTGCTTTCCAACAAGATCCCATTCCCATCCACTTATGAACCCTGTTTTTATTTTTATTTTTTATTTTCAATAAAGCCATTTGCCACGTCATTGCCAGCAAAGAAAATCCTGAGATTTTGCTGTCTTCTAAAAGTTCTTTTTGATGCGTCGGTTTGCTCTTCTCTGGATTACAGCGTCACCTAAGCATATAATAATTATAGTGATGATAATAATAATAATAATAATATCAATAACCGCAGCTCGTTCTTTCATTAAAAATAAATAAATATAGGAAAAATGTCGTTTCTAGAAGTAATAATCTCTTTAGGACATGTTTGGCGTAGAATACTATGCACTCAAAAATACATAACTCCAAACTAAATAACTTTACATTTTAAATAATATTATATAATTCTTCCAGCTATAATAATCCACGAAGTATTATAATCTATGTTATTATAATCCACCCAACGTCTCAAACATTTCCTTTTGGATTAGACTATTTATCTATTTATTTTGTTGCATTAAAGAGTCTTTTTGAGGAATTAATTTTTTTTAACTCGTGAAATGGTCTCAAACATTTCCTTATGGATTAGTCTATTTATCTATTTATTTTTTTGCATTAAAGAGTCTTTTTGAGGAAAAAATTATTTTTTTTAAAACTCGTGAAATGATGGATTAGTGTAATCTTTTTCTAGTAGCAATATTCTATATTACATAATTTGAGTAATTAAGTTTGATATTAAAACAATAGTGAATAATTAATGGTCATCTGAGGGAAAAAATTATTTTTATTATAAACTTGGCATGTTTTATCAATTTTAACTTGGAACTTTCAATTTCATTAATTTAAACCTAAAATTTAGTCGATTATATCAATTTTAACCATAAACTTTCAACTTTATCAATTTAAACCTCAAACTTGAATAAGTGTATCAATTTACACCGTCAATTAAATTTCTGTTTCAATTTCCGTTAGAACGATTTTCTATACATGTCCAAAGCCACATGTTGATAATAGATATGTATTTGTTAGTTTTTTTTTTTTTAAAAATAAAATTGTTGAAGAAAATTAGAGTACTCACCTTAATGTTTTTCAATTTTAGAACATGACTTTTTTTCACTTCTTATCTTCTCTAATTTTGCTACTTTTTTCATTTCATTAATGGAGGGATTTTCAATTTTAAGGCAGGATTTTCTACTCAATCCATTAGCTTTTAGCAGAAAGAAAACTTATTTGCAACATACTTTTTCTCAATGGAGTATACTCATTCTTGAATCGATCGCCAATATTAATTTTTTTTTAAATTTCTCACCAACTTTGATTTCATTTATCTACAACGGGCATAGGGTTATCCACATTGTCCTCATCAGAATCTTTGTCTCCTTCCTCTCTAGTATCGATGTCATTTTATTCCTTCGTAAGACTGTCAACAAGGTTCACATGGTCGACTACAACCAATTTCATGTGTTCATAGCGTTAGCCTGTCCACCATTGTGTACCTTGTTCTCTCCTATATTTTAGTTGAGCTCAAACTCCTCATCACCGAAGTTGACGAAATCGTCATGGTCGTCTTCGCCTTCAATGATGTCATTAGATCTTGTTTATCACACTCGTCGTTGCTAGTATCGACACTAAAGGCGAGAACATAAGAGTCCCTTTATTTTCGTATGGATCCTACTTTCGAGAGTCAAGTTTGTAGTTTTCAAGAGGGTGGTGACTCGATCGGAAATGATTTAATTATTTGTTTGTAATTTTTTTAAAAGAAAACTAACAAACAAATATATATCATAGAGTAATATGTTGTTTTGGGCATGTGTGGAAACTTTTCTAACGTAGTGATCGAAACAGAAACTTAACCGAAAATTAATACACTTATTCAAGTTTGAGGTTTAAATTTATGAAATTGCAAGTTTAGAGTTAAAATTGATACAATCTACCAGGTTTGAGATTTAAATTAATTAAATTGAAAGTCAAGATTAAAATTGATACGACATACCAAGTTTAGTGTTAAAATTGATTTTTTTTACCTTTCTTTTCCTGAGAAGTAATAATAAATGAGTAATAATTCATTATGATCAATTAATTTAGGGGATTGTAATGGGTAGCACAAAATATTAGCATATTTGCAAACTTAGCTATGATTTTTTAGATTTGCAACTATAGCAATTTTTTTTAAATTTGATTTTCATTTTTCTATTATCGAGATTTACCCTCATTGGTGTATCGGCATGTATATCAGTAGTATATCTGATATACTTTACATTTGGTATATCAGTAGTATATCTGATATACATATATTGATATATCAGAAGTATATATGATATACTTTACTTTTATATTCCAATATATACCTAAAACGAAGTATGTTAATAGTATATTATGATATATTACGGATACACTTATTTTTAAGTATATCAGTTACAATGATATACTCTCTATATATTCGTAGCAAATTAGAGATATTTTTCATATTAGTATATCACTAATTTACTTCATTTTAGATATGTTTATTTCACTAATATACCTAACATTTAGTATATCGGTAGTATGTCAGTGAAATGAACATATATCATATGCGAGTTACTGATATACTCATAATTAACTTCATATACGAATATCAGTAGTATATTAGTGATATACTCTATGTTAGATATAGTGTTGGTTTATCAGCAACATATCCATTGATAAACTATTGTCAAACTTCATATTGAACAACACACTTAGAAAATAAAGTATATCAGTAGTACATCAAGGATTTACTCTTTGTTAGGTATATCGCATATCAGTAGTATATCATATATACTCTATGTTAGATATATTGTTGGTTTATCAGCAGAATATCCATTGATAAACTATTATCAAACTTCATATTGGACAACACCCTTAGAAAATAAAGTATATCAGTAGTGCACCAGTGATGTACTCTATATTATGTATCTATGAGTTACTGATATAGTCATGATCAACTTCATATAAGTATATCAGTAGTACATCAAGGATTTACTTTTTGTTAGGTATATCGTATATCAATAGTATATTAGTGATATACTCTATGTTAGATATATTGTTGGTTTATCAACAACATATCCATTGTTAAACTATTGTCAAACTTCATATTGAACAACACCCTTAGAAAATAAAGTATATCAGTAGTGCACTAGTGATGTACTCTACATTACGTATACGTGAGTTACTGATATAGTTATGATCAACTTCATATAAGAATATCAGTAGATCAAGGATTTACTCTTTGTTAGAAATATCGTATATAAGTAGTATATTAGTGATATACTCTATTTTAGATATATTGTTGGTTTATCAGCTGCATATCCATTGATAAACTATTGTCAAACTTCATATTGAACAACACCCTTAGAAAATAAAGTATATCAGTATTGCACTAGTGATGTACTTTATATTACGCATATATGAGTTACTGATATAGTCATGGTCAACTTCATATAAGTATATCAGTAGTACATCAGTAGTACATCAAGGATTTACTCTTTGTTAGGTATATCGTTAATCATCATCAATATATTATTGATAAACTACTGATAGACTATTGATATACTTCATATTGAAAAGCGCGCACGAAAAACATAGGGTTTTTTTTTTACTTTTTACTCCATCTGTTTGGGTTGGGTCTTTTTCTTTTACTATTTTTGCAAATTGAATTAAGGAGTGACATGGATGCAATATTTATATTTTTTTTTGCTATTCATCCAAGTGCCCCATTAATTTATCCCGTAATTAATAACTTGTGATCAATGAGCGTAATTAAATATGAATGGGGAATAAAGTTCGTTATGGGTAAATTTGGACAATCGGGTAAAATCCAACTACATAAGACAAAGGGTCGAATACATACCAAATATGAAGATCCATGATGAAGACGGGCTAAAGGAGTCCATGGAGCAGACGAGTCAGACTAGACGACCGACTCAACCCGAACCTGGACGACCTGATTCGAGCCAGGCCGAACCGACTCAACCCAACCAACCAGACAACAAATCTTAATCCAACTGGAGTGTTGGTTATTGTTGGTTATTTTTCCCTTATTTGTTAATAAAAGATTTCCTTGTATTCCTTGTATTTACTATATTATAGGTGATAGAATATTTATTTCATTGTATGTAAATGTAGCTTTCTCCTATATAAGAAACCTTTTACTCTCATTGTGAATATACATAAAATATTCTACTCTTGATATTGTGTACATGCTATCATAGCAGAAACCCTAATTTTGTCCAAAAAAAAAAACCTAATTTCCCCTTGTTTCTTAGACCCAAACACAAAAACTCTAGCTTGCTACCTTCTGCCGATTCCTTCCAGAAGACAAAGAACTGCCGGCAGCAACACGCCCGACCCGCAACTACTGACGCCGATCTGCTCAGATCCGTTGGAAGTTGTCCGTTTTCCAACCTGCTAATTGAAGATCCGCCTGCGTCACCCGACCCGCGAACTCAGACCTGCGAACCCAGACGCCTGCTACTCAACCTAGATCCGTGAACTACCGATATCGATCTTCTTTGTAGTGTTTACCACTCGCCGACATCGATCCGTTCGGTTTTCATTGTTGGGCTACCACTTGCCGGTGTCTACGCCGATCAATACTGTCGTTCGAAAAGTGTTCCTTTTTGGTGGTCCTATACGATTTATTTACTTGGAGTTTTTTAATTCTTCTCTTCGGGTGGTTCTTTTTAATTTTCTATTTGGAGTTTCTATTTTGCCATATTGTTTCTTTTTACCTTTTTCCTGGCTAATGTTTGGTCTTTTTAAACATAATGTCGGATAAGAAGTTGTTGCCCATTGTAAAAACCTCAGATAGTGGGATCCAGTCCAACAACCCTGTTGTCCAAATTACTACTATTCGACTTAATGATGATAACTTTCTTCGTTGGTCGCAAAGCGTTCGAGTGTACATCCGAGGGCAAGGAAAAATTGGATACCTTACTGGAGATAATCCATGCCTGCAGAAGACGACCCTTCGTTCGCTGTGTGGGATGCTGAAAACTCCATGGTGACGACCTGGTTAGTAAATTCCATGGTAGAAGATATAAGTTCTAACTATATGTGTTATTCTACTGCTAAGGAATTATGGGAGAATGTGACTCAGATGTACTCCGACTTGGAAAATGAATCACAAGTGTTCGAACTCAATCTTAAACTGGGTGATATGCGACAGGGAAATAACTCTGTCACACAATATTTTCATTTGTTAAAACGGATTTGGCAGGATCTGGATTTATTTGATACGTATGAGTGGAAGTCCACTGATGACCAAAAGCACTACATGAAAGTTGTGGAGGACGGTCGAATTTATAAATTCCTCGCAGGGCTCAATGTTTAATTTGATGAGGTTAGAGGGCGAATATTGGGAAAAACTATTCTTCCAACTATTAATGATGTGTTTTCTGAAGTTCGCAGGGAAGAGAGTCGTAGAAATGTTATGATCGGCAAGAAAGTTCTTGATTCAGTTGAAAGTTCGGCTCTAGTAGTTGAAGCTACAACACATAAGGCATCAGATCAGTCAAACAAGACTAATGAAAAATCTCGAGTCTGGTGTGATTATTGCAACAAACCTCGACATAGCCGTGAAACGTGCAGGAAAATTCACGGGAAACCTGCTAATTGGAAGAGTAATAATCATGACTCTACTTCATATGGTGACAAGGGTACAAATCAACACTTGTCTGGTAACCAACCCTAATCTTCTGCTAATGTTGTTGATTCTAATCCTTTCAGCAAGGAGCAAGTTGATAAGCTCTTGAAACTGTTAAAGGCCAATTCATCATCGGGTAAACCTAGTGTTTCCTTGGCACAAACAGATACTTATCCTCAAGCCCTTTCTTGACTTAATTTATGATCCATGGGGCTTCGGACCACATGATCAGTTCCTCAAAATTATTTGAATCATACTCTCCGATGTACTGTAATGAAAAAATTCGAATTGCAGACGGTAGTTTCAATTCCATTGTAGGAAAAGGAACTATTAGACTTTCCTCGAAAATTAATCTACATTATGTATTGCATGTTCCAAAACTAGAATGCAATTTGTTATCTGTCAGTAAAATTTCGAAGGATGCTAATTGTGTTGGGATATGTGCCCTAAAACTTATGTAATTTTGATCAAATAAATAAAGAGTTATTTGTTTTGATAAAATTATATTCTCTCTTTATAAATCCAATAAACTAAGCTCAAATATTATAATATATCTTGAACATCAGTGTAGTAGACACTATTTGGATTGTGTTCAAGAGTATAACCTAAATGATCTATGGTATAAGAATAAGGTTGGAAACCTTATTCTGGTAACACCATGGATGCGACCCACTTTGTAGTTAGTACAAATGAGGTAATCCAACTCAATCATGTTG
Source organism: Trichosanthes cucumerina (assembly GCA_036507285.1). Taxonomy (NCBI): domain Eukaryota; kingdom Viridiplantae; phylum Streptophyta; class Magnoliopsida; order Cucurbitales; family Cucurbitaceae; genus Trichosanthes; species Trichosanthes cucumerina. The sequence goes on along the minus strand of CM071836.1, from coordinate 65,526,958 downwards.
ATGACATGCTAGTGGGGGAATCCTGTATGAAGAGTTCATACAAGACCAGATTGCAAATTATTAGTCTGACCAGTATAACACCGTTAACATGATAAGACTGATAATTTATAGATGGTCATTAGTGTCTGACCTGAATCCTGAGCAAGTTAAGAACTCCTGCTTATAGGAGTTTGTCCTTAGACTAGTATGGGTGAGAGTGGCCTGTAGCCGACTCAATAAGCCTACCTTCTCAGGGACAGAACCTCGTAGGTAGCTGTAGACTTAACTATGCAAGATGAAATTCACTCATTCCTACACTAAGAAATTATATAGGTTGTTTCCTTAAGAACTGAGTCTAGGTCTTGAACAACGGGGCCCCACACTCTAAATTGCCTTAAGAGGGTATGAGTTTATGGTAGGACCATAGACTTGTTGTTCATTAGAGGATCAATGGTGCTTAAGGAACAAAGAGGTAATCACAGGGGTAAAACGGTAATTTGATCCAACTGTGATTATGAACAACTTGTGAAGGGTCGACTCATGGGTAATGATTATATCAATGGACACAATATAATCTACAGTGAGGAGAGTGTAGCTACAAGTTTATAGTGGAGTGACTTGTAGTTAATGAATATTGATTAACTGGATCAAAGAATTTGATCAGTTAATCTCACATCATTGGAGCTCATGAACTGTAGGTCCATTAGGTCTCTCCATTGGTTCAACATGGTGATATTGAGGGTATAAAGTTAGGAATGAGATTGAAGTGTTCAATTTCATATATGAGGTGTTATATCAATTATATGTGATATAATTGATATAATATATAGTTTTAATGTGAATTAGATTCACATATTAACTATATACTAATGAGAAAATGAATGAGGGATAGGATGGTAATTTCCATCCTATTTTCCTATAAATAATTGCATGAGATGTAACTTTGGGTCAAGGTTTTTATATAAACCCTAGAATTCCATTTTGTGTTGGAAAGAGTTCCAAACAAAACCTTTTCTCAAAACCTCCATATCTCATCCTAAAGGAACCCACCTTCCTCCCTCACCTAGAAAACAACGAAGAAGATCTAGTGGAGGATCATCACAAGGTTCGAGTTTGTTGCTGAGATTGTGATCATTGGAGGAGGAATTCGTGAAGAAAGTATTCTTCAAAGGTAATATCTTGTTGTCCTATACTTTGTAAAGCATGTTTAATCTTAGATTTAGTTCTTGTATTTAGATCTATGTAACAAAATCATGAACACGCGATTCACTATCGCTTCCGCTGTGAGATTCGATCCCTTCAATTGGTATCAGAGCCCAATTGTATTCTTGATTTTGTTCTGGATTTATCAAGAACAAAGGTGGGATTTATTGATTTCATGAGATGTATAATGGTTTGCGAATTATATGTTTTTGTTTTTGGCACCATAGATTTACAATTTTATTTCATCGAATCGTTTGATGTAAAGGTCCGGTGTTTTGGGCATTTTTAATTGTAAATCGAGTCTGTAAGTCCTTGTCGATCAAAGCAAAGTTGTTGTTGAGAAGAACAGAGTAAAAACGAGCAAAAACAGTGTAGACTGCTTGTTGTTCTGTGTGCAGCGTTGCAAAGCTGTTCATCAGCGTTGCAACGCCGTTGAGGCGGTCTTCAAGCTGCAGGAGGTGCAACGTTTCAACGCTCCAATTAGCGTCGCAACGCCAGGACGTGGAGACGATGGCGTTGCAACGCTGAAGCTTTTGAGGCGCACGACATGAAGGATTCAACGTTGCAACGCTGCTGGAGTAACGCTCCAATGGGCAGAAATGGACAAGGTGCAGCGTTGCAACGCTGAACGCCGAAGACGTTTCAGGAGGTTTCTCAACGGGCAGAAATGCGTTTTTTTGTAATTTATAATTAATATAAAACGTTTTATATTAATTTTATTTAATATTATTAATTTTAATTAATATAATTAAATTATATTGATTAAAATTAATTTTAGAGGTGCCAAAATCAGTCTAATTTTGCTATTTTATTTATGCAAATATTTTATAATTATTGTCATGCATAATGTATGCTTTTATTTAGATATCCCACCTTAGGTTAAACATTTCCATGCATCATTTATAATATAAAGTGTTATATTATATAGTTTGCATGTATAATTAATATAAGGTGTTATATTAATTTACGGACAGTATTGACATGCATTATGATTCATAAGATAAATTTGCTATGTATGTTTATTATTCATGTGATGGATGATTAAGCAAATATAACATAGTATGCATGTCACCTAAGGTTAATTATTAGTTTTAAAATGTTTAGAACTTGGAAATAATAGACCTTAGGTTATCTAGTTCTAATTAGATTAGAATTAGGAACCATGTAATTTATAAACAATGATTAAAAGAGGAACTCTGTCTAAGGAAGGTTCTGTCTAGGCTGGGGTATTTAAGCTGACGGAAACGGAACACCCCTACCTGAGAACTAACCTGGGAGTGATTTTTAATCAGAGGGTTTATAAATTATAGTAACGTCAGCGGGTTTATTAAGAGGTTAATAAACTAGAAATCCTAGGCTTAATATAAAGAGTTATATTAGGAAACTTATGATAAAATCAATATAATAGTTATATTGATTATCAATATAAGAGTTATATTGATATGTTTAGGTAAAACCATTAGCCGGCTTTAGCCTAAGTCATTTTCCTATAAAGTTAAAGTATCAAGTGGGAGGAAAAGTGTATATAATACATATAATTCCACCTACGTTTCTCCGGAAAGTTCACACCGTGAGACTCATACTTGGCCTCGTGGCACAAAAAGGAGCGTCCCCCTTCGGATGTTATTTGTATGAGTCAATATCAAGGTGAATGGAGAGAGTACTTATAGTGAGTGTGAGCAGGTTTAGTGAAAACAAAACCTATGGTCTCTTCTGTCGGTTCACACCGTAAGATCACTATGGTCAGCCTGCTAGTTTGGCCTGGACCAGACAATCCCTTCGGAGGGCTTGATCATAGAGGATCGAACACAGTGGACACTCGAAATGGATAAAGATTTCCTTAGTCCATTTTTCAACCTAGTCCTCCCTTATGCGGATTTTGTTGGATGAGGACTCTGGGGTCCAAAGACAGAGGATTACACTCACAAGGTACATAAGAAGTGCATGTATCTTGACCAAATAATGGTAACTAAAGCCTATAGGAATAAGAGTTATTCTGGCATTAGGTTTTGGTCAAGAATGTCTTGATCTAGAGGAGGAGTGTTTTTTATTACCCTTCGGTGTCATACATTCTAAACCTTTGGAGTATCATTGCAAATTATTGACGACTTAGGAATCATTAGATAATTAGCTAAAATATGATTGGATTAGACAGTTATAACGAGAAACTTATACAATTTCTTTTTTGTAAATTTCAGCAAAATGTCTAGCTCTATTATTTCCTTACTGGGTGCGGAAAAATTAACCGGAAAGAACATGATGACTTGGAAAAACAAACTTAACACTATTTTGGTAATGGATGATCTAAAGTTTGTGCTAACTGATGAGTGTCCTCAGGTGTCAGGCTCGAATGCTACACGAAATGTTCGTGATGCATATGATCGATGGATAAAGGCCAATGATAAGGCCAAGGTCTATATGCTGGCAAGTATGTCTGACATATTAGCCAAGAAGCACGAGGGCATGATGACCGCTAAGAAATCATGGATTCGATGCAAGGTATGTTTGGACAACGATCACAGTGCTCGACACAATGCCCTCAAGTATATATTCAACTCGAGGATGCCAGAGGGTTCATCTGTTCGGGATCATGTCCTGGATATGATGGTACACTTTAACATCGCGAAGTCGAATGATGCTTCTATCGATGAATTGAGCCAGGTCAGCTTCATTCTGGAAACTCTTCCAGATAGTTTCTTACAGTTTAGAAGTAATGTTGTTATGAACAAGCTTACTTTTAATCTTACCTCCCTTCTGAATGAACTCCAGACCTTTCAATCTTTGATGAAAATTCAAGGATCGAAAGGTGAGGCAAATATTGCCAGTAGGAGTTATCACAGAGGTTCGACCTCTGGATCAAAAACAGTGGCTTCATCTTCTTCTAACCTGAAAGGGAAGAAGAAGAACATGAAGAAGGTTGGTAAAGAGAAATGAGCTGACAAAGCTGCCGCCCAGAAGGGCAAGAAGGTCAAAGAAGTTGCAGACAAACGAAAATATTTCCACTGCAATGAAGACGGGCATTGGAAACAAAACTGTCCGAAGTACATTGCAGAAAAGAAGAAGGAAGATAAATATGATTTACTTTTCTTAGAAGCTTGTTTAGTGGATAATGATAAAACTGCTTGGATACTTGATTCAGGCGCCACTAATCATGTTTGCTTTTCTTTTTAGAGAATTGATTCCTGGCAGCAGCTACAGAAAAGAGAGATAACAATTGGAGAAGTCGTCTCAGTTATAGCAATTGGCACAATGAAGCTTAATTTTGGCAAGAAATATATGTTGTTAGACAATATATTAGTGATACCAGGGTTTACTAAAAACCTTATTTCAATTTCTTTCCTTATAAAACAATGTATTTCAATATCCTTTTCTTTTAATAAAGTGTTTATTTTTAAGAATGGTATTGAAATATGTTCAACTTCATTAGAAAATGGGTTGTATGTTTTAAGGCCTAATTCAGTCAAAATGGTTTTGAACACTGAATTATTTAAAACACCAAACACACAAACTAAGAAACATAAAATTTCTCCTAAAGAAAATGCTCATATTTGACATCTTAGATTGGGTCACATAAACCTCAATAGGATTGAGAGATTGGTAAAGAATGGGCTTCTAAATGAGTTAGAAGAAAATACTTTACCTGTATGTGAATCCTGCATAGAAGGCAAAATGACTAAAAGAGCTTTTAATGGAAAAGGTTATTGAACTAAAGAACCTAATGAGCTTATACACTCAGACCTTTGTGGTCCGATGAATGTTAAAGCCAGAGGAGGTTATGAATATTTCATCTCTTTCATAGATGATTATTCCAGATTTGGGCATATTTACCTAATGCATCATAAGTCTGAAGCACTTGAAAAGTTCAAGGAATTCAAGACTGAAGTTGAAAATCAATTAGGTAAAACAATTAAAACACTTCGATCAGATCGAGGTGAAGAGTACATGGATTTAAAATTCCAGAACTATATGATAGAACCTGGAATTTCATCCCAACTCTCAGCACCCGGTATGCCCCAACAAATGGTGTATCGAAAAGGAGAAATAGAACCTTGTTGGACATGGTTCGATCAATGATGAGTTATGCTCATCTCCCTAATTCCTTTTGGGGTTACGCAGTAGAGACTGCGGGATACATTTTGAACAATGTGCCTTCAAAGAGTGTTTCTGAAACACCTTTTGAACTCTGGAAAGAACGTAAAGGTAGTTTATGTCATTTGAGAATTTGGAGTTGTCCAGCACATGTGCTTGTGACAAATCTAAAGAAGTTGGATTCACGTTCAAAATTGTGCATATTCGTAGAATACCCAAAAGAAACAATAGGTGGTTTATTCTATGATCCTAAGGAAGATAAGGTTTTTGTGTCTACAAATGCCATTTTCTTAGAGGAGGACTGCATAAGGGACCACAAACCAAAAAGTAAAATTGTGTTGAGTGAGTTAGACGGAACAATAGCAAAGGTTGCTAATAAAACTAGTACGTCAACAAAAGTTGTTGATACTAGCTTGTCTAGTCAAGAGATTCCATCTCAAGAGTTGAGTATGCCTCGATGTAGTGAGAGTGTTGTAATACAACCTGACCGTTACATGGGTTTATCTGAAACCCAAGTTGTTATACCAGATGATGACTGTGAGGATCCATTGACTTATAATCAAGCGATGGTTGACAAAGACAAAGACAAATGGGTCATAGCCATGGACCAAGAAATGAAGTCTATGCACTTCAATTTTGTTTGGGATCTTGTAGATAAACCTGATGGGGTAAAACCTATAGGTTGTATGTAGATCTACAAGAGAAAGCGTGGTGTAGATGGAAAGGTGCAAACCTTTAAAGCTAGACTAGTAGCAAAGGGTTATACCCAGGTTGAAGGGGTTGACTATGAGGAAGCCTTTTCGCTTGTTGCTATGGTAAAGTCTATCCGTATCCTATTTGCCATTGCCGCATATTATAACTATGAGGTATGGAAAATGAATGTCAAGACAACATTCTTGAATGGAAATCTTGACGAGAACATCTACATGGATCAACCCAAAGGGTTCATTGAACAAGGACAAGAGCAAAAGGTTTGTAGGCTTAAAAGGTAAATCTATGGACTGAAACAAGCCTCTAGGTCCTAGAATATAAGATTTGATGAGGCAATCAAATCTTTTGGCTTTGATCAGAATGATGATAAACCTTGTGTCTACAAGAAAATCATCAATAGTTCTGTCGTATTCATAGTTCTATATGTGGATGATATCCTACTCATTGGGAATGATGTAGGTTATCTTACTGACATTAAGAATTGGCTAGCTACGCAATTCCAAATGAAAAATTTGGGTGAAGCGCAGTTTGTTTTGGGATCCAGATTGTTCGGAACCGTAAGAATAAAGCACTAGCCTTGTCTCAAACATCTTACATCGACAAAGTGTTGTTGAGGTTTAAGATGCAAGACTCCAAAAAGGGTTTATTGCCTTTTAGATTTGGAGTTCATTTGTCTAAGGAATAGTGTCCTAAGACACCTAAAGGAGTTGAGGACATGAGACGGATTCCTTATGCATCAGTTGTTGGGAGCCTGATGTACACCATGTTGTATACTAGGCCAAACATTTATTTTGCAGTTGGAATGATCAGTAGGTATCAATCCAATCTAGGACCTGAACACTGGACAACGGTTAAAATGATCCTTAAGTATCTTCGGAGAACAAGGGACTACATGCTTGTGTATGGGGGCTAAGGATTTGATCCTTACAGGATACACGGATTCTGACTTTCAAACTGATAAAGATTCTCGAAAATCTACATCAGGGTCAATATTTACTCTTAACGGAGGAGTTGTAGTATGACGAAGCGTCAAGCAGGGATGCATCGCTGATTCCACCATGGAGGCCGAATATGTAGCAACTTGTGAAGCAGCTAAAGAGATTGTTTGGTTAAGGAAATTCCATGTTAAATTTGGAAGTTGTTCCAAATATGAGTTTGCCTATCATGCTGTATTGTGATAACAGTGGTGTCGTGGTAAATTAAAGGGAACCCCGAAGTCACAAGAAGGATAAGCATATTGAGCAGAAGTATCATCTCATCCGGGAGATCGTGAATCGAGGAGACGTGATCGTCACGAAGATAGCCTCAGAGCACAACGTTGCTGATCCTTTTACAAAAGCTCTCACGACTAAAGTATTTTAGAGTCACCTGAAGGTCTAGGTTTACAAGTCTTCCCCAACTAAGGCAAGTGGGAGTATATTGTACACAAGGTTTAAATGCCCCAGTTTATTGTATTTTACATTATTGTAATGTTTAAATTATGTACTCCACAAGCTTTAGGTTAAGTGGGAGATTGTTGGGATATGTGCCCAAAAACTTATGTAATTTTGATCAAATAAAGAAAGAGTTATTTGTTTTGATAAAATTATATTCTCGTTTTATAAATCCAATAAACTAAGCTCCAAGGTTATAATAAATCTTGAACATCGGTGTAGTAGACACTATTTGGATTGTGTTCAAGAGTATAACCTAAATAGTCTATGGTATAAACCTTATTTTGGTAACACCATGGATGCGACCCACTTTGTAGTTAGTACAAATGAGGTAATCCAACTCATTCATGTGGATGACATGCGAGTGGGGGCATCCTATATGAAGAGTTCATACAAGACCGGACTGCAAATTATTAGGCTGACCAATATAACGCCTTTAACTGGATAAGACTGATAATTTATAGGTGGTCATTAGTGACTCGACCTGAACTCCTGCTTATAGGGGTTTATCCTTAGACTAGTATGAGTGAGAGTGGTTTGTAGTCGACTCAATAAGCCTACCTTCTCAGGGACAGAACCTCGTAGGTAACTGAGGACTTAACTATGCAAGATGAAATTCACTCATTCCTACACTAAGGAGTTAGATAGGTTGTTCCCTTAAGAACTGAGTCCAGGTCTTGAACAACGGGGCCCCACCCTCTAAACTGCCTTAAGAGGGTATGAGTTTATGGTAGGACCATAGACTTGTTGTTCATTAGAGGATCAGTGGTGCTTAAGGAACAAAGAGGTAATCACAGGGGTAAAACGGTAATTTGACAAACCTATGATTACAAACAACCTGTGAAGGGTTGACTCATGGGTAGTGATTATATCAATGGACACAATATAATCTACAGTGAGGAGAGTGCAACTACAAGTCTATAGTGGAGTGACTGTAGTTAATGAATATTGATTAACTGGATCAAAGAGTTTGATAAGTTAATCTCACATCATTAGAGCTCATGAACTGTAGGTCCATTAGGTCCCCCCGTTGGCTCAACATGGTAATATTGAGGGTATAAAGTTAGGAATGAGATTGAAGTGTTCAATTTCATACATGAGGTGTTATATCAATTATATGTGATATAATTGATATAATATATAGTTTTGATGTGAATTAGATTCACATATTAACTATATACTAATGAGAAAATGAATGAGGGATAGGATGGTAATTTTCATCCTATTTTCCTATAAATAGTTGCATGAGATGCAACTTTGGGTTAAGGCTTTTACATAAACCCTAGAACTCTATTTTGTGTTGGAAAGAGTTCCAAACAAAACCTTTTCTCAAAACCTCCACATCTCATCCTAAAGGAACCCACCTTCCTCCCTCACCTAGAGAACAACGGAGAAGATCTAGTGGTGGATCATCACAAGGTTCGGGTTTGTTGCTGAGATCGTGATCATTGGAGGAGGAATTCATGAAGAAAGTATTCTTCAAAGGTAATATCTTGTTGTCCTATACTTTGTAAAGCATGTTTAATCTTAGATTTAGTTCTTGTATTTAGATCTATGTAACAAAATCATGAACACGTGATTCACTATCGCTTCCGCTGCGGGATTCGATCCCTGCAAATTGTCGTGTCATTTTTTGTGACTCCCACTGTATTTTTCAGGATCAGGGATCGGGGGAGATGATTGGGCGTGGTAGAATGCTTGAAGGTCTCTACTATTTTGAGGAACACTAAACTAGTCATAAAGCAGTTCAAGGCTTGAGTAATGTTATTTCTTCTCCTGTTAAAGAAACTATAATGCTCTGACATCGTAGATTAGGGCATCTTTGTTTTTTCTATTTAAAATTCTTGTTTCCGAACTTATTTAAAGGTATTGATTGCTCTATTTTTTATTGTGAAAGCTGTATTTTTGCAAAAAACCACAGATCGACTTATTTATCCAAACCTTACAAAGCTTTCGCTCCTTTTTACTTAATCCATAGTGATGTTTGGGGTCCATCTAAAGTTTTAACTCATAGTGGAAAACGGTGGTTTGTTACCTTCATTGATGACCACACTCGTTTAACCTGGATTTATTTGCTTACAAACAAGTCAGATGTGACAGGTATTTGTATTCAGTTTTATAACATGATTGAAACTCAATTCCCAACTAAAATTAGCATTTTGCATTCTGATAATGGAAAAGAGTATTTCAATGAATATTTAAATGATTTTCTTAAGGAAAAAATTTTTTTTCACCAATCGACGTGTCGTGATACTCCCCAACAAAATGACATTGCTGAAAGAAAAAATAAACACTTACTTGATGTTGGTCGTGCCCTTATGTTTTCTATGCGTGTGCCTAATTATTTATGGGGAGAAGCTATCCTAACAACAACATATCTTATTAATAGAATGCCTACAAAAATTTTGAATTTTAAGACACCCTTGGATCATTTCAAGACTTTGTTTCCCTCTGTACGCTTATTTTCTGATCTACCTATCAAAGTTTTTGGTTGTACAACATATGTTCATCTTCCTCACATTTTTCGGTCTAAACTTGAGCCTAGAGCTTCTAAATGTATTTTCGTAGGATATGTTTCAAACAAGAAAGCATATAAATGTTTTGATCCCGTGAAGAAAAAATATTTTGAGAGCATGGATGTTTCTTTTTTGGAAGATCAACCTTTTTTTCTGCCAAATTATCTTCAGGGGGAGATAATATCTAATTTAAAAGATAATTTCTGGGATACATCTTCACTACCTACACTCATTAGTCCTGAGGTTACAAACTCTAATTCTCCAATGCCAAGTATGGAAGATTCTTCTTCAGGGGGAGAAACACTACAAAATGATCTTGAGCTTCAGGTTTATACTAGAAGGGGAGTAAATCAAAATAACCGGGACCAGATGGTAGATCTAGCACAGATTCAATCTAACACTCTGACGACTGATCCTAAAGATCCAGGTAGTTCTATTTTCCCTTCTACTTCAGATCACTTATCTGACATACCCAATCTTGATATTCCAATAACCCATAGGAAAGGTACCCGTAATTGCACCAAATATCTCATATCAAATTACCTATCTTACTATAGATTGTTTGATAATTATAAAGCCTTCACCTCTAGAATAACAGACCTATTTGTTCCAAGTAATATACATGAGGCCCTGAATGATTCGAATTGGAGGTTAGTAGTTATGGAAGAAATGAATGCCCTTAAACAAAATGACACATGGAACATGGTAGAATTACCGAAAGGTAAGAAGACTGTAGGATGTAAATGGGTGTTTACTATAAAGTGTAAAGCCGATAGGAGCATTGAGAGGTACAGAGCTAGACTCGTTGCTAAAGGTTTCACTCAGACCTATGAGATTGACTATTAGGAAACATTTGCTCATGCTGCTAAAATTAACTGTATTAGAGTATTATTATCTATTGTTGTCAATGCAGATTGGCCCCTTTATCAACTTGATGTCAAGAATGCATTTCTTAATGGGGACCTTGAGGAAGAGGTATTTATGGATCCTCCACCTGGTTTTGAAAAAGAACTTGGGATTGAAAAACTGTGCAGATTAAAGAAGGCTATGGACTTAAACAATCTTCGAGGGCGTGGTTCGAACGATTTGGAGAAGTAGTTATGAACTATGGATTCTGTCAAAGTCAAGCTGACCATACTATTTTCTATAGACATACTGGAAATAACAAAGTTGTTGTTCTAATAATGTATGTTGATGATATTATTATCACAGGAAATGATGAAGCAGGAGTGGCTACCCTGAAGAAACAACTAGCAAGTGAGTTCCAAATTAAAGACTTGGGTACTTTGAAGTACTTTCTAGGAATGGAATTTGCTAGATCAAAAAAAGGTATTCTAGTGAATCAAAGGAAGTATATCGTTGATTTACTCAAAGAAACAGACTTACTTGGGTGTAGAATAATAGAAACTCCTATTGAGTCAAATTTGAAATTGCAAATTGCAACAGGAGGAGATGTAAAAGACAAAGAAAAATATCAGAGACTTGTGGGAAACTCATTTACCTGTGTCACACACGTCCTGACATTACTTTTGCTGTAAGCGTGGTAAGTCATTTTATGCATACCCCAGGACAATCTCAGTTTGAAGCTGTTTACAGAATCCTAAGATATCTTAAAGGTACTCTTGGAAAAGGTATACTATTTAAGAAACATGATAATTTACATGTCGAAGTATACACTGATGCTGACCGGGCAGGAAGTATAATAGATAGAAGATCGACTTCTGGGAATTGTTCCTTTGTTGGAGGCAATCTAGTAACTTGGAGAAGTAAAAAATAGTGTGTGGTGGTTAGAAGCAGTGTTGAAGCTGAATTTAGAGCCTTAGCTCATGGAATTTGCGAGGGCATATGGATAAAACGATTATTGGAGGAATTGAAAATCATTCAGAATAGACCAATGCATATTTATTGTGACAACAAGGCAATAATTTCCATTGCCCACAATCCAGTCCTCCATGATAGGACAAAGCATATTGAAGTTGATAAACACTTCATAAAGGAGAAGATTGATGCGAGAGTTATATACTCTCCTTATCTCTACTGCATGAGCAATGTAGTTGATGTGTTAACAAAGGGTCTCCCCAAATTGCAGTTTGACAAGATGACCTCCAAGCTGACGATGGAAGATATATTCAAACCAACTTGAGGGGGAGTGTTGGTTATTGTTGGTTATTTTCCCCTTATTTGTTAATAAAAGATTTTCTCGTATTCCTTGTATTTACTATATTATAGGTGATAGAATATTTATTTCCTTGTATGTAAATGTAGGTTTCTCCTATATAAGAAACCTTTTACTCTCATTGTGAATATACAGAAAATATTCTACTCTTGATATTGTGTACATGGGATTAGGAGAAGGTCTCACCTATAAATACCTTAGTATATTCATTAGAGGTAACTCAATTCATCCAAGTCTTCTAACAGCTTGCTACACACTAAAAACCTCTCTAACTTAATCATCAGAGTGGTTATGGCAAGCACCACACTGGTGTGCAATTTTCTTATCTTTGTTTTGTAGGTCATTTCTTTCCCCCAAGAATACAAATTCACTGTTGGTCTCACGTGCAAATCAGGTGCGTACGCTCTGTCCGGATTTGTGCATCAATAGTTGGCGCCGTCTGTGGGGAACAATAACACTTGGAAAACCTTGTGTTTGAGTCAATTTTCCTATGAAAAGATTAGCAGAATTTGTGGAAAAAGACACCAGAATGAGGATGAAGACGATTCCAATCAAGATCATCATCCACGACGAATGAGAGAGGTCACTCCTCCTCGACCTCGTATACCGACTAGAAGAGGAGATGATCGAGTTGAAGAAAAGGTTGACAACATGGGCAAGTACCTGTTGAAAATCCTCGAAAAACTCGACCAACAAGACTTCAGAAAGAAGAACGACGTGAAGAAGAACCATCTCTTGTACGAGATCCAAGAAAAGGAAAAGCGAATATGGTTGAGGGGATGAGAAAATCAAAATCTCATACCCAAAAACCAACAATAAACTGATCCTTGGAGAAAACAACAAATCACGTCAGCCATCAGTTAAAAATAAGATTAGCAAGGTAGGTAACTGAAATATGTTGTGTAGGTTATCTCACATGTTGATGTCCAAGGTCGACCAGGCTTTGTTGAAACAACGATCGCGAAAAGCACTGAGGCGACATCAGATTTACAAAGTGTAATCAATCAAAGAATGGAGAAATTGGCACGCTAGGAGACTGAATATCTTCATAAGGATGGACAACAATAACTGGAGAGAATTCGAGGTAAACCTCGAAATGTCAACATTGACTCCAAAAATTTGATAGATTACTCTCAAATCAATGCCCATGGCAATAGCCCATGACAACAAAGCTGAACCATGAATCATAATTAAGGTGTGGGAGCTAATATTGTGGGTGAAATTGGGCCAAGAAGATAATTCGAATTACGAGAGGAATCAAATAAGATTAACCTTTTTAAATCTCATCTCTAGATAAAAAGGGAAATCTATTTAAATCCTTATCTGAAAAAGAATAGGAAAGTAAAGATCCTATAAATAAATCATCATGACTCAAAGACAAGGAGTTCAACTTAACTATCATTCTCTAAATTATAGTTTGTTACACTTTTCTTCCTAAATTATAGCTGGTTATATTTTTCTTCCTTCTCCGACTTAAGCATCGAAGTCGGTGTGGCTGGTGCCCAAGCTTTTTCTTGTCTTGCAGGTCGCGTTCTTCTCTAAAGAATACAAATTTACCGTCGCTGTCACGTGTAGGCCAGATATGTTCTCCTGTTCAAAATTTGGCAACAACAATATTTTAAAAAAAATATTTTTGAAATTAAATCTAAAAATAAGGAAAAGTGTTAAATTGAAATTAACTAGAGTATCTAACATCCACAAGAAATCTATTTAATAATTCTCATCTATGAGAATTATTTGACCCTAAACTAAGTTGTTCGGTCATTTTTCTATGTTTTGTTGTAGGATGAACAAGTTAAAAATAGTGTTTATGAGATAAATTCTTAAAAGTTTGTCCGATATTGAAAAATGGAAAGAAGTTGAAAAAAGAATGAAAATTAAACTAATTTTCATTTTTTTTTTTGTAGATTTGGAGCAAGTACCAGAATGCAATTGCATTTCTTCGGAAAAACGTTGGTAAGCAAGCACAAAAATGTAATTATATTCCAAAATAGAAATGCAATTACAAATTCTGAAAAAAATTGGAGATTGCGAGAATCATATGATTTACGAAATTTAAGGAGATTCTGCAGGATTTAGAAGATTATTCAGCCCAATTTGGAACCTAATAGTCAACCCAAGGTGGTGAAGGGATGGAATGTCGTAGTGGAAGCGATGCAAATCGCGTTGCTTTCTGTATTACAATTTTTCTTAAAACTAACATACGACACATGTAAATTTAGGTTAAGCATAGAAGGAGAAGGAAAAAAGACAGTGAAAACTAACCTCTTGAAGAACCTTTCTTCACGAATTTCTTTCATTAATTCACGATCTCACGTTCTCACGATCTCTCGAACGACTTGACGTTGGAACACTTCCAAAAGATCTTCTTGGTTGTTCTCCGGCAGGTGAGGGAGAGATGTGTGACTCTTTTTGGAATATGGGTGTGGAGAAATTTGAGAGAGATGAAAGAATTCTCTGTTTGGTGGAAATCCAAAAAATGAGAATGTTGTTTTTGGAATGCTTCACAATGCATTCTTAAATTGTGGTATGTGGTGGAGGTAAAATCTCTACTTATTTACCATTTTACTACAACCATATAATATGCAAATCGCATTTACATACTATATAGTATAAGGTATCACATACCTTATTATACAAATCTCATTTGCATAATGTAGAATTTAAAATTGAAACACATTCAATTTTATTTCTCTCAATCCAATTTCTCCAATCTAAGCTTTAATTCCATAATTAGGCTATACTATAGTTTAATATGAATCTTATTCACATTAAACCATATATTATATCAATTATATCTCATATAATTGACATAAATACCATTTATATGAATTTGAACACTTCAAATTTACTCCAAACTATATACCCTCATTGAATCCATAATTGAGCCAATCGAGGGACCTAATGGACCTACAGATCATGAGCTCCAATGATCCAAGATTAACTGACCAAACTCTTTGATCCTATTAATTAACATTCATTAACTACGGGGACACTCAACTATAGCCCCATAGTTGTACTATCCTCACTGTAGGACAAGATGTATCCATCGATATAATCAATACCCATGAGTCGACCCTTCATAGGTTGTTCGTAGTCACAGTTGGGTCAAATTACAATTTTACCCCTGTATCTACCTCTTGCTCCTTAAGTACTACTGATCCTCTAATGAATAACTTTGTTCATGGTCCTACCATAAACAACGCCCCTCTTGGGCCAGTGAGAGGGTGGGGCCCCGTTGTTCATGTTGGGTTTTATGCCCTAAAACTCGTAGTTTGTAAATAATGTTATAATTAAATCAATAAAGCGTTATTGTTATCAATAAAGAGTTATTGTTTAATTCATTATTTTATATTGCCTTAAGTTAACCCTAAATCCAATAAACTAACATCCAAGGTTGTTGTTTGTCTCTTGAACTGAATGTAGTGGACATATAAGGATCTAAGTTCGAGATACAACCTAAAGGGTCTATAGTAAGGGGATAAAGCTTGGGTACCTCATCCTGGTAATACTATGGATATGAACCACTTTTGTATCAAATACAAACACAGTGAAACGTGTTTGTGTAGACGACATGTGAGTGGGGATATCCTATGTGATGAGATCGCATAATACCGGACCACGAAATAGTAATCACTAGATGTAACTTTGTTGACTAGTTAAGTTTCTATTTCAATAGGATGACCTAGGCAACTTGATCTCAATCCTGAGCAGGTTACGAACTCCTGTTTGTGAGGGATTATCCTTTGACTAGTATGGGTGAGAGTGGCCTGAGACGCCGACTCAATATGCCTACCTTCTTGGGGAAAAGACCGAGCAGGCAGCTGGGGACTTAACCTAGCAAGATGGAATTCACTCCTTCCTACCTATTAGGGTAAGTAGATGAATGTTCCCTTAAGTGGTGTCTTCAAGACTTGAAGAAAGGGTCCGACCCTCTCATTGGCCCGAGAGTGACTTCTGTTTATTGGTAGGACCATAAACAAGTTGTTCATTAGAGGAGCATTGGGACTTAAGGTAAAAGATGTAACCCAAGGGTAAAACGGTAATTTGACCCAGCTGGTGTTACGAACATTCGTGAAGGATTGACTTGTTATTATTGGTCGATATTCGTGGACACAGAAATATATCTGCGGTGAGAAGAGTGCAACTGCGGGACTTTAGTGGATTGTTCCCGCAGTTAACGAATGTTGATTAGGAAGTTAATGAGATTAACTGAATAATCTTGTATCGTTGGAGCTTCGGATCTGTAGGTCCATTAGGTCCACTTTCTAGCTCGTAACGGGTTCTTAGATCATTTGAATTTGAAATGTTCAAGTTTAATTAGGGAATAAGCTTGATGTATAGAGATACATTATAATATGAATTTTTTTATGTGCATTAAAACTTTATATTATAAATCTAATTTGAATATGATTCATATTAAATTAATTGAGAGAATTAAATATTTGAAAGAGTTCAAATATTATTTAAATGTGAATGAGATCCATATTTAAAACTATAGGTTAAAATTTAATGTGCATAAGATGTACATTAAAACTATAGGTTAGAGGAAAAAATGATTAGATGTGATTTTATCATAATTAAATATATTATATTTAATTTGATATTAATTAAATATGATTTAATTAATTAATTAATTATATTATTTAATAAGTAATTTGATTAATTATTAAATTAAATAAAAAAATGGGAACGTGTCATTCTAACACGTTTCCCACGTCTCCCACTCCCCCATCGATAGGGAGTTGGGAGTTGTCCCTTGATGACTTCTTCTTCTCGATTGAGAGAGTGAAGAAGAGGATGATGCATGGTGTGTAATTGGTTGAATTGCAGCAAAACTTAAAAAGTTCTCTCTCTCACAAAATTCCCAATTCTAAATTGTTAGAGCTTTCCCATTAAAGCTTAGATCTAAGACTCAGAGTCATAGGAAGTGATCTCTCGTGGTGATGTCCTGTTTTCTAGAGGAAGTGGAGGTACTGTGCTGTTTGGAACTTGCTGCAATTAGAGATTTGCAAGGAGTTGTTGTAAACCCGAGATCTTTCTTTGGAACCTCCTTATTATCAAACAACAAAAAGGAAGAAGAAATGAATGTTTAAAACTTGGTTTTCCATGTTTTAAAAAGGAAAGAAATGAAGTGAAAGGCAAAAGGAAAACAAGGAAGGAAAGTTTAAACCATTTCGGTTTGGATTGCTTTTAAAACAAAAGAAGAAAAGGAAATGAAACAAATGTTTAATATACTAAGTTTTCTTTGTTTTGCAAAGAAAAGGTAAGAAATGAAAAGATAAAGGAAGGAAAAAGAAAAGAAAAGAAAAGGAAAAGGAAAAAGAAAGAAAGTGGAAGGTGGGCCCCACCTTGGTTTTTCTTTTAAACAACCAAGAACCTTCAATTTTCTTCTCATTTTCATCAAAGAGGAGCTGAGGGTTCGTGGGAGAAGCTTAAAGGAAGAAGAAGAAGAGGGTTTCAGCTGGAAATTGAAGAAGAGAGGAGAGAACTCAAGCAAATTAGTAGAACAGCAAGGTAATCACTCTGCCATGTTCTGCTATTTGGTTCATCTCGAGCTCCACAGAAAGAGGTAAGAGCTGAAATTTTGTTTCGTGCAAGTTAACTCATATTGGAACAAAATTCGTGAAGGATGCTCGAGCAAATTCGGACCCTAAGCTACTGATTTATGAAGAGGAAGTCAGAACACAGAATTTACTGTCAAATCCGAGAAGTCTCTGATGTTTTGGTTGTACTGACCTGTAGAATTGGAATCAGAAGCTCTATTAGGTATGGTTGGAAAGCTTATTGAATTTCCTACAACTTTCATGAAGAAATCGTGAATAGAAAATAACTGGAAGATGTTGTAAATAGCAGGTCAAGTTTCGGGTTGCAGCAGAAATTCGAATCTGGAATAGCAGAAGTTGGTTCCGGGGAAAGAAGCTTTCGAGGTATTTCTGAACCAATCTATTGGGAATCTCATTTTCATGTCTTCATAAGAGTTTTAGAGGGTTCAAAAAGGAAGAGTTTGGTATAAAGTACATTATTTTTGGATAAGTAATGAAGAAGTTATGAGTATCTGAATACAGGGCATAAAATCTGTTAAATGCTGGAATTTTTGAAAGTGTGTTTTCTTGTAAGTTTAAGGTTAAAAGCATGAGCTCGAGGTTCTAATGGTTGAATTTGGTTTGTTTGACAGGCCAAGAGCAAATAAGTCGAGTGTACGGGTCAAGACTCTAGTTTTAACACTTTGTGAGTGACAAAACGAAGAACCACGAAAATGGTTTATAGGCTTGTATTATGCTTATGAAATGCAAGGTTTTGCTAAAACGAAATGGTTTAGATGTGTATTGTTTTCTTGAACACTTGTTTATGAGCATTCATGATTTCTTAGAAATGTTTTAAAGTGTTCATGCATATGTTTAATGATTGTCAAAACTTATGGAGATGTTATGATTTCAAGCAAGCATGTACTAGCGAGTATGTTTTAATGATTTCTAGTTTTATGAACAAGCTAAGTAAGCTTGAGTTTTATGAAAGAAAAAGATAAGCTGGCATGTTCAAATGTTTTCATGTGATCTTCTGAGATATTGAGCCCGAGGCTATGTAGTACCGTGTGCACACAGGTCTTATTCTGTTGTCGACGTTGAGTGTACTCAGTGACAACAGTGACTGCCGTGAGTGAGTCTTTGGGCGGGCCCCACTACGACAAAGACGATGGGAGTCTTTGGCGGGCCCCACTACATCAGTAGAATAAACGTTGGTGTCTTGGCGTGCCCTACACAACGTGGGATTGTGACATGTTTTAAAAAGAGTTTATATCATTTACATGCCTTACGAGATTTTAACGGTGTCTTGCTTGTTTTCATGAAAAGCTACAATGTTTACACGATTACTTTTAACGCTTGATTACAGATGCATATGCTCATAGATGGCCAGGTGATATGATTTACGAGTTAATAGCTTTCTTTTAAACTCAAGTCACTCACCGAGCTTCATAGCTCATTCTTCCAATGTTTTCCCACTTTTCGTAGAGATCGAGCTCCGGTGCGAACTCCGCTGCCATAGTCTGCTGAAGCTTCACATGTTGATATTTTGTACGTGGCTGGTGTGGTTTAGCAAGTCCATATGTCTGTAAATTATTTTAAGAGAACTATGTAATTATAGTCGTATGTGCTTTAGAGGTTGTGGTTGCTTAATTAGTGGTTTGGATTGTTTGTGGTTACGATGATTCTTGCTCATCTTAGTTTCCAAGGAGACTTAAGAAGAGTTTCTCCTCATGTCATGTCGTCTTATAGATGTCCAGTTCACGAAGTTAAGTTTAAAGTGTTCCATATGCGAACATAGTTTGTTTTCGAGTAAAGTAGTGTCGTGTGTATTGTTAAGAGGTAACAATGTCTGTTGGCTTCATGCCGTCTCCTGGGCTAAGTTAGCAAGTGGTTCGGGAGGGGGTGTGACAGTTGTTGAATTGTGGAACTACAAAGGTAATTACCTATTTCCTTTTAGTTTAGTAATCCTCACAAAATGTCTAATTTGTTCAATCCATGCTTTAATTTGCTTATCTCTGTTATTTACCAATGTACTGATTTTTGGAGTAAACCAAAATAAAACAAAGCAATTACAATCCATTACACGTTTTCGCTGCTCAAGGGAATTCAGATTCCTTTAGTTCAAGCCCTGGAGTCAGCACTTAAGGGAACAACCCGTTTAGTTTCCCTAGCTCGGGAACGAGTGAATTCCATCTTGCGTAGTCAAGTTTCTAGCTACCCACGTGGTTCTGCCCCGAAGAAGGTAGGCATATTGAGCGAGCAACACATGCCACTCTCACCCGTACTAGTCAAAGGATAGACCCCACAGACAGGAGTCCGTAACACGCTCAGGATTAAGATCGAGTCACTAATGGTCATCTACGAATTTATTAGTCCTAAACTATTAACGGTGTTACATCAGTTGGTCTA
This sequence comes from Trichosanthes cucumerina, assembly GCA_036507285.1. Lineage (NCBI taxonomy): Eukaryota > Viridiplantae > Streptophyta > Magnoliopsida > Cucurbitales > Cucurbitaceae > Trichosanthes > Trichosanthes cucumerina. Next base: position 65,506,914 of record CM071836.1, on the reverse strand, counting down.
ATAATTCACGGTCTAGTCTTGTACAATCTAATTGCACATGATGCCCCCACTCACATGTCAACTACATGAATGAGCTGGATCACCTCGTTTGTATCCAATACAAAGTGGGTCGCATCCACAGTGTCACCAGGAAAAGGTTTCCAACCCTATCCATATACTGTAGACCATTTGGGTTAATTACTCGAACGTGATCTTACCTGTTTGTGCACTACACACCGTTCAAGTCATCATAAGTATGACCCTGGAGCTTAGTTTATTGGATTAAGTTTAAAATGCGTGATACAAGGTTTAATGAATAAATAACTTTTGTTTATCAATACAACAACTTTTACAAACGACACGAGTTTAGAGCATACACTCTAACAGGTGGTGGAAGAGCAAATATGGAAACCCTAACCTCCAACACTTATAGAAGGATAATCAAATAAAAAAGTGTCATGGCTTTTTCTATTTTTCGGACAGTAGCTTAAGTCATTTTGTCGGTCATTTTTTCAGCAAGTTGCTTTTCATTTTTATTCTGTGAGACTCTGACATGATCTCTCTTCAACAAAAGTTAGAGGAGGTGAAGATTCAAGCACCTGAGAAGGTGTTTTGTGTCGATTAAGGCTAAGAAATCACGAAATTATCTTTACTCTTATGTTGTTCATTACTCCTTCATTGGCAATGTTTTTCTTTTATTCCCTTTGTAGTTCTTTATATACTCTTATAAAGTTGCTGCAATTTTTGGATTTCATTTCAAACAATGAGCAATTAAGTTTTGATTGCCTATTACTTTGGGTATTTTCTTTAAGTATTGGTTACTGCCTTTGTTTATTTTGGGTTTTCTTAATGAACTTTTTGTAATATCAGAGTTACTTCTTCAATGGAATGATTAATAAAATTCAGCTTGTGTACTTTACCTTATGGAATTCCCTTTCTTTATTATTTTTTATATATTTTTCTATGAAATTTGAACAACTAGGTCCCGTTTGATAATCATTTTATTTTTGGTTTTTAGTTTTTGAAATTTAAACCTAAAAATACTACTTCTACCAATGAGTTTATACGTTTTCTTATCTACTTTGTACCTATGTTTTCAAAAACAAAGTCAACTTTTGAAAACTAAAAAAAGTAGCTTTCAAAAACTTGACTTTGTTTTTAGAATTTGGCTATGAAGGGAATGAGAATCCCACACAGCGGAAGACGATTGAATCGTCGTGGTGAAAATTGTGCAACTAGATTTCATTAAAATTAATCTAACACTTAGATCTAGGCTAAACATGCAATTAAAGTAAAGAAAAATACAGCAAGTAGAACTACTTACTTGTTGAAGATAATTCTTCATTGTTCCTTCCTTTGATCACGAACACTTCACAAAATCTCGATCTCAACGAACTTGATCTCTTTTCACGAACAAAAACACAAATACAACCAATTGGAGTCCCGATTGTTCTTCTTTTGGAAAGAAGGAAGTTTGTGGGAACTTTATTTTGGTTTAGAGAGGAGAAATGCTAGAGAGAAAAATGAGAGAGATGGTTCTCTTCTTTTGGTGAGATTTCCAAAAATGAGAGATTAGCCTACAACCCTTCTTGCAAGAAGGGTTTAAATAATGGAGAGAACATGGAGTTAAAATCTCCATATTATTACCATTTTACCACAACCATAGGTTATGCAAATCATATTTGCATAACCATATAATATAAGACATCTCATATCTCATTATACAAATCACATTTACATAATTGTGGATTTATTAAATTGAATCACATCCAGTTTAGTTTCTCTCAATTAATTTCTCCAATTAGCCCTAATTCAACAATTAGGCTAACCTATAGTTTATTATGATTCTCATTCACATTAAACTATATATTATATCATTCATATCTCATATAAATGAAATAAATGCCCTTCTAGTTTCCCTAAAGGCGGGAACGAGTGAATTCCATCTCGCGTAGTTAAGTTTCCAACTCCCTTCTTGGTCCTGTCCCTGAGAAGATAGGCATATTGGGCGAGTAACTGTGACCACGCTCACCCGTACTAGTCAAAAGATAGACCCCCGCAGACAGGAGTCCGTAACACGCTCAGGATTCAGGCCGAGTCACTAATGGTCGTCTACGAATTTATTAGTCCTTACTGTCAACGATGTTACATCAGTAGGTCTAATAATTCACGGTTCGGTCTTGTACAATCTCATTGCACAGGATGCCCCCACTCGCATGTCAACCACATGAACGAGTCAGATCACCCCGTTTGTATCTAAAACAAAGTGGGCCACATCCACAGTGTATCCAGGATTAAGTCTCCAACCCTATCCATATACTGTAGACCGTGCGGGTCATTAACTCGAACGTGATCCTCCCTGTGTGTCCACTACACACCGTTCAAGTTCTAGTTCTCTCATAAATTCAATGACCCTGGAGCTTAGTTTATTGGAAAAGTTTATAAAATTTGCGAGACACAAAATAATGAAATAAAGAACTCTTATTAATTTCAAATAGTAATTTACAAACACGAGTTTAGGACAAAAATCCCAACAGGCTAAGAGTTCAAATGCTTACTTAAAGGAGATGATCTCTATTGTAGAGAAATTAGGTTAAAATAAGCTTAATTTTCAAAAACTAAAAAACTAGAAACAAAATGATTATTAAACGGGGCCTTAGCTTGTTGTTTTTCATTCCAATAAGGATGAGCTAAATTTTATTTAGGGGTTCATGTTTGTGAATGCCCAAGAAGAAATATGTAAAGCTTAAAAGTAACAATCTAGTTAACACTTGAGATTTTGTTTGTTTTTATTGAATTAACCTTGGATAAACCTAGCTGGTCAACAAGTGTTGCTCGCCAAGCTTGAACTTAGTATCAAAAGGGCTAAGGAAATGCGGATGTCATAAAAGCAATAAAGGAAAAGACTTAGAAATAAATCTAAACATCAATCCTAGACATAGGGAGAAACTCCAAAACCACTAGAATTGTGCACAAAATTATCTAAGCTAGATTAGTCATAGAAATACAAGTTTAATTGTTTAGTGATAATTCTTATTTATAAGGATTATTTAATCCTTAAACTACGTTATTTTTGTCATTTTCTTATGTTTATTGATTACTTAGCAAGCGAAAAATAGTATTAATGAGCAAAATTCTTGAAAGCTTGCTACGAATGGTGGGAAGTGAAGAATAATTGAGAAAAGAATGAATTTTAACTAATTTCATTATTTGTGTAGATTTGGAGCAAACAGGAAAAATGTAAGAGAAAATGCAATTGCATTCTTACTTGCAGAGCAGAAGATAAGCCAGAATGCAAACTGCATTTCGAGATTTTCATAAGAACACCACAAATTTTAAAATCTCGAGATTTGGGGAGATTCTTGCTCATTTTTGGAAAGTATATTGTTGGGATTTATGCCCTAAACTCGTGTATTTGTAATTATTCAAGAAAACAAATAAAAGTGTTATTTTTTCCTCAAATCTTGTATTCTCGACATTACAAACTTAAATCCAATAAACTAAGCTCCAGGGTCACATTTAGGAGATCTTGAACTGTGTGTAGTTGACACATATCTAGGATCAAGTTCAAGTAGTTGACCCGAATGGTCTATAGTACATGGATTAGGTTGGGAACCTCATCCTGGAAACAATATCGGTGTGGCCCACTTTGTATTTGATACAAACAAGGTGATCCAGCTCGTTCTTGTAGTTGACATGCGAGTGGGGGCATCATGTGCAATGTGTTTTTACAAGCACCGGGAATTCTTAGACCACTCTTGTAACGTCGTTGATAGATTAGGGCTAATAATTCATAGATGATCATTAGTGACTCAACCTGAATCCAGAACGAGTTACGAACTCCTGTCTGCGGGGATTTATCCTTAGACTAGTACGGTTGAGAGTGGCCACAATTGCCGAGACTAAATATGCTTACCTTTTTAGGGATGAAACCTCGTAGGGAGCTGAGGACCTGATTTCGCAAGAATGAATTCACTAATTCTCGATCTAGGGTATCTAGATAGGTTGTTCCCTTAAGAACTGACTCCAGGTCTTGAACAACGGGACCCCTCCCTCTTGTTGGCTCGAGAGAAATATTGTTTATGGTCGGACCATAAACTTGTTGTTCATTAGAGGATCGGTGATGCTTAAGGAGCAAGAAGTATTCAAGGGGCATAACGGTCAATTGACCTATCTGTGACTACGAACGACCTGTGAAGGGTTGACTCACGGGCATTGGTTAAATCAATGGACACAAACTTGTCCTATAGGGAGGAGAGTGCAACTACGAGTCTTAGTGGAGTGACTCGTAGTTAACGATGTTGGGGTTTGTGCCCTAAAACTCGTAGTTTGTAATTATCTTCTAATTAATGTAATAAAGTGTTATTATTTCAATAAAGAGTTATTGTTCGTTATCTACGAGTTTGCCTTTATTTAAACCCTAAATCCAATAAACTAAAAATTCAAGGCTGTAAAATGAATCTTTAACTGAATGTAGTGTACATATAAAGGATCTCGGTTTAAGATACAACCTAAATGGTCTATAGTTAGGGGATAAGGTTTGGGTACCTTACCCTGGTAAAACTATGGATGTGGCCCACTTTGTATTTGATACAAACACTGTGATCCTAACGTGTTCGTGTAGATGACATGTGAGTGGGGATATCCTATGTAATGAGATTACATAAGACCGGACCACGAAATAGTAACCTCTAGCTGTAACTCTGTTGATTAGTTAGGTTTCTATTTCACTAGGATGACCTAGGCAACTTGATCTCAATCCTGAGCAGGTTACAAACTCCTGTTTGCGAGGGATTGTCCTTTGACTAGTATGGGTGAGAGTGACCAGTTTCGCCGACTCAATATGCCTACCTTCTTGGGGACAAGACCGAGTGAACGACTGGGAAGTAAACTTAGCAAGATGGAATTCACTCCTTCCCGCCTACTAGGGTAAGTAGAGGAATGTTCCCTTAAGTGGTGTCTTCGGGACTTGAACAAAGGGCTCGACCCTCCCATTGGCCCGAGAGGGACTCTGTTTGTTGGTAGGACCACAAACAAATTGTTCATTAGAGGAGCATTGGTACTTAAGGCACAAGATGTAACCCAGGGGTAAAACGGTAATTTGACCCAGTTGGTGTTACGAATATTCGTGAAGGATTGACTTGCTGTTATTGGTCAATATCCGTGGACACAGAAATATATCTGCAGTGAGAAGAGTGCAGCTGCGGGACTTTAGTGGAATGTTCCCGCAATTAACGAATGTTGATTGGGAGGTTAATGAGATTAATCGAGCAATCTCGCATCGTTGAAGCTTCTGATCTGTAGGTCCATTAGGTCCACCTTCTAGCTCGTAAAGGGTTCTTAGATCATTTGAATTTGAAATGTTCAAATTCATAAGGGAATAAATTTGATGTATTTAGATACGATATAATATATAGTTTTGGAACTATACATTATAAATTTAATGTGGATATGATCCATATTAAATTACATGAGAGAATTAAATATTTGAAAGAGTTCAAATATTAAATTCAAATGTTAATATGGTTCATATTTGAAAACTATAGGTTAAAATTTAATGTACATTTGATGTGCATTAAACTATAGATTAAGGGGTAAAATGATTAAATAAGATTTCATCATTTTTATATTTAATTAAATTAGATTTAATTAAATGTATTAATTAATTAGTTTATTAATTAATTAGGGAACGTGTCATGATGACACGTTTCCACTACCCCCCAACTCCCCTTCGATAGGGAGTGGGGAGTTACCCACTGTGATGTCCTTCTCCTGGTGAGAAGGGCAGGAAGATTGATTCAATCGATCAATTCAATTGACAGAGGAAAAATACTCTCTCTCTCTCACTCTCTCTAGAACTCCCAATCTTCCAATTGTTGGAACCCTTCCCACCTAGGGTGATCTAAGCACTCAGAGATATAGAAGGTGCTCTCTATTGGTAGTGTTCTGTAAAAGTAGAAAAGCAGAGAAGTTCCTGAGTTGTTGTTTATCGTGGAGTAAAGAGTTGTTGTGCCTGGAAAAAACTACAAAGGTAATCTTCTTTCTTCTTTTAAGTTTAATTGTTAAACTTTAGCATGTTTGCATGTATTTATCCATGCCTAATTAGATTAGATAAGCATGTTTGTTCTGTTTTGTCAATGTACTGGTTTTTGCATTTCAACCAAAATAAACTTGTATATTACGATTCCAAACACGTTTCCGTTGCTCAAGGAGATCAGATCTCCATCAAACGAATGTTGATTAATGGGATCAAAGAGTTTAATTAGTTAATCTCGTATCGTTGGAGCTCATGATTCGTAGGTCCATTAGGTCCCTTGGTTGGCTCAAGATAGAATTGAATGAGGGTATATAGTTTTGGAATGAATTTGAAGTGTTCAAATTCAATTTAGGGAATTATGTAAATTATATATGATATAATTGATATAATATATAGTTCAATGTGAATATGATTCATGATAAACCTTATTATTGCCTAGGAATTAAGGCATAATTTGAGAAATTAATTTGAGAGACATGAAATTGAATTTGATTCAATTTAATTTTCCACATTATGGGTATATGATATCTTATATTATGCAATTATGCAAATTGAATTTGCATAATGCATAAATTGTGAAAATCATGACATAATGGGTGGAGAATTTGTCTCCACTCACATTGCCTATAAAAGCATCCTTTTGGATACATTTTGGGACACTTGAATCATTTGTGTAGTTTTGCAATTTGGCAAACACAAAACCACTCTCTCAAATTCTCTCTACTCTCCCTAATTCCCAAAAAGGAGATCCCACCTCTCTCCCTCTCCTAGAGAACAACCAAGAAGTCCATTTGGAGGTGTTCGATCATAGAGTACGTAGAGAACGGAAAGATCGTTGACGACGAAAGGATTACGCGAAGAGATCAATCTTTAAAGGTAATCTCTCTTTACAATTATGCTTTCTACTTGTATGCTTAGCCTTAGTTTTCTGTTTTTTGAGTTATTTCTATGCAACATAATCAAGAACATCGACGATCATTCACTTCTGCACGGGATTCGATCCCTTCAATATACAACCTAGAATCATGCCCAAATGATTATCCATGGATGAAGGATGGGTTTGGAAGGAAGCCCTAGCTTGTACTACCTATAACAAGAGGATGTTTATGGGTTTTCAATAACTTCGACGACTGTAACTTTTTTTCATTTCGATTTTCTGCTATTTTCGAAGTATTGTACAGTTTTTTTTAGGGTTTTTGTTCTTTCATTCCATCCAGTTCTTTTTCTCATTTCTAGCTTGTAAACTCCTTAATTGGTCCATTCTTTATGAGAATATTGGAGGTGAAGATCCATAATTCTCATGTGGGTTTTTGGAATCGACCAATAAGGGAGGTTTTAGGGTTTCATTTTCTTTTAGTTGTTGTTTACCTTTAGGTTTGAATGTTGTTGTACTTCTGTTATTTTGTTCACTTTATGTTTTTACTTGTATTTTCTTGTTAAAATTTATGCACAACTATTTTCTTTCCATTTGAATAAAAGCCCGAGAACCACCTACCTCGTTTTCACGCATCGAATTCTTCTTTAGTTTACTATTCTCATTATTTACTTTTACAAGTAGAGTTTTCGGAAGGAGAGCATTCATTTGTTTACTTCCTTTGGGTTGCTTTTGTAGTTTTTTAATACCATTCATCTTTCATTAATAAAGTTTATGTTTTTCTTCCTTTCCATCATGAGTTAAATTCTTTTTAGGGATTTAAGTTGTGAATGTCCTATAAGAGTGATACTTAGCTTAAAGTAACAAAAGCAAGAGTGCCAACAAGTAAAATTAAGTTTCCTTTTATTGAACGTAACATGGGTAAACCTAGCCGACCAACTAGTAATTACCCGTCAAAGCTATATCTTAGTACTGAAATGGCTAAAGAATAGTAGATGTCGTAAGAGCAACGAGGGAAAGAACTTAGAAATAAAATCTGAAACTTTGACACTAGACATAGGGCGAGACTCTGAACCACTAGGGTTGTGTGCTAAATTCATCTAAGCTCAATTAGCCATAGACATATAGGTTTAATTACTTAGTCTTCTAAAGGTTTTGGGAGTAAAACTGAATAGGAGTGAAACCCGATTTACTTAGGATTATGATTGCTGACACAATTGCAATTGCATTTTTAGTAGTATTTTCCTCAAAAGAGCAAAACAACTTGAATTCCCTTCTTTTTAATTATTGATTTTCCCTTAACTTCCAATAACATAGACACATTCAAATCACTTTTACAAAATTGGTTACCATACTTGCATTTTCATTAGCATTTTTTGTCTTCCAAATAAGATTTGCTAAAATCTGTTCCCAGTGGGTTCGATACTCTAGAATACTTCCAATTTCTATTACTTCGATCACGTGGACTTGCGTGTAGCGTAACGATCATTTAGCTTCCTAAAGCTTTTGAACAAAAATTGAATAGGAGTCAATTTTGATTTACCTAGTTTTCTAGTGTTAACTACGATTACAATTACACTTTTGATAGTCTTTCTTTCTAAAGGGGCATGCTTGAATTTTCGTTTTCCATACCTACTGATTTTTCACTTATTTCTGTTAGCAAAGACAACTCTCAGTCATTTTTACATCCTTGGTTAATGCAATTACATATTGTAAACAAATTTGTGTCATCTTAATAGATTTTGTTAAATTTTGTTCTCTTGGGTACGATACTTTGAAATACCCCAGAATTAGTACTTGCGATTGAAAGTGTGCACTTGCACTAGACTTTAGCCTTATTTTGAATTAAAATTCTTTTCTTAAAGAATCCATGTTTTAGTTCAACCACCATCCCCAAACATGAACCAACTATGGTGCTCGTGCTAATCAATCCTATAAGACCAAGCACCACCAAAGGCTAGTTGGCAATCTCTAATGGTACTAAGTCAACCTCAACACAATACCTCATGAAAACATAGTAAACATGAGGGGAGCAACTCTGAAGTTGTATCAACTATGGTGTGTATGTGTTGTCAGGCAAAGCACAACTAGAGGTTAGTTGACGATCCTCTAGCAAAACTATACCTATCCCAACATAGTACCTTGTTGCGTGATTTTAAGGTACTCATAATTGTCCACAAGTATACGGTGTCAAGTTTTAATCTAGTAATTAGTTGAGATATCGCCTCTACAAGGATTAGAATTCATTAACTCTTAATTAAATACCATAGTTACTTTTACTCAATTTTATTAAAAGAAACAAAATTTTTTAGATGAGATCAAAACAAAATAAAACCTAAAATTACTATTTACAAGGTTGGAGTCCAATTTTAAGAACACCTTTTGGAGCAAAGTTACTAATAGTCACAATTAAGGTTTCCCAACTGTCTGACAAACAACTTAACAAGAATAAAGCCTATGATTCATCATAAAAAAATAGTCTTCATAGTACTTCTTTATGAGAAACAAATTATACATGGAAAACCTCTTTGATGTGAAGAGTAAAAACCACGGGACTTGTGAGCAGTCCACCCTTGTCACCTTCTTTTATTATGATAAAATTGAGGGCAAAAGAACCCGAATCAGTCCTACAAAGATTCACAACCCACCAATAGTTCTATACATAAGAGAACAACAATTGAGAGATGAAAAATGATAAAAATCACCTAGTTTTTGCAGGTTCTGTCCAATAACAATATACAATAAACGAAAAATTAGAACGATGATCCAACCAGTCAAAATGAGGCCCTGTGTGTCCTCAACAGAGTGACAAAATTTTAGCAAAATCCAACAGTTGAAATGTCAGCAAATTGAAGGGAATGAGAATCCCCGCGCAGGGGAAGACGATCGAATCGTCGTGGTATCAATACGCAACTCGACTTTGTTAAAAACGATCTACTATAGATCTAGGCTAAACATGCTGAAAAGGAAGAAAAACAGTAAGAATAGAGGTACTTACTTGTTGAAGACTTTCTTCAAAGTTTCTTCCTCAGATCACGAACTCTTCGTGCTTCTCGATCTCAACGAACGGAACCCGAACACCACCACTTGGAGTCTCGGTTGTTCTCTTTTGGAAAAGGAAAGTTTGTGGGAACTTTTGGAGTTTTAGAGAGGGAAGAGAATTGAGAGAGAGTAGAGAGAATTCTTCTTCTCTTCTTTGATGACAATCAAAAAAATGAGAGAATGGTTACATTCCTTCTTGCAAGAAGGGATTATATAGTGGAATAATGGAGTTAAAATCTCCACATTATTACCACTTTACCACAACCATAGGTTATGCCAATCTCATTTGCATAACCACATAATATAAGATATCTCATATCTCATATTACAAATCTCATTTGCATTAATTGTGCATTAATTAAATTGAATCACATCCAATTTAATTGCTCTCAATTAAATTTTCCAATTAGCCCTAATTCAACAATTAGGCTAACCTATAGTTTATTATGAATCTCATTCACATTAAACTATATATTATATCATTCATATCTCATATAAATGACATAAATGCCCTTAAAGTAAAATTGAACACTTCAATTTCATACCAAAACATTAACCCTTCTTTTAACCCAGATTGAGCCAACCGAGGGACCTAATGGACCTACAGTGATGGGCTCCAATGATCCGAGATTAACCTGTCAAACTCTTTGACCCGGTTAACCAACATTCATTAGCTACGGTAACACTCCACTATAGCCCGTAGTTGCACTCCCGTCAGTGCAGAATATTACGTGTCCACTGATATAACCAATGCCCATGAGTCGACCCTTAACAGGTTGTTCGTAGACACGGCTGGGTCAAATTACCGTTTTACCCCTGTGTCTACCTTTTGTTCCTTAAGTCCCCACTGCTCCTCTAATGAACAACATATTGTGATGGTCCAACCATACACAACACCCTTCTCGGGCCAGTGAGAAGGTGGGCGCCCGTTGTCCAAGCCCTGGAGACAGCACTTAAGGGAACAACCCCTCTAGATTCCCTATAGGCGGGAACGAGTGAATTCCATCTCGCGTAGTTAGGTTCCTAGCTCTCTACTTGGTTCTGTCCCTGAGAAGATAGGCATATTGGGCAAATGGCGAGACCACCCACACCCGTACTAGTCAAAGGACGGACCCATGCAGACAGTGAGTCCGTGTACGCTCGAGGATTCGGTCGAGTCACTAATGGTCATCTACGGTTATTAGTCCCTTCACAGCGGTGTTACATCGATGAGGTCTAATAATTCACGGTCCTGTCTTTGTACAATCTCATTGCGGAGGATGCCCCCACTCATGTGTCAACCACATGAACGAGTCGGATCACCTCGTTTGTATCTAATACAAAGCGGGTCGCATCCACATTGTATCCGAGATTAGGTCTCCAACCCTATCCATATATCAGAGACCGTTCGGGTCATTAACTCGAACGTGATCCTCCCCTGTCATCCCACTACACACCGCTCAAGTTCTAGTTCTCTCATAAATTCAATGACCACGGAGCTTAGTTTATTGGAAAAGTTTATGAATATTGCGAGACACAAAGTGATGAAATGAATAACTCTTATTAATTTCAAACAATATATTACAAACACGAGATTAGGACAAAAATTCCAACACAAATGATAACTTTGTAAAATTCGTCTGTGAAAAATCGAACTGCACTGATCTCCCAACATTTTCTATATTGCTCTTCCGTTTTCCTTCTTCCTTTTTAGGTTACATACTCCTAAAAAATCCTAGGCTATCTAGATAAGACAATGCATTTAACCTCATGTGGGCTAAACGTATAACCTGATATTTTAGGCCCACGAAAATAAGAAAAATCCATGTTTGTCTAACAAATGGGTTGGACACCCATAACATTTCTTTCGTCAAATTTTTTCTCCATTCTAGCAAGCATAGTTACTCATATGCTTTTCGATACACTGTTTATATTTATTGTCTATGTATGTAAGCAAATAAATATTAGTTGTCCATGCCCACAGATGCAATGGAACTAGGCCCTTCAATTTTAAATTTGAAAAAAACTATCTTTAAATGACAAGTGGGAGAGATCAACACTCTAATAGAGAGGAATACTTCACATCATTTAAAAAATATTTTGTAATCATCCTTCAAATTTTATATATCTAGTTTTTGGAATTGAGATTTTTTATTTTCACCCTCGAAGCTCTATACATACTTCGTCATACTTTCCTCAGGTATATATAAACCAAAACATAAATACGATATATAGCATATGTATCTAAATTTTTAACTTACTCACAACATCATTAATAATTTTCATTTTCACACATTTTTTAGTTTGTTATTGATAGGAGGTTTTTGGGTCGGCGGAGCATAATCTTGTGCAACCAAATCATCGGTGTTTTGTAGTGCCTTGTTGTCCTTTTCGAAGATCGCATCCTCCAAGCTTCTTCTGCTCGTCTCCTTTATCAAACTCAATCTTGCTGATGAACCTAAAACACCATGCATAAAATTGATAAATTGATTTATGTAAAAAGTAATCAACGAGGATTAATTTTATTTATGAAACTTTTATTTATTATTATGTGTTTAAACTATGTATAAAAGAAAAGTGAAATTTTATTTTCTGTTCTAGTTACCAATAGTGGTGATGAGGAGAAAGAAAATGACGAGGAATGCAAGAAAATGGAGGAGGCATTTGCATGAAACTATTGTTGCTTTCTTCTCACCCATCCTTGAAAAAATATTAATTGTGAAGCTCTCTATTTTGAAAGAACTTTTCTCTGTGTTATTTAACTTTTTATTTCTCAAACACGCATTGTATAGACAATGATCTTTATCTCTATATATAATTTATTTTTTAACTAATAGAGTGATGGTTTGAACTCTTATCAAACGAACAATAGTTAAGAATAGTAGTTTGTTATGGTTAAATAGTCTGGTATTTTATTGTAAGCTTGTCCACTGCAAATAGCATATATAATTTACAAAGAATAACTAATAATGCGTTGGGGTTTTCTATATTTATGTAAATTGTTACTAATATGTGATTTTTCTCTATTTGGAGACACAAAAAATTTATCTATACGCTCCCTCTCTCTATCTATAATATCAACTTCTTCAAATCTACATAAATTTCAATACTACATTGGTTAATCCATGGAACAATGTAGATTTTTAATATGTGTAGAAGACTGATATAAAAAGGAAACAATGTTCGTTGAGCATTTACCATAGTTTTGATCTGATTAAGAGTTACAATAACAATCGTTTATTCACCTAGATATAAGGTTAAAAGACCTAGTTATAATAGTTATAATAGGCATAGACTTAGATAGATTCTTTTAGCCAGAATCCAACTAAGTTAAACCTATACCCTAATCTTAGGAGCTTTAGTGGGAGAAAACGAGATGTTCGCATCAAGTTTACTCTCACGACCTCAAGAGTTCACACCGTGAGTTCCATGCTCGGCTACATGGAGTCAATAGGGCGTCCCCCAACGGTATGTGTTTGCATGGTTCAATACCAAGGTGAATGAGGGAAGTATCCATAGTAAATGGGAGCAGGACGCGTGTCAACGTGTCCTCTGATCCTCCTCCATTAGGTCGCACTGCGTGAGATTTCTATAGTCCGCTTTGCTAGGTTGTCTGGAGCAATGCCAAACCCTATGGAGGGCCCGACTATAGGGATCGGACTAACTGCGAACTCCGAAAATGGATAGGGTCTCTTAGGTAATTTGCCAATAATTGTCTTTCTTAATAGTAGCCTGTTGGCTCGGACCTATTGGATCTGAAAATGGTAGGGTCACATTTACGGGATGAGTTAAGCTAGTCAACAAGTCCTTGACCAAACAAACGGTAGCTAAGGACCATTAGGACATGAGATGTTCTGGAAGTGAGAATTGGCTGAGAAAGTCTCAATTCAGGGGAGGAATGACTGACCGCCCGACGGAGGCTTTTGTTCTAAACACTTGAAATATCGTTGCAAAATTAAAGGTTTAATTTAAACACTGGGTTTAGTTTAAACACTAGGGTTCTTTAATAATTTTGCTAAATATGATTGGTTTTATAATGGGTTAAAAGGCATAACTAATTAGAACTATTTTGGATTTTCAGCATGTCGTCCTCATATATAGCCTTACTAAAAAAGGAACGTTTAACTGGTGAAAACTTTACTACGTGGAAGTCCAACCTGGATGCGATCCTTGTTGTTGACGACCTTCGGTTCGTACTGACTGAGGAATGTCCTCAGATCCCTGCTCAAGACGCACCTCAATCAGTAAAGGATGCGTTTGACCGCTGGGCCAAGGCCAATGAAAATGCCAAGGCCTATATCCTGGTTGGGATATCTGATGTTTTAGCCAAGAAATTGAAGGGTATGGTCTCAACTCGTGAGATCATGGGTTATCTGTCGAATTTGTCTTGACAACCGTCTGAACAAATTCGGCACGAATCCGTCAAGTACGTTTATAACGCGCGCATGAAGGAGGAAACTTCAGTGAGAGAACATGTTCTCGATCTTATAGTTCATTTCAACGTGGCCGAAATGAACGTTGCAGTCTTAGATGAGCAAAGTCATGTATTCTTCATCCTGGAATCTCTTCCGAAGAGTATCCTACCATTCCATATAAATGCGGAGATGAACAAAAAGGAGTATAACCTGGCTTCACTCCTAAATGAACTGCAGACTTACCAGTCTCTTATGGAAAATAAGGGGCAGGTAGATGGAGAAGCAAAATAATTTGTCCATTCCAAAAGATTCCAGATGGGTTCATGCTCTGGAACCAAGCCCTGCAGTTCTTCTTTTGGGATTAAGAAGACTCGGAAGAAGAGGAAAGGAGGAAAAGGGAAAGCTTCTGCCACTGCAGACATTGAGCTCAAAGAGAAGAAAGTTAAATTAGATTTACTTATTCTTGAAACCTACTTAGTAGAAAATGATGATTTTACCTGGATACTTGATTCAGGAACCACTAATCATGTTTGCTCTTAGTTTCAGGAAACTAGTTCCTTCAAGGAGCTCGAAGAGGGTGAGATGACGCTTAGGGTTGGAACGGGAGACGTCATCTCAGCTCGTGCAGTGGGAGATGCCAAGCTGTTTTTCGGAGATAGATTTATTTTATTAAAAAATCTGTATTAGTTCCTAAGATTAAGAGGAACTTAATTTCTATCTCTTGTTTAATAGAACTTGGTTATTGTATTTCCTTTTCTTTGAATGAAGCGTTCATTTTAAAAGAAGGTGTCAATATTTGTTCGCTAAATTGAAAAAACGGCTTGTATGTACTTAAACCGAATCAAACTAAAGCAATTTTAAATCATGAGATGTTTAAAAATGCTAATACTCAAAGTAAAAAAGCAAAGAATTTCTCCAAATAATAATACCTATCTATGGCATCTTAGACTTGATCATATTAATCTCAACCGGATTGAGAGACTATCTAAAAATGGACTTCTAAATAAGTTAGAAGAGGATACTTTACCTCCTTGTGAATCTTGCTTGGAAGGTAAAATGACCAAGCGACCTTTTACTGGAAAAGGTTACAGAGCCATAGAACCCTTAGAACTTGTACATTCGGATCTTTGTGGTCCAGTGAATGTTAAAGCTCGAAGA
Source organism: Trichosanthes cucumerina (assembly GCA_036507285.1). Taxonomy (NCBI): domain Eukaryota; kingdom Viridiplantae; phylum Streptophyta; class Magnoliopsida; order Cucurbitales; family Cucurbitaceae; genus Trichosanthes; species Trichosanthes cucumerina. Next base: position 65,491,430 of record CM071836.1, on the reverse strand, counting down.
GGGTACGAATATTTCATCTCCTTCATAGATGATTATTCGAGGTATGGTTATCTATATCTAATGCATCACAAGTCTGAGGCTCTTGAAAAGTTCAAAGAGTATAAGGTTGAAGTAGAGAATGCATTAGGGAAAACCATTAAAACCCTTCGATCTGATCGAGGTGGAGAGTATATGGATTTGAGATTCTAGGACTATATGATAGAACATGGAATTAAATCTCAACTCTTAGCACCTTGTTGGGATTTATGCCCTTAACTTGTGTAATTTTGATCAATTAAATAAAGTGTTATTTGTTTTGATAGAATTACAGTCTTGTTTTATAAATCCAATAAACTAAGCTCCAAGGTTATAACTTTTATCTTGAACATTAGTGTAGTGAACACTATTTGGGTTGAGTTCAAGAATATAACCTAAATAGTTTATGGTATAAGAATAAGGTTGGAAACCTCATTCTGGTAACACCATGGATGCGACTCACTTTATAATTAGTACAAATGAGGTAATTCAACTCATTCATGTAGTTGACATGCGAGTGGGGGCATCCTATATGAAGAGTTCATACAAGACTGGATCGCAAATTATTAGTCTAACCAGTGTAACACCGTTAACAGGATAAGACTAGTAATTTATAGATGGCCATTAGTGACTTGACTCGAATCACAGCAAGGTAAGAACTCCCGCTATAGGGGTTTGTCCTTAGACTAGTATGGGTGAGAGTGGCCTGTAGCCGACTCAATAAGCCTACCTTCTCAGGGACAAAACCTCGTAGGTAGCTGGGAACTTAACTGTGCAAGATGGAATTCACTCATTCCTCTACTGAGGAATTAGATAGGTTGTTCCCTTAAGAACTGACTCCAGGTCTTGAAACACGGGGCCCACCCTCTATGAGGGTATGAGTCTAAGGTAGGACCTTAGACTTGTTGTTCATTAGAGGATCAGTGGTGCTTAAGGAACAAAGAGGTAATCACAGGGGTAAAACGATAATTTGACCCAGCTGTGATTACGATCAACATGTGAAGGGTCGACTCATGGTAATGACTATATCAGTGGACACAATATTATCTACGAGTGAGGAGAATGCATTACAAGTCTATAGTGGAGTGACTTGTAGTTAATGAATATTGATTAACTGGATCAAAGAGTTTGATCAGTTAATCTCACATCATTGGAGCTCATGAACTGTAGGTCCATTAGATCCCTCCGTTGGCTCAATATGGTAATATTGAGGGTATAAAGTTATGAGTAAAATTGAAGTGTTCAATTTCATACACGAGGTGTTATATCAATTATATATGACGTAATTGATATAATATATAGTTTTAATGTGAATTAGATTCATATATAAACTATATACTAAAGAGAGAATAAAGGAGGGGTAGGATGGTCATTTCCATCTCATTCCCCTATATATATGGTTGCATGAGATGCAACTAGGTTAAGTCATTCTAAGGAATTACAAGCTCTCTCTTGGTGTGTTGTTGGTTGGAAGAGTTCCAAAGCACACATCTCTCTCAAAAATACCTCACCTCTCCTAAAGGGAACCCACCTTCCTCCCTCACCTAGAGAACAACGGAGAAGATTCGGTGGTCGTGTCTTCGTACGTTGGAGTTCCTGTTGCTGAGATCGTGATCGTGGGAGAGTGGTGCACTTGAAGAAAGGTTCTTCAAAGGTAATTATCTTGTTGTCCATTATGTTTTACATGCTTAATCTATTTATATTTGTTCTTGAATTTATTGTTGTAACTAAATCAAGAGCGCACGATTCGCAATCGCTTCCTCTGCGGGACTTCGATTCTCTTCAATTGGTATCAGAGCCCAATTGCGTTCTTGATTTATGTTCTGGATTTTTCAAGAACAAGGTGAGATTTATTGTTTTTGCATGAGATGTATGAACGGTTTTGCAAAATTAGATGTTTTTAATTTTGGCACTTAGATTTACAATTTTCATTGAATCGTTCAATGTAAGGGCCCGGTGTTTTGGGCAAATTTAATTATAAATCGAGTCTGTAAGTCCGTGTCGATCGAGGCAAAGTGGTTTGTGAGAAGATCGGAGCGAAAACGAGCAAGGAATGGGGATTCCTAGTTGTTGTCTGTGTGCAGCGTTGCAACACTACGCTTGCGCGAGAAGGCGCGCAGACAGAGAGCGGCGTTGCAACGCGACCTCTCTAGCGTTACAACGCTTGGCGAAGAAGACGACAAGCGGCGTTTAACGCCGCGAGCCGTTTCATGCAAAGGAGCAACGGGCAGAAACATTTTTTTATTATATATTAAATATAAAAACGTTTTATATTTAATATTTTTAATTTTAATTAATATAATTAGATTATATTAATTAAAATTATTTCTAGAGTGCCAAAATTGGTCTAATTTTTGCTATTTAAATTATGCAATTGTTCTGTAATTATTACCATGCATAATGTATGCTTATTTTTTAGAAATCCCACCTTAGGTTAAGTATTTTCATGCATCATTTATAATATAAGGAGTTATATTATATAGTTTGCATGATTAATTAATATAAGGTTGTTATATTAATTTATGGACAAGCATTAACATGCATTATATATCATGAGATGAATATACTATGAATGTCTTATTATTCATGTGATGAATGATCAAGCACTATAACATAGTATGCATGTCACCTAAGGTTAATTATTAGTTTTAAAGTGTTTAGAACTTGGAAATAATAGACCTTAGGTTATCTAGTTCTAATTAGATTAAAATTAGGAACCAAGTAATTTATAAGCTATGATTAAAGAGAGAACTCTATCTAAGGAAAGTTACATCTAGGTTGGGGTATTTAAGCTGACGGAAACGGAACACCCCTACCTGGGAACTGACCTGGGAGTGAAATTTAATCAGAGAGTCTTATAAATTAGAGTAGCGTCAGCGGGTTTATTAAGGGGTTAATAAACTAGAAATCCTAGGTTTAATATAAGGAGTAATATTAACAAACTTAGGATAAAATCAATATAAGAGTTATATTGATTATCAATATAAAAGTTATATTGATAAAGTTAGGAAAAACCATTAGCCAGGTTTTAGCCTAAGTAAGATTCCTATAAACTCTAAAGTATTGTATGGGAGGAAAAAGTGTATGAGATACATATTTTTCCACCTACGCTATCTCCGGGAAGTTCACACCGTGAGACTCATACTTGGCCTCGTGGCGCAAACGGGAGCGTCCCCTTTCGGATGGTGTTTGTATGAGTCAATATCAAGGTGAATGGAGAGGGTACTTATAGTGAGTGGGAGCAGGTTTAGTGAAAAGAAAACCTACGGTCTCTTTTGTCGGTTTACACCGTTAGACCATTATGGTCAGCCTGATAGTTTGGCCTGGACCAGACAATCCCTTCGGAGGGCTTGATCATAAGGGATCAAACACAGTAGACACCCGAAAGGGATAAAGATTTCCTTAGACTATTTTCCAATCTAGTCCTCCCTTCGGTGAATTTTATTGGATCGAGACTCTGGGATCTAAAGACAGAGGGTTACACTCACAGGGTACATAAGTGGTGTATGTATCCAGACCGAAAAATGGTAACTAAAACCTATAGGAATAAGAGTTATTCTGGTATTAGATTTTGGTCAAGAGTGTCTTGATCCAGAGGAGGAGTGTTTTTGATTACCTTTCGGTGTCATACATTCTAAACCTTTGGAGTATCATTGCAAATTATAAATGGCCTAGGAATCATTTGATAATTAGCTAAAACATGATTGGATTAGAGTTATTGCAAGAAACTCATACAAGTTTGTTTGTAAATTTTTCAGCAAAAATGTCTAGCTCTATAATTTCCTTATTGGGTGCGGAAAAGTTAACCGGAGAGAATATGATGACATGGAAAAACAAACTCAACACTATTTTGGTAGTGGATGATCTGAAGTTTGTGCTAACTAAGGAGTGTCTTCAGGTGTCAGGCTCGAATGCGTCACGAAATGTTCGTGATGCATATGATCGATGGATCAAGGCCAATGATAAGGCCAAGGTGTACATGCTGGCAAGTATGTCTGACATATTAGCCAAGAAGCATGAGGGCATGATTACCGCCAAAGAAATCATGGATTCTGTGCAGGGTATGTTTGGACAACAGTCAACACAAGCCCGACATGATGCCCCTAAAGTACATATTCAACTCGAGGATGCCAGAGGGTACATCTGTTCGGAATCATGTCCTGGATATGATGGTGCACTTTAACATCGCGGAGTCGAATGGTGCTTCCATCAATGAGTCGAGCCAGGTCAGCTTCATTCTGGAAACCCTTCCAGATAGTTTCCTGCAGTTTAGAAGTAATGATGTTATGAACAAGCTTACTTTTAATCTTACCTCCCTTCTGAATGAACTCCAAACCTTTCGGTCTTTGATGAAAATTCGGGATCGAAAGGTGAGGCAAATGTTGCCGATGGGAGTTATCGAGAGGTTCGACTCACAGGACAAAAGCGGTGGCTTCATCTTCTTCTAACCCGAGAGGAAGAAGAAGAACATGAAGAAGGTTGGTAAAGGAAACAGATCGACAAAGTGCGCCTGGAAGGGCAAGAAAGTCAAAGACGTTGGTTGACAAAGGAAAGTATTTCCATTGCAACGAAGACGGACATTGGAAACGGAACTGTCCAATGTACATTGCAGAAAAGAAGAAGGAAGGTAAATATGATTTACTTTGCCTAGAAGCTTGTTTAGTGGATAATGATAAAACAGCTTGGATACTTGATTCAGGCGCCACTAATCATGTTTGCTCTTCTTTTCGAAATTGATTCTGGTAGCAGTATCAAAGAGGAGAGATAAAGCTCGGGTTGGAAATGGAGAAGTCGTCTCACCAGTGTGCGATGAGGCACAATGAAGTTTTATTTTGGCAAGAAATATGTATTGTTGGACAATATATTAGTGATACCAGGGTTTACTAGAAACCTTATTTCCATTTCTTGCCTTATTGAACAATGTATTTATGTTTCCTTTTCTATGAATAAAGTGTTTATTTTGAAGAAAAGTTTTAGAAATATGTTCAGCTTTGTTAGAAAATGGATTGTATGTTTTAAGGCCTAATTCAGTCAAAATGGTTTTGAACACTGAATTATTTAAAACTGCAAACACACAAACTAAGAAACGTAAAATTTCTCCTAAAGAAAATGCTCATATTTGGCATCTAAGATTGGGTCACATTAATCTCAATAGGATTGAGAGATTGGTAAAGAACGGGCTTCTAAACGAGTTAGAAGAAAATTCTTTGCCAGTATGTGAATCATGCCTAGAAGGCAAAATGACTAAAAGACCTTCTAGTGGAAAAGGTTATAGAACCAAAGACCCTCTAGAGCTTATACATTCAGGCCTTTGTGGTCCAATGAATATTAAAGCCAAGGGAGGATATGAATATTTCATCTCTTTTATAGATGATTATTCTAGTTTTGGGCATATTTACCTAATGCACCACAAGTCTGAAGCACTTGAAAAGTTCAAGGAATTCAAGACTGAGGTTGAAAATCAATTAGGTAAAACTATTAAAACACTTCGATCGGATCGAGGTGGAGAGTACATGGATTTAAAATTCCAGAACTATATGATAGAACATGGAATTACATCCCAACTCTCAGCTCCCGGCACACCACAGCAAAACGGTGTATCGGAAAGGAGAAATAGAACCTTGTTGGACATGGTTCGATCAATGATGAGTTATGCTCATCTCCCTAGTTCCTTTTGGGGTTACGCAGTGGAGACTGCAGTATACATTTTGAATAATGTGCCCTCCACAAGCGTTTCTGAAACACCTTTTGAACTCTGGAAAGGACGTAAAGGTAGTTTATGTCACTTCAGAATATGGGGTTGTCCGACACATGTGCTTGTGACAAATCCAAAGAAGTTGGATTCACGTTCAAAATTATGCCTATTCGTAGGATACCCAAAAGAAACAAGAGGTGGTTTATTCTATGATCCTAAGGAAGATAAGGTTTTTGTATCGACAAATGACATTTTCTTGGAGGAGGACCACATAAGGGATCACAAACCAAAAAGTAAAGTAGTGTTGAGTGAGTTAGATGGAACAATAGCAAAGGTTGCTAATAAGAACACTAGTACGTCAACAAGAGTTGTTGATACTAGTTTGTCTAGTCTAGAGAGTCCATCTCAAGAGTTGAGTATGCCTCGACGTAGTGGGAGGGTTGTAATCTGACAACCGTTACATGGGTTTATTTGAAACCCAAGTTGTTATACCAGATGACAACTGCGAGGATCCATTGACTTATAATCAAGCAATGGTTGACAAAGACAAAGACAAATGGGTCATAGCCATGGACCAAGAAATCGAGTCGATGTACTTCAATTCTATTTGGGATCTTGTAGATAAGCCTGATGGGGTAAAACCTATAGGTTATAAGTGGATCTACAAGAGAAAACGTGGTGTAGATGGGAAGATGAAAACCTTTAAAGCTAGACTAGTAGCAAAAGGCTATACCCAGGTTGAAGGGGTTGACTATGAGGAAACTTTTTCACCTGTTGCTATGGTAAAGTCTATCTGTATCCTTCTTGCCATTGCCGCATATTATGACTATGAGGTATGGAAAATGGATGTCAAGACAACCTTTTTGAATGGTAATCTTGAGGAAACCATCTACATGGACCAACCCAAAGGGTTCATTGAACCAGAACAAGAGCAAAAGGTTTGCAGGCTTAAAAGGTCAATTTATGGACTGAAACAAGCCTCTTGGTCCTGGAATATAAGATTTGATGAGGCACCAGATCTTATGGTTTTGACTAGAATGATGATGAACCTTGTGTCTACAAGAAAATCATCAATAGTTCTGTTGCTTTCCTAATTCTCTATGTGGATGATATCCTACTCATTGGGAATGATGTAGGTTATCTTACTGACATCAAGGAATGGCTAGCTACGCAGTTCCAAATGAAAGATTTGGGTGATGCGCAGTTTGTTCTTGGGATCCAGATTGTCCGGAACCGCAAGAACAAAACACTAGCCTTGTCTCAAGCATCTTACATAGACAAAATGTTGTCAAGGTTTAAGATGCAAGATTCCAAAAAGGGCTTGTTGCCTTTTAGACATGGAATCCATTTGTCTAAGGAACAGTATCCTAAGACACCTAAAGGAGTTGAGGATATGAGACGGATTCCTTACGCATCAGCTGTTGGGAGCCTGATGTATGCCATGTTGTGTACTAGGCCCGACATCTGTTTTGCAGTTGGAATGGTCAGTAGGTATCAATCCAATCCAGGACTTGAACACTGGACATCGGTTAAAACAATCCTTAAGTATCTTCGGAGAACAAGGAACTACATTCTTGTGTATGGGGCTAAGGATTTGATCCTTACAGGATAAATGGATTCTGACTTTCAGTTTGATAAAGATTCTCATAAATCTACATCAGGGTCAGTATTCACTCTTAACGGAGGAGCTGTAGTCTGGCGAAGTGTCAAGCAAGGATGCATCGCTGATTCCACCATGGAGGTCGAATATGTAGTAGCTTGTGAAGAAGCTAAGGAGGCCGTTTGGTTAAGGAAATTCATGCTAAATTTGGAAGTTAATCCAAATATGACTTTGCCCATCACGCTGTATTGCGATAACAGTGGTGCAGGGGCAAATTCGAGGGAACCCTGAAGTCACAAAAGGGGAAAGCACATAGAGCGGAAGTATCATCTCATCCGGGAGATCATGCATAGAGGAGACGTGATTGTCACGAAGATAGCCTCAGAGCACAACATTGCTGATCCTTTTACAAAGGCTCTTACGGCTAAAGTATTTGAGAGTCACCTAGAAGGTCTAGGTTTACAAATCTTTTTCAAATAGGGCAAGTGGGAGTATTTTGTACAAAGGGGTTTAAATGCCCTAGTTTATTATATTTACATTACTGTAATGTTTTAGTACTCCACAAGCTTTAGGTCAAGTGGGAGATTGTTGGGATTCATGCCCTAAACTTGTGTAATTTTGATCAATTAAATAAAGTGTTATTTGTTTTAATAGAATTACAGTCTTTCTTTATAAATCCAATAAACTAAGCTCCAAGGTTATAACTTTTATCTTGAACATCAGTGTAGTGGACACTATTTGGGTTGAGTTCAAGAATATAACCTAAATAGTCTATGGTATAAGAATAAGGTTGGAAACCTCATTCTGGTAACACCATGGATGCGGCTCACTTTGTAATTTGTACAAATGAGGTAATCCAACTCATTCATGTAGTTGACATGCGAGTGGGGGCATCGTGTATGAAGAGTTCATACAAGATGGATCGCAAATTATTAGTCTAACCAAAGTGTAACATCGCTAATGTGATAAGACTAGTAATTTATAGATGGTCATTAGTGACTCGACACAATCCTAAGCCGATTAAGAACTCCCGCTTATAGGGGTTTGTCCTTAGACTAGTATGGGTGAGAGTGGCACATGGCCGACTCAATATGCCTACCTTCTCGGGGACGAGAACCTCGTAGGTAGTGGGAACTTAACTGTGCAAGATGGAATTCACTCATTCCTCTCTTGAGGAATTAGATAGGTTGTTCCCTTAGAACGACTCGTGTCTTGAACAACGGGGCTCCGCCCTCATGAGGTATGAGTCTAAGGTAGGACCTTAGACTTGTTGTTCATTAGAGGATCGGTGGTGCTTAAGGAACAAAGAGGTAATCACAGGGGTAAAACGGTAATTTGACCCAGTTATGATTACAAACAACCTGTGAAGGGTCGACTCATGGGTAATGACTATATCAGTGGACACAATATTATCTACAGTGAGGAGAGTTCAACTACAAGTCTATAGTGGAGTGACTTGTAGTTAATGAATATTGATTAACTGAATCAAAGAGTTTGATGAGTTAATCTCACATCATTGGAGCTCATGAACTGTAGGCCCATTAGATCCCTCCGTTGGCTAAATATGGTAATATTGAGAGTATAAAGTTAGGAGTGAAATTGAAGTGTTCAATTTCATACATGAGGTGTTATATCAATTATATATGATGTAATTGATATAATATATAGTTTTAATGTGAATTAGATTCATATATATACTATATAGTAAAAAGAGAATAAAGGAGGGGTAGGATGTGAAGGGATTTTGAATTCCCGCAGGGGAAGACGTTGTGAAACGTCGTTGATCCGTTGTGTAAAACATGTCTTAAAATTGAATCTATCTCATAGATCCTAGGCTAAACATGCAAATAGGAGAAGAAAACAGTAAGGAAAAATTCTACTTACTTGTTAAAGAACACTTCTTCAATCCTCTTCTCCTCCGGTCACGATCTCTCTCGATCCAACGTTCTCCTCGAACACAAACCCCGATCCGAACAGGGAGACACCTCCAAAGGGTCTTCTCGGTTGTTCTCGGGAGGTTGAGGAAGAGTAGGTGGGACTCCCTTTGGTTTTGGGTGAGGAGAAATTTTAGAGAGAATTGAGAGAGAATGAGAGAAAGTCTGTTTGCTCTCTTTAGATGAAAATCCAAAAAATGGCAAAATGGCATACCAAAGGCTTCATGCAAAGCCTTTAAATACTATTGTGTGATGGAGTTAAAACCTCCACCAAATCACAATTTTACCACAACCATATAATATACAAATCACATTTGCATATTATATAATATAAGGTATCTCATACCTTATTATACAAATCTCATTTGCATAAATGTGGAATTATAAATTGAATCACATTCAATTTAATTTCTCTCAATTCAATTTCTCCAAATAGCACTAATTAATCAATTAGGCTATACTATAGTTTATTATGAATCTCATTCACATCAAACTATATATTATGGCATCTATATCTCATATAAATGACATAAATACCCAAATAATGAATTTGAACACTTCAAATTCACACCAAACTGTAAACCCTCAATTTGTCCAATTTTAGCCAACCGAGGGACCTAATGGACCTACACGTGACGAGCTCCAATGATCCGAGACTAACTTGTCAAACTCTTTGACCCGTTTATTCAACATTCATTAGCTACGGTAACACTCCACTAAAGCCCGTAGCTGCACTCTCATCACTGTAGGACAAGTTGTGTCCATCGATATAACCAATACCCATGAGTCGACCCTTCACAGGTTGTTCGTAGTCACAGATGGATCAAATTACCATTTTACCCCTGTGTCTACCTCTTGCTCCTTAAGTCCCACTGCTTCTCTAATGAACAACTACGTTGCATGGTCCAACCATAAACAACAACCCTCTCAGGCCAATGGGAGAGTGGGGCCCCGTTGTTCAAGTCCTGGAGACAGCACTTAAACAACCCCTCTAGTTTCCCTAAGTCGGGAACGAGTGAATTCCTTCTTGCGTAGTCAAGTTTCCAGCTCCCCACGTGGTCCTGCCCATGGGAAGATAGGCATATTGGGCGAGCAACAGTGGCCACCCTCACCCGTACTAGTCAAAGGACAGATCCCCGCAGACAGGAGTCCGTGACACGCTCAGGATTAAGGTCGAGTCACTAATGGTCATCTACAAATTTGTTAGCTCTATACTGTTAACGGTGTTACATCAGTAAGTCTAATAATTCACGGTCCGGTCTTGTACAATCTCATTTAACAGGATGCCCCCACTCGCATGTCAACCACATGAACGAGTCAGATCACCTCGTTTGTATCTAATACAAAGCGGGCCGCATCCACAGTGTATCTAGGATTAGGTCTCCAACCCTATCCATACACTGTAGACCGTTCGGGTCATTAACTCGAACACGATCTTCCCTGTGTGTCCACTACACACCGTTCAAGTTCTTGCTTCTCTCATAATGCAATGACCCTGGAGCTTAGTTTATTGGATTAAGTTTATGAAAAATGCGAGACACAAAGTTTAAATAAATAACTCTTAATTATTACACAATGTTGAAATAAATAACTCTTATTCATTTACAACTTGGAATATTACAAACTACACGAGATGAGGACATACATCCCAACAGGATGGTCATTTCCATCCCATTCCCCTATATATATGGTTGCATGAGATGCAACTAGGTTAAGTCATTCTAAGAAATTACAAGCTCTCTCTTGTTGTGTTGTTGGAAGAGTTCCAAAGCACACATCTCTCTCAAAAATAGCTCACCTCCCCTAAAGGGAACCCACCTTCCTCCCTCACCTAGAGAACAACGGAGAAGATCCGGTGGTCGGGTCTTCGTACGTTTGAGTTCCTGTTGCTGAGATCGTGATCGTGGGAGAGTGGTGAACTTGAAGAAAGGTTCTTCAAAGGTAATTATCTTGCTGTCCATTCTGTTTTACATGCTTAATCTATTTATATTTGTTCTTGAATTTATCGTTGTAACTAAATAAAGAGCGCGCGATTCGCAATCGCTTCCACTGCGAGACTTTGATTCCCTTCACACCTAATACACCACAACAAAATGGTGTGTCAGAAAGGAGAAATAGAATCTTGTTGGACATGGTTCGTTCTATGATGAGCTATGCTCAATTGCCTGCCTCGTTTTAGGGATACGCAGTAGAGACTGAAGTTCAAATCTTGAAAACTGTACCATCAAAAAGTGTTTCAGAAACACCTTTTGAATTGTGAAAGGGGTGTAAACCTAGTTTACAACACTTCAGGATTTGGGGTTGTCCGGCACACGTGCTAGTGAAAATCCCAAAGAAACGGGAACCTCGTTCAATATTGTGCCAATTTGTTGGCTATCCCAAAGAAATGAGAGGTGGTCGTTTCTACGACCCACAAGAAAACAAGGTGATTGTATCGACAAACGCCACTTTCTTGGAGGAAGATCACATGAGGAACCATAAACCGCGTAGTAAATTAGTGCTAAATGAAGCTACAGATGAACCAACAAGAGTTGTTGATCAAGCTGGACCTTCATCAAGAGTTGATGGAGGAGCCAAGACCTCGCCGCCTCTCGTCCTTCTCAATCGTTGGGAATGCCTCGACGCAGTGGGAGGGTTGTTTCCCAACCTGACCGTTACTTGAATTTAGTTGAAACTCAAGTCGTCATACCTGATGACGGCGTAGAAGATTCATTGTCTTATAAACAGACAATGAATGACGTAGACAAGGATCAATGGATCAAAGCCATGGACCTTGAAATGGAGTCAATGGACATCAATTCAGTATGGAAACTTGTAGACCAACCTGAAGGGGTTAGACCCATAGGGTGTAAATGGATCTATAAGAGAAAGAGAGATGCAGCCGGAGAGGTACAAACCTTTAAGGCTAGACTTGTAGCAAAGGGTTTTACTCAAAGGGAAGGAGTTGATTATGAAGAAACTCTTTTCCCTGTTGCTATGCTGAAGTCAATCAGGATACTCTTGTCCATAGCCGCATTTTATGATTAAGAAATTTGGCAAATGGACGTCAAGACTGCCTTTTTGAATGGTAATCTTGATGAGAGCATCTATATGTCTCAGCCCGAAGGGTTCATAACCCAAGGTCAGGAGCAAAAAGTTTGCAAGCTCAATCGATCCATTTATGGGTTGAAACGAGCATCCAGATCTTGGAATATAAGATTTGATACTGCGCTCAAGTCTTACGGCTTTGACCAAAACGTTGATGAGCCTTGTGTTTACAAGAGGATCATCAACGACAAAGTAGTTTTCTTAGTACTTTATGTGGATGATATCCTACTCATTGGGAATGATGTAGGATACCTAATTGACATAAAGAATTGGCTGGCGACCCAATTCCAAATGAAAGATTTGGGAGAGGCGCAATATGTTCTTGGGATTCAGATCTTCAGGAATCGCAAGAACAAACCCCTAGCTCTATCTCAAGCGTCTTATATCGACCAAATGTTGTCCCGATATTCGATGCAGAATTCCAAGAGAGACTTGTTACCCTTCAGGCATGGAGTTCATCTGTCTAAGGAACAGTGTCCTAAGACACCTCAAGAAGTTGAGGATATGAGACGTATTCCCTATGCCTCTGCAGTAGGTAGCTTAATGTATGTTATGTTGTGCACGAGGCCATACATTTGTTATGCAGTGGGAATAGTCAGTAGGTACCAATCCAATCCAGGGTTAGACCACTGGACAACAGTTAAAAATATCCTCAAGTATCTTAGGAGAACGAGGGACTATACGCTTGTGTATGGGACTAAGGATTTGATCCTTACTGGATACACTGATTCTGATTTTCAGACCGATAAGAATTCTTGGAAATCCACATCGGGATCAATTTTCACCCTTAACGGGGGAGCTATAGTATGGCGAAGCATCAAGCAAGGATGCATCGCTGACTCCACGATGGAGAAATTGAGTATGTCACTTTGCTTGTAAAGCAAATTAAGAGGTTGTTTGGCTAAGGAAATTCCTTACTGATTTGGAAGTCGTTCCAAATATGAAATTTCCCATCACCTTATACTGTGACAACAGTGGTGCGGTAACCAATTCAAAGGAACCTCGCAGCCATAAGCGAGGCAAGCACATCGAGAGGAAGTATCACCTGATACGAGAAATAGTGCAACGAGAAGATGTGACAGTCATGAAGATTGCTTCGGAGCACAATATTGTTGATCCGTTTACAAAAACTCTCATGACTAAAGTGTTCGAGGGTCATCCGGAAAGTCTAGGTTTACGAGATATGTACATAGGCTAATCTTGGGCAAGTGGGAGATGTGTATTGGGGTATATGGATGCCCTAGTTTATTGTATTTCTATCTCTGTAACCACTGTTTTAGATTATGATGTACCCGACTAGAGTTTTAGTTCAAGTGGGAGTTTGTTGGGGTTTGTGCCCTAAAACTCGTAGTTTGTAATTATCTTCTAATTAATGTAATAAAGTGTTATTATTTTAATAAAGAGTTATTGTTCGTTATCTACGAGTTTGCCTTTATTTAAACCCTAAATCCAATAAACTAAACATCCAAGGTCAGAAAATGAATCTTTAATCAATGTCTTTGTACATATAAAGGATCTCGGTTCAAGATACAACCTAAAGGGTCTATAGTTAGGGGTTAAGGTTTGGGTACCTTACCCTGGTAAAATTATGGATGTGGCCCACTTTGTATTTGATACAAACACTGTGATCCTAACATGTTCGTGTAGACCGGACCACGAAATAGTAACCTCTAGCTGTAACTTCGTTGACTAGTTAGGTTTTTATTTCACTAGGATGACCTAGGCAACTTGATCTCAATCCTGAGCAGGTTACGAACTCCTATTCGCGAGGGATTGTCCTTTGACTAGTATGGGTGAGACTGGCCAGTTTCGCCGACTCAATATGCCTATCTTCTTGGGGACAAGACCTAGTGAGCAGCTGAGAACTTAACTTAGCAAGATGGAATTCACTCCTTCCCGCATACTAGGGTAAGTAGAGGAATGTTCCCTTAAGTGGTATCTTCCGGACTTGAACAAAGGTCCCGACCCTCTCATTGGCACGAGAGGGACACTGTTTATTGGTAGGACCACAAACAAATTGTTCATTAGAGGAGCACTGGTACTTAAGGCACAAGATGTAACCCAGGGGTAAAATGGTAATTTGACCTACAATGTTACTGAACATTAAATGAAGGATTGACTTGCTTATTATTGGTCAATATCCGTGGACACAGAAATATATCTGTAGTGACAAGAGTGCAGTTGCGGGACTTTAGTGGAGTGTTCCCGCAGTTAACGAATGTTGATTGGGAGGTTAATCCGATTAACCGAGCAATCTCGCATCGTTGGAGCTTTTGATTTGTAGGTCCATTAATTCCACCTTCTAGCTCGTAAAGGGTTCTTAGATCATTTGAATTTGAAATGTTCAAATTCATAAGGGAATAAATTTGATGTATTTAGATACGATATAATATATAGTCTTGGAACTATACATTATAAATTTAATGTGGATATGATCCATATTAAATTACATGAGAGAATTAAATATTTGAAAGAGTTCAAATATTAAATTCAAATGTGAATATGATTCATATTTGAAAACTATAGGTTAAAATTTAATGTACATTTGATGTGCATTAAACTATAGATTAAGGGGTAAAATGATTAAATAAGATTTAATCATTTTTATAATTTAATTAAATTAGATTTAATTAAATGTATTAATTAATTAGGGAACGTGTCATGATGACACGTTCCCATTACCCCTCAACTCCCCCTCGATAGGGAGTGGGGAGTTACCCACTGTGATGTCCTTCTCCTGGTGAGAAGGGCAGGAAGATTGATTCAATCGATCAATTCAATTGACAGAGGAAAAATACTCTCTCTCTCATTCTCTCTAGAACTCCCAATCTTCCAATTGTTAGAACTCTCCCCACCTGGGGTGATCTAAGCACTCAGAGATATAGAAGGTGCTCTCTATTGGTAGTGTTCTATAAAAGCAGAGAAGCAGAGAAGTTCCTGAGTTGCTGTTTATCGTGGAGCAAGGAATTGTTGTGCCTGGAAAAAACTACAAAGGTAATCTTCTTTCTTGTTTTAAGTTTAATGGTTAAACTTTAGCATGTTTGCATGTATTTATCCATGCCTAATTAGATTAGATAAGCATGTTTGTTCTGTTTTGTCAATGTACTGGTTTTTGCATTTCAACCAAAATAAACTTGCATATTACGATTCCAAACACGTTTCCGCTGCTCAAGGAGATCAGATCTCCATCAAACGAATGTTGATTAATGGGATCAAAGAGTTTAATTAGTTAATCTCGTATCGTTGGAGCTCATGATTTGTAGGTCCATTAGGTACCTCGGTTGGCTCAAGATGGAATTGAATGAGGGTATATAGTTTTGGAATGAATTTGAAGTGTTCAAATTCAATTTAGGGAATTATGTCAATTATATATGATATAATTGATATAATATATAGTTCAATGTGAATATGATTCATGATAAACCTTATTATTACCTAGGAATTAAGGCATAATTTGAGATATTAATTTGAGAGACATGAAATTGAATTTGATTCAATTTAATTTTCCACATTATGGGTATATGATATCTTATATTTTGTAATTATGCAAATTGAATTTGCATAATGCATAAATTGTGGAAATGATGACATAATGGGTGGAGAATTTGTCTCCACTCACATTGCCTATAAAAGCATCCTTTTGGATACGTTTTGGGACACTTGAATCATTTGTGTAGTTTTTCAATTTGGCAAACACAAAACCACTCTCTCAAATTCTCTCTACTCTCCCTAATTCTCAAAAAGGAGATCCCACCTCTCTCCCTCTCCTAGAGAACAACCAAGAAGTCCATTTGGAGGTGTTCGATCATAGAGTACGTAGAGAACGGAAAGATCGTTGACGACGAAAGGATTACGCGAAGAGATCGATCTTTAAAGGTAATCTCTCTTTACAATTATGCTTTCTACTTGTATGCTTAGCCTTAGTTTTTGTTTTTTGAGTTATTTCTATGCAACATAATCAAGAACATCGACGATCATTCGCTTCTGCACGGGATTCGATACCTTCAGTATACAACCTAGAATCACGCCCAAATGATTATCCATGGATGAAATATGAGTTTGGAAGGAAGCCCTAGCTTGTACTACTTATAACAAGAGGATGTTTATGGGTTTTTAATAACTTCGACGGCTGCAACTTTTTTCCAACTCGATTTTCTGCTATTTTCGAAGTCTTGTACAGTTTTTTTTAGGGTTTTTGTTCTTTCATTCCATCCAGTTCTTTTTCTCATTTCTAGCTTGTAAACTCCTTAATTGGTCCATTCTTTATGAGAATATTGGAGGTGAAAATCCATAATTCTCATGTGGGTTTTTGGAATCGACCAATAAGGGAGGTTTTAGGGTTTCATTTTCTTTTAGTTGTTTTTTACCTTTAGGTTTGAATGTTGTTGTACTTCTGTTATTTTGTTCACTTTATGTTGTTACTTGTATTTTCTTGTTAAAGTTTATGCACAACTATTTTCTTTCCATTTGAATAAAAGCCCGAGAACCACCTACCTCGTTCTCACGCATCGAATTCTTCTTAGTTTACTATTCTCATTATTTACTTTTACAAGTAGAGTTTTCGGAAGGAGAGCATTCATTTGTTTACTTCCTTTGGGTTGCTTTTGTAGTTTTTAAATACCATTCATTTTTCATTAATAAAGTTTATGTTTTTCTTCCTTTCCATCATGAGTTAAATTCATTTTAGGGATTTAAGTTGTGAATGCCCTATAAGAGTGATGCTTAGCTTAAAGTAACAAAAGCAAGAGTGCCAACAAGTAAAATTAAGTTTCCTTTTATTGAACGTAACATGGGTAAACCTAGCCGACAAACTAGTAATTACCCGTCAAAGCTATATCTTAGTACTGAAATGGCTAAAGAATAGTAGATGTCGTAAGAGCAACGATTGGAAGGACTTAGAAATAAAATCTAAAACTTTTACCTTAGAAATAGGGCGAGAGTCCGAACCACTAGGGTTGTGTGCTAAATTCATCTAAGCTCAATTAGCCATAGACATATAGGTTTAATTACTTAGTCTTCTAAAGGTTTTGGAAGTAAAACTGAATAGGAGTGAAACCCGATTTACTTAGGATTATGATTGTTGACACAATTGCAACTGCATTTTTAGTAGTATTTTCCTCAAAAGGGCAAAACAACTTGAATTCCCTTCTTTTTAATTATTGATTTTCCCTTAACTTCCAATAGCATAGACACATTCAAATCACTTTTACAAAATTGGTTACCACACTTGCATTTTCATTAGCATATTTTGTCTTCCAAATAAGATTTGCTAAAATTTGTTCCCAGTGGGTTCGATACTCTAGAATACTTCCAATTTCTATTACTTCGATCACGTGCACTTGCGTGTAGTGTAACGATCATTTAGCTTGCTAAAGCTTTTGAACCAAAATTGAATAGGAGTCAATTTTGATTTACCTAGTTTTCTAGTGTTAACTACGATTACAATTACACTTTTGATAGTCTTTCTTTCTAGCATGCTTGAATTTTCTTTTTCCATACCTACTGATTTTTCACTTATTTTTGTTAGCAAAGACAACTCTCAGTCATTTTTACATCCTTGGTTAATGCAATTACATCTTGTAAACAAATTTGTGTCATCTTAATAGATTTTGTTAAATTTTGTTCCCTTGGGTACGATACTTTGAAATACCCTAGAATTAGTACTTGCAATTGAAAGTGTGCACTTGCACTAGACTTTAGCCTTATTTTGAATTAAAATTCTTTTCTTAAAGAATCCATGTTTTAGTTCAACGACCATCCCCAAACTTGAACCAACTATGGTGCCCGTGCTAATCAATCCTATAAGACCAAGCACCACCAAAGGCTAGTTGGCAATCTCTAATGGTACTAAGTCAACCTCAACACAATACCTCATGAAAACATAGTAAACATGAGGGGAGCAACTCTGAAGTTGTATCAACTATGGTGTCTATGTGTTGTCAGGCAAAGCGCAACTAGAAGTTAGTTGACGACCCTCTAGCAAAACTATACCTATCCCAACATAGTACCTTGTTGCGTGATTTTAAGGTACTCATAATTGTCCACAAGTGTACGGTGTCAAGTTTTAATCTAGTAGTTAGTTGAGATGTCGTCTCTACAAGGATTAGAATTCATTAACTCTTAATTAAATACCATAGTTACTTTTACTCAATTTTATTAAAAGAAACAAAAATTTTTAGATGAGATCAAAAAAAAAATAAAACCTAAAATTACTATTTACAAGGTTGGAGTCCAATTTTAAGAACACCTTTTGGAGCAAAGTTACTAATAGGCACAATTAAGGTTTCCCAACTGTCTGACAAAGAACTTAACAAGAATAAAGCCTACGATTCATCATCAAAAATAGTCTTCATAGTACTTCTTTATGAGAAACACACAAATTATACATGGAAAACCTCTTCGATGTGAAGAGTAAAAACCACGGGACTTGTGAGCAGCCCACCCTTGTCACCTTCTTTTATCATGATAAAATTGAGGGCAAAAGAACCCGAATCAGTTCTACAAAGATTCACAATCCACCAATAGTTTTATACATAAGAGAACAACAATTGAGAGATGAAAGATGATAAAAATCACCTAGTTTTTGTAGGTTTTGTCCGATAACAATATCCAATAAACGAAAACTTAGAACGACAATCCAACCAGTCAAAATGAGGCCCTGTGTCCCCAACAGGCTGACAAAATTTTATCAAAATCCAACGGTTGAAATGACAGCAAATGATAACTTTGTAAAAGTCGTCTGTGAAATATCGAACTTCACTGATCTCCCAACGTTTTCTATATTCCTCTTCCGTTTTCCTTCTTCCTTTTTAGGTTACATACTCCTAAAAAAACCCTAGGCTATCTAGATAGCACAATGCATTTAACCTCAAGTGGGCTAAATGCATAACCTGATATTTGGGCCCACGAAAATAAGAAAAATCCATGTTTGTCTAACAAATGGGTTGGACACCCATAACATTTCTTTCGTCAAATTTTTTCTCCATTCTAGCAAGCATAGTTACTCATATGTTTTTCAATCCACTGTTTATATTTATTGTCTATGTATGTAAGCAAATAAATATTAGTTGTTCATGCCCACAGATGCAATGGAACTAGGCCCTTCAATTTTAAATTTGAAAAAAACTATCTTTAAATGACAAGTGGGAGAGATCAACACTCTAATAGAGAGGAATACTTCACATCATTTAAAAAATATTTTGTAACCGTCCTTCAAATTTTATATATCTAGTTTTTGGAACTGCGATTTTTTATTTTCACCCTCGAAGCTCTATACATACTTCGTCATACTTTCCTCAGGTATATATAAACCAAAACATAAATGTGATATATAGCATATGTATCTAAATTTTTAACTTACTCACAACATCATTAATAATTTTCATTTTCACACATTTTTTAGTTTATTATTGATAGGAGGTTTTTGGGTCGGCGGAGCATAATCTTGTGCCACCAAATCATCGGTGTTTTGTAGTGCCTTATTGTCCTTTTCGAAGATCGCATCCTCCAAGCTTCTTCTGCTCGTCTCTTTTATCAAATTCAATCTTGCTGATGAACCTAAAACACCATGCATAAAATTGATAAATTGATTTATGTAAAAAGTAATCAACGAGGATTAATTTTATTTATGAAACTTTTATTTATTATTATGTGTTTAAACTATGTATAAAAGAAAAGTGAAATTTTATTTTCTGTTCTAGTTACCAGTAGTGGTGATGAGGAGAAAGAAAATGACGAGGAATGCAAGAAAATGGAGGAGACGTTTGCATGAAACTATTGTTGCTTTCTTCTCAGCCATCCTTGAAAAAATATTAATTGTGAAGCTCTCTATTTTGAAAGAACTTTTCTCTGTGTTATTTAACTTTGTATTTCTCAAACACGCATTGTATAGACAATGGTCTTTGTCTCTATATATAATTTATTTTTTAACTAATATAGTGATGGTTTGAACTCTTATCAAACGACCAATAGTTAAGAATAGTAGTTTGTTATGGTTAAATAGTCTGGTATTTTATTATAAGCTTGTCCACTACAAATAGCATATATAATTTACAAAGAATAACTAATAATGCGTTAGGTTTTTCTATATTTATGTAAATTGTTACTAATATGTTATTTTTCTCTATTTGGAGACACAAAAAATTTATCTATACGCTCCCTCTCTCTATCTATAATATCAACTTCTTCAAATCTACATAAATTTCAATACTACATTGGTTAATCCATGGAACAATGTGGATTTTTAATATGAGTAGAAGACTGATATAAAAAGGAAACAATGTTCGTTGAGCATTTACCATGGTTTTGATCTGATTAAGAGTTACAATAACAATCGAACATTCACCTAGATATAAGGTTAAAAGACCTAGTTATAATAGTTATAATAGGCATAGGCTTAGATAGATTCTTTTAGCCAGAATCCAACTAAGTTAAACCTATACACTAATCTTAGGAGCTTCAGTGGAAGAAAATGAGATGTTCGCATCAAGTTTACTCTCACGTCCTCAAGAGTTCACACCGCGAGTTCCATGCTCGGCTACATGGCGTCAATAGGGCGTCCCCCTACGGTATGTGTTTGCATGGTTCAATACCAAGGTGAATGAGGGAAGTATCCATAGTAAATGGGAGCAGGACGCGTGTCAACGTATCCTACAGTCTCCTCCATTAGGTCGCACCGTGAGATTTCTATAGCCCGCCTGCTAGGTTGTCCTGGAATAGCCAAACCCTATGGAAGGCCTGACTATAGGGATCAGAACACCGCGAACTCCAGAAATGGATAGGGTCTCTTAGGTAATTTGCCAACAATTGTCTTTTTTAATAGTAGTATGTTGGCTCGGACCTATTGGATTTGAAAATGGTAGGGTCACATTTACGGGATGAGTTAAGCTAGTTAACAAGTCCTTGACCAAACAAACGGTAGCTAAGGACCATTAGGACATGAGATGTTCTGGCAGTGAGAATTGACTGAGAAAATCTCAATTCAGGGGAGGAATGACTGACCGCCCGACAGAGGCTTTTGTTCTAAACCCTTGAAATATCGTTGCAAAATTAAAGGTTTAATTTAAACACTGGGTTTAGTTTAAACACTAGGGTTCTTTAATAATTTTGCTAAATATGATTGGTTTTATAATGGGTTAAAAGGCATAACTAATTAGAACTATTTTGGATTTTCAGCATGTCGTCCTCATATATAGCCTTACTAAAAAAGGAACGTTTAACTGGTGAAAACTTTACTACGTGGAAGTCCAACTTGAATGCGATCCTTGTTGTTGACGAGCTTCGGTTCGTACTGACTGAGGAATGTCCTCAGATCCCTGCTCAAGACGCACCTCAATCAGTAAAGGATGCGTTTGACCGCTGTGCCAAGGCCAATGAAAATGCCAAGGCCTATATCCTGGTTGGGATATCTGATGTTTTAGCCAGGAAATTGGAGGGTATGGTCTCAGCTCTTGAGATCATGGGTTATCTTCCGAATTTGTCTGGACAACCGTCTGAACAAATTCGGCACGAATCCCTCAAGTACGTTTATAACGCGCGCATGAAGGAGGAAACTTCAGTGAGAGAACATGTTCTCGATCTTATAGTTCACTTCAACGTGGCTGAAATGAACGGAGCAGTCTTAGATGAGCAAAGTCAGGTATTCTTCATCCTGGAATCTCTTCTGAAGAGTTTCCTACCATTTCGTATAAATACGGAGATGAACAAAAAGGAGTATAACCTGGCTTCCCTCCTAAATGAACTGTAGACTTACCAGTCTCTTATGGAAAATAAGGGGCAGGTAGATGGAGAAGTAAATCAATTTGCCCATTCCAAAAGATTCCAGATTGGTTCATGCTCTGGAACCAAGCCTTGCGGTTCTTCTTCTGGGATTAAGAAGACTCGGAAGAAGAGGAAAGGAGGAAAAGGGAAAGCTTCTGCCACTCCAGACATTGAGCTCAAAGAGAAGAAAGGTAAATTAGATTTACTTATTCTTGAAACCTGCTTAGTGGAAAATGATGATTTTACTTGGATACTTGATTCAGGAACCACTAATCATGTTTGCTCTTAGTTTCTGGAAACTAGTTCCTTCAAGGAGCTCGAAGAGGGTGAGATGACGCTTAGGGTCGGAACGGGAGACGTCGTCTCAGCTCGTGCAATGGGAGATGCCAAGCTGTTTTTTGGAGATAGATTTATTTTATTAAAAAATCTGTATATAGTTCCTAAGATTAAGAGGAACTTAATTTCTATCTCTTGTTTAATAGAACTTGGTTATTGTATTTCCTTTTCTTTGAATGAAGCGTTCATTTTAAAAGAATGTGTCAATATTTGTCTTGCTAAATTGAAAAACGGCTTGTATGTACTTAAACCGAATCAAACTAAAGCAATTTTAAATCATGAGATGTTTAAAAATGCTAATACTCAAAGTAAAAAGCAAAGAATTTCTCCAAATAATAATACCTATCTATGGCATCTTAGACTTGGTCATATTAATCTCAACCGGATTGAGAGACTATCTAAAAATGGACTTCTAAATAAGTTAGAAGATGATACTTTACCTCCTTGCGAATCTTGCATGGAAGGTAAAATGACCAAGCGACCTTTTACTGGAAAAGGTTACAGAGCCATAGAACCCTTAGAACTTGTACATTTGGATCTTTGTGGTCCGGTGAATGTTAAAACTCGAGGAGGGTACGGATATTTCATCTCCTTCATAGATGATTATTCGAGGCATGGTTATCTATATCTAATACATCACAAGTCTGAGGCTCTTGAAAAGTTCAAAGAGTATAAGGCTGAAGTAGAGAATGCATTAGGAAAAACCATTAAAACTCTTCGATCTGATCGAGGTGGAGAGTATATGGATTTGAGATTCCATGATTATATGATAGAACATGGAATTAAATCTCAACTCTCAGCACCTAATACACCACAACAAAATGGTGTGTCAGAAAGGAGAAATAGAATCTTGTTGGACATGGTTCGTTCTATGATGAGCTATGTTCAATTGCCTGCCTCGTTTTGGGGATACGCAGTAGAGACTAAAGTTCAAATCTTGAAAACTGTTCCATCAAAGAGTGTTTCAGAAACACCTTTTGAATTGTGGAAGGGGCGTAAACCTAGTTTACAACACTTCAGGATTTGGGATTGTCCGGCACACATGCTAGTGACAAAACCAAAGAAACTGGAACCTCGTTCAAGATTGTGCCAATTTGTTGGCTATCTCAAAGAAACGAGAGGTGGTCATTTCTACGACCCACAAGAAAACAAGGTGATTTTATCGACAAACGCCACTTTCTTGGAGGAAGATCACATGAGGAACCATAAACCACGTAGTAAATTAGTGCTAAATGAAGCAACAGATGAACCAACAAGAGTTGTTGATCAAGCTGGACCTTCATCAAGAGTTGATGGAGGAGCCAACACCTCAAGCCAGTCTCGTCCATCTCAATCGTTGGGAATGCCTCGACGCAGTGGGAGGGTTGTTTCCCAACCTGACCGTTACTTGAATTTAGCTGAAACTCAAGTCGTCATACCTGATGATGGCGTAGAAGATCCATTGTCTTATAAACAGGCAATGAATGACGTAGACAAGGACCAATGGATCAAAGCCATGGACCTTGAAATGGAGTCAATGGACATTAATTCAAAGATGGAAACTTGTAGACCAACTTTGAAGGGTTAGACCCATAGGGTGTAAATGGATCTATAAGAGAAAGAGAGATGCAAAATGGAGAGGTGCAGGACTTTAAGGCTAGACTTGTAGCAAAGGGTTTTACCCAAAGGAAAGGAGTTGATTATGAAGAAACTTTTTTCCCTGTTGCTGCTGAAGTCAATCAGGATACTCTTGTCCATAGCCGCATTTTATGATTATAAAATTTGGCAAATGGACGTCAAGACTGCCTTTTTGAATGGTAATCTTGATGAGAGCATCTATATGTCTCACCCCGAAGGGTTCATAACCCAAGGTCAGGAGCAAAAAGTTTGCAAGCTCAATCGATCCATTTATGGGTTGAAACAAGCATCCAGATCTTGGAATATAAGATTTGATACTGCGCTGCACTCTTACGGCTTTGACCAAAACGTTGATGAGCCTTGTGTTTACAAGAGGATCATCAACGACAAAGTAGTTTTCTTAGTACTTTATGTGGATGATATCCTACTCATTGGGAATGATGTAGGATACCTAATTGACATAAAGAATTGGCTGGCGACCCAATTCCAAATGAAAGATTTGGGAGAGGCGCAATATGTTCTTGGGATTCAAATCTTCAGGAATCGCAAGAACAGAACGCTAGCTCTGTCTCAAGCGTCTTATATCGACAAAATGTTGTCCCGATATTCGATGCAGAATTCCAAGAGAGACTTGTTACCCTTCAGGCATGGAGTTCATCTGTCTAAGGAACAATGTCCTAAGACACCTCAAGAAGTTGAGGATATGAGACGTATTCCCTATGCCTCTGCGCAGAGGTAGCTTATTGTATGTTATGTTGTGCACGAGGCCGGACATTTGTTATGCGAAGGGGAATAGTCGGTGAGGTACCAATCCAATCCAGGGTTAGACCACTGGACAACAGTTAAAAATATCCTCAAGTATCTTAGGAGAACGAGGGACTATACGCTTGTGTATGGGACTAAGGATTTGATCCTTATTGGATACACTGATTCTGATTTTCAGACCGATAAGGATTCTTGGAAATCCACATCGGGATCAGTTTTCACCCTTAACGGGGGAGCTATAGTATGGCGAAGCATCAAGCAAGGATGCATCGCTGACTCCACGATGAAGGCTGAGTATGTCGCTGCTTGTAAATTAGCTAAGGAGGTTGTTTGGCTAAGGAAATTCCTTACTGATTTGGAAGTCGTTCCAAATATGGAATTTTCCATCACCTTATACTGTGACAACAGTGGTGCGGTAGCCAATTCAAAGGAACCTCGCAGCCATAAGCAAGGTAAGCACATCGAGAGGAAGTATCACCTGATACGAGAAATAGTGCAACGAGGAGATGTGACAGTCACGAAGATTGCTTCGGAGCACAATATTGTTGATCCGTTTACAAAAACTCTCATGACTAAAGTGTTCGAGGGTCATCCGGAAAGTCTAGGTTTACGAGATATGTACATAGGCTAATCTAGGGCAAGTGGAAGATATATATTGGGGTATATGGATGCCCTAGTTTATTGTATTTCTATCTCTGTAACCACTGTTTTAGATTATGATGTACCCCACTAGAGTTTTAGTTCAAGTGGGAGTTTGTTGGGATTTGTGCCCTAAAACTCGTAGTTTGTAATTATCTTCTAATTAATGTAATAAAGTGTTATTATTTTAATAAAGAGTTATTGATCGTTATCTACGAGTTTGCCTTTATTTAAATCCTAAATCTAATAAACTAAACATCCAAGGTTGTAAAATGAATCTTTAATCAATGTAGTATACATATAAAGGATCTCGGTTCAAGATACAACCTAAAGGGTCTATAGTTGGGGATAAGGTTTGGGTACCTTACCCTGGTAAAACTATGGATGTGGCCCACTTTGTATTTGATACAAACACTGTGATCCTAACGTGTTCGTGTAGATGACATGTGAGTGGGGATATCCTATGTAATGAGCTTACATAAGACCGGACTACAAAATAGTAACCTCTAGCTGTAACTTCGTTGACTAGTTAGGTTTCTATTTCACTAGGATGACCTAGGCAACTTGATCTCAATCCTGAGCAGGTTACGAACTTCTGTTTCGCGAGAGATTGTCCTTTGACTAGTCTGGGTGAGAGTGGCCAGTTTCGCCGACTCAATATGCCTACCTTCTTGGGGACAAGACCTAGTGAGCAGCTGGGAACTTAACTTAGCAAGATGGAATTCACTCCTTCCGGCCTACTAGGTAAGTAGAGGAATGTTCCCTTAAGTAGTGTCTCTCAGACTTGAACAAAGAGCCCGACCCTCTCATTGGCACGAGAGGGACTCTGTTTGTTGGTAGGACCATAAACAAATTGTCCATTAGTGGAGCACTGGTACTTAAGGCACAAGATGTAACCCAAGGGTAAAACGGTAATTTGACCTAGCTGGTGTTACGAACATTCGTGAAGGATTGACTTGTTGTTATTGGTCAATATCCGTAGACACAGAAATATATCTGTAGTGACAAGAGTGCAGTTGCGGGACTTTAGTGGGGTGTTCCCGCAGTTAACGAATGTTTATTGGGAGGTTAATCAGATTAACCGAGCAATCTCGCATCGTTGGAGCTTCTGATCTATAGGTCCATTAGGTCCACCTTCTAGCTCATAAAGGGTTCTTAGATCATTTGAATTTGAAATGTTCAAATTCATAAGGGAATAAATTTGATGTATTTAGATACGATATAATATATAGTTTTGGAACTATACATTATAAATTTAATGTGGATATGATCCATATTAAATTACATGAGAGAATTAAATATTTGAAAGAGTTCAAATATTAAATTCAAATGTGAATATGATACATATTTGAAAACTATAGGTTAAAATTTAATGTACATTTGATGTGCATTAATCTATAGATTAAGGGGTAAAATGATTAAATAAGATTTAATCATTTTTATATTTAATTAAATTAGATTTAATTAAATGTATTAATTAATTAGTTTATTAATTAATTACGGAACGTGTCATGATGACACGTTCCCACTACCCCCCAACTCCCTCTCAATAGGGAGTGGGGAGTTACCCACTGTGATGTCCTTCTCTTGGTGAGAATGGCAGGAAGATTGATTCAATCGATCAATTCAATTGTGAGGAAAAAAATACTCTCTCTCTCACTCTCTCTAGAACTCTCAATCTTCCAATTGTTAGAACCCTTCCCACCTAGGGTGATCTAAGCACTCAGAGATATAGAAGGTGCTCTCTATTGGTAGTGTTCTGTAAAAGCAGAGAAGCAGAGAAGTTCTTGAGTTGTTGTTTATCGTGGAGCAAGGAGTTGTTGTGCCTGGAAAAAACTACAAAGGTAATCTTCTTTCTTGTTTTAAGTTTAATTGTTAAACTTTAGCATGTTTGCATGTATTTATCCATGCCTAATTAGATTAGATAAGCATGTTTGTTCTGTTTTGTCAACGTACTGGTTTTTGCATTTCAACCAAAATAAACTTGCATATTACGATTCCAAACACGTTTCCGCTGCTCAAGGAGATCAGATCTCCATCAAACGAATGTTGATTAATGGGATCAAAGAATTTAATTAGTTAATCTCGTATCGTTGGAGCTAATGATTTGTAGGTCCATTAGGTCCCTCGCTTGGCTCAAGATGGAATTGAATGAGGGTATATAGTTTTGGAATGAATTTGAAGTGTTCAAATTCAATTTAGGAATTATGTCAATCATATATGATATAATTGATATAATATATAGTTCAATGTGAATATGATTCATGATAAACCTTATTATTGCCTAGGAATTAAGGCATAATTTGAGAAATTAATTTGAGAGACATGAAATTGAATTTGATTCAATTTAATTTTCCACATTATGGGTATATGATATCTTATATTTTGCAATTATGCAAATTGAATTTGCATAATGCATAAATTGTGGAAAAGATGACATAATGGGTGGAGAATTTGTCTCCACTCACATTGCCTATAAAAGCATCCTTTTGGATACATTTTGGGACGCTTGAATCATTTGTGTAGTTTTGCAATTTGGAAAACACAAAACCACTCTCTCAAATTCTCTCTACTCTCCCTAATTCTCAAAAAGGAGATCCCACCTCTCTCCCTCTCCTAGAGAACAACCAAGAATTCCATTTCGAGAGGAAGTATCACCTGATACGAGAAATAGTGCAACGAGGAGATGTGACAGTCACGAAGATTGCTTCGGAGCACAATATTGTTGATCCGTTTACAAAAACTCTCATGACTAAAGTGTTCGAGGGTCATCCGGAAAGTCTAGGTTTACGAGATATGTACATAGGCTAATCTAGGGCAAGTGGAAGATATATATTGGGGTATATGGATGCCCTAGTTTATTGTATTTCTATCTCTGTAACCACTGTTTTAGATTATGATGTACCCCACTAGAGTTTTAGTTCAAGTGGGAGTTTGTTGGGATTTGTGCCCTAAAACTCGTAGTTTGTAATTATCTTCTAATTAATGTAATAAAGTGTTATTATTTTAATAAAGAGTTATTGATCGTTATCTACGAGTTTGCCTTTATTTAAATCCTAAATCTAATAAACTAAACATCCAAGGTTGTAAAATGAATCTTTAACTGAATGTAGTATACATATAAAGGATCTCGGTTCAAGATACAACCTAAAGGGTCTATAGTTAGGGGATAAGGTTTGGGTACCTTACCCTGGTAAAACTATGGATGTGGCCCACTTTGTATTTGATACAAACACTGTGATCCTAACGTGTTCGTGTAGATGACATGTGAGTGGGGATATCCTATGTAATGAGCTTACATAAGACCGGACTACAAAATAGTAACCTCTAGTCAGAACCGTTTGACTAGTTAGGTTTCTATTTCACTAGGATGACCTAGGCAACTTGATCTCAATCTGAAAGCATTCACGAACTTCTGCTTTGCATGAGAGATTGTCCTTTGACTAGTCCAGGTGAGAGTGGCCGGGCCACGACTCAATATGCCTACCTTCTTGGGGACAAGACCTAGTGAGCAGCTGGGAACTTAACTTAGCAAGATGGAATTCACTCCTTCCGGCCTACTAGGTAAGTAGAGGAATGTTCCCTTAAGTAGTGTCTCTCAGACTTGAACAAAGAGCCCGACCCTCTCATTGGCACGAGAGGGACTCTGCTTGTTGGTAGGACCATAAACAAATTGTCCATTAGTGGAGCACTTTGGTACTTAAGGCACAAGATGTAACCCAAGGGTAAAACGGTAATTTGACCTAGCTGGTGTTACGAACATTCGTGAAGGATTGACTTGTTGTTATTGGTCAATATCCGTAGACACAGAAATATATCTGTAGTGACAAGAGTGCAAAGCTTGGACTTTAGTGGGGTGTTCCATGCTTAACGAATGTTTATTGGGAGGTTAATCAGATTAACAGAGCAATCTCAAGATCGTTGGAGCTTCTGATCTATAGGTCCATTAGGTCCACCTTCTAGCTCATAAAGGGTTCTTAGATCATTTGAATTTGAAATGTTCAAATTCATAAGGGAATAAATTTGATGTATTTAGATACGATATAATATATAGTTTTGGAACTATACATTATAAATTTAATGTGGATATGATCCATATTAAATTACATGAGAGAATTAAATATTTGAAAGAGTTCAAATATTAAATTCAAATGTGAATATGATACATATTTGAAAACTATAGGTTAAAATTTAATGTACATTTGATGTGCATTAATCTATAGATTAAGGGGTAAAATGATTAAATAAGATTTAATCATTTTTATATTTAATTAAATTAGATTTAATTAAATGTATTAATTAATTAGTTTATTAATTATTAATTACGGGCGTGTCATGATGACACGTTCCCACTACCCCCCAACTCCCTCTCAATAGGGAGTGGGGAGTTACCCACTGTGATGTCCTTCTCTTGGTGAGAATGGCAGGAAGATTGATTCAATCGATCAATTCAATTGACAGAGGAAAAATACTCTCTCTCTCACTCTCTCTAGAACTCTCAATCTTCCAATTGTTAGAACCCTTCCCACCTAGGGTGATCTAAGCACTCAGAGATATAGAAGGTGCTCTCTATTGGTAGTGTTCTGTAAAAGCAGAGAAGCAGAGAAGTTCTTGAGTTGTTGTTTATCGTGGAGCAAGGAGTTGTTGTGCCTGGAAAAAACTACAAAGGTAATCTTCTTTCTTGTTTTAAGTTTAATTGTTAAACTTTAGCATGTTTGCATGTATTTATCCATGCCTAATTAGATTAGATAAGCATGTTTGTTCTGTTTTGTCAACGTACTGGTTTTTGCATTTCAACCAAAATAAACTTGCATATTACGATTCCAAACACGCTTCACGCTCAAGAGAGATCAGATCTCCATCAAACGAATGTTGATTAATGGGATCAAAGAATTTAATTAGTTAATCTCGTATCGTTGGAGCTAATGATTTGTAGGTCCATTAGGTCCCTCGCTTGGCTCAAGATGGAATTGAATGAGGGTATATAGTTTTGGAATGAATTTGAAGTGTTCAAATTCAATTTAGGGAATTATGTCAATCATATATGATATAATTGATATAATATATAGTTCAATGTGAATATGATTCATGATAAACCTTATTATTGCCTAGGAATTAAGGCATAATTTGAGAAATTAATTTGAGAGACATGAAATTGAATTTGATTCAATTTAATTTTCCACATTATGGGTATATGATATCTTATATTTTGCAATTATGCAAATTGAATTTGCATAATGCATAAATTGTGGAAAAGATGACATAATGGGTGGAGAATTTGTCTCCACTCACATTGCCTATAAAAGCATCCTTTTGGATACATTTTGGGACGCTTGAATCATTTGTGTAGTTTTGCAATTTGGAAAACACAAAACCACTCTCTCAAATTCTCTCTACTCTCCCTAATTCTCAAAAAGGAGATCCCACCTCTCTCCCTCTCCTAGAGAACAACCAAGAATTCCATTTGGAGGTGTTCGATCATAGAGTACGTAGAGAACGGAAAGATCGTTGACGACGAAAGGATTACGCGAAGAGATCGATCTTTAAAGGTAATCTCTCTTTACAATTATGCTTTCTACTTGTATGCTTAGCCTTAGTTTTCTGTTTTTTGAGTTATTTCTATGCAACATAATCAAGAACATCGACGATCATTCGCTTCTACACGGGATTCGATCCCTTCAGTATACAACCTAGAATCATGCCCAAATGGTTATCCATGGATGAAGGATGAGTTTGGAAGGAAGCCCTAGCTTGTACTACCAATAACAAGAGGATGTTTATGGGTTTTCAATAACTTCGACGGCTGCAACTTTTTTTCAACTCGATTTTCTACTATTTTCGAAGTCTTGTACAGTTTTTTTTAGGGTTTTTGTTCTTTCATTCCATCAAGTTCTTTTTCTCATTTCTAGCTTGTAAACTCCTTAATTGGTCCATTCTTTATGAGAATATTGGAGGTGAAGATCCATAATTCTCATGTGGGTTTTTGGAATCGACCAATAAGGGAGGTTTTAGGGTTTCATTTTCTTTTAGTTGTTGTTTACCTTTAGGTTTGAATGTTGTTGTACTTCTGTTATTTTGTTCACTTTATGTTGTTACTTGTATTTTCTTGTTAAAGTTTATGCACAACAATTTTCTTTCCATTTGAATAAAAGCCCGAGAACCACCTACCTCGTTTTCACAAATCGAATTCTTCTTTAGTTTACTATTCTCATTATTTACTTTTACAAGTAGAGTTTTCAGAAGAAGAGCATTCATTTGTTTACTTCCTTTGGGTTGCTTTTGTAGTTTTTGAATACCATTCATTTTTCATTAATAAAGTTTATGTTTTTCTTCCTTTCCATCATGAGTTAAATTCTTTTTAGGGATTTAAGTTGTGAATGCCCGATAAGAGTGATGTTTAGCTTAAAGTAACAAAAGCAAGAGTGCCAACAAGTAAAATTAAGTTTTCTTTTATTGAACGTAACATGGGTAAACCTAGCCGATCAACTAGTAATTAGCCATCAAAGCTATATCTTAGTACTGAAATGGCTAAAGAATAGTAGATGTCGTAAGAGCAACGAGGGAAAAGACTTAGAAATAAAATCTGAAACTTTGACACTAGATATAGGGCGAGACTCCGAACCACTAGGGTTGTGTGCTAAATTCATCTAAGCTCAATTAGCCATAGACATATAGGTTTAATTACTTAGTCTTCTAAAGGTTTTGGGAGTAAAACTGAATAGGAGTGAAACCCGATTTACTTAGGATTATGATTGCTGACACAATTGCAACTGCATTTTTAGTAGTATTTTCCTCAAAATGGCAAAACAACTTGAATTACCTTCTTTTTAATTATTGATTTTCCCTTAACTTCCAATAGCATAGACACATTCAAATCACTTTTACAAAATTGGTTACCACACTTGCATTTTCATTAGCATATTTTGTCTTCCAAATAAGATTTGCTAAAATCTGTTCCCAGTGGGTTCGATACTCTGGAATACTTCCAATTTCTATTACTTCGATCACGTGCACTTGCATGTAACGTAACGATCATTTAGCCTCCTAAAGCTTTTGAACCAAAATTAAATAGGAGTCAATTTTGATTTACCTAGTTTTCTAGTGTTAACTACGATTACAATTACACTTTTGATAGTCTTTCTTTCTAAAGGGGCATGCTTGAATTTTCTTTTTCCATGCCTACTGATTTTTCACTTATTTTTGTTAGCAAAGACAACTCTCAGTCATTTTTACATCCTTGGTTAATGCAATTACATCTTGTAAACAAATTTGTGTCATCTTAATAGATTTTGTTAAATTTTGTTCCCTTGGGTACGATACTTTGAAATACCCTAGAATTAGTACTTGCAATTGAAAGTGTGCACTTGCACTAGACTTTAGCCTTATTTTGAATTAAAATTCTTTTCTTAAAGAATCCATGTTTTAGTTCAACGACCATCCCCAAACTTGAACCAACTATGGTGCCCGTGCTAATCAATCCTATAAGACCAAGCACCACCAAAGGCTAGTTGGCAATCTCTAATGGTACTAAGTCAACCTCAACACAATACCTCATGAAAACATAGTAAACATGAGGGGAGCAACTCTGAAGTTGTATCAACTATGGTGTCTATGTGTTGTCAGGCAAAGCGCAACTAGAAGTTAGTTGACGACCCTCTAGCAAAACTATACCTATCCCAACATAGTACCTTGTTGCGTGATTTTAAGGTACTCATAATTGTCCACAAGTGTACGGTGTCAAGTTTTAATCTAGTAGTTAGTTGAGATATCGTCTCTACAAGGATTAGAATTCATTAACTCTTAATTAAATACCATAGTTACTTTTACTCAATTTTATTAAAAGAAACAAAAATTTTTAGATGAGATCAAAAAAAAATAAAACCTAAAATTACTATTTACAAGGTTGGAGTCCAATTTTAAGAACACCTTTTGGAGCAAAGTTACTAATAGGCACAATTAAGGTTTCCCAACTGTCTGACAAAGAACTTAACAAGAATAAAGCCTACGATTCATCATCAAAAATAGTCTTCATAGTACTTCTTTATGAGAAACACACAAATTATACATGGAAAACCTCTTCGATGTGAAGAGTAAAAACCACGGGACTTGTGAGCAGCCCACCCTTGTCACCTTCTTTTATCATGATAAAATTGAGGGCAAAAGAACCCGAATCAGTTCTACAAAGATTCACAATCCACCAATAGTTTTATACATAAGAGAACAACAATTGAGAGATGAAAGATGATAAAAATCACCTAGTTTTTGTAGGTTATGTCCGATACCAATATCTAATAAACAAAATCTTAGAACGACAATCCAACCAATCAAAATGAGGCCTTGTGTGTCCCCAACAGGCTGACAAAATTTTATCAAAATCCAACGGTTGAAATGTCAGCGAATGATAACTTCGTAAAAGTCGTCTGTGAAAAATCGAACTTCACTGATCTCCCAACGTTTTCTATATTCCTCTTTCGTTTTCCTTCTTCCTTTTTAGGTTACATACTCCTAAAAAAACCCTAGGCTATCTAGATAACACAATGCATTTAACCTCAAGTGGGCTAAATGCATAACCTGATATTTTGGGCCCACGAAAATAAGAAAAATCCATGTTTGTCTAACAAATGGGTTGGACACCCATAACATTTCTTTCGTCAAATTTTTTCTCCATTCTAGCAAGCATAGTTACTCATCACTATGACAAGTGGGAGAGATGTTTAAATGACAAGTGGGAGAGATCAACACTCTAAT
This sequence comes from Trichosanthes cucumerina, assembly GCA_036507285.1. Taxonomy (NCBI): domain Eukaryota; kingdom Viridiplantae; phylum Streptophyta; class Magnoliopsida; order Cucurbitales; family Cucurbitaceae; genus Trichosanthes; species Trichosanthes cucumerina. The sequence continues at coordinate 65,457,235 of CM071836.1, read as the reverse complement.
AGAGAGGAATAACTAACATCATTTAAAAAATATTTTGTAATCGTCCTTCAAATTTTATATATCTAGTTTTTGGAATTGCGATTTTTTATTTTCACCCACGAAGCTCTATACATACTTCGTCATACTTTCCTCAGGTATATATAAACCAAAACATAAATGCGATATATAGCATATGTATCTAAATTTTTAACTTACTCACAACATCATTAATAATTTTTATTTTTCACACATTTTTTAGTTTGTTATTGATAGGAGGTTTTTGGGTCGGCGGAGCATAATCTTGTGCCACCAAATCATCGGTTGTTTGTAGTGCCTTGTTGTCCTTTTCGAAGATCGCATCCTCCAAGCTTCTTCTGCTCGTCTCCTTTATCAAACTCAATCTTGCTGATGAACCTAAAACACCATGCATAAAATTGATAAATTGATTTGTGTAAAAAGTAATCAACGAGTATTAATTTTATTTATGAAACTTTTATTTATTATTATGTGTTTAAACTATGTATAAAAGAAAAGTGGAATTTTATTTTTTGTTCTAGTTACCAGTAGTGGTGATGAGGAGAAAGAAAATGACGAGGAATGCAAGAAAATGGAGGAGGTGTTTGCATGAAACTATTGTTGTTTTCTTCTCAGCCATCCTTGAAAAAATATTAATTGTGAAGCTCTCTATTTTGAAAGAACTTTTCTCTGTGTTATTTAACTTTTTATTTCTCAAACACGCATTGTATAGACAATAGTCTTTGTCTCTATATATAATTTATTTTTTAACTAATATAGTGATGGTTTGAACTCTTATCAAATGACCAATAGTTAAGAATAGTAGTTTGTTATGGTTAAATAGTCTGGTATTTTATTATAAGCTTGTCCACTACAAATAGCATATATAATTTACAAAGAATAACTAATAATGCGTTGGGGTTTTCTATATTTATGTAAATTGTTTCTAATATGTGATTTTTCTCTATTTGGAGACACAAAAAATTTATCTATACGCTCCTTCTCTCTATCTATAATATCAACTTCTTCAAATCTACATAAATTTCAATACTACATTGGTTAATCCATGGAACAATGTAGATTTTTAATATGAGTAGAAGACTGATATAAAAAGGAAACAATGTTCGTTGAGCATTTACCATGGTTTTGATCTAATTAAGAGTTACAATAACAATCGCTTTTTTATGTTAGTCAATGCCCTACGTTACTGTAGATAATCATTGTATCTTAGGTTAATGATCACTTATTATGTCGTTTAAGTTTCATGGAAGCCTATACTAATAGTTATAGAGGTTTGTCGTTAAAAGTGTTACTCCACTGGCCGAGGATTTGAGACTTAACAACTTGATAGGACTCAAATAAGTCTTAATTTCTACACCTAATCATTGACATTTAAGTCGTTTTGATATGATTATTTTCATATTTTGTAGGAAATTTAGTCTAAAGAGCAATTGGAGACGTTTTGGTTGTTTTCATTTTAAATTGGAGTGTTTGGGGTGGAATCAAGCTTAGCCTAAGGTCAACTAAGCATCAATTGAAAATAAAGAGTCTAAAATGTCTATTTTGTCACAAGCAGCAACATCGAGACGTTCCTGAAAGGAATTGAATCCCGTGTAGAAGCGATTGATCGCTTTTGCTCTCAATTGCATGACAGAGAAAATACTCGAGGTAGAAATCTAGCTAAGCATACTTCTTGAAGGCATAGAAGGATTAGTAATTTACCTTAGAAGACCGGTTCTTCAAGTTGTTCCTCGTCGTCTACGAGCTCCTCTTCTCTACGATCAAATCTTCGAACACTGCCAAAAGACCTTCTCGGTTGTTCTCTAGGAGAGGGAGAGAGGTGGGATCTTCTTTTAGATTAGGGATGTTTTTGAAGAGAGATTTGGAGAGAACTCTTGTGTTTGCCTAAGATGCAAAACTACACAAATGGTTCAAGTGTCCCAAAATGCATCCATAAGGATGCTTTTATAGGCAATGTGGGTGGAGACAAATTCTTCACCTATTTTGCTACTAATTCCACATATTATGCACAGATGCATAATATAAGGTAGCAAATATCTTATTATGTGAATCATATTCACATAATGTGGAGAAATTGAATTTAGTAAAATTCAATTTCATGCCTCTCAAATTATTTCCTTAATATATGTCTTAATTCCATAATTAGACATAATTAGGTTCATTATGAATCATATTCACATTGAACTATATATTATATCAATTATATCATATATAATTGATATGATCCCCAAATTGAACTTGAACATTTTAAATTCATTCCAAAACTTTATACCCTCTATTAATTCCATGTTGAGCCAACCGAGGGACCTAATGGATCTACAGATCATGAGCTCCAACGATACGAGATTAACTAATCAAACTCATTGATCCCGTCAATCAACATTCTTAACTATGAGTCACTCCACTAAAGACTCGTAGTTGCACTTTCCTCACTGTAGGACAAGTTGTGTCCATTAATTTAACCAATGCCCGTGAATCAACCCTTCACAGGTCGTTCGTAGTCACAGCTGGGTCAAATTACCATTTTACACCTGTGACTACTTCTTGCACCTTAAGCACCATTGATCCTCTAATGAACAACAAGTTTATGGTCCGACCATAAACATTATCCCTCTCGGGCAAGCAAGAGGGAGGGGCCCCGTTGTTCAAGACCTAAATTCAGCTCTTAAGGGAACAACCTATCTAGTTACCCTAGTTCGGGAACGAGTGAATTTCTTCTTACGAAGTTGAGTTCCCAGCTCCCTATGAGGTTTCACCCCTAAGAAGGTAGGCATATTGAGTCGGCGACTCTAGCCACTCTCACCCGTACTAGTCAAAGGATAAACCCCCGCAGACAGGAGTTCGCAACTCGCTCAGGATTCAGGTTGAGTCACTATTGGTCATTTTTTGAATTATTAGCCCTAACCTATCAACGGTGTTACTAGATTGGTCTAACAATTCTTGGTCCAGTATTGTACAAACTCTTTGCACAAGATACCCCCACTCGCATGTCAAGTACATGAACGAGCTGGATCGCCTCGTTTGTATCAAATACAAAATGGGTCGCATCCATAGTGTCACCAGGATGAGGTTCCCAACCTCATCCATCTACTATAGACCATTCGGGTCGCAAGCTTGAACTTGATCCTAAATATGTGTCAAATACACACAGTTCAAAGTTGTCTAAATGTGACCCTGGAATTTAGTTTATTGGATTTAAGTTTGTAATTGCGAAAATACGAGATTGAAGGGAAAAAATAACAACTTTATTCATTTTCTCAAATAATTACAAATACACAAGTTTAGGGCATAAAATTCCAACAGTTCCATGGAGCCCAGCTCGACGTTGCAAGGCAGTAGCTAAAGATGTGGGGTAGCGTCTGATAACTCTCCAATAGAGAGTTATTTAACTCTATTCTTGCTACTAAACTTTGCATTATTGTGATTGAATTGTGCTTTTGAGCTTGTTATCTTCCTGAATTATGCATGATTGCTTGTGTTTTGATTATATATTGATCTTAGCACTAGCAATGAGTGAATTTATGATATTTGTGTCATCTAAATGAAGACATTTTGCTTGTTTAGGAAGGAAAAAGCTGAAAAGAGAAGCTTTGGAGAAGCTGATCATCAGATTCTGGAAAATTCTGCTTCAACAATCTGGAAATGGCTTCGCTTCAGCAATATTGCAATGTTGTGAATGACAGTTGAAAGTTACTGTAGATCCTGCACGAAGTTTTTCTAAACGAGCACATGATTTGTAAACCCATTTCACTTAACTCAAGTTAGAAACCATTGGGCTTTGGTTAGGGTTGACTAAGGTTAAGTTAGGGTTTGATTGGGGCTATATAACCATTATGTTCTCATTGTTACACTTAGGTTTTGTTTGTGGGTTTCATTTTCACGATTAGGACTTATCCAAAGGAGAAGTGCACAAGGGAGATCTTCAAGAAGGGAGTGATTGAGCCTCAAAAAGCTTCATCAAAAAAGGAGTTTTACTTAGATTTATCTTTGTATTGCTTCCATTAGCTTAAATTTCACTTTTTCTCTTAAATATACTCTTTCATGTATGCTCTTCTTGTGGTCGAGAGCTTCTAATTGTTATGTACCTCATTTTTATCATCTAATGTATGAAGATTATGCACTATAATGTTGAATGGCTATGATTAATGACCTTTTTGAGTTACTTGACTTATTGTTGGGTGTATGTTTGACTCTCGATGTTGGAAAATGGTTGTGTTGAATGATTTATATTGGGATTGAAATTGGCCATTTTGATTTCTATTGTGTTTCTTGCTTTTTAGAAAAAAAGGAAGTCGATTTACCATTTTCATTCTAGGATAAAGCACTAAGAGCAATCTTGTGTCGAAGAATGGAAGATTAGAAATGATCTCTCACCTAGAATATGAGCAAGGGCATACTAGGCATGTTAAATGGGAATTTAATTGCTGAAAAATTAGGTAAGTTTTGGGAAAAACTACCATGAACACTTGCTATGATGTCAAAAGGGTCACATAGAGTTAATAGGAAGCATTTGGCTTAAGGAGCTCTCTTTAATTTGAACCTACTTGCTTTAATGAACCCAAACAACCTCAACTTGTGATATTTCTTTTCTTGTCATTTACTGCTTTCTTTATATGTTTTCTTTTATTGCTTTCATTTATCGCTTTCTTTTATCGTTTTTCTTTACTCACTTTCTTTACATTTCTGTCATTTACTTTTCTTGCAAAAACTCTCATTTATCATTTATTTTTACTTTCCTGTCGGTTACCCTAAAATTCACTGCAAAAGATTTGAACTTGATTGAGAATCTCATTTAGTCCCTGTGGAGACGATACTCGTGTTGTGAAACGTCGTTGATCCGTTGTGTAATTCTTTCTTAAAATCGAATTAAACATCTTTAATTCTAGGCTAATCATGCAAATATGAGAAGAAAACAGTAAGGAAAACAGTACTTACTTGTTGAAGAACTCTTATTCAATCCTCTTCTCCTCCGGTCACGATCTCTCTCGAACCAACGAACTCCTCGAACACGAACCTCGATCTGAATAGGGAGACACCTCCAAAGGGTCTTCTCGGTTGTTCTCGGGAGGTTGAGGGATAGTGAGTGGGACTCCCTTTGGTTTTGGGTGAGGAGAGAATGAGAGAGGATTTGAGAGAGAATCACTTGCTCTCTTTGGATGGAAATCCAAAAAATGGCAAGAAAGGTGGTGAGACGCCTTTGATTGCATCCTTTTATAATGGTGTGTGGTGGAATGGTGTGTGGTGGAGTTAAAACCTCCACCAATTCACCATTTTACAACAACTATATGATATGCAAATCATATTTGCATATCACATTTATAAGGTATCCCATACCTTATTATACAAATCTCATTTGCATAAATGTGGAATTTTAAATTGAATCACATTCAATTTAATTTCTCTCAATTCAATTTCTCCAAAAAGCACTAATTAATCAATTAGGCTATACTATAGTTTATTATGAATCTCATTCACATCAAACTATATATTATGTCATCTATATCACATATAAAAGACATAAATACCCAAATAGTGAATTTGAACACTTCAAATTCACACCAAACTGTAAACCCTCAATTTGTCCAATTTGAGCAAACCGAGGGACCTAATGGACCTACACGTGACGAGCTCCAATGATTCGAGACTAACCTGTCAAACTCTTTGACCCGGTTATTCAACATTCATTAGCTACGGTAACACTCCACTAAAGCCTATAGCTGCACTCTCATCACTGTAGGACAAGTTGTGTCCATCGATATAACCAATACCCATGAGTCGACCCTTCATAGGTTGTTCGTAGACACTGCTGGGTCAAATTACCGTTTTACCCCTGTGTCTACCTCTTGATCCTTAAGTCCCACTGCTCCTCTAATGAACAACAACATTGAAATGGTCCAACCATATACAACAACCCTCTCAGGCCAATGAGAGAGTGGGGCCCCGTTGTTCAAGCCCTAGAGACAGCACTTAAGGGAACAACCCCTCTAGTTTTCCTAAAGTTAGGAACGAGTGAATTCCTTCTTGCGTAGTCAAGTTCCCAGCTCCCCACGTGGTCCTGTCCCTAAGAAGATAGGCATATTGGGCGAGCAACAGTGGCCACCTTCACCCGTACTGGTCAAAGGACAGACCTCCGCAGACAGGAGTCCGTAACACACTCAGGATTAAGGTTGAGTCACTAATGGTAATCTACGAAATTATTAGCCCTATACTGTTAACGGTGTTACATCAGTAAGTCTAATAATTCACAGTCCAGTCTTGTACAATCTCATTGCACAAGATGCTCCCACTCGCATGTCAACCACATGAACGAGTCAGATCAGCTCGTTTGTATCTAATACAAATTAAGCGGATTGCATGCATAGTGTATCTAAGATTAGGTCTCCAACCCTATCCATATACTGTAGACCGTTCGGGTCATTAACTCGAACGTGATCTTCCCTGTGTGTCCACTACACACCGTTCAAGGTCTTAGATCTCTCATAATACAATGACCCTGGAGCTTAGTTTATTTGATTAAGTTTATGAAAAATGTGAGACACAAAGTTTAAATAAATAACTCTTATTTATTTACAACTTGGAATATTACAAACTACATGAGATAAGGACATACATCGCAACAAACTCCCACTTGGACTAAGCTAGTGGAGTACATGATACATTTCTCAAATGTACAGTAAAGTAATACAACAAAGTAATACAATAAACTAGGGCATTGAATACCCCTTTACAATACTCCCACTTGCCCTAGTCAGGAAGCACTCGAAGACCTAGACTCTCTAGGTGACCCTCAAACACCTTAGTCGTGAGGGCCTTTGTAAATGGATCAGAAACGTTGTGCTCCAACGCTATCTGCGTGACTGTCACGTCTCTGTAGTGCACAATCTCCCGTATCAGGTGATACTTTCGTTCAATGTGTTTGCCTCTCTTATGGCTCCGAGGCTCCCTGGAGTTGGCTACTGCACCACTGTTGTCACAGAACAGTGTAATTAGCAAGTCCATATTTGGAACAACTTCCAAATCTGTCATGAACTTCCGAAGCCAAACAGCTTCCTTTGCAGCTTCACAAGTCGCAACGTACTCCGCTTTCATAGTGGAATCCGCGATGCATCCCTGCTTGATGGTTCGCCATACTATAGCTCCTCCATTCAGAATGAAGGTTGACCCCGAAGTGGATTTCCTAGAATCCTTATCGGTCTAAAAGTCAGAATCTGTGTATCTCGTAAGGATCAAATCCCCACCGCCATACACTAAGTTGTAGTTCCTCGTTCTCCTAAGATACTTGAGGATTGCCTTTACGGCTATCCAGTGATCTAATTCTGGATTGGATTGATACCTACTGACAATCCCTACTTCATAACAGATGTCGGGCCTAGTACACAGCATGGCATACATAAGGCTCCCTACAGTTGAAGCATAGGGTATCCGTCTCATATCCTCAACCTCTTGAGAAGTCTTAGGACACTGATCCTTAGATAGGTGAACCCCGTGCTTGAAAGGCAGCAAGCCCTTATATCTAGACAACATCTTGTCAATATAAGACGCCTGAGACAAGGCTAGCATTCTGTTCTTCCAGTTCTGGACTATCTAGATACCTAGAACATACTGTGCCTCTCCCAAATCTTTCATTTGGAATTGCGAAGCCAGCCATTCCTTAATGTCAGTAAGAAATCCTACCTCATTCCCAATGAGAAAGATATCATCCACATACAATATTAGAAATGCGACAGTTTTATTAACGATTTTCTTGTAAACACAAGGCTCGTCAACATTTTAATTAAAGCCATAAGATTTGATCGCCTCATCAAACCTTATATTCTAAGAACTCGAGGCTTGTTTCAGTCCATAAATAGATCTTTGAAGCCGACAAACTTTTTGCTCTTGGCCTTGGGCAATGAACCCCTTGGGCTGGTCCATGTAGATGGTCTCGTCAAGGTTGCCATTTAGAAAGGCAGTCTTGACATCCATCTGTCATACCTCATAGTCATAATATGCGACAATGGCCAGAAGGCTTCTAATCGACTTTACCATGGCAACAGGTGAAAAGATTTCCTCATAGTCAACCCCTTCCACCTGGGTAAAACCCTTTGCCACTAGTCGAGCTTTGAAGGTTTGCACCTTCCCATCTACGCCACGTTTACGCTTGTAGATCCACTTGCAACCAATAGGTTTTACCCCATCCGGTTGATCCATTAAGCTCCTGCATTTTAATTGAAGTACATTGACTCCATTTCTGGTCCATAGCTTTAATCCATTCGTCTTTGTCAACGTCAGCCATTGCCTGATCATAGGTTAATGGATCATCACAGTCATCATCAGGAGTGACGACCTGAGTTTCAGCTAAACCCATGTAATGTTCAGGCTGTCTCACAGCCCTCCCACTACGTCGAGGCATTCCCAACTCTTGGGAACATACTTGACTAGACGAGCTAGGATCAACAACACTTGTTGACATACTAGCCCCATCAGCAACTCTTGTTGATGTACTGTCCATTTCATTTAACACAATCTTACTCCTTGGTAAGTGATCCCTGATGTGGTCTTCCTCAAGGAATGTGGCGTTTGTCGACACAAGCACCCTATTATCCTTAGGATCGTAAAAGAAACCACCTCTAGTCTCTTTTGGGTAACCTACAAAGAGGCACAACTTTGAACGGGGTTCTAACTTTTTCGGGTTTGACACCAACACATGGGTCGGGCATCTCCAAATTCTAAAATGACGTAAACAGGTTTTACGACCATGCTAGAGTTCGAAAAATGTTTGACAAACACTTTTCGACGTAACGTTGTTCAAAATGTAAACTGCAGTCTCCACTGCGTAACCCTAAAAAGAATCAGGGTCGAGACGAGCATAACTCATCATCTACCGAACCATGTCCAACAAGGTTCTGTTTCTCCTCTCCGATACAACATTCTGTTGTGGCATACCAGGAGCTGAGAGTTGGGACGTAATTCCGTATTCTATCATATAGTCCTGCAATTCAGTGTCCATATACTCTCCACCTCGATCCGATCAAAGTATTTTTATGGTTTTACCTAACAGGTTTTCAACCTCAGTCTTGTACTCCTTCAACTTTTCAAGAGTTTCAGACTTCTAATGCATTAGGTAAATATGCCCATATCTCGAATAATCATCAATGAAAGAAATGAAGTATTCGTAACCACCTCGTGCTTTAACACTCATCGGACCAAAGAGGTCAGAATGTATAAGCTCAAGGGGCTCCTTGGCTCTATATCCTTTTCCACTAAAAGAACGTTTGGTCATTTTGCCTTCAAGGCATGACTCACACACCGGTAAAGAGTTTTCTTCTAACTGACTTAGAAGTCCACTCTTCACTAGTCTCTCAATCCTATTGAGATTAATGTGGCCTAACCTGAGATGGCAAAAATGGGCATTTTCTTTAGGAGAAACCTTAACTCTCTTAGTTCGCGTTTCTGTAGTTTTAAACAATTCAGTATTCAAAACGCTTTTGACCGAATTTGGCTTTAAAACATACAAATTAGACTTAAGTGAAGCATAACACAAGAAATTTCCATTTCTAGAAATAAACGCTTTATTACTAGAAAAATTTACAGAAATTGAATGTTCAAGAAGACAGGAAATAGAAACGAGGTTTCTAGTAAACCCTGGAACTATATACAAATTGTCTAACAATAAGTAATTCCTGTCGAAATAGAGCTTCACTTTATCGATCGCTGCAGCAGAGACTATCTCCCCAGATCCAACCCGTAGAGTCACCTCACTCTCTCGCACCGGTTGTCAGGAATCAATTCCCTGAAAAGAAGAACAAACGTGGTTAGTGGCACCCAAATCTAAAATCCAGGCAGAGTCACTACTCTCCACTAAGCAAGTTTCAGTTACCAGTAAATCGCATTTACCTTGATTCTTCCTCTCGGCAAGGAACTTGGGACAGTTTCTCTTCCAGTGGTCGTCCCCATTGCAGTGGAAACGCTTTCCTTTCTCTGCAACTTCCTTGACCTTCTTGCCCTTTTGGGCGGCAGCTCGGTCAGCTTTACCCCTCTTCATCTTCTTCTTCTTCCCTTTCGGGTGAGAAGGAGCAACAAAGTTTAGTCCCGCAGGTCGAACCCCGTGATAAGACTCAGAGGCAACATTTGCCTCAGATTCCGGTGCCCTGATCCTTATCAAGGACTGGAAATTCTGTAGCTCATTGAGGAGGGTAGTCAGTGTGCAGCTAATTTTGTTCATAACAGCATTGCTATGAAACTGAAGGAAACTCTTCGGAAGAGTCTCCAGAATAAAGCTAACCTGGCTCGACTCGTCGATCGAAGCCCCGTTCATCTCCGCCAAATTAAAGTGGATCATCATGTCTAGAACATGTTCTCGGACAGACGACCCTTCTTTCATTCGGGCGTTGAAGACGTGTTTGAGTGAATCATGCCTGACCTGAAAGGACTGTTGTCCAAACATGTCTTGCAATGAATCCATGATCTCCTTAGAGGTGACCATCAACTCATGCTTCTTTGCCAAAACTTCAGATAAGCTGGCAATTATATAGACCTTGGCCTTTTTATTGGCCCTGATCCATCGATCGTAAACATCACGAATACTTCGTGATGCAGTCGAGCTCGGCAACTGAGGACATTCCTCGCATAAGTACGAACTTTCGTGTCGTCGATTACTAAGATCGTGTTTATATTATTCTTCCAAGTTTGGAAGTTATCTCCCACTAATTTGTCGGAAGCAAGTAAAGCTATAATTGAGCTAGACATGTTTTTAGCTGAAAAATCAAATAAATTTTGTGTCAGTCTCGCATAAACTTTTTGAAAAACCAATCAAGTTTTAGCAAAATTTAATCCTATGATCCCTAAGTCATATAAAAATTGCAATGATATCCTAAGGGTTTAGAATGACCGCCACCAAGGGTGAACAAACACGCCTCCTCTCAGATTTAGACTTTCTCGACTGGACCCTAATCCTGAATAACTCTCATTCCATTAGGCGTCCAGATTACCATTATTTGGTCGAATTCATTAACACTTAACGAATTGCAGCGTGAGTGTCACCCTCAATCTTTAAGTTTCCAAGTATCCGTCCAAACAATAGCCACCGAAGGGTGAACCATGAAGAAAAACTAACAAGGAAACTGTATCCCTTTTGGGAATTCACGGTGTTCCGACTCCCATGATCAAGGCCCTCCGAAGGGATTGTCTGGTCCAGGCCAAACTAGCAGGCGGATCATAGGGATCTCACGGTGTGTATCGAAAGAAGAGACCGTGGGTCCCGTTTTCACAAGTCCCGCTCCCACTCACTATAAGTACTCTCTCCATCCACGTTGATATTGATCCATACAAATACCATCCGAAGGGGGACGCTCTCATTTGAGACACGAGGCCGAGTATGGATCTCACGGTGCGGACTTAATAGAGATTTGTGGTCGAAAATTAAATGTATCTTATACACTATATTTCCTCCCACTCAACACTTTATAATTTCGGGATTGATCTAGATAAACCGGCTAAAATTTACCTAAGTCTACCAATATAACTCTTATATGGTATTTAGCCTAAGTTTATAATCACATTATTAATTAGGTCTATGTGAGTAAATTAAAACATTTTTAATTAACGGCACTCATGATAAGTATAATCTAAGAATCTCCGGACCGAATTCACTCCCAGGTCGGTTTCCAGGTAGGGGTGTTCATGGCGTCAACTTAAATACTGACCTTAGACAAAACCTTCCTTGAGACGAGTTACTAATTAGTCACCATTCATAGACTATACTTTGATTTCCTAATTCTAATCGATTAGAACTAGAAAACCTAAGTCTAATTATTCAAGTTCTAAACACTTTAAAACTAATAATTAACTTAGGTTGCATGCATTTCTATGTTATAGTGCTTGATCATTCATCACATGAATAACTATGTACTATAACAAAATAATTCATCACATGAATATAAATGCATGAGCATACTTTAATCTAAAGATATAACACTTATATTAATTAAATTAAAACATGCATTTAATTACATTATAACTCTTATAATGTAATCTATCATGCAAACTATATATTATAACTCTTATAATATAAATTATGCATGAAATGTTTAACCTAAGGTGAGATTTTAAATCTATATGACATAAAATATGCACATAGAATTTAATTAAATCATACATCTCATGCATAAAATAATTAAATAGCAAAAATGGACCAGTTTTGGCACCTAGGGAAAATTTATTTAATCAAATAACATTAATATAACTTTTATATTAATATTATTAAATAAAATAAATAAATAAATAAACTAAAATACATTTTACAAATTCAGAAAATAAAATTAAAAAAATCAACTGTTGCCCACGTTGAGAAAAAACCACACGCCCCACGACTTGCGAAACAACCTCGCGAACTGCCCACTAACGCTCGTAGCGTTGCAACGCCATGGGCAGCATTGCAACGCTGCAACGTTCAGCGTTGTGCCAGCGTTCCCAACGCCCGTGGCGTTGCAACGCTGTCCTGCAGCGCACCTTGCCTCCGCAATGGCAGCGTTGAGACGCCGATGAACAACGTCTCAACGTTGTCGACAGAACAGCAAGCTCCTTTTGCGGTTCTTCGTCGTTTCTTGCCTGTTTCCGTTCCGATTTCTTCACAACAACTCTTGCCACGAACGACTCGGACTTACAGACTCGATTTACAACAAAATCCCCAAAAATAATGGGCCCTTACATTGATTAAATCAACATAAATTACAAATCTAAACTAGTGCCAAAATCGAAAACATCCATCATGCAATCCATGCGACTGGAGAGAGTGTTGCAGTGAAGAAAACGGAGCGAAAATGGGCGTTTTTTGTGAAAAGCAGTGAAAGAGGTTTGTTGGAATTTCATCAGCGTCGCGACGCTGTTCTTCAGCGTTGTGACACCATTCATGCGGCTGGAGAGAGTGTTGCAGTGTAGCGTTCTTCAACGTTGAGAACGCTAGGCGTGACGCTATATATTACAGTGTTGCAACACAAGCAACAACATTGCAACGTTGCAGCGTAGTGGTGCATGATGTGCGAGAAATGCGCGGGAGTGGCTTCATGGTCGGCAGTTTGAGTCTAAGTGAACGTGCTGGCAGTTTTAATTTTTTAATTTTTATTTTCTTTGTAAAAATGTATTTTATAATTTTTTTAATTAATTTAATTTTATGTCCCTAGGGTGCCAAAAATCGGTCCAATAATGCTATTTATTTATTTTATGCATGAGATGTATGAAATATTTTTCTATGTGCATAATGTATGTCATATAGATTTAAAATCCCACCTTAGGTTAAACATTTCATGCATCATATTTATATTATAAGAGTTATAACATATAGTATGCATGATAGGATTATATTATAAGAGTTATAATATAATGTTTGCATGTTTTAATTTACTTTATATAAGTGTTATATTTCATAGATTAAAAGCATGCTCATGCATTTAAGTCATGTGATGAATGTATGTTATAGTATAGTATTATTCATGTGATGAATGATTAAGCACTATAACATAGAAATGCATGTAACCTAAGTTAATTATTAGTTTTAAAATGTTTAGAACTTGAATAATTAGACTTAGGTTTTCTAGTCTAATAATATTAGAATTAGGAAATCAAATATGACCTTTGAATGGAGACTGATAAGTAACTCATCTGTCTAAGGAAGGTTTTGTCTAAGGTCAGTATTTAAGTTGACGCTTATGTAAACACCCTACCAAAACCAACACGGGAGTGAATTCGGTCCGAGATTCTTAGGTTATATTCTCATGAGTGCCAAGTAATTAAGAGTTAATTAATTTACTCACATAGACCTAAGTTAATAATGTGATTATAGACTTAGGCTAATCCAATATAAGAGTTATATTGGTAGACTTAGGTAAATTTTAGCCGGTTTATCTAGGTCAATCCCGATTGTTTTAAAGTGCTGAGTGGGAGGAAATAAAGTGTATGAGATACATTTAATTTTTCATCCACAAATCTCCGTTAAGTTCGCACCGTGAGATCCATGCTCGGCCTCATGGCGCAAATGGGAGCGTCCCCCTACAGGTGGCATTTGTATGGGTCAATATCAACGTGAATGGAAAGAGTACTTATAGTGAGTGGGAGCTGGACCTGTGAAAACGAGACCCACGGTCTCTTCTTTCGATTCACACCTTGAGACGCCTATGATCCACCTGCTAGTTTGGCCTGGACCAGACAATCCCTAAAGAGGGCCTTGATCATGGGAGTCGGAACACCGTGAATTTTCGAAAGGGATACGATTTCCTTGTTGGTTTTTCTTCTTAGTCCTCCCTACGGCGGCTAATGTTTGGACGGATACTTGGAAATTTAAAGATTGAGGGTGACACTCACAGGATTCATTAAGATTTAATGGATTCAGACCGAAAAATGGTAACTTGATGCCTAATAGAATAAGAGTTATTCTGGTATTAGGGTTTGGTCGAGAAAGTCTCGTCCTAGAGGAGGAGTGGGTTTGTCTACCCTACGGTGGCAGTCATTCTAAACCTCTAGGGTATCATTGCAAATTTTGAATGACCTAGGGATCATAGGATAAAAATTTGCTAAAACCTGATTGGATTTTCAAAAGTTTTTGCGAGACTAATACAAAGTTTTTCATTTTTCAGCAACATAATATCAAACGCTTTTAACGCCCCTTTAGCTTCCGTTAAATTAGTCGGCGATATTATTTCGTTGAAAAACAATATTGACATGATTTTGGTAAATGACGACCTAGAGTTCGCGCTCACTGAGGAGGGTCCTCAGGTTCCCGGTTCAATAGTCTTATTCAATGATCTACAAACCTTCCAGTCTTTGGTGCAAATCAAGGGACAGGAAGCTGAGGCAAGTGTTGCCTTTAGACCTTTTCACAAGGGTATGACCTCTGGGACAAAGTTTGTAGATTCTTCAGGCCCGAAAGGGAAGAAGGACAAGTTGAAAGAGGATAGGGTTGACTGCGTTGCCGCCATAAAGGGCAAAGAAATCAAGGATGTTGCCAGAAAGTGTTTCTACTGCAACGGGGACGGACACCTGAAAAGGAGTTGTCCCAAGTTCCTTGATGAAAAGAAGATGACAGGTAAATGTGATTTACTTGTCACAGAAACTTGTTTAGTGGAGAGTAACGACTCTGCTTGGATGTTGGATTCAGGCGCCACTAACCATGTTTGCTCTTCTTTTCAAGGATTAAGTTCCTGGTAGCGGCTGCAAGAGGGTGAGATAACACTCAGGGTTGGATTCAAAGAAGTTGTCTCAGCTGCAGCAATAGGCACGGTGAAACTATTTTTTGGCGGGAATTACTTATTATTGGATAATATGTTCCTGGGTTTACGAGAAACCTAGTTTCAATATCCTGTTTATTAGAACAAAATATTTTCATTTCTTTCAAGAGTAATAAAGCGTTTATTTCTCGAAATGTAAATTTGATTTGTTCTGCTTCGCTTGAGAGAAATTTGTATGTTTTGAACCCTAATTCGGTCAAAAGTGTTTTGAACACCGAATTGTTTAAAACAGCTAAAACGCGAACTAAGAGATTGAAAGTTTCTCCAAAAGAAAGTGCCCATCTTTGGCATCTTCGGTTAAGCCACATTAATCTCAATAGGATTGAGAGACTAGTGAAAAGTGAACTTCTAAGCGAGTTGGAAGAAAACTCTTTACCGGTATGTGAGTCATGCCTTGAAGGCAAAATGACCAAACGTCCTTTTAGTGGAAAAGGATATAGAGCCAAGGAGCCCCTTGAGCTTATACATTCTGACCTTTGTGGTCCGATGAATGTTAAAGCACGAGGAGGTTATGAATACTTTGTATCTTTCATAGATGACTATTCGAGGTATGGGTACATTTCCCTAATGCATAGGAAGTCGGAAACTCTTGAAAAGTTCAAGGAGTTCAAGACTAAGGTTGAGAACCTGTTAGGTAAAACTATAAAAACACTTCGATCGGATCGAGGTGGAGAGTATATGGACACTGAATTCAAGGACTATATGATAGAAAATGGAATTACGTCGCAACTCTCAGCACCTAGTATGCCACAGCAGAATGGTGTATCGGAGAGGAGAAACAGAACCTTGTTGGACATGGTTCGGTCGATGATGAGCTATGCTCATCTCCCTGATTCTTTTTGGGGTTATGCAGTGGAGACTGCGGTTTACATTTTGAACACAGTTTCGTCGAAAAGTGTTTGTAAAACACCTTTCGAACTCTGGCATGGTCGTAAAACCAGTTTACGTCATTTCAGAATTTGGGGATGCCCAACCCATGTGTTGGTGTCAAATCTGAAAAAGTTGGAACCCCGTTCAAAGTTGTGCCTCTTTGTAGGTTACCCAAAAGAGACTAGAGGTGGTTTCTTTTACGATCCTAAGGATTATAGGGTGCTTGTGTCGAAAAACGCCACATTCCTTGAGGAAGACCACATCAGGGATCACTTACTAAGGAGTAAGATTGTGTTAAATGAAATGGATAGTACATCAGCAAGAGTTGCTGATGAGGCTAGTATGTCAACAAGTGTTGTTGATCCTAGCTCGTCTAGTCAAGTCCGTTCCCAAGAGTTGGGAATGCCTCGACGTAGTGGGAGGGTTGTGAGATAGCATGAACGTTACATGGGTTTAGCTGAAACCCAGGTCGTCACTCCTGATGATGACTATGAGGATCCATTGACCTATGATCAGGCAATGGCTGACGTTGACAAAGATGAATGGATTAAAGCTATGGACCAAGAAATGGAGTCGATGTACTTCAATCCCGTCTGGGAGCTTGTGGATCAACCGGATGGGATAAGACCTATTGGTTGCAAGTGGATCTACAAGCGTAAACGTGGCGTAGATGGGAAGGTGCAGACCTTCAAAGCTCGACTAGTGGCAAAGGGTTTTACCCAGGTGGAAGGGGTTAACTATGAGGAAACCTTTTCACCTGTTGCCATGGTAAAGTCGATTAGAATCCTTCTGGCCATTGTCGCATACTATGACTATGAGGTATGGTAGATGGATGTCAAGACCGCCTTTCTGAATGGCAACCTTGACGAGACCATCTACATGGACCAGCCCAAGGGGTTCATTGCCCAAGGCCAAGAGCAAAAAGTTTGTCGGCTTAAAAGGTCTATTTATGGATTGAAACAAGCCTCGAGGTCTTGGAATATAAGGTTTGATGAGGTGATCAAATCTCATGGTTTTAATCAAAATGTTGACGAGTCTTGTGTTTACAAGAAAATCGTTAACAAAACTGTCGCATTTCTAATATTGTATGTGGATGATATCCTTCTCATTGGGAATGAGGTAGGATTTCTTACTGACATTAAGGAATGGTTGGCTTCGCAATTCCAAATGAAAGATTTTGGAGAGGCACAGTATGTTCTAGGTATCCAGATAGTCCGGAACCGGAAGAACAGAACGCTAGCCTTGTCTCAGGTATTTTATATTGACAAGATGTTGTCTAGATATAAGATGCAGAACTCCAAGAAGGGTTTGCTGCCTTTCAGGCATGAGGTTCACCTGTCTAAGGATCAATGTCCTAAGACTCCTCAAGAGGTTGAGGATATGAGACGAATCCCCTATGCTTCAGCTGTAGGGAGCCAGATGTATGCCATGTTGTGTACTAGGCCCGACATCTGTTATGCAGCTTGGGATTGTCGGTGAGGTATCAATCCAATCCAGGATTAGATCACCGGGCGATCGTAAAGGCAATCCTCAAGTATCTTAGGAGAACGAGGAACTACAGCCTTGTGTATGGGAGTGGGGATTTGATCCTTACGGGATACACAGATTCTGACTTTCAGACCGATAAGGATTCTAGGAAATCCACTTCGGGGTCAACCTTATTCTGAATGGAGGAGTTGTAGTGTGGCGAAGCATCAAGCAATGATGCATCGATGATTCCACGCAACGGAAGCGATTGTGAATCGCGCGCTCTTGATTTAGTTACAATGAAAATTTCAAGAATGTAAAACATGGATTAAGCATAAAATAAGAGTTTGGACAACAAGAAGTTACCTTTGAAGAACCTTTCTTCAAGTGCTCCTCTCTCCACGGTCATGATCTCAGCAACAAGAACTCCAACGTGCGAAGACACGACCACCGGATCTTCTCCGTTGTTCTCTCGGTGAGGGAGGAAGGTGGGTTCCCTTTAGGAGATGTGAGGTTTTTTGAGAGAGATGTATGTTTTTGGAACTCTTCCAACAACACAACAAGGAGGCTAGTGATTCTATGAAAAACCCTTAACCTAGTTGCATCTCATGCAACCATATATATAGAGAATTGGGATGGAAATGACCATCCTACCCCTCCTTTAATCTCTCTTTAGTATATAGTCTAAATAACATTAAAACTATATATTATATCAATTATATCATATATAATTGATATAACTCCTCATGTATGAAATTGAACACTTCAATTTCACTCCTAACTTTATACCTTTTATATTACCATGTTGAGCCAAAAGAGGGATCTAATGGATCTACGGATCATGAGCTCCAATGATGTGAAATTAACTTATCAAACTCTTTGATCCAGTTAATCAATATTCATTAACTACAAGTCACTCCACTATAGACTTGTAGGTGCACTCTCCTCACTATAGATATTATTGTGTCCACTGATATAGTCATTACCCATGAGTCGACCCTTCACAGGTTGTTCGTAATCACAGTTGGGTCAAATTACCGTTTTACTCCTATGATTACCTCTTTGCTCCTTAAGCACCACTGATCCTCTAATGAACAACAAGTCTAAGGTCCCACCTTAGACTCATACCCTCATAGAGGGTGGGGCCCCGTTGTTCAGGACTTGGAGTCAGTTCTTAAGGGAACAACCTATCTAATTCCTCGATGAGAGAAATGAGTGAATTCCATCTTGCACAGTTAAGTTCCCACCTACCTACGAGGTTACGTCCCACCAGAAGGTAGGCTTATTGAGTCGACTACAGCCCACTCTCACCCATACTAGTCTAAGGACGAACCCTATAAGCGGGAGTTCTTAACTTGCTCAGATTCAGTCGAGTCACTAATGACCATCTATAAATTACTAGTCTTATTCTCATAACGATTGTTATACTAGTTAGACTAATAATTTGCGATCCAGTCTTGTATGAACTCTTCATATACGGGATGCCCCACTCGCATGTCAACTACATGAATGAGTTGGATTACCTCATTTGTACTAATTACAAAGTGGGTCGCATCCATGGTGTTACCAAAATGAGGTTTCAACCCTTATTCTAAACCCAAAAATAATTTAGGTAATAACCTTGACTTAACCCAAATAGTGTCCACTACACTTGATTTCAAGATAAGTGTTATAACCTTGGAGCTTAGTTTATTGGATTTATAAAAGCAAGACTGTAATCTTATCAAAATAAATAACACTTTATTTAATTGATCAAGATTACACAAGTTTAGGGCATAAATCTCAACAGTAAGGAGCCCGAAGGAGCCATTCCTTACAGTAAGGGAGTTTTACGCTAATATCTACATACCTAATGATCTAACATCTATTGTGTTGGGATTTATGCTCTAAACAAGTGTAGTTTTGTAATAATCATATTTCAATAAATAAAGTTCCAAGGTTATAATGATAGATCTTGAACATTTATGTAGTAGACATAAGTTGGATTAAGTTGTTCAAGTATAACCTAAAAGGTCTATGGTATATGCATAGGGTTGGGAACCCTATACTGGTAACACCATGGATGCATCTCGCTTTGGATTTGGTACAAACGAGGTAACCCAACTCGTTCATGTGGTAGACATGCGAGTGAAAGCATCTGTATAATGAGATTATACAAGATCGATCATAAATTATTAACCTACTAGAGTAACACCGTTATCAATGTAGGTATAATAATTCATAGATGATCATTAGTGACTTGACCTGAATCCTGAACAAGCTACGAACTCTTGCTTATGACATTTGTCCTTAGAGTAGTATGGGTGAGAGTGACCTGTAGCCGACTCAATAAGTCTACCTTCTCATGGACATAACTTTATAAGTAGCTGGGAACTTAACTATGCAAGAAAGAATTCACTCATTCCTGAATTAGGGAATCAAATAGGTTGTTCTCTTAAGAACTGAATCCAGGTCTTGAACAATGGGGTCTCGTCTTCTTACTAGCTTGAGAAGGATCAAGTTTATGGTAGGACCATAGACTGATTGTTCATTAAAGGATCAGTAGAGCTTAAGGAACAAGATGTATTCACAGGAGTAAAACGGTAATTTGACCTAGCTGTGATTACGAACAACCTGTGAAAGGTCGACTCACAAGTATTGATTATATCAGTGGATACAACATAGTCTACAGTGAGGAGAGTGCAACTATGAGTCTATAGTGGAATGACTTATAGTTAATGAATGTTGATTAATTGAATCAAAGAGTTTGATCGATTAATCTTGTATCATTGGAGCTCATGATCTGTAGATCCATTAGTTCCCTCCGTTGGCTCAACATGGAAATAAGAAGTGTTTATAGTTTGGAGTGAAATTGAAATGTTCAATTTCATGTTTAATGGGTATATCAATTATACCCAATCATATATGATATAATGGATATAATATATGGTTTAAGCCATGAGAAATATATCATAAAAGCACTATAAGGGTAGGATGGTCATTTCCATCCTATTTCCCTATAAATATGTGTGCATGAGATGCACATGAGATAACCTAATTGAAAAGGAAAAACCAAGTGCTTCCTTTGATAAGTATTTTGTTGGAAGAGTTCTAAGAATACTTGTTTTTCTAAAAAATCTCACCCAACTCCAAAAGAGGTTCCACCACCTTCCCTCTCCTAGAGATACAACGGAGAAGATCTAGTGGGCGGATCAAAACTACTTCGTAGTTTGGTGAGATCGTTGAAATCGTTGAAATCGTTGAGATCGTGAGAACGAGAGGATCAAAAGGAGCATGTGTTGTTTTTGTCTTCAAAGGTAATATACTTGTTGTCCATATGATCTAATATGCATGCTTAATTGTTTTATGTACGTTTTGATTTGATCTACGTAACATATAACAAGAACACGCGATTCAAATCGCTTTCGCTATGGGATTCGATCCCATCAATTGGTATCAGAGCCAATGTATTCTTGTTTTTGTTCTAGATCTGTAAAAAACATAGGTGGGATTACATTTTGTTAATGAGATGAATGAAGGTTTGCAAAATTAGATGTTTACATTT
This sequence comes from Trichosanthes cucumerina, assembly GCA_036507285.1. Classification (NCBI taxonomy): domain Eukaryota; kingdom Viridiplantae; phylum Streptophyta; class Magnoliopsida; order Cucurbitales; family Cucurbitaceae; genus Trichosanthes; species Trichosanthes cucumerina. The sequence goes on along the minus strand of CM071836.1, from coordinate 65,436,079 downwards.
TTGGCATTTAGATTTGCAATTTTTTATTGAATTGTTCAATGTAAGGGCCCGGTGTTTTGGATAATTTTAATTGTAAATCGAGTCTGTAAGTCTGTGTCGATTGAGACAAAATTGTTGCTGAAAAGAACGGAGCAAAAATGAGCAAGAAAAGTACTGAATAAACATTGTTGTTCTGCAAATAGCGTTGCAACGTTGTTCATTGGCGTTGCAACGCCACTGCGGCAGGCGTGCGGCTGAGAAGACGACAGCGTTGCAACGCTGAAGGCGTTGTGCAATGTTGATGCTGAGGTGCGCTTCAATGGTTAGAAACGGACAAAGGACAACTAGCGTTGCAACGCCGCAGGCGTTTCACAGAGAACAACAACGGGCAGAAAAACGTTTTTTTATATTATTTAATATATAAAACGTAAACTTATTTTTATTTTATTTATTAATTAAAATAAATAATAATTAATATAATTAGATTATATTAATTAAAATTGATATTAGGGTGCCAAAAATGGTCTAATTTTGCTATTTATTTTTATGCAATTGTTGTATAATTATATTCATGCATAATGTATGCTATTTAGAAAATCCCACCTTAGGTTAAGCATTTTCATGCATCATTTATAATATAAAGTGTTATATTATATAGTTTGCATGAATTATTAATATAAGATGTTATATTAATTTTTTGATAGTATTGACATGCATTATGATTCATGAGATGAATATGCTATGTATGTTTATGATTCATGTGATAGATGATAAAAAAAATATAACATAGTATGCATGTCACCTAAGGTTAATTATTAGTTTTAAAATGTTTAGAACTTGGAATTAATAGACCTTAGGTTATCTAGTTCTAATTAGATTAGAATTATGAACCATGTCATTTAAAAACAATGATTAAAAGAGGAACTCTGTCTAAGGAAGGTTACATGCTGGTAGGTCAGTATTTAAGCTAACTGAATCGAACACCTCTACCCGAACCGACTGGAGTGAATTTTAATCAGAGGGTTTATAAATTATAGTAGTGTCAACGAGTTTATTAAAGGGTTAATAAACTAGAATTCCTAGGTTTAATATAAAAAAGTTATATTAGCAAACTTAGGATAAAAATCAATATAAGTGTTATTGATTAACAGTATAAGTGTTATATTGATAAGTTTAGGTAAAACCATTAGTCAGGTTTAGCCTAGGTAAATTTCCTATAGAGTTAAAGTATCCAGTGGGAGGAAAAGTGTATATGATACATATATTTCCACCTACATATCTCTGAGAAATTCACACCGTGAGATCTATACTTGGCCTCGTGGCGCAAACGGGAGCGTCCCCCTTCGAATGGTGTTTTTATGGATCAATAACAAGGTGAATGGAGAGGGTACTTATAGTGAGTGGGAGCAGGTTTAGTGAAAACAAAACCTATGGTCTCTTTTATCGGTTCACACAGTGAGATTACTATGATCAGCCTGCTAGTTTGGCCTGGACCAGACAATCCCTTCGGAGGGCTTTGATCATAAAGATCGGAACACAGTGAACACCTGAAAAAGGATAAAGATTACCTTAGTTTATTTTCCAACCTAGTCTTCCCTTCGACGGATTTTGTTGGATCGGGACTCTCGAATCCAAAGATAGAGGGTTATACTCACAAGATACATTAGTTGTAATTGTATCCATACCAAATAATGGTAACTAAAGCCTAATTCTGGCATTAGGTTTTGGTCAAGAATGTCTTGATCCAGAGGAGAAGTGTTTTTTACTACCCTTCGGTGTCATACATTCTAAACCTTTGGAGTATCATTGCGAATTATTAATGACTTTGGAATCATTAGATAATTAGCTAAAAATGATTGGATGAATTAAAGGTTTGGCGAGAAACTAATATAAGTATTTTGTATTTCAGCAATATGAATAGTTCAATCATTTCCTTATTAGCTACTGAGAAATTAACCGGAGAAAATATGATGACCTGGAAAAAAAATCTTGATATTATCTTGGTTTCGGACGATCTAAAGTTTGTGCTTACTGAGGAGTGTCCTCAGGTGCCAAGCTCGAATGCGTCACGAAACGTTCGTGATGCATACGATAGATGGATCAAAGCCAATGGCAAGACCAAGGTCTACATCTTGGCAAGTATGTCAGACATAATACTTGCCAAGAAGCACGAGGGCATGATGACCGCCAAGGAAATCATGGATTCGTTGCAGGACATGTTCGGACAACGGTCTTTTCAGGTCAGACACAATGCTCTCAAGTACATCTTCAACGCTAGAATGGCGGAGAGATCATCTGTTCGAGATCATGTTCTCGATATGATGGTTCACTTCAACACGGTGGAGTCGAATGTTGCTTCTATCGACGAATCGAGTCATGTCAGCTTTATATTAGAAACTGTAGAAAACTCTCTGGTAGAGTTTCAGAAAAGAAGAAAGAACAAGCTTACTTTTAACCTTACCTTTCTTCTGAATGTACTCAAAACCTTCCAATCTCTAATGAAAATCAAGGGATCGAAAGCTGAGGCAAATGTTGCCAGTAGGAGTAATCACGGAGGTTCAACCTCTGGAACAAAATCAGTGGCTTCATCTTCCTCAAGCCTGAAAGGCAAGAAGAAGAAAATGAAGAAGGTTGGTAAGGGGTAACGAACTGACAAAGCTGCCGCCCAGAACGACAAGAAGGTCAAAGAAGTTGTAGATAAAAGAAAATGTTTCCACTGCAATTAAGACGGGCATTGGAAACGGAACTGTCCGAAGTACATTACAAAAAAGAAAAAAGAAGATAAATATGATTTACTTTGCTTAGAAGCTTGTTTAGTGGATGATGATAATTCTGTCTGGATATTGGATTCAAGAGCCATTAATCATGTTTGTTCTTCTTTTCAGGGAATTAGTTCTTGGCAGCAGCTACAAAAAGGAGAGATAACACTCCGTGTTGGAAATGGGGAAGTTGTCTCAGCTGTAGCAGTGGGCACCATGAAGCTATTGTTTGGCAAGAAACATATGTTGTTGAACAATGTACTAGTGATACCAAAGTTTACTAGAAACCTAATTTCAATTTCTTTCTTAATAGAACAATGTATTTCAATATCTTTTTCTTCTAATAAAGTGTTTATTTTTAAGAATAGTATTGAAATATGTGAAGCTTCATTAGAAAATGGGTTGTATGTTTTAAGGCTTAATTCAGTCAAAATGGTTTTGAACACTGAATTATTTAAAACTGCAAACACACAAACTAAGAAACGTAAAATTTCTCCTAAAGAAAATGCTCAACTTTGGCACCTTCGGTTAGGTCACATTAACCTCAATAGAATTGAGAGATCGGTAAATTTTAGTTTTCAAAACTTAACTTCATTTTTTAAAACATAGGTAAGAAATAGATAAGAAAACATAGAAACTCATGGATGGAGGTAGCATCTTTAGGCTTAATTTTTAAAAATAAAAAATAAAAAACTAAATGGTTATAAAACGAGGCTTAAATTGTTTAATTTTGTAGAACAATGTATAGGTCACCTAAATGAACACAATGATTTAAATGACGAGCTATTGATTTACTTCTAACTTAGAGTATATCCCAGTCCACATCTGTACTGATTTTAATGAAATGAAAATATGTGTATACCCATAAGCATGCAAAACTTAAATTGAATATAAAAATGATACTTCATATGAGGGAAAGAAGCTCAACTCTGCATTAAGGTATGTATAGATGCTTGTTGGACCATTAAGTATTTTCTCTTGTTTACTGATTTCTCTTGACGACCCTCGATACATAGGGACTCATCTTGTTAGTATTTCCAATTGCTTACTGGTTCTTTTAGGCTAGCATCGTCCTATATATTAGTATCTACAATGCAAATGTCAATCTCGAGGTATATATTTCTATCTACTGTCATTTTCTTCATTCATGCAACTTCTTCTCTGGGTGACGACTACAGTATATACATGGATCTCTTTTGTTGACATTTTCTCTTGCTTATTAGTTCATTTAGGCTCGTCTCGCCCTTGTGTATATTAGTATTTACAATGCAAATGTCAAACTTGAGATATATACTTCTATCTACTATTGTTTCTGCTTTCAAAAATTGAATGTGTTCGATCGATTTCTTCATTCATGCAACTTCTTCTCCGGGGCTCTTTTCCTTCCATTTACCCAAGCACAAATTTTGTTTGTGGATGTTGCATCTTGAAAAATTAAAGAAACGACGAAAAATACTTTTCATCTTCCCGACAACTCATTTCATTTAAAACTCTCTTATCCATTTAGCCTCTAACAATAGAAACTTCTTTAGCCTTTAGCAATAGAAACTGGCAGAATAAGAGTCATTGTCCAATCACTTTCTTAAGATACATATTTCTATATTGCATTTCTACTTCCAAAAATCAAATAATCTTCTTTCCTGCATTTTTTCCATCCATTTACTTTGGCATTGTTGCACAATTTTTGTTTGTGAATGTTTGAAAAAAAAGTTTAAAAATTAGATAAAGTATTTGAAAATGGAGAAATACCAAAAAGAAGAGAGAATTTTAAAATGCATAAATCTAGGGACAAGTTAGTTCGGGTGAGATTATGATTTATTTTTTTTAAAAAAAAATATATTTTATGAGGGTTGATTGCAAATACGAGTATATACCAAGGGTAGAAATGGAACAAAAAGTATTCATTCTTTCGTCCTAAAATCATGGTAGCCATAATATCAAATATAAAACATTTTTAATTATTTTTTTTAGTACATCACCAATTGGGAGTGGGGTGATTCAAACACATGATCTCGAGTCATACTTAATGCCAGTTGAGCTATGTTCTTGTTGACTGTTACATTCCAATTATATAAATATGAGACACACATTTTTTAAAAATATTTAAAAAAAATAAATTTCATTAATTATAATTATAATATGTATTTCAAGTATAATTTAAAATCAACTATCAATAATTAATTAATCATATAAATATGTCATTGAAATAAAATTCATGAAAAAGAGAATAAAATAAAAGTGAAAACAAACTGACTTTGACTTGAGAGACAGAAAAAAAAAATGCACAAAATAAAGAAGAATATTTTAAGGGACAAAACAGGTCTTTCGACCTCCAACTCTATCATCTGAACCTTCTGACATTGAAACTCTGATCTCTTGCCTCACATATTTGTTTCTTAAATGACAAATAAACTTCATAAAATCTAAAACTGTCAACCATAATCAGAAACAAGGGATAAACTCTTTGTTTGTATTTTTTTATATAAAAAACCAAAAATCAAGAAATTAATTTAATTGGCAGTTCCTTGGCAACGCCACCAATTTGATACAAAGAGCTTGTTGAGAGCTCCATCAAATGAATTTATAATACTGATCTAAAATTAACTACTTGTAGCAATTAGCAGTAGTCTAGATTGAACCACAATGAACCAAACTAAAATTAGATTTATATCAATTTGGTTTTCTTATTGGCACGAGCTGACACAAATTAGGGTAAATTAAAGATAAAAGAACATAAAGAAGTAAAAGATAGAGACCAGATCTCACCTAAGTACCAATTCGAGAGGATTGCGACATGATTCGATGTAATAATACCAATCACAGTTTATCTAAATGGGTAATTTTCATGCTTCGAGTGTACTCACCTACCCTAACACAAGCATAAGACTAGCGATTACTAGTGCAATTTAATTAATCAAAATGTTAATTAAATCCCAAACCAATCTTAAACTGAGAATGATACTAATCCTAGCCACAGATTGTAGCGTGCCATATTTAAAACAAGCATTTAAGCCCTAAGAATGTCTAGAATTAGTGAGATGCCCAAATTAACCTAAGTGGCGAATTCAGATTAATCCTTATGCTTTTATTTCTTTTAGGGCATAATTCTTTAAGTCGTTCATGACCATTCAAAGCTCACAGATTCGCCGAATCTAAGTCCTAATTACTACTAAAGTTAAGTGAACAGCTGATGTGTTCAAGTGAACTCAAAAATTACACATAGCTAATCTAAACATACTCGACATGTAAAGGTATGATAAACCTTCCTAAAAACATGCTTAGGATTAATGCAAATAAGTAAATAAACATTCTAATCATGAAATTAAATAATAAAAACAGTAAACTCAAGAATTATTTCATTGCAATACTTGTCGTTTTCCTTCGAAATGGCGATTTTGCTCAGTCGAAGACTGAAATCTCGTGCAAAATGTCTCTTTTGATCCAAAATTCCTAAACTACTCATAAACTATGAAAAATAGTAGAGTTGAAGGGGAAGAAGCCATGAGAGACCATTATTCGGGCTAAACTTCCATCTAAATGACCTAATTGAGAACATTGGCTATTTATACAAATTGAAGCAGTGTCAAGATACTATAGGCAGCGTCTCGACGCTGTCCCTAATTATCCCAACGTCGAGGAGGGCTCTCCGCAGCGTCGCTCGACACTCTTGTCTCAATGTCTCGACACTATGGACAATGTTTGATGCTATCCTTCATCTGCACACTACTGTCTTTTGCAGCGTCTATATGCTCTCATTAGGGACATGATGGTCATTTCACTCGTTATCTTCACTCGGTTGCTCAAATGACCTTTATTTTCACTCATTTTAGTCCTAATTAGATGCATTTCTTCAAAATTGCATTCTTGCTCGAAATACCTACAAAATAAACAATTAAGCATATAAATTAAACTAAACTAACAATAATTAGGCATGAAATATAGGAATATTTTTAGTCCTATCAATTGATCTAGAGTTACTTTTCCCTTTTCTGAATAGGATTATGTTAGGGATAGAAAGTAGGGCTCTCAGGGATGATTTGGACTATGTACGAGGAAGGCGCATGTCACTCACATGTCAGCTTGGCTTGAATTGGTTTGGTTCGGGGAGAACTTTTGGCTTTTCCTCATTTTCCTAAGCCCAATATTACCCTGACCTCGGGTTTGACCCAATTTGACTTGTTTGTCTTCTACTCTAGGGGTGAGCAAAAAAAGACTAAAACCGACGCGACCGACGCGATTAAAGCTGAATCAAACCTCGGTCGGTCGGTTTAAATGAAGGCATCGATCGAAATCATTTGGTCGGGTTTAGGGCAAAAGTCCTAAACCGACCGAACCAACCGAAAATTAAATAATATATATATAAAATAATAATAAGAAGAAGAAAAACAGAAAAGAGAAAACTATAAAAATTTTACATGTTTTTTTAAAAAAATTAATTAAATATTAAAAACTGTAAATAATTAAAAAATATATAATAATAATAATAACAAAAAGAGAAAAGAGAAAACTGTAAAAAGTTTACCTAATTTTTATAAAATAAATAAATAATTAATTAATTAAATATTAAAAACTATAAATAATTAAAAAAGAATTAAAATATATATATATAAACCAAGCCAAAACTGACTGATCGAACCGATCCATCGATTCACTTTAAAAAAAGCAAAACAAAAAAATTAGATCTACCGATCGAACCAATCGAATTTGGCTTGCCGAGGAGTGGGTTAAGTCAAAACCGACCCCGATCGACCGCCCTTATTCTACTCTCTTGAGTTTGATTTAATTTTTCAAATTTATTCTTAACAACTACAAAGATTGTGAACTCAAACAAATATACGTGCACCATCTAATTCAGTGAATCCATTTTAACATGAAATTTTTAATTTTATTAAATCATATACTAAATTTGAATAAAGGTTGAAATTGATATTTCATTAAAACTATAATAAAAAATTGTTTGCCACCTAGTTAATAAATCATATAAAAGTTCAACCAACAAAAATACTCAAAATCAAGTTTGGAGAGTGTTTATCCAAACCCAATCATAAAATTTCTCCATCACCAAATCAAAACAATAAAAAATAAGACATATATCATTTTTTTTGAAATTACATATATCATTATTAGGAGGTTAAAGGTTTGAACCCCAATCAATATATGGTTGAATTAAGAAAACATAATTTTACCCTTATAAAAAAAAACTAAATCCACCTAAAAAGTATTGAATACATAAAAATAGATGGAAAAATAACACAACTCATGAAAAGTATTGATTCCACAATTTATTAAAATTAATAATCCAACTAGATGAAATTTAAAATTAGAAAGAACATAAATGGATAATAAAAAATGAATTTTCCCCCAAAAGTAAGAGCCAACTTTTTAATGTTTATTTGAAGTAAACTCTCTCTTCTTTTTCTCTCATTTTCTTTTTGAAATTAAAAACTACCATATTTTGGTAAAAGAATATTAATGATTAGCGACTGGAATGCAAGAAAGTTATTTACGTAATTGATTCTTGAATTAAAATTTCCCGATCTGAGACTGAGTAGAAGCTTATTCGAAGTGACGGCTGAGTTTTTGCCACGTGGACTGTCCAGTGGAAAATTCCAGTTACAAAAACCCCACTTGTGGGACCCTTTCTCCCTGCTCTGCTCACGTGTTTGATTAAATCTCCGAATTTCCTTCCCTTCGCCGAACCACCACCGATCTGATAACTCCGCCCGCCCTTCAAACTTCAACCCCAATCTCTCTCTCTCTCTCTTTCTCTCTCTCCATTTTCAAATGCCCCTTCGCATCAGATTCTTCCGAACTTCTCTCTTCTTTTGAACTTCCACTCTCATTTTCCCCTATTCCTTCGCATTCCCACTTTCTTATGGACTTCAGTTCCACTCTAAATTGAGATTTTCCGACTCTCCTTACTTTCTGCCTACCCTCCAATCTACCCACATTTCGTCTTCTTCCTCTTGCTTCTTTCTCATGGGATTTTTCTAAGCAATGGCCGCCTGCTGCAGAGGATTTTCCACCCATTTCGATTTCGATACGCGGCTCGACTCGGTTCGGTTGCATAGCCATGGTGAGCCGGAGCTGACCAGGAGGAGATGGAGGAGGATTTTGTTTGGGATTAATCGACTTGGGTTTAGTCCTATTACTTGCTGCTGTTCTGATTCTATGGTTCCGATACGCAGAACTACGGGGTCTGGGAAGAGCGTTGAGAAGCAAGAAGACTGGCGCTTCGATCCCAAAAAACCCCCTCGTAGACTCCGTATCCAAGCCACTCCCGCAATGCCCTTTGCTTCCCCTCAGTAAGTTCAACCTCTCTACTGGAACCAACTACTGTTTTTTAGCAACGTGTAATCGATTGTCCAGTGCTTCGCGCTGTTTTCTTCTACCCTTCTCTGTGCGTTGCAATTGGATTAATCTGGTTGAAACCGTTCATCTGAAATTTTAACTCCTTTCACTGGAAAGGAGTGATTACTTCTTATTAATGACGCTCACACTTCATCATTGGGAAACATGGGGATAATAGTTCAAGTTAATGATCAATATTTACGCATGTCATATGTGGCTCTGAAATGTGTATCCTCTCATGGGGTTGCTTCATCTTCTTATTTCTGCAGATCTCGGTTTATTTCCAAGCCAGAAAAATTTTATCCTCGCTGCACCCCAAGAGGCTCTGGTCCACAGTCACGCGATACTCCGCCGAAAAGAGGTAATCTAAATTGCTTTATGAGAATTTCTTAGCTTGCCCTGGTGGTCTAGAAGTATATTTGTGTAGCATAAGATGAAATTCTGGTTTACTTCTCGTTTGATTAAATGCCCTTAACCGAGTATTAGTCACAACTGATCAAACATGGCCGCCTCTGCTGTAGACACTGGTATTGCAAATGAGAAGGACTGGGGAATCAACTTGTTGAATGAAAATGTTAGTGAGTCGGGCACGAATGAAGATGGCAGTACTTGGTATCGGGAAAGTGGGGAGGACCTCGGTGATAATGGATACAGATGTAGATGGACTAGGATGGGCGGTCAATCGCATGATGGTTACTCTGAATGGAAAGAAACGGTATTAATTTAATATTTTTGCCTGTAATTGACTTTGTTGTTGATCCAGAGTGAAGCAAATTTAAGCAATCCGGTTAACTCTCTTACTAGGAAAACTCTGTGACAATCCATGGTTGTGGCCTTGGCCAATCTACATGGCAAAAGGAAACTCGTGATTGTCATCCCTGTGCAAATATGTTTGTGGAAGCAAGTTAGAGTCCCTATTCTCACTGGATGAATTGTTTTCCAGTTTGAAGTCTGTAGTTTGAATTGGATTTTCATTTTGGGACATGCATGTATGTCTTGATTCTCATCCTAATTATCCTAATTGAGTGCATTCTTCTTAATTCTTATTGATGTTACACTATTTCTCATAGAGATGTAGTTTACCCACTGAAGAAAAATCCGATGATCAACTGTTAAATGACTCTCGGTCAATTTAACTTGGGCATTGGTCATGAGTATAACTGTCTAGATAATTTTTGAATTATATCTTTCTTTTAATTACAGATAAGTCTCCACTTGTTTTTTTTTTAAAAAAAATAAAATAACAGTTGCAACTGAACCAGTTGGAAAAATTCTTCCATTTTCTGGTTAGTGGTTAACTTCTGAATGACATTTTTGTAATGCGGAAATCATGCTAAAAATCAAGCATCGTAAAATGTTGTTACACTGCCGCCACTTTTACATTGTTTTTATAACTCCATGAAGTATCATCCCAGGTCACTGCATTTAATGGATTTATTGATCTCATTGACAGTGGTGGGAGAAAAGTGACTGGACTGGATACAAAGAGCTAGGTACTTTGCTTCTTTTCTCATAATTTAACTTACCCCACACTCTCTTTCGCTCTCTCCAAAGAGCTAGATTCTGTAAATGTCTTGGCAATAAGATCACTATAGATATTCACTCGACTGCCAAGAACTGCTAGTTATCATAACTTCAAAGTTAAACATGTGAAATTTGGTGATTATTCGTCATCTATGTGTTTGGTATTGATTCTGGAATCATAAAATGCTTTTGCCCCTGCTTTTTGACTGTGTGATGAGAAATTTTTTATACCTATCATTATGCATTGGTAGTCTCTTCTTTTAGCACCTACTATCTTGCTCGTATCACTGAATTCTATCATGTTTTTCCTGAATGAATTTTACATCCTTCGATAGGAGTGGAAAAATCTGGTAAAAATGTTGAAGGCGATTCGTGGTGGGAAACGTGGCAAGAAGTTCTTCATCAAGATGAATGGAGGTATTTCTACCATTATTGTACACGCTCAATGAAGTTGAGGAGATCAATTCTTACCAAGTACAATAAATACTCCCTCTCTAAGTAAAATAAATACTCTGAAATTCTGATCGTGCAGTAATCTTGCAAGGATTGAGAGGAGTGCACAGAAACAAGCAAAATCTGGCACTGAAAATGCTGGATGGCATGAGAAATGGTGAGATCATATTCAATGCAACTGAGGTTATGGAAATTAGGTATGTAGTACAGAAAAGTGTAACTTGTTTAAGTGATACAGGTGGGAGAAATATGACGCTAAAGGATGGACTGAGAAAGGAGCACATAAATACGGTAGATTGAATGAACAGTCATGGTGGGAGAAGTGGGGAGAGCATTACGACGGAAGGGGATCTGTTCTTAAATGGTTTTCTCTTATCTTTGTTTTCACATTATTTTCAACTTATTCTATGCATCATTTATGGGTAGTACAATACATAGTCTCATTGATTGTGAGATCTCTGGATAATTTTATGCTATATACTTTATTTATATCAATCAGATATATTTCTTTTCATTGATCAGAACACTTGGTGGGTGCACAGTGGTCGTGTTTGATGTTAATTTTGTGTCACATGAAAAGCTTTCAGATATTGATAATAACTAAAAATGTTAGAATCAACTTCTTCATTCTTATGCTGTTATACAAAGTACCTAAGCTCCTTTCTTTGTTCTGTTATACTTTTGAATGGTTAAAGCTTCTTCAAATCTAGGATGCTAACAGTAGATCTCTTTTTGTGTTTCTACCTCTCAGGACGGATAAGTGGGCTGAAACTGAACTAGGTACCAAATGGGGGGACAAGTGGGAAGAGAAGTTCTTTTCTGGAATTGGTTCTCGACAAGGGGAGACATGGCATGTATCTCCTAGTGGTGAACGTAAGTCTAATCTAGCATCATATTCTATTCATCTAAATCAGTGGGTTCCATTGAATTTTTGGTAGATAAAATTGGTTGATCTAGTTCAAGTGAAAATAATGGAAGCCATTTGTCTGTGGCCTGTGGGTTTGGTTGTAGTTAATTCTTTTTCCCACCATTTATCCTGAACCCCTCGTAATGTTGAATTGAAACTGTAATTCATTTTTAATTCTTCTTCATATTCAGATTGAATTGGAATAAGTGTCAAGTATATATTCAAGTTTCAATGTTTTTCTTTTCCTTTTATTAATCATTATAAGATAATTACCTTAATCTCTTAATTTTCATGTTTACTTTTATAAATAACATTGCATGCACCTCTTAATAACCGTTCATTATAATTACATTATTACAATAATTATTTATTTTTAAATTGCAACTTATCTCTATTCTTTTGAGAATATTCTTTTTTCAAGAGGAAAATTATTTATGATATGAAATCAATATTTATGCTACAACTCAGTCAACTGACTTGAGCCACCAGAAAAATAAATAGAATATTATTTTTTCTAGATAAATCTTGTTCTACTTATATATGAATGGTTTAGTGTATTTACTTACTTTTCCAGAAATAGTGCCCACCTAGGATGCATTGAAACTGCATAGTGTTTGATTTCAAGTGTAGACATGCTGTTGATGGGGTGGGAGTTTTATTTGAACATTTTTTTATATTTAATTTTAAAATTTTTATATGTTTGAGACACTTGAGATGATATTTGGCTCAGATTTAACAAGTTTGGAGTTGAGAAGTTTGATCCTATATTCGGGTTGTTATAGAAATGGGTTAGAGAAGCTTAAGTTTTATGTAGCTCATGTAGCTTAGTGTTGTGTAGTCAGTAGGATTGGTAAACTCATAGTATCGGACAAATAAACCTGCATATTAAATATAGTCCTGGCTTTACAATGCCAAGTTTTTAGAAACTTGAGGCACTAAGAAACTAAACAAAGAAGGAGAAAGACACGACTAAGTTTATGTGATGAGGATAACTGAATTTGAAAGTCATGAAATCAAGCTGTCATATCTATGATTAGTTTTTCATAATTTCGTCAAAGAATGTCATTCTTTTTGTGAAATACAGCATTGTTATCTTCATCTGAATTCAATCAATTAAGCATGTGCCATGTGGGGCTGCCAAGCACTTTGCTTTTCTGTTGGTTACTAGGGACGAAATAGCAATATTTGTGCTAAATCTTGTGTTGTGTTTTGCATTTTTTGTTGGTTATGAGAGAAGTGGAACTAACTGCCTTCCCGTCACATGTACAAGGTTGGTCGAGAACGTGGGGTGAAGAACACTTTGGAAATGGGTAAGCTTCAAGCTAATGGCATTATGGATATTGCAATTAACATGCTTAACATTATCAATATCATCACCATTTCAATTGTATCAGGCACTATTGAGAGCATATTTGGGAGCGCTTTTGGATTCCAAAATCACTTGTCATGCCATTTTTTTATATTAAAAAGGGCTTGACTAAAGTGATTTTAACCATTCCAAAATCACTCCCATTAGTGTCCTGAGTCGTTTTTTATATGGATAAATTACATTTATGTTACCTCTGCATTTCTTAATGTGTTTGGAAATGCTTTTGGGATTCGTGTTTTATGTAGTAACATTTTACGAGTGTTTTCAAGCGTTCTTTCTAAATTCTTTTTATATGCAGCTGCCAAAATACTGTAAAAAAGCATTTTTAACAAGTCAAAAACAATTTCATAATGTTGAGAAGAAAAACATTTCCACATACACTAAAAAACTTAGGCCTGTTGATAACCATTTGGTTTATGGTTTTTTGTTTTTGAAAGTTAGACTTATAGACACTCCTCCCACCCCTGAGTTTCTTTGTTTTGTTATCTATTTTTTACAAATATTTTCAAAACTCAAGTCAAGTTTTAAAAACTAAAACAAGTAGTTTTCAAAAACTTGTTTTTGTTTTTGGAATTTGGTTAAGAATTCAAATATTTCTTTAAGAAAGATGAAAACCATCGTCAAGAAATTGTGATGAAACCATCAAAAGTTTCAAAAAACAAAATTGTTATCGAATGATATTTTAGCTATTTGGGTAGTCGGCCCTAAAAGATTTTTACTTCGTTTATTTTGTAGCTGTACTGTATTGCTAGCTAACAATACCATCATTCTGTACGCAGTAAAGTGCACAAATATGGGAAGAGCACGACGGGGGAAAGTTGGGATATTGTTGTTGATGAAGAAACATATTATGAGTAAGTTTTCTCAGTGCTAACTGCAACTTATCTACAAACATAAGGATCAATGACAATTTAACAAACTTGTACTTTCATTGAAGGGCCGAACCTCACTATGGATGGGCGGATGTAGTTGGCGACTCAAGTCAATTACTGTCGATACAAGCTCGAGAGAGGCCACCCGGTGTCTACCCGAATCTCGACTTTGGATCGACTCCCCCTGCTCCGACTGAGGAACCACCCCAAGAATTGCCTCCTTCCCAATGAAGAGTTGGTGATTTCTAGGCCTTCATATCTGGTTTAGTCGCTTAGGAATTTTTTGTTTCCAAATCCATTAGATTGGAAATGTCTGATTTCAGTTGATTATCGTGAAGAACTACGTTTATTCATTCTTTAATGTTATCAATTTCTTGAGCTCCATGTGCACGACATTCCTGAACTATTTTGGTTCACTCACTCCCATTGCTAGCTCTGTGACTCCAAAATGCGGCTATTGCTGGTTAATTTGGTGGATGCAGCCTTTTATATCCTCAGAGTTGGTTTGATGACAAAGTCCGGTAAGCCCGTCGTCTTCACGATACGTTGGAGCAATAGTGTAAAAAAAATTGGATAGCAATTGAAATAGACTAGATCGTTTTCAGGTTTGATTTAATGACACCCAGAAGAGAAATTTTGTGCCTATTGTCTCTAAGAGTCGCAATTAGATTAATATGAAGGTATTTGAGCTCGTGTTACAGTGTAGAAGTATATTCCTTTCTTGAAAACAAATGAATAGTTTATGCTTCTTTAGAAAAAGGAAGATTTTGCTCCGTTGTTTTTGACAAAGTACCAATTCTGGAAATTGTGTTTTGGATCTATCCTTTGAGAAAGGATGAAGAATTGACAACGAGAAAGTTGTCGAATAATCTTCTTTTTAAAAAAAAACGGATACATACTTAACTTCTTTGAAATCATTTAAAACAAAAAAAAAAAAAAAAAAAATTTTTCTTTTCAAATAAAATCAATACCTTTGTCACTAACACCGGAGAATGGTCAACTTACAAATGGTCGTACGGATAATCATCGGACTTACAAATAGTCTTATGAATCTCTCTGCTTGTTACACCAATCTTACCAAGTTGGCTTAACAGCTAACTTCAAATGAATCAATCTGTCGAAAGTATTTGAAGGGAGTGAACTTATTTCATTTCTTGATCATAAGAGGAAATAATTTCTAAATCTCCTTGAAAAATGTCAATTCTTCTTCCACCTCAAAATTTTGATATCAATCAACAAAGGAAAATTGGAATAATAGAATTTGTATTTATAGGCTATGATACCAAATGGAAATAAGATTGAGAGCTTTCCAAAATCGATTAAAGGGAGAAAATTCAAATAGGTTCAAGCTTATTCTCCAAGAAGAGTGTTAAAACTAGTATTCCTTTGCAGTTGGTATTTCTTTGAGATTACATGATGAGAGTCCTTTTATAGTATTTGAACGTGAAAACAAAAATTATATTTAGAAAATTAAGATCTCATATGATTAGGCTCGTTTGATAATCATTTGGTTTTTGAAAATTATACTTACTTTATCATTATTTCTCTACGATAGTTTTCATCTTTCCTACAATAGTTCTCATCTTTATATAAAACACTTGAATTGTTATCTAAATTCCAAAAACAAAAACAGTTTTTGGAAACCACTTTTTTTAGTTTTCAAAACTTGGTTTGGTTTTGAAAAACACATCTAAAAAGTAGGTGAGAAAACATGAAAAGACATAGATGGAAGTAGTAAGTATAGGCTTAATTTTTAAAAACTAAAAACTAAAAACCAAATGCTTATCAAAGGGGGCCTTGGTTTTTTGCTTTTCATTTTTGAAAATTAAGTTTTTTTTTTTCTCACAATATCTCTACAATTGTTTTCATGTCCCTTAACAAAACATTTGAATTCTTAGCCAAATTCCAAAAAGAAAAGTAAGTTCTTGAAAACTACCAACTTGTTTGATAACCAATTGGTTTTTGAAAATTGTACTTGTTTTTTCGCCAATTCTCTATAATAGATTTACAATAGTTTTCATCTTTCTTAATGTTGGGGTGTATGCCCTAAACTCGTGTTGTTTGTAATATTTGATGTATTTATAAATAAATGTTATTTTTTTCATCAAACCTTGTACCTCGCATTTCAAACTCAATCCAATAAACTAAGCTCTAGGGTCATTCATATTTATGAGAGCTTGAACAGTGTGTAGTGGACACACAGGTAGGATCACGTTCGAGTAAATGACCCGAATGGTCTATGATATATGGATAGGGTTGAGAACCTCATCCTGGTAACACTGTGGATGCGACCCACTTTGTATTTGATACAAACGAGGCGATCCAACTCGTTCATGTAGTTGACATGCGAGTGAGGGCATCCTGTGTAATGAGATTGTACAAGACTGGATCGTGAATTATTAGATCAACTGATGTAACGCCGTTAACAGTTTAGGACTAATACATTCGTAGATGACCATTAGTGACTCGACCTCAATCCTGAGCGAGTTACGAACTCCTGTCTACGGGGGGGCTGTCCTTAGACTAGTACGGGTGAGAGTAGGCCAGAGTTGCTACTCAATATGCCTACCTTCTCAAGGACAAAACCACGTGGGTAGCTGGGAACTTAACTTCGCAAGAAAGAATCCACTCATTCCCGAGCTAGGAAAACTAGATGGGTTGTTCCCTTAAGTGCTGACTCTAGGGCTTGAACAACAGGGCCCTACCCTCTCATTGGCCCGAGAGGGGCGTTGTTTATGGTAGGACCATAAACAAATTGTTCATTAGAGGATCAGTGGTACTTAAGGTGCAAGAGGTAGGCACAAGGGTAAAACGGTAATTTGACCCAGCTGTGACTACGAACGACCTGTGAAAGGTTGACTCATGGGCATTGGTTAAATCAATAGACACAACTTGTCCTACAGTGAGGAGAGTGCAACTACGGGTCTATAGTGGAGTGACTTCGTAGTTAATGAATGTTGATTGACGGGATCAAAGAGTTTGTTCAGTCAATCTCGGATCATTGGAGCTCATGATCTGTAGGTCTATTAGGTTCCTCGGTTGACTCAATTATGGAATTAATGAGGGTATAAAGTTTGGAGTGAATTTGAAGTGTTCAAATTCACATAAAGGGTATTTATGTCAATTATATGAGATATAATTGATATAATATATAGTTTGATGCGAATGAGATTCATATTAAACTATACTATAACTTAATTATGGAATTAAGGCACAGTTGGTGAAATTAATTTGAAAGATATGTAAAATTAGATGTGATTCAATTTTAATCTCACATTATGCAAATGTGATTTGCATAATAAGGTATGCAATACCTTATAATATATAATTATGCAAATATTATTTGCATATTATATAGTTTGTGGTCGAATGGTAAATAGGTGGAGAATTTCTCTCCACACCATACCATTATAAAAGGAAGCTTGTAGAAGCAATCCCTAAGCCATTTTCCATTTTTGGATTTCTCACCAAAAAGAGCAATCTCTCATTCTCTCATTTTCTCTCTACTCTCTCAACACCCAAAACCAAAGGGGAATCCACCTTCCTCCCTCATTCGCCAGAGAACAATCGAGAAGCCCTTGTGGAGGTGTCTTTGTTCATAGATCGAGATCGTTGAGGAGATCGAGAGATCGTTGCCGGATTCGGGAGAAGGAACATGAGAAGAAAGACATTTCTTCAAGAGGTATTTACTTGAAGTAAATTTTCCTTCTCTTTATGCTTAACCTACTCAAAACATGGGATGTTTGTAGAATTTTAAGTGATTTTGTGTAATACAACGGAGCATCGCGATTCGTATCTCTTCCGCTGCGGGATTCAATCCCTACAATTGGTATCAGAGCCTTATTTTGCTTTCGTTGTGTTCTGAAATTACTTAAAATTAGGTGGGTAATCTTACTGTTCATGTGATGAATTGAAGGTTTGCAAATTGAATGTTTTCATTTTTGGCACCTAGATTAGATTTACAATTCTGTTAAAAAGTTCAATGTAAGGGTCGTTGTTTTGGGTGTATTTGGTTATAAATCGAGTCTGGAAGTTTTGGTCGTTCATGGAATGTAGTTGCTATGTGTTAGAAATTGTGGAGCAAAAAGCCCACGACCCAACTTCAGTTTAATTAACCTAAATATATATATAACATGTGTTTGCGGCAGTTTTGGGCAGATGCACACATCGAGAGCTGCGGCAAAGGATTTGTACCAAGAGAAAAAAAAAATTGCGACCTTCTCTTTTGTTTTTGAGAGCTTGTTGTAGAGTGATTCGTGAGGCATTTTCTTTGAGAGAAAAGTGAGAGAAATCACTATTGAGCGTTGTAAACTCTTGTAACTTCCTCCCTGACGATTATAATGGAATCTGCATCGGTAGCAGAGAACTGGACGTAGCCATCATTGGGTCAACCAGTATAATTTTTGGTGTCAATTTCTCTATCCCTTAAACTTTTTATTTATCGTTCTTGTAGCTTAAAGGTTTAGGTTGGTTTATCTACTCTTTTAGGCTTGATAATTCCAAATTGATTATTCCGCAAAATATTTGGAATTATAACCTGATCTGGGATTTGGGATAAAATACATATTGTCTGAATCTGGTAGAATTTAGATTGATTGTATTTCGTCTTATTCACATTCTAACAAGTGGTATCAGAGCATTGGGTTGTAGAGCGATGTCGGGAGGAGATGAGAAATTGGTTACTTTTAATGGATCTAATTTTTCGTTTTGGAAGTGTCAGATATTAGATTATTTGCATTCCAAGGAATTGGACTTGCCATTAGAAGGAAAGCCTGAAGACATGGGAGAAACTGAATGGAAAAAGTTAGACAGAAAGGTGCTGGGGACTGTTCGCTTAACTCTGACAAAGAATGTGCAAAGTAGTGTAGCAAAGACAACGACCACAGCAGAGCTAATGGAAGGTTTGTCTAACATGTATGAAAAACCCTCTGTAAACAACAAGGTATATCTCGCAACCAAATTCTTTAATTTGAAGATGGTCAAGGTGCATCTCATATCGCTTATATTAATGAATTTGATTTGTTGATAAACAAATTGGCTGCTGTTGAGTTAGAATTTACTGATGAACTAAATGCGATTTTGTTGTTGAGATCTTTACCTGATAGCTGGGAAACCATGAAAGCTGCACTTTCTAATTCATGTGGGAAAGAGAAATTACAGTTTTCACAGGTTAGAGATTCTGCAATTGCAGAAGAGATTCGTAGAAAGGACTCAGGTGTTACTTCTACTTTGGGTTCAACATTGAATGTGGATAGAGGGAGGAGTAATAACAAAAGTCACGAGAATCGAGGTAAATCGAAAAACAAAAGAAGTAAGTCTAGAAACAGCAGATTAGAATGTTGGAATTGTGGTAAGACTGGACATCTGAAAAGGAACTGCAAGGCTCCAAAGAAAACTGAGGGGAATGAACCTGGTGCAAATGTGGTTGCTAATGAGACACAAGATGCTCTGGTTGCGCAGTGGAAAGTGCCCATGACCCATGGGTGATAGATTCAAAGTCGTCATTTCATACTACAGGACAACGTGATATTCTTGAAAATTATGTTGCAGGAAATCATGGAAAGGTGTATCTAGCTGATGGAGAGCCTTTGGACATCATTGGGATCGGTGATGTGAAATTGAAAATGGCGAATGGTTCAGTCTAGAAAATTCGCAAGGTACGTCACGTTCAGAATATGATGAAAAATTTGATTTCTGTAGGGCAGTTAGATAATGAAGGATGTGAGGTCTGCTTTGGCCAAGGAATGCGGAAGGTTACTAAAGGTGCCATGGTAGTTGCTCGAGGAAGCAAACTAGGGACTCAGTATGTCAACAAAGAATGATAAAGATATGGTAGCTTGTTGTGGATAATTCGAGTCGACCGATTTATGGCATAACAGGCTGGGACATATGAGTGAAAAAGGTATGAAAATTCTTCACTCTGCAGGAAAGTTATAGGGACTAAAGGCAGTTGAACACAAATTGTGTGAGGGCTGTGTATTTGGGAAACAGAAGCGTGTCAGCTTCTCAAAGACAGGAGCAAAGCTAAAGTCCATGAAGTTGGAGTTAGTTCACACTGATGTGTGGGGGCCTTCTGAAGTATCTTCCATTGGTGGTTCCAAATACTATGTGACCTTCATTGATGACTCAAGCAGGAAGGTATGGACTTATTTTCTCAAACATAAATCTGATGTATTTTCTGTTTTCAAAACTTGGAAGGCTATGGTTGAGAATGAGACAGGTCTGAAAGTTAAAAACTTGAGATCAGACAACGGTGGTGAATATGTTGATGGGGATTTCAAGAGATACTGTGCAGACAATAGAATTGTGATGGTTAAGATCATTCCAGGGACACCGCAACAGAATGGTGTGGCTGAGAGAATGAACAAGACGCTGAATGAGCGTGCCAGGAGCATGAGATTACATGCAAGATTGCCTAAGATGTTCTGGGTAGAGGCAATCAGCACGACGACCTATCTGATCAATAGGAGCCCGACCACATCACTAGACTTCAAGTTGCCTGAAGAAGTCTGGAGCGGTAAACAGGTAAACATTTCTCATCTTAAGGATTTTGGTTGTTTGTCTTTTATATTCACATTGATGTTGCAGATAGGAGTAAATTAGATGCCAAATCCAAGAAGTGTTACTTTATTGGGTATGGTGGAGCTGAGATTGGCTATAAATTTTTGGATGACCAAAATAAAAAGATGCTCAGAAGCAAGGATGTGATCTTCAATGAAGAAGTTCTGTACAAAGACAGAACAATAGTTAATACAGAGTCAGATGAAAGCAAAGAAGAAAAGACTCAGTATATAAGTCCTCCTAAAGTTGAGACTAGGACAGTGAGAATTGAAGATCAGAATACAGTAACTCCTGATGAAACAGTTGTGGAATCTGAGGAACCAGTTGTAGGACCAAATGAGCAGACTGTAGAGCTTGATGAAGTTCAGAGAACGCCACCTACAACAATCGGTGAAGTCTATCGACTATCGGACCACCACGCAGGTATTCCCTACTTTGAATTATATATTATTGATCGGCAGAGGTGAACTCAATGTTATGATGAGACGGTTCAACCGGAAGATTCTGTCAAGTGGGAGTTGGCCATGAAGGATGAGATGGATTCTCTTATGACGAATCAGACATGGCAACTGGCTGAGTTACCAAGAGGTAAGAAAGCTTTGCAGAACAAATGGATTTATAGAATCAAGCAAGAGCCTGATGGCAACAAAAGATATAAAGCAAGGCTTGTAGTCAAAGGCTTTCAACAGAAAGAAGGTATTGACTTCAATGAAATATTTTCTCCTGTAGTTAAATTAACTACTATTAGAACTGTGTTGTCAATAGTGGCAGAAGAGGATCTGTTTCTGGAACAGATGGATGTAAAGACAGCTTTTCTTCATGGTGACTTGGAGGAAGAAATTTACATGGTACAACCACAGGGTTTTACAGTTCAGGGACATGAGAAAATGGTTTGCAAACTTCAGAGAAGCTTGTATGGTCTCAAACAAGCTCCCAGACAGTGGTACAAGAAGTTTGATAGCTTTATGTGTAACAGTGGATTTCAGAGATGTCAGGCAGATCACTATTGCTACATAAGGTCTCAAGGAAACTCATGCATTATTCTACTGCTATATGTTGATGATATGTTGATAGCAGGTGCAAACAAACAGGAAATTCTAAAGATAAAGGTTGAATTATCTAAAGATTTTGATATGAAAGATTTGTGAGCTGCCAAACAAATCTTAAGAATGAGGATTGAGAGAAAAGATGGTACATTGACTTTGTCACAGGAAGAATATGTGAAAAAGGTTTTGAACAGGTTTCACATGGAAGATGCAAAACCTGTGAATACTCCTTTAGCTTGTCATTTTAAATTATCTAAGGAGCACTCACCCACCATCGAAAGGGAAAGAGATCACATGGCTAGAGTGTCATATGCTTCAGCTATAGGAAGCCTAATGTATGCCATGGTTTGCACAAGACCAGACATTGCACATGCAGTGGGAGTTGTTAGTAGGTACATGACTAATCCAGGGAAGCAACACTGGGAGGCTGTGAAGGATTTTCACATATCTGAGAGGGACAACTGATTATACTCTGCATTTTAAGAAGTCAGATTTTAAACTGCAGGGTTATGTAGATGCAGATATGGCAGGTGATACAAATGGCAGAAAAAGTACTACCGGGTATGTTTTTACTTTGGGTGATACTGCTATTAGCTGGGTTTCTAGACTGCAGAAGATAGTAGCTCTGTCTACTACAGAGGCTGAGTATGTTGCTGTTACTAAGGCAAGTAAAGAGATGATATGACTTTAGTCTTTTTTAGAAGAACTTGGCTTGAAACTGGGAAAGGGGACCTTGCATTGTGACAGTCAAAGTGATATTCATTTAGCAAAGAATCCAGTATTTCATTCGAGAACGAAACACATACAGGTGAGGTATCATTTTATCAGATCAGTTTTGGAAGATGGAGCGCTGGTACTTGAAAAGATTCCAGGAAGTCAGAATCCAGCGGATATGTTTACCAAGACCGTTCCTGTTGACAAACTGAAGTTGTGTGCAACTTCAGTTGGACTTCTCCACGAGTAGAGAGGAGTCGCTACCGTTGCAGGGGAGACATGTTGATTGGTTTTTGTCTCCAAGTGGGAGATTGTTAGAAATTGTGGAGCAAAAAGCCCACGACCCAACTTCAGTTTAATTAACCTAAATATATATATAACATGTGTTTGGGGCAGTTTTGGGCAGATGCACACATCGAGAGCTGCGACAAAGGATTTGTACCGAGAGAAAAAAAATTGCGACCTTCTCTTTTGTTTTTGAGAGCTTGTTGTAGAGTGATTCGTGAGCCATTTTCCTTGAGAGAAAAGTGAGAGAAATCACTATTGAGCGTTGTAAACTCTTGTAACTTCCTCTCTGACGATTATAGTGGAACCTGTATCGGTAGCAGAGAACTGGACGTAGCCATCATTGGGTGAACCAGTGTAATTTTTGGTGTCAATTTCTCTATCCCTTAAACTTTTTATTTATCGTTCTTGTATCTTAAAGGTTTAGGTTGGTTTATCTACTCTTTTAGGCTTGATAATTCGAAATTGATTATTCCGCAAAATATTTGGAATTATAACCTGATCTGGGATTTGGTATAAAATACATATTGTCTGAATCTGGTAGAATTTAGATTGATTGTATTTCATCTTATTCACATCCTAACACTATGAAGACCGGAGCGAAAATGAGCCAAGAACAGAAGGTGTTTTGTTATGTACATAGCACAACGTTGAGACGCTGTGCAATAACGTCTCAACACCGGTGGTGTGGATGCTGGTTTGTTGCAAGTGTGTCGTTGAGACGCTAAACACAACTTCTCAATGTCACACGCGTTACATTGCTTGCCTGGCGGTTGTTGTGCACAACGTTGAGGCGTTGGCAATGACGTCTCAACGTTGTGCGTTATGCGAGAGAAAAATGCAGGTTCGAGGCTGATTGGCAACGTGCTGCAGTTTATTTTTAAAAAATTCTTGTATTTTTGGTTAATTTAATTTTATAATTAATTAATATTAATTTTAATTAATATAATATGATTATATTAAATTTAATTAATGTTTTAGGGGTTCCAAAAATGATTCAATTTTGCTATTTATTTTTATGCAATAGTTGTATGAAATTTATATGCATTATGTATGTCATATAGATTTAAAATCCCACCTTAGGTTAACCATTTCATGCATCATTTTATATTATAAGAGTTATAATATATAGTTATGCATGATTAATTAATATAAGTGTTATATTAATTAAATTAAATATATTGACATGCATTTATTTCATGTGATGAATATATGTTATATAGTTTATTATTCATGTGATGAATGATCAAACACTATAACATAGAAATGCATGTAACCTAAGTTAATTAATTAGTTTAAAATTGTTTAGAACTTGAATTGATTAGACTTAGATTTCTGGTTCTAATAAGATTAGAATTAGGAATCCAATATAGTTTATGAATGGTGACCAATTAGTAACTCTGTCTAAGGTTGGGGTATTTAAGCTGACGGTTAACAGAACACCCCTACCTGGGAACCGACCTGGGAGTGAATTTGGTCTAGAGATTCATGAACTATATGTCACGAGTGGCGCTTATTAAGGGTTAATAAATAAAACTCACATAGACCTAAGTTTAATAAGTGTTATAGACTTAGGTTAATCCAATATAAATGTTATATTGGTAGACTTAGGCAAATATAACCGATTTATCTAGGTCAATCCCATTAAACTAAAGTGTTGAGCGGGAGGAAATAAAGTGTATATGATACATTGAATTTCCACATACAAATCTCCTTTAAGTTCACACCGTGAGATCCATACTTGGTCTCGTGGCACAAATGGGAGCGTCCCCCTTTGGATGGTGTTTGTATGGGTCAACATTCAAGGTGAATGGAGAGTACTTATAGTGAGTGGGAGCGGGACTCGTGTCAACGGGACCCACGGTCTCTTCTATCGATTCATACTGTGAGACACCTATGATCCGCCTGCAAGTTTGGCCTAGACCAGGCAATCCCTTCGGAGGGCCTGATCATGAACACCGTGAATACCCAAAAGGGATAGGGTTGCCTTAGTTTATCTTTCAACTTAGTCCTCCATTCGGCGGATTTTGTTGGATAAGAACTCTGGAATCTGAACATAGAGGGTTACACTTACGGGAATCATTAAGAGTTAATGAGTTCTGACCGAAAAATGGTAACTAGATGCCTATAGGAATACGAGTTATTCTGGAATGAGGGTATGGTCGAAATAGTTTCGTCCTAGAGGAGGAGTGATTTTGTCTACCCTTCGGTGGCGGTCATTCTAAACCTTTGGGGTATCATTGCAATTTTAAATGACCTAGGGATCATATATTAATTTTACTAAAAAATGATTGGATTTTTACAAAGTTTTTGCGAGAAACTCATAAAAGGTTTTTATGATTTCAGCGAACATGTCGAGTTCAATTATAGCCCTATTATCCTCAGATAAGTTAATCGGAGATAATTATCAAAAGTGGAAGAACAATATTAACACAATTTTTGTAACTGGCGACCTAAAGTTCGCGCTTACTAAGAAGTGTCCTCAAGTGTCGAGCTCTACCGCGACACGAAGTGTTCGTGACGCGTACGATAGATGGATCAGGGCCAATGAAAAGGCTAAGGTCTACATCTTAGCCAACTTATTTGAAGTTTTGGCTAAGAAACATGAGAGCATGGTCACCGCCAAGGAGATCATGGACTCGTTGCAGGAAATGTTTAGACAACAGTCTTTTCAGGTCCGACACGATGCTCTCAAACACATCTTTAATGCACGGACGAAAGAGGGATCATCTGTCTGGGAACATGTTCTCCACATGATTGTCCATTTTAATCTGGCAGAGATGAATGGGGTTTCTATCGATGAGTAGTGTTAGGTCAGCTTTATCTTGGAGACTCTTCCGAAGTGTTTCCTTCAGTTTCGTAGCAACGCTGTTATGAATAAGATAAGCTACAACCTTACCACTCTCCTGAGTGAACTACAATCCTTTCAGTCCTTGATGAGAGTCAAGGGACAAGAGGGTGAGGCAAACGTTGCCTATTGGTCCTTCCATAGAGGTTCGACCTTGAGGACCAAGTCTGTAACTTCGTCCTCTTCAAGCCCGAAAGGGAAAAAGAAAAAAATGAAGAAGGTTGGGAAAGGGAAACAGGCTGTCGCGCTGCCGCCCATGAAGGGAATTGAATCCCTTGTGGAAGCGATTGATCGCATTTGCTCTCAATTGTGTGACGTAGAAACACTAAAAAAATAGAAAATCTAAGCTAAGCATACATATTGAAAGCATAAATGGATTAGATGATTACTTTGAAAACCAATTCTTCACGTGGTTCCTCTTCGTCTACGAGCTCCTCTTCTCTACGAATGAATCCTCGAACATCGCCAAAAGACCTTCTTGGTTGTTCTCTAGGAGAGGGAGAGAGGTGGAATCTCCTTTTGGATTAGAGATGTTTGTAGAGAGATTTTTGGAGAGAACTCTTGTGTTTGCCTAAGATGTAAAACCACAAAAATGGTTCAAGTGTCACAAAATGCATCCAAAAGGATGCTTTTATAGACAATGTGGTGGAGACAAATTCTCCACCCACTTTGCCACTAACTCCACATATTATATGAATCATATTCACATAATGTGGAAAATTTAGATTTAATTAAATTCAATTTCATCTCTCCAAAATTCTATCATTAGTTATGCCCTAATTCCATAATTAGACACAATTAAGTTCAATATGAATCATATTCACATTGAGCTATACATTATATCAATCATATCACATATAATTGATATAATCCCTAAATTTGAACTTGAACATTTCAAATTCATTCCAAAACTTTATACCCTCTATTAATTCCATGTTGAGCCAACCAAGGGACCTAATGGACCTACAGATCATGAGCTCCAACGATACGAGATTGACTAATCAAACTCATTGATCCCGTCAATCAACATTCGTTAACTACGAGTCACTCACTAAAGACTCGTAGCTGCACTCTCCTTACTGTAGGACAAGTTGTGTCCATTGATTTAACCAATACCCGTGAATCAACCCTTCACAAGTCATTCGTAGTCACAGTTGGGTCAAATTACCGTTTTACCCCTGTGACTACTTCTTGCAACTTAAGCACCACCCTCTAATGAACAACAAGTTTATGGTACGACCATAAACATTATCCTTCTCGGGCCAGCAAGAGGGAGGGACCCCGTTGTTCAAGACCTGGATTCAGCTCTTAAGGGAACAACCTATCTAGTTACCCTAGAACGGGAACGAGTGAATTCCTTCTTGCGAAGTTGAGTCCCCAGCTCCCTACAAGGTTTCATCCTTGAGAAGCTAGGCATATTGAGTTGACAACTCTGGCCACTTTCACCCGTACTAGTCAAAGGACAATCCCCGGCAGACAGGAGTTCGCAACTCGCTCAGGATTCAGGTTGAATCATTATTGGTCATCGTTTGAATTATTAGCCCTAACCTATCAATGGTGTTACTTGATTAGTCTAACAATTCTTGGTCCAGTCTTATAAAAACTCTTTGTACATGATGCCCCCACTCGCATGTCAACTACATGAACGAGCTGGATCGCCTCGTTTGTATCAAATACAAAGTGGGTCGCATCCATAGTGTTAACAAGATAAGATTCCCAACCTAATCCATCTACTATAGACCATTCGGGTCACATTCTAAATGTGACCCTGAAGCTTAGTTTATTGGATTTAAGTTTGTAATTGCGACAATACAAGATTGAAGGAAAAATAACAACTTTATTCATTTCCTCAAATAATTACAAATACACGAGTTTAGGGCATAAATCCCAACAACCCAGAAGGGAAAAAAGGCCAAGGAGGTTGTAGACAAAGGAAAGTGTTTCTACTACAACAGAGACGGATACTAGAAACGAAACTGCCCTAAATTCCTTGCCGACAAGAAGAATGAAGGTAAATGTGATTTACTGGTTGTTGAAACTTGTTTAGTGGAGAGTAGTGACTCTGTCTGGATACTTGATTCAAGCGCCACTAACCATGTTTGTTCTTCTTTTCAGGGAATTAGTTCCTGTCAGCGACTATATGAAGGGGAGATAACGCTCAGGGTTGGATCCGGAGAGGTTATCTCAGGCGTAGTAGTGGGCACGGTGAAACTATTATTCGACAGGAAGCACATTTTATTAGATAATTTGTACATAGTTCCAGGGTTTATTAGAAACCTCGTTTCTATTTCCTAACTTATTGAACAATGTATTTCTGTTTCTTTTGAGATGAATAAAACGTTTATTTCTATCAGAGGTGTTGAAATTTGTTATGCTTCACTTGAGAATAATTTGTATGTTTTAAGGCCCAATTCAGTCAAAATAGCTTTGAATACTGAATTGTTTAAAACAGTGAAACGCGAACTAAAACATTAAAGGTTTCTCCTAAAGAAAATGCCCATCTTTGGCAGCTAAGGTTAGGTCACATTAATTTAATTAGGATTGAAAGATTTGAGAAGAATGGAATTCTAAGAGACTGGAAAGACTGGAACCTTTTGGCAAACAGGTTTGCCTCTCCATCAGCCTGTCCCTTATTCTTCATAAGAGACTGGAAAGTCTGTAGTTCATTAAGGAGAGTAGTTAGGTTATACTCTATCTTGTTCATCACCGCATTGCTGCGGAATTGCAAGAAACTCTTCGGAAGAGATTCCAGGATGAACGATACCTGACTTTCCTCGTCAATGACCGCTCCGTTCATCTCAGCCACGTTGAAGTGGACCATCAGATCAAGAACGTGTTCTCTCACCGATGATCCCTCCTTCATACGAGAGTTATAAACGTATTTGAGGGATTCGTGCCGAATCTGTCCAGATGGTTGTCCAAACATTTCCTGCAGCGAACTCATGATCTTACGAGTTGAGACCATGCCCTCGTGCTTTTTGGCCAAAATTTCAGAAACACTAGCCAAAATGTAGACCTTGGCCTTATCATTGGCCTTGATCCAGCGGTCGTACGCCTCCTTAACAGATTGAGGAGCGTTACGAGCAGGGATCTGAGGACATTCCTCAGACAGTACAAACCGTAGGTCGTCAACAACGAGAACCGTATTCAAGTTGGACTTCCACGTAGTAAAATTCTCACCAGTTAAACGGTCGCTTTTAAGTAAGGCTATTATAGAGGACGACATGGTGAAAATCCAAAATAGTTCTAATTAGTTATGCCTTTTAACCCATTGTAAAAAACCAATCAAATTTAGCAAAATTATTAAAGAACCCTAGTGTTTAAACTAAACACAATGTTTAAATTAAACCTTTAATTTTGCAACGATACTTCAAGGGTTTAGAACAAAAGCGTCCGTCGGGCGGTCAGTCATTCCTCCCTTAAATTGAGACTTTCTCAGCCAATTCCCACTACCAGAACATCTCATGTTCCAATGGTCCTTAGCTACCGTTTGTTTGGTCAAGGACTTGTTAACTAGCTTAACTCATCCCGTAAATGTGACCCTACCATTTTCAGATCCAATAGGCCCGAGCCAACAGGCTACTATTAAGAAAGACAACTGATGGCAAACAACCTAAGAGACCCTATCCATTTCTGGAGTTCGCGGTGTTCCGATCCCTATAGTTAGGCCCTCCGTAGGGATTGGCTGTTCCAGGACAACCTAGCAGGCGGACTATAGAAATCTCACGGTGCGACCTAATGGAGGAGACCGTAGGATACGTTGACACGCGTCCTGCTCCCATTTACTATGGATACTTCCCTCATTCACCTTGGTATTGAACCATGCAAACACATACCGTAGGGGGCGCCCCTATTGACGCCACGTGGCCGAGCATGGAACTCACTGTGTGAACTCTTGAGGACGTGAGAGTAAACTCGATGCTGAACATCTCATTTTCTTCCACCAAGTTCCTAAGATTAGGGTATAGGTTTAACTTAGTTGAATTATGGCTAAAAGAATCTATCTAAGTCTATGCCTATTATAACTATTATAACTAGGTCTTAAAACCTTATGTCTTGGTGAATCAACATTTTAATTATCTAGAGATAAAATAGAACTAAGGTTAATTCAACTCAAGCTCCGGTCGGTTCCGGTGCAGAGGTGTTAAGTTAACCGTCACTTTAAGTACCCCCACCTTTTTAGATGAACTTCACCTGGTAGAGTTCCCCTTATAACCAAAGTTCTAATGTCCTACTAGATTTTAAACTATTTAAAATACTACGTAAGACCAATTTCTAATCCTATTAGAAATTAAAACTTAGGTCTAAATTAATTTTAAAACGATTTAAAACTAATTTAAATTTTAACCCAAGTTCCTATGTTTGCATGCATTTCTTTATTATAGGTTATGGTTTCTAAAACCCCTTTAATTTATAACTTTTATAAATTTTAATAATTAACCTATGATAAAGAAACTATATTATAAATCCAACAATCATTATTCAAATTGGAATTATAAAAGAAATTCAACTAATTGAATTATAAAATTACTTAAACAAAATAACATTTATTTTAAACTAAGTAATTTCATGCTCCATGCAATTTATTTTCCATATAATCTAATTATAACACTTATAATTAATTACTCATGAAAAAATAAATTAATCATGCATTCAACCATATTCATATAACATTTATATAAATAAAATGCATGAACATGCTTATTCTAAGGTGGGAAAATTCTAAATGACATTCATAAAAATAAATAGCTGTAAAACGGGAATAATTTGGCCCCTAAAGTGCAAAAAATAAAATTGCATTAATTTTATTTGATGAAACTGGTCCAAAAATATCCTGAACCGACCTTGAACCGCTCGAACCGGACCAAAACCAACGAACCAAATAGAAACGGGTCTCATTTCTTTGGAATGGCCCACGGCGTTACAACGCCGATACCAGCGTTGTAACGCCCGCTTTGTTGTATCGCGCTCGCTTCTCTATCGGGATGGCGTTACCGCGCCGAGGGGCGCGTTGCAACGCCACCACTTTCGAGCGCCCGCGCGTCGATAGGAGCGCGGTGTTGCGACGTCGTTCTTCACGTTACACAACGTTGCTGCTTCAAAGAAGAAATTAAACTCACGAACACAACAACTTTGTTCTTCAATTCGATTCTCAACCGAACGACTCGTAACTCAATTACAGACTCAATTATGCACTTTATGCTAAAAAATGCAGGGGCCTTTACATACTAATTGATCAAAATCAAAGTAAACTCAGACCAAAAAATTCCTAAACAAGTTTTACAGCAAATCAAATGCATTTCCCACCTAATCAATGCAATTTTGTTTCAAAACAAAAAAAATGAAGCATTGCTCTGATACCAATTGATGGAGATCTGATCTCCTTGAGCAGCGGAAACGTGATTGGGATCGTTAATGTGCTTGATTGTTTTAATTGAAACAAAAACCAGTACATTGATAAATACCGAACAAGCATGAAATTCTAATCCTATTAGACATGGATTAATTGCATACAAACAAACTAAGTTTAACAATTAAACTAAAGGGAAGAAGGAATTACCTTTGTAGTTTAGCAGAACAACAACTCCTTGCTCCAATGTTCAGCAACTCAAGAACTTCAAAAGTTCTCTGTTTTTCACCAACAGAACACCACCCATTTGGAAAACCTCCTATCCTCTGAGATTCAACTTAGAACAAAATCCTTTGTGGGAAGGATTCCAACTTTTGGATAATTTTGAGAATTAGAGTGAGAGAGAGAGAATTTCTCCTTATGTAAAACCAATCTAATTGATCGATCCCCCAAATGAGCAACCCCCTTCTCCCTGTTAAACTATCGATAGGGAGAAGGGGAGCAAACACGTTCCCTTATTTTATTATTAAAATAATAATAATAATAATATAATAATAATTAAATCAAATTTAATTATTAATTTAAATCATATTTAAATAATACAAATTAAATATCATATATTTAATTTGGATTAAATCTCATTTAATCATATTACCCCTTTGACCTATAGTTTTAATGTACATCCAGTGCACATTAAATTTTAACCTATAGTTTTCAAATATGAATCACATTCACACTTGAATATAATATTTGAACTCTTTCAAATATTCAATTCTCTCATATAATTTAATATGAATCATATTCACATTAAATTTATAATATATAGTTCAAACTATATATTATTTCGTATCTAAATACATTAAATATATTTCCTAGTGAATTTGAACATTTCAAATTCAAATGATCTAAGAACCCTTTACGAGCTAGAAGGTGGACCTAATGGACCTCTGGATCGTAAGCTCCAACGATACGAGATTGCTCTTGCTAATCTCATTAACCTCCCAATCAACATTCGTTAATCATGCGGAACACTCCACTAAAGTCCCACAACCGCACTCTTCTCACCGCAGATATATTTCTATGTCCATGGATATTGACCAATAACAACAAGTCAATCCTTCACGAATGTTCGTAACACCACCGGGTCAAATTACCGCTTTACCCCAGGTTACATCTTGTGCCTTAAGTACCAAAGCTCCTCTAATGAACATTTTGTTTGTGGTCCTACCAACAAACAGAGTCCTCTCGGGCTAATGAGAGGGTCGGGCCCTTTGTTCAAGTCCCGGAGAGACCCACTTAAGGGAACATTCCTCTACTTACCCTAGTAGGCGGGAAGGAGTGAATTCCATCTTGCTAAGTTAAGTTCCCAACCGCTCACTCAGTCTTGTCCCCAAGAAGATAGGCATATTGAGTCGGTGAATCGCCACTCTCACCCATACTAGTCAAAGGACAATCCCTCGCGAACAGGAGTTTGTAACCTGCTCAGGATTGAGATCAAGTTGCCTAGGTCATCCTAGTGAAATAAAAACCTAACTAGTCAACGGAGTTACAGCTAGAGATTACTATTTCGTGATCCGGTCTTATGTAATCTCATTACATAGGATATCTCCACTCACATGTCATCTACACGAACACGTTAAGATCACAGTGTTTGTATCAAATACAAAGTGGGCCACATCCATAGTTTAACCAGGGTAAGGTACCCAAACTTTATCCCCTAACTATAGACCCTTTAGGCTGTATCTCGAACCGAGATCCTTTTTATGCACATTACATTCAGTTAAAGATTCATTTAACAGCCTTGGATGTTTAGTTTATTGGATTTATGGTTTAAATAAAGGCAAACTCGTAGATAACGAACAATAACACTTTATTGAAATAATAACACTTTATTACAATAATTAGAACATAATTACAAACTACGAGTTTTAGGGCACAAACCCCAACAATACTTGGCCTCGTGGCGCAAACGGGAGCGTCCCCCTTCGGATGGTGTTTGTATGAGTCAATATCAAGGTGAATGGAGAGGGTACTTATAGTGAGTGGGAGTAGGTTTAGTGAAAAACAAAACGTACGATCTCTTTTGTCGGTTTACACCGTTAGACCACTATGGTCAGCCTGCTAGTTTGGCCTGGACCAGACAATCCTTTCGGAGGGTTTGATCATAGGGGGATCGAACATAGTAGACACCCGAAAGGGATAAAGATTTCCTTAGACTATTTTTCAATCTAGTACTCCCTTCGACGAATTTTATTGGATGGAGACTCTGGGATCTAAAGATGAAGGGTTACACTCACGGGGTACATAAGTTGTGTATGTATCCTGACCGAAAAATGGTAACTAAAGCCTATAGGAATAAGAGTTATTCTGGCATTAAGTTTTGGTAAAGAGTGTCTTGATCTAGAGGAGGAGTGTTTTTGATTACCCTACGGTGTCATACATTCTAAACCTTTGTAGTATCATTGCAAATTATAAATGGCCTAGGAATCATTTGATAATTAGCTAAAACATGATTGGATTAGAGTTATAGCAAGAAACTCATACAAGTTCGTTTGTAAATTTTTAAGCAAAAATGTCTAGCTCTATTATTTCCTTATTGGATGCGAAAAAATTAACCGGAGAGAACATAATGACTTGGAGGAATGGACTCAACATAATTTTGGTTGCATATGATCTTAAGTTTGTTCTCAATGAAAAGTGTCCTCAATTTCCTGCTCAAAACACATCTCAATCTGTTGAGGATGCGTATGACCACTGGATCAATGCCAATGAAAAGGCAAAAGCCTATATCCTGGCTAGCATACCTGATGTTTTAGCCAGGAGGCTGGAGGGCAAGGTCTCAGCTCGTGAGATCATGAATTTTGTGCTAAATTTGTCTAGACAACCGTCCAAACAAATTCGGCATGAAGCCCTAAACTTCGTTTACAACGCACGCATGAAGGAAGGAACGCCAGTGAGAGAACATGTTCTCAATCTGATTGCTCACTTCAACATAGCGGAATTAAACGGAGCGGTCATAGATGAGACATGTCAGGTTTTCTTCATCCTAGAATCTCTTCCGAAGAGTTTTATGCAATTCCGTAGCAATGCAGAGATGAACAACATAGAGTATGATCTGACTTCTCTGCTAAATGAGCTGCATAATTATCAGTTTCTTATGGATGATAAGAGACACAAGAATGGAGAGGCAAATTTGTTTGTCCATTCCAGAAGTTCTCAGAAGGATTCATCCTCTGGGACTAAGAACTGCAGCCATACTTCTGAACTTAAGAGGATACAGAAGAAGAGGAAAAGGAGCA
The DNA here is from genome assembly GCA_036507285.1 of Trichosanthes cucumerina. Classification (NCBI taxonomy): domain Eukaryota; kingdom Viridiplantae; phylum Streptophyta; class Magnoliopsida; order Cucurbitales; family Cucurbitaceae; genus Trichosanthes; species Trichosanthes cucumerina. The sequence continues at coordinate 65,401,762 of CM071836.1, read as the reverse complement.
AATAAAGAGCAATCGTCTGGCAAGGAAAAGCTGTTATGTGATAACATGTAGCTTAAGGGTTTATTAGAAACCTTATTTCTATTTCTTGCCTTAGCGAATATTGTACTTCATTATCTTTTCAATTGAATAAAGTGTTTATTTCATTGGAAAAGTATTGTACTATTTGTTGCTCTTCTTGAGAATTTTTTGCAATGGTTTAATTCATTTAAAAATAGTTTTAACAGTGAATTATACAAAATTGCAAGTAAACGAACTAATTTCTCCTAAAGAAAATGCTCATCTTTGACATCTAAGATTGGGTCACATTAATCTCAATAGGATTGAGAGATTGGTAAATAATGGACTTCTAAATGAGTTAGAAGAAAATACTTTACCTAGAAGGCAAAATGACTAAAAGACCTTTTAGTGGAAAATGTTATAGAGCCAAAGAACCTCTTGAGCTTATACATTCAGACCTTTGTGGTCCAATGAATGTTAAATCCAGGGGAGGATATGCATATTTTATCTCTTTTATAGATGATTATTCTAGATTTGGGCATATTTACCTAATACACCACAAGTCTGAAGCACTTGAAAAGTTCAAGGAATTCAAGACTGAGGTTGAAAACAATTCGGTAAAACTATTAAAACACTTCGATCGGATCGAGGTGGAGAGTACATGGATTTAAAATTCCAGAACTATATGATAGAACATGGAATTACATCTCAACTCTCAACTCCCGGTACACCACAACAAAACGGTGTATCGGAAAGGAGAAATAAAACCTTTTTGGACATGGTTCGATCAATGATGAGTTATGCTCATCTCCCTAGTTCCTTTGCGATTCTGTGATGGAGATTGCAGATACATTTTGAACAATGTGCACTCAAAAAGTGTTTACAGGCTATATCGCCCAGTCCGTGATCTCCTGCGACACAGGCGTTACAAATGGTATCAGAGCGAAACCTCTCCCAGTAAGATGTGGTTCGGGGACGAACCAAGGCGGAAGCTGGTGGGCATGTGACGCCCGAGGAAGAGGGGTACATGAACGAACCGAGTCCACATCTGAATGAGAGGGATCCTGAGGATATGGAAGCATGGTGCCCGAGGAAAAGGGGTACATGCGAGTGACCATGATGAGGATATGAAAGTACAGTTGAGAAACGCTTAAAAGAATTGATAGCTACTACCTATATCAACAAGGTGCACCTTCCTTTTCGGTGGCTCAATCATAGGAACTCCACAGTTAAGCGTGCTTGGCTTGGAGCAATTCTATGTTGGGTGACCTCCTGGGAATTTTCCTAGGGAGCATGTGAGTGAGGACAAAGCATGCTGAAAGGACCCCGTGTTGGTTGGTGAGTTGACAGAGTTTTCCCTATCCACAGATGGAGGATTACTATTTCAGGGACGATTGTGTGTGCCAGACGATGACAAGCTGAGAACTGAAATCTTGAGCGAAGCCCATAACTCACCATTCTCTATGCGGTACCAAGATGTATCGAGATCTCAAATAGTCATTTTGGTGGTGTAACATGAAGCGCGACATAGCGGAATTTGTCGCAAGTGTTTGACTTGTCGCAGTAGTAAAGGCACCTAGGCGAGAGACCCGCAGATTATTACTACAACCTTTACATGTACCTCGGTGGAAATGGGAGGAGATCTCTATGGATTTCATAGTTGGGTGCCTAGAACCTTGCGAGGTTACTCGGTGATTTGGGTCATAGTGGGCCAGATTAACCAAGTCAAGACATTTTATACGTGAAACCCACCTATTCTACTTGATAAGTGGGCACGGCTTTACACGGAGAGATAGTCCGTTTGCATGGGATTCCAAATAAGATTATTTGACGAGGATCCACGCTTCACCTCCAACTTCGGAGGAGTTTACAGAGAGCGTTAGGTTCGCGATTGAACTTCAAGATGCGACTTTTCATCCACGCAGACGGATGGGCGATGAACGTTTAAACCGGATATTAGAAGATATGTTGCGAGCTTGCACTTTAGACTTCCCGAGCGGTTGGGACACTCATTTGCATTTGATGGAGTTTGCTTACAATAATGATTATCGATCGACCATCGGAATGGCTCCATTTGAAGCTCTCTATGGAAAACGCGTTGCGAGAACTCCCGCTTTTTAGGGAGGAGGTTGGTGAACGCCGATTATTGGGTCCAGAGTTGGTACAGGTCACAAATGATGCGGTACAAAAGATTAGAGTGCGGATGCAGACCGCCCAAAGCAGACAGAAGAGTTATGCCGACACGAGACGAAGGGACCTAGAATTCGATGTTGGGGACCACGTATTTCTTAAGGTGGCCCCAATGAAGGGAATTCTAAGGTTTGGCCGAAAAGGGAAGTTGAGTCCGCGATTCATCGGACCATTTGAGATTTTAGAGAGGATTGGTGCAGTGGCCTACAGATTAGCACTGCCGCCTTCCCTTTCAGCGGTTCATAACGTGTTTCATGTCTCCATGTTGAGAAAGTACATCCCAGACCCGACTCATGTCGTAGACTTCGAACCATTGCAATTAGCAGAAGATCTGAGTTACGGCGAACGACCGGTTCAAATTATTGCAAGAGATCGAAAGACCCTCCGTAACCGTGAGATCAGCTTAGTTAAAGTGTTGTGGCAGAATCACCGCACGGAAGAAGCTACCTGAGAGCGAGAAAGGAAAGTGCGAGCTAAATACCCAGAGTTATTTCAAGAATAGGAACTTTCGAGGACGAAAGTTCTTAAGGAGGGAAGATTGTGACGACCATCATCACAGGTACTATTATTTATTTTATTTAACGCTCTAGTAACCGCTAGGTTTAGTTGGATTAGTGATCTTAATCAAGCTCGGCGAGAGTGAGGCCTTAATTTTATTTAGTTAAGTGAATTGTTCCTTTTTTTTAGATGGAATTATTTATAAAAGTAAAGGAGAAAGAAGTAACAATGGCACTTTGGTTAATAATAACTAAGTGAGGGTTGCATAGGAATTTTGGATGTTGACCTAATTTTGTAGTATTTAAGCTCCTTAAGTGGCTAAAGCAAACCCTAACCCTAATTTCTTCATCACCTTCTTTTCCTCACACTTTGCCCAAACCAAAACCCTAATCCCTATTGCTTTGCCCTAGCCAACCACTTGATTGGCGAAAGCTATTATCCCAGCAACTCCTTGGCAGCACGCCACACAACAAGGAGTCACCGTTGAGCTCGCCTGAGGATCCCGCCGCCGGCGCTTCAAACTCACACGCAGCCGTCAGTCCGACCGCATCACCGCTCGCGAGCTGCAGTTCCCGTTCAGCCGGTCCTCCTCGCGTTACGCTCACGCCGGCGAAGCCCACTACCGAAGACGCATCAGTCGCTCGTGCGCGTCAGCCAAAACCGCGAGCCTTCATCCCCGCGCGCGACGCGCGCGATCTCGCCGACCACCGGGCTCCACCGGCCCGGCCCGATCGCAAGTCCCTGCCGCAGCTGTCTTCACCCGTCAACGCGCCTGAAGGCCGGTCGGAAGAGTCTTTCGTTCACACCTGGTCACGCCGACCGATCACCGAACGGAACTCACTTGCCCCGGGCCACTCGTCCATTCACGAGCACAGCAGCAAACCCTCGCCGGTTCCCTCACGATTTCAGCCGCTGCAGGTGGTTGTGGAGCACGCCGCCGCCAGTCAGCCGTGAATCAGCCGATATCGTCCAGTCCGCTTCCGATCAGCAGCACCTACAACCTCTGAAGTTATAACCCGGTGAGCGATTTTGTTAAGTTTGGATTTGGAATGAGAGTTATATGTGACCTATCGAATGTTTAAGCGTTTGATTGAGAACTTAGGCTGCTGTTTCGAACGTTAATTATAGGAGTCAAGATTGGAGCGGAGTTGAAGGTCAAACAACAAGACGGATTAAGGAGTATTAAGGATTCGCCTTAAACTCGAGGTAAGCGGGACATGAAACCTTAATAACGTAATCTAAGTACCTTATGATTATGGATTTAGCGAATGCTTGGACATTGAACTTGGAATTGTGGTGTGATTCAGGTTTCACCAAAAGAAGAGTAGTCCAGGAGCTCGGGTTAGATTTTGGAGTAGAATTCGAATTAAGGTAAGGGACCTTGTGCCGAACTCTTTATTGGGATTGAAGAAAATGATTTTCATGATTTCATGCGAAATTAGTTTATATTTTTCATATGACAATATACAGATATTTGCGTGAGAATATTTAATATTTTATGTACAAGTATTTCAATGCTTCATGTGGAAATAAACTATTATTTTATGTGAGGATACTCTTGTATTCTATATAAAAGTATTCCAGTATTTCATGTGAGAATATGACAGTAAATTATATGAGAATATTTCATGATTTCCTACAAAAGTATGATCTTCAAACTGTCTATGAGAAAAGTATGATTTGCATAGTGACGATGATGTTTGTGACATGTACACTATTATTATGTGAATGATGGGACCTCATGCATGTTGTGTATGTCATGAATTGAACTAATGAAAAGTGTGGACATTGGTCTCCTGAGATCAGTATGTGCATGGTCAAACATGCAATAGAGACCCTATGGGTCTAATTACAGGGGTCTGTGAGGGACTCAAATTATTACAGGGTCCAGTGAGGACTCAACTATTACAGGGTGCATGAGGACTCAAAATGAAATGACTCAGGATGACCAATCGGCCACACAAATAAAAAGGAAGTCATGGATTAAAGACTGACAATATGAGAAAGTTTTAGGTCCCGTGATATGTATATTTCGAACAAGTGTAAAGTCATGATTGTATGTGTATGCATATCCCAAACCTCAGTGAGCGAGGTCACTTACTGGGTATTGTTTTGCAATACTCACCCTTTCTTTTAAAAATGTTTTTCGTAAGGCCAAGGGCGTGCGGGCGAGTGACGGAGGCGCGTTACTAAAAACCATGGGAACCGACATGTTTTCCGTGATATTCTTGTTTTAAAATCGATGTTGTCTCTATGTTTTATTTGGAGTTTAAATTTACTTACAGCTTTAATAGGCCATGTTAAATTGACCCTTTTATCTCTGCTTTTAAATGTTTTGATTTGGGATCCCTAAAGACTATTTATATTTATTTGGAAGTTTTCTTTTAAGATCTTTTATCTCTTGGCCTATAAATGCATGCATGTGTAGTAATGTCCCTAGGAGTTGGTCATAGAAAAGTAGGGGCGTTACAGAAACACCTTTTGAACTCTGGAAATGACGTAAAGGTAGTTTATGTCAGTTCAGAATTTGGGGTTGTCCAACACATGTGCTTGTGACAAATCCAAAGAAGTTGGATTCACGTTCAAAATTGTGCCTATTCGTAGGCTACCCAAAAGAAACAAGAGGTGGTTTATTCTATGATCCTAAGGAAGATAAGGTTTTTGTGTCGACAAATGCCATTTTCTTAGAGGAGGACCACATAAGGGACCACAAACCAAAAACTAAAGTAGTGTTGAGTGAGTTAGATGGAAAAATAGCAAAGGTTGCTAATAAAACTAGTACGTCAACAAGAGTTGTTGATACTAGTTTGTCTAGTCAAGAGAGTCCATGTCAAGAGTTGAGTATGCCTCGACGTAGTGGGACGCTTGTAACAAAACCTGACCGTTACATGGGTTTATCTGAAACCCAAGTTGTTATACCAGATGACAACTGCGAGGATCCATTGACTTATAAACAAGCAATGGTTGACAAAGACAAAGACAAATGGGTCATAACCATGGACCAAGAAATGGAGTCTATGTACTTCAATTCTGTTTGGGATCTTGTAGATAAGCCTGATGGGGTAAAACCTATAGGTTGTAAGTGGATCTACAAGAGAAAGCGTGGTGTAGATGGGAAGGTGCAAACCTTTAAAGCTAGACTAGTAGCAAAGGGTTATACCCAGGTAGAAGGGGTTGACTATGAGGAGACCTTTTCACCTGTTGCTATGGTAAAGTCTATCCGTATCTTACTTGCCATTGCCGCATATTATGACTATGAGGTATGGCAAATGGATGTCAAAACAACCTTTTTGAATGACAATCTTGACGAGAACATCTACATGGACCAACCCAAAGGTTTCATTGAACCAGAACAAGAGCAAAAGGTTTGCAGGCTTAAAAGGTCAATTTATGGACTGAAACAAGCCTCTAGGACCTGGAATATAAGATTTGATGGTGCAATCAAATCTTATGGTTTTGATCAAAATGATGATGAACCTTGTGTCTACAAGAAAATCATCAATAGTTCTGTCGCATTTCTAATTCTCTATGTGGATGATATCCTACTCATTGGGAATGATGTAGGTTATCTTACTGACATTAAGGATTGGTGGTCGGGTTGTCGAAGCCCTCCAAAATATTTACTGGTTTTCTAGATCTAACTTGTAGAAATAGTGGACCAGGTCGAATCCCAAGGGAACCAATCGAATTAATTTCTCAAAGTTAAAAATAATAATAATAACAAAAATAAAGGGGAGTTTGAATTGTCGAACAAAAAATGAAATTAAAAACAAAAGGTAAAAAGATAATTTTATGCAACTTCCAATTCAAGGATGTAAATTTCATCCAATTGTAATCTTGATCATAGGCTTCAAAAGGAAAAAAAATAAATCAATTTTAATTTTGCTAATTCAAGAACTCAGTCAATTTACTCGGAAAAGCCGAAATAAATATAAACTCTCCTAATTTAATTGATCTTAACCAAGCATCAAAATCAAAACTTATAATTTAATCCATTGGGTACGATAGCGTTCGATATGGATTAAATAATAACATTAAAAATAATGAGAGGACTAAACCAAAATTAACTAATTGAGATAACTACAAATTAATTAATTTTGTTTCTTTGTTTCCTTAGAGTCTATTATGCAAGCTATGTAAAATGGAAAAGCCATTAATTACACACACATAAGCCAACCCCTTGCTACATTTTTTTTCAATCATTTGTGACAATTACGGATCATAAAATCATGGATAGCAATAAATTGGTTGAAACTAAATTAAGGCGTCAATTTAATTAGTAACGATCAATCATAAAAATAAAACAACAAACAAAGAATTCTTAAATTAGAAACAAAATTTCAATTAGGTCTAAAGCCTCACAGAATTACAATTGGAAATTAAATGACCCTTGAATCAGAAATTAAAGCTTAGCCACACATGGTGGAAAAGCAAGAATAACTGTAAAGGGGATAAAACATAAAATAGGATAAAAAAAAAAAGATATAGAACACTCTCTAAACTTTTGTTTTTGTAGAGAACACTAAAACTCTGCACTCCCTTTGCTCAATGCATTGCCCTCCTTTTATACTTGAAAATGACCAAAAATAGGTTCTTAAATGTGTCATTTCTTGCTCCACAATGTGTGTCAAGCCACAAGATTATTTCTCCCTTGCATTTCTCATGGAAGACTCCATGCATGCATGCCACCTACACAAAGAAAAAAGAAACAAAAGAAAAAATTAGATAATAAACATTCATCTTTTTCCTTTTCATTTTTTATGTTATTTTTTCTCAATTTCTTTAATTCTTTTTTTATTTTCAATTCTCTCATTATTTTGTTTTCTAATTTTTCAATTTTTATTTCAATTTACGAATTTGAACTAAAAAGTACTTTTTAGACTAGTTTCACTAAATAATGATAATTTATCACCTAAACTAAATTGGACACAATTTCGACAATTAAACATTTTATTCACTTAGAATGTAAGGAAATTAGATATAATAAGTATAATTAATTTCTACTCATCAATTGGCTAGCTACGCAATTCCAAATGAAAGATTTGGGTGATGCATAGTTTGTTCTTGGGATCCAGATTGTCCGGAACCGCAAGAATAAAACACTAGCCTTGTCTCAAGCATCTTACATAGACAAAGTGTTGTCAAGGTTTACGATGCAAGACTCCAAAAAGGGCTTGTTACCTTTTAGACATGGAGTCCATTTGTCTAAGGAACAGTGTCCTAAGACACCTCAAGGAGTTGAGGATATGAGACGGATTCCTTATGCAGCAGCTGTTGGGAGCCTGATGTACGCCATGTTGTGTACTAGGCCTGACATCTGTTTTGCAGTTGGAATGGTCAGTAGATATCAATCCAATCCAGGAATTGAACACTAGACAACGATTAATACAATCCTTAAGTATCTTTGGAGAACAAGGAACTACATGCTTGTGTATGGGGCTAAGGATTTGATCCTTACAGGATACACGGATTCTAACTTTCAGACTGATAAAGATTCTCAGAAATCTACATCAAGGTCAGTATTTACTCTTAACGGAGGAGTTGTAGTATGGCGAGCGTCAAGTAAGGATGCATCGCAGATTCCACCATGGAGGTCGAATATGTAGCATCTTGTGAAACAGCTAAAGAGGTCGTTTGGTTAAGGAAATTCATGCTAAATTTGGAACTTGTTCCAAATATTATTTTGCCCATCACACTGTATTGCGATAACAGTGGTGCAGTGGAAAATTCAAGGGAACCCCGAAGTCACAAGAGGGAAAGCACATTGAGCGGAAGTATCATCTCATCCGGGAGATCGTGCATAGAGGAGACGTGATTGTCATGAAGATAGTCTCAGAGCACAACGTTGCTGATCCTTTTACAAAGGCTCTCACGGCTAATGTATTTGAGAGTCACCTAGAAGCACTAGAAGAAAAAAGGGTTTTAATGACGGGCATTGCCCGTCATTAAAGAGTTTTGATGACGGGCGCGTGTCCGTCATCTATGCGAGTGTCATTGTATGTTACAATGACGGGCGGTTTTTAATGACGGGCATTACCCGTCATTAAAAAGCGACCGTCATTGTAACATATAATGACATACATTTTTAATGACGGGCGATGCCCGTCATTAAAGGTCTTTGACCGTCATTAAAAGTGTATGTCATTATACCTTATAATGATAGACATTTTTAATGACGGACATTGCCCGTCATTGTTTTGTTCGTAATTTAAGAAAAAAAAATTGTTGTTTGCCTCAATGGCTCTAATAAAAAATATTAATATTTCGCAAATTTTGTACAAAAAAATCTCAATACTAATATATTTTTACACAAGTAATCTTACCAACTTAACTTTAATTAATAAAATATAAAGTATGTATTAAAAGAAGTGTATTACATATCAGAAAAATAAATATACAAACTACATTTACTTTACAAACATAAGAAAAATTGCTAAACAAAATAAAGAACCTAACTTCTACTACATGCTCTTCTTCCTCTTATCATCAACCGATTGATCTTCATGCCGGAAACTTTCCATATCGCAATAGCTACAATATTGACATAAAAATCAATTAAGATTGTCACCATTAACCTTAAATGGTAGAAATTTGTAAATAGCAAAAATGTAAACTAGTTTTCAATTTTCCCCTCCAGGACTTTCAAATAAAATTAATTTGCAACAAAGTTCTCCCACAATCTAACCTTTTGGTACAATTACAACAAATGACTAAAGAACAGTGATCATGAATCTTTCAAACCCCTAGACTCCAAATGAACCACAAAAAGAGCAAACAGTTGGTAATGTACCCAAACAATATAGCTAATAATATCATCAATTTCACAATCCTCTAGCTACAAAATGCTATTGAAGAAATCAAATAGAAAACAAAACTAACCTAAGTAAATATTTGGAATATGCAAGTGTATTATGATAAACTATGCGTAAGGATATAGGCTATGGAAAAATGCAATAGAAGGAGAAGTAAAAGAACTACCCTTCAACAAATCAAATTGAACAATATTCAAACTTAATTAACTTAAAACACTTCTTAAGACCTATAAACAAGTCCCTTCTTTTCTAGAATTTAAAATTACCGATGGAATATTCATGAGGCATAGACAAGACCAACATACCTTCCCTTTTTTGAACTTCCACTTTTGAAAAAAAAAACACTCTCCATTAGACTCTACATAAGATTTAAAGAACAAATAACATTAGATTTCAAGAACAAATAACATAAGATTTCACGAACGAAGCTACAAAAGATCTCAAATGAAGCATAAGTATACAAGAACTACATTTAAATTGAAAAGCACATCAACTACATCCAAAATAAACAAAAAGGTTTTACGCACCTGGATTAACTCATGTTCTCAACCTGTAACTGCATTTGATATTTCCACCAATATACACAAATTTCAGGAAATTAAAACAAAATCAAGTCTAATAGAAAAGCATTCCCAAAAAAAGACATAACAAACAAATAATAGTACATTAGAAGAACTACAAATAAAAAAAAAAAAAAAGTTCATAAAAATTTCTTCATTTCATTAACCCACATTGAACACATATCAAAGCAAAGAAAAGAGCTAAACAAAAATGGAAGATGAACAAATCTCAATTGCATATAGGCTAAACAAAATCAAATCTAGCAGAAAGTACTCAAATATCAAACAAAAACCATATAGAAACCACAAACGTAACCTCCAAATCAAATTGCACAAAACCCTCAATTTCAAGTGAACCGATATAAAAAGGGTAGAACGGTCCTTAAATTCTCTTGAAACTAAAACAATGCCTTCTATTTATGAATTTAGCATTCTAAAGCATAGATTCTTCAAACCCCACAATAACAAATAAAGAATCGACCATGTAAGACAAACCCCATAATAACAGTAATTCTAGAATCATCTTTTTGTTTCTCAATGCACATACATGCATTAGTCCAACAAAAATTAATTAACCATCACAATTATCAGAAAAAATAGTAGGTATTTGGTTGGCAATCTTAGTCTTTCACTATCAACTTAATTTCATAAGAAATAATACTATAAGTAGTGTGATGATAAAAACTACTAACTGAAAAGAGATGATAGTTATACAGTGCTAAAACAGATTCTGCACATTAGATATCCCAACAAGAACTTAAATTCAAGAAATGGTACACAATATTACATTATAACGTATGAGACAGAGAACTTCCCCACTTCCTCACCTTTCTCAACCGTTCCCTTGAACAACTTCTTGGCAAACAATACATCAAGACCTAGCACCATAAAACAACAAAGATCAGTTGAACTCATTAAACCCATAGTCAAATCATGTACTAGAAAGAACTTCAATAGATTTCAAAGAATGATATTCAAAAGCCATAAATTTGAACAGTGCTGAACAATTACAAACATACTTCGAAAACAAAAAGCAACATCAGAATTAAGAATTCAGAGTCAAGTTAGAAAGAACGAGAAAATATTTAATGTTGGATTTCAAATTACACATTTAGAATTAAATGAGAATGGCAAATTACCTTAGGTAGGAAAAAACATAATCCAAGGGGCAGCAAAAATGCACAACAGAAAACCCTTTTCACCATTGTTATTCCTAAGAACAACAACATGGTGGATATTCAACAGCTTCAGATGGCCATTTCTTGTCGGAAAAGTACCCATATCTCCGATCCGTAATGGAAAACTTGGTCATTTGGCATTATCCAACCTTTCCCTTCAATTTTTCAAGAAAATAAGCATTACTCTGAGAAAACTTTCACGTCAACACACTTCTATAGATCAATGAAACACAAACATAAATGACTAGAATTTCAGTTTGACATCTACCACTAGCAGTAGAAGACATTTTGAACCATTAGTTTAGATACATAACAATTCTCTAAAAAGTAAGAAAGAGTCGAAGATGGATTAATTCATGAAGTAATTAATTATTTTGCAAATGAACGTCAATTTACTCAGAATGTTTTATCAATAGACAAATAACAACCACATAGAAGAAGTGACATTGTCATTTTTTATTAAACTGCTAACAACGACAACAACAAGATTTAGTATGAAGCAAAGCCAAGCAGAAAATTGAGGTTCTTACTTCTCAATCTCTAATAAGTTACAAGAATACAATCTGACCACAATATCGATTTACTCCCTATTGAATAGAGCGAAAAAAAAACAAAAAAAAAAGGGAAAGTATTACTCTAAAGACAATAAAAATACAAAAGTTCATACTAATCTAGAGATAATAATATTTGGATAAAAAGCCACGAGTACAATCAACAAAGATTTTATCTTTGAACTACAAAGAACAAATAGAGTACCAAAAATTTTATAGAATTAAACTTTAACTCAAAGTTGCTTATTATTGTCAATACAGACAGTTGATAAACTTTAACTCAAAAAATTTTATCTTTGAAACACATAGAACAAATAAAAGGTATTTTTTTCCTATGTCTGTCATTATTTCTCACCGTGAATTTCTTGAGACTGTCATTAAAAAGTAGTTTTGTTGTAGTGTTAAATAACAACAACCATAAACACAAACCCAAAACAAATTTCAGATAACTGATTCATCAACATTCAAGCAATAAACACCTTCGGATAAACATGATAAGTTGGTATGTCATTCAAATAGGTAACTACAATAAGAAAGCTATAATGAGGCCAAAATCATATTAGCTAGAAAAAGAAAAATGGAATAAGAGTAAAATGATTTTATCTGTTGCTTTTTAGTAAAATGATCAATACACCCAGAGAGAACATTTTATTAACAACACAATACAAGGTTAAGCTTGATTGACCACAAAATTTTGATTAATATTATTAATAAGTCTTTGATTATGAATTATACTAATCTCTTGGCCAAAATCCCTCCCATTCTTCTCCACCTCTCCTCCTAAAAACCACTGTTTTCCATAAATCCAATAAATTAGAAAATGGTAAGAAAATTGCAATGAGACTATGCAAAAGAAACAAATCTGCCGAAAATGGGTAAATACAGTAAAGTCATGAATATTAACAAGAAAAACAGAGAGAATACCAAAAGAAAAAGCAAATGTATGAGGCAAGATTAGCAACACAAAAAAGGATAAATACCACTAGTTTGTTCCTTTTTGGTAACATTTGTACCATGAGAGAGTAAGAAAACAGTCATATTGTGCTCTCCGACACCACCACCAGCGGCAACAATCCGGACTCCTCTACCTTCGTCGTCACCAACTCGTTCACCCACACCACACCCCTCATTTCTCTTGGGTAGATCCACAACTTTATGTACTCTTTTTCTCTGCTCCCACAGCTTCGCCGATGATGCGATTCCAAAGAAAATGTCTTGGATTTTGGTCTCGTCGTGAGGTTTTTGTGGGAAATTAGGGATCGTTTGGTTTCTGATGAAGGGTGGCGATGAAATTATGATGGGTTCATCAGGGCATGGCTCGTCGGAGGAGAGGAGTTTGAGGGTGTAGACGATGTACGTGACCAAGAGGAATAGGATGGGGAAGACTAATAGTTTTGGTTTGAGAGAGAGAACAGAAAATAAAATGGGATCGAGAGAGAGGCTAAGAGGCTCCGTTAGGGTTTGAGAGAGAGACGACATTCCTTATAAATCTATTTTTTTAATTGTTTTTCCCTTTGATGACGACCCTTATAAATTCTCTTTCCAAAAACCAACTTACGGGCGCAATTTTAGTGAAATTTTACATGTCCGTCATTATTGCCCATCCTGAAAATTTTCATACCGTCATTAAAACTCAGATTTGTTGTAGTGAAGGTCTAGGTTTACAAGTCTTTCCCAACTAGGGCAAGTGGGAGTATTTTGTACAAAGGGTTTAAATGCCATAGTTTATTGTATTTACATTACTATAGTGTTATAGTACTCCACAAGCTTTAGGTCAAGTGGGAGATTGTTGGGATTTATACCCTAAAACTTGTGTAATTTTGATCAAAGAAATAAAGAGTTATTTGTTTTGATAAAATTACAGTCTTGCTTTATAAATCCAATAAACTAAGCTCCAAAGTTATAACATATATCTTGATAATATATATATCTTGAACATCAGTGAAGTGGACACTATTTGGGTTGAGTTCAAGAATATAACCTAAATGGTCTATGGTATAAGAATAAGGTTGGAAATCTCATTCTAGTAACACCATGGATGCGGCACACTTTGTAATTAGTACAAATGAGGTAATCCAACTCATTCATGTAGTTGACATGCGAGTGGGGGCATCATGTATGAAGAGTTCATACAAGACCGGACCGCAAATTATTAGTCTAACCAATGTAACACCGTTAACAGGATAAGACTAGTAATTTATAGATGGTCATTAGTAACTCGACCTGAATCCTGAGCAAGTTAAGAACTCCTGCTTATAGAGGTTTGTCCTTAGACTAGTATTGGTGAGAGTGGCCTGTAGCCGACTCAATAAGCCTACCTTCTCAGGGACAGAACCTCGTAGATAGTTGAGAACTTAACTGTGTAAGATGAAATTCACTCATTTCTACACTAAGGAATTAGATAGGTTGTTCCCTTAAGAACTGACTCCAGGTCTTGAACAACGGGGCCCCGCCCTCTATGAAGGTATGAGTCTATGGCAGGACTTTAGACTTGTTGTTCATTAGAGGATCAGTGGTGCTTAAGGAACAAAGGGGTAATCACAGGGGTAAAACGATAATTTGACCCAACTGTGATCACGAACAACCTGTGAAGGGTCGACTCATGGGTAATGACTATATCAGTGGACACAATATTATCTACAGTGAGGAGAGTGCAGCAACAAGTCTATAGTGGAGTGACTTGTAGTTAATGAATATTGATTAACTGGATCAAAGAGTTTGATCAATTAATCTCATATCATTGAAGCTCATGAACTGTAGGTCCATTAGGTCCCTCCGTTGGCTCAAAACGGTAATATTGAGGGTATAAAGTTAGGAATGAAATTGAAGTGTTCAATTTCATACATGAGGTGTTATATCAATTATATATGATATAATTGATATAACATATAGTTTTAATGTGAATTAGATTCACATATAAACCATATACTAATGAGAGAATAAAGGAAGGGTAGGATGGTCATTTCCATCCTATTTCCTTATATATATGGTTGCATGAGATGCAACTAGGTTAAGAAATTTTGTGCCATTTGGTTGTGTTGTTGGAAAGGTTCCAAAACACAATCTATCTCTCACTCTCACAACATCTCATCTCACCTAAAGGGAACCCACCTTCCTCCCTCACCTAGAGAACAACGAGAAGATCCGGTGGTAGTGTTCGTAATCTCTTGGGTTCGTGTTGCTGATATTGTAGCAGTGGGAGAAGGGGCACTTGAAGAAAGGTTCTTCAAAGGTAATATTTCTTGCTGTCCATATTAGAATTGTTCTTGAATGTAATCGTTGTAACTAAATTGAGAACGCGCGATTAACAATCGCTTCCGCTACGGGATTCGATTCCCTTAAAGAACTGCAGTCATACTTCTGAACTTAACAAGATACACAAGAAAAAGAAAATGAGCAAATTAAGAGCAATCGTCTGGCAAGAAAAGTTGTTATTTGATAACATGTATGTAGTTTCAGGGTTTATTAGAAGCCTTATTTCTATTTCTTGCCTTAGAGAACATTGTACTTCAATTTCTTTTCAATTGAATAAAGTGTTTATTTATTTGGAAAAGTGTTGAACTATGTCTTGCTCTTCTTGAGAATTATTTGTAATGGTTTAATTCAGTTAAAATAGTTTTAAACACTGAATTATTCAAAATAGCAAATACACTAACTAATTTCACCTAAAGAAAATGCTCATCTTTGGCATCTTATATTAGGTCATATTAACCTCAATAGGATTGAGAGATTGGTAAATAATGGACTTCTAAATGAGTTAGAAGAAAATGCTTTACCTGTATGTGAATCCTGCCTAGAAGGCAAAATGACTAAAAGACCTTTTAGTGAAAAATGTTATAGAGCCAAAGAACTTCTTGAGGTTATACATTCAGACCTTTGTGGTCCGATGAGTGTTAAAGCCAGAGGAGGTTATGAATATTTTATCTCTTTTATAGATGATTATTCTAGATTTTGGCATATTTACCTAATACAACATAAGTTTGAAGCACTTGAAAAGTTCAAGGAATTCAAGACTGAAGTTGAAAATCAATTAGGTAAAACAATTAAAACACTTTGATCAGATCGAGGTGGAGAGTATATAGATTTAAAATTCCAGAAGTATATGATAAAACATGGAGTTACATCCCAACTCTCGGCTCCCAGTACGCCACAACAAAACGAAGTATCGGAAAGGAGAAATAAAATCTTGTTGGACATGGTTCGATCAATGATGAGTTATGCTCATCCCCCTAGTTCCTTTTGGGGTTAGGCAGTAGAGACTGCGGTATACATTTTGAACAATGTGCCCTCAAAAACTGTTTCTAAAATACCTTTTGAACTCTGGAAAGGACGTAAAGGTAGTTTATGTCATTTCAGAATTTGGGGTTGTTCAACACATGTGCTTGTGACAAATCTAAAGAAGTTGGATTCACGTTCAAAATTGTGTCTATTCATAGGCTATCCAAAAGAAACAAGAGGTGGTTTATTCTATGATCCTAAGGAAGATAAAGTTTTTGTGTCGACAAATGCCATTTTGTTAGAGGAGGACCACATAAGGGATCACAAACAAAGAAGTAAAATTTTGTTGAGTGAGTTAGACGGAACAATAGCAAATGTTGCTAATAAAACTAGTACGTCAACAAAAGTTGTTGATACTAGCTTGTCTAGTCAAGAGAGTCCATCTAAAGAGTTGAGTATGCCTCGACGTAGTGGGAGGGTTATAACGCAACATGACCGTTACATAGGTTTATCTGAATCCCAAGTTGTTATACCAGATGACGACTGTGAGGATCCATCGACTTATAATCAAGCGATGATTGACAAAGACAAAGACAAATGAGTCATAGCCATGGACCAAGAAATGGAGTCTATGCACTTCAATTCTGTTTGGGATCTTGTAGATAAACCTGATGGGGTAAAACCGATAGGTTATAAGTGGATCTACAAGAGAAAGCGTGGTTTAGATGGGAAGGTGAAAACCTTTAAAGCTAGACTAGTAGCAAAGGGTTATACCCAAGTTGAAGGGGTTGACAATGAGGAAACCTTTTCACCTGTTGCTATGGTAAAGTTTATCCGTATCCTACTTGCCATTGCCGCATATTATGACTATGAGGTATGGCAAATGGATGTCAAGACAACCTTTTTGAATGGCAATCTTGACGTGAACATCTACATGGACCAACCCAAACGGTTCATTGAACCAGGACAAGAGCAAAAAGTTTTCATGCTTAAAAGGTTCATCTTTGGACTAAAACAAGCCTCTAGGTCCTGGAATATAAGATTTGATGAGGCAATCAAATCTTTTGGTTTTGATCATAATGATGATGAACCTTGTGTCTACAAGAAAATTATCAATACTTCTGTAGCATTCCTAGTTCTATATGTGGATGATATCCTACTCATTGGGAATGATGTAGGTTATCTTACTGACATTAAGGATTGGCTAGCTACGCAATTCTAAATGAAAGATTTGGGTGATGCACAGTTTGTTCTTGGGATCCAAATTGTCCAGAACCGCAAGAATAAAACACTAGCTTTGTCTCAAACATCTTACATAGACAAAGTATTGTCAAGGTTTAAGATGCAAGACTCCAAAAAGGGCTTATTGCCTTTTAGATATGGAGTTCATTTGTCTAAAAAACAATGTCCTAAGACACCTCAAGGAGTTGAGGATATGAGACGAATTCCTTATGCATCAGCTGTTGGGAGCCTTATGTACGCCATGTTGTGTACTAGGTCAGACATCTGTTTTGCAGTTGGAATGATCAGTAAGTATCAATCCAATCCAGGACCTGAACACTGGATAACGGTTAAAACAATCCTTAAGTATCTACGGAGAACAAGGAACTACATGCTTGTGTATGGGGCTAAGGATTTGATTCTTACAGGATACACGAATTTTGACTTTCAGACTGATAAAGATTCTCGGAAATCTAGATTAGGGTCAGTATTTACTCTTAACGGAGGAGTTGTAGTATGGCGAAGCGTCAAGCAAGGATGCATCGTTGATTCCACCATGGAGGCCGAATATGTAGCAGCTTGTGAAGCAGCTGAAAAGGCTATTTTGTTAAGGAAATTCATGCTAAATTTGGAAGTTGTTTCAAATATGACTTTGCCCATCACGCTGTATTGTTATCGCAAGAGGGGAGCTCGTAGATCAACCTGATGGGGTAAAACCTATAGGAAGCAAATGGATCTACAAGCGAAAACATGGTGTAGATGGGAAGGTGCATACCTTCAAAGCTAGACTCGTGGCAGAGGGTTTTTGTTGAGTTTTATGTCCTAAAACTCGTGATTTTGTAAACTGAATGTACATTCTATTTCACAATAAAGTTGTTATTGAAATTTATTCAGTAAAGGTGTTATTGACTATTGTGTATTGTGTAACCTTAATCCAATAAAGAACCCTTGGCTATAGGATGAATACTTGAACTTTATGTGTGACATAAAAGTGGATCAAGTTCAAGTTATAGCCAGAACAGTCTATAATATAAGGATAGGATTGGGTACCTTATCTTGGGGACACTATGGACGCGGCTCACTTTGTAGAATACAAACGATGTGATCCTAAATCGTTCATGTGGAGACATGTGAGTGGGGGCGCCCTATGCAATGAGTTTGCATAAGGCTGGACCACGAAATAGTCACTTAGGCTTTATAACTCCGTTTACTGTCTTAACTGACTATGTTCATACGATGACCTAGGTAACTCGATCTTAATCCTGAGCGTTCTATGGACTCCTGTTTATTTGGATTATCCTTAGATTTGCATGGGTGAGAGTGGCTCGAGACTGCCGACTCAATATGCCTCCCATTTCAGGGATAAAACCGGGTAGATAGCTGGGAACATAGTTCTGCAAGATGGAATTCACTCCTACCCGCTTTAGGGATTAGTAGAGAGGTTGTTCCCTTAAATACTGACTCCGAGTCTTGAACAATGGGCCCACCCCTCTCATTGGCCCGAGAGGGATTCGGTTTGTTGGTTGGACCACAAATCAATTGTTCATTAGAGGATCAATGGGACTTAAGGAACAAGAGGTAATTACAGGGGTAAAACGATAATTTTGACCCAGCTGTAATTACGAACGACCTGTGAAGGATCGACTTACTAATCATGGTTATATCGAGTGGACATAAATATATCTACAGTGAGGAGAGTACAACCACTGGGCTTTAGTGGAGTGTCCCAGTGGTTAACGAATGTTGATTAGCTAGGCTAAAGAGTTTGGCCGTTTAATCACGTTTCGTTGGAGCTCATGATCTGTAGGTCCATTAGGTCCTCCTTGCTAGCTCGGACTAAGCCTTGTAACATTTTGAGAGAAAAGAGTTTGAATTGTTCAAATTCGTTTTTTGGGAGAAATCGTTAATTATATATGATATATTTAACGAGTCATAGCTTAATTATGAATTAAACTATGATCAACAGAAGGTGGATATATTTAAATATGATTTAAATATTGGATCGGTTTAAAGCATGAATTAGGATTCATGTTCAGAAAATCGATCGGGATCAGGTAATTTATTTAATTTAATATTTTATATTAAATTAAATTAAATTAAAAATTAATTAAATTAATTATTTAATAATTAAATTAATTAAATTTAATATTGATTTTTGAATTAAAATTAAATGAAAATTCAAGGATTTCCATGAAACCCAACTTGCCCAATCTTACTCATCTTCAAAATTCACCAAAATTGTCCACCTCCATCTCAAAGCATCCTCATCACCCTTGAGTTGTCATTCCATTAAAGCTTAATGAAGTTTTATATAATGGTGATTTGAGGTGTTTTGGGAGAATTACACCGAAAATTCTAAATTCCCGAATTGGTGACCTTTGAGGTCTTTTCTTCCAAATTCTCAACCTAGGATCCCACAATCCGTTCTAAGGCCCGAGGATAGTAGGGAAGACTCTAACGGTTGTCCACGAAGTGTTCGTGTTGAAAACCATCCACCAGGTGAAGAGAATTTGATTTTCAAAGTTGAGTTTTCTATCCCTATGTTTTTCCAGCTTTGAGCATGCATTTTATTTTACAAAATTGATCAACTTAGAGTGTTTAAGATCTAAAATTGCTTCCTCTTTCTTAATCTAGACTCTTTCAGTTTTACCTAGCGAGAAGGGGTGGACTATGAAGAAAACTTTTCTCCTGTTGCCATGATAAAGTCTATCATGATCCTTCTGGCCATTGCTACATATTATGACTATGAAGTATGACAGATGGATGTCAAGATGACCTTTCTAAATGAAAATCTTGACGAGAATATCTACATGGACTAACCTAAAGGGTTCATTGAACAAGGCCAGAAGCAAAAGGTTTGCAGGCTCACAAGGTTTATTTATGGACTGAAACATGCCTCAAGGTCTTGGAATATAAGGTTATGAGGCTATCAAATCTTATGTCCTTAATCAAAATGTTGATGAGCCTTGTGTCTACAAGAAAATCATTAGCAGTACTATCACATTTCTTATATTGTGTGTGGATGATATCCTACTCATTGGGAATGATGTAGGGTTCCTTACTGACGTCAAGGATTGGTTAGCTAAGCAATTCCAAATGAATGATTTGGGAGAAGTGCAGTATGTGCTAGGTATCCAGATTGTCTGGAACCGTAAGAACAAAATGCTAGCCTTGTCCCAGGCCTCTTATATCGACAAGATGTTGTTATGGTATAAGATGCAGAACTGCAAGAAGGGCTTGCTACTTTTCAGGCATGGGGTTCACCTGTCTAAGGAATAGTGTCATAAGGCACCTTAAGAGATTGAGGATATGAGACGGATCCCTTATGCTTCAACTGTAGGGAGCTTGATGTACGCCATGCTATGTACTAGGCCCGACATCTGTTATGCAGTTGGGATTGTAAGTAGGTATCAATCCAATCCAGGATTAGATCACTGAACGGTCGTTAAGGCAATCCTCAAGTATCTTAGGAGAACGAGGGACTACATGCTTGTGTATGGAAATAGGGATTTGATCCTTATGGGATACACAAACTCTGACTTTCAGACCGATAAGGATTCTAGAAAATCCACATCGGGGTCAGTATTCACTCTTAATGGAGGGGTTGTAGTTATGCGAAGCATAAAGCAGGGATGCATCGTGGATTCCACGATGGAGGGCGAATATGTATCAGCTTGTGAAACTACTAAAGGGGCAGTTTGGCTTAGGAAGTTCATGATGGATTTGGAAGTTGTTCCAAACATGAACTTTCCAGTCACCTTTTATTGTGATAACAGTGGTGCAATAGCCAACTCGAGGGAACCTCGAAGTCATAAGAGGGGAAAGCATATTGAACGGAAGTATCACCTGATACAGGAGATTGTGCATCGTGGAAACGTGGTCGTCACAAAGATTTCTTCAGAGCAAAATGTTGTTGATCCGTTTACAAAGGCTCTCACGACTAAGGTGTTTGAGGGTCACCTAGAGAGTCTAGGTCTACGAGTGATTCATGACTAAAGCAAGTGGGAGTATTGTAAAAAGGGTATTCAATACCCTAGTTTATTGTATTTTTGCATTTCTGAAATGTATTATGTACTCCACTAGCTTTAGTTCAAGTGAGAGTTTGTTGGGGTGTATGTCCTAAACTCGTGTCGTTTGTAATATTTGATGCATTTATAAATAAATGTTATTTTTTTCATCAAACCTTGTACCTCGCATTTCAAACATAATTCAATAAACTAAGCTCCAGGGTCATTCATATTTATGAGAGCTTGAACAGTGTGTAGTGGACACACAGGTAGGATCACGTTCGAGTAAATGACCCGAATGGTCTACGATATATGGATAGGGTTGGTAATCTCATCCTGGTAATACTGTGGATGCAACCCACTTTGTATTTGATACAAATGAGGCGATCCAACTCGTTCATGTAGTTGGCATGCAAGTGGAGGCATCATGTGCAATGAGATTGTACAAGATCGGACCGTGAATTATTAGACCAACGATGTAACACCGTTAACAGTTTAGGACTAATACATTCGTAGATGACCATTAGTGGCTCGACCTTAATCCTGAGTGAGTTACGAACTCCTGTCTGCGGGGGATGTCCTTAGAATAGTACGGGTGAGAGCAGGCCAGAGTTGCAAATATGTCTACCTTCTCAGGGGCAGAACCACGTGGGTAGCTGGGAACTTAATGATGGGGATCTGATCCCCTTGAGCAGCGGAAACGTGTTTTAAGATCGATTATGCTTGTTTATTTTGGTTTACTAGAAATACCAGTACATTGGGTAAGAATACAGAGACAAACATTCATCCTAATCGAATTAGGCTAAGCATGGATTCTAGGCATACAAACATGATGAAATTCCTCTTTTCTTCAGGCAGGACACAACCATTGTGTAAACCCTCTATCCTCTGAGTTCTTTCGATCCAATCCTTGGTGGGAAGGATTGAAGGGAATCGAAGTCCCCGCAGTGGAAGCGATTGCGAATCGCGCGCTCTTGATTTAGTTACAACGATAAATTCAAGAACATACAAAACTCGATTAAGCATAAAAGTGAAATGGACAGCAAGAATTTACCTTTGAAGAACCTTTCTTCAAGTGCTCCTCTCTCACACGGTCACGATCTCAAAGAACAAGAACTCCAACGTGCGAGAAGACACGACCACCGGATCTTCTCCGTTGTCCTCTAGGTGAGGGAGGAAGGTGGGTTCCCTTTAGGAGATGTGAGGTATTTTGAGAGAGAGATATTTTTGTTGTCTTGGAACTCTTCCAAAAACAACAAAAGAGCTTTTTCTCAAAACATTTACCATATATATAGAGAAATAGGATGGAAATGACCATCCTACCCCTCATTTAATCTCTCTTTAGTATATAGTTTATATATGAATCTAATTCACATTAAAACTATATATTATATCAATTATATCATATATAATTGATATAACTCCTCATGTATGAAATTGAACACTTCAATTTCACTCATAACTTTATAGCCTCAATATTACCATATTGAGCCAACGAAGGGATCTAATGGACCTACAGATCATGAGATCCAATGATGTGAGATTAACTGATCAAGCTCTTTGATCCAGTTAATCAATATTCTTTAACTACAAGTCACTCCACTATAGACTTGTAGCTGCACTCTCCTCACTGTAGATAATATTGTGTCCACTGATATAGTCATTACCCATGAGTCGACCCTTCACAGTTGTTCGTAATCACAAATGGATCAAATTACCGCTTTTACCCCTGCGTGATTACCTCTTTGCTCCTTAAGCACCACTGATCCTCTAATGAACAATAAGTCTAAGGTCCTACCTTAGACTCATACCCTCGTAGAGGGTGGGGCCCCGTTGTTCAAGATTTGGAGTCGGTTCTTGAGGAACAACCTATCTAATTCCTCGATGAGAGGAATGAGTGAATTCCATCTTGCATAGTTAAGTTCCTACCTCCTACGAGGTTCTGTCACTCGAGAAGGTAGGCTTATTGAGTCGGCTCATGTGCCACTCTCACCCATACTAGTCTAAGGACAAACCCCATAAACAGGAGTTCTTAACTTGCTCAGATTCAGTCGAGTCACTAATGACCATCTATAAATTACTAGTCTTATCCTATTAACGGTGTTATCTTGGGTTAGACTAATAATTTGCAATCCAGTCTTGTATGAACTCTTCATACAGATGCCCTCACTCGCATGTCAACTACATGAATGAGTTGGATTACCTCATTTGTACTAATTACAAAGTGAGCCGCATCCATGGTGTTACCAGAATGAGGTTTCGAACCCTATTCTTATACCATAGACTATTTAGGTTATAATCTTGAAGTCAACCCAAATAGTGTCCACTACACTTATTTCAAGATAAACGTTATAACCTTGGAGCTTAGTTTATTGAATTTATAAAAGCAAGACTGTAATCTTATCAAAACAAATAACACTTTATTTAATTGATCAAAATTACACAAGTTAAGAGCATAAATCCCAACAAGGATTCCAACAGTTGGAAGAGAAGAAAGGGAATTAGAGAGAGAGGATTCATTATGCAATTTTCACAAATGCACAAAATGATTGATGGATCAAAATCACATCCTCTCCATAGGAGAAAAAAACACTAAAGGAAGGGTAACTCCGGAGTGGTGGGAACGTGTCATCTTGACACGTTCCCAATTAATTAATTAATTAACTAACTATTAATTAATTAAATTAAATTAAATCATATTTAATTTAAATATCACATTAATTAATTAAATGAAAATCACATTTTTACCCTTTAACCTATAGTTTAATGTACATCTCATGCACATCAAATTTTAACCTATAGTTTTTCAAATATGAATCATATTCACATTTAAATTAATATTTGAACTCTTTCAAATATTTAATTCTCTCATATAATTTAATATGAATCATATTCACATTAAATTTATAATATAAAGTTCTAAAACTTTATATTATAACGTATCTATATACATTAATTTTATTCCCTAATTGAATTTGAACATTTCAAATTCAAACGATCTAAGAACCCTTTATGAGCTAGAAGGTGGACCTAATGGACCTAAAGATCAGAAGCTCCAACGATACGAAATTATTCGGTTAATTTCATTAACCTCCTAATCACCATTCGTTAACTGCGGGAACACTCCACTAAAGTCCCACAGCTGCACTATTCTCACTGCAGATATATTTCTTTGTTTACAGATATCGACCAATAACAGCAAGTCAATCCTTGACGAATGTTCGTCCAACTGGATCAAATTACCATTTTACCCCTAGGTTACATCTTGTACCTTAAGTACCAATGCTCCTCTAATGAACAATTTGTTTGTGGTCTTACCAACAAACAGAAGTCTCTCTCAGAGGGTCGAGCCCTTTGTCCAAGTCCAAGAGACACCACTTAAGGGAACATTCATCTACTTACCCTAGTAGGCGGGAAGGAGTGAATTCCATCTTGCTAAGTTAAGTCTCCAGCCGCTCACTCGATTTTGTCCCCAAGAAGGTAGGCATATTGAGTCGGCGAATCTGGCCACTCTCACCTATACTAGTCAAAGGACAATCCCTTGCAAACAGGAGTTCGTAACCTGCTCAGGATTGAGGTTAAGTTTCCTAGGTCATCCTAGTGAAATAGAAATCTAGCTAGTCAACGGAGTTACATCTAGTGGTTACTATTTCGCGGTTCGGTCTTATGTAATCTCATTACACAGGATATCCCCACTCACATGTCCTCTACACGAACACGTTAGGATCACAGTGTTTGTATCATATACAAAGTGGGCAACATCCATAGTGTTACTAGGGTAAGGTACCCAACCTTATCCCCTTACTATAAACCCTTTAGTTTGTATCTCGAACCGAGATCTTTTATATGTACACTACATTTAGTTCAAGCCTTGGATGTTTAGTTTATTGGATTTAGGATTAAAATAAAGGGCAATATCGTAAAAAACGAACAAGAACTCTTTATTGAAATAATAACTCTTTATTACAATAATTAGAACAAAATTACAAACTACGAGTTTTAGGGAAGAAACCCCAACACTTAACTTCGCAAGAAGGAATTCACTTGTTCCCGAGTTAAGAAAACTAGATGGGGTGTTCCCTTAGGTGTTGACTCCAGGGCTTGAACAACGGGGCACCACCCTCTCACTAGCCCGAGAGAGACGTTGTTTATGGTAGCAGCACATAAATCGAAAGAGTCGTACCATTCCAAATTGAATTCGGCCAAAGATCCATTGCTCTATTTTGCATGCCCAGCTCCCAAAATGCAGAGAGACTATCGAGAGCAGATCCGGGTTGGTTGGTCCGGAAAGTCATGGGAGAGGCAGGCTACCATTAACAAGTTGTTCATTAGAGGATCAGTGGTACTTAAGGTGTAAGAGGTAGGCACAAGGGTAAAACGGTAATTTGACCCAACTGTGACTACAAACGACCTGTGAAGGGTTGACTCATGGGCATTGGTTAAATCAATGGACACAAATTGTCCAACAGTGAGGAGAGTGCAACTACGGGTCTATAGTGGAGTGACTCCGTAGTTAATGAATGTTAATTTACAGGATCAAAGAGTTTGGTCAGTCAATCTCGGATCATTGGAAGTACTATTTATAGGCTTAATCTTAAAAAATCTAGGTGGAAGGACTATTTATAGGCTTAATCTTAAAAAATCAAAAACAAAAAATCAAATGCTTAACAAATTCTTCTCCCTTCTCCTCTTTTCTAAGGTTAAAAAATTTAGATCCGAAACTTTTAGAGTGGAAATGGTTTTGTAATGGTGGAAAAGAGAGAGAAAGAAGCATTAGGGTGGGAGATTTTGGAGTGGGTGACGGGTTGAGTTGCTAGAGCTGGGCATTGGATGTTTTTTTAGTATAATAGGGGTAGGGGGACACTCGAACCACAAACTTCGTGGTCGTTAATGAAAGAGTACATATTAAGGAAGCGAAAACAATTTGAACACTCTAAGTTGATCAATTTTAAAATATAAAAAACTTGCTAAAAACTAGAAAAACAGATAAGGAAGAACACTACCTTTGAAACTCAAAATTGAAGCAATTTGAGGGCTTTCTTTGAACAAAAAAAGGTTATGGACCACCTATAGTGTCTTTCCTACTATCCTTAGGCCTTGGAACAAATTGTGGGATCTTTGATTGAGAGAATTTTGAAGGAAAATGGGAAGAGGTAACAAATTGAGAATTATGAGAATTTTCTGCAAAATTCACTTATTCCCTTTGATTCTTCTTTAATTAAAGCCACCAACCAACTTCCTCATGCTTGCTTTGAATGACAATACATGAATGATAAGGCTAGATCAAGAAGGAGATGACCTATTTTGGTGAATTTGAGCTTGAAGTAGCTTATTCACCAAAATCATGAACTTAGTCCATTTTGAACTAAAAAAGGAATTTGAATTTTCATTTAATTTTGTTGCGTAAAATTAATAATGCAATACCGCAAGTGTACGGGTCAAGTTTTAGTATAGTGATTTGAGAGTTCTAAGTATCGTCCTCGGGAATGGGTTTCTAGATTAATTAATTACAGAGATACTAATTCTCAATTTTAGTTAAAGTAACATAACATGGATAGATGGTAAAAGTAAAGACAAACGATAAACAAACAAGTGGAGACACGAATATGATAAATTTAGAGGAAATTGACTTCACAAGTTAATAACTTATTTGACACATGCAATGAACTAATGTGATGAATTTATAAACAAGAAGTAAGATACTTAAGAAAATCTCTCGATTCTTAGTGAGCCTCGCACACACAATAAATTCTATAGTCTACATATGAATCTAAAACATGCACGACATTAAGCAACTTCTTTATGTGTTTCCCTCAGACTTCTAGGTCATTCTCATGCCAGACTTCTAAGAGTTTTGACAACTTTTCTCTAATCTAAACTTTTCTCTCGAGTTCACTTAAACCAACAAGATCAAAGAATTCAAGAACGAATTGCCAAAAATAAACAACAAAACATAATTCAATACAAATGTAAATAAGTCTTAACATGCAAATCAAACCCTAGCTACAACTTTTAGCCACTCTAAATCACAATAAAACAAAACTAAAAGTATAGAAAACGTCTTAGAACGATGCTACAATTTGAAATAAAGAAGAAATAAACGTATGTGTCGATGTCGGTCCCTCGTCCCCGAGCTCCCGTCACGATCTCGAACCTCCATGAATGCTTTAGCTCTCAAGGAATGCTCACTTTTCTCTTCTTATAGAGTGTATTTCGAAATTAGGGTGCAATATCTATCAATTCCGGCTCCCTTTGTAAGAAGAAATCATGTTGTATTTATAGGCATAATCGGCATAGCGTTGCAACGTTGTGCCCTAGGCGACTGGCATATAAGGACATTGTCGATGGCATTGCAACGCTGAGGGCAGCGTTGCAACGCCGCTACCCTAAGCGCGCGCCTCTAAATCGATCTGGCGTTGCGATGCTACAAAGCAGCGTTGCAACGCCCTCGCCACGATCATGCTGCTTGGCTTCTTATCGAGATAGCGTTGCAACGCTATCGACATGGCTTCTCTATGCATGAAAACAACAATCACGGCGTTGCAACGCCAACAACGCTCTACATGGCGTTGCAACGCCATCACCTCGGGTCCTGTAGTTTGGATTGGTCCTTCTACTTCCAATTGATGTTATTTTCAGCTTCAAAAAGCCTCGATTTGAACCCGAGTGATCCAAAATGTCTCCAATTGTCCTGTTTAAGCTCTTAACTTGAAATTGAGTGATTTAAACACATCAAAGCCCTGAAATTATCATAAAACTAGCAATAATTAAGTCTAAGGACAACATATTTTGTGTGCTATCAAATTTTAATTCAAAATTAATATAAAATTAATTTTTAATTAAAATAATTTTTTTCTAATTTAATTAATTAATTAAAAAATATTGAATTTAATATCAAACATCAAATTAAGTAAATGGACCAATCTCGATTTCATAAATCGATTGTTCAAATATGAATTCCTATTTATGTTTTAAACCGATTCAATATTTAAATAAAATTTAAATATGTCATTCTCTTCTTTATCATAGTTTAATTCATAATTAAGCTATGAAACGTCAAGTATATCACATTAATCAATGTTTTCTCCCAAAACTGAATTTGAACAATTCAAATTCTTTTCTCTCAAATTTTTACAAGGCTTAATCCGAGCTAGTAAGAGGGACCTAATGAACATACAGATCACGAGGTCCAACGATACAAGATTAACCAACCAAACTGTTTAGCCTAGCTAATCAACATCCGTTAACCACATGACAATCCTCTAAAGCCCAGTGGTTGCACTCTTCTCACTGTAAATATATTTCTGTCCACTCGATATAACCATGATTAGTAAGTCGATCCTTCACGGGTCGTTCATAATTACAATTGGGTCAAATAAACCGTTTTACCCTTGTAATTACTTCTCGTTCCTTAAGTCTCGTTGATCCTCTAATGAACAATTGGTTTGTGGTTGATAGCACACAAAATGTGCTATCCTTAGGCTTAATTATTGCTAGTTTTATGATGATTTCAGGGCTTTTACGTGGTTAATTTATTCAATTTCAGGTTGAGAGCTTAAATGGAGCTATTGGAGACAATTTGGATCACTCGGGATCAAAACAAGGCTATTTAGAGCTAAATATAACATCAAATGGAAGAGAGGAGACCAAACCAAGTCAAGACCAGGTGATGGCGTTGAAACGCCATATAGAGCGTTACAACGCACGAACGTGCAGCCAAACGACTTTGAAGATCATCGCCGATAAGCGTTGCAACGCCGCTGCAGCGTCCGCAACGCTATATCGACAAGGGCGCGCGCGATGAGAAGCCACGCAGGGCGTTGCAATGTCGCCTTGCAAAGTCCGCAACGCCGGTCGATAGGGCGCGTTAAGGTAGCGTAGCAGCGCTGCAACGCCGTCCCTAGCATTGCAACGCCGTCCCAAGCATTGCAACGCCAATAGTTTCCATATTTACCACGCGTTTAGGTGCAGCGTTGCAACGCTGTCCCTAAGCGTTAGCAACGCCCCCCATTGATGCCTATAAATACAACATTATGATTCTTGCAATGGGGAGCACAATTTGGTAGAGTTTTGCCCTAAATTTGAAATACACCTTGTAAGAAAAGAGGGAAGAGTGATTTTGGGAGCCAAAGCATTCGTGGAGGTTCGAGATCGAAGACGGGAGCTCGGAGACGAAGGACCGACATCGACACCTAAGTTTATTTCTCTTTCTTTCAATTTGTAATAGCGTTCTAAGACGTTTTCTACTTGTTTAGCTTGTTTTTCATGTAATTTAGAGTAGCTAAACATTGTAGTACGATTTGATTTATTTGTTATGACTTTATTACAATATATTGAAGCATGTTTTGTTCTTATTTTTGGCCATTCGCTCTGCACTCTTTAATTCGTTGATTCAAGTGGACTCGAGAGATAAAACTTGAATTAGAGCAAAATTGTCAAAACCCTTAGTAGTCTAGCACGAGAGTGACCTAGAATTCTTAGGGAAATACTTAAAGAAGTTACTTAATGCCATGCATGTTGTAGGTTCGTATGGAGACTATGAATTCTATTGCATGTGTGAGGCTCACTAAGAACCGAGAGGTTTTCTTGAGTAATTTACTTCTTGTTTATAAATTCATCTCATGAGGTCAATGCATGTGTAGTTAGGTTATTAACTTGTAAAATCACTTCCTTTAATTCTATCAATTCGTGTCTCCACATGTTTGTCTGTTTGGTTGTCTTATTCGTCAAACACCTATCCATGTTTTGTTGCTTTAGCTAAATTTTAGAATTAGTATCTTAGTACTTAATTAATCTAGAAACCCATTCCCGAGGACGATACTTGGACTCATAAATCACTATACTAAAACTTGACCCGTACAATGCGGTATTGCAATATAATTTTACGCAACAGTGGTCCAACCAACAAACCAAATCCTCTCAGGCCAATGAGAGGGTGAGACCATTGTTCAACACTCGGAGTCCACACTTAAGGGAACAATTACCTCTCTACTAATTCCTAAAACGGGTAGGATTGAATTCCATCTTGTAAGACTATGTTCCCAACTATCTGCCCGATCTTATCCCAAAATGGGAGGCTTATTGAGTCGGCGATCTCGGACCACTCTCACTCATGCAAATCTAAGGATAATCTCGAATAAACAGGAGTTCATAGTGCGCTCAAGATTAAGATCGAGTTACCTAAGGTAATCGTATGAAAATAGTCAGTTAAGACAGCAAATGTGGTTATATAGTCTAAGTGACTATTTCATAATCCGATCTTATGCAAACTCATTGCATGACACCCCCACTCGCACGTCTCTACATGAACGATTTAGGATCACATCATTTATACTTTATAAAGTGGGTCGCGTCCATAGTGTCTCCAGGATAAGGTACCCAATCCTATCCCTATACTATAGACCGTTTTGGCCATTTACTTGAACTTGATCCACTTGTATGTCACACATAAAGTTCAAGTATACATCCTATCGCCAAGGGTTCTTAGTTATTAGATTAAGGTTACAAAATACACAATTCACTTTATTTAATAACACATTTACTGAATAAACCTCAATAACAAATTTATTGTAAAATAGAATATACATTCAGTTTACAAAACCACGAGTTTTAGGACATAAAACCCAACGGTTAATACATTCAAGATGCTAATTGAGCTATGCTCTCTTTGGCGTTGTGCATCGGGTTGAATAATAATGAATGTGAACTAAAAAAAAGGAATATTTTTTTTCTACCACACAATCAATTTAATAAATAGAAACCTAATAAATTTGTGCCACATCAACTAAAAAAAAAAAAATCTAGTCATCTTTCTGATAGCCACATAACAAAGATTGACAGCATGAACCAAATAACATTATCTCAAATTTTCAGGACTAGAATGTCGAATTTAAAATCTCAATGATCTAAATACAACTTAAGTTGCCAAAAAGAGCATAACTCAACTGGCATCTCGAATGTATTAACGACTACGAGATCTCTGGTTCGAATCCTCTAATCCCTATTGTACAAAAAAAAAATAAATACAACTTAAGTCAAATCCTATGGATTAGAATAGTATTTTTCCAAGAGAATTATCGAATAACTTAAACTTTTAGCTCGTCTGATAATTATTTAGTTTGATTTTTTAAAATTAAGCCTATAAACACTACTTCTCTATGGGTTCTTTTACTTTGTTATCTATCTTTTACAAGTGTCTTCAAAACTCCAAGCTAAGTTTTGAAAACTAAAAAAAGTAGTTTTTAAAAACTTATTTTCAGTTTTGAAATTTAGCTAATAATTCACATTTGGTTCATAATCCATTTTCATTTCTATATATTTGAAAATAAAGAATGGGTCACTTGCATAGATAACATTTTAAATTAGAAAAATTGTAGGCATATCACTGATGAATCTCATTTGCAAAAATAACAAATTCTATAGGTCGAGTCCAACCACATGAAACAGAAAGTAAAAAATGTCCTCATGCGTATTGATATACCAAGGCTGATATACTAACGATATACCTAACTAAAAAGTAACTACATGATATACTACTGATATTCTTATTTGACGTTAATCAAGAGTATATATGTAAGTACAATAATAATATACTTGATTTATCACAGATGTTGTTCAATAAAAAGTTTTCAGTAGTCTATCAATAGTATAATGTTGATAAACCAACAATATACGTGATGCAGAATATGCCATTGATACACACTTATATACTTATTTGAATTTGTTCGAAAGTAAATTAGTAAGTTGAATATATCAGTGTGATATACTACTGATATACTTTATTTACGTATATCAAAAATAAGAAATACTTACTATATCAAGAGTATAATAGTGATTCATAATAGGTATATTAGATTATCTAAAACAAGTATATCAGTGATACTATTGATATGCTTTTATTTAGGTATATAAATGAAATGAAAATGTTAATATTCAGTATATCAACAATATATCACAAATAGTAATTTATGCTTGGTAGTGATTTATGTTGATATATCATGTATGTTTGATATATAAGCAAAAAGGTGAATTTAATCAAAAGATTCTCTCGAACTCAATTGACCTCAAGCACAACTATAAACCTAAAGTCTCAATTTAGATTTTAATAGCATACAAGACATTAAAAAACTTATTTTAAATGCTTCTCAAAGCACCCCTCACTCTCGTGCAAGAATTTACTATGAGTTTTGGTAACCCTATTCTAGTTTAAAGATTATTCTCTCAAACCAAAATTAGACCAATTAATCATGCAATTCTTGGCTAGAGAAATACAAGCATTAAGCAAAAATTACCGAAAATAATTCAACACAACCAAGTTCAAATCAAATTACTAAGATACTAAAAAATTATGCCTACATCAATCCCCTAACTATGAACTTAGCTACTCATAATCATTAAAAATACGTTAAGTGTTTTGAGAACCATAAAACAAACTACAAAACTAAGAGAAAAGAAGAAAGAACGTTTTGTGTCAATGTCGGTCTTTGTGTTGAACCCCGTCACGATCTTGAGCCTCCACCATTGTGTCTGGCCTCCAAATATTTTTCTCCAGTCCCCTCAATAGTGTAGTAATCGATTTTAGGGTATAATTTCTCTCAAAATCGGCTGTCCCCCCAATTGGTATCAAAAGAACATTTATATAAGCAATCAACACGACGTTGAGACGCTAGGCACAACGTCACAATGGCGTGCCCTAGGGGCGTTGAGATGTTGTGCGCAGCGTCTCAACACTACGTATATTCTTGAGAGAAACCACACGTAGTTCGGTGTCTCAATCCTGCCTGCACGAGAATTCAGCCTGAGTCTTCATTTGTATGGCGTCTCAATGCCCTAGTCTCAAGTTTTAATGTTATTTTGGCTTCTCTTTGTTACTTGGCTTCATCTTTTATGCTCCATTAGCCTCAACTGAGTTGTAATATTTTGAAATCTCTTGTTTTGCTCCATTTTTTCTCTTTTCCTGAAATCCAACAATATAAACTCGTGAAAGCACTAAATTGGTTATACAAACTAGAAAAATATATGCCTAAAATAGCACATTTTGTATGATATTAGGTTTTATACTTAGTAAGTGGTTGATATGTGTCTAACAAATGTTCGATCTATATTGACTTTGTACAATTAGTGTCTAACATATTTATTGTGCTAACAAGTGGGGAACGAACATGCAAACCAAATTGAAGTGTTCATGCTTCTTAGTAAAGCATACTCGAAGGTGCATTGTAGAGGCTAAAGTTCTTTTGAAGTGAGGAAGTTCCCTTTACTACAAGAATTTTTGGCGATACCGACGATATTTTTCCCGAGGCAAGGTTTTGCATCAGGATATCGGGCTTTAGTCGATGCAAATTATTGCGTCGACATGAATTTATTAATATTGATGCATAACACGTCAACATAGATACGATTAATAAAATAAAAAAAAATCGTCAAAACCCTTCTCTCTTCTTTCTTTTTCTCGCGAAGCAAGCGACCCCAAAGCGAACCCTTCTGACTTCTTTATTTTCTCACGAAGCAGACAACCCCAAAGCTGAAAACTCACCATCGCTTGCACGCAGATCGTCTCCTCTTGCACGCAGACCGTCTCTTCAAGCACGAAAACCCCAGAAAATCGATGATTCGAGTTCTTTGAAGGGCGTCCGTTGGGGTGTATGCCCTAAACTCGTGAAGTTTTTAACATTTGATGTATATAAATAAAATTTATTTTCTATCAAACCTTGTATCTCGCATTTCAAACTTAATCCAATAAACTAAGCTCCAGAGTCATACATATTTATGAGATCTAAATGGTGTGTAGTGGACACACAGGTAGAATCACATTCAGGTTAATGGCCCGAATGATCTATAGTATATGGATAGGGTTGGGACCTCATCCTGATAACACTATGGATGCGACACATTTTGTATTTCATACAAACGAGGCAATCCATCTCGTTCATGCAGTTAACATGTGAGTGGGGGCATCTTGTGCAATGAGATTGTACAAGACCAGACCGTGAATTATTAGACCAACTGATGTAACACTGTTAACAGTTTAGGACTAATAAATACGAAGATGACCATTAGTAACTCAACCTTAATCCTGAGCAGGTTACGAACTCCTGTCTTCGGGGGTTTGTCCTTAGACTAGTATGGGTGAGAGTGACTAGAGTCCCCGACTCAATAAGCCTACCTTCTGAGGGGCAGAACCACGTGGGTAGCTGAGAACTTAACTATGCAAGAAGGAATTCACTTGTTCCCTCGCTAGGGAATCTAGGTGGGTTGTTCCCTTAAGGGTTGACTCCAGGTCTTGAACAACGAGGCCCCACCCTCTCACTGGCCCGGAAGGGTTGTCGTTTATCATGACCATAAACAAGTTATTAATTAGACGATTAGTGGTACTTAAGGTGCAAGAGGTAGTCACAGGGGTAAAACAGTAATTTGACCTAACTGTGACTACGAACGTCCTATGAAGGGTTGACTTATGGGCATTGGTTATATCAATGGACACAACTTGTCCTACAGTGAGAAGAGTGCAACTAAGAGTCTATAGTGGAGTGACTCGTAGTTAATGAATGTTTATTAACGGGATCAAAGAGTTTGGTCAGTTAATCTCGGATCATTGGAGCTCATGATCTGTAAGTCCATTAAGTCCCTCGGTTGGATCAATTATGGAATTAATGATGGTACAAAATTTGAAATGAATTTGAAGTGTTCAAATTCATATAAAGGGTTTTTATGTCAATTATATGTGATATAATTGATATAATATATAGTTTGATGCGAATGAGATTCATATTAAACTATGAAATTAAGGCATAGTTGGAGAAATTAATTTGAGAGATGTGTAAAATTGAATTTGATTCAATTTAATTCCACATTATGCAAATATGATTTGCATAATAAGGTATGTGATACTTTATATTACATAATTATGCAAATATGATTTGCATATTATATGATTTTTGAATAAGTGGGCAAAATGGATGGAGAAATTCTCTCTCTCAATTTCTCTACCCTTTTCCAAAGAGGAACCCACATTCCTCACTCAACCAACGAGAACAACTGAGAAACCAAGTGGAGATGCCTGGTTCGTTGTTCGGTTCGAGGCTTTGATCGGGATCAAAGGATCGTTGAGAACAAGAAAATTCACAGGAGAAGGATTTCAAGAAGAAGGTGTTCTTCAAAGGTAATTTTATGTATTTTCCTTCTCCTTTCTATGCTTAACCTAGAGTACATGTGATGTATGTTTAATTTTTTTAGCACTATTCATGTAACACAACGGGGCAATGCGATTCACATCACTTCCGTTGTGGGATTCAATCCCTTCAGTCGACAAACTCCACCATCATCGACATTTGGGGATTAACCGACTAGGGCTTCGATTTGCGTTGATTCTTCCCGAACTTAAAAAAGATAACATTTTGAATTTGGATTCTGGTCCAATTTTGATTGAGAAGAAATTTTTGTTATCCAAATCTTAATTGAAGGTAAAATTTAGAATTCTATCCAAATTTGGCTTTGAATATAAATTTGAATAAAACTTGAGGCTAAGAAGATGGATGAATATCCAATTTGGAGGAGATTTTCAAATTTAATTTAAATTCGATATTAAATCTTACCAAATTTAAATTATCAATTTATATGAGAAATTTTCATGGGTTTCCAAAACTTTCTCTATATATGAAGCAAAAATGTGGCTATTCAATATTCAAGTATTTATTTTGTATGTCAGAGTTCTGATTTTTTGGAAGCATCAATAGAGATTTCACCACTTTCTTTTACCATTGAGTTTGATTCGGGTCTCTTTTAGTTGGAACTTGTCGGATCTAAATTTGTTACAGTATTCAACACCTCAACACCATTCATATGCTTCCAACAATATAAATGTTTGCTACCTACTATTATTACAAGGTTCATAAATGTAGTTTGGTGCCAATGGTAATATAGGATACTATGTTGATGAATGCAATCTTTCAAAAAGGAAGGGGGAAACTATACAAAATTTCCTGAATTATTTCATTTAAGAAAATCGAAGAGAATGCTTCCAAGCGTTTATTTGTGAGATTGAGTGGGTTAGATACGTTTTTCCTATCTTCAAGCAAGTTTTGGTGAGATTGTGATATTTGGTGTGTGTTTTGGTAAGCTTCAAGACTTTCTTTTTATTTAAGTACTTCGAGTGAGTTTGTGAGATTTGAAGTTTGCTTAGGTGTGTTTGTGGGATTAAGAGAATACTTGCCAGAGTTTATTGGATGTGGAGTGAGTTTGGATAAGTTATATATTTTTTTTTGTTCCTTTTAGGTATTGACACTTGAAGTGAGTTTGGACAAGTGAGTAAGTTTATGGGATTTAGAGTGTGTTTGAGACTTGGAGTTTTCCTACTTTTTAAGTAAGTTTGACTTGCTTTTATTGTATTTAGGTAGAATTACATGTCTACCGTTCTAATTTAATGTGAGATTCTTCTTATAAAGGGACCACGACCATTTATTTAGAAGATTGAAGATTCTTTGCTTAAAGTGTTCAATTTCCTTGTCTTTTCAACTTTTAAGATAAGGTAAACAAGAAAATTGGGATGCATTTGATGGAGATCTGATCTCCTTGAGCAGTGGAAATGTGTTTGGAATCGTTAATATGCTTGATTGTTTTAATTGAAACAAAAACCAATACATTGATAAATAAAACAGAACAAGCATGGAAATTCTAATCCTATTAG
Organism: Trichosanthes cucumerina; assembly: GCA_036507285.1. Taxonomy (NCBI): domain Eukaryota; kingdom Viridiplantae; phylum Streptophyta; class Magnoliopsida; order Cucurbitales; family Cucurbitaceae; genus Trichosanthes; species Trichosanthes cucumerina. Next base: position 65,364,845 of record CM071836.1, on the reverse strand, counting down.
ACATGGACTAAATGCAAACATGCAAACATGATTAAACTTTAAGTATTAAACAAAAGGGAAGAACAAGAATACCTTTGTAGTTTCTAATTCTCCAACAATGCCTTGCTCCAAGCTTTTCAGCAAAACAACAGAACTTCTCTGTATTTTCCAAGTAAGACACCACCAATTGGAAAACCTTCTATATCTCTGAATGCTTAGATCTTTCCTTTGTGGGAAGGATTCCATCAGTTGGGAAGATTAAGGAAATTTGAGAGTGACAGAGTTTTTTTTTTTCAACAATTCTCCAATCGCTTGATTATGCCAAAAAAACGATCATCAGCTTCTTCCAACTCCCTACACTTAACGATAGGGAGTGGAGAAGAAACTGGAACATGGGGAACGTGTCATCTACACGTTCCCCTCTTTTAATTAATTAAATAATTAATTAAAACAAATATAACCTATTAAATAATTAATTAATTCTCAATTAATTAATTTGAATATCTTATATATCAAATATCTTATATGTATATGATTAAATCACATTTAATCATTAACCTATAGTTTTAATGTACATCTAGTGCACATTAAATTTTATCCTATAGTTTGCAAATGTGAATCACATTCACATTTAATATAATATTTGAACTCTTTCAAATATTCAATTCTCTCATATAATTTAATATGAATCATATTCACATTAAATTTATAATATACAGTTCCAAAACTATATATTATATCGTATCTTAATACATTAAATATATTCCCTAATGAATTTGAATATTTCAAATTCAAATGATCTAAGAACCCTTTACGAGCTAGAAGGTGGACCTAATGGACCTACAGATCAGAAGCTCCAACGATACGAGATTGCTCTGTTAATCTCATTAACCTCCCAATCAAGATTCGTTAATCATGGAACACTCCACTAAAGTCCCACGGATGCATGCTTCTTCTCACCGCAGATATATATTTCGTATCCATGGATATTGACCAATAACAACAAGTCAATCCTTCACGAATGTTCGTAATACCAGCTTTGTCAAATTACCGTTTTACCCCTGGGTTACAACTTATGTCTTAAGTACCAGTGCACCTCTAATGAACAATTTGTTTGTGGTCCTACCAACAAACAGAGTCCCTCTCGGGCCAATGAGAGGATCGGGCCCTTTGTTCAAGTCCCGGAGACACCACTTAAGGGAACATTCCTCTACTTACCCTAGTAGGCGGGAAGGAGTGAATTCCATCTTGCTAAGTTAAGTTCCCAGCCGCTCACTCGGTCTTGTCCCCAAGAAGGTAGAGATATTGAGTCGGCGAATCTGGCCACTCTCACCCATACTAGTCAAAGGACAATCAGTCGCGAACAAGAGTTTGTAACCTGCTCAGGATTGAGATCAAGTTGCCTAGGTCATCCTAGTGAAATAGAAACCTAACTAGTCAACGGAGTTACAGCTAGAGGTTACTATTTCGTGGTCCGGTCTTATGTAATCTCATTACATAGGATATCCCCACTCACATGTCATCTACACGAACACGTTAGGATCACAGTGTTTGTATCAAATACAAAGTAGGCCACATCCATAGTTTAACCAGGGTAAGGTACCTAAACCTTATCCCTTAAGTATAGACCCTTTAGGCTGTATCTCGAACCGAGATCCTTTTTAGGTACATTACATTCAGTTAAAGATTCATTTAACAGCCTTGGATGTTTAGTTTATTGGATTTATGGTTTAAATAAAGGCAAACTCGTAGATAAGGAACAATAACACTTTATTGAAATAATAACACTTTATTACATTAATTAGAACAAAATTACAAACTACGAGTTTTAGGGCACAAATCCCAACAAACTCCCACTTGCACTAAAACTCTAGTGGGGTACAACATAATCTAAAACAGTGGTTACAGAGATATAAATACAATAAACTAGGACATCCATATACCCCATTACATATCTCCCACTTGCCCTAGATTAGCCCATGTACATATCTCGTAGACCCAGACTTTCCAGATGACCCTCGAACACTTTAGTCGTGAGAGTCTTTGTAAATGGATCAGCAATATTGTGCTCCAAAGCGATCTTCGTGACTGTCACATCTCCTCGTTGCACTATTTCTCGTATCAGGTGATACTTTCTCTCGATGTGCTTTCCTCGCTTATGGTCATGAGGTTCCTTCGAATTGGCTACCGCACCACCGTTGTCACAAAGATAAGGTGATGGGAGATTCCATATTTGGAGCAACTTCCAAATCAGTAAGGAATTTCCTTAGCCAAACAACCTCTTTAGCTGCTTCACAAGCAGCGACATACTCAGCCTCCATTGTGGAGTCAGCGATGCATCCTTGTTTAATGCTTCGCCATACTATAGCTCCCCCGTTAAGGGTGAAAATCGACTCGATGTGGATTTTCGAGAATCCTTATCGGTCCTGAAAATCGTAATCGGTGTATCCAGTGAAGGATCGATCCTTGGAGACCCATACACAAGCATATAGTCCCTCGTTCTCCTTAGATACTTGAGGATATTTTTAACTGTTGTCCTGTGGTCTAGCCCTGGATTGGACTGATACCTACTGACTATTCTCACTGCATAACAAATGTCCGGCCTCATGCATAGCATAGCATACATTAAGCTACCTACTGCAGAGGCATAGGGAATATGTCTCATATCCTCAACCTCTTGACGTGTCTTGGGACACTGTTCCCTAGACAGATGAACTCCGTGCCTGAAGGGTAATAAGCCCCTCTTGGAATTCTGCATCGAATATCAGTACAACATTTTGTCGATATAAGACGCTTGAGACAGTGCTAGCGTTCTGTTCTTGCGATTCCTAAAGATCTGAATCCCAAGAACATACTGCGCCTCTCCCAAATCTTTCATTTGGAATTGGGTCGCCAACCAATTCTTTATGTCAGTTAGGTATCCTACATCATTCCCAATGTGTAGAATCTCATCCACATAAAGTACCAACAAAGCTACTTTATCGTTGACGATCCTCTTGTAAACACAAGGCTCATCAACGTTTTGGTCAAAGTCGTAAGACTTGATCGCAGTATCAAATCTTATATTCCAAGATCTTGACGCTTGTTTCAATCCATAAATGGATTGATTAAGCTTGCAAACTTTTTGCTCTTGACCTTGGGCTATGAACCCTTCGGGCTGAGACATATAGATGCTCTCGTCAAGATTACCATTCAAAAGGCGGTCTTTGACGTCCATCCGCCAAATTTCATAATCATAAAATGCGGCTATGGACAAGAGTATCCTTATAGACTTCAAAGATAGCAACAGGAGAAAAAAGTTTCTTCATAGTCAACTCCTTCCCTTTGGGTAAAACCCTTTGCTACAAGCCTAGCCTTAAAGGTCCATGCCTTTCCTGGTTGCATCTCTCTTTCTCTTATAGATCCATTTACACCCTATGTGTCTAACCCTTCTTGAGTTGGTCTACAAGTTTCCATACTCGAATTGAAGTTCATTGACTTCATTTCAAGGTCCATGGCTTTGATACATTGGTCCTTGTCTCACGCCATTCATTGCCTCGCTTATAAGACAATGGATCTTCTACGCCATCATCAGTATGACAACTTGAGTTTCAAATAAAACCCAAGTAGCGGTCGGGTTGGGAAACAACCTCCCAACTGCGTCGAGGCATTCCCAACGATTGAGAAGGACGAGATCGACTTGAGGTGCCGGCTCTTCCATCGCCTCTTGATGAGTGTCCACTTTTGATTAACAACTCTTGTTGGTTCATGTGTAGCTTCATTTAGTACTAATTTACTACGCGGTTTGTGGTTCCTCATGTGATCTTCCTCCAAGAACGTGGCGTTTGTCGATACAATCACCTTGTTTTCTTGTGGGTCGTAGAAAAGACCACCTCTCGTTTCTTTGGGATAGCCAACAAATTGGCACAATCTTGAACGAGGTTCTAGTTTCTTTGGGTTTGTCACGAGCACGTGTGCCGGATAGTCCCCAATCATGAAGTGTTGTAAACTAGGTTTACGCCCCTTCCAAAGTTCAAAAGGTGTTTCTGAAACACTTTTTGATGGAACACTGTTCAAGATTTGAACTCAGCTCTCATCACGTATCCCCAAAACGAGGCGAGCAATTGAGCATAGCTCATCATAGAACAAACCATGTCTAACAAGGTTCTATTTCTCCTTTCTGACACACCATTTTGTTGTGGTGTATTTGGTGCTGAGAGTTGAGATTTGATTCCATGTTCTATCATATAGTCCTGAAATCTCAAATCCATATACTCTCCACCTCGATCAGATCGAAGTGTTTTAATGGTTTTTCCTAATGTATTCTCTACTTTTGCCTTATACTCTTTGAACTTTTCAAGAGCTTCAGACTTGTGATGCATTAGGTATAGATAACCATACCTCGAATAATCATCTATGAAAGAGATGAAATATTCGTGCCCTCCTCGAGCTTTGACATTCACTGGACCACAAAGATCCGAATGCACGAGTTCTAGGGGCTCTACGGCTCTGTAACCTTTTCCAGTAAAAGGTCGCTTGGTCATTTTACCTTCCAAGCAAGATTTACAAGGCGGTAAAGAATCATCTTCTAACTTGTTTAGAAGTCCATTCTTAGAGAGTCTCTCAATCCGGTTGAGATTAATATGACCAAGACTAAGATGCCATAGATAGGTATTATTATTTGGAGAAATTCTTTGCCTTTTATTTTGAGTTTTAGCATTTTTAAACATCTCATGATTTAAAATTGCTTTCGTTTTGTTCGGTTTCAGTACATACAAGCCATTTTTCAATTTAGCAGAACAAATATTGACACCTTCTTTCAAAATGAACGTTTCATTAATTGAAAGAGAAATACAATATCCAAGTTCTATTAAACAAGAGATAGAAATTAAGTTCCTTTTAAGCTTAGGAACTATATACATATTTTTTAATAAAAGAAATCTATCTCTGAAAAATAGCTTGACATCTCCCACTGCACGAGCTGAGACGACGCCTCCTGCTCCGAACCCGAGCGCCATCTCACCTCTTTCGAGCTCCTTGAAGGAACTAATTTCTTGAAATGAAGAGCAAACGTGATTAGTGGCTCCTGAATCAAGTATCCAGGTAAAATCATTATTTTCTACTAAACATGTTTCAAGAACAAGTAAATATAATTTACCTTTCTTCTCTTTGAGCTCAAAGAAGGTATTTTGGGCGCTTTAACTAATGCCCATCCACGTTAGTAAAGTGGAAACATTTTGCTTTATCTCGCAACCTTGGCTTTTCCTTGCCTTTGTCAAAGCAGCAGTGCCTTCCCTTTCCTCCTATTTTCTTCTTTTGGGTCTTCTTAAGCCCGTAAGATGAGCTACAGAGACTTAGTCCCGCAGGATGAACCCTTCAAAAAACCTCCGGAATGGGAAACAGATTTGCCTCTCCATCACCTGTCCCTTATTCTTCATAAGAGACTGGAAAGTCCGTAGTTCATTAAGGAGAGTAGTCGAGTTATATTCTATCTTGTTCATCACCGCATTGTCGCGAATTGCGAAACTCTTCAAAAGATTCCGGGATGAACGATACCGACTTTGCTCGCCAATGACCGCTCCGTTCATCTTAGCCACGTTGAAGTGGACCATCGATCAAGAACGTGTTCTCTCACCGATGACCCTCCTTCATACGGGAGTTATAAACGTATTTGAGGGATTCGTGTCGAATCTGGCCCGCATTTGTTGTCCAAACATTTCCTGCAAATGAACTCATCATCTCACGAGTTGAGACCATGCCTCGTGCTTTTTGGCCGTAACTTCGTAAACACTAGCCAAAATGTAGACCTTGGCCTTATCATTGGCCTTGATCCAGCGGTCGGACGCCTTCTTAACAGATTGAGGAGCGTTACGAGCAGGGATCTGAGGACATTCCTCAGATAGTACAAACTGTAGGTCGTCAACAACGAGAATCGTATTCAAGTTGGACTTCCACGTAGTAAAATTCTCACCGCTTAAAAAATGCTTTTAAGTAAGGCTATTATTGAGGACGACATGCTGAAAATCCAAAATAGTTCTAATTAGTTATGCCTTTTTAACCCATTGCAAAAAAAACCAATCTAATTTAGCAAAATTATTAAAGAACCCTAGTGTTTAAACTAAACCCAGTGTTTAAATTAAACCTTTAATTTTGCAACGATATTTCAAGGGTTTAGAACAAAAGCCTCCGTCGGGCGATCAGTCATTCCTCCTCCCTGAATTGAGACTTTCTCACCAATTCTCACTACTGAACATCTCATGTCCCAATGGTCCTTAGCTACCGCTTGTTCCACAAGGATTTGTTAACTAACTTAACTCATCCCGTAAATGTGACCCTACCATTTTCGCATCCAATAGGCCCAAGCCAACAAAGCATTTATTAAGAAAGACAACTGTTGGCAAACAACCTAAGAGACCCTATCCATTTCTGGAGTTCGCGGTGTTCCAATCCCTATAGTCAGGCCCTCCGTAGGGTTTGGCTGTTCCAAGACAACCTAGCAGGTGAACTATAGAAATCTCACAGTGCGACCTAATGGAGGAGATCGTAGGATACGTTGACACGCGTCCTGCTCCCATTTACTATGGATACTTCCCTCATTCACCTTGGTATTGAACCATGCAAACACATACCGTAGGGGGATGCCCTATTGACGTCGCGTAGCCGAGCATGAAACTCATGGTGTGAACTCTTGAGGACGTGAGAGTAAGCTCGATGTGAACATCTCGTTTTCTCCCACTGAAGTTCCTAAAATTATGGTATAGTTTTAACTTAGCTGGATTCTGGCTAAAAGAATCTATCTAAGTTTATGCCTATTATAACTATTATAACTAGGTCTTAAAACCTTATGTCTAGATGAATAAAAATTTTAATTACCTAGAGATAAAATAGAACTAAGGTTAATTCAACTCAGGTTATGGGTCGGTTCCCAGGTAGGAGGTGTTCCGTTAACCATCACCTTAAGTACCCCAAAATTTAGGCATTTTCACTCACCCAGAGTTCCCTTTATAACCAAAGTCCTAAAGTCCTACTATATTTTAAACTATTTAAAATACTACGTAAGACTTATTTCTAATCCTATTAGAAATTGAAACCTAGGTCTAAATTAATTTTAAACGATTTAAAACTAATTAAATTTTAACCCAAGTTCCTATGTTTGCATGCATTTCTTTATTATAGGTTATGGTTTCTAAAACCCCTTTAATTTATAACTTTTATAAATTTTAATAATTAACCTATGATAAAGAAACTATATTATAAATCGAACAATCAATATTCAAATTGGAATTATAAAAGGAATTCAACTAATTGAATTATAAAATTACTTAAACAAAATAACATTTATTTTAAACTAAGTAATTTCATGCTCCATGCAATTTATTTTCCATATAATCTAATCATAACACTTATAATTAATTACTCATGAAAAAATAAATTAGTCATGCATTCAACAATATTCATATAACATTTATATAAACAAAATGCATGAATATGCTTATCCTAAGGTGGGAATAATCTAAATGACATTCATAAAGATAAATAGCTGTAAAACCGGAATAATTTGGCCCCTAAAGTGCAAAAAAAAAAAAAATTACATTAATTTATTTCATGAAACCGGTTCAAAAACACCCTGAACCGACCTTGAACCGCTCGAACCGGACCAAAAATAATTGAATCAACCGAACCGGTCTGCGCAAATTCTGAATGCCCCACGGCGTTGGTTGTAACGCTGAGGCCGCCGCAAACGCGCGCTTCATCGTCTTGTGCGCCTGGTATCGGGGTAGCGTTGCAACGCTGAGGGGCAGCGTTGCAACGCTGTGACCCCTTGAACGCCCGCGTCGATAGGGAGCGATGGCGTTGCGACGCCGTTCTTCAGCGTTGCAATGTTGTTGCTTCGGTAGTGGCAGAAACTCACGAACACAGTAGGTTCGTTCTTCAATTTCTCCTCCGATTCTCAATCGAATTGCATGAAATTGGTCCCGAATGACTCGTAACTCAATTACAGACTCAATTTTGCACTTTTTTCCCAAAAACGCAGGGGCCTTTACATCCAATTTGAACAAAAATCGAAGTAAACTAAGGCCAAAACATTCCTAAACAAGTTTTACAGCAAACCAAATGCATTTCCCACCAAATCAATGCAATTTTGTTTCAAAACAAAATAAATCAAGCATTGCTCTGATACCAATTGATGGAGATCTGATCTCCTTGAGCAGCGAAAATGTGTTTAGAATAGTTAATATGCTTGATTGTTTTAATTGAAACAAAAACTAATACATTGATAAATAAAACAGAACAAGCATGGAAATTCTAATCCTATTAGACATGGATTAAATGCAAACATGATTAAAGTTTAAGTATTAAACTAAAGGGAAGAAGAAGAATACCATTGTAGTTTCTAATTCTCCAGCAACGCTTTGCTCCAAGCTTTTCAGCAAAACAACAGAACTTCTCTGTATTTTCCAAGTAAGACACCACCAATTGGAAAACCTTCTATATCTCTGAATGCTTAGATCTTTCCTTTGTGGGAAGGATTCCAACAGTTGGGAAGATTAAGGGAATTTGAGAGTGAGAGAGTTTTTTTTTTCAGCAATTCTCCAATTGCTTGATTCTGCCAAAAAACGATCATCAGCTTCTTCCAACTCCCTACACTTAACGATAGGGAGTGGAGAAGAAACTGGAATGTGGGGAACGTGTCATCTACACGTTCCCCTCTTTTAATTAATTAAAACATATATAACCTATTAAATAATTAATTAATTCTCAATTAATTAATTTGAATATCTTATATATCAAATATCTTATATGTATATGATTAAATCACATTTAATCATTAACCTATAGTTTTAATGTACATCTAGTGCACATTAAATTTTATCCTATAGTTTGCAAATGTGAATCACATTCACATTTAATATAATATTTGAACTCTTTCAAATATTCAATTCTCTCATATAATTTAATATGAATCATATTCACATTAAATTTATAATATATAGTTCCAAAACTATATATTATATCGTATCTTAATACATTAAATATATTCCCTAATGAATTTGAACATTTTAAATTCAAATGATCTAAGAACCCTTTACGAGCTAGAAAGTGGACCTAATAGACCTACAGATCAGAAGCTCCAACGATACGAGATTGCTCGGTTACTCTCATTAACCTCCCAATCAACATTCGTTAACTACGAAAACACTCCACTAAAGTCCACAGCTGCACTCTTCTCACTGCAGATATATTTCTGTGTCCATGGATATTGACCGATAACAGCAAGTCAATCCTTCACGAATGTTCGTAACACCAGCTGGGTCAAATTACCGCTTTACCCTCGGTTACATCTTATGCCCAAGTACCAATGCTCCTCTAATGAACAATTTGTTTGTGGTCCTACCAACAAACAGAGTCCCTCTCGGGCCAATGAGAGGGTCAGACCCTTTGTTCAAGTCTCGGAGACACCACTTAAGGGAACATTCCTCTACTTACCCTAGTAGGCGGGAAGGAGTGAATTCCATCTTGCTAAGTTAAGTTCCCAGCCGCTCACTCGGTCTTGTCCCTAAGAAGGTAAGCATATTGAGTCGGCGAATCTGGCCACTCTCACCCATACTAGTCAAAGGACAATCTCTCGCGAACAGGAGTTCGTAACCTGCTAAGGATTGAGATCAAGTTGTCTAGGTCATCCTAGTGAAATAAAAACCTAACTAGTCAACGGAGTTATAGCTAGAGGTTACTATTTCGTGGTTCGATCTTATGTAATCTCATTAAATAGGATATCCCCACTCACATGTCATCTACACGAACACGTTAGGATCACAGTGTTTGTATCAAATACAAAGTGGGCCACATCCATAGTTTAACCAGGGTAAGGTACCCAAACCTTATCCCCTAACTATAGACTCTTTAGGTTGTATCTCGAACCGAGATCCTTTTACATTACATTCAGTTAAAGATTCATTTAACAGCCTTGGATGTTTAGTTTATTGGATTTAGGGTTTAAATAAAGGCAAACTCGTAGATAAGGAACAATAACACTTTATTTAAATAATAACACTTTATTACATTAATTAGAACATAATTACAAACTACGAGTTTTAGGGCACAAATTCCAACAGGATTTCATTCCTTTTTATAATACATAACGATGAGATTAATATAAAAAGAAATCATGATTGTTTTTTTGAGACTATGGTTGGTTTCTGTGAGATCCAAAAAAAAATCCAGGATTGAAGTATTCATATTGTTTCTTGAGCCATTTCTTGAGTTTTGTTTATGGGATTGCGAGTTATTATTGAGCTTCCTTAGCAACCAAGGTCAGGATATGGGCATCCTAAAATTTAAGGTCTTCTAGAACACCAAGTAGATCATAATCTCACTCTTCAATATATTTCTTTTCAATATTCTATATCATAGCCATTGGTCATTAGCTTTAGAACATTGTTGGACCCTTTGCACTTCTGCATCCAAAAGCCTAACTACATCCCCCCCCCCCCCAAAAAAAAAACACTCCGAAAAAGTTAATACCATAAGAATTTAGAACCTGTAGTTGGTTTGATCATAGTTGAATCACTTGAGGAAAAATTGTCGTATCTTTAGAACTTCTTGGAAGTTGTTCTTGGAGCCAATTCTCGAATGTTTGGTAGGTTGGATCATCTTTCATCAACTTCTTTGGAAGATTTGTTCGATATTTAGTAATTCTTGAAAGTTATTCAACTATGTTAGGATCGTTGTTAGGTTCGATCATAGGTGCACATGTTTCGAAGTTGTTATTCGATCATTACAAGTTTCAAGAAATTGTGTACTATTTTTTTATATTTAGTAAGTTAAAATGACCTTAAGATGCCTTCTAAACTAGTTTTTATTTCCTAAAAAATATCCTTAAGTTTTATTTCCTAGAAATCTAACATTTTGTCCTAATTCCTACAGGATTGAACTTTGTCTATTTGTACCAATTCAAAAAATTCTTTGTAGAGTATATTAGAGAATGAATAAGGACTGGATCAAGCTTAGAGATCGAGAATATATTGAAGGAGTAGCCGAATTTCTAAAAGTGACAAAGTGTCCTCTAAATGAGGTGGAAAAAACGAGATGCTCATGTAAGAATTGTCAAAATTCAATATGCAGTCATTGGGCGTGATAGAACAACATTTATTTATATATGAGATATCTCCTTCATACACTCAATGGGTTTATCATGGAGAACCAATAAACTTAGCTCGATTTCAAAGATATACAATTTCTTCAATAGAATATAGATGATGAATTAAGTAGAGAGTGTACTGTTCACAATGTTGATGAGGAGATGCTTGACCTTCTAAGTGATTTGCAAGGGGCAATGATAGAATGTAGATGATGAAGAAGAATTTGGAGATGAAATGCTAACTAATATCGAAAAAAGAGATTCTTCAAATAATTTTGAGGAGTTGATGGTCGAAGCACGTAACCAATTATACCCTAGTTGTACTAAATTTTTCTCGTTGAACTTCATGGTGAGGTTGATGCATATCAAAGTACTCAATGATTGGAGAAACAAGTCCTTTGATATGTTATAAGAATTGTTGAAAGATGTATTTCCAACTGGTGTATCTATACCTGGTACATTTTATGAAGCTAAGAAAAAGCTACGTGACTTAAAGCTAGGATATGAGTTCATCCATGCTTGCAAGCATGACTTCATATTATTTTGGAAAGATTTTTCTAATTATCAAATTTGTCCAGTATGTGGTGAATCTCGTTATAAAATAAAGGATGAGAAGGTAAGAAAATTCCACATAAGATTTTACGTCATTTTCCACCGATACTAAGGTTGAAGCGATTGTTTTCATCGAAACATATTACCTCTGAAATGAGATGGCATAAGGATAAACGAGTTGAAACTGATGATGTATTTCAACATCCAGTTGATGTTGCAGGGTAAAAACATTTTGATAAGGAGTTTCCTCCGTTTGCTTCAAATCCAAGGAATGTTTGGTTAGCATTAGCTCCAGATGGATTCAATCCATATGGGAATATGAGTACTTTCTATAGCATGTGGCTCGTGGTGCTTGTTCCATACAATTTTTCACCTTGGAAGTGCATGAAGCAATCTAATTTTTTTGTCTTTTCTTATACTTGGACCAAAGTCCCCTGGAAAAGAAATTGATGTTTTTTTGCAACCATTGATTGAGGAGTTGAAGGAGTTATGGAATAATGGTGTGCATACTTATGACTGCATGACTGGGAAGTACTTTCAACTACATGCATATTTGTTGTGGACCATCAATGACTTTCCTGCATATGGAGACTTGTCGGGATGGAGTACTAAAGGTTATCAAGCATGTCCTATTTGTAAAGAAGACATATCATCCTTTAGGAAAGGAGGGAAAATATTTTTCATAGGGCATCGATGTTATCTTCCAGATAACCATAATTGGCATAGGAGTAAACAACATGATGGAAATTAGAGTGCAGACCTCCATTAGTTGTAATGGATAGAGATGAGATCCTAAAACAAGTAAATGCGCTAAACTTTCCAGTGTTAAGTAAGCATCAGTCTAAACAAGACAAGAAATGAAAACGTACTAGTAGTTGGACAAAAAATAGTATATTCTTTGAGCTCCCCTATTGGTCTAAACTCTTGTTAAGACATAAGTTGGATGTCATGCATATCGAAAACAATGTATGTGACAATTTTCTCGGAACTCTGATGAACATGGAGGGAAAGACAAAAGATATGACAAAAGCTCATTTGGATCTTGAGGACTTAAATATACGAAAGGGCATACACTTACAAAAGCAAGGGAATAAAATTGTAAAACCGCATGTTTCCTATACACTGATCGCTAGAGAGGGGGTTGATTTTTGCAAATTTTTTAAATCAGCTAAATTTCGTGATGGGTTCGTCTCAAACATATCACAATGCGTGAATGTCAAAGATCGGGAAACTGTATGGGTTAAAACTCACGACTCGCATATTCTACTCCAACGACTTATTCCTATTCCAGTTCGAGCATACTTATGAAAGGATGTGCATATAACTGTTGTTGAGTTATGTAATTTCTTTCGTGATCTATGTGCAAAAATATTACGCATCCAGTGACTTGGACCAGTTGGAAGTAGATATTGTGCTCATACTTTGTAAGTTTGAAGATCTTTCCACCGACATTTTTTGATGTAATGATTCATCTTGCAGTTCACTTACTATATGAAACAAAGATTGTTGGTCCATTTAGCTATAGTTGGATGTACCCTATAAAGAGAAGCTTACGAACCTTGAAACAATATGTACAGAACAAATCTCGTCCCGAAGGTTCCGTAGTAGAAGCATTCGTGATGGATAAATGTTTGGCTTTTTGCTCTATGTATCTAAATGGACTAGAAACAAGGTTCAATAGGGATCCACGTAACGATGACTCAATACCTGAATGCGAGATCTTTAGAGATTTTGAATGCTTCAGGAAAAGTGCAAAACCATTAAGGGGTTTAGTTTTGAGAACGTTATCCGAAAACGAGAAGCGAATGACACATTGGTATATACTAAACAACTGTTCTAAGATTGAGTCTTATCGCATGTACCTTTTGAATATAATAATTTACCTCATATACTTTGTTTTCAAGTTCAAAGTATATAAATATCTAAGACCAATTTTCTTCTGAATATTACAAATTAAATAAGCAACATTTGAGATTGATTTGTACTAGAACAGATACCACATCCGACTTATTTAGAAGGCACCAAGATCGATTTCCTAATTGGCTCAGAGCCCATGTAAATGTAGTTATTTAAAGTTTGATTATTGCACTTCAGTATTGTGTTGAATATAAGTTATGATACCATATATAAACAGATGTACTCATTTCGTGAAAGAGTAGAAGCATCTGATGATCTTTACTCAATATCACTGGGGCCTAATAATCTAGTCCGCACTTATAGTGGTTTCTTTGTGAATGGAGCGTGTTTTCATTGTATAGAGTGTGACAATCATCGTACCACTCAAAATAGTGGAATCATGGTGGTTGGAGAAACTGACAAGATGGCATGAATTATTACGGTGTATTGCATGAAGTTTTGGAATTAGAATACACTAAGAGAAGACGTGTGATCCTTTTCAAATGTAAATGGTTTGACATAGATGCTAAAAAGAATAAAATGCAGGTGGATTTAGGGTTTAAGTCAATCAATACATCCCCTTTTTGGTATGACCCTTACATCTTTGCTTCTCAAACCAAAAACAATTTCTAAATTAACGACCCTAAACAAGGTAATAATTGGAAAGTTGTGCAAATTGTCCATAATAAACACATATGGGGTGTTTTAGAAGCTAAAGACATAGAAAATGATGAAATAGGTTTGGTAGAAGTACCCAGTGTGATCGAGGTCGATGAATCTATTCAAGATGCCACATTATGTAGAGATGATATTGATCCTAGTGTTGTTGAACATCAAACGATTTAAAAAAAGTTGAATAAGAGTGTATCATCCTTACATGACGACGACTTTATAAACGACGAACTTGAGGATGTAGAAACATCTACTGAAGAGAGTTCGAGTTCATCTCAACATTCAGATTTCGATGATTCGAATAACGAATAAGTGTAAAACTTTTGTATTTGGATTTCTCATTCTACTATTGCATGCTTCATATACGCTGAGATATTTTTTTTAATCTTTTGCAAGATTTTAGAGTTATGGCACGCCCTGAGTAAGAGCATGAGACAATTTTACTACTTCATGCAAATGTTCCTCCGATTATCAGTTCCTCCATTGAGCAGGACGCGACAGAGGCATCTGGTAATTTTCATATCATATGAAAGCTTGTACTAAAAAATATAAATATTATTTATCTAATTCAGTAATTTGTCCTTGTTTTAGGATCTACATTAGGCTCAAGGCGAGGGTGAGGATCACATGGAAAGCAGACGAGAGGACATAGTTGGAATGCTTAATTGGATCGACATGTCCATCTTTATGGGAGAATTAAGATTGAGGTCGATGAAAGTAGTGAAATGTTGGGTGTCCTAACCTCATTTTGTTTGTAATTTAATATTTAAAATTAATAAGAGTTATTTATTTCATTACTTAGTGTCTCGCAAATTTTGACAAACTTTGTCCAATAAACTAAGCTCCAGGGTCATTCAATATATGAGAGAACTAGAACTTGAACAGCGTGTAGTGAACACACAGGGAGGATCACGTTCGAGTTAATGACCCGAACGGTCTACAGTATATGGATAGGATTGGAGACTTAATCCTAGATACATTGTGGATGCGGCCCGCTTTGTATTAGATACAAACGAGGTGATCTGACTCGTTCATGTGGTTGACATGCGAGTGGGGGCATCCTGTGCAATGAGATTGTACAAGACCAGGCCATGAATTATTAGACCTACCGATGTAACACTGTTGACAGTAGGGACTAATAACTTCGTAGATGACCATTAGTGACTCAACCTAAATCCTGAGCGTGTTACGGACTTCTGTCTGCGGGGGTCTGTCCTTTGACTAGTACGGGTGAGGGTGGTCACAGTTACTCACCCAATAAGCTTATCTTCTCAGGGACAGGACCAAGTAGGGAGCTGGAAACTTAACTACGCGAGATGGAATTCACTCATTCCTGCCTTTAGGGAAACTAGAGGGGTTGTTCCCTTAAGTGTTGTCTCTAGGGCTTAGACAACGGGCGCCCACCCTCTCACTCGGCCGAGAGGGGTGTTGTTTATGGTTGGACCATTACAACGTTGTTAATCATTAGAGGAGCAGTGGGGACTTAAGGAGCAAGAAGTAGACACAGGGGTAAAACGATAATTTTACCCAGCAGTGTGTACGAACAACCTGTGAAGGGTCGACTCATGGGCATTGGATATATGAGTGGACACATCTTGTCTTACACTGACGAGAGTGCAACTAGAGGATTTAGTGGAGTGTTACCGTAGCTAATGAATGTTGATTAACTGGGTCAAAGAGCTCGAGAGGTTAGTCTCGGATCATTGGAGCTCATCACTTGTAGGTCCATTAGGTCTCTCGGTTGGCTCAAACTGGATTAATAGAAGGTTTACATTTTTTGTGTGAATTTGAAGTGTTCAAGTTCACTAAAGGGTAATTATGTCATTTATATGAGATATGAATGACATATTATATAGTTTAATGTGAATGAGATTCATAATAAACTACAGGTTAGCTTCATTGTTGAATTAGGACTAACTAGGAGAAATTAGATTGAGAGAAATTAAATTGAATGTGATTCAATTTAAAAATCCACAATTATACAAATGTGATTTGTAAAATGAGATATGAGATATCTTATTATATGTGGTTATGCAAATATGATTTGCATAACCTATGGTTGTGGTAAAATGGTAAATAGGTGGAGATTTCAACTCCACCTATCACCATCATATAAACCCCTTTGCAAGAAGGGTTGGTGAGGCAATTGCTCATTTTTGGATTTCTCACCAAAGAAACAATGACAATTCTCTCTCAAATTCTCCTCCCTACACCAAATAGAGAATCCCACCATTCTCCTTCTACCTAAAGTAGAATAACCGAGTAATCGAGTGGAAGTGTTCGTTCGTTGGGATTGTTCGAGGAGTTCGAGATCGTTGAGAAGAACACGAAGAGTTTGTGATCGGAGAAAGGAAACTTGAAGTCGGTCTTCAACAAGTAAGTGGTTCTAACTTACTGTTTTTCCTTCTAAATATGCATGTTTAGCCTAATGCTATTAGATAGTTTAATTTTAAGAAAGCGAACTGCATAATGATACCACGACGATTCAATCGTCTTTCGTTGCTCGGAGATTCTCATTCCCTTCATGAAAAACCTGTATGTGTTAACGCCACAAAATTCAGTAAGGCTATCGGTACCATCGCGCAAAGTATAATTCCAGTGCGTTGTAAAGACTGAAGATAGGTATCAGTAGAAGTACAGAAGCATGTCATAGATCGATTATTGGTAAGTTTACACTTTTTTTTATTCAATCAAATGGTATTTAAGTGAAATATGTATGCTTAAACATTCTATTATTAATGATGCAGGAACTTTTTGATGTTGATGTTACAAATAAACATGTGAGAAAGTACGTTTTGTGACAATTTCAGAATACATTCAAAGAATTTAGAGAAGAATTGCACGAGTACTACTGTGAGTTTGAGAGCCTAGAAGAAGCTTGTTCATGTCCACCTGAGAGGTTAACGAATCTAGAAGATTGGAAAATTCTATGCGACAGATGAGAAACTTATGAATGGAAGGTACTTTTTTTTTTGTTGTACTTACATATATATCTCAATTGTACTAATATACATTGTTGTAGAAAACGATAGAGACAAACAAGAGGAGTCGAGCAAGTCTCCTTTATCTTTATCGAACCGGGTTGAAGTCGTTTGCCCAAGTGCAAAGTGAAATGGTAAGATGTAAACTCATTATTATTTACTTGATCTCATTGTTATGACTCATAGTTTGCATATATTTGATTTGTAGAAAAAGAAACCATGTCATGATGTTGACCAAGTGGAGTTATTCCATGAAAGTCATTTCAAAATCAAAGATGGTTGAGTGAACAACAAAGCAAGAGATGCATATGTAAGTTCTTCCTTATCAAACAGGCTTAAATTTATGTCTTTTTTTATATGTTTAGTCTTTTCATTCCAACATGAATGTAGTAGGAAATGCAAAAGCTAATAAAAGCATCGTCTCAAGAAGGATCGACAACGATGACCAGTGCCGAAATTTGTAAACAGATTTTGGGTCATCGATCAGGCCACATTAAAGGCCTTGGTTGGGACCCAAAACCTAGCACATCATCCAGTGCCACATCATCTGCACAATATGAAAGACAATTGGAAAATAAAGTGGACCAAATGGAAGGTGACATGGTGCAGATGAAGGCAGATTACGAGAAGATGAAGGAAGCAAACACGACGTTAACTACTCAAGTATCAATGTGGGAAGATAAATGCGTTGAACTCCACAGAATGATGAGTCGAGGGCAGTGAGAGGATGGACCTTCAGACACCAAGGTATATTTTTTCGCATTTAGCTTGCTTAAAGTTCTTTACAAGCTCATTTTTGTCATCCTATTTTTTCATGCCAGGACAAACCATATCGAAGTTTACAATCATTTTGTAAAGGAGAAGTTGTTTGTGGTGATCTTTGTGTTCAACATATTACTTCTGAGCAACAACTTTCAGAACACCAAATAAATCGTTGCCTTTTCCTCGATTTGTCTGTTTTGTGCC
This sequence comes from Trichosanthes cucumerina, assembly GCA_036507285.1. Taxonomy (NCBI): domain Eukaryota; kingdom Viridiplantae; phylum Streptophyta; class Magnoliopsida; order Cucurbitales; family Cucurbitaceae; genus Trichosanthes; species Trichosanthes cucumerina. The sequence continues at coordinate 65,346,680 of CM071836.1, read as the reverse complement.
AAACTTATGCTTCCTTTAGATGCATTAGTTTGAGGGTGTGTAAAAGCTAAATACATGATTAGATTATATGTTAGCTACTGTGTAGTTAAGAAGTGATTAGTTTGTTAAGTTAATTTGTAGTCAAAATTTCAACTTCTTGGATGTGACAGAATTGTTTTTATGTTGAGCATGCCTAACTTCAAAATTATTGTGTATATCATGATGTTTGCCTTGTATGTTGGTTGGTGGTTCTCAATCGTAATGGTTCTTGGATTGGAGCTTGGAGTGAGAATTGGTGGTTCTCTGGACTCCCCATTTACCTTGGAAGAGATTAGAAAGGTTGTTTTTTAGTGTGATAGGAACAAAGCTCCCGGACTGGAGGGAAAAGATCATAGGCTTATTCCTGACAGTAGCCTTTGTGGCAAGTGACATCAACCTTTGTGGCAATGAGTCAGGGGATCCAATTCGTGAGGTCAGGCTAAAGGGATTCGAGATGAGTGGCTAGAGTCACAGTAGGCTATGAGGGCTTCCCTATTGCCCTAGGCTTAGTTTAAGCCTTTATGCCTTTGTTGAATCCATGTTGGGGTTTTAACATGAATTGTAGTGTTCCTTTACTACTTATGACTTAGCATGTTTTAAGTTTTGTTATATGAATTTGTGACTCTTGTTTAAATTCTAGAATTACGTAGTTGAGCATGTATTGTAGATTTCTGACGGTTGTGTTCCAACTCATGCATATTTGAAGTTTGGTTGGAGATTGGGAGGATTGTGTTATTTAAGGAGTGTTTGATTAATGCAAATAGGTCCCTAAAAATTTTTTGGATAGTCCTAGTAGCGTCGTTATGCTGCCGAAATTTCGATGGGAACGACGTGTCTTGAATAATGCCCCTAGATAGGTTTTCCCCAAAATTTAGGGTTGCTACACTTTGTATGTTTGGGGGATAGGGTAGACTCGTTACCAAAGATTCGAGTTATTTTTTTCTTCCTAGGGCACTTTTGCTCATTTAGATCACTTAGATAGGTTCATGAGGGGTGAAAAAGTATATTGGGTAACTCGTGGTGTATGAACACTTGGATATGAAAAAGTGTATTTTTTTTCTTGTAATTAGTTCGGACGGGGTTACATCTTTTACCTTAAGTCTCAATGCTACTTTAATGAACAATTTGTTTGTGGTCCTACCATCAAACAAAAATTCCTCTCGGGCTAATGACCCTTTGTTCAAGTCCCGGAGACACCACTTAAGTGAACACTCCTCTACTTACCCTAGTAGGCGGGAAGGAGTGAATTCCATCTTGTTATGTTAAGTCCCCAGCTGCTCACTCCGTCTTGTCCCCAAGAAAGTAGACATATTGAGTCGGCGAATCTGGCCACTCTCAACCATACTAGTCAAAGGACAATCTCTCACAAACAGGAGTTCGTAACCTGCTCAGGATTGAGATCAAGTTGCCTGGGTCATCCTAGTGAAATAGAAAGCTAACTAGTCAGCGGAGTTACACCTAGTGGTTACTATTTTGTGGTTTGGTCTTATGCAATCTCATTACATAGGATATCTCTACTCACATGTCGTCTACACGAACACACTAGGATCACTGTGTTTGTATCATATACAAAGTAGGTCATATCCATAGTATTACCAGGGTAAGGTACCCAAAACTTATCCCCTTACTATAAACCCTTTAGGTTGTATCTCGAACTGAGATTCTTTATATGTACACTACATTCAGTTCAAGAGACATTTTACAGTCTTGGATGTTAGTTTATTAGATTTAGGGTTAATAAAAGCGTAATATTGTAATTAATGAACAATAACTGTTTATTGAAAATAATAACTTTTTATTACATTAATTAGAACACAATTTATAAACTACGAGTTTTAGGGTACAAACCCCAACAGTTTTCAGTCGTCGAAGATCTTCACCGATTGTCGGAGATGGTCGCTTGAGGTGGTTACCGATCGCTGGTAGTGGTTGTCAGTGGTTGGAGAAGCGATAATAAAATATGTTACTACTATAAGTTAGTGAAGCTAATATCCAGTTGAGTTGAGTTGTTTTTATCTATGAACCAAACACTGAGTTGGGTTTAAAATCCAACTCAAGTCAACTCAAGTCAACTCAACTCAGAGAACCAAACACCCCTTTAGAAATCTTAATTTGGTATATTTGAATCGGGCTTGCATGCAGCATAGCATAGATAGGGGGTGTTTTCTTTTTATAGAAGCAAAAAGAAAGGAAAAAACAAAAAAAAAAAAAACCAAAGGGTTTCTCTCTCATCTCTCATTCTCCTCTCCCTCTCCTTCCTCACGTTTGTGTATAGCATGGTAGGGGTAGTCCCGTCTGGCGGCCAGCGTCATTCCGGCGAGCAAGCAATGAGTGATGAGGTTAGCTGAGTCGACCTCTCTCTCCCCAATTTTTCTTCCTCCCTTGTTTTCCTCTCTCTTCCCGATCCTCCTCTTTCTCTGTTTTCCCTTTCTCTCTCTTACTCTCACTCGCCTGCTCAGTTTGCAGTGAGCATTGTCGGTCTGAAACGTTTCCCCAAATATCAGCAATGGGCATTTATGCGAACGACATGCAATGGGGTCGTTTTGAAATGTTTCTGACGATTCCTTGCTTGGGCAACAACATTGGAGGTTGTTTTTTTGTGTCCTAGAATTTGTTTTGGTGTGGCCATTACTCTTTTGGTTGTGGGTAAGTATTTCGATTTTGGGTTATGGTGTATTGTGAGTTTAAATGCTTATTTAGACACCTTTTGAGTATTTTTGAGTTGACCCATGGATTTTCGATTTCACTTCATGTTACCCATCACAATTGGAGGCTGAATTAACAAATTTGGGGCGTTTTGATCATTAAACCCGCAGCTATAGTTGTTGTGATTGGTAAGTTCTAAATGTTGGAAGCCTTGTAAATTAATCTTTTGGGGCCTAGCGAGTTATAGGAAATTGATTTCTACTTCTTTGAGTTGTTGTTGTGTAGTTGGAGGCTTTTTGTGCAAAGTTAAAAGTCAGCATTGGTGGTTGTGATTGCTTAGGTTGATCTTCCTTATTCCCTGGAGTAAGCCTTTAACTTTAAAGAATCAAGTTGTTGTATTGTAGGTTTATTTTTGGTTAAAGAGAGTTGAAATTTAAACTAAATGTTAAGGTTTGACTTAATTTCGTTAGGTGAAGCTAGCGACTTTCTAAGAAGAGGAGCTATTCCATCTTGAGTTGGCCTAGAAGGTAAGTAGCCATTCGGACTTACTTGTTAAGATCTTAGATGTGAAGAATGTATGTGGGGGCAAGCTTAGCTTGATTATATGAGATGCAAGTTTGCTTGAATGTCGGTGAATTGTGTTTGCTTGAATATGTATGAGGCATGGGTGATGTAGAGTTCATTTAAACTTATACTTGAACTATGTCAACCTAAACTTGTTTGCCGTTGAGTCGGTATCTCTAGTTGTGCTTATATCTCTAGTTGTGCTTATGAACCTTGGGTTGGGTTGTGGGTGTAATTTTTGACACGTTGGGTGGATTGTCCTAGATGTTCTAAGAGTGTTATGAATGAACAAAAGCCTTTAAATTAGTGCCACCTACCTTTTCCCCCTGCGAGCCTATTTTCCTAGGATATTATGAGACATGATTGGCATGAGAGTTGCTTTCCATTTTTGCTTGTACTAGTTTAAGGCATGGTTGTTAACTCGTGAAACGAAACGAGTATCGAAATTTAATTTTAGTGTATTGTGTATGGTAACGTATCGTGTATCGTAAGTTTCAGTTTAGTAAAAAACATTGAAATATAAATATAAATAGCAAAGACTGAAATAAAGAATTCCAAATATTAAATAATTCTAATTTTCAAATATTTATCCGAGCCTTAGAAGGTGATATTAGTGTCTGGTTGTTCTTACTTTTTTTTTATGGAAGGTAATTGGTTGTCCTTTATTTATAATAAAAGAAAAAACTTTTCATATTCTATCTAATCTATAATGAAGACAAAAAGCCAATTGAAAAAAATTAACAAATAATAATTTAAAATAAAAAAGTAACATATTTAGAATAATTTTTTTTGATGAAAACGTGTGTAGAGGAAAAAAAAGGTTTAACAATATATTTTAAAATAATATTTATTTATTAATGGATCACATCACATTACTCCCCATTTTCAATGTCATCATTTCATTTCTATTTTCAATGTCATCATTTCATTTCTCTTTCTTCACATTTACTCCTCTCTAGCCTTTACGAATTCCCAACACATCTTCACTCTCCCATTTTTCTTCTCTTTCTTCTTTTAACTCTTTTTTTCGAAAACCTTCTTCTTCAACCTTCAAGTTCAAACCTCTTTCTTCAACTTTGGATTTTCAGTCTTCTTCTTCTCCTGCAACAAGAGCACATCTTCTTTGGTGAACTCCGTCTTCTTCTCCTACTATCACGTCGCGAACCACGATATTTTTTTTTAATCGGTTTGTTACGATTTTAAGCGATACACGCGATTCCATCTTCCGAACCGTACGATACTTCCCATTTACAATTCAAAATCACGAGTTTAATCGCTTTTGGTCCGTTTCGAGTTGAATCATACGATTCAACTCGTGAAACATACGATTTTAACAACATTGGTTTAGGGATAATTCCCTGCTGCGTTTAGAATGAGGGTTACTTTCCTTCATTTAGTGTGCTAACTTATGGACCATTCCTCACTATTTCGAGCATGAGGTTTGCTTTCCTTCATTGAGTTGCGAGCCAGAGGGGACAATTCCCCCAAGATTGTAGGCGTGAGGGTTACTTTCCTTCACTGCATTAAGTCGTTCTAGGTTACATGATTTGTTGGTATATCGCAATAGCAGAGAGAGGTGGGTTTGTGATAAGGTAAGTAGGCACTTAGCGAACTGAAGTGAATGTTTGAGATTGAGCAAAAGCATGTGAGTTAGGGCATAACCTATTTTTTTGGTATGGTCATGAACTTTGGACCCTTAAGTGGGTCGCTTACTAAATATATTTATACTCACCCTTGCTACCTTGTTTGTATCTTTCAGATGACGCTCAACTACGAGGCGGGTGATGGAGGTGACGACCGACGAGGCTATAGAGACGCAGTTATCTCTCTAGGCCCATAATTATTTTTATCTTATTTTTCTAGTCTTATATCGTGTTAGGTTATGAACTTCGTTTAGCAATTGAAGTTCCTTTGTTTCTCTAGTTTTTGAGGAGCCCCTTTGTATTCTTGATTGTTGTTAGTAGAGCTTGCTCTTTTCGTAGTTTGGTGGGTGTTGTGTGTCTTCTCGAAATTAAAGAAGCGTTTATGTCTTTATGTCTCTTTCTAAGTTTTTGAAAATTCTGGTTTTCTTAATGTTGTTATGCTGCCAAAATTTCGGGCATTAATGGGTAAGTCAGTTGTGCTTCCTAAATAGTTGGTTAAGATTTTAGGGGTGTTACAATTTTTGCTGAATTTGAGTGATGAACACAAAGATGTTCTGGAATGAAATTTAATGAAAAAATAAATTCACAAGATAATTATTTCAAAAAGAAATTAAAGCATTCCAAAGATTGAAAACTAATAGTTTCATGTGATCATAGATTCTATTTAATTTTCCTTCGTCAGGTGGAGGAACACATAAGAATAAGTTTTTATGAAAAATTGAAAAAGAAATTAAAAAAATTTACACTATAAAGAGACAATCGAATATAGTAATTATTTATATATAAACACTCATGCTTTTTGGAAAGACATAACCAATGACCATTTTTTAAAATTATATTTTAATTCTAATCATTTGAATGGATGCACCCATATGGAAATGGATGCATCGATTTGATGTGTAAGCTACCTTTACTTGAATAGTCATCTCCCATTAGCATAATTGCAGCCATTCAACCAAATTATATAATTTTACTTACAAATTCATATACATTAACCTGAACACTCCTGGTCTGTCAGGTTAAAAAAAGGAGTTTTTGTACGGATGACCCCCTTTCGGCTGGATTATCGACAGAAGACCCGCTTTTTATATTTATCGATAGATAACCCTTTGATGTCGTCAGCCGCTCTCGATCTAGATACAATGTTGTGTTTTATGGCGTCATGAATCACTACCGCTCTCTTTATCTCGTCAACTCTCAGACTATACAAATGCAACGTGATGTAACGTCGTAATACCTATATCGCTGACGGTATTTTACCGTTTTCGCTGTAACTATTACCGATCTCGATCTGCTTGGAAAAGAGTGACTTTATCGACCCTCTCGTAAACGCTCTCGTTCTATCGATCATGGTTAACCTCTAAATATCGCTCTCGATCTGGTCAACACGACAGTAGACCGAGAGTCTAGTCAGTCGAATTAAATCGAAAACGAAACGAGAGTGTCGATGGTAGTCGAGATTTAGTAGAGATCTAGTAGAGATTCTCCATTTATCTAACGTCTTTTATTTTTATCATCTGTCTTTTATGATGCATTCAACTTTTTTTTTTTTGCATATCACGTATATATCATGGAAGGAATAAAGAATTAAAAAAAAGATCAGAAGTACAATGCATACTCACGAAATCACAAAAGCACATAAGAGTAATAGTAGTTTAAATCAACAACTAATTTATAAAAAAAAAAAAAAAAATTAGTGAAATAAGAGAAAGCATGTAAACTTTCATTGTAATATATAATAGGTTTATACTATATGATTACAATAGATTTTATTCGGAATCAGAGTCGGATGAGTCGATGATCACCAACGGAAGTCGTCTACTCGTACACGGAACGGTGTCCAACCCCTTCCCCACGTCGACCATACTTTGCATAGGAGGGGGCATGTTGACGGATGAGAAAGATTCCATGACAAGTGGTTGATGAACTGGGTGATGAACAGTAGGTGTCGAAATTGATCATGATCTCAAGTGATGTTCACGATCATCTCTTGGTGGTGACACCGTCTGATTTATGGACTGACCTTCATCATTCAAATCCTCCTCCAATCTGTCCAGCCTCTCTTCCAACCAGTGGACATACTCCATATATGTCCTGGGTAGTCTTTGACGTGATCCAGTATCGCGCTGACCTGCGACACTGTTCGAATATACATCTCTGACTCTTGATCCGGTTGTATCTGTCGGACTTGATAAATTTGAAACGTTGTCGTCAGAAGGAATATCCATTGTTCATACAATGTTGCGAGGTTAGGGTTTACACGTGAACTTACGTATTTATAGTGTGAATATGGGTGACCCATTAATATATATTAATTACACCACCAACCTTTCATCGAGATCAAGAGTGTACAACTTCATGATTGAACGTCTCGGTCAGACATTGAATGCTAATTAATGTAAGTCGGGCTTCCTTCAACCGCCAAGGCATTTTCTCTAACTAGATCGGTTTGCATGTTCAATAAATGTATGTAGTTGGAAGGAATAATTGTTATGTATATTTTATGTATAAAAGTTATTTTTATATTCGTACATATAACTTTTTTTTAGCTTGCATATATTTCTAGGGTTTTTATTTAACCTTAATAGTTTATGATAATATATACTATACCATGAGAATAAAATAAAAAAGTTGTTGGATCGTTTCAATGCGACCATTAAAATACGAGAGTGTAGATTTGCTGGGTAAATGGTAATAGAGTTGACGCACGATAATAATTGTGGTTATTTAACGCAGCAGTAATCAATAGTAAGTGCGACCATTAAAATGAAACAGGAGTCTCGTTGCCATTCACTTTTGTGGGGAGTCGATATCGAGAGTCTGGGTTTATCGCTGCCAGTTTTGGCACATCGATTGGCTTTATGATATCGTTTGGAGTCACCGATGATTTTATGGATCAAGTTTATTGGCTTTCTCCTCATCGGTAACTGCTATTTACAACATTGATCGGAATGCAGAAGGGTTGATTTCATTCCATAAATACGCATGGGCATTGTAACTCTTCCCTCATTCCATACATTTTTCCCGAAGTTCCATTATGTTTAACATACCATACAGTCGAAGAGACAATCCTCTGTAAAAAAGAACGATGTCTTCAGACGATAGTTACTTCAACCTACCCGGCGAGCCACCATCACATTCTTCTGATGGTGATTCGTACGGGTACGGGGGGAACCCTCATCACTTGCCCTGTGACACTACCGAATACTCCAGTGATTTATCCAGTCACGAGGAACTGACTCCTACTTCAGCGTACACCTCAATGGACGAAGATGAGGATGAGGACGAGGAGGAAGAGGAGGATGATGATGAAGATGAAGATGAAGACGATGATGACGAGGACTATGATGAAGAAGAATACGATGACGATGATGATGATGAGGAAGATGAAGACGAAGATGAAGAAGATGATCAGGTGTCTGACTCCCAACCACTAAGTCCTGACCTCGGTGGTTTCCGCAAGCGTGCTAACGGAGATAGAGGCTCCGATACGACGGTTAATAGACCATAACGTCTCAGAGACGATGACTACATCGTGGGTCCTTACGCTGGAGATTCACCTTCGTTTCCGATGGAAATATCGTCAGACTCAGACTGACGGTTCGGACAACATAGGGTCTAGGATTATTTAATTTTTTTTACAATTTTTTTTTTGTTTTGTTATGTAACTATTACCTTTTATTTTTTGATTAATGAATATGTTTATTTTTTTATCTAAATGTGATTACTAAGTTATTTATAAATTATTAAAAATACATAGATTTACTAAGTTAACGAATTATTTTGGTGCATACTAAATTAATTTACAAAAAATGCAAAGATTAAATGAATGCCTTACTAATTAGTACATTTTAATTAATACGAGAGTCTGTCGAACCAGTACGAGAGTCTCGATATAATAGTTTCAAATATGGTGTCCCGATTTCCCTCTTGACGAGAGTCTCGTTTCCCGGATGTTAAAGTCCACATTTATCGCATACGGGACTCTCGATATCGATTCCCCATTTATTGGATACGTACGACTCTTGACATATTATCAGCCTGACCTTCTAATAGATAACGAGAGCGAGAGGCTGACTTAAATACGTATGGGGAGCGAAAGCGAGTCTTCAATGAACAGTCGAACGACTGCGAACTATATCTCTTGATACAACAAGAGCGAGATTCAGACTGATATCACAACGAATCGAGATCGAGAGTTTTCTTTTTTGAACGCAACACTCAACTACAATACTTGAAATTCACGATACTTAAACCCTTAACTTAAATTTAAATCCCTCAAAAGCTTGTTTACCATCCTCGATTCCTCAGAACTCTCTCTCTCGGTTCACTGTTCGTTTTTTACTATTCAATTGACTCTTCAATTGACCCTGGTTTGTATTGGATATCTGCATCACTCTCTTCGTTACTGCCACACATACAACGGTAGTCGGAATTTTGCTTCCATACAACAGAAGTACGGTTCTCGCTTTTATAAAACTTCAATACAGATAAAATGATGTTTGAATTTTAAGTGTATGGTCCATGTCATTTAGGGGCAATACTTGTTCATGTAATGTAGGTTCGAATAGTTATTGTGTTACTCTGTTTTCATTTGTAGATGTCACCCCTAAAGATTAGTGTGGAAGACCATTTTATAGCTCAAGCGACATGACTATCGCATTTAAGTAACACAAACGTGCTTATGAGGTCAAAGCTCAGTAACATCCAGCTTGACTTATTCTGCAATACAACCATATTCGGACCCTATGTTGATTTGGATATGGTTTTTAACAGCCCGCTTGTTCACAATATGTTGCTAAGAGAGGTGGGTGAAGATATCGAAGGTGGCATAAAGTTCAAGATTAGGGGAACGACCGTGACGTTCATGAAGGAGGAATTTCTCTTGATGACTACGTTATGGCACACCCAGTCTGGTACGAACAACGTTCAGGCACCAGCTCAGAGGGAAGGTAAAGATTTGAAGGCTAAATACTTTCGTGGGTTAACAGATAATAGTAAGGCACAACTCCATCTTTCTACATTCGAGACGAGGTACAAGGATATGCAATTCGAGAATGACGACGATGCTGTCAAAATAACACTAGTCTACTATACAGAGATGGTTATGCTTGGTAAAGATAGGAAGAAGACTGTGGTAGACCAGTCGCTCTTCGATGAAGTTGAGCATTTAGACCACTTCAATAGTCTAGATTGGGATACAATAATATGGGATAGGACATTGAAGGGCCTACAGATTGCTTTAAAGGGGAAGGTTGAGCTATATAAGAAGAATTTGTGTAAGAATAAAGACTATATCGTGAAGTATAGTCTTCCAGGATTCCCACATGCATTTCAGGTAAGTTGTTTTGTTTTGTGATACATACCATTTACTGAAATGCATCTATGATCCTAGAGATAGAGGCTAATAATACATTGTAATTTGAATATGTAGGTTTGGATATACGAGACACTGACAACCTTGAAGGACTCCGCCGCAAGACGATTGAATGATGATGCAATACCGCGTTTCCTTCGATGGTCATGTGAACGGTCAATCACGTTTAAATGGCTGAAGACTAATGTGTTTGACTGTCCTGATGTACGTAATGTGACAATATTGTTCGTTTGTAGTAATCTGTTTTTCACTTTGTTTAAATATAAAAATTAAGTACTGAAATTTGTTTGTTTCGCGGTGCGTAGACAATAGTAACTACGAAACTTACAATGTCGGGAGCGGAATGACATTTTTGTTACGGCGATGGCGATCAACATACAGGAATAGAGGGAGTGAATATCGAGCATGAACACGTCAATCTATCTCTAATTACGACGTTCAAACAACCTAAACTCCCAACGTTCGACATGTTGATGGCCTTGATCCAGACGGTGAAGTACCAATGGAGGATGTTGCTGATGACACCTCCCGTAGGGAGGACGTGCCTATGAACGATCAAATGTTCGTCCCTCAATCTATTCAACCACGTGGGTGGTCTTGTATGTCCCATAGACGTACCCAGACGTCTACTACTCGTGGAATAGATCATGTCATGCAACGTGTCGAACGTCGTCTGTTGGGATTTGTGCCCTAAAACTCGTAGTTTGTAATTATGTTCTAATTAATGTAATAAAGTGTTATTATTTCAATAAACTGTTATTGTTCGTTATCTACGAGTTTGCCTTGATTTAAAACTCTAAATCCAATAAACTAAACATCCAAGGTTGTTAAATGAATCTTTAACTGAATGTAATCTACATAAAAAGGATCTCGGTTCGAGATACAAACTAAAAAGGGTCTATAGTTGTGGATAAGGTTTGGGTACCTTACCCTAGTTAAACTATGGATGTGGCCCACTTTGTATTTGATACAAACACTGTGATCCTAACGTGTTCGTGTAGATGATATGTGAGTGGGAATATCCTATATAATGAGATTACATAAGACCGGACCATGAAATAGTAACATCTAGCTGTAACTCCGTTGACTAGTTAGGTTTCTATTTCACTAGGATGACCTAGGTAACTTGATCTCAATCCTGGGCAGGTTACGAACTCCTGTTCGCAAGGGATTGTCCTTTGACTAGTATGGGTGAGAATGGCAAGATTCGCCGACTCAATATGCCTACCTTCTTGGGGACAAGACCGAGTGAGTGGTTGGGGACTTAACTTAGCAAGATGGAATTCACTCATTCCCGCCTACTAGGGTAAGTAGAGGAATGTTCCCTTAAGTGGTGTCTTCGAGACTTGAACAAAGGGTCCAACCCTCTCATTGGCCCGATAGGGACTATGTTTGTTTGTAGGACCACAAACAAATTGTTCATTAGAGGAGCACTAGTACTTAAGGCACAAGATGTAACCCAGGGGTAAAACGGTAATTTGACCCAGCTGGTGTTACGAACATTCGTGAAGGATTGACTTGTTGTTATTGGTCAATATCCATGGACACGGAAATATATCTGCAGTGAGAAGAGTGTAGCTGTGGGACTTTAGTGGAGTGTTCCCGCAGTTAACGAATATTGATTGGGAGGTTAATGAGATTAACCGAGCAATCTTGTATCGTTGGAGCTTCTGATCTGTAGGTCCATTAGGTCCACTTTCTAGCTCGTAAAAGGTTCTTAGATCATTTGAATTTGAAATGTTCAAATTCATTAGGGAATAAACTTAATGTATTTAGATACGATATAATATATAGTTTTGGAACTATATATTATAAATTTAATGTGAATATGATTCATATTAAATTATATGGGAGAATTGAATATCTGAAAGAGTTCAAATATTATATTAAGTGTGAATGTGATTCACATTAGAAAACTATAGGTTAAAATTTAATGTGCACTGGATGTGCATTAAAACTATAGGTTAGAGGGAATGATATGATTAAATATGATTTAATCTTGATTAAATATAAGATATTTAATTTGATTAATTAAATATGATTTAATTAATATTTTTAATTTAATTTAATATTAAATTAATGGAAACGTGTCAGAAGGACACGTTCCCCACCTCCCTCCCCATCGATAGGGAGTGGGGAGGTGATCCCTCGTTTTATTCCTCTCCAATGGAGGAGAGGAGGTTGATCGATTGATCAATTTTGAATTGACAGAAAGAATTCTTCCCCTCACACTCTCATTCTCTTCTTCTTCCAATTGTTGGAAACTTTCCCACCAAGGTGCTCACTGTTGGTGGTGTTCTATTGAAGAAAAACAGAGAACTTTGGAAGTTCCTGTGTTGCTGATTTCTTTTAGAGGAGCAAGGAGTTGTTGTACTGGAGAATTAGAAACTACAAAGGTATTCTTTATCTTCTCTTTAGTTTAATTGTTAAATATTTGTTTGCATGTATGCAATTAATCCATGTCTAATAGGATTAGAAATACCATGCTTGTTCTGTATTTTTGGTCAATGTACTGGTTTTTGTTTTCAGCAAAACAATCAAGTAATTAAGATCCCAATCACGTTTCCGCTGCTCAAGGAGATCAGATTTTCATCATCCTCTTGGTATGATAGAAGATAGTGTTCAAGAAGTGAAGGATGGTGTTCATGTGTTGCGGGCAGAAATGCAAGATATGAAGGACACATTCGGTCTTATGCACGACGATGTAAGAATCCTAATGTTTAGATTAGGTCACACCAATCAGGTACGCATATCAAGTGGGATCAAGAAAACTGTTGACAAGTTGTCTTTTTTATTTTTGTTTTTGTTGGTGTCCATATGACATTTCCCATTGTACTGGTATGATATATGTGTAAGGTCCCCACAGACTCGGATATTACAGAAAATCTTGTTGGCGATGTATCAGACTGCACATTCGATGAAGTAGTCGGCGAGGACGGTGAAGATGTCGAACGTATGACCCCCCCGTGTGCGATGTACCAGTTAATGGTGTTGAATCAGTCGAGGTTGATGGTCAACCCGACCAGTGTTCAGTTCGTGATCCTGCCACTTTAGTAGACGTAGAAGATGTGGCAGAAGTGCATCCGTCTTCAGATGGTGTGTTGGTCATGTCGACAGCGTCTATACAAACGGATGAGGCAGTATTACAGGATGACATACATCAAACACATGTGTTGGTCGGTCAATCGGCGAAAAGGAAGTCGATAGACTTAGAAAGTCCCGACATTCCGTCTAAGAAACAGTCAACATCCATCACTGAAGGTATGCAATGCAGTGCAGTTGAGGATATTACACCATCCACTGTACACAGTTGCACACCATATAATCCATTACATGTCGTACTTGTTGTGCAAAAACTCACTACGCAAGCATACGCAATCGTAGGTAGTAGATGGTAAACAAGTTCGATCCCACATGGACTATAGTAAAAATGATGAAATTAAGTACGAACTACTAAGCTTAAAACTATATTAAAGAACACAACTAAACATGCAAAACAACTAAAAACAAGCACCAAAGTGACCAATAAAGTAAAAACGACTTAAAAAGACCAAAAACTAGCTTAAAGTAAAGGTTTAAAATGTTAAACAAGTAATAAAATGGATAAAGCAGAGGGCTGAAATTTTTTAGAAGCAGTGGTTGTTTTTGCTATTTTGACTTGTCAATGCTGCAACATTAATCACCACAATGTTATATAGCAGGAAATTTTATGCTTAAACCGACCCGAAACTTTCTGAACTCGATTTTCTTACCTTCAACACAAATTAAGCATATGTCTATGAAAACCCAATGCTAACGGACATTACAAAGACCGAATTCCCTAAAAACACAAGCTTAGAATGTATGTCTACACCCTACAACTTCTCCCCATGAGAAGTCACTTGCTCCATTTGTGTTAATCTACCCATTCCTAACCCTTTTAGTATTAAGAACCAGCTAACGTCCTATTTAAGGTGATCAAACTCAAATAAGAACTTGCAATGAACACCACAAATGGAAATATAACTTCATATATATGCATTGGATCAAAAGAGTTCAAAACAAACCACATTCAACCATAAATTCCATCCCTAACACACTTAGCCCATAACTGAAAAGCTGAAAATAAACCTCAATAAATCAGAATTCGGCAACATAATGATAGATTTAACTAAGGTTTACACCCAAATGGTTTCAAGAGTATGTTAACCTAGCTAAGAGCTTAAGAAAACTTAGGGCACAACGAAAATCAACAACAAAACTAGAATAACAACAATAAAACGAGGGAGAGAGAGTGGAAGATGAAGGATCGTCTTCTTCTTCTGCAAGAATGGCTCTCAGCTGCTTTCTTCCTCTTCACTCTCCAAAACCGTGGGTTTCCTCTTTCGAGTCGCTCCCTTTCTCCAATCGATGGTCTTCTCTTTTCTTTCTCTTTTAGGGTTCCTTTTTTTTCACACCATCCATGTGGCAGCTTCTTATTGGCTCGTTTTTAATGAAGGGTAACGCCAGCACTGACATCAACAGAAAATTTCGCGAGAAAAACAGCTTCCAGCTTTGAGTGCCAATGTTGTAGCATTGGCCACACATTATGGCTTTGTGTTGCGATGTGCTATAACATTGTCACCCACAATGGCTTTGTGTTGCACAGTGTTGTAGCATTGTAGCCTCATTGCACAAATAACCCAATACATAGCTTATCATCCCACACTTTCTTTAGTTCAACTTCATAACCTATCCAAAAGGAGGATAACTCAATAAAAATCAAGGGCAAATAGAAAGATTTTTTTTCTTTAACACTGGCATGTTTCGCTACTTCCTAAAAAAGACCTAAAATCGATAATGAATTGCACTTTACTCGATTTTTACCGAGATTTAAGAGCGAAATTGTGATAATTAACTCCCATTTCAGGGGATTATCACACTCCCAAACTTAAACCGTTGCTCGTCCTCGAGTAACGCTTTAATTTCAAGAAGCAACACTGCAATAAGAATGATTGGGACACAAAGGCAACCAAAAGATGCTTTAACCCTCAGGTAGATTCTTATCTCTTCTCTTACAAATGGCATTTAAGGAGATGTTCAATTCATGCACAAATAAAATACCTAAGTGAGTGTGTACAAGATCCTAACCACTTAGATTTACAATATTAACGTCATCTTAAAGCTTGGTTCCCTATAGTTGATGGACTTCAAGTCATCCCAACATATGATCAACAAATAAAAGTTTAAAAGCTCGATCATGAGATTTAAAACCTACAAGAGTGTCTACTCAAGAATCTTCATCTTTAATCTCTCTCAAATACCAAGACATAACAAAAATGATGAAGCACAAACAAGGATAGGAGGCCATTAAGCACTTTCTTTTCTTCTTTCTTTCTCTCTTTTTTTGGAGAACCCAACTAGTCATTTGTACCTTCGCTTTAAACGTCAACATTGATGATGAGGACGCCTAACATCGAGCACTATCACTAAAGAGTGGGTTGCTTTTGCATACTCATATCTATTGTCACTGTTCGACTCAAAGATAAACATGGGTGTCATGTCTAGTCCTAGTTTACTAGGCCACAAAAGATAGAGGAACATCTCTTTTTCTTTTATTTTTTACTTTTTTTTTCAATTTTTTTTTGCTTTTTTTCTTATTTTTTTTAGGGCCTCCCCCAAACTTGGTACGATACATAGATGGTGAAGAAGTTAACGCTCTACTCTAAACTTCACTTTCAAACTTAAGTTGAAGACACATGAGAGAAGCACTCTTAGTCCCTAAATCTTCCCCAAAACTCTAAGACTCTTTTAATAAGTATAAGCTAAGTAGTTTGGATCTTGGTGCAAAGAAGTTACTAACAAGAACATGCATTTTTATGACTTTTAACATAAATGCCATTTGTAAGTTCAGAAATTTGAATCTAAATTTTATCATTGGAAAACAACTTAAAGAAGCACAAAATCCCAACAAACTTCACAAGCAGTATCAATCAGCACGACAAAAACCATTGTCAGCAACAAAATATTACGAACAATTGCAAACATAAGTTCCAAGCATAAAGAATAAGCAATGTTTCACAACACAACAACGAGCATCAACAAGTTAAAAGAGAACTTCCACCACCCCAAACTTAAGACGAGTTGTGTCCCACAACTCTAGAAAAAAAAACATACAGGAAAGAAAAACAAAGCACCAGAGACGCACAAAACTAAACTTACTAGGCTTGACACAAACTAAATTAAGAAAGTTGAAAGAAAAGACAGAAAAACAATACTAAAGCAAGAGGAACATAAAACTCCCCTGAGCAACGTGGCTCTGGTCTCCTTTATCAACATCGTTTGGGTCAATGGGCTCATTCCCGTGCTCTGCAGCAGCCTGAAACACAAAAGGGCGCAATATCTGGTCCGAAAAAGATGGTTGCGGAGGGATAGGCCTATGGGCAATGCGCACAAGAGCCTTGTGCAACACAATATCTCTTTCTCGAATATGCGAGGCCAAGGCTATAAAGGAACTCTTCATATGACGTTGATGCTCTCGAATCTCCTCTAAAACCATAGACGACTCAGCTGCGACCTTTTCTCTCTTAGTAGCACGAACCTCATTTTGTTGCAATCGCTTCATCGTCAAAACAGTGATGGCTTCACGAGAGTGAATGTGGGTCACTTCCTCTATACTATAGGCCACCCCCGCTTGAACACAAAGTTCAGTGATCAGGCACGGGAACAAGATCTTGCTTAGACTATTCTTCGCCGCAGAAATGAGCTCTTGCTCAACAATTTGTCCAACATTGATGGACTTCCCAGTCACAACAGCATAAAAAAGCATCATCCTTTCCTCGGAAATAATATGATTGTGGGTAGTTGGCAAGATCTTGGTGCGAATAAAGTGATACCACACACGATACTCAGGTTTTACAGAAGCTCGCAAGCAAGTTCTCTTACCTGTCTTTGAAATTATACATTCAGATCCTTGCTCTGTGAGCTTTTTTAAGACTCTTGCACTCTTCTTCTCAGTTACTTTTTGCTTCCAAGCAAAAAATTCATCTTCAAAATCCTCCAAGCCAAGAGTTAAATTAATTTGGGCTACTGAAAAGTTCACTGTAATGCCTCTTACTTGTACTAGAAATGTAGCATTGTCTTCAAAGTTAGCTAAAAATTCATATACAAGAGGCATAATGGCTCTTTTTGGGTGAGTGGTGTGAAAATATCGGGTGCCCTAAACTAATGCAAATTAGAATGAGACTCCGACACTTCTACGACGTGCAAGTATACACGGTCGAGAGCAACAAGTGATAAGTTAAAGTATCGATTCCACGAGGACTAGCTAGACCTAAATGAATGAGTGTCCTAGCAAATTTTCCTTATTTTAGTGCAATGAATGAGTGTGCAAATTACTGTTCTAAATAAATAAATTAATAAGAAAGATAAGACACGACACAAGAAAATAACTAAATTTAAATGCGGGGAGAGGAGAATGCAAACAAGAGGGCAGATGCAAGAGATGAGATTTGTAATGTAAAATAGGCTCGGGTTAGGTTAGAGTTCTAATGTTCAATTGGAATTTTGAGTGATGCCTTGAATTTACCTACACATGCATTCAAATGATTCTTTCCAAAATCACTAAGTTTTAAAACCTACAATTTTCCAATTGTGATCTAAATTATGTCCATGATTTTAGGTTCTAGGTGGGTTAATCATCCCCAATCAACTCAATAATCCTAGAATGGAATTTTAGTTTTCTAATTCATTAGCTTTTCCAAGTTTATGAATTCTAGAGAAATTAAAGAGGCCAATTTTAATTCTCATGCAACGTTAAATTCAATAAAATTTCATTAATTCAATCAATGGCATCAACCATAAATTTAATCCAAAATTACATTAAAACAACCTAACCCTTGCCTAAGAAAATTTAGTTCATGTAAATCAACTCACAAATTTCTAATTTATGCATGCTTGTGTTGTTTAATAAATTCAAATATGTGTTGTAACAGTATCACAAAACAACCCAAATTAATCACAAATTAAGCCCAAAAATAGTCATGAATTTAACCTACAACAGTGAGTAAAAAGAGCACAATAAACGATCAAAATTGTAGTAACAACAAGCCAAAATAATTAGGGAATAGGAAAAATTTACACGAGGCAATTGACATGTGTTTTGCTTCAGCAAAACGCCAAGATCTCACCGAAGGCAGCAGGCAATAGCAGCAGGTTTTAGTGTTCTTTAGGTTTTGTCCGATAGCGATATCTGATAAACCGGAGCTTTGAACGATGATCCAACCGTTGACAACGACTCTCTATGAGTCCCAAACAAGCTGACAAAATTCCAGAACAATCCAACGGTTCAAACTTCAGCAAACGACAACTTTGTGAGTGTTGTCTGTGAAAAACTGAACTGCAGTGGGCGTCCAATGTGACAGCGATATCTGACACAGCGAAGCTCCAAATGACGATCTAACCATTCAAAATGGTGCTCTATGAGTCTCCAACAGGCTGACAAAATTGTAGCAAAATCCAACGGTTGGATAACCCAAAATCGCAAACTTCGTAAACGACGTCTGTGAAAACTGAACTACACTGATGCTCTCGATTTTGCTTGAGCAAAGATGGGCAAATCACAGCAGGTGGACAAACCCCTACTCTCGATTTTGCTTCAACAAAGGTAGGTTGATTCCAGCAGATGGCCAATCCTCTACTCCACGGTTTGCTTCAGCAATGTCTCCCTCTCGTGATTTCTTCTTCTTTCACCCAATTGCTTCAAAGAAAAAGCAAAGACCTCTTTCACCGCTAAGCACAACAACTGCACTTTGCTTTAGCAAAAGGGCTCCCTCTCGGATGTGTGCAGCAACGTTTGCTTCAGCAAAGGGCTATCGATTTTTTTCCTTCCAATGCACGCCCTTTGCTTCAGCTATCTCACGAGTTCTTTTTCTCCCCCTCGATCTTTTCCTCTTGTCACAACTCCAACTTCTCCTCTCACACTTGTAAACACTAGCTTCCTTATACAAGATGGTGTTGCCTTAACTCCACAAATTAAAAAAATACCCTTAAGGGTAAAAAGACCATATTACCCTTCGGGTAAAATGTCTAAAATGCCCTTAGGGACTCTTGTAATTTTTAAACATCTCCTGCACACAGAAAAATCCCAAATAAATTTATAAAGTCAATTATAAATCAAACTAAATACGCAAGGATTTTTGGAGTTAAGAAAAATCTCAAATTTCGATCTTTAATTAATCGTTAGCTTATTTTCCTAAATTTCTTAAATTAAAGCACAAAAACATCAAAATTAATTCTTTGTGCACCTAATGCTTAAATTCAAGATTTTAAAGCTAACACACATAATTTAGGGATAAAATAACATGTGGATCACTAAATTAAATGCAATTCAAGTGGATTAAACACTAAAATTCTAGTAAAATAACTCCCTTATGGTGAGTTATCAGTGAGCCCCAAATGTAACCCACTCTCCTGACAAAAAAATACGTGAAATATAATTCGGAAGGCCTAAATCATCGTCTTTTGTCAATATGAACCCTTTTTCACAATATAAACCCCGAGTACTTATGTCTGAAAGACGCTGCCTTACCTTCTCTGAATTAGAATGATCAGAACCAACAACTCTAGCACGAGACTTGGGTGGCATTGTGTTCGAATTTTGTTACTTTTCTCTGAATTAAGCTACTGCCCCCCCCCCCTTTTTTTTAAACACTTCAAAATAGACTTGTTAACTGCACAACAGGTTTAGGGACAAGCAATTCAAACTACAACAACAAGCTCTATCAACTGCACCACAGAATAAAACAGAAAAGCTTCTTCAACACCTCTAAACACCACAGAACAAAATTTCAAACACCTTCAAATTGCACACAGATTTGCAAATTTCTTCGTCCCTTTTTTTTCGTGAGAGTTGTCGTCTCCACACACTGTCAACCACACAAGTTTCTTCTACTTGCACAACCCAACCAACACCAGAAACTTGCCTCCTCTAACACCTCAAACAGAAAACCCAATTGAACTAAATAAGAACTGAATGTTAGGGCTTAGGGACTTACTTGGAGAGCAAATCAAAATTTCAACCCCTCTTGATGAAAGCTTATCAACACAATGTAGCTTTTTTTTTTCTGCCACTTCAACTTGAACCCACAACAAAGAGCAACACTGTTGAGAGGAGGAAGCTCTTGGTTCCACGCTACTGCAATGCACAACGAAGAACGAAGAACACGACCTCGGGTCTGAACAACGAAGAAGAAGAAGCAAAACATGGAGGGGCTGCCCATTCGGTTTCTTCTGCCGCAAAAACAAAGACAACCCTAAGCTAAACAACCCTGAAGTTATTCGAAGGAAGGGAGAAATGGAGACGAGAGGAACGAAGGAGAAAAATGAAAAGGTCTGAGAGGGAATCAAGGCTAACGAGGGGTTTTTACCCTTCGTCTCTCTTTTTAATAAAAAAAAAAAGCAAAAACTTTTTATTTTACTTAACTTTTTTAAAAAAAAATAAATAGGCGTAAAACAAAATACAGGAACAAAACCCAAGGCTCCCCTGTATTTTGCAGCTATCAATGCTATAGCATTATCTACTTCAAAATTTCGCCATGTCTTTGACTCCCCATTGTTGCAGCATTGTTTGCACAACTGGAAACAAAATATACACTGCCCAGTTTTTAATTTTCTAGAATTGAGCTACTGCCTCTTCTCCCTTTTTCACCTGCAATCACATGATTTTTCACAACATTAGCAGCATCATGCCCAACAAATTAAACCTGCCACGACACTAGACACAACAAAAACAAAAATAAAACAAAAATAAACTCAACACACTAAAGACTTAATTAAAATGGGTTGCCTCCGACAAAGCACTTGGTTTTTGGTCATCAGCCTAACTCTCCATGTAATATCATTCATCGCTAAGAATCACACAAGCTTTTTCTCTGTCCATGGTGCTCCCCCAAAAATGTTTAATTTGTTGACCATTAACTTTGAAAGTGCCCCCCCCCCCGCCGTATTTTCATCAAGAAGTTCAACTGCTCCATGAGGGAAAACACTTACTATCTTGAAAGGCCCCGACCACCTTAACTTAAGTTTGCCCGGAAATAACTTCAAACGAGATTTGAAAAGAAGAACATGTTATCCCAGTAGAAATTCTCGCGAAAGAATGTGGCGGTCATGCCAAGCCTTGGTCTTTTCCTTATAAAGTTTGGCATTTTCATAGGAAAAGTACCTCAACTCCTCAAGCTCCACAAGCTGCAGTTTCCTCTCATGTCCTGATGCCTGGAGGTCAAAATTTAGCTCTTTGAGGGCCCAATAGCCTTTGTGTTCGAGTTCCAAGGACAAATGACACGCCTTACCGAACACAAGCCTATAAGGTGACATACCTATGGGCGTTTTAAAATCTGTCTGGTATGCCCACAAAGCATCATCTAGCTTCGTTGAACAGTCTTTGCGTGATACACACACCATTTTCTCTAGAATTCTCTTTACCTCATGATTTGACACTTCAGCTTGTCCACTTGTCTGAGGATGGTAGGCAGTAGCCACTTTATTCTTGACCCCATATTTGGCGAGCATCGATTCAAGCATTTTGCTCCCGAAATGAGTGCCATCATTGCTTATGAGTGCTCGAGGTGTACCAGAGCGTGTAAAGATATTCTTTTTCAAGAACTTATTGACCACCTTAGAGTCGTTAACTGGTGAAGAAATCACTTCGACCCACTTGGACACGTAGTCTACTGCCAATAAGATATAAAGGTTCCCATGAGATTGCAGGAATGGACCCATGAAGTCTTCCCCCACACATCGAAAAGCTCAACCTCAAGAATGTTGTTCAAAGGCATTTCATGTCTCTGTGAAATATTTCCCACCCTTTGACAACGATCGCAACTCTTAACAAACAGATGAGCATCTTTGAAAAGTGAAGGCCAAAAGTACCCAGATTGTAGCACTTTATCTGTTGTTCGGACTCCACCAAAATTGCCATCATAAGGTGTCGAGTGACAATGATGAAGTATATTTTGGACCTCTTCTTCAGGAACACAACGCCTCAATACTTGATCAGCACATTTCTTGTAAAGAAATGGTTCATCCCAATAAAAATACCTTACATCATGCATGAACCTCTTCAGTTGTTGTCTATTCATCTCAGGAGGCAGGAAAACGTTGGAGATGCTTGTTCACACTAAAACAATGCTCATCAGGAAATGTCTCTTTAATGGGCTCTTGGTGGTGTGTCTCACCCTTCACATGGAGTTTGGACAATTGATGAAGATCTGATCTCCTTGAGCAGCGAGAACGTGTTTGGGATCGTAAAT
This sequence comes from Trichosanthes cucumerina, assembly GCA_036507285.1. Lineage (NCBI taxonomy): Eukaryota > Viridiplantae > Streptophyta > Magnoliopsida > Cucurbitales > Cucurbitaceae > Trichosanthes > Trichosanthes cucumerina. The sequence goes on along the minus strand of CM071836.1, from coordinate 65,324,166 downwards.
TGTTTGAATGTTTTAATTGAAACAAAAACCAGTACATTGATAAATAATACAGAACAAGCATGGTATTTCTAATCCTATTAGACATGGATTAAATGGATACATGCAAACATATGTTAAGTTTAACAATTAAACTAAAGGGAAGAAAAATACCTTCGTAGTTTCAACTTGCAGCAACTCCTTGCTCCAAATAAGACAGCAACACAGGAACTTCCAAGATGCTTCTCTGTTTTCTTCAATTGGACAACACCACGAGAAAAACCTTATATCCTCTGAGATCTTAAAACAAAAACCTTTGTGGGAAGGTTTCCAACAATTGGAAGATGAAGGGAATTAGAAGATTGAGAGAGAGAGAGAGATTTTTTTCTTCTGTAAGTTCAATGTGATTGATCGATCAATCCAATTGAGCAACCCCCTTCTCCCTGTTAAACGGTCGATAGGGAGAAGGGGAAGGGTAGTGGGGAACATGTCTAGATGACACGTTCCCTCATTTATTATTAAAATAATAATAATAATAATAATAATATAATTAAATAAAATTTAATTATTCATTTGAATCATATTTAAATAATACAAATTAAATATCATATATTTAATTTAGATTAAATCTCATTTAATCATATTACCCCTTAAACCTATAGTTTTAATGTACAACCAGTGCACATTAAATTTTATCCTATAGTTTGCAAATGTGAATCATATTCACATTTAATATAATATTTGAACTCTTTCAAATATTCAATTCTCACATATAATTTAATATGAATCATATTCAAATTAAATTTATAATATATAGTTCCAAAACTATATATTATATTGTATCAATATACATTAAGTTTATTCCCTAATAAATTTGAACATTTCAAATTCAAATGATCTAAGAGCCCTTTACGAGCTAGAAGGTGGACCTAATGGACCTCTGCTGCATCGTAAGCTCTAACGATCACGAGATTGCTCTGCTAATCTCATTAACCTCCCAATCAACATTCGTTAATCTGCAGAAACACTCCACTAAAGTCCCACACCGCACTCTTCTCACTGCAGATATATTTCGTGTCCATGGATATTGACCAATAACAGCAAAGTCAATCCTTCACGAATGTTCGTGAATAATCACTGGGTCAAATTACCGTTTTACCCCTGGGTTACATCTTGTACCTTAAGTACTAGTGCTCCTCTAATGAACAATTTGTTTGTGGTCCTACCAACCAATAGAGTCTCTCTCGGGCCAATGAGAGTGTTGGGCCCTTTGTTCAAGTCCCGGAGACACCACTTAAAGGAACATTCCTCTACTTACCCTAGTAGGCGGGAAGGAGTGAATTCCATCTTGCTAAGTTAAGTCCCCAGCTGCTCATTCGGTCTTGTCCCCAAGAAAGTAGGCATATTGAGTCGGCGAATCTGGCCACTCTCACCCATACTAGTCAAAGGACAATCTCTCGCGAACATGAGTTCGTAACCTGCTCAGGATTGAGATCAAGTTGCCTAGGTCATCCTAGTGAAATAGAAACTTAACTAGTCAACGGAGTTACAGCTAGAGGTTACTATTTCGTGGTTCGGTCTTATGTAATCTCATTACATAGGATATCCCCACTCACATGTCATCTACACGAACACGTTAGGATCACAGTGTTTGTATCAAATACAAAGTGGGTCACATCTATAGTTTTACCAGGGTAAGGTACCCAAACCTTATCCCCAACTATAGACCCTTTAGGTCAGTATCTCGAACAGAGATCCTTTTTATGTACATTACATTCAGTTAAAGATTCATTTAACAGCCTTGGATGTTTAGTTTATTGGATTTAGGGTTTAAATAAAGGCAAACTCGTAGATAACGAACAATAACAATTTATTGAAATAATAACACTTTATTACATTGATTAGAACATAATTACAAACTACGAGTTTTAGGGCACAAATCCCAACATAACTAGATCGAGATCCACATATCCGAAGTTTGATATACGTTCATCCGAGACCCAGAGTCTTGAAATCCCGTGAATGGTAAGCCATTACGAGTTCTTTCGGAACACTCCTTTCGGGACTTGTATTCCTGAACAACACAACACATTCATTTTAACTGACATGCGAATATTCCGTTCATTTTAACACAACACAACACGTTCATTTGGCCACATCACGTTCATTTTAACTCCATAACGAGTTCATGCGGAACAATCCTATCCATAATTGATATATATTGTAAAGTAATTAAGTGAAAATAAGCTTAACTTTCAAAAACGAAAAACATAAAACAAAATGGTTATCATACGGGTTCTCTGGAATTAATTTTTTTTTAATCAAGTTTTTGTTTTTGTTTTTTTTAAAAAAAAAATTTAACGTTTGGTGTGCATGAATTTCGTATATCACATAAACAGACAGAATGAACGATATTGTATACTTTAAAAAAAGGGTCGGTTCATCCATAACTTACATGCAAACTGCCTTTTAAAAAATTCCATGTTCTACTGAGGTAGTGTATCCATAGGAGTTCTTGTTACATCATATTCAAAAAACTTGGTAGCAAATATTCAGCAGTCTCCATGTCCTAACTGTTGCGGTATTGAACGCACACGAATCACTAGCCAGGGTGTCATCCTCAGATTCGGGTGGCCAACGCACCTGCCTTGTGAAGAACTACATGAATGATTACGCGCATATTATCTAGTTCTGATATGAGCTCACCATCTGATGTCAGAGCCATGAGAAATTCTCCCTATAGACACATCTATCTTAACAGTCACTCAGTGAGTACTTTTGATGTCATATGGTAAGTAAATGAACTCACACACGACCCATGGTATGGCGTAGTTCGATTGTTCACCCATCACGTATCTCAGTAGATTACCGTCTCTTGACCATCTGTATATGATATCTGCTGGGTGTCGTCCTTCACACATCTCATCGTATAGAGATGTTTTCTGATGGAAGAAGTCCTGTATGACGATGGGAGTGTTAGTCAACACATACGGAGTACACTGACATATTTGTCGTGATAATGTAAATACTTACGGACACTACAACATCACCCGTTGTGAAATTTTGTCTACAGTAATATCCACTGGCGCGTCTTTATGCGTTAATTTATTCCGCACGAACAGAAATAACGTGTCCATAGTCTGTGACAACATCAAACAAATCGTTATATTGTCATATGTGTATGGATTATGCACGTTAGTAAGGAGTCAATACATCATCATTTGTAAGATGGTCTGGTGTTAGTAGACGTCTAAACCACTCATTCATTTGATACACAAATATTATTTTACGTAATCCGGAGTCGCATCTTGGGTCGCCAACCACACTTGAAACCGTTTATTATATTGTACAGGTATAGGGCAAGTGGGATCGTACACTTTCACCTTTCGACGTTTATTATCCGGACGGATATCGGCATATGGAGTTCGTAGCATCCATGGTTGTCTAGTCCTTCCACGTCTATTAACGGAGTTCAAACTTGAACCCTCATGTTGACCAAATTGATGGACTACATTCGAAACATAAGAAACATGTCAACTATATATCAAATTAATGTGCTACAATATAAGAATACATGAATTACATACGTACCTCTTCTTTTGGCAATATGAGACAGTCGTCACTTCCACAGTCGACCCTTACTGCGTCAGATACCGACACAGTGAGATCAATGACCTTATTATCGTCCACTGTTGGAAGATGGGACGGATTCAAACCTCTGAGTCCCTCGTCAATGTCCTCTACTCGTTCAGTCGCATCGCCCATAGACTTGTTTGTCAATTGTATCATACACTCTTCTACTGTAACATGTTGAGGTTTGGTACGCACATCCACTTCAACTTCTGCACGCCCAATTTGTATGTTCATTTCGTCCGACACGGGTTTGATGTCAGCTAATGGGTTAACATCATTACCTGACTGACTTCCAGGTACACAAACTGGGGTAGGCACCTCTGATTTATGTGACTGCGCATTAAGAAGCTACATGACTAGCTCTCGTACTTCCTGTACACTCGCGTTCAGTGTACCCAATCCGTCCTGCATGGTCTTCAAATCGTTTCGCAATTCCGTAACTGGTGACATATTGGCAGAATCAGTGTTTGATATACACATGTCGGATGTACATCTCCACTTGGAATTGTAGAAGCATCTACCAATACGGGTGATCGTATTACTTGCTCATTATCCTGTTTGGCAGACACATCAACCTATTCGACATCGGAAACAGCTACCCCAGGAACATCTCCATCGACTTGTTGGGGTGTCTGATGTGAAGTATGGGATGGAGCATTTAGATTCGGTGCCTGTAGCAATCGAACCATGTAAGTAGCTTCCATGTCAGTTGGTACAAGTTCAGTTATAACATTCGCCTGTAAACAATGATTGAGATCATATCAAGGGAATAGATAACAACAATGGTATGGTGACAATACAATGGTGCTAACGAGTATTGTAGGTGAGGCAAACACTTCCCGCATAAGCATCTAGTAAGATGGTGAAGTACCACATGACCACCTAAGTATCCGTGGCATATCGATTGTGTTAACATGAGTTGCCACCTGATTTGTCAATGATGATACAATCTCGTAAGCCCATACCTAGAAAAGTACATTTCATGTCAGTATAGACATTACAATTTGGCAGTTTGTGAATTAATGCACATACCTGAAATGCATAAGGGTATCCATACAATGTGTATGTCTCCGGTTTCTTAATCTTTTTATTTTTGTACGATGATGTCTTACCCCGAATTGCGTTTTTCAGACCTTTCATCATCTTATCGAATACTAATTTCCCCAATCCTTACTACAGAATGAATCTCAATCATCGATGACACGTAAAATGTTCATATCTATCAGTTGCTTCATCTCGCACCCAAACATCACTAGCTCGATGAAGTAGAACAGAGCAATCTTCACCGCGTCATCGTCATTTTTGAAGTTCAGAAGCGGGAATATTTCGTACAACTCAGAGCATTTCATACTGCTCAAATTCATCAAATATTTAACCCTAAGCCGGTTACTAGACACCGCATCCCACACATCCCGGACGATATATCGCAGACCAGTCATCAAGTTGAACTCTCTCTTCCCAAACGATACTACCTTATCTATTATATGGAAACTTATTATATCTGGTCTGGCATCTACGACCTCTCTGAGGAGAAAGTAATGGATAGGTTGTCCATTGAAAACAATAGATGTGTCGATGAAGTGTCCAAAGCAAGTTTGACGAAACAAGGCCATTTGAGATTGATTGAGTTTGTGCTAGATGATGTTAATTGACTTCGTTAGGTGTGAACAACAAGTAATTACAGCCGGGAAATGGTCATCTGGTTGGATTTTCAGAACGAATGTCATAATATGAACAGTCAGAGTTTCACAAGGGCAACAAGTATAGCGGTTATCAGAAAATGGAAAATGACCTTAGACGCAAACTGTAGTAGTTAATCGGGATCAATCGAACAGTGTTGAATGAAATCCAGGATCCTGTCAAATCGGGAACTAAAGGCGACTATCGAAATGTTAGGGATTTTGGACGAGGATATATAGTGGACGAGATTCGGGATCAATCAACGAGATCGATAGTCCCCCAATCAATAACGTATCTCTATCTAGACCGAGAGTCCCGACTTCCCGTGATGCCATTGGAATACGATTTCCTACGGGACACATCTTTCGGGAAGCCCATTACTTCATTTTGTGATCAGGTCGAGATTGCGATATAAATACTATTCGGTTATCACGAGACCGAGAGTCTCGACTTACGGAGATGCAAGTCAAACGCCATATTTATTTGACGTGGCTAAGTCAATATATATCGAGAGTGTTACTTACTCGTTCAGCTATAATTTGGAGATAGTTAATCTCGAAATCCGAGACTGATAGTCCCGAAACTCGGGATCTTAATATTTTTTGGTAGTTCTATTTGAAATATACAAAAATGTAAATGTATGACTGACTGACTATCGCTCTCGTTCATATACCACAGTTAGAGAATGACTCTCGTTGTAGATGGTAAATGTACGACTATCGCTCTGGATCAATATTTTACATTAGTATTCAGTCATTCTCTGCCACGTAACATGCTTAAATCATATTTTACACGGTCATTTATTTCTTGACCACCAAATGACCATACGATACATATCGCCGAACAGACAATGCGCATAATCATATTAATGGCCTTCGATTTCGATTGACAACTGAACTGATAATCAAATTTAATAACAGTATCTATTAACTACCTAATTCTGATTTGGGAGCATTAAATTACATCCTTCAATCGCATTGAGATTAGATATTAACGTGTGTGTATGTAGTTGACGTTGTTTTTAAATGAAGTTATCTTCAAGTTCAGTTATTTTTTGAGTGAATCGTCGTCTTCAGTTTCAGTTGTTTGCAAGTTTAGTAGTCATTATCAACCATGGACAACAAGTGTGTTTTCATTAGGTATGGCGGTGTATGGGAAGAGGATACATGTACTTATACCGGAGGTCATATGACCAGTATCGTTGTGCCATCAACGATAACATACAAAGAATTTCGGTCGGAGATTTATAATGTTACGTCTATAGACGAGCATTCTTATGAAATTGAAATGAGGGTGAAATTCAATACAGACTATCCATCACCGCCAATGTACATAATTAATAATCGATATGTTGTATTTTTTATGAATTATCCGGACGTTGCAAGAGTCTAAGTCTGGATAACAACTGTACAGAAACAACTCGTCACTAACGGTGGAGAATCTAATGAAGATACAGGTGAGGACCTAGAGTACAACCCTTTGCACGAAGAAGAAAGCGATGAGGTTGTGAAATTCGAAGAAGATGAAGAGGAATACGAGGATGAAGATGCAAAGGAATATGAGGTTGTGGAATTCGAAGAAGATGAAGAAGAATACGCGGATGAAGAGGAATACGAGGATGAAGATATGCTATATGACGACGAGTACGAGAAAGATATATCGGGTGAATCGAAAGACGAAGAAGAATGTAGAGACGATGGATACGTTCCAAATGATGGGCTTCATTTCGGTAACGTACTGGATACAAACTGGTTTGGGTCGTTCGATAACTTAAATATATTCCAAGTGACGCAGTGTGACTTAAACCCTACTGTGGATGTAGTCAACCAATTTATAGGAGGTGACTTGCACGAGTGGGGTGATTACTCAAGTCTCAATGTCGATATACACGATGCCCAACCCAGCTCACAACCCCAAGATTACATAATAGTAGAGAAGAGTGACGACATTAAGTTGGTGAGCCACGGGCCAAGTAGCCGTTTCGGTATGTCAACCGAACAATGTGGCAGAAATGGTACAATAGGTCCATCCGCTTCGGTAAATTTCGGAAGAACAGGCGACATCGTACTCCAAGGGGCAGATGGTGAGTTGGAAATGAGTCAAATATTTTTCTCAAAAAAGGACTTGAAGGTTAGAATAACTATGCATGCCATGAACAAGAATTTCGAGATAAAGGTTCTCAAATCTACAAAGTATCTATACAATATGCGTTGCATACACGAGAATTGTAACTGGAGACTCCGTGCTATACGAATGAAAGGCTGCGACATATTCCAGATCTCGAAATACACAAATGATCACTCGTGCTCCATCGAAATGTTGAATCATGATCATAAGCAAGCTAATGCTGAAGTTGTTGGTCATTTGATCAAAAACAAGTTTGTTGGTGTTGGTCGACCATACAAGCCTAAACACATTATTGAAGAATTAGGCAAGAGCATGGTATCAACATTAGTTACGGCAAGACTTAGCGTGCGAGGGAGATGGCACACGCATTGGCAAAAGGTACTCCAGAAGAATCTTACGTTGTCCTACATAAATATGGAAAAGCTTTGAAGATTGAAAACTCAGAAACTATTTTTGAAGTGGAACTGGAAAATGAGTCCATGCACTTCAAATACGTGTTCATGGCGTTGGGTGCGTCCATTAAGGGGTATGCAAAATGTCGTCCGGTGATCATCATCGACGGATCTCATTTAAAGAGGAAATACAAGAGTTGTCTCCTAGTGGCGGTGACAATGGACGGGAACCAACAATTATATCCAGTCGCATATGGTGTCGTGGACGAAGAAAACAATAGATCATGAAGCTAGTTTTTAACCAAATTGAAGAGCGTCATTGGTCAAGAAAATGACATGGTCATTGTATCCGATCAACACGTAAGCATCACCCACGCAGTCAATGTTGTATTCCCCAACGCATTTCACGCATTATGCATATACCACCTTGAGCTTAATCTGACCAAACACTTCAAGAACAAGGCTCTAATCAAATTATTCAATGCGGTTGCGAGAGTGCATCGGATATCTGAATTCGAAAGTTATTGGGATCAGATGAGCCAAATAAAAAATGGTGCGGTCACACGTTACTTGACTGAAGTTGGAGTAGAACGATGAGCACGGTGTCACCAAAATCACCGTCGGTATGATAATATGACCAGCAATGCAGTAGAGTGCTTCAATTCGTTGACCAAGGATGCACGATTTCTGCTCATTACTTCATTGCTTGAATACGTCCAAAACAACCTCCAGCAGAAGTTCGACGATCGCAGAATGTTTTGGAACTGTCGCACAACTGCATTTTCTGACTACGCTGGGGAACGAATGACGAAACAATGCGATATGGGCAGACGATTCCTCGTTGAACCCATAAACTATTATCGATTTAATGTGAATGACGGTTTGTTTGGCGGTATCGTCGATCTGAGCATGCATACATGTACATCCATGGAGTTTAAGTGTTTTGAGATACCATGTGCACATGCTATAACAGCCGCCAGACACCGCAACATAAATCCACATAGTCTATGTAGCCCAAAATATGGGATCGATGTATTAAGGTCAATGTATGAAGAGTCTATCAATCCAATTGGACATATTACGCAGTGGAAGAGGCGTCCGGATTACATTTCGTTTGTTATACTTCCACCAACAAGAATACCGAGGATTGGTTGGAGACGAGTGAACAGGATCCCATCTGCCGGTGAATGGCGCTTGTATCGAAGATGCGGCAGGTGTGGTAATGTTGGTCATAATTGACAAACGTGTAATATGTCATTGTCAACCAATCAATTCACTTCAAACTAGTAACGTCTTGTCCTTACATGTAATCTCTCATTATCATCACAACGGATTAATGGTATTCTGAATACCTCGTGATCTGAGATATAATCGACACTCTCGATTCATGTTGGATTTAATACTCCTAAAGAGACTCTCGGTCACCCGTTGACTATTAGTATCAAAATAAGAGCGGTAGTACGATTGATAGTTCAACATAGTAGTCATTCTTATCTCATACGATGGATGTTGGTTGAGGTAATTAATAATCATTAATGTAAAAACCTACGTTCACTTTATATTAACTATTATATAAACTATGTCGTTGACTCATCTGTATTCTACCTTCCGATGCAGCCGGTTTGAAAGTTGGAGATGAAAGAATCATCTATTCCTCGGATATAGTCAACAGTTTAACCGGTTCAGGCGAAACACGTTATTAAGGTAAATGCCCACGTTAACTTTATATTAATTTTTTAGTCCATTATACATTGATTACTATGTACACCAAACGGTTTACTTGTCACGTTCCTAGCTCGGGTCTGCGACCATGTTGACCACAGGTAGAGATATGGTTGCCCGTTAACGATTTACTTATCACGTTACTATCCCGGTATCAGTACGAGACTACATATAACAACACGACTCTCTCTCATAATTTTTTTATGTAGAACGAGATCGGTAGTACTTACGACGTCGATTAAAATGCGGATGACCGAGACCGAGAGAATAACACTTTCGATAACTGGGATGACAGAGGTAAACGATCCTCACCTTGTTTCGTTTTCGGTTTAATTCGACTGACTAGACTCTCGGTCTATTGTCGTGTTGACCAGATGAGAGCGATATTTAGAGGTTAACCATGATCGATAGAACGAGAGCATTTACGAGAGGGGCAATAAAGTCACTCTTTTCCAAGCAGATCGAGAGCGGTAGTAGTTACAGCAGAAACGATAAAATACCGTCAACGATATAGGTATGACGACATTACATGGCGTTGCATTCGTATAGTCTGAGTTGACAGGAGAACGAGAGCAGTAGTGATTCATGACGCCAAAAAACACAACATTGTATCTAGATCGAGAGCGGCTGATGACATCAAAGGATTATCTATCGATAAATATAAAAAGCAAGTCTTCTATCGATAATCCAACCGAAAGAAGGTCATCCGTATAAAAAAACCCTTAAAAAAAACCATTTCCATTGTACGAATTCCTCCCAATGGACATTTCAACTCAGAGTTATCCTATCAAGAAATAATGAATGGAAAAATAAGAATTTAACAATTGTAAGAACAAAATAGGTAATGTATAGATTTTCGCCACACCGCCACTTTTACACCTAGTATAAATATAGATATAGATTACATATTATAGATATTTAAAATAAACCAATGAAAACAAACCGCCCTTGGTGATGACCTGTTACCAATAAACCTTCCGCTAAAAGAGATTAACGTGAGAAAATTTTATAAATTATAAGGTTTGGTACAACTTAACTTACAATTTGGTCCAAGAAATTTCTTTCTTTGACGTTTATAAAATGGTCGTAAAAGTTCAATAGAGGGTGGGGAAGCAGATGTTTCTTCCTTCCAAACACAGTTTAGTCGTCAATGGATTTTTATGATTGCTTCCGGCTGAAAGACCAAAAACTAACATTCAAGCCTTCTTGTGCTTCATTCCCTACCTTGTACTAGCAAAGCTTAAACAATTTCTCCAGGAGGCAATTCTGCCAGCTTAGGCGAACTTCCCAGAATTCTTTCCATGTCAAACCGAACTTCAATGTTGCGAATGCTATACCCGACCACCATTAGCCAGTACAGAAGCTTCCCCAGCTCTGGTGTTGTTGTTTCTGTTACGCTTGTCTGAAATGAAGAGGTCCATGATATATGCAGAAGCTCAGTTACATTTTTGTGTGAAAAACATTACTTTTATCTAGGGATATAAATCAGTTCAACTTAGTTTAGTTTGGTTCTTGACCGAACCAGCCAAACCGATCATTGACCCATGGCAGTACAGTTAGAAAAGAAGATAGAGGACGTTTGTGTGGACAAACCTTCATTTGACTTGGATCTGAAACCGCTAATAGGCGCTTTATGAATGTATTCATTGCAACAACAGCATCCTCACCGGCACTGCTTGTCAACTCCTGCATTTGTGATAACCAAAGGTTGAGATCGTGCTAGTGATGGCAAAAGATCAGTACAGGAACAGACAACTAATCAATGAACCATTAGTACTTGTTTGGATTCAGATTAATAAAATTAAGGAACTCTCTAGCTTGAAGGGGATACAATCATTCGATATGAATAATATGGCAAGGTTGTACAGCTCACTACGCTAGAAAAAATGGCAGATTCCACATGAGTAAGGTATCCTTTATAGACTCATTCTAGTTAAAAGAGAACTTGTATGCATGCAATTTTAAATGATTATTATTATTATTATTATTAGAACCAATGAACGAAATAGAAATTATATTGAAATTTGAAGAACGAAGAAAATAAAGAAACTTGGATAGCTCCCTCTAGAGCAAGCTCAAACCTAAACTTATTTTATAATGAATAATATACCTCTAACACAATCTTACTATTACTCCCCACATGAAAGACAACTTGTCCTCAAAGTGTGGATAAAGTAATAGAATTTGAATGACACGAGCTTTTGTCTGAATTGTACAAGTGCATTCAGTCCCACAAAAGTATCAATAGTATTTTGCACCAGAGACACAAGTATCAGTGTCATGATCTTTGTTACAACAAAGACTTTTAAGTTTTCATATATAAACGAAAAGTGTTTCTTGTTTCAGAAATAAAAAAAGAATCACTTTTTCAGAACATAGACAATCATGTCTACAATGGATGACTAGATGACGTCGTAAACCCAGCAGACTCCAATACCAGAAGTAATCAACAATCTAATAAGCAGTCAACAAGCCCAACAAAGGCAAGTAGCTAACAGAGAAATGAAGCGAAGTTTCCTTACCTTCAGATTTTGGGGTTCCAGTGTTTTGAGATATTCCAACAATTCATTTTGCCCACTTGCAGACTTTCTACCTACTTGGCGATTCAGTTCCTCAATCTCTGCTTCCAGTAATTCTATGTACCTTTTAGCATCAATTCTCTCAGGACCAGATACATTATTCCACCTGATAACTTCCCCTGTGACATTTTTTTGCGTACCAGCTGCATAATTTGAATCATCCTGAACAATCACAGGATTAATTCATATTAGATAAAATTTAAGTAACAACCAAGCAATTTCAACAGTATGCCACACGTAAAATTGTAGACAACAGAGAAGTTCATGATGAAATTTTACAAGAATGTTTGTATAGGCACTAAATGACCTGATTGTATAAGAACAGTGAAAAATTAAAAGGACAAGAAGGCATTCAACCACAGAACCAATCACATAAGCCCTAGCCACGATTACATTAGAAGGGTGAAAAATCATAATGCTAATAATTAGAGATAGATAGAATGCTCAAAGAGAATAAGATCTTTCTACAGCAAGAAAATATCACAAAACAAATGTATATAAGACATTCACATGTACAATTTAAAAGTGAAACTTAAGAGCAGAGTAGGGACCAACAGATTGCAGAGCAAAGCTTTTGATATCCACATCATTCCCTAGTGTTTATTGTGTTTAAAACTCCATAAATCATCAACTTCTACTACATCATAAGTACAGATGCGCCATAGTAATCTATCAAGGTTAAAATAATAATGATCTGCCTAAAACAAAAAGTACAAGATAGAATGAAAAGTAATGTAGAAGTGACGTAACATGAGTGATATAGCCACGGCCCAGAGAACAGATTCTGATTTTTAAGTAGAGGGTAACTTCAACATGTAATAGTGCCATGGTAAATTTGGAAAGAGGTCCGGATGCCCCAGTCCACTCTCTAGCAAGCTTAATTTGATTAATGAAAAGGAATATAACATAACGGTCATATCATTTTAGCAACCCTCACTTCCAGGATGAGTAGGGCAAAGCAAACTATAATCACACTTAAAATAAAACAACAGACAAAAGAAGACAAAGTTACCATGACATTGACCATCAATGCAAATCTGGATTAGTAACAGATGCACCGTAGGAACTAGAAGATTGTCAGTATTTAATTACTTCTTGTGGAGGAGCACAGTAATGGGCAAGGTTAACTCCAAAATGAAGATATTTAGATGCAAAATCGAACTAATAAAACCATATAAAATACCTTTTCATCCTTTGGTTCTGGGAGAGCAACCTGCTCTAAACTCTGCTGCAGTTCTAAGCGATTTTGAGCATTTTTAAACATATATCCAGTCATGATTACACTGTACATGAGTTGTGCAAGATTTTCAGCAACCTGGACCAAATATTAAAAATCAAACATGATTGTACAATAAATAGATATTTAAAAACTAGGCCTGTTCTTACCAAATATCAATTGTACAACAAGTATTTGGGAGACTTCGACTGTAAGAAACAGAAGTATTATATACGTACTGTGGTGACAGTCACTGCAAAAAACTGTGGAGGTAGAGTTCCAATCATATTTGTGACTGTTTGGCGCATTGCATCCACAACCTAAAAAAGAACCGGAGATGTATAACATTGTCAGAGAAAGTCAGAGAATAGAAAAAAAAAAGTAAGCTGAATCCCATATCAAAGAAATTGATATTAATTCAAATAGAGGCCCACCTGTTGAGGTGCCCTCTGAACAAACAATTCCATGAATTCTGGCTGGACATTTTTAACATATTCCAGAAGAATGTCTCTCCGGGTTTTCGGCTGCCAATTCCATAAAAGATATTCAAAGAATTATCGAAGGTCAAATCTAGAACAACGTAAAGAGAACTGAATTAATATAACATCCATCAGGTTCATCATAGTGACGAAAAAGAAAACCCATCTAAGTTAATTAAAAATAAAAGTAAAAACCCATTATCAACAATTTATAGAGAGTACCATTTAATGGCTAGTAGCAAGGTAAGAGCTCTCCATGGAAGTGAACGTACAACCCATAACAGATACACGATAGCATCAATTATTTCAATGGTTGACAGTGATATCTAAAGAAAATGTAATCTCACAATTTATCTGTTAAATTCCAAAATTTTCGTCAAACCAGATCCATTATGAAAAACATCACTCAGCTATTCCACTAAAAATAAAAGAAAATACAATACACCCAAATATACGTTACTGGAAAGCTTCAAACTTCCCCCAAGTTTGCGTTGACATTTTGAAACCATATCATGACTATATAAACCGTACGAAAGAAGATAAAACACAGAAGCTGGGAACAGAGAGAGGGAGAGGGGAATACCAAAGTGCCGTTGGGAGGCTTGGAATCACCAGAGGAGGCATCGGGTTTGTCGCTCTTAGAAGAGTCGTAGGCGCGGAGTCTGAAGGCGAAAGCATTTCTCGGCTTCCTTGGGAGGGTAATTGAAGAGAAACGAAGAGAAGTAAAGGGAAAAGAAGAAGATGAAGATGAAGATGAAGTCGAAGAGAGCTTAGAGGTGGGAAATGAGGGTTTTAGAGTCAACGAAGACATGGTTTAGCTTCCGAGGTTAAAATGGGCCTATTAAAGACTTGAGTTCTGAAAACCTAAAGGGTCTAAATTATCGCCATTAGAGAGGCAGCAAGAGGAGGGAAGAGAAGGGTAGGTGAGAATGAAATGGTGGGAGCTTTTGTCGTGGGAAGGGGCCGGGAAATGCAGCAGCAGCGCTGAATGATGGAGTCGAGCGCGAGCTTGGGTTCGCACGTTTTCGATATTTCACAATTCAGATCAGAATCAGATAAAAGGGTAGTACTGGTAGGTGCAAGGCTTTTAACATGGTAAATTAGTATTGTAATGGGTTATATTATCAAAAGTACCTAAAACTAGTATAGGGTTGGTTTCAATTATATCCTTGAACCTTGAAAAGTTTTATTTTAACACTTCGGATTTAAAATTTATTTCAAAACAACTCTTGAAAGTTTTTTTCCGTAAACTTCATGGACGAAAAACGCTATATTTGCATTTGTATTGTCGCTTATGTGAACATATTTGAACATATATATTGAAAAAAAAATTAAAATATATGCAAATACGCCATTTTTCATCTATAAATCTAAAAAAAAAAATTCAAGGGTTTTTTTAAACAAAATTCAAAGTTCAAGGATTAAAATGAAACTTTTCAAAGTTCAGTAGTATAATTGAAACTAAGCTTATAGTTCAAGGGTATTTTTGATAATTTAACCTATTGTAATATACTAATATCTACACATGAATGCTACTTACATTGGATAAAGTCTATAACCATTTAATTTTTAATCATATTTTTATGTTCTTTTATCTACTTTTTACATATGTTTTTAAAAACCAAACCAAGTTTTGAAAACTAAGACCCGATTTGATAACCATTTGATTTTTGTTTTTGGTTTTTGAAAATTATGTTTTTTTTTCACAACTTTTATTTATCTTCTCTAAAGTGATTTACATCTTTCTTGAGGTATCATTTAAATTTCTAGTCAAATTTCAAAAACAAAAACAAGTTTTTGAAAACTATTTTCTTTAGTTTTCAAAACTTAGCATGGTTTTTAAAACATAGTTAAACCCAATATTAAAAGTAATATTTTTAGGCGTAATTTTTAAAAATCAAAAATCAAATAGTTATCAAACGGGATCTAAAAAAATAGTTTTCAAAAACTTGTTTTTGTTTTTAGAATTTAGCTAGTAACTCAAATGTTTCCTTAAAAAAGATGGAAACTATTATGGAGAAAATAAAAATTATTGTGCATAATTGTGAAAAGGCAAGTACAATTTTTAAAAATCAAAAACAAAAAAAAATCAAATGATTATCAAACGAGACCTTAGTTAAATCTTTCTCTTTTAAGTTAATAAAAATATTGAAGTCTCAGTTCTATTAATATATTTGATATAACCAGATAGTCGCGACTTGTGAATACAATTATGGCCTATCAAGAAACTCATCGTAACTATTTTGATGGATAAATAAATATTTAATATTTTACCCCACGCTACATAAATTGCATCATTAGTATATTTATATTCATGAAGATGATTTCTTATTGATATTTTTCTCATGTTTCATTGAGTTTTGTAAAGAAACTTATTTCGGTTAACTTTAATTTTGTTATAAACAAACACATGTAAATGCTTAATCCACATGCCTTTTAATACCCATGCCAAATGGCAACCCCTCCATAGCCATAGTGTCTTCCATGTGTCCATTTCTCACCAATGCTTAGTGTCCAAATGTACCAACTCTTCGTTGTCAAATTGCCTATCAATAGTGGCATTTGGTTGATCATGAATACACAACACAATTGGTGATTTTTTCCCCAATATGCTTTCTTCTCTCCCACTTTCTCTTTAGTTTATTCCTTATTTAATTTTCCATAAATTCTCACTATCTTTTATTTATATTTTATATATATTCCATTTTCCAAACAAATTTTCCAACATTAGGGGGAGGAATTAAGAAGTTGGAAAAAGAAATCACATGCAATGCATCATTATTATCTCATTTAGATCCTCGTAGAGATTAATGTGAATCTGAAGTTCAAAAGAAAATTCATTTGCAAAATATAGCAAAACAATTACCAGATGCATTCACAGATGCTAAAAGAGTGACTAAATCATATGTACTAGCAGCAAATGCTCCATCAAAAATTGATATCCCAAAGGAATAAGTTGTCAATAATGAGTCTGGAGCACGCCAGAAGCGTGGTAGACCAATGGATTCCAAAGATAAAAATCCTCGAAAAAGAAAAGTAGTTGAGAATCAAAACGATTCAATAAAAGGAATGGATGTTCCAGAAGAAATCCAGAACACAACTACTCAAAAGAGTATTGATGAAAATCAAACGCTTGAGGATAATAATGAAATTTCTATAAACTATGTTACAACAGGAAAGAGATGGAACCGAAATGTTATCATTGTTGACAACATTTTTACTTATAATGTTGCTCACGATATTATTCATGAAAGTGACGATTTTGATCCAAAATCTATCGAAGAATGTAAACGTAGAAAGGATTGGCTGAAGTGGAAAGAAGCAATCCAAGCAGAGTTGAACTCACTTTCAAAACGTGAGGTTTTTGGACCAGTAGTCCTAACACCAGAAGGTGTCAAACCTGTGGGATACAAATGGATATTTGTAAGGAAAAGAAATGAAAAGAATGAAGTCACAAGATATAAAGCGAGACTTGTTGCACAAGGATTCTCGCAAAAGCCTGGTATTGATTATGAGGAGACATATTCTCCTATGGTGGATGCAATAACGCTAAGATATTTGATTGGGCTGACTGTATATGAAAAACTTGATATGCATCTAATGAATGTAGCCACGACATATTTATATGAATCTCTAGATAATGACATTTTTATACAAATGGATATTCATATGTTTCAGGTATTTCAGGTATTTATATGAATCTCTAGATAATGACATTTATATGAAAATCCCAGAAGGATTTAAAATACCTGAAACATATGAATCAAATTCTCGGGAATTATATTCAATAAAGTTACAGAGATCATTATATGGATTAAAACAATCAGGACGAATGTGGTATAATCGTCTGAGTGAATATTTGTTGAAATAAGGATATCAAAATAATCCAATATGTCCGTGCGTTTTTATAAAGAAATCTCAGTCAAGATTTGTTATTATAACTGTATATGTTGATGACTTAAATATAATTGGAACTCCTGAAGATTTATCCAAGGCAATAGAATATCTTAAGAAAGAATTTGAGATGAAAGATCTTGGAAAAACAAAATTTTGCCTTGGGTTGCAAATTGAACATTTAGCAGATGAGATATTTGTTCATCAATCAACTTATACAGAGAAAATCTTAAAAAGATTCTATATGGATAAAGTACATCCATAATTTTATTGAATAATGGCTCTGATACCAATTGCTCCTCGATATATCGCGAAGAGAATTAGGATCGTTTACAAGGCTTAAGAGAGCGTGGAAGTATTTCAAACTTTAGAAGAAAGCTCGAATAGTAGTACGCATTATTGTAATAGTAAGTGAATAGTAGTGTGCATTATTGTAAAGAATCGAATATTTTACTTTTCGTACATTTTGTTTTTTGTAATCATTTTATCTTTTGTCATATCAATCCAGTCAGGGGTCTTGTCCTGTCGGATTGAGTCTTATCTTTTAGTTTTTTGCATTGTATTGTAATTTCAAATCCGGAGTCTATAAAAGACTTCGATCTTGTACACACCGCAACAGTCCTTCGCATCAGTCCTCTATGGTGATTCTTCATAATTTTCGTCCGCTACAAGATTTGGGCATTTTCCTTACGTTCTGATGTGGAGTTTATAATTTACAATTTATTATAATGTACATTTTATTATACAACACTTTTTTTTTTTTTTTACATTGGTTGGGAATCTAAAAATGGATCATTGATATCATATTCATCATCTTCTTCCACTTCAGAGTTTTGTGGAGAAGACGAAGATGCTATTGAAGTAACTTGATTCAAAAATTTTTGTAAATCTGCCTCTGTTGTTGTTTGTGCTAAGGCAGCTAGCAGCTTTGATTTGGAACTGAGGAACTCTGCATTTTTCTTCTTTGACAGGTCTTGGAGGTAGCCATTATCGGCAAACCATTGCTTCACTTCTTTGATTCCTGCGTGAGAAAAGTTGTACTTGTCCCACCATTTGATTTGTAAAACTTTTACGATTTGTTTGTAATAGGTGTAAGTATTGATTTGGAAATTCCAACAGAATATCCAAGGGGTTTGAAAGTATAAACAAAAACGCATTGTGAGTGGGAATGCATTTTTGTGTATTGTTTGTGAAAAATAATGGAATGACTCTTGAATAGGAACTGGGAAGATTTCTTCCGATAGGCGAAAGTCTTCCACCATTTGATAAACCCGAAATGGGTAATCTATTTTGTAAGCATTTTGACAGAATTGAATAAACCAAGAATGCTCATAATTTTTGTACCACATTACTTTGTACCAAGCTTCAACATAATCTCGGTACGAGTATGTCTGGGGATTGAATGGTTTTGAAAGTGTTCTTTCTGTGAAGATACTTTGATTCCAATGGGTAGGGTTTAAGACTTTAAAAATCTTTAGTTTTGAATAAGCAATTTTTGAAGAATCATTTCTGTCCGGGATATGAGTTATCTGGACAGATTTTGAATCTACAAGGATGAATTCATAATATTTCCTTGTTTTGATCAAGGATTCCGGTAGGAAGTAGATTCCTTGAGGATACATATTTTGAATAATTTCAACAATTGAACTACCATCGAATTCAACTTCGACAATTGGCTCAGAAATTTGAAGTGATTTTTTGAAATAATTTTTTATTTCAGGTTTAGGGATAAACCTTTTGGGAGGATTGACGGCTTCAACAAAGGTTGTAGGGATTGAAGATCCCTGTTGAGACGAAGATGGAGTAGTAGGTGAGACAGAAGGTCTCATTGGTGTAACGGTAGTAGGCCGCATGAGGGAGGCTGATGGCCTCGGTGGTGGAGTTAATGACTCCATTGAATCTCTTATTTGAATCGATGCGCTTCTGGTTCTTGGGCGATTCACCTGAGTGAAACCCAGATCCATTGCGTATTGATCGGCGCTCATGGGAGCTGGAATGTTTGAAGAAGAGATTGGATTTTTGCCCTTTGAAGATGAGGCTTTGCCTCGCTGATCACTCATGCTTCGAAATAGAGAGAGAAGAAGTTTTCTTTGTGAGAAATTCCCTTGAGAGATAATCTGCAATGGGGTTTTGAACTCCTTTTATAGGCAAGATTTGAAAATCAAAGCATGATAAGATAGCTTGCCATCTTGCAAAAATTTGTTTTGAAACAAGATTTTTAACATCCTTTTCTAAAACGAATTTAGAAGCTCTTGAATCCGTTTTAATTGTAAAATATTTATTAATTAAATCTCCTTGAAATTTTTTAACACACAAAACTATTGCTAAAATCTCCTTTTTTACTTTGTTGAATAATTTTTTGAGTACTATTCCATATTCCGTAATGAAATCGAATAATTGATTCGTTCTTATCTATACACTGTTTTAGGATTCCTCCATATCCTATGTCGAATGCGTCGGATTCCACTATTAAATTTGCTTTTGGATTTATCCGACTTAAATAGGGAATTGATTTGACTAAAGCTTTAATTGATTTGACAGCATTTGTATGCTTATCCGACCATGGCTCTGGATTCTTTTTTAGCCTTTGAAAAAGTGGCTTACATATAGGCCTTAGGTTTTGAATAAAGTCAGAAACATAATTGAGACATCCTAGAAATCTTTGCAGTTGAGTTTTATCTAAAATTTGATCAGGGAAATTTGAAGCGAATTCAATTGATCTTTGTATCGGTTTTACTAAACCAAAATGAATATCAAATCCTAAAAATCGGATTTGGGTTTGAAAAAGTTTAATTTTTGGGAGTGACACTACTAAACCATTTCGTTTAATAATATCAAGAAATATATTGAGGTGTTTAAAATGTTGGTCTATATTTTGAGAAAATATTAGGACATCGTCGATGTAAACAATTGAAAATTCTTGAAAAGGGTTGAATATATCGTTCATAATTTTTTGAAATTTCGATGGAGCATTTTTTAATCCGAATGGCATAACATTCCATTCATATTGGCCAAAAGGGACATTGAAGGCGGTTTTGTATCGATCCTTTTCAGAAATTTGTATTTGTCAGAATCCCGATTTCATATCAAATTTTGAGGAAATTTTTGAATTTGAAATTCTTTTAAGTAAATCTTGTTTATTTGGAATTGGATATCTTATCCATTCTAAGACTTTATTGAGTGGTTTGTAATTAATAACCAACCTTGGAACTCCTCGTTCCTTTTCTGCTTGATTATTGACATAGAAGGCGGCGCAAGACCAAGGGCTTTTGGATGGTCTGATGAGTCCTTTCTGTAAAAGATCATCTATTTCCTTCTTGCAATGGGTTAATAATTCAGAATTCATTTGAATTGGCCTAGCTTTTGTTAGAATTTTTTCTTCATTGAAGTCTTTGGTATAAGGGAGATTAACTATATGTTGTTTTCTTTTCCAAAAGGCATTTGGAAGATTTGAACAAACCTCATTCTCTAATTTTGTTTTGAAATTAGATATTTTGTCTTGTATTGATTTTCTTTTTAATTCTTCATCTATTTTCTTGTATGAGATTTCTTTCTTTAAGAATTGAATTTTTTTCTGTTTGCTCTCTATAATATTTATGGATTTTTGGACTGTTGTTTGTTGTAAATTATGGATTTCATGGCGGGTTATTGGACTCAGAAACTTGAATATTATTTCTTGTCCCAATATATTGGATATTATTCCTTCTTCCGATATTGATATTGGGTATAATTGAGTAAGAAATGACGTCCTAAAAATCAACTCTTGACCTAGGTCTTTGACTAACAAGAAAGAGTTTACAAAACAGACTCCTTGTTGCAAACATGGACTTTTTGACAATTTGTAATTAATCATTAATTGTTGATTATTTGCACCTCGGAGCGTTTCTAATGTCTTTTCAAAGTAAATTGAGGGTATTAATCCTTCTTGAATGCAGTTTTGATCTGCACCTGAATCAATTAAGGCACGTAAAGTGATTTTGAAGTCATGAATTTTTAGGGTCACTAAAGAGTACCATTTTTGAAATCGAATGCTTGAGATAGCTCCAACGAAAGATTCTTCTTCTTCATTTGGAGTTTCTTCAGTTTGGGATTTAATTTGAGACATTTCTAGTCGGAGATGAAATATCTCACGATCAGTGTCATTTTTTATTTTATTGACTTCTCTTTTTAGGTTATTAATTTCTGCTTGAAGATCTTGAATAGTGATTGGTTTTGGTTCCTCGAATTTTTTGATAACGTTTTTCCATGTTTCTAGCAACATATTGATTTCGTTTTCAGATTGTTTCATCCATGTAAAAAATGGAATATTTTGCTCTATTTCTTCCATAAATGAATACCATTTTGACCCTGATTTCAGATCTTTGGTTTTTATCATATTTTTGGAAAAATGCATTCCTCTTTGTTTTGTTTTTTATTGAAAGGAAATCCTTTTTTAGTGCTTCTTTGTTAATTGAAAATCCTTCAATAAGAACATTTAATTGACTAGAGAACATAGATCGATTATCCATGTCTGTTTGGGTTGGAGATTGTGGTTGTGCTTCATAATGAACATTTGCTACATTTTGTTCTATATTGACCGATTTTACTCACTTAACGAGTTAGATCGATCAAAATAGAATTTTGAGTCGCCGAGGTCATGAGGTTCGAGAGGTACTTGGTCTTGAGGACATGAATTCCTTGACTTTAGTAACCTCTGCTTTCTTACGAGAATTGTATTTCAAATGACCCCATCCAGTATGTTCGATAATTTGGGCTAAATTTGAATTTCTTTTTGGTGGAGTGAAAGCTTAGTAAGCTTCCACGTTGGATTTCTAGTGATTTGTTCCCAAGATAAACTTTTTGGGACAGTAATTGAGGACTTATCTAGATTTGCTTCTATAAGGATTGTTGATCCCTTTGGGGAAGACCTTAAAGCTCTTGGAGAAATGTTTGTATTCATTAATTTGTAACAAATTCTAAAAATCACCACTCATGAGTGAGATTCTTCTTGAATATTAAGATTTTGTGTATAAACATCGGCTATCAAGGAAGATAGGATGTTTGGATCTTGTAAGGAAAAAGTAAAATTTGGGTAACAATTGAAGAAAATTGGTCCTTTTTCGAGGTTAGACTAAACCACCCCGAGAAGAGAGTTTGAGAAATTAAAGTGTCTTTTATCTCTTAAAGAGACTAAGACAGGTATATCTAAGCCTAATCAATAAAGGCTTGATGGCAATTTGAACTAATCCTATGTGAAGATAATTAAATTCTTCACGGTGTTGTAGAATAAGCTTTTTTGAAAAGAGATTTATTGATTCATGGTCATTGTTTATGGGAATGTTTTTCTCAGAAATTTTTACACAATTTCTCTGAGTGAGATTGAAAGTACTATGGTAATAGACCATTTTTGGATCTATCTTTGGGATACTCCATTGATGAAGTTTGTCTTCTATTTTTGCTATTGATAACTCTTGATTAGTTAATTTAGAAAGTATTGTATTTGAATCACCTTTGTAATCTTCATGGTCATCCAAAATTGAAATACCATTTCCTTTGACTCAGGACTCATTATTTTTTCAAAATTTTAGACATAATTAACTTCTTTTATGCATAACTTAAAATAGACTAGAAATAATTTTCTTTCTTTTTCAAAACTTGTAGAAAATACAAAGAATTATATCAAGTACTAGTTCTTGAGGGAACAGGAGCTTACCAAAGAGACTTTACACTTGCTGCGAAACACAACCTTTACCAACCACATGTCGACTAGCGGACGCGCAAGATATAATTGATGAGTTTCCAAAGTTTGGAAAATAGATTGAAAATTTTTCTATTCTAGCAAAGGATGAGTAAAAGAAGGTAATTTTATTGAATAATGGCTCTGATACCAATTGCTCCTCGATATACCGCGAAGAGAATTAGGATCGTTTACAAGGCTTAAGAGAGCGTGGAAGTATTTCAAACTTTAGAAGAAAGCTCGAAAGTTTTCTGATGCCCTTTGATTACAAGATCGAAGTCTTTTATAGACTCCGGATTTGAAATTACAATACAATGCAAAAAACTAAAAGATAAGACTCAATCCGACAGGACAAGACCCCTGACTGGATTGATATGACAAAAGATAAAATAATTACAAAAAACAAAATGTGCGAAAAGTAAAAGATTCGATTCTTTACAATAATGCACACTACTATTCACTTACTATTACAATAATGCGTACTACTATTCCTGATACCAATTGCTCCTCGATATACCGCGAAGAGAATTAGGATCGTTTACAAGGCTTAAGAGAGCGTGGAAGTATTTCAAACTTTAGAAGAAAGCTCGAAAGTTTTCCGATGCCCTTTGATTCAAGATCGAAGTCTTTTATAGACTCCGGATTTGAAATTACAATACAATGCAAAAAACTAAAAGATAAGACTCAATCCGACAGACAAGACCCTCGATCTGGATTGATATGACAAAAGATAAAATGATTACAAAAAACAAAATGTACGAAAAAGTAAAAGATTCGATTCTTTACAATAATGCACACTACTATTCACTTACTATTACAATAATGCGTACTACTATTCCTGATACCAATTGCTCCTCGATATACCGCGAAGAGAATTAGGATCGTTTACAAGGCTTAAGAGAGCGTGAAAGTATTTCAAACTTTAGAAGAAAGCTCGAAAGTTTTCCGATGCCCTTTGATTACAAGATCGAAGTCTTTTATAGACTCCGGATTTGAAATTACAATACAATGCAAAAACTAAAGATAAGACTCAATCCAGACAGACAAGACCCTCGACTGGATTGATATGACAAAAGATAAAATGATTACAAAAAACAAAATGTACGAAAAGTAAAAGATTCGATTCTTTACAATAATGCACACTACTATTCACTTACTATTACAATAATGCGTACTACTATTCCTCCACCATCACTAGGGTTTTTATCCCATTGAGTTTTTCCCTAGTAAGGTTTTAACGAGACATATTTATATAAAATGGGCATTTAAGGGGGAGTATTATAGACAAACACATGTAAATGCCCAATCCACATGCCTTTTAATACCCATGCCAAATGACAACCCCTCCATAGTCATAGTGTCCTCCATGTGTCCAT
Source organism: Trichosanthes cucumerina (assembly GCA_036507285.1). NCBI lineage: Eukaryota > Viridiplantae > Streptophyta > Magnoliopsida > Cucurbitales > Cucurbitaceae > Trichosanthes > Trichosanthes cucumerina. Next base: position 65,299,376 of record CM071836.1, on the reverse strand, counting down.
TTCTTACCAATGTTTAGTGTCCAAATGAACCAACTCATCCTTGCCAAATTGCCTATAAATAGTGGCATTTGGTGGATCATGAATACACAACACAATTGGTGATTTTTTTCCCCAATATGTTTTCTTCTCTCCCACTTTCTCTTTAGTTTATTCCTTATTTAATTTTCCATAAATTCCCACTATCTTTTATTTATATTATATATATATATTTCATTTTTCAAACACTTGAATTATTATTATTATTATATTAGTATTTAAATATTGATAAAATTATACCCGATTTCCATCCTATTTTCACAACAAATTTTTGTTTAATGAGAAGGACCATGTTAGTTGAAGTTTGTCATCAAAGTTGAATCCTTGATGGGTAGCAAAGAAAGAAGGGAGGGGCAGTTGTCCCCATATATCATCTTTTATTGAAAATAGTTATATAGAAATGTTAGACTTTCCTTGTCAAATCATCTCCTCCCATGAAATCAAAAGATTTTTTTATGAAAAATTGTATGTACACACACAAAGTTAGATTGGACTTGGAGCATGAGTTTGAGTTTGGAATAAAAATCCAAAATCATGTTTGGTCCAGTATATTTACAACCCTTAGTTTTAAAACACAATCACATAGGTTACAATAATACAACCTTATAGGGTTTGTTCCATGTTTTCCAGTTCCATTTGTAATTTTCTATTTCTGGCGACCATTTCAACAATAACTTCGGTGAAAACTCTTGCGACCACCAATGAAAACTTCGACAACTACACCGAAGACTCAACCACCACTAACGACTCCCTCCGATGACCACTTCAGGGACCTCTTCCATTTGCCTTTCACTACAACAAATTCGACCTTTGATGTCGATTGGGCAATTAGCATATAGGAAACAATGTTGGTTTAAAGAAAACACGCCTATTTTCAAGAATTGTTTTGAAAATGTGACCTATAATGTCGATTTTAAACCGACATTAATGCACTCTCTTCGATGTCCATTTTTAACCGTCATAAAAGGTCGATAAAAATAGCACGATGTTGGCGCGTGATTTTCAACGTTTTTTATGTCGGTTTATAACCGACATCAATAAAAGGCTCTTAGATGTTGGCTTTAAATAGTCATTGAAGCCCGTTTAAAAGAGCGCAAAATTTGCTGTGAATTTGAACTTTTGATGTCGGTTTAAAACCGACATCAAAGATTGCCTCTTCGATGTCGGTTTTAAACCATCATTCAAAGTCAATTAAAATAGTGTAAATTTTGGAAAATTTGAATGTCGGTTCAAAACCGACATCAAATATAGTCTCTTCAATGTCTGTTTGTTTTAAACCGTCATCGAAGGTCAATTAAAATAACCTACGTTCGATGTCGATTTTAAACCGTCATTGAAGGTCGATTAAAATAACGTATATTTGGGGCGTGATTTTAGACTTTCGATGTCGGTTTAAAATCGACATCAAAGAAGTTCTTCGATATCGATTTTCTAACTGACATTAAAAGGTTGAATAAAAACACCATACAAAAAGGAAAACGACGTCATTTTGGGCAAGCTTTTTCCAACACCCTTTCGGTTTCGTATACTCACCTATCAATAGCGACCGTCAAGAGCAACTCGATGCGTAAATATTGTGGCTTCGATGGTGACACAACAACTCTGAGTCGACGACGTGTGTGAACTTCCCTCGATTAGTTGTCAACGATGACAAGTATTTGTTTCATCGGCAAGTTGTCACAGGATGCCCCCACTCGTATGTCAACCACATGAACGAGCTGAGTCACCTCGTTTGTATCTAATACAAAGCGGGTCGCATCCACAGTGTAACCAGGATGAGGTTTCCAACCCTATCCATATACTGTAGACCGTTCAAGTCACTAACTCAAACGTGATCCTCTCCGTGTGTCAACTACACACCGTTCAAGTACTATAATATGACTCTGGAGCTTAGTTTATTGGATTAAGTTTTATAAAATGCGATATACAAAGTTTGACAAATCAATAACTTTTATTCATTTATAACAACTGTATTACAAACTACACGAGATTAGGGCAAACACCTCAACAGTTGTTGCATAGAAAACTACAAAGGTAATATTTCAAATTCCCTCTTAGTTTAAGTTTGTACAACATGTCTATGTTTGCATAATCCATGCCTAAATAGATTAGATTGTTTATCTCTGTATTTTACCAATGTACTGGTATTTGTAGTAAACCAAAACAAACTAGCAAATCAATCTATAAAACATGTTTTCGCTGCTCACGGGGATCAGATTCCCTTCAATTGGTATCAGAGCAATGTTTGTTTTGTTTTGGTTGAAATAAATTTGCATTGGTTAGGTGGGAATTGCATTTGGTTTGCTGTAAAACTAGTTTAGGAAATTTTGGCCTTAGTTTAAATTTCGTTTTGATCAAATTAATGTAAAGGCCTCTGTGTTTTGGGCAATTAAGTGCATAATTGAGTCTGTAAAGTTGCTATGAGTCGTTCGTGACAAATTTCAAGACATTCGGTTGAATATCGGGTGAAAAATTGCAAGAAGAAGCTGTTGTTTTCGAAGGAAAAAGCTACTGGCAGAACCAGTAGCATTGCAACGCTCCCAGCGCAGTTGCAACGCCGTTCATCAGCATTGCAACACTGGAGAACGGCGTTGCAACGCCAGCGCCCCTATCGATAAGGAATCTAGGGGTTAGCAGCGTTGCAACGCCGTCTCATGGCATTGCAATGCTACCCCGATGCCTGACGTGAGCGCTTGAGGAGGCAGCGTTGCAACTTTTGGGATTTTTATCCTAACCTCGTGTTTGTAAATTACTATTTGAAATTAATAAGAGTTATTTATTTCATTACTTTGTGTCTCACAAATTTTACAAACTTTTTCAATAAACTAAGCTCCAGGGTCATTAAATTTATGAGAGAATTAGAACTTGAACGGTGTGTAGTGGACACAAAGGGAAGATCACGTTCGAGTTAATGACCCGAACAGTCTACAGTATATGGATAGGGTTGGAGACCTAATCCTAGATACATTGTGGATGCGGCCCGTTTTGTATTAGATACAAACGAGGTGATCTGACTCGTTCATGTGGTTGACATGCGAGTGGGGGCATCCTGTGCAATGAGATTGTACAAGACCGAACCGTGAATTATTAGACCTACTGATGTAACACCGTTGACAGTAAGGACTAATAAATTCGTAGATGACCATTAGTGACTCGACCTTAATCCTGAGCGTGTTATGAACTCCGCTCATGCGGGGGTATGTCCTTTGACTAGTACGCGGTGAGGGGTGGTCACGATTACTCGCCCAATATGCCTATCTTCTCGTGGTTTGGACCAAGCAGGGAGCTGGGAACTTAACTACGCGAGATGGAATTCACTCGTTCCCCCTTTAGGGAAACTAGAGGGGTTGTTCCCTTAAGTGTTGTCTCCAGGGCTTGGACAACGGGCGCCCACCTTCTCACTGGCCCGAGAAGGGTGTTGTGTATGGTTGGACCATCACAATATGTTGTTCATTAGAGGAGCAGTGAGACTTAAGGAACAAGAAGTAGACATAGGGGTAAAACAGTAATTTGACCCAACCGTCTCTACGAACAACCTGTGAAGGGTCGACTCATGGGCATTGGTTATATCAGTAGACACGTAATATTCTGCACTGACGGGAGTGCAGCTACGGGCTATAGTGGAGTGTTACCGTAGCTAATGAAGGTTGATTAACCGGGTCAAAGAGTTTGATAGGTTAATCTCGTATCATTGGATCTCGTCACTGTAGGCCCATTAGGTCCCTCGGTTGGCTCAATCTGGGTTAAAAGAAGGGTTAATGTTTTGGTGTGAATTGAAGTGTTCAATTTCACTAAAAGGGTATTTATGTCATTTATATAAGATATGAATGATAATATATATAGTTTAATGTGAATGAGATTCATAATAAACTATAGGTTAGCCTAATTGATGAATTAGGGCTAATTGGAGAAATTAAATTGAGTGTGATTCAATTTAATAAATCCACAATTATACAAATGTGATTTGTAATATGAGATATGAGATATCTTATATTATATGGTTAAGCAAATATGATTTGCATAACCTATAGTTGTGGTAAAGTGGTAATAATGTGGAGACACTACTACAAAATTAGTCTTTATTGACAGCGAAAAACTGTCAACATTCACTTCAGTTGACATTTTTTGAACGTCAATGAAAGCGGTGTCAATAAATCTAAGCTTCAACTTTAAATTGATAGTTGACGGTCGTTAAACGTCAACGATTATGTCTTTATTGACGGATTTTAACTGACAATAATATGAATGTTGACACATATTAGCCATCAACTATGACGTAAATTCGTCAACTAAAATCTCTTTATTGACACTTATGTACTGTCAACATAGGGTATAGTTGATGGTTGTTAGCTGTCAATATTTATGTTAAATCGTCAACAATAACAACTTTATTGACATCTACGAGCCGTCAGATCATGTATAGTTGATATTTTTTAACCGTCAATATTTTTAGCCAATCGTCAATAATATCCCTTTTATTGACACTCGTTGGCTGTCAATATAAATGTATCTTGACGTATTTTAGCTGTCATTTATAACTATACTTGACGTTTTTTGTTGTTGAATATGAAATATATATTGACAGTCTTGAACCGTCAATAATACTGATTTTAATGTCGTTTTTTAGCCGTCAACTATAATTATTTATAAAAAATTAAAAAAATTGGATATTGTTCACTCATCCTCTACCACTTGGATCTGTATGAACAAATCTATCAAATTCACATTTTTTCCATTGAGGTAGCCATTATCAACATGTATTTCACACAAAACTAGGTAACAATCTAATCGAAAACTCAACGATTACCAAACTAAGTACAAATTTTATAAAAAAACATAATTGCAAATAAACTAGGTAAACTTCCATTAACTAACTAATAAGTTAAAATTATATATCGTTCCAAGCAAACTGTTCTAAAATATCACATAACAAAAGTATGATAACAAGAATTCATAAGTACTGAGATACAAATTCACGTAACTCAAAACTCTGATCTCGTCAAACTCATTTTGGTTGTATTTACATTTTCTAGTCAACTGCAAACAAATAAATGTACATAATAGATTAAAAAATTGAATAAATCAAGAAAGTTTAAAAACATAAAATAAAATCAAAGTATATTACCACGTCCGTAATCACTCGACTTTTTTGGGTTACTATATCTTGCATGAACTTTATAGTATAGTACCCACACTCTGTATCCTCCGGTTGCTTAGCACACTATATAAATAGATTGAAACATGTAATAAGCAAGACTCGAATACATAAATAAAATGACAGTAAAAATGGGTAGATTGAAATTATTACTTGAATAGCTATCCAATTAAAAAATGGACATCTAATGTTTGCTTGAACATAGAACATCCTAATAACCCTATATATAAGTACAAATAATAATAAAAATTCGTGAATAATGTTTTCAATCAGAAATACATCAATGGTAAAAGAATAATATACTTACGTGTTAACTATTTTTTTTTACATAATCGCGGATGTCTCGTCCTATATGGGGTCAATCTCGACCAAACTGTGGAAATTTTCAATGATATAACCACCACCAACCAATGGTTTCAAAATGTACAATTACCAACCAATAGAGTTAGAATATACAAAAAATACAAATAAATTTATAATTAAGGACATGTTTTACATACTTACCGGGAATTACAAGGACATATCAATAGTTTGTTCTTGGTCTCTCTTAGCCTATTATATAGAAATCGAAAGTGTTTCTCTTCAGGTCTTGTACCATGTGAAATTAAGGATGGTTGAAGGAATGCATATTGCTCTAATATGAAGGGTTCAGATTCACATAAGTACCTAGCATTAAATAAAAAGTATTAAAGTTTAAAATATACAATGAAATTTAATGATATATGACAAAATTTGTAATACCCCCAAATTTTAGCATAATCTAAGGAAACGTTACTAAGCTTACAACCTTTATGTCTCGAAAATTTTGATAGCATAACAACATAATTACAACAATACCAAAATTTTACATGTACCTGTTTGAAACAAAAACACACTTCTAAACTCAACATCTAGATAACTCATTCAAACTCCAATAATTCACTAATCATTTTAAAGATTAAGGAACTCTCAACTATCATAAATGAAACAAAACAAAACTTTCTCAACAACTTCAAAACAAGTAAACCTTTAAAACGTAAAACAAAACTCACATATGTTGATTTTTAAGTATAACTCAAAACCAACAAAATGTATACTGCAGTCTCCACTGCGTAACCCCAAAAGGAACTAGGGAGATGAGCATAACTCATCATTGATCGAACCATGTCCAATAGGGTTCTATTTCTCCTTTTCGATACACCATTTTGCTGTGGTGTGCTGGGAGCTGAGAGTTGGGATGTAATTCCATGTTCTATCATATAGTTTTGGAATTTTAAATCCATGTACTCTCCACCTCGATCCGATCGAAGTGTTTTAATAGTTTTACCTAATTGATTTTCAACCTCAATCTTGAATTCCTTGAACTTTTCAAGTGCTTCAGACTTGTGGTGCATTAGGTAAATATGCCCAAATCTAGAAGAATCATCTATAAAAGAGATGAAATATTCACATCCTCCCCTGGCTTTAACATTTATCGGACCGCAAAGGTCTGAATGTATAAGCTCAAGAGTTTCTTTCGCTCTATAACCTTTTCCACTAAAAGGTCTTTTAGTCATTTTGCCTTCCAGGCAGGATTCACATACAGGTAAAGTATTTTCTTCTAATTCATTTAGAAGTCCATTCTTTACCAATCTCTCAATCCTATTGAGATTGATGTGACCCAATCTTAGATGCCAAAGATGAGCATTTTCTTTAGGAGAAATTTTAGTACGTTTCTTAGTTTGTGTGTTTGTAGTTTTAAATAATTAAGTGTTCAAAACAATTTTGACTGAATTAGGCCTTAAAACATACAATCCATTTTCTAATGAAGCTGAACATATTTCTAAACCTTTCTTCAAAATAAACACTTTATTCATGGAAAAGGAAACAGAAATACATTGTTCTATAAGGCAAGAAATGGAAATAAGGTTTCTAGTAAACCCTGATATCACTAATATATTGTCCAACAATACATATTTCTTGCCAAAATAAAGCTTCATTGTGCCTCATCTGCTCTGATTGAGACGACTTCTCCATTTCTAACCCGGAGCGTTATCTCTCCTTGCTGTAGCTGCTGCCAGGAATCAATTCCCTGAAAAGAAGAGCAAACATGATTAGTGGCGCCTGAATCAAGTATCCAAGCAATTTTATCGTTATCCACAAAACAAGCTTTTAGGCAAAGTAAATCATATTTACCTTCCTTTTTCTTTTCTGCAATGTACTTCGGACAATTCCGATTCCAATGCCCGTCTTCGTTGCAGTGGAAACACTTTCCTTTGTCAGCAACGTCTTTGACTTTTTTGCCCTTATGGGCGGCAGCTTTGTCAGCTTGTTTCCCTTTACCAACATTCTTCATGTTCTTCTTCTTCCCTTTCAGGTTAGAAGAAGATGAAGCCATTGTTTTTGTCCCAGAGGTCGAACCTCTGTGATAACTCCTACTGGCAACATTTGCCTCACCTTTCGATCCCTGAATTTTCATCAAAGATTGAAAGGTCTGGAGTTCATTTAGAAGGGAGGTAAGGTTAAAAGTAAGCTTGTTCATAACAACATTATTTCTAAACTGCAGGAAACTATCTGGAAGGGTTTCCAGAATAAAGCTGACCTGGCTCGACTCATCGATGGAAGCACCATTCGACTCCGCGATGTTAAAGTGCACCATCATATCTAGGACATGATCCCGAACAGATGTACCCTATGGCATCCTCGAGTTGAATATGTACTTCAGGGCATTATGTCAGGCCTGTGTGAACTCTTGTCCAAACATACCCTGCACAGAATCCATGATTTCCTTGGCGGTAATCATGCCCTCATGCTTCTTGGCTAATATGTCAGACATACTTGCCAACATGTATACCTTGGCCTTATCATTGGCCTTGATCCATCGATCATATGCATCACGAACATTTCGTGACGCATTCGAGCACAACACCGAGGACACTCCTCGCTTAGCACAAACTTCGATCATCCACTACCAATATAGTGTTGAGTTTGTTTTTCCATGTCATCATATTCTCTCTGGTTAACTTTTCCACACCCAATAAGGAAATTATAGAGCTAGACATTTTGCTAAAAATTTACAAACACACTTGTATGAGTTTCTTGCTATAACTCTAATCCAATCATATTTTAGCTAATTATCAAATGATTCCTAGGACATTTATAATTTGCAATGATACTCCAAAGGCTTAGAATGTATGACACCGAAGGGTAATAAAAAACACTCCTCCTCTGGATCAAGACACTCTTGACTAAAACCTAATACCAGAATAACTCTTATTCCTATAGGTTTTAGTTACCATTTTTCGGTCTGGATACATACACAACTTCCGCCAACACAACAAAAGGTTGGAATCACTTAGCCTAGTTGCATCTCATGCAACCATATATATAGGGAAATAGGAGGGAATTGACCATCCTACCCCTTCTTTATTCTCTCTTTAGTATATGGTTTATATGTGAATCTAATTCACATTAAAACTATATATTATACTAATTATATCATATATAATTGATACAACACTTCATGTATGAAATTGAACACTTCAATTTCATTCCTAACTTTATACCCTAAATATTACCATGTTGAGCCAACGGAGGGACCTAATGGACCTACAGTTCATGAGCTCCAATGATGTGAGATTAACTGATCAAACTCTTTGATCCAGTTAATCAATATTCATTAACTACAAGTCACTCCACTATAGACTTGCAGCTGCACTCTCCTCACTGTAGATAATATTGTGTCCACTGATATATGTTGGGATTTATGCCCCAAACTTGTGTAATTTTGATCAATTAAATAAAGTGTTATTTGTTTTGATAAGATTACTTTCTTGCTTTTATAAATCCACTAAACTAAGCTCCAAGGTTATAACGTTTATCTTGAAATCAGTGTAGTGGACACTAATTGGGTTGAATTCAAGATTATAACCTAAATAGTCTATGGTATAAGAATAAGGTTGGAAACCTCATTCTGGTAACACCATGGATGCGACCCACTTTGTAATTAGTACAAATGAGGTAATTCAACTCATTCATGTAGTTGACATGCGAGTGGGGGCATCCTGTATGAAGAGTTCATACAAGACTGGATCGAAAATTATTAGTCTAACCAGTATAACACCGTTAACATGATAAGACTAGTAATTTATAGATGGTCATTAGTGACTTGACCTGAATCCCGAGCAAGTTAAGAACTCCTGCTTATAGGGATTTGTCCTTAGACTAGTATGGGTGAGAGTGGCACATGGGCGACTCAATAAAGCCTACCTTCTCAGGACGTAACCTCGTAGGTAGTGGGAACTTAACTGTGCAAGATGGAATTCACTCATTCCTCTCTTCGAGAATTAAATTGGTTGTTCCCTTAAGAATCGACTCGGTCTTGAACAACGGATCCCCGCCCTCTATGAGGGTATGAGTCTAAGGTAGGACCTTAGACTTGTTGTTCATTAGAGGATCAATGGTGCTTAAGGAGCAAAGAGGTAATCACACGAGTAAAACGGTAATTTGATCCAGCTGTGATTACGAACAACCTGTGAAGGGTCGACTCATGGGTAATGACTATATCAGTGGACACAATAATATCTACAGTGAGGAGAGTGCAGCTACAAGTCTATAGTGGAGTGACTTGTAGTTAATGAATATTGATTAACTGGATCAAAATCAAAGAGTTTGATCAGTTAATCTCACATCATTGGAGCTCATGATCTGTAGGTCCATTAGATCCCTCCGTTGGCTCAACATGGTAATATTGAGGGTATAAAGTTAGGAGATAAATTGAAGTGTTCAATTTTATACATGAGGAATTATATCAATTATATATGATATAATTGATATAATATATAGTTTTAATGTGAGCTCATGATATGTAGGTCCATTAGATTCATATATAAACTATATACTAAAGAGAGATAAAAGGAGGGGTAGGATGGTCATTTCCATCATATTTCCCTATATATATGGTTGCATGAGATGCAACTAGGTTAAGTCATTTTTAGAAGTGATTTTGGAAATCATTCTAAGTTATTCCTAGCCTCCTTGTTGTGTTGTTGGAAGAGTTCCAAAACACACATCTCTCTCACAAAATACCTCACCACTCCTAAAGGGAACCCACCTTCCTCCCTCACCTAGAGAACAACGGAGAAGATCCGGTGGTGGTGTCGGTGTTCGTACGAGTTTGTGTTGCGTTGATCTTGATCGTGAAGAGAGGAGGAGCACTTGAAGAAAGGTTCTTCAAAGGTAAATACTTGCTGTCCAAACTCTTATTTTATGCTTAATCTATGTTTTACGTTCTTGAATTTTTCGTTGTAACTAAATCAAGAGCGCGTGATTCGCAATCGCTTCCGCTGCGGGGACTTCGATTCCCTTCAATATAGTCATTACCCATGAGTCGACCCTTCACAGGTTGTTCGTAATTACAACTGGGTCAAATTACCGTTTTACCCCTGTGATTACCTCTTTGTTCCTTAAGCAACACTGATCCTCTAATGAACAACAAGTCTAAGGTTCTACCTCAGACTCATACCCTCATAGAGGGCGGGGCCCCGTTGTTCAAGACTTGGAGTCAGTTCTTAAGGGAACAACCTATCTAATTTCTTAGTGTAGGAATGAGTGAATTCCATCTTGCACAGTTAAGTTCCCAACTACCTACGAGTTTCTGTCCCTGAGAAGGTAGGCTTATTGAGTCGGCTACAGGCCACTCTCACCCATACTAGTCTAAGGACAAACTCCTATAAGCAGGAGTTTTTAACTTGCTCAGGATTCAGGTCGAGTCACTAATGACCATCTATAAATTACTACTCTTATCCTGTTAACGGTGTCACACTGGTTAGACTAATAATTTGCGATCCGGTCTTGTATGAACTCTTCATACAGGATGCCCCACACGCATGTCAACTACATGAATGAGTTGGATTACCTCATTTGTACTAATTACAAAGTGGGTCGCATCCATGGTGTTACCAGAATGAGGTTTCCAACCTTATTCTTATACCATAGACCATGGTTATATTCTTGAACTCAACCCAAATAGTGTCCACTACACTGATGTTCAAGATAAATGTTATAACCTTGGAGCTTAGTTTATTGGATTTATAAAACAAGACTGTAATTCTATTAAAACAAATAACACTTTATTTAATTGATCAAAATTACACAAGTTTAGGGCATAAATCCTAACAAGTCCTTTCAAGTCCGGCATGACTCGCTCAAATACGTCTTCAACGCACGGATGAAAGAGAGGTCGTCTGTCCGTGAACATGTTCTAGACATGATGACCCACTTTAATCTAGCGGAGATGAACGGGGCTTCGATCGACGAGTCGAGCCAGGTCAGTTTTATCTTGGAGACTCTTCTGAAGAGTTTCCTTCAGTTTTGTAGTAACGCTGTTATGAACAAGATACACTACACTCTGACTACTCTTCTTAACGAGCTGCAAACCTTCCAGTCCTTGATGAGGATCAGGACGTCGGAAGCTGAGGCAAACGTTGCCTTTAGGTCTTATCACAGGGGTTCGACCTCTAGGACAAAGCCTGTAGCTCCTTCTCACCCGAAAGGGAAGAAGAAGAAGATGAAAAGAGTAAAACTGACCGAGCTGCCGCCCAGAAGGGCAAGAAGGTCAAGGAAGTTGCAGAAAAAGGAAAGTGTTTCCACTGCAATGGGGACGACCACTGGAAGAGAAATTGTCCCAAGTTCCTAGCCGAGAGGAAGAATCAAGGTAAATATGATTTACTTATGACTGAAACTTGTTTAGTGGAGAGTAGTGACTCTGCCTGGATATTTGATTCGAGCGCCACTAACCATGTTTGCTCTTCTTTTCAGGGAATTGGTTCCTGGCAGTAGTTACAAGAGGGTGAGGTGACTCTACGCGATCCAGGGAGCTTGTCTCTGCTGCAATGGTCGGCACGGTGAAGCTACATTTTGGCAGGAATTTAATTTTGTTGGACAATATGTATATAGTTCCAGGGTTTACTAGAAACCTCATTTTTATTTCCTGCTTGTTAGAACAATGTATTTCCGTTTCTTTTCAAGGCAATAAAGCGTTTATTTCCCGAAATGGAAACTTAATTTGTTCAGCTTCACTTGAGAATAATTTGTATGTTTTGAAACCTAATTCGGTCAAAAGTGTTTTGAATACTGAATTTTTTAAAACGGCAGAAACACGAACTAAGAGAGCGAAAGTTTCTCCTAAAGAAAATGCTCATCTTTGGTATCTACGATTAGGGCACATTAATCTAAACAGGATTGAGAGACTAGTGAAGAGTGGACTTCTAAACGAGTTGGAAGAAAACTCTTTACCGGTGTGTGAGCCATGCCTCGAAGGCAAAATGACCAAACGTCCTTTTAGTGAAAAATGATATAGTGCCAAAGAGCCCCTTGAGCTGGTACATTCTGACCTCTGTGGTCCGATGAATGTTAAAGCACGAGGTGGTTATGAATACTTCGTGTCTTTCATAGATTATTACTCGAGGTATGGGTATATTTACCTAATGTATAAGAAGTCTGAAACTCTTGAAAAGTTCAAGGAGTACAAGACGGAGGTTGAGAACCTGTTAGGTAAATCGCTTAAAACACTTCGATCGGATCGAGGTGGAGAGTATATGGACACTGAATTCCAGGACTATATGATAAAATACGGAATTACGTCCCAACTCTCAGCACCTAATATGCCACAACAGAATGGTGTATTGGAGAGGAGAAACAGAACCTTGTTAGACATGATTCGGTCGATGATGAGCTATGCTCGTTTCCCTGATTCTTTTTGGGGTTACGCATTGGAGACTGCGATCTATATTTTGAACAACGTTCCGTCGAAGAGTGTTTGTGAAACACCTTTCGAACTCTGGAGTGGACGTAAAGGTAGTTTACATCACTTCAGAATTTGGGGATGCCCGACCCACGTGTTGGTGTCAAACTCGAAAAAGTTGGAACCCCGTTCGAAATTGTGCCTATTCGTAGGTTACCCTAAAGAGACTAGGGGTGGTCTATTTTTCGATCCTAAAGAAAATAGGGTGCTTGTGTCGACAAACGCCACTTTCCTTGAGGAGGACCACGTCAGGGATCATTTACCAAGGAGTAAAATTGTGTTAGACGAAATGGACAGTACATCAGCAAGAGTTGCTGATGGGGCTAGTACGTCAACAAGTGTTGTTGATCCTAGCACATCAAGTCAGATCCGTTCTCAAGAGTTGGGAATGTCTCGACGTAGTGGGAGGGCTGTGAGACAACTTGATCGTTACATGGGTTTAGCTGAAACCTCAGTTGTCACTCCTGATGATGATTGCAAGGATCCATTGACCTATGATAAGGCAATGGCTGATGTTGACAAAGACGAATGGATTAAAGCTATGGACCAGGAAATTGAGTCGATGTACTTCAATTCTGTCTGGGAGCTTGTGGATCAACCGGATGGCCTATTGGTTGCAAATGGATCTACAAGCGTAAACGTGGCGTAGATGGGAAGGTGTAGACCTTCAAAACCCGACTAATGGCAAAGGGTTTTACCCAGGTTGAAGGAGTTGACTATGAGGAAACCTTTTCACCTGTTGCCATGGTAAAGTCGATCAGGATCCTTCTGGCCATTGCCGTGTATTATGACTACGAGGTATGGCAGATGGACTTCAAGACAACCTTTATGAATGGCAAACTTGATGAAACCATCTACATGGACCAGCCCAAAGGGTTCATTGCCCAAAGCCAAGAGCAAAAGGTTTGCCGGTTTCATAGGTCTATTTATGGACTGAAACAAGCTTCGAGGTCTTGGAATATAAGGTTTGATTAGGCGATCAAATCTTATGGCTTTGATCAAAATGTCGACGAGCCTTGTGTCTACAAGAAAATCGTTGTGACAGAATCGCGCATTTTTTAGTGTTGTATGTGGATGATATTCTTCTCATTAGGAATGAGGTAGAATTTCTTACTGACGTGAAGAAATGGCTAGCATCGCAATTCCAAATGAAAGATTTGGGAGAAGCTCAATATGTTCTAGGTATCCAGATAGTCCGGAACCGGAAGAACAGAACGCTAGCCTTGTCTCAGGCATCTTATATTGACAAGATGTTGTCTAGATATAAGATGCAGAACTCCAAGAAGGGTTTGTTGCCTTTTAGGCATGAGGTTCACTTGTCTAAGGATCAGTGTCCTAAGACTCCTCAAGAGGTTGAGGATATGAGACAGATCCCATATGCTTCAAATTGTAGGGAGCTTTGATGTATGCCATATTGTGTACTAGGCCCGACATCCATTATGCAATAGGGGATTGTCGATGAGGTATCAATCCAATCCGAGATTAGATCACCGGACAACCGTAAAGGCAATCCTAAAGTATCTTAGGAGAACGAAGAACTATAGCTTAGTGTATGGCAGTGGGGATTTGATCCTTACGGGATACATGGATTCTGACTTTCAGACCGATAAGAATTCTAGAAAATCCACTTCGGGGTCAGCCTTCATTCTGAATGGAGGAGTTGTAGTATGACGAAGCATCAAGCAGGGATGGATCGCTGATTCCACTATGGAAGCGGAGTACGTTACGACTTGTGAAGCTGCAAAGGAAGCTGTTTGGCTTAGGAAGTTCATGACCGATTTGGAAGTTGTTCCAAATATGAACTTGCCGATCACACTGTTATGTGATAACAGTGGTGCAGTAGCCAACTCCAGAGAGCCTCGGAGCCATAAGAGAGGCAAACACATTAAGCGGAAGTATCCTTTGATACGGGAGATTGTGCACCGCGAGACGCGTGGCACGATCACGCGCGATAGCGTCGAACACAACGTAGGCGATCCATTTACAAAGCCCCTCACGGCTAAGGTGTTTGAGGGTCACCTAGAGAGTCTAGGTCTTCGAGTGCTTCCTGACTAGGGCAAGTGGGAGATATGTAAACGGGTATTCAATGCCCTAGTTTATTGTATTACTTCATTGTAATTTATGTACATTTTAGAAATGTATTTTCTCCACTAGCTTACTCCAAGTGGGAGTTTGTTGGGATTTTTTGTCCTAAACTCTTGTTAGTAAATTACTATTTGAAATTAATAAGAGTTATTTATTTCATTACTTTGTGTCTCGCAAATTTTACAAACTTTTCCAATAAACTAAACTCCAGGGTCATTGAATTTATGAGAGAATTAGAACTTGAACAGGGAGGATCACGCTCGAGTTAATGACCCGAACGGTCTACAGTATATTGATAGGGTTGGAGACCTAATCCTGGATACACTGTGGATGCGACCCGCTTTGTATTAGATACAAACGAGGTGATCTCGACTCGCGTTCATGTGGTTGACATGCGAGTGGGGGCATCCTGTGCAATGAGATTGTACAAGATCGGGCGCGGTGAATTATTAGACCTACCGATGTAACACCGCTGTGATGAGACTAATAAATTTGTAGATGACCATTAGTGACTCGACACGAATCTCGAGCGTGTTACTGGACTCACATCTCGCGAAGTGCGTCCTTTGACTAGTACCGGTGAGGGTGGTCACAGTTACTCGCCCAATATGCCTATCTTCTCAAGGGCAAACCAAGCAGGGAGCTGGGAACTTAACTACGCGAGATGGAATTCACTCGTTTCCGCCTTTAGGGAAACTAGAGAGGTTGTTTCCTTAAGTGTTGTCTCCAGGGCTTGGACAACGGGCACCCACCTTCTCACTGGCCCAAGAAGGGTGTTGTGTATGGTTGGACCATCACAATATGTTGTTCATTAGAGGAGCAGTGGGACTTAAGGAACAAGAAGTAGACACAAGGGTAAAATGGTAATTTGACCCAACCGTCTCTACGAACAACCTGTGAAGGGTCGACTCATGGGCATTGGTTATATCAGTGACCATGTAATATTCTGCACTGACGGGAGTGCAGCTACGGGCTATAGTGTAGTGTTATCGTAGCTAATGAAGGTTGATTAACCGGGTCAAAGAGTTTGATAGGTTAATCTCGTATCATTGGAGCTCGTCACTGTAGGTCCATTAGGTCACTCGATTGGCTCAATCTGGGTTAAAAGAAGGGTTAATGTTTTGGTGTGAATTGAAGTGTTCAATTTCACTAAAAGGGTATTTATGTCACTTATATAAGATATGAATGATATAATATATAGTTTAATGTGAATGAGATTCATAATAAACTATAGGTTAGCCTAATTGATGAATTAGGGCTAATTGGAGAAATTAAATTGAATGTGATTCAATTTAATAAATCCACAATTATACAAATGTGATTTGTAATATGAGATATGAGATATCTTATAATATATGGTTATGCAAATATGATTTGCATAACCTATAGTTGTGGTAAAGTGGTAATAATGTGGAGATTTTGACTCCATGTTCTTTCCACTATTTAAACCCTTTGCAAGAAGGGTTTCTCATCTCATTCTCTCATTTTTTGGATTCTCACAAAAAAGAAGAGAACTTTCTCTCTAAACTATCTCTACTCTCCTCCCTTCTCCAAAACACAAAAGTCTCACCACTTCCTTCTTTCCAAAAGAAGAACAACCGAGACTCCAAGTGGTTTTGTACTGTTCTTGTTCGTGGGAAAAGTTCGGGATCGAAGAGATCGAGAGAACACGAAGAGTTCGTGACCGATTCGTTGGAAAGGAGTTCTTGAAGAAGGTCTTTAACAAGTAAGTAACATTAACTTACTGTTTTTTCCTTTCCATTTAGCATGTTTAGCCTAAATTATTTGATAATTAATTTTAGTGAAATTCTAGTAGCGTAACAATACCATGACGATTCGATCGTCTTCTGCTGCGCGAGGATTCTCATTCCCTTCAGCAACGCTCTCCTCAGCGTTACAACGCCGTGGCGACTACTGTAAGATGCATATAGGTTCAGCGGCGGTTCGAGCGGTTCAGGTCAAGGATGGTCCGGTTCGAGCGGTCTGAGCCCGATTCAAAGAGTTTTGGACCGTTTATGTAATAAAATTAGTGTAATTTTCTTATTCTTTTTCACTTTAGGGGTCAAATTTTTTCGATTTTACAGCTATTTTCTTTATGAACGTCATTTAGAATTTTTCCCACCTTAGGATAAGCATGTTCATGCATTTTATTTATATAATTGTTATATAAATATGATAATAATGCATGATTTAATTTATTTTTCATGAGTAATTAATTATGATTGTTATAATTAGATTATATGAAAAATAAAAAGCATGGAACATGAAATTACTTAGTTTAAAATAAATGTTATTTTATTTAAGTAATTTGCTTAATTCAAGTAGTTGAATGTAATTCCAATTAGAAATAGTTTATTGGAGTTATAATATAGTTCATCGTCATAGGTTAATTTT
The DNA here is from genome assembly GCA_036507285.1 of Trichosanthes cucumerina. Classification (NCBI taxonomy): domain Eukaryota; kingdom Viridiplantae; phylum Streptophyta; class Magnoliopsida; order Cucurbitales; family Cucurbitaceae; genus Trichosanthes; species Trichosanthes cucumerina. Next base: position 65,281,944 of record CM071836.1, on the reverse strand, counting down.
TTTAAAATTTATAAAAGTCATAAATGAGTTTTAGAAACCATAACCTATAACATAGAACTGTACGCAAACATAGGAGCTTGGGTTAAATGAAATTAGTTTTAAATTGTTTAAAATTAATTTAGACCTAAGTTTAATTTCTAATAGGATTAGAAGTTAGTCTTACATAGTATTTTAAATAATTTAAAATATAGTAGGACAATAGGACATTGGTTATAAGGGAACTCTACCGGTGATGTTCTGTCTAAGGTTGGGGGTACTTAAGCTGACGGCTAACGGAACACCTCCTACCTGGGAACTGACCTAGAGCTTGAGTTGAATTAACCATAGTCCTGTGTTATATCTAGGTAATTAAAATGTTTATTCACCTAGACATAAGGTTAAAAGACCTAGTTATAATAGTTATAATAGGCATAGACTTAAATAGATTCTTTTAGCCAGAATCCGACTAATTTAAACCTATACCCTAATCTTAGGAGCTTCAGTAGGAGAAAACGAGATGTTCTCATCAAGTTTACTCTCACGTCCTCAAGAGTTCACACCGTGAGTTCCATGCTCGACTACGTGGCGTCAATAGGGTGTCCCCCTACGGTAAGTGTTTGCATAGTTCAATACCAAGGTGAATGAAGGAAGTATCCTTAGTAAATGGGAGCAGGATGCGTGTCACCGTATCCTACGGTCTCCTCCATGAGGTTGCATCGTGAGATTTCTATAGTCTGCCTGCTAGGTTGTCCTGGAACAGTCAATCCCTACGGAGGGCCTGACTATAGGGATCGGAACACCGCGAACTCCAGAAATGGATAGGGTCTCTTAGGTAATTTGCCAACAGTTGTCTTTCTTAATAGTAGCCTGTTGGCTCGGACCTATTGGATCTGAAAATGGTAGGGTCACATTTACGGGATAAGTTAAGCTAGTTAACGAGTCATTGACAAAAAAAAACGGTAGCTAAGAATCATTGGGACATGAGATGTTGTGGTAGTGAGAATTAGCTGAGATAGTCTCAATTCAGGGGAGGAGTGACTGACCATCCGACGGTGGCTTTTGTTCTAAACCCTTGAAATATCGTTGCAAAATTAAAGGTTTAATTTAAACACTAGGGTTCTTTAATAATTTTGCTAAAATTGATTGGTTTGTAATGGGTTAAAGGTATAACTAATTAGAACTATTTTTAGAATTTCAGCATGTCTTCCTCAATAATAGCCTTACTCAAAAGCGAACGTTTAACTGGCGAGAATTATACTACGTGGAAGTCCAACCTGAATAAGATTCTAGTTGTTGACGACTTACGGTTTGTACTAACTGAGGAATGTCCTCAGGTCTTTACTCGAAACGCTCCTCAATCAGTTAAGGATGCGTACGACCGTTGGATCAAGGCCAAGGTCTACATTTTGGCTAGTGTTTCTGAAGTTCTGGCCAAAAAGCACGAGGGCATGGTGTCAGCTCGTGAGATCATGAGTTTGTTGCAGAATATGTTTGGACAACCGTCTGGACAGCTTCGGCACGAATCCCTCAAGTACGTTTATAACTCTCGTATGAAGGAGCGAACTTCAGTGAGAGAACATGTTCTTGATCTAATGGTCCATTTCAACGTGCCAGAAATGAACGACGCGATCATCGACGAGCAAAGTCAGGTGTCCTTCATCCTGGAATCTCTTCCGAAAAGTTTCCTACAATTCCGCAGCAATGCGGTGATGAACAAGATAGAGTACAACCTGACTACTCTCCTCAATGAACTGGAGACTTTCCAGTCCCTTATGAAGAATAAGGGACAGGCTGATGGAGAGGCAAATCTGTTTGCCCATTCCAGAAGGGTTCATCCTCTAGGAGTAAGTCCTGCCGTCCATCTTCTGGACTTAAGAAGACCCAAAAAAAGAAAAAAGGAGGGAAATGGAAGGCACCCACCACTGCAAACAAAGGTAAGGGAAAAGCCAAAGTTGTAGATAAATAAAAATGTTTCCACTATAACATGGACGGGCACTGGAAGCGAAACTGTCCAAAGTACCTTGTTGAGCTCAAAGAGAACAAAGGTAAATATGATTTACTCGTTCTTGAAACTTGTTTAGTGGAAAGTAATGACTTTACCTAGATACTTGATTCAGGGGCCATTAACCACGTCTGCTCTTCTTTACAGGAAACTAGTTCCTTCAACGAGTTCGAAGAGGGTGAGATAACGCTCAGGGTCGGAATGGGAGACGTCATCTCAGCTCGTGTAGTGGGAGATGCAAAGCTGTTTTTTAGAGATAGATTTTTATTTTTAGAAAATCTGTACATAGTTCCCAAGATTAATCGAAACTTGATATCTATCTCTTGCTTAATTGAACACGATTATTGTATTACCTTTTCTATTAATGAAGCGTTCATTTCGAAAAAGGGTGTCAATGTTTGTTCAACTAAGTTACAAAATGACTTATATGTACTTAAACCAAACCAAACGAAAGTAATTTTAAATCATGAGATGTTCAAAACTACAAATACTCAAAGTAAAAGGCAAAGGATTTCTCCTAATAAAAATACCTATCTTTGGCATCTTAGACTTGGTCATATAAATCTCAAGCGAATTGAGAGACTATCTAAGAATAGACTTCTAAACAAGTTAGAAGATGATTCTTTACCTCCTTGCGAATCATGCTTGGAAGGTAAAATGACTAAGCGACCTTTTACTAAAAAAGGTTATAGAGCTAAAGAACCCTTAGAACTTATACATTCGAATCTTTGTGGTCAGGTGAATGTTAAAGCTCGAGGAGGGTACGAATATTTCATCTCTTTCATAGATGATTATTCGAGGTATTGTTATCTATACCTAATGCATCATAAGTCTGAGGCTCTTGAAAAGTTCAAAGAGTATAAGGCCGAAGTAGAGAATGCATTAGGGAAAACCATCAAGACACTTCGATCCGATCGAGGTGGAGATTATATGGATCTAAGATTCTAGGACTATCTAATAGAACATAAAATCCGATCTCAACTCTCGACACCTAATACACCACAGCAGAATGGTGTATCTGAAAGGAGAAGTAGAACCATGTTAGACATGGTTTGATCTATGATGAGCTATGCTCAATTGCCTGCCTTGTTTTGGGGTTACGCAGTAGAGACTGCGGTTCAAATTTTGAACACTGTTCCATCAAAGAGTATTTCAGAAACACCTTTTGAGTTGTGGAAATGTCGTAAACCTAGTTTACAATACTTCAGGATTTGGGGTTGTCCGACACACGTGCTGGTGACAAATCCAAAGAAACTGGAACTTCGTTCAAGATTATGTCAATTTGTTGGTTATCCCAAAGAAACGAGAGGTAGTCTTTTCGAAAAAAGCCACTTTCTTCGAGGAAGATCACATGAGGAACCATAAACGACGTATAGATTAGTATTAAATGAAGCTACAAATGAGTCAACAAGAGTTGTTGATCAAGTTGGACCTTCATGAAGAGTTGATGAAGAAGGTGGCACATCGAGTCAGTCTCGTCCTTCTCAATCGTTGGGAGTGCCTCGACGCAGTGGGAGGGTTGTTTCCCAACCTGACCGCTACTTGGGTTTAGCTGAAACTCAAGTTGTCATACCTGATGACGGCGTAGATGATCCATTGTCTCATAAACAGACAATGAATGACGTAGATAAAGACCAATGGATCAAAGCCATGGACCTTAAAATGGAGTCGATGTACTTCAATTCAGTTTGGGAACTTGTAGACCAGCCTGAAGGGGTAAGGCCCATAGGGTGCAAATGGATCTATAAGAGAAAGAGAGATGCAACCGGAAAGGTACAGACCTTTAAGGATAGACTTGTAGCAAAAGGTTTTACCCAAAGGGAAGGAGTTGACTATGAGGAAACTTTTTCCCCTGTTGCTATGCTTAAGTCAATTAGGATACTCTTGTCCATAGCCGCATTTTATGATTATGAGATCTGGTAAATGGACGTCAAGACAGTCTTTTTGAATAGTAAACTTGACGAGAGCATCTATATGGCTCAGCCCGAAGGGTTCATAATCCGAGGTCAGGAGCAAAAAGTTTGCAAGCTCAATCTATCCATTTATGGGTTGAAACAAGCATCCAGATCTTGGAACATAAGATTTGATACTACGATCAAGTCTTATGGCTTTGACCAAAACATTGATGAGCCTTGTGTTTACAAGAGGATCATCAATGACAAAGTAGCTTTCTTAGTATTTTATGTGGATGATATCCTACTTATTGGAAATGATGTTGGATACCTAATTGACATAAAGAAGTGGTTAGCGACCTAATTTCAAATGAAAGATTTGGGAGAGACGCAGTATGTTCTATGGATTCAAATTTTCAGGAATCGCAAGGACAGAACGCTAGCTCTGTCTCAAGCGTCTTATAGTGACAATATGTTGGCCCGATATTCGATGCAGAATTCTAAGAGAGGTTTATTACCTTTCAGGCATGGAATTCATCTATCTAAGAAACAGTGTCCTAAGACACCTCAAGAGGTTGAGGATATGAGACTCATTCGCTATTCCTCTGCAGTAGGTAGCTTAATGTATGCTATGTTGTGCACGAGGCCAGACATTTGTTATGCAGTGGGAATAGTCAGTAGGTACCAATCCAATCCAGGGTCAGACCACTGGACCACATTTAAAAATATCCTCAAGTATCTTAGGAGAACGAGGGACTATACGCTTGTGTATGGGACTAAGGATTTGATCCTTACTGAATACACTGATTCTGATTTTCAGACCGATAAGGATTCTAGGAAATCCACAGCGAGATCAGTTTTCACCCTTAACGGGGGAGCTATAGTGTGGCAAAGCATCAAGAAAGGATACATCGCTGACTCCACCATGGAGGCAGAATATGTCGCTGCTTGTGAAGTAGCTAAAGAGGTTGTTTGGCTAAGGAAATTCCTTACTGATTTAGAAGTTGTTCCAAGTATGGAATTTCCCATCATCTTATACTGTGACAACAGTGGTGCGGTAGCCAATTTGAAGGAACCTCGCAACCACAAACGAGGCAAGGACATCGAGAGAAAGTATCACCTGATACGAGAGATAGTACAACGAGGAGATGTGACAGTCACGAAGATCGCTTCGGACCACAACATAGTTGATCCGTTTACAAAGACTCTCACGGCTCAAGTGTTCGAGGGTCATCTGGAAAGTCTAGGTCTACGAGATATGTACATAGGCTAATCTAGGGCAAGTGGGAGATATGTAATGGGTATATGGATGCCCAAGTTTATTGTATTTTGTATCTCTGTAACCACTGTTTTAGATTGTAATGTACCCCAGTAGTTCAAGTGGGAGTTTGTTGGGGTTTGTGTCCTAAAACTCGTAGTTTGTAAATTTTGTTCTAATTATGTAATAAGAGTTATTATTTTCAATAAAGAGTTATTGTTCATTAATTACAATATTGCCCTTTTATTAACTCTAAATCCAATAAACTAACATCCAAGGCTGTAAAATGTCTCTTGAACTGAATGTAGTGTACATATAAAAGATCTCAGTTCGAGATACATCCTAAAAGGTTTATAGTAAGGGGATAAGGTTTTGGTACCTTACCCTGGTAATACTATGGATATGACCCACTTTGTATATGACCCACTTTGTATATGATACAAACATAGTGATCCTAGCGTGTTTGTGTAGACGACATGTGAGTGAGGATATCCTATGTAATGAGATTGCATAAGACCAGACCACGAAATAGTAACCACTAGGTGTAACTCCATTGACTAGTTAGGATGACCTAGGAAACTTGATCTCAATCCTGAGCAGGTTACTGATGCAAAAATATCGAGTGCCCTAAACTAATTTGTAAATTAGAATAAGACTCCGACACTTCTACGACGTGCAAGTATACACGGTCGAGAGCAACAAGTGATAAGTTAGCCTAAATCAACCACGATTCAACCACGATTCTAGCCTAAAACAGTCACGAGTTATGCCTAAAACAGTGAGAAAAAGTAGTCTAAATCAGTACGTAAACAACCCAAAAATTCAGTATTAAATTGGTGGTTGACATCAAGCAATAACACTTAGAGATAGGGAAAACGTTACACAGTAGGTGGCCTTGTTTTTCTAGTTCACTTCGATAGCCATATCTCATCCAAGGAACCTCAAAACAACGATCCAACCGTTCAAAACAAAGCCTTATGAGTCTCAAACAAGCTGTCAAAATTTCAGCACAATCCAACGGTTGAAACTCCAAACAACGACAACTTTGTGAGCGCCACTGGTGAACAACTGAACTGCACTGGTCTCCCAACGTGACAGCGATATCTGACATAGAGAAGATCCGAACGACGATCCAACCGTTCAAAGTAAAGCCCTATGAGTCTCGAATAAGCTGACAACATTGCAGCACAATCCAACGGTGGAAACTCCGGAAAATAATAACTTTGTGAGCATCGTCTGTGAAAAACCGAACTGCACGATTTTTGTTACAACAATGACACCTTGAAGCTTCGATTTTTTCTTCACTCACACGATTGCTACAACAATGACACCTTCATAATTCTTCATTCGCACGATTGCTACAACAATGGCACCTTCATGATTCTTCTCTTCAATGCACACCTTTGTTGTAGCAACCGCCCCTTCTCGCTCTCTTCCCCTTTTGTGGCAACTCCTTCTCCCCCTTGGCACTTGTGAACCCTAGCCTCCTTATATAAGATGTGTTGCCCTAACTCCAAAAATTACAAAAATGCCCTTAGGGGTAGAAAGACCATCTTACCCTTTGGATAAAAGGTCTAAAATGCCCTTAGGGACTCCTGTAATTTTTATAATCTTCTGCACACAGAAAAATCTCAAATAAATTCATGAAGTCAATTATAAATCAAAATAAATATGCAAGGATTTTTGGAGTTAAAAATCTCGTCTTTTGGTCTTTAATTAACCGTTAGTTTATTTTTTCAAATTTCTTCAATTAAAGCATAAAAACATCAAAATTAATTCTTTTCGAACCTAATGCTTAAATTCAAGATTTTAAAGCTAACACACACAATTTAGGGATAAAATAACATGAGACTCAATAAATTCTATGCAATTCAAGTACATTAAGCACTAAAATTATAGTAAAATAACTCTCACATGGCGAGTTATCAAACCCCCAAACTTGAACTAGTCATTGTCCTCAATGAGTTCTATTCCCTAAAGACTTTAAGGACCTTTAAAGACTCAAATCATTCGGAGTAACTAAACAAGGGTTGAATACTTATGCTCTAAGCTACAAGTCACCATTCATTCCATGCTTTCTAAGTGGCTCACCCGGGGTTTCCTAGTTACACTTATGCATCAATAACCAAGAGCAAACAAACTAGGATTCGACATCTACCCTCAAGCTCAACCACTAGAATCCTAATCATTCAAATCAAGCAACCCATAGTTAAAGATAAGACACACTCCAAAACTCGCATGACTACAATTTTATGATCATTCCTTTTTATTTATTTATTTTTTTAAAATAAATATGTATAATATTCCCTTCAATTTCCATAAAACTCACTACTTAGGGCTAGATTTTTTTTTTGTTTCATTTTTTTCTTTTTTTTTACTCTCCCGTAGTTCATAGAATGGCACACGTGGTTAGCGCAACACACCTAAGCAATGGGTACAGGCTTATTGCTTGATACCTTCGCTCCAAGAGGCCAGCATGGTTAGTGCCCAGACCCCCTGACATCGAGCACCAAGTTGCCTGAACTGACTCTAAATAACAAAATAAATAACATATTTTTGGTCTAGCCCAATGGAATTTTAGGGAAATGAAATGTTTCTACACTCTTTCTTTGTTTCTCTTTTTTTTTCTTTTTTTTTTAAAAAAAACACGAAGAATTTACCTTTCTCCCCAAACTTAGAGTACTCAATGTACCCATTGAGTTAGGGAGGCCGGGTAAATCTCCTAAACTTGAAATGATCACAAATTTGGAGTATACTAATTTTGGAGCACTCTAAAAAATGTATGAGTTACCTAATTTGTCATGGCTTCTAGCTTTCGAACTTTTTAGCCTAGGAGTTGAATCCTAACAAGTTTGATTGACACACTAACCATAAGTGCACTAAAGAACCCTAATGACAAGCTTAACTTCGAGAAACACCAAATAAGATAACACACTCTTGCCTCAAACACAAACAACAACCCTTATTTTCATTAACACTAAGATTTGGCCTTAACTTTTTATTTTCAATGAGATGCATACAAAGTTTCTACAAAAGACATCACACTTTTTACAATTAAAAACATGTAGAAACTTATTTTTTAAACAAGAAACAACAACCGTCTTTCCTTTTTTCTTTTTACTTGCTTACACATAATGAATCAACTACCTTCATCATGCATATCAATGACCATGAAAACCAACAACTAAACATGGAATCCAGTAGTCAAATTAGATCATTTTGAAGTCCTAAAGCAAGTAAATAACTTTATAAACACAAAAGCATGCAACACCCTATAAACGCTAACAACACACAGTCTCATCAACAAAAAAAGAAAAAATCAATTAAGCCCAAAATCAGATTTAGAACAACACATCTTCCCCTCATGCTTAAAGCACATACTTAAAAAACAATAAATAAAGATGGAAGGGAGAACAATACTGCCCTGAATCGAGGAGACCTCCATTAAAGCGCATATCAGTCACCAATCTCCAAGGGAGCTGCAAAATAGGCAAGGGTTATTTATTAATACTAAAACAAAAACAAAAATAACTAAAAAAAATGAAACAAAATAAATAAACTTTGGGTTGCCTCCCAAGAAGCGTTTGTTTAACGTCATTAGCTTGACGTAGTACATTTGTGCTTGTCAAGATACATAAAAATTCTCCCATTTCTTCGGGCTTCTCTTTCTTGAATCTACAAAACAAATCAATGCTACCAAGAATACTAGCTTCTCGTGAGAGCCCGAATCAAATATATTTTTTTGATTTTCCATATAATAAAGAAAAGAAGGAAAAACAACAAAGTAAACATTTTTTGATTTTTTATTTGATAAAAGAAAATAAGGAAGAATAGGAAAATGAACAGACTCACAAAAAGACACTGACTCGAGAGCATAGAAAGAAAATCATTCACCAATAAGAGAAAAATTAGAAGATAGAACTGATATAGACTCAAAAGCCTCACACTCTACCTCCTGGCCTAACTCAACAACACAAGGCTCGACTTCTTCCACACTCTCACTGACTCTATCCTGGTGTGTGCTAAGAGGTTCTAGTTCTTTTACAACTAAAGCACAATCCTCTAAATCCCCATACTCAGAAAAATGTGAAAGACTAGGATCCTGAAAGTCTATCAGCGGGTCAGTGATCAAGTGACTCACTGAACTATCTACGGGTGTGGGTCCTTCACTATCTTCCCTAGGGTGCTCAACTTCAGACGAGTCTAAGTACATTTGTTCTCTAAGAGAGGCAAGTGTATCCGTTAGGCGTTGAATTGACTCCCCTATTTAACTATTCATCTCTTCTATTTGCATATTCCTCTGTTCTTTGGTTCTCATATATTCTAATAACAACATTTTAAGTGAAGATTCGTCTTCTACCTGAGTTTCTTGAATATAGGAAGGATATGGCTCAAAACCCTTAGGATATGGTTCATAGGCCCAATTGCTCTGATTATTATCATACATATGGTTCTCATAAGTCATAGGGTTAGTATGATAGTAATTAGACATTTGGTAGCCATAAGATTGATACCCCTCACTAGAAGACTCTAAATTGGCATAGGGATAATCATAAGAAAAGGAACTATATTGTGGTTGCTCATTGGGCACAGAAGACCACCCATAGTTATCATAAGCCATAGTAAAATAATGATTCAATTATAACAGGCTCAAGAAACACAATATGCACCAACACAACAAGAAAGAATAACCAAGACTCAACAAAAACACAAAACAAAGATAACAATACACACCCAACAAAAAAAAATAATGATAAAATGCTAAAATCAACTCACACAAGATAAGAATCAAAACTAGTTCCCGACAACGGCGCCAAAAACTTGATGCGAAAATATCGAGTGCCCTAAACTAATGTAAATTAGAATAAGACTCCGACACTTCTACGACGTGCAAGTATACACGGTCGAGAGCAGCAAGTGATAAGTTAAAGTATCGATCCCACGAGGACTAGCTAAACTTAAATGAATGAGTGTCCTAACAAATTTTCCTTACTTTAGTGCAATGCATGAGTGTGCAAATTACTATTGTAAATAAATAAATTGATGTGAAAAGTGTGCAAAGACAAGACTAGACTCAAGAAAATAACTAAATTTAAACGAGGGTAGAGGGGAATGCAAACAAGAGGGGAGATGCAAGAGATGAAATTTTTAATGAAAAATAGGCTCGGGTTAGGTTGGAGTTTTCATGTTCAATTGGAATGAAAATTTGAGTGATACCTTGAATTTACCTACACATGTATTCAAATGAATTTCTTTCGAATTCACTATTTTTAAAACCTACAACTTCTCAATTGAGATCTAAATTATGCCCATGATTTTAGGTTCTAGGTGGGTTAATTATCTCTAATCAACTCAATAATCCTAAAATGAAATTTTAGTTTTCTAATTCAATACCTCTCTCAAGTTCATGAATTCTAGAGAAATCAAAGTGGCCAATTCTAATTCTCATGCAACGTTAAATTCAATAAAATTTCATAAATTCAATCAATGACATCAACCATAAATTTAATAAAAAATTACATTAAAACAACCTAACCCTTGCCTAAGACAAATTAGTTCATGATGGAAAGTGAGTAACATATCTCCAGTTTAAGCATGCTTTTATTGATCAAGGAGTTCGTGCAAAACAACCAACAATGTTCACTAAATTAGCCTAAATCAACCACGATTCAACCACGATTCTAGCCTAAAACAGTCACGAGTTATGCCTAAAACAGTGAGCAAAAGTAGTCTAAATCAGTACGTAAACAACCCAAAAATTCAGTATTAAATTGGTGGTTGACATCAAGCAATAACACTTAGGGATAGGGAAAACGTTATACAACAGGTGGCCTTGTTTTTCTAGTTCAGTTCAAAAGCAATATCTCATCAACGGAACCACGAAACAACGATCCAAATGTTCAAAATGAAGACCTGTGAGTCTCAAACAAGCTGTCAAAACTTCAGCACAATCCAACGATTGAAACTCCAGAAAACGACAACTTTGTGAGCGCCGCCGGTGAAAAACTAAATTGCACTGATCTCCCAACGTGACAGAGATATCCGACACAAAGAAGCTCAGAACGACAATCCAACCGTTAAAAGTAAAGCTTTATAAGTCTCGAATAAGCTGACAAAATTGCAGCACAATCCAACGGTGGAAACTTTGGGAAACGATAACTTTGTGAGCGTCGTCTGTAAAAAATCGAACTGCACGATTTTTGCTACAACAATGGCACCTTGAAGCTTCGATTTTTTCTTCACTCGCACGATTGCTACAACAATGGCACCTTCATGATTCTTCACTCGCACGATTGCTACAACGCACCTTCATGATTCTTCTCTACAATGCACACCTTTGTTGTAGCAATCGCCCCTTCTCTCTCGCTCTCTTCCCCTTTTGTGGCAACTCCTTTTCCCCCTTGGCACTTGTGAACCCTAGCCTCCTTATGTAAGATGTGTTGCCCTAACTCCACAAATTACAAAAATGCCCTTAGGGGTAGAAAGACCATCTTACCCTTTAGATAAAATGTCTAAAATGCCCTTAGGGACTCCTGTAATTTTTATAATCTCTTGCACACAGAAAAATCTCAAATAAATTCATGAGGTCAATTATAAATCAAAATAAATATGCAAGGATTTTTGGAGTTAAAAATCTCGTCTTTTGGTCTTTAATTAACCGTTAGCTTATTTTCCCAAATTTCTTCAATTAAAGCATACAAAACATCAAAATTAATTCTTTTCGAACCTAATGCTTAAATTCAAGATTTTAAAGCTAACACACACAATTTAGGGATAAAATAACATGAGACTCAATAAATTCTATGCAATTCAAGTACATTAAGCACTAAAATTATAGTAAAATAACTCTCACATGGCGAGTTATCAGTTACGAACTCCTGTTTGCGAGTGATTGTCCTTTGACTAGTATGGGTGAGAGTGACCAGATTCGCCGACTCAATATGCCTACCTTCTTGGGGACAAGACCGAGTGAGCAGCTGGGGACTTAACTTAGCAAGATGAAATTCACTCATTCCTGCCTATTAGGGTAAGTAGAGGAATGTTCCCTTAAGTGGTGTCTCCGGGACTTGAACAAAGGGCCCGACCCTCTCATTTACCCGAGAGGGACTTCTGTTTGATGGTAGGACCACAAACAAATTGTTCATTAGAGGAGCACTGGGACTTAAGGTAAAAATGTAACCAAGGGGTAAAACGGTAATTTGACCCAACTAGTGTTACGAACATTCATGAAGGATTGATTTGCTGTTCTTTGTCAATATCTGTGGACACAGAAATATATCTGCAGTGAGAAGAGTGCAACTGTGGGATTTTAGTGGAGTGTTCCTGCAGTTAACGAATGGTGATTAGGAGGTTAATGAGATTAACCGAATAATTTCGTATCATTGAGCTTCTTACGATTTGTAGATCCATTAGATCCACATTCTAGGTCGTAAAGAGTTCTTAGATCGTTTGAATTTGAAATGTTCAAATTCAAAGAGAAGGAGCTCTAGTATCGGATGCGAAATCCCAGTCCCAGTGAAATGCCAAGGCGGTGATGCCAAATAGTAGACCACCCTACCTTTCACCCGCGCAAAGAGCATAATACGTGGTCATTTGATTCAGGTCGATTCGAGTCCCCCTTCTCGCTTCTTGGTGAGTCTGTGGATCGTGAATGCGATTCTTTGCCCTTGTTCCCGATAGGGATTATGAGTGCGATGCCGATGGAGGCCTAGAAGGAGTAGCGGCAAGGACGAACTCTCTGGCAGGCAGCTCAAGCCATAGTCGATAAAGGCAACTCCTCTTCCCTTCGTAAGCACCGCTATGAATTCCCTTTCTTACACCATCTTGGCCCTATTCTATTGAAGCGCTAACCTAGACCGCTACGTGACTGAGTGCCTTTACCTTCGTGCTCTCTGTCTTTCTTGCTAGCTTGACCATCACCAAATGACCTCTCACCGCTACGAAGGCTTACGACTTTTCCTTATCACTCCAGCGATTCGATATCTATCCTTCCTTACAACCTTCTATGAAGGGTTATAGCTTTACCTTACTCTCACCTGGTCGCATTCCCGATTCCATTCCTTCTATTCATTGGTCTTTCCCACTTAATCGCTTTAATTCATTCCTATAGGGGCATGATGACTTGCTCGTAATTAGTCTTCCTTTCCTTCTCCGCTTAAGGTAGCTTTTAACATGGCATTCCTTTGTGCTTGAAGCAACTATTGAACCATCCACCGCCTATATCTTACCTGAAAGAGGTACTCCCGCCTCTTGAATGTGTGTGAAAGAATGGCCCGAGGCCTACTTGCCAATCAATTCCCCTTCCTTCATTACCAACGACCTTCTATCTTCAAGTATCATCCTCTCACTCACAGTGACACTATATTAGCAAAAACGGAAGATGCGAGAAATGAAACTCAAATAACTCCTCGGCCAATTCCTCAAACCCGAAAATGAAAACTAATGGACCTTCTTTCATAGTTGCATCCTTCAAACCATCAAAGCTAGATTACCTTCTTCCATTCGACTTCAGATACTTAGCACAGTACGTGCGTTGCGGTGACAACGTGTTCCTTCCCATTGGCGTGGTTCACTTCAATCGATCATTCGGCACTTCACCGGCTTAAGGCTATGGAAGAGAGCGCCTTTTCTCGCCTCACCTATTGCTCCGCACTCGACCGCAATGTGACTCTAGGATGCGTCACCTTCGTCCCCAAAGCAAAGATACCTTTCTCAAGAATTAGCTCGATCAGTAAGGAGGCTATAGTTCACTTCTTCCCTTAAGGGCGTGTGTCACGACGACTTTCAAGTCGTCTCGCTACTTTCTCGTGTCCTTTCTTTCCTGGTTCGGAGGTTGAAGCTTCATTAGCGCTTCTTTCCGATTCAATTTCGAGAGGTGAGCTTGAGGGCTTCTAGCTTTTATTGGCTAAAGAGTTAGGTAACTGTGAGAATAAGAGCCATTTATTCCCTATAGAGTCTTGTAAAAGTGGTATGGGAATGTGGATTCTTCTTATCGTTCGCGCTTTCCACGAACACCATCTACTAAAGTCGCTAATTGACGGGCCTAGATAGCTTTCACCACCACGCCATAAACCTCCTTCAATCCCTCCTTCGGAAAAACCTCACCATTTCCGGACAAGGAATGGCACTCTGAACCTCCGTAATCAAGGTATGCAGAAAGGCCTCTTGCTGTGATCTTTAGGTAGAAGTACCTCAGACCCAGACAAGACAAGAGGTCCCCATAGCGCAAGCCCATGGAATGAATATAGTAGAAGTACCTCTTGCTTGCTAATATAATATATTTTTGAGTCTTCCTAGTCTCGGGGACTTATTCGAGTGGAAAGTCTCATTGTGATCTTCTTTGTCTCGGGAAACTAGGGTCTCGATTTATGTAGGTGGAGCTTGCCTATCTTCCAACTAGCGCTATCTTTGTATGTACGCTTGGTCCCCTTCCCGTCGATCGAGCTTTGAAACAGCGCATACGCATCACCAGAAAGCCCCTACCGGCTCAAGCCACAAGTAATAGTGACTCACCACCATGAAAGCAACGGATCGACTCTACTCGACTTGTACAACAAAACAACCAATCGCCGTGAAGAAGACTATTTTATATAGCCCCGACTTTTTCTCTCAAAACAACTTGACTTGTTGTTGACGAAACCAAAGAAAAGCTCGTTTCTTTCGTCCCTAGAATAGTCTACTTGGGTCTAGGATCTCTGGTCTCGAAGATCGTCTTATTAGAGGAATCGAAAGAAGGCAATCAATCGAAAGCGCCACTCATGAAGCCCCACCATCCTCCCTTTTCTCCCGATAAGTTAAAGCGAGTTTGATTCCACAGCTGTTTCCTCCTTGTTGTTGGATTCCCCATTGGTGGATTGGATTACAAAAGAAAGTCCGCTCTCGAAAGATCCTTCCGAATCGTAATGATCCGTGTGAGAAATAGGCTCCAACAATAGAAGCCGTAGGTAATCAAGAAAACATTTTGGTGGGATAGTAATCCTAGCGAACACAGACGGGAGTGATTTGCCGAATCCCTTGTCAAACAAAGGAAAGCAAGAGCGGTATGCGATTGAAGTTTCGAATATGAAAGATAATAAAAACCATGAAATCAATAAAATATTCAATGATCTCGAGATATTGAGAAAGAGGGTTCGGAAAGGGCGAGCATATGTAGCTCCCGATATAGGATAATTCCGGATAGTGTAGTTATGTCTGGACTCCTTCTCTTTTATATGTGGGTCTATCTCACCGCCAAAGATGTCTAGTATCTTGGCAACTTTCCTTCTCATGCCCGATCTTTGCTCATACCAATAGACTTTGTCCATCAATGCTATATGTTCATTGGAGCAAGATACTCCTCGATAGTAGATGTCATATCTATAGTATCGAATGTGAAAGATCGATAGTAGGGATCCCGAACGTGCGAGAGCGGTAGGTGCAGAACGGAAATACATTCTTTTTAAAAAAGAAACGATACTAAGTTTTCCTAGCTAGGGCTATTCAAAGCATCTCTCAAGGTTAAATCGAATAAAGTTTTCACATGCCTCTCGTTCTTTCTTTCCTCCCCTGGAAGTCAAACACCAATAGCCCTTATCCGCTCTTTATCGCTTTGAGCCTCTGGTATTTCTTGTTTATGGCCCGGAGCCTGGAACCCTTAAATCGCTTAAACCTCACTCCGGCCTTGCTTTCGTTAAGAGTTCCGCCCTTTGGTGGCATCGTATAGTAAGGTGAGAACTTCTTCGAGGCCCCGCTGCCAGAGACAGAGAGGTTGTACGTATAGAGAAGGAAAGTCTATTTTTCCCAGTCTAACTAACTCTAACCCAAGATCAATCTTGAAGAGGAATAAAATACCATAGTAGGCTTACAATTTGTTCAATAACACCTCCTTCAAACTAAAGAATTTACAACCTCTCCTCCGCAACTAGGATCATAGACTTTCAATTTGCTCGAATCTATTGATTTTACTGAGTTGAAGCTAGAAGAGGCCTTCCTCTCGAATTAGCAGCTGAAGAAGGAATGCTTTCAAAAAAATATTATCACTACTATTTTGATTATGTTAGCAAGGCTAATAACAAAGAATCGCAACTAGTTCATTTACTGATACACTACACTAGTAAAGAAGAGAAAGTATTTACTTAAAGCTACTAGAGCAACAAATAGTATTTCATTTTCCAGTTCGGGAAGGAATACGAATGGTTTATGCTTTTGATTATCTTCGTGACTTTGATGCTAGAAGAAGAGTTTGACTTTCTACCTCTACGGGGTACACATTATCTGCCTATTCTTTCCTGCCTTAAGGTGAGATAAGTCGAGACTCTCTTGGGTAGAAAGGAAGCTTACTAGGGTAAAGGTTTTTCTTATCCCCGTAGTAAGCAAATTGGCTAGAGTCTTCGACCCGCTCAGTGCAGTGTCAACCGAGCTCCGCCTTAGGCTAAGTTATCCCTTATCTTATGTGTTCTTACTCCTGCTTTTCTTAGCCCGTAGTTAGGAACTTTCTCTCGCTTCCCTATAAGTTAGAGTCTATTCTATGCGCGAGTGCTTACTGCCTTATCTAAGCATTGAACTCTCGTAAGATAAGATTTGGAACTATACTCAAAGGTTTCTGTGGTCCCTTGAGACTCATTCATTAGAACCAGAGTTTTCTTTACCTACCCTATTTATAGACATTAGATAACATATTTAGAGATATTATATGAGAGATATGATGAAACATTAGATGAAAGGTCGATAATAGAACATAGAAAGTCGTATATGTGTTATAGTATTGTTCTTTATGTATTATATATGTGATGTACATAGCGTTGGATTACGGATATATCCATAGTCCTTACCCTTCTTTATAGTCTTCAAGAGTTCTAAGCGTCTATGGTTCCTTCATTTATCACCTTTTGATTTTTTGCGCTTGAGGGCAAAGCAATCTTGATCTTATGCCCCAACTAGCCTTTGGGCTACCAATTGCCGCTTTCAGCTTTCCTCTGGTCTCTCGTAACCATCGGATCGACCACTTTTTCTCGTTACTGGATGGCCAAATAACATACGAATGGTGTGGCCCTCGCTCTCCTCTCAAGACTGCCGAAGATAGCAAGGAGACTTTTCAATGAGCCCTGGGTAGAAAAGCTAGCTCTTAGTATCATTGGCATTGGGCGGGTGAACTGTCTACACAACAACTCGACTCTACCAGGAGGATCTAGTTCCACTCCTCGGTATGGAGTCTTTCCTTGGCCTTCTCTTTTGAGCTTCTTGTAATCAAGCGCGAATCAAATGAACCTCCATCCTATCTATGGGCCTGTACCTAAACTCTCGAAAGGAACCTCTATTGTCGTCCCACATTCCAAAATGAAAGCGGTAACTCTAATTCCGCTTATCTCCTTAACCGTAGAGCCACTCCCATTGAGGCCGAGTAAAGAATCAAGCTAGCCGCTCCCTAGGCCCACAGTGAGTACATTTTATTGTTGCAAGTCTTTGTTCACGTATTACATATTCTAATCATGAGTATGGTACACATCAATGTAATTATGTACCGACCGTTGGTCGAGTGCATAGGGAAGAAGAAAGAAGGAAAGGCTTAATTGCCGGGTTATAAGGCTTACTTGATGATGGAAGGCTTGAAGCGTCATTACACAGGTTCGCTCCTTGAAGCTACTATAGATGCTTCCGTTGAATCTTCTTCACCGGGTTGATGGTATTTCCCTTATAGTTTGACTCGTAAGCTTTCCTTTTCGTCCGATACAACTACTATAGAACTAGGAGTTTCATCAACGTGCCCACTTTTTTGACAATTAGCTTACTCGATGCCGATACTAGAGAATCTCCTACTATTTAGCTTGTAAGCATAAGGGCACTTCCTATTGTTCCGTGAGATCTGCTTAAATGTATGAAATGAATTACCATCGACTTAGAAGCACCTTCTGCACAGAGTATAAGATCTACAATATAGTTGTGGTTATATTGATCAATCAATTATATGTCTAAAGAGTAACTTCATGGTTGGGGTACTTTTTGGGTCCGACTTCATCATCAAGGGATGGTTATTAATCAACCGGCTATTCTCCTCTTATATAGCCTCCAATGGAACAAGAGAGAATTCTATAGTGGATCTTCCTTTAGTTCTCAGTATCCACATCATAAACGGCATCTCCGGGCATCGAGGCAAGGGAGTCGCAGATCAAAGGCGGAGCTCAACCATCGAGACACACCACGACCAGATTGAACACCTCGAGATCAACGACTCGAACTCCTATATATCCACTATTGATTCATCGACCGATTCAAAGCAGGAGCGAAGCCTCCACAACGATGAGAGTTGAGAGACCAACCTGTAATCAAAGGGAAAGAAAAGGCAAGGCACTTTCATCGCTAACAATCAATCTTTGAAAAGCGTGTCAACCGGTCTTTCTTTACCCATTGAAGTGAAGGAGAAAGCACTTTGCTTTTTTTTCACAAAGATCTAGCCTAGCGATTAGGACCAATCCGATGTGATCTTAGAGCTATTGACTCTACCCAACTCTCTCTAAGTCGAGCTCACCCTTACTTAGTGAGTCTTCTCGAAGGATATAAAGGTCCGTGCTTCTCCCGTGAGCGAGTCCGGTGGGCGCTTGCTTTCAAGGGCTAGGATTTCCTGCTTCAACGTGAGGAAGAAGCTCAGCGGAAAATCCATTCCGTCGAGAGCTTCAAACTCCGGTGTGTAAGAGATCGAGTCTATCTCTTGTTACACACGATCGGGGTAAATAAGATTTTTAAATCTTGACTCCTAGAGAAGAGAGATGAGACTGGTTATAGGGTTGATGTATAATCTTCGTGTTCCCTGGAGCAACAACGGCTCCATGAGGACTCGGGAAAGTAGAGAGAGGAGGATCCTACGCTTAGACCGATCGCATCGATAACACTATATCTTATCTCTGGACGAATCAAGGCCCTTCCCGCGATAGCATAGTAATGATTGCTTTCCAATTGAAAAAGGAGGACCGCTTTTGCCACGTCCTAACGAAGAGAGCTTCTTCCATCTCCCATGGGCATAAAAGATGGGTTTTGAAAAGCACACCCGGATCATCGTGACGAACATCATATTGAAGAAAAGGGCGGTAGATCTACCTACACTCACTTGCGAATCACTCGATTCTACAAGGAACGCTGCAATGACGAAAGTTGATCAATTTATTCCGATTCTTTCCTTGTGCTGCGACACTTTATAGGTTTGATCTCTTACGAATGTGCACTCAAGCGGTTGCGCTAGAAGAGCGTTATCACGAACCCTATGTACCACATTATAACCCATTAGAGGCTAATCCGACCTCTCGTGGTTCTCCCGCCGCTCTATTGGTAATTGACTCGACAGTGCCTAATCCTTACTACGATAAGGGGAATCGTCGCTCACATTTGCATAGTAATTCACCCATTTCCTAGTACGAGAAGTATACTTCCCTCATCTCCACCAAATTTTGCCATTAGTGCTACTATAAGGAGGATGACCAGTCTTTGTTAAACAACGAGGATTTGGTACTCTTTTCTTTTCACTAGAAATAGGTTAAGTCCTCCGAGAGATGTTGCCTCTTTTGTGTTATGAAAGAGTTTTGTTTGCCTAAGAAGTTTGAAGGGCCCATGCCATGCAAAGACAAATAGCTAAAAGCCTTCGACTCACCACCCAGTCGGTCACCACTCAGATACCCCCCCAGCCCAACCCACGAAGTTTCATTTCTTTTAGACTAAACCACAGGGCGTACCTCTCTTCCCTAATGTGCTTCTCTTTGCTTAGCTTGAGAGATGGATGATTTTTGTATTCTTTAATCAATTTTGACTTGATTTTTATAATATAAGTCTGAGTTTTAGTCCTAACTAAACTAAAGGAAATTTCAGTGAAATTCAAAGATTTCTCTATAGTGATAGTCGACATCCCCGCTGCCCGAGCGGATTATGCAGTATGCCTAAAGAGCAACGGATTCTCCAGAGGAAGCTCCAAGTACAGAGGAGTGACACCGCATAAATGTGGACGGTGGGAAGCTCGGATGGGCCAATTTATGGGCAAAATAGATACATTATAATATAAAGTTTTGGAACTTTATATTATGAATTTAATGTGAATATGATTCATATTAAATTATATAAGAGAATTAAATATTTGAAAGAGTTCAAATATTATTTTAAATGTGAATGAGATTCATATCTAAAAACTATAGGTTAAAATTTGATGTACATAAGATGTGCATTAAAACTATATGATAGAGGGAAAATTGATTAAGTGTGATTTAATCCAAATTAAATATATGATTTTAATTTGATTTAATTAAATGTGATTTAAATTGATAATCATATTAATATATATAATTAAATGTGATTTAATTATATTAATTTGATTAAATTAAAAAAATTGTTTATTTAATTAATTAAATTAAGGGAACGTGTCATCCAGACACGTTCCCATTACCACTCTTCTTCTCCCAATCGATAGTTATACAGGGAGCAGGGAGATCATTTGGAGTTGAATGATCGTTGGTGGCAATTGAGAATTGCTGTTATTTCTCTCAACAAAAATTCCCTTCTCCTACTCACCAATTATTGGTCCCTTCCGACAAAGGGATTGTTGGGATATATGCCCTAAACTTGTGTAATTTTAGTCAACTGAATAAAAAGTTATTTGATTTGATAGAATTATCTTCTCGCTTTATAAATCCAATAAACTAAGCTCAAAGTTATTATGAATCTTGAAGATCAGTGTAGTAGACACTATTTGGATTGTGTTCAAGAGTATAACCTAAATGGTCTATGGTATAAGAATGAGGTTGGAAACCTTATTCTGGTAACACCATGCGAGTGGAGGCATTCTGTATGAAGAGTTCATACAAGATCGAACTGCAAATTATTAGTCTAACCAGTATAACACCGTTAACAGGATACGACTGATAATTTATAGATGGTAATTAGTAACTCGACCTGAATTATGAGCAAGTTAAGAACTCCTGCTTATAGGGGTTTGTCCTTAGACTAGTATGAGTGAGAGTGGTCTGTAGCCGACTCAATAAGCTTACCTTCTCAGGGATAGAACCTCATAGGTAGTTGGGAACTTAACTCTGCAAGACGGAATTCACTCATTCCTAGACTAAGGAATTAGATAGGTTGTTCCCTTAAGAACTGAGTCCAGGTCTTGAACAACGGCGTCCCACTGTCTAAACTAGCTTTAGAGGGTTTGAGTTTATGGTAGGACCATAGACTTGTTGTTCATTAGAGGATCAGTGGTGCTTAAGGAATAAAGAGGTAATCACAGGGATAAAACGGTAATTTGACCCAACTGTGATTACGAACAACCTGTAAAGGGTCGACTCATGGGTAATGATTATATCAATGGACAAAATATAATCTACAGTGAGGAGAGTGCAACTACAAGTCTATAGTGGAGTGACTTGTAGTTAATGAATATTGATTAACCTGATCAAACTAACCAGATCAAGGAGTTTGATCAGTTAATCTCACATCATTGGAGCTCATGAACTGTAGGTCCATTAGGTCCCTCCGTTGGCTCAACATGGTAACATTGAGGGTATAAAGTTAGGAATGAGATTGAAGTGTTCAATTTCATATATGAGATGTTATATCAATTATATGTGATATAATTGATATAATATATAGTTTTAATGTGAATTAGATTCACAAATTAACTATATACTTATGAGAGAATGAATGAGGGATATGATGGTAATTTCCATCCTATTTTCCTATAAATAATTGCATAAGATGCAACTTTGAGATAGCTTTTCATGCAACCCTAGAGTTCCACATTTTGTATTGTTGGAAAAAGTTTCAAATACAATTCTCTCATACCTCCACATCTCACCCTAAAGGAACCCACATTCCTCCCTCACCTAGAGAACAACGAAGAAGATCTAGTGGCGGAACTTCACACGGATCGGGTTCATTTTGCTGAGATCGTAATCATTGGAGAAGGAGCTCGTGAAGAAAGCATTCTTCAAAGGTAATCTTCTTGTTGTCCTATTTAGAATTGCATGCTTAATCATAGTAGTTTGTTCTTGTATGAGATCTATGTAACAACATCATGAACACGCGATTCACAATCGCTTCCGCTGCAGGATTCGATCCCTTCAATTGGTATCAGAGCACCAATTGTGTTCTTGATTTTGTTCTCGATTTATCAAGAACAAAGGTGGGATTTACTGATTTCATGAGATGTATGATCGGTTTGCAAATTAGATGTTTTTGTTTTTGGCACCATAGATTTACATATTTTATGTTGAATTGTTCAATGTAAATGGCCTATTATTTTGGGAATTTTATTATGTAAATCGAGTCTATAAGTTTGTGTCAATCCAGGAAAAGTGGTTGCTGAGAAGAACGGAGCGAAAACGAGCAAAAAACAGTGGAGATTTTGCTGTTTGCGTGCAGCGTTGCAACGTTATTCATCAACGTTGCAATGTCGCGCTTACAGATCAAGGCACGCGACAAGAGGCAGCGTTGCAACGTTGACATCAGCGTTGCAACGCGCTCCAACGGGTAGAAACGGACAGGAAGCAGCGTTACAACGCTGGTATCAGCGTTGCAACACTGAAGACGTTTCACGGAGGTTTCCAATCGAACGAAAACGTAGTTTTATTATATATTAAATATAAAAACGTTTTATATTTAATTTTAATTAATATTATTAATTTTAATTAATATAATTAGATTATATTAATTGAAATTAATCTTAGGGGCGCCAAAAATGGTCTAATTTTGCTATTTAATTTATGCAATTGTTGTATAATTATTGTCATGCATAATGTATGCTATTATTTTAGATATCACACCTTAGGTTAAGCATTTCCATGCATCATTTATAATATAAAGTGTTATATTATATAGTTTGCATGTAAAATTAATATAAAGTGTTATATTAATTTTTGGACAACATTGACATGCATATTTTTCCTGAGATGAATGTGTTATGTATGTTTTATTATTCATATGATGAATGATCAAGCACAATAACATAGAATTGCATGTCACCTAAGGTTAAATTCATTAGTTTTAAAATGTTTAGAACGTGAAATTAATAGACCTTAGGTTATCTAGTTCTAATTAGATTAGAATTAGGAACCATGTAATTTATAAACAATGATTAAAAGAAGAACTCTGTCTAAGAAGGGTTACTGTCTAGGTTTTGAGAGTATTTAAGTCGATTTGAAACTAACACCCCTACCGGAACCGACTGGGTGAATTTTAATCAGAGGGTTTATAAATTATAGTAGCGTTAGCGGATTTATTAAGGGGTTAATAAACTAGAAATCCTAGGTTTAATATAAAGAGTTATATTAGCAAACTTAAGATAAAATCAATATAAGAGTTATATTGATTATCAATATAAGAGTTATATTGATAAGTTTAGGTAAAACCACTAGCCGGGTTTAACCTAGGTCAATTTCCTATAGAGTTAAAGTATCCAGTGAGAGGAAAAGTGTATATGATACATATAATTCCACCTACGTTTCTCCGAGAAGTTCACATAGTGAGACTCATACTTGGCCTCGTGTCACAAACGGGAGCGTCCCCCTTCGGATGGTGTTTGTATGAGTCAATAGCAAGGTGAATGGATAGGGTACTTATAGTGAGTGGAAGCAGGTTTAGTAAAAACAAAACTTATGGTCTCTTCTGTCGGTTCACACCGTAAGATCACTATGGTCAACCTGCTAGTTAGGCCTGAACCAGACAATCCCTTCGGAGGGCTTGATCATAAGGGATCGAACACAGTGGACACCCGAAAGGGATAAAGATTTCCTTAGTCTGTTTTTCAACCTAGTCCTTCCTTCAGCGAATTTTGTTGGATGGGAACTCTGGGGTCTAAAGACATAGGGTTACACTCACAAGGTACATAAGAAGTGTATGTATCCTTACCAAATAATGGTAACTAACGCCTATAGGAATAAGAGTTATTCTGGCATTAGATTTTGGTCAAGAATGTCTTGATCCAGAGGAGGAGTGTTTTTTATTACCCTTCGGTGTCATACATTCTAAACCTTTGGAGTATCATTGCAAATTATTAATGACCTAGGAATCATTAGATAATTAGCTAAAATATGATTGGATTAGATAGTTTTTTAGCGAGGAACTTATACAAGTTTTTTTTTTTGTAAATTTCAGCAAAATGTCTAGCTCTATTATTTCCTTACTGGGTGCAGAAAAATTAACCGGAGAGCACATAATGACTTGGAAAAACAAACTTAACACTATCTTGGTAGTGGACGATCTTAAGTTTGTACTGACTGAGGAGTGTCCTCGGGTGCCAGGCTCGAATACAACACGAAATGTTCGTGATGCATATGATCGATGGATCGAAGCCAATGATAAGGCCAAGGTCTATATACTGGCAAGTATGTCTGACATATTAGCCAAGAAGCACGATGGCATGATGACCGCTAGGAAATCATGGATTCGTTGCAGGGTATGTTTGGACAACAGTCTACACAGGCCCGACACAATGCCCTCAAGTATATATTCAACTCAAGGATGCCAGAGGGTTCATCTGTTCGGGATCATGTCCTAGATATGATGGTACACTTCAACATTGCGGAGTCGAATGGTGCTTCCATCGATGAATTGAGCCAAGTCAGCTTCATTCTGGAAACTCTTCCAGATAGTTTCTTACAGTTTAGAAGTAATGTTGTTATGAACAAGCTTACTTTTAATCTTCCCTCCCTTTCTGAATGAACTCCAGACCTTTCAGTCTTTGATGAAAATTCAGGAACCGAAAGGTGAGACAAATGTTGCCAGTAGGAGTTATCACAGAGGTTCGACCTCTAGAACAAAATCAGTGGTTTCATCTTCTTTTAACCTGAAAGGGAACAAGAAGAACATGAAGAAGGTTGGTAAAGGGAAACAGGTTGATAAAGCTGCCGCCCAAAAGGACAAAGAAGTTCAAGGAAGTTGCTGACAAAGGAAAATGTTTCCACTGCAACGAGGATGGACATTGGAAATGGAATTGTCCGAAGTACCTGACCGAGAAGAAGAAGGAAGGTCAATATGATTTACTTTGTATAGAAGCATGTTTAGTGGATAATGATAAAACTGCTTGGATACTTGATTCAAGCGTCACTAATCATGTTTGCTCTTCTTTTCAGGGAATTGATTCCTGGCAGCAGCTACAAAAAGGAGAAATAACGCTCCGGGTTGGAAATGGAGATATCGTCTCAGCTGTAGTAATTGGCACAATGTAGCTTTTGTTCAACAAGAAATATATGTTGTTAGACAATGTTTTAGTGATACCAGGGTTTACTAGAAACTTTATTTCAATTTCTTGCCTCATAGAACAATGTATTTATATTTCATTTTCTTTAAATAAAGTGTTTATTTCAAAGAAAGGTGTGAAAATATGTTCAACTTCATTAGAAAATGGTTTGTATGTTTTGAGACCAAATTTAGTCAAAACTGTTTTGAACAATGAATTATTTAAAACAGCAAACACACAAATTAAGAAACATAAAATTTCTCCTAAAGAAAATGCTCATCTTTGGCATATTAGATTGGGTCACATTAACTTCAATAGGATTGAGAGATTGGTAAAAAGTGGACTTCTAAATGAGTTAGAAAAAAAATACTTTACCTATATGTGAATCCTGCCTAGAAGACAAAATGACTAAAAGTCCTTTTAGTGGAAAAGGTTATAGAGTCAAAGAATCTCTTGAGGTTATACATTCAGACCTTTGTGGTCCGATGAATGTTAAAGCTAGAGGAGGTTATGAATATTTCATATCTTTTATAGATAATTATTCAAGATTTGGGCATATTTACCTAATGCATCATAAGTCTGAAGCATTTGAAAAGTTCAAGGAATTCAAGGTTGAAGTTGAAAACCAATTAGGTAAAACAATTAAAACACTTCGATCAGATCGAGGTGGAGAGTACATGGATTTAAAATTCCAGAGCTATATGATAGAACATGGAATTACATCCCAACTCTCAGCACCCGGTATGCTCCAACAAAATGGTGTATCGGAAAGGAGAAATAGAACCTTGTTGGACATGGTTCGATCGATGATGAGTTATGTTCATCTCCCTGATTCCTTTTGGAGTTACGCAGTAGAGATTGCGGTATACATTTTGAACAATGTGTCATCAAAGAGTGTTTCTGAAACACCTTTTGAACTCTGGAAGGACGTAAAGGTAGTTTATGTCATTTTAGAATTTGGGGATGTCCAACACATGTGATTGTTACAAACCCAAAGAAATTGGATTCACGTTCAAAATTGTGCCTATTATTGCATAAAATTATATTGCAATACCGCAAGTGTACGGGTCAAGTTTTAGTATAGTGATTTATGAGTCCAAGTATCGTCCTCGGGAATGGGTTTCTAGATTAATTAATTATTAAGGTACTAATTCTCAATTTTAGCTAAAGAAACATAACATGGATAGTTGGTTGAAGTAAATACAAACAAACGAACAAACATGTGGAGACACAGATTGATAGATTTGGGCGAAGTGATTTTACAAGTTAAAGACCTAACTAGCACATGCATTGAACCAATGAGATGAAATTATAAACAAGAAGTGAAATACTCAAGAAAATCTCTCGATTCTTAGTGAGCCTCACACATGCAATAAACTCATAGTCTCCATATGAACCTACAACATGCATGGCATTAAGCAACTTCTTTATGTGTTTCCCTAAGATTTCTAGGTCACTCTCGTGCCAGATTTCCAAGGGTTTTGACAATTTTGCTCTAATTCAAGCTTTATCTCTCGAGTCCACTTAAATCAACAAATTAAAAAGTAAAGAACGAATTGCCAAAAATAACGACATAACATGCTTCAATACATCACAAGAAAGTCATAACAAGTAATTCAAATCCTAACTACTATGTTTAGCTACTCTAAATCACAAGAAAAACAAACTAAACAAGTAGAAAACGTCTTAGAAACGCTATTACAAATTGAAAGAAAGAGAAATAAACTTAGGTGTCGATGCTGGTCCTTCGTCTCCGAGCTCCCGTCTTCGATCTCGAACCTCCACGAATGCTTTGGCTCCCAAAATCACTATTTTCTCTCTTCTTACAAGGTGTATTTCGAATTTAGGGCAAAACTCTACCAAATTGTGCTCCCCATTGCAAGAATCATAAGGTTGTATTTATAGGCATCAATGGGGCGTTACTTGCAACGCTAGGGACAGCGTTGCAGTAACGCTGTACTCTAAACGCGTGGTAAATATGGAAACTATCGCCAGCCGCGTTGCAACGCCGCTACCTTAACGCGCGCCTTATCGATCGCATTGCGCATTGCGCTGCAAGCGGCGTTACAACGCCTCTGTGTGCGCTTCTCATGCGTGCGCCGCCTTATCGAAGTAGCATTGCAACGCCGCAGCGCGCGTTACAACGCCATCGCTCGTAGCCTTCAAAGCCTCTTGGCTGCACGTTCGGCGTTGCAACGTTCTATATGGCGTTGCAACGCCATCACCTCGGGTCTTAAAGCTTGGTTTGATTCTTTCACTTCCATTTGATGTTCTATTTGGCTCCAAATAGCCTCGTTTTGATCCCGAGTGATCCAAATTATCTCCAATAGCTCCGTTTAAGCTCTTAACCTGAAATTGAATAAATTAACCACGTAAAAGCCCCAAAATCATTATAAAACTAGCAACAATTAAGCCTAAGGATAGCACATTTTGTGTGCTATCACCTATCTGTAGGCTACTCAAAAGAAACAAGAGGTGGATTATTCTATGATCCTAAGGAAGATAAGGTAATTGTGTCGACAAATGCCACTTTCTTAGAGGAGGACCACATCAGGGACCACAAACCAAGAAGTAAAATTGTGTTGAGTTAGTGAGACGGAACAACAACAAAGATTGCTGATAATGCTAGTACGTCAACAAGAGTTGTTGATACTAGATTGTCTGGAGAGTGTCCATCTCAAGAGTTGAGAGTGTCTCGACGTAGTGGGAGGGTTATAACACAACCTGACCGTTATATGGGTTTATCTGAAATCCAAGTTATCATATCAGATGACGATCGTGAGGATCCATTGACTTATAATCAAGCAATGGTTAACAAATACAAAGACAAATGGGTCATAGCCATGGACCAAGAAATGAAATCTATGCATTTCAATTATGTTTGGGATCTTGTAGATAAACCTGATGAGGTAAAACCTATAGGTTGTAAGTGGATCTACAAGAGAAAACATTGTGTAGATGGAAAGGTGCAAACCTTTAAAGCTAGACTAGTAGCAAAGGGTTATACCCAGGTTGAAGGGGTTGACTATGAGGAAACCTTTTCGCCTGTTGTTATGGTAAAGTCTATCTGTATCCTACTTGTCATTGTCGCATATTATGACTATGAGATATGACAAATGGATGTCAAGACAACATTCTTGAATGACAATCTTGACGAGAACATCTACATGGACCAACCCAAAGGGTTCATTGAACCAGGACAAGAGCAAAAGGTTTGCAGGCTTAAAAGGTCAATCTATGGACTGAAACAAGCCTCTAGGTCCTAGAATATAAGGTTTGATGAGGCAATCAAATCTTTTGGCTTTGATCAGAATGATGATGAACCTTGTGTCTACAAGAAAATCATCAATAGTTCTGTCGCATTCCTAGTTCTATATGTGGATGATATCCTACTCATTGGGAATGATGTAGGTTATCTTACTGACATTAAGAATTGACTAGCTACGCAATTCCAAATGAAAGATTTGGGAGAAGCGCAGTTTGTTATTGGGATCCAGATTGTCCGAAACCACAATAATAAAACCTTAGCATTGTCTCAGACATCTTACATCGACAAAGTGTTGTTGAGGTTTAAGATGCAAGACTCCAAGAAAGGTTTATTGCCTTTTAGATATGAAGTTCATTTGTCTAAGAAACAGTGTCCTAAGACACCTCAAGGAGTTGAGGACATGAGACGGATTCCTCATGCATCAGCTGTTGGGAGCCTGATGTACGTCATGTTGTGTACTAGGCCAGACATCTGTTTTGCAGTTGAAATGGCCTGTAGATATCAATCCAATCCAAGACCTGAACACTGGACAACGGTTAAAACAATCCTTAAGTATTTTCAGAGAACAAGGAACTACATGCTTGTGTATGGGGCTAAGGATTTGATCCTTACAGGATACACGGATTCTAACTTTCAAACTGATAAAGATTCTCAGAAATCTACATCAAGGTCAGTATTTACTCTTAACGGAGGAGTTGTAGTATGGCGAAACGTCAAGCAGGGATGCATCGTTGATTCCACCATGGAGGCCAAAGTTGTTCCAAATATGAGTTTGCCTATCACGTTGTATTGTGATAACAGTGGTGCCATGGAAAATTCAAGGGAACCTCAAAGTCACAAGAGGGGTAAGCATATTGAGCCAAAATATCATCACATCCGGGAGATCGTACATCTAGGAGACGTGATCGTCACGAAGATAGCCTCCGAGCACAACATTGTCGATCCTTTTACAAAGACTCTCACGGCTAAATTATTTGAGAGTCATCGAGAAGGTCTAGGTTTACAAGTCTTCCCCAACTAGGGCAAGTGGTAGTATAATGTACACAGAGTTTAAATGCCCCAGTTTATTGTATTTTACATTATTGTAATGTTTTACGTACTCCACAAGCTTTAGGTCAAGTGGGAGATTGTTGGGATATGTGCCAAAAACTTGGGTAATTTTAGTCAAATGAATAAAGAGTTATTTGATTTGATAGAATTATCTTCTCGTTTTATAAATCCAATAAACTAAGCTCCAAGGTTATAATGAATCTTGAACATCAGTGTAGTAGACACTATTTGGATTGTGTTCAAGAGTATAACCTAAATAGTCTATGGTATAAGAATGAAGTTGGAAACCTTATTCTGGTAACACCATGGATGCGACCCACTTTGTAATTAGTACAAATGAGGTAATCCAACTCATTCATGTGGATGACATGCGAGTGGGGGCATTATGTATGAAGAGTTCATACAAGACCGGACTGTAAATTATTAGTCTAACCAAGATAACAATCGTTAACGAGGATACGATCGATAATTTATAGATGGTCATTAGTAACTCGACACAGAATTACGAGCAAGTTAAGAACTCCCACCTTATAGGGATTTGTCCTTAGACTAGTATGGGTGAGAGTGGCCTGTAGCCGACTCAATAAACCCACCTTCTCAGGGATAGAACCTCGTAGGTAGCTGGGAACTTAACTCTGCAAGACGAAATTCACTCATTCCTAGACTAAGGAATTAGATAGGTTGTTCCCTTAATAACTGAGTCCAAGTCTTGAACAACGGGGCCCCACCCCTCTAAACTAGCTTAGGAGGGTTTGAGTTTATAGTAGGACCATAGACTTGTTGTTCATTAGAGGATCAGTGGTGCTTAAGGAACAAAGAGGTAATCACAGGGGAAAAACGGTAATCTGACCAAACTGTGATTACGAACAACCTGTGAAGGGTTGACTCGTGGGTAATGATTATATCAATGGACAAAATATAATCTATAGTGAGGAGAGTGCAGCTACAAGTCTATAGTGGAGTGACTTGTAGTTAATGAATATTGATTAACCAGATCAAAGAGTTTGATCAGTTAATTTCACATCATTGGAGCTCATGAACTGTAGGTCCATTAGGTCCCTCCGTTGGCTCAACATGGTAACATTGAGGGTATAAAGTTAGGAATGAGATTGAAATGTTCAATTTCATATATGAGGTGTTATATCAATTATATGTGATATAATTGATATAATATATAGTTTTAATGTGAATTAGATCCACAAATTAACTATATACTTATGAGAGAATGAAGGAGGGATAGGATGGTAATTTCCATCCTATTTCCCTATAAATAGTTTCATAAGATGCAACTTTGAGATAGCTTTTCATGCAACCCTAGAGTTCCACATTTTGTATTGTTGGAAAGAGTTCCAAATAAAATTCCCTCATACCTCCACATCTCACCCTAAAGGAACCCACATTCCTCCCTCACCTAGAGAACAATGGAGAAGATCTAGTGGCGGAACTTCACACGGATCGGGTTCGTTTTGATGAGATCGTAATCGTTGGAGAAGGATCTCGTGAAGAAAGCGTTCTTCAAAGGTAATCTTCTTGCTGTCCTATTTAGATTTGCATGCTTAATCATAGTAATTTGTTCTTGTATGAGATCTATGTAACAATATCATGAACACGCGATTCACAATTGTTTCGGCTGCGGGATTCGATCCCTTCAGGGCTGATCTAAGTAGAACTCAGAGTCATAGAAGATTTTCCATTTTGGTTGTGTCCTGTTGGAAAAGAAGAACAAAGGAATTCTGGGTTGCTGTGCATTTGGAGCAAGGAAGTTGCTGGATTGAAAACTACAAAGGTAATTATTTTGAATTCCCTCTTAGTTTAAGTTTGTACAACATGCTTATGTTTGCATAATCCATGCCTAATTAGATTAGATTGCTTATCTCTATCTTTTACCAATATACTGGTATTTGTAGTAAACCAAAACAAACTAGCAAATCGTGTTGGGATTTGTGCCCTAAAACTTGTAGTTTGTAAATATTTGTTCTAATTATCAATAAAGAGTTATTGTTTATTATTTACCATATTGCCCTTTTTTTTATTAACCCTAAATCCAATAAACTAAAATCTAAGGTTGTAAGATGTCTCTTGAACTGAATGTAATGTACATATAAAGGATCTCGGTTCGAGATACAACCTAAAGGGTCTATAGCAAAGGGATAAGGCTTGGGTACCTTACCCTGGTAATACTATGGATATGACCCACGTTGTATTTGATACAAACACAGTGATCCTAGCATGTTCGTGTAGACGATATGTGAGTGGGATACCCTATGTGATGAGATCGCATAAGAGCATACCGCAAAATAGTAACCGCTAGATGTAACTCCGTTGACTAGTTAGGTTTCTATTTCACCAGGATGACCTAGGTAACTTGATCTCAATCCTGAGTAGGTTACGAACTCCTGTTTGTGAGGGATTGTCCTTTGACTAGTATGGGTGAGAGTGGCCAGATTCACCGATTCAATATGCCTACCTTCTTGGAGACAAGACCGAGTGAGCGGTTGGGGACTTAACTTAGCAAGATGGAATTCACTCCTTCCCGCCTATTAGGGTAAGTAGATGAATGTTCCCTTAAGTGGTGTCTCAAAGACTTGAACAAAGGGCACGACCCTTTCATTGGCCCGAGAGGGACTTCTGTTTGTTGGTAGGACCACAAACAAATTGTTCATTAGAGGAGCATTGGTACTTAAGGTAAAAGATGTAACCCAGGGATAAAACGGTAATTTGACCCAGCTGGCGTTGCGAACATTCGTGAAGGATTGACTTGCTATTATTGGTCAATATCCGTGGACACAGAAATATATCTACAGTGAGAAGAGTGCAGTTGCGGGACTTTAGTGGAGTGTTCCCGCAGTTAACGAATGGTGATTAGGAGGTTAATGAGATTAACCGAATAATTTCGTATCGTTGGAGCTTCTAATCTGTAGGTCCATTAGGTCCACCTTCTAGCTCGTAAAGGGTTCTTAGATCGTTTGAATTTGAAATGTTCAAATTCAATTAGGGAACAAACATTAATGTATATAGATACATTATAATATAAAGTTTTGGAACTTTATATTATAAATTTAATGTGAA
Source organism: Trichosanthes cucumerina (assembly GCA_036507285.1). Classification (NCBI taxonomy): domain Eukaryota; kingdom Viridiplantae; phylum Streptophyta; class Magnoliopsida; order Cucurbitales; family Cucurbitaceae; genus Trichosanthes; species Trichosanthes cucumerina. Next base: position 65,249,241 of record CM071836.1, on the reverse strand, counting down.
TATGATTCATATTAAATTAAGTGAGAGAATTAAATATTTGACAGAGTTCAAATATTAATTTAAATGTGAATGTGATTCATATTAAAATTATAGGTTAAAATTTAATGTACATAAGATATGCATTAAAACTATAGGTTAGAGGGAAAATTGATTAAATGTGATTTAATCCAAATTAAATATATGATATTTAATTTATGATTAATTAAATATGATTTGATTAATTAATTATATTATTTATTTAATAATTTGATTATTTAATTAATAATATAATTAAATAAAATTTTTAAAAAAGGAACGTGTTAGAAAGACACGTTCCCCATGTCTCCCAACTCCCCATCGATAGGGAGTGGGGAGTTACCCTCTTCAAGGTTATTTCTTCTCCATATGGGAGAAGAAAATGATTGATCGATCAATTGAATTGATTGTGAAATTCTTTCTCTCTCAAAATTTCCTTCTCTACCAAATTGTTGGAGGTTTTCCACCAAACCTAGATCTAAGTGAAATCCAGAGGATAGGGGGTTTGTCAAGTGGTTGGTGTCCTGTTGGAGAAGAAGAACAGAGAAATTGTCTTTTGCTGTGTGGTTGTGTAGTTGGAGCAAAGGGTTGTTGTGTGAAAACTACAAAGGTAATTAATAGTTCATTCCCTTTTAGTTTAGTTACTGTATAACATGTGTATGTTTGCATGTCTAGAATCCATGCATAATTAGATTAGATTTAATGCTTATTTTCTGTTTTTTAAACCAATGTACTGGTATTTGAAGTAAACCAAAATAAACAAGCAAATCGATCTTAAAGTCACATTTCCGCTACTCACGGGGATCAGATTCCCTTCAAATCGATCTTTAAAACACGTTTCCGCTGCTCACAGGGATCAGATTCCCTTCAAAAACCTCATTCGGCGACCATCTTCAGCAATCGAAAACTACCTCCGATGACCATTTCCAGCGATCGGTGACCATCTCCGACGACCGGTGACCATCTTCAGTGATCGAAAACCACTTCCAACCATTTCCGACGATCAGTGACCATCTTCGACAATCAAAAACCACCTCCAACGACCATTTTTGGAAATCGGTGACCATCTATAGCGAGCAAAAATCTCCTCTAGAACCGATAACCTTTTTTGGTAATCGACAATCACCTTTAATGACCTTTTCCAATGACCGAAAACTAACTCCGACGATCAACACCTATGATGACCTTCTCCAGCGACCATACGCGACAATTGACATGAAGGGATCAAATCCCGCAGCGGAAGCGATTGTTCATCGCGTGTTCTTAATTTAGTTACATGGATTACACTCAAGAACTAATCTAACTAGATTAAGCATGCATTTCTACAAAATGGACAGCAAGAATTATACCTTTGAAGAACTCTTTCTTCAAGTGCTCCTTCTCCCACAATCACGATCTCAGCAACACGAACCCGAACGATCACAGACACTACCAACAGATCTTCTCTGTTGTTCTCTAGGTGAGGGAGGAAGGTGAGTTCCCTTTAGGTGAGGTGAGATGTTTTTGAGATTGTAATTGGAACTCTTTCCAACACAATGTGAGAGAGTGCTAGGGTTTTGTTGAAAAGCCTTAACCTTAAAATTGTATCTCATGCAACTATATATAGGGAAATAGGATGGAAATTACCATCCTATCCCTCATTCATTCTCCCACTATTATATGGTTTATATGTGAATCTAATTAACATTAAAATCATATATTATATCAATTATATCATATATAATTGATATAACACCTCATGAATGAAATTGAACACTTCAATTTCATTTCTAACTTTATACCCTTAATATTACCATGTTGAGCCAACGGAGAGACCTAATGGACCTACAGTTCATGAGCTCCAATGATGTGAGATTAACTGATCAAACTCTTTGATCCGATTAATCAATATTCATTAACTACAAGTCACTCCACTATAGACTTGTAGTTGCACTCTCCTCACTGTAGATTATATTGTGTTCATTGATATAATCATTACCCATGAGTCGACCCTTCAAAGGTTGTTCGTAATCACAGCTGGGTCAAATTATCGTTTTACCCTTGTGATTACCTCTTTGTTCCTTAAGCACCACTGATCCTCTAATGGACAACAAGTCTAAGGTCCTACCATAGACTCATACCGTCTTAAGTCAGTTAGAAGGCGGGACCTCGTTGTTCAAGACCTGGAGTCAGTTCTTAAGGGAACAACCTATCTAATTCCTTAGTGTAGGAATGAGTGAATTTCATCTTGTATAGTTAAGTCCACAGCTACCTACGAGGTTTTGTCTCTGAGAAGGTAGGCTTATTGAGTCGGCTATAGGCCACTCTCACCCATGCTAGTCTAAGGTCAAACCCCTATAAGCAGGAGTTCTTAACTTACTCAGGATTCAAGTCGAGTCACTAATGATCATCTATAAATTATTAGTCTTATCTTATTAATGGTGTTACACTAGTTAGACTAATGATTTGTAGTCCGGTCTTGTATGAACTCTTCATACAGGATGCCCCCACTCGCATGTCAACTACATGAATGAGTTGGATTACCTCATTTGTACTAATTACAAAGTGGGTCGCATCCATGGTGTTACCAGAATGAGGTTTCCAACCTTATTCTTATATCATAGACCATTTAGGTTATATTCTTGAACACAATCCAAATAGTGTCCACTACACTGATGTTCAAGATATATTATAACCTTGGAGCTTAGTTTATAGGATTTATAAAGCAAGAATATAATTTTATCAAAACAAATAACTCTTTATTTATTTGATCAACATTACACAAGTTTAGGGCACAAATCCCAACAATCTCCCACTTGACCTAAAGCTTGTGGAGTACTAAAACATTATAGTAATGTAAATACAATAAACTAGGACATTTAAACCCTTTGTACAGAATACTCCCACTTGCCCTAGTTGGGGAAGACTTGTAAACCTAGACCTTTTAGGTGACTCTCAAACACTTTAGCCGTGAGAGCCTTTGTAAAAGGATCAGTAACGTTGTGCTCCGAGGCTATCTTCGTGACGATCACGTCTCCTTGATGCACGATCTCTCGGATGAGATGATATTTCCGCTCAATATGCTTTCCCCTCTTGTGACTTCGGGTTTCCCTTGAATTTTCTACGGCACCACTGTTATCACAATACAGTACGATGAGCATACTCATATTTGGAACAACTTCCAAATTTAGCATGAATTTTCTTAACCAAACGACCTCTTTGCATTTTTGCTTCACAAGTCTGCTACATATTCAACCTCCATGGTGGAATCGATGCATCCACCCTGGCGCTTACGCCATACTACTCTGACTCCTCTGTTAAGAGTGAATACTAACCCTGATGTAGATTTCTGAGAATCTTTATCAGTCTAAAAGTTCGAATCCGTATATCCTGTAAGGATCAAATCTTTAGCCCCATACACAAGCATGTAGTTCCTTGTTCTCCGTAGATACTTAAGGATTGTTTTAACCGTTGTCCAGTGTTTAAGTCCTGGATTGGATTGATACCTACTGACTATTCCAACTGCAAAACAGATGTTTGGCCTAGTACACAACATGGCGTACATCAGGTTCCCAACAGTTGATGCGTAAGGAATCCATCTCATATCCTCAACTCCTTGAGGGTCTTAGGACACTATTCCTTAGACAAATGTACTCCATGTCTAAAAGGCAATAAACCCTTTTTGGAGTTTTGCATCTTAAACCTCAACAACACTTTGTCGATGTAAGATGTCTGAGACAGGGCTAGTGTTTTATTCTTGCGGTTCCGGACAATCTGGGTCCCAAGAACAAACTGCGCTTCTCCCAAATCTTTCATTTCGAATTGCGTAGCTAGCCAATTCTTAATGTCAGTAAGATATCCTACATCATTCCCAATGAGTAGGATATCATCCACATATAGAACTAGGAATGTGACAGAACTATTGATGATTTTCTTGTAGACATAAGGTTCATCATCATTCTGATCAAAACCATAAGATTTGATTGCCTCATCAAATCTTATATTCCAGGACCTAGAGGCTTGTTTCAGTCCATAAATTGACCTTTTAAGCCTGCAAACCTTTTGCTCTCGTCCTGGTTCAATGAACCTTTTGAGTTGGTCCATGTAGATATTTTCCTCAAGATTGCCATTCAAAAAAGTTGTCTTGACATCCATTTGTCATACCTCATAATCATAATATGCGGCAATGGCAAGTAGCATACGGATAGACTTTACCATAGCAACAGGTGAAAAGGTTTCCTCATAGTCAACCCCTTCAACCTGGGTATAACCCTTTGCTACTAGTCTAGCTTTAAAGGTTTGCACCTTTCCATCTACACCACGTTTTCTCTTGTAGATCCACTTACAACCTATAGGTTTTACCCCATCAGGTTTATCTACAAGATCCCAAACAGAATTGAAGTACATAGACTTCATTTCTTGGTCCATGGCTATGATCCATTATATTTGTCTTTGTCTTTGTCAACCATCGCTTGATTATAAGTCGATGGATCCTCACAGTTGTCATCTGGTATAACAACTTGGGTTTCTGTTAGACCCATGTAACGGTCAGGTTGTGTTATAACCCTCCCACTACGTCGAGGCATACTCAACTCTTGAGATTGACTCTCTTAACTAGACAAGCTAGTATCAACAACTCTTGTTGACGTACTAGTTTTATTAGCAACCTTTGCTATTGTTCTGTCTAACTCACTTAACACAATTTTCCTTCTTGGTTTGTGGTCCCTTATGTGGTCCTCCTCTAAGAAAGTGGCATTTGTCGACACTGAAACCTTATCTTCCTTAGAATCATAGAATAAACCACCTCTTGTTTCTTTTGGGTAGCCTACGAATAGGCACAACTTTGAACGTGAATCAAACTTCTTTGGATTTGTCACAAGCACATGTGCTGGACAACCCCATATTCTGAAATGACATAAACTACCTTTACGTCCTTTCCAGAGTTCAAAAGGTGTTTTAGAAACACTTTTTGATGACACATTGTTCAAAATGTATACCGCAGTCTCTACTGCGTAACCCCAAAAGGAACTAGGGAGATGAGCATAACTCATCATCGATCGAACCATGTCCAACAGGGTTCTATTTCTCCTTTCCGATACACCGTTTTGTTGTGGTGTACCGGGAGCTGAGAGTTGCCATGTAATTTCATGTTCTATCATATAGTTATGGAATTTTAAATCCATGTACTCTCCACCTCGATCTGATCGAAGTGTCTTAATCGTTTTACCTAATTGATTTTCAACTTCAGTCTTGAATTCATTGAACTTTTCAAGTGCTTCAGACTTATGTTGTATTAGGTAAATATGCCCAAATCTAGAATAATCATCTACAAAAGAGATGAAATATTCATAACCTCCTCTAGCTTTAACATTCATCGGACCACAAAGGTCTAAATGTATAAGCTTAAGAGGTTCTTTGGCTCTATAACCTTTTCCACTAAAAGGTCTTTTAGTCATTTTGCCTTTTAGGCAGGATTCACATACAGGTAAAGTATTTTCTTCTAACTCATTTAGAAGTCCATTCTTTACCAATCTCTCAATCCTATTGAGATTAATGTGACACAATCTAAGATGTCAAAGATGAACATTTTCTTTAGGAGTAATTTTACGTTTCTTAGTTTGTGTGTTTGCAGTTTTAAATAATTCAGTGTTCAAAACCATTTTGACTGAATTAGGCCTTAAAACATGCAACCCATTTTCTAATGAAGCTGAACATATTTCCACTCCTTTCTTCAAAATAAACACTTTATTCATAGAGAAAAAAACAGAAATACATTGTTCTATAAGGCAAGAAATTGAAATAAGGTTTCTAGTAAACCCTGGTATCACTAATATATTGTCTAACAACATATATTTCCTGCCAAAATAAAGTTTCATCGTGCCTACTACTACAGCTGAGACGGCTTCTCCATTTCCAATCCGGAGCGTTATCTCTCCTTTCTATAGCTGCTGCCAGGAATCAATTCCCTGAAAAGAAGAGCAAACATGATTAGTGACGCCTAAATCAAGTATCCAAGCAGTTTTATCATTATCCACTAAACAAGTTTCTAAGCAAAGTAAATCATATTTACCTTCCTTCTTCTTTTCTGCAATGTACTTCGGACAGTTCCTTTCCAATGTCCGTCTTCGTTGCAATGGAAACACTTTTCTTTATCTGCAACTTCTTTGACTTTCTTGCCCTTCTGGGCGGCAGCTTTGTCAGCTCGTTTCCCTTTACCAACCTTCTTCATGTTCTTCTTCTTCCCTTTAAGGTTAGAAGAAGATGAAGCTCTTGTTTTTGTTCCGCAGTCGAACCTGCATGATAGCTTCTCACGGCAACATTTGCCTCACCTTTCGATCCCTGAATTTTCATCAAAGATTAAAAGGTCTGGAGTTCATTCAGAAGGGAGGTGAGATTAAAAGTAAGCTTGTTCATAACAACATTACTTCTAAATTGTAGGAAACTATCTAGAAGGGTTTCCAGAATGAAGCTGACCTGGCTCGATTCATCGATGGAAGCACCATTCGACTCCGCGATGTTAAAGTGTACCATCATATCCAGGACATGATCCCGAACAGATGAACCCTCTGGCATCCTCGAGTTGAATATGTACTTGAGGGCATTGTGTCGGGCATGTGTGGACTGTTGTCCAAACATACCCTGCACCGAATCCATGATTTTCTTAGTGGCCATCATGCTTTCATGCTTCTTGGCTAATATGTCAGACATACTTGCCATCATGTAGACCTTGGCCTTATCATTGGCCTTAATCCATCGATCATATGCATCACGAACATTTCGTGACGCATTCGAGCTCAACACCGAGGACACTCCTCAGTTAGCACAAACTTCAGATCATCCACTACCAATATAGTGTTGAGTTTGTTTTTCCATGTCATCATATTCTCTTCGGTTAACTTTTCCGCACCCAATAAGGAAATTATAGAGCTAGACATTTTGCTAAAAATTTACAAACAAAACTTGTATGAGTTTCTTGCTATAATTCTAATCCAATCATGTTTTAGCTAATTATCAAATGATTCCCAGGTCATTTATAATTTGCAATGATACTCCAAAGGTTTAGAATGTATGACACCGAAGGGTAATTAAAAACATTCCTCCTCTGGATCAAGACAATCTTGACCAAAACCTAATGCCAGAATAACTCTCATTCCTATAGGCTTTAGTTACCATTATTCGGTCAGGATATATACACTACTTATGTACCTCGTGAGTGTAACCCTCTGTCTTTAGACCCTAGAGTCCCCATCCAATAAAATCCACCGAAGGGAGGACTAGATTGAAAAACAGACTAAGGAAATCTTTATCCCTTTCGGGTGTCTACTGTGTTCGATCCCCTATGATCAAGCCCTCCGAAGGGATTGTCTGGTCCATGCCAAACTAGCAGGTTGACCATAGTGATCTTACTTTATAAACCGACTGAAGAGACCATAGATTTTGTTTTCACTAAACCTGCTCCCACTCACTATAAGTACCCTCTCCATTCACCTTGATATTGACTCATACAAACACTATCCGAAGGGGGACGCTCCCGTTTGCGCCACGAGGTCAAGTATGAGTCTCACGGTGTGAACTTCCCGGAGATACGTAGGTGGAAAAATATGTATCATATACACTTTTCCTCCCACTGGATACTTTAAATCTATAGGAAATTACTTAGGTTAAACTCGGCTAATGGTTTTACCTAAACTTATCAATATAACTCTTATATTGATTTTAATCCTAAGTTTGCTAATATAACTCTTTATATTAAACCTAGGATTTCTAGTTTATTAACCCCTTAATAAACCCGCTGACGCTACTGTAATTTATAAACTCTCTGATTGAATTTCACTCCCAGGTCAGTTCCCAGGTAGGGGTGTTCCGTTTCCGTCAGCTTAAATACCCCATCCTAGACAGAACCTTCCTTAGACAGAGTTCCTCTTTTAATCATTGTTTATAAATTACTTGGTTCCTAATTCTAATCTAATTAGAACTAGATAACCTAAGGTCTATTATTTCCAAGTTCTAAATATTTTAAAACTAATAATTAACCTTAGGTGACATGCACACTATGTCATGGTGCTTGATCATTCATCTCATGAACAATAAAACATACATAGCATAATCATCTCATGAATTATAATGCATGTCAATGTTGTCCGTAAATTAATATAACACTTTTATTAATTAATCATGCAAACTATATAATATAACTCTTTATATTATAAATGATGCATGGAAATGGTTAACCTAAGGTGAGATTTCTAAATTAAAAGCATACATTATGCATGGAAATAATTACACAACAATTGCATAATTTAAATAGCAAAATTAGACCAATTTTGGCACCCTAAATTCACTTTTAATTAATATAATCTAATTATATTAATTAAAATTAAATAAATTAAATATAAATTAAATATAAAACGTTTTTATATTTAATATATAATTAAAATACGTTTTTCCGTCCGTTTGAAGGCCTGCTAAAACGCCTTCGGCATTGCAACGTTGCGCCTTGTCCGTTTCTGCCCGTTGGAGCGCCTTGCAAAACGCCTTCGGCGTTGCAACGCTGATGGCAGCATTGCAACGGCAATGAACAGCGTTGCAACACTGCACACAGACAACAAGGATGATTCTCCATTTCTTGCTCGTTTTCGCTCCGTTCTTCTCAGCAACCACTTATCCTCGATCGACACAGACTTACAGACTCGATTTACATAATAAAATGCCCAAAACAATAGGCCCTTACATTGAACAATTCAATGAAATTATGTAAATCTAAGTGCCAAAATTGAAAACGTTTAATTCGCAAATCGTTCATTCATCTCATGAAAAACAGTAAATCCCAACTCGTTCTTGATAAATCCAGAATGAAAATTAAGAACACAATTGGGCTCTGATACCAATTGAAGGGATCGAATCCCGCAGCAGAAGCGATTGTTCATCACGTGTTCTTAATTTAGTTACATGGATTACAATCAAGAACTAATCTAACTAGATTAGACATGCATTTCTAATAGATGGACAACAAGAATTATACCTTTGAAGAACTCTTTCTTCAAGTGCTCCTTCTCCCACGATCACGATCTCAGCAACACGAACCCAAACGATCACGACACTACCACCGGATCTTCTCCGTTGTTTTCTAGGTGAGGGAGGAAGGTGGGTTCCCTTTAGGTGAGGTGAGATGTTTGTGAGATTTTAATTGGAACTCTTTTCAACACAATGTGAGAGAATGCTAGGGTTTTGTTGAAAAGCCTTAACCTTAAAATTGCATCTCATGCAACTATATATAGGGAAATAGGATGGAAATTACCATCCTATCTCTTCTTCATTCTCCCACTATTATATGGTTTATATGTGAATCTAATTCACATTAAAATCATATATTATATCAATCATATCATATATAATTGATATAACACCTCCTGTATGAAATTGAATACTTCAATTTCATTCCTAACTTTATACCCTCAATATTACCATGTTGAGCCAACGGAGGGACCTAATGGACCTACAGTTCATGAGCTCCAATGATGTGAGATTAACTGATCAAACTCTTTGATCCAATTAATCAATATTCATTAACTACAAGTCACTCCACTATAGACTTGTAGCTGCACTCTCCTCACTGTAGATTATATTGTGTCCACTGATGTAATCATTACCCATGAGTCGACCCTTCACAGGTTGTTCGTAATCATAGCTGGGTCAAATTACCATTTTACCCCTGTGATTACCTTTTTATTCCTTAAGCACCACTGATCCTCTAATGAACAACAAGTCTAAGGTCCTACCATAGACTCATACCCTCTTAAGTCAGTTAGAGGGCGGGGCCCCGTTGTTCAAGACCTGGAGTCAGTTCTTAAGGGAACAACCTATCTAATTCCTTAGTGTAGGAATGAGTGAATTTCATCTTGTATACTTAAGTCCCTAGCTACCTACGAGGTTCTGTCCCTGAGAAGGTAGGCTTATTGAGTCGGCTACAGGCCACTCTCACCCATACTAGTCTAAGGACAAACCCCTATAAGCAGGAGTTATTAACTTACTCAGGATTTAGGTCGAGTCACTAATGACCATCTATAAATTATCAGTCTTATCCTGTTAATGGTGTTACACTGGTTAGACTAATAATTTGTAGTCCGGTCTTATATGAACTCTTTATACAGGATGCCCCCACTTGCATGTCAACTACATAAATGAGTTGGATTACCTCATTTGTACTAATTACAAAGTGGGTCGCACCCATGGTGTTACCAGAATGAGGTTTCCAACCTTATTCTTATACCATAGACCATTTAGGTTATATTCTTGAACACAATCCAAATAGTATCCACTACACTGATGTTCAAGATATATTATAACCTTGGAGCTTAGTTTATTGGATTTATTAAAGCAAGAATATAATTTTATCAAAACAAATAATTCTTTATTTATTTGATCAAAATTACACAAGTTTAGGGCACAAATCCCAACATGACAACCACTATCGACTATTTTGTCTGATGATTTACAATAATCGTTGATGACTTTATCTTGCAACCAGTAGTATTTTATCCCACAAGTATCACTGACAATAATTCTCAGCGACCAACGAGATTCTCATAGTTCAAAATACTATGAAATGTCCATGTACTTAGTTGGTCTTACCCTCTTCTCCAACAATGTTTCTGTAGACATACAAACTCAACCCAATGGTTGTTATTAATTATATTTTGTGAATTGAATCATGTAAATAGGTCGTTGATAACCTGCTAATATTTTGTGAATATTTCATTTTTACATGACATTAATGTTGAAATATATCGTCGTTTTATTGTCATCTTCATGTGATTTAGCAAATGTAAACAAACAATGTTCCTTTAAAAAAAGGTAACGGTCATTGTATTTTAAACAAACGACCTTATTAGTACTTAAAAAAGGTCATGATAAGTTTTTCATTTGTAAGTTTCAAAGAAGTTCAATATATGTTTAGACAATGAAACCTTAGATTTCTCTATTTTAATAGAAGTTTAATTTGTATTTAAAGAAAAAATACTGGTACATTGTCTTTTTTCCATTCATCAATTGTTATTTGTTGTTATAAAGAATATAACATTTGATTTCTATCAATTGAATTAAGTTCAATGTGTACTAAAAATATGTGATTTCTATAAATTGAAAGAAGTTTAATGTATATCAAGAAGAGGAAATAATGTTACATTGCCTATATTTTGAAAAAAATCAATTTCTAAAAGAAAGAAAGAAATATATATATATATATATATATATATATATATATATATATAGTGGGCATCTGAATTCAATGTTGCAAATATTAAAAAAAAAAGTGTTTCTGGATTAATTTTATTGGAAAAGTAAAATTGATATCAATCCCAATATCCATTACTTTTGCAAATATCCCTAACATAAATTTCACAAATGGTAATATATATTGTAATTTTGTAGTTGATCTCATAATTGAGTTTTAAAATTTCAGACAAATGTGTTTGCAATTGATTTGTTGGGGAAAAAAGTCACAAAAAAATCAGACTTATTCAAGTTACAAAAAAACTGCACCAGATACCCCTGTCATAATAAGCACTCCAAACACAGACTTCCTGACTCAACTCAACTCTGCACCCCAAACACAAACTTCCTGAATTCAGTGACAAAATAATTATGCAGAACTCAACTCAACCTAACTCAACTCAACTCTACGATCCAAACACCCCCTGATTGAGTAGGTTGGGTTGGGTTAGTTTTTTTTTTTTTTAATTTGGGTTGGGTTAGAATTTTGGAGAAGTGAAATTTCGTGTCAGTTCTTGAGTTGGTCTTTTTAGGCTCAGATTGACCCGATTCAGCGCAAGCCAAACCAAAATTTATGTTTTTTCTTATATATGTGTGTGTGTATGTATGTATGCATGTATGTACTTTTTTTTTTTTTTTTGAGAAGATGCATGTATGTACTTATAAATGAAGTATTTGTAAACTTTTAATGTTTTTCATCTAGAATTTTGTAATGAAGATTAAGATATCATAAATTTTGAAGTTTGATATTTGAATTTGATGTGATTTTAATTATTAATTCAAGAAAAAAATTATTTTAAATAACTAAAAAATTATAAAAATAAAAAATCAACCTGGTGACCCAACCCAACCCAACCTGAAAATATAGGATTGAGTTGCAACCCTTGATCGAGTCATTTGGGTAGCCAATCCGACTGCCCCAAATTTTCAAGTTCGTCCCAAAATACCTTTCAACCCAACCCATGTACACCCATAAGTTTCTCACTGACTCCAAAAAAACACAGATTGAAAACTTACCATTGATGGTGGAGCTTGTTGAGGGCTCAACAAATACAATTTATATTTACCGATCTAAAAATAAATACTTGTGGTACTTAATAATGGACCGGGTCGAACCACAGGGAACCAAAATATTAATTTCTCAAAGTAAATTTGTAAAAGGAAATAAAAAAGGGGGGTTTGATATTGATTAATGAAATGGAATAAAACTAAATAAAGAAAATAGATAAATATGAGAGTGAGATATCAAATTTTACCAAGTTTCAGCTCATAGGCACAATTATCCTAATTGCAATATAGATCCCAGGCATTTATGATAGATTATAACTAGATCGACAATTAACTTGGCTAGCTTAATGGTTCCCAAAAGACTACTTCCATAAGTTCATTAACTTTACCTATTCAGTCTCCATTAATCTCAATTATCTTAACCATCTAGCCATGGACGGACTATAACCCCAAAATTTAGAATTTTTTTTTACTATGTATAATATATATTGAAACTTTGTAATTTGTAATAAAGCAAAGAAAATTTTGAAAAATTAGAAAGTATAAACTAGAAATAAGGAAAGTAGAAAGAAAATCACTGACTACATTATTTTTTTTTTCTAATTAAACAAAAAGATGAGTTAAAATTAACATTTGAGCTTTTATGGTTTCGTTTTTTAATACAACTTTTACATTTAGGGTTTCTAAAAGCTAACATTCATATATCATTTGCCGGTTAATGAAGCTAAACACTCTTTCAAATCAATTTTCTAATTTCATGGCTTGAATCCAACTTACACCCTACAAATAGGAGTCGATTTGTCGCTTACATATATCACATGTAAGTTTTTTCTACTATCATATTGATGTCGTTTAAAGTCATTTTTTTATGAATCCATATTAGTGACATAAATTTATTTCTAATTTAAATTAGTGACAACAACAATCGACAAATCATTGCAATGAGCAATTGAAAATTAACATTCAACAATCAACAATTTGCATCTACAACTGGTAAGTAGATGCATACTATTCCTTATTTTAATTTTATTTTCATATTTTGTTGTCTTCAAATTATGTTAAATCATGAATATAATTATATTTTAGTCAAATTAATTCGCAAATTCTCATTTGAATATTTGAACAATGGGCAAACCAAAAAAAAACTATCGATTCTTTTTTCAAGAGAAAAGATGTCGATAGGCTAGATACATCTGCACATTCTAAAACTCCTAACTATACAAAGGGTGAGAAAAAACAGACCGAAAACTGACTCGACCGATCGAACCGAGGGCAGTTGGTCAGTTTTTTAGGCTTTTCAGTTGGGGTCGATCAGTTTGGGGCGACCGAACCGATCAATTTTTTTAAAAATATTATATATAATAATAATAATAATAAATAGAAAAATAAAAACTATAAAGATTTTCTGAAAATATATTAAGTAATAATAAAATAATAATTATAAATTATTAAATAATTAATTAAATAAATATTTAAAAATATATATAAAAAACCGACCAAACCGACCGACCGAACCGACCGACTTTGGTCAGTTTTAAAAAAATAAATAATAGGTCACCCGAATCGACCGACCACGGTTGGGGTCGAAAACTGACCCCGACCGACCGACGATCACCCTTATCTGTAAGAGCAACAACCTTCTAAAATTCCTAGAATAGAATGTGAAAGATATCAGGAATTTGATCAACCTTTAGAACTAGAACGTGATCCAGGTTTACGACGTCAAATATGAGAATATCCTATAAATTTACAAGATCAAATTCTACGAGTTTATATTAAGAAAGTATACCTAATTCATTTTTTCAATAATTTATATATTATATTTTGTAATTGTATTTATATATTAAATATGTTGGCTCCCCCAACACATAATTCCTGGGTCCGCCCCTACGTCTACCACTCTTCATACATAAACAATTAAGATAAAGGCATTAAACACCGTAGAAGAGCAAGACATCTTAATTTGAAAGATCTATTAACATGCTTCTCAAATTCTCGAGAGTCTAACCTGAGATATGAATCAAGATATATTCAAGACTCACATGCAGTTATGTTAGGGTGTATGCCCTAATCTCATGTAGTTTGTAATAGTTGTTGAATTAATGAATAAAGGTTATTTATTATTCAAACTTTGTATCTCACATTTTTTATAAACTTAATCTAATAAAATAAGCTCCAGGGTCATTCTTATGAGAACTTGAACGGTGTGTAGTGGACACACAGGGAGGATCACGTTCGAGTTATTGACTCGAACGGTCTACAGTATATGGATAGGGTTGGGAACCTCATCCTAGCAACATTGTGGATGCGACCCGCTTTGTATTAGATACAAACGAGGTAATCCAAATCGTTCATGTGGTTGACATGCGAGTGGGGGCATCCTGTGCAATGAGATTGTACAAGACCGAACCATGAATTATTAGAGCTATTGATGTAACACCGTTAACAGTATAGGACTAATAAATTCGTAGATGACCATTAGTGACTCGTCGTTAATCCTGAGCGTGTTATGGACTCCTGTCTGCGAGGGTATGTCCTTTAACTAGTACGGGTTGTTGGGATGTGTCCTAATCTCATATTGTTTGTAAATTACTATTTGAAATTAATAAAGTGTTATTCATTTCATCGTTTTGTATCTCGCATTTTATACAAACTTTGACCAATAAACTAAGCTTCAGGGTCATTGAATATATAAGAGAACTAGAACTTGAACGGTGTGTAGTGGACACACAGGGAGGATCACGTTCGAGTAAATGACCTGAACGGTCTACAGTATATGGATGGGGTTGGAGACCTAATCCAGGATATATTGTGGATGCGACCCGCTTTGTATTAAGATACAAACGAGGTGATCTGACTCGTTCATGTGGTTGACATGTGAGTAGGGGCATCCTGTACAATGAGATTGTACAAGACCGAACCGTGAATTATTAGACCTCACGATGTAACACCGCTGACAGTGAGGACTAATAACCGTAGATGACCATTAGTGACTCGACACAATCCCGAACGTGTTCACGAGTCCCATCTCAGGGTCTATCCTTTGACTAGTACGGGTGAGGGTGGTCACAGTTACTCACCCAATATGCCTATCTTCTCAGGGACAAAACCAAGTAGGGAGCTGGGAACTTAACTACGTGAGATGGAATTCACTGCGTTCCACTTTAGGGAAACTAGAGGGTTGTTCCCTTAAGTGTTGTCTCCGGGGTTTGGACAGCGGCGCCACCCTCTCACTGGAACGAGAGGGTTGTTGTATATGGTAGGACCATTACAACGTTGTTGTTCATTAGAGGAGCAGTGGGGACTTAAGGAGCAAGAAGTAGACACAGGGGTAAAATGGTAATTTGACCCAGCAGTCTCTATGAACAACCTGTGAATGGTCGACTCATGGGCATTGGTTATATCAATGGACACATAATATCTTGCACTGACGGGAGTGCAGCTACGGGCTTTAGTGGAGTGTTACCGTAGCTAATGAATATTGATTAACCGGGTCAAAGAGTTTGATAGGTTAATCTCGGATCATTGGAGCTCGTCACTGTAGGTCCATTAGGTCCCTCGGTTGGCTCAATTTGGGTTAAAAGAAGGGTTACTGTTTTGGTGTGAATTAAAGTGTTCAAATTCACTAAAGGACATTTATGTCATTTATATGAGATATGAATGATATAATATATAGTTTAATGTGAATGAGATTCATAATAAACTATAGGTTAGCTTAATTGTTGAATTAGGCTAATTGGAGAAATTAGATTGAGAGATATTTAAATTGAATGTGATTCAATTTATAAATCCACAATATTGCAAATGTGATTTGTAATATGAGATATGAGATATCTTGTACTATATGGTTATGCAAATATGATTTGCATAACCTATAGTTGTGGTAAAATGGTAAATAGGTGGAGATTTCAACTCCACCTATCTCCATTATTTAAACCCTTCTTGCAAGAAGGGTTGAAAGGCATTCTCTCATTTTTGGAAATTTCACCAAAAGAAGAGATCATTCTCTTTCATTTTTCTCTCTACATTTCTCCTCTCAAAACTAAAACACAAAGAAGTTCCCACTATCTTCCTTCTTCCAAAAGAAGAACAACCGAGAAGCCAAAGGGTTGTGTTCGTTCTTGATCGAGAGAAGAATTCGAGTAGTTCGAGATCGTTGGGAGAACACGAAGAGTTCATAATCGGAAAGGAAAATTTGAAACACGTCTTCAACAAGTAAGTACTTGCTGTATTTTTCTTTCCAATTTATGCATGTTTAACCTAGTTCTAAGTGTTAGACTGTTTTAACGAATAATAGTTGCACAACTTTACCACGACGATTCAATCGTCTTCCGCTGCATGGGAGTTTCATTCCCTTCAAATGATATCAGAGTCATACGTTGGTTCGATGTTGTGCACTGTTTTTCGTTGAAATTTGGTGGGTATTGCCTTAAGTTATGAGATAAATTGTGGTTTGCATGATGGATGTTTTCAGTTTTGGCACTTTAAGTTTAGATTTACAATTTTATGTTGATATGATCAATGTAAGGGCCCTTTGTTTTGGGTATTTTGTTGTAAATCGAGTTTGTAAGTCCGAGTCGTTCGTAGCAAGAGTTGTTGTGAAGAAATCAAAGCGAAAAGGGGCGAGAATCGACGAAGAACAGCAAGAGGAGCTTGTTGTTATGTCGACAGCGTTGAGACGCTGTTCATCGGCGTCTCAACGCTGCGCATGCGGTCAGAGGCCTTGCTGCAGAGCAACGTTGCAACGCTGAGGCGTGGAGCACGCGGGGCGTGACGCTGGAGGCTGCAACGTTGCAACGCTACAGCGTAGTGGGCAGTTGGGCGAGGCGTGCGCGCGATTTCGAGGGGGCATGGCAGTCGTGGGTAGTTTTCAATCGTGATTTACTTTTATTTTTATATAAAATGTATTTTTATTTTATTATATTTATTTATTTTATTAAATAATATTAATTTAAAAGTTATATTAATGTTATTTAATTAAATAATTGTCCCTAAGTGCCGAAACCGTTCCATTTTTGCTATTTAATTATTTTATGCATGAGATGTATGATTTAATTAATTTCTATGTGCATAATGTATGTCATATAGATTTAAAATCCCACCTTAGGTTAAACATTTCATGCATTATTTATATTATAAGAGTTATAATATATAGTTTGCATGATAGGTTATATTATAAGAGTTATGATATAATTAAATGCATGTTTTAATTTAATTAATATAAGTGTTATATTTTTTAGATTAAAGTATGCTCATGCATTTTAATTCATGTGATGAATTATTATGTTGTAGTATATAGTTATTCATGTGATAAATGATCAAGCACTATAACATAGAAATGCATGCAACCTAAGTTAATTATTAGTTTTAAAGTGTTTAGAACTTGAATAATTAGACTTAGGTTTTCTAGTTCTAATAAGATTAGAATTAGGAAATCAAAATATAATCTTTGAATGGTGACTGATTAGTAACTCTGTCTAAGGAAGGTTTTGTCTAAGGCTGGGGTATTTAAGTTGACGCTTGCGGAACACTCCTACCTGGAAACCGACCTGGGAGTGAATTCAGTCCGGAGATTCTTAGATTATATTTATCGTGAGTGTCGTTAATTAAAAGTTGATTAATTTACTCACATAGACCTAAGTAATAATGTGATTATAAACTTAGGCTAAATACCATATAAGAGTTATATTGGTAGACTTAGGTAAATTTTAGCCGGTTTATCTAGGTCAATCCCGAAAATTATAAAGTACTGAGTGGGAGAAAATAAAGTGTATAAGATACATTTAATTTTCTGACCACAAATCTTCGTTAAGTTCGCACCGTGAGATCCATACTCGGCTTCGTGGAACAAATGAGAGCGTCCCCCTTCGAATGATATTTGTATGAGTCAATATAAAAGTGGATGGAGAGAGTACTTATAGTGAGTGGGAGCAGGACCTGTGAAAACGGGACCCACGGTCTCTTCTTTCGATTCACACCGTGAGACCCCTATGATCCGCCTGCTAGTTTGGCCTGGACCAGACAATCCCTTCGGAGGACCTTGATCATGGGAGTCGGAACACTGTGAATTCTCGAAAGGGATACAGTTTCCTTGTTGGTTTTTCTTCGTGGTTCACCCTTCGGTGGCTATTGTTTGGACGGATACTTGGAAACTTAAAGATTGAGGGTGACACTCACAGAATTCGTTAAGTGTTAATGAATTCGACCAAATAATGGTAACTGAACGTCTAATGGGATAAGAGTTATTATGGGATTAGGGTCTGGTCGAGAAAGTCTCGTCCTAGAGGAGGAGTGTTTCTGTTCACCCTTCGGTGGCGGTCATTCTAAACCTATAGGATATCATTGCAAATTTTAAATGACCTACGGATAATAGGATTAAATTTTTCTAAAACCTGTTTGGACTCAAAAGTTTTTTGCGAGACTGACACAAAATTATTTGATTTTTTCAGCTAAAATATGTCTAGCTCAATAATCGCTTTACTTGCTTCCGACAAACCTATGGGAGATAACTTCCAAACGAATAATATCAACACGATTTTAGTAACTGACGACCTGAAGTTCGTGCTTACTGAGGAGTGACCTCAGTTGCCAAGCTCGACTGCATCACGAAGTGTTCGTGATGCATACGATCGATGTATTAGGGTCAATGAAAAGGCCAAGGTCTATATCATTGCCAGCTTGTTTGAAGTACTGGCAAAGAAGCATGAGTTGATGGTCACCGCTAAGGAAATCATGGATTCGTTGCAGGAAATGTTTGGACAACACTCCTTTCATGTCAGGCACGATTCGCTCAAACACGTCTTCAACGCACGGATGAAAGAAGGGTCGTCTGTCTATGAACATGTTCTAGACATGATGACCCACTTTAATTTGGCGGAGATGAATGGAGCTTCGATCAACGAGTCGAGCCATGTCTGCTTTATTTTGGAGACTCTTCCGAAGAGTTTCCTTCAGTTTTGTAGCAACGCTGTTATGAACAAGATAAGCTACACTCTGACTATCCTCCTCAGGGCACCGGAAGCTAAGGCAAATGTTGTCCACAGGTCTTATCACAGGGGTTCGACCTCTGGGACTAAACCTGTTGCTCCTTCTCGCCCGAAAGGGAAGAAGAAGATGAAGAGGAGTAAAGCTGACTGAGCTGCCGCCCAAAAGGGCAAGAAGGTCAAGGAAGTTGCAGAAAAAGGAAAGTGTTTCCACTGCAATGGGGACGACCACTGGAAGAGAAACTGTCCCAAGTTCCTTGCCGAGAGGAAGAATAAAGGTAAATATGATTTACTGGTAACTGAAACTTGCTTAGTGGAGAGTAGTGACTCTGCCTGGATATTGGATTCGGGCGCCACTAACCATGTTTGTTCTTCTTTTCAGGGAATTGATTCCTGGCAGCAGCTGCGAGAGGGTGAGGTGACTCTACGGGTTGGATCCAGAGAGATAGTCTCTGCTACAGCGATCGACAAAGTGAAGCTCTTTTTTAGCAGGAATTACTTATTGTTGGACAATTTGTACATAGTCCCAGGGTTTACTAGAAACCTTGTTTCTATTTCCTGTCTTATTAAACAGTGTATTTCAATTTCTTTTGATTCTAATAAAGCATTTATTTCTTTCAAAGGCGATTTGATTTGTTCAGCTTCACTTGAGTCTAATTTGTATGTTTTAAAGCCAAATTCAGTCAAAAGCGTTTTAAACAATGAGTTATTTAAAACTGCAGAAACGCGAACTAAGAGAGTTAAGGTTTCTCCAAAAGAAAATGCCCATCTTTGGCATTAAGGTTAGGCCACATTAATCTCAATCGGATTGAGAGACTAGTGAAGAGTGGACTTCTAAGTCAGTTGGAAGAAAACTCTTTACCGGTATGTGAGTCATGCCCTGAAGGCAAAATGACCAAACGTCCTTTTAGTGGAAACGGATATAGATCCAAGGAGCCCCTTGAGCTTATACATTCTGACCTTTGTGGTTCGATGAGTGTTAAAGCACGAGGTGGTTACGAATACGTCATTTCTTTCATTGATGATTATTCGAGGTATGGGTATATTTACCTAATGCATAGGAAGTCTGAAACTATTGAAAAGTTCAAGAAGTACAAGACTGAGCTTGAGAACCTGTTAGGTAAAATGATAAAAACACTTCGATCGGATCGAGGTGGAGAGTATATGGACACTGAATTCCAGGACTATATGATAGAACACGGAATTACGTCTCAACTCTCAGCACCTGTTATGCCACAGCAGAATGGTGTATTGGAGAGGAGAAACAGAACTCTGTTGGACATGGTTCGATCGATGATGAGCTACGCTCGTCTTCCTGATTCTTTTTGGGTTATGAAGTGGAGACTACGGTTTACATTTTGAACAACGTTCCGTCGAAAAGTGTTTATGAAACACCTTTCGAACTCTTGACTGGACGTAAAGGTAGTTTACACCATTTCAGAATTTCGGGATGCCCAGCCCACGTGTTGGTGTCAAACCCGAAGAAGTTGGAACCCCGTTCAAAATTGTGCCTATTCGTAGGTTACCCAAAAGAGACCAGATGTGGTATGTTTTTCGATCCTAAGGAAAATAGGGTGTTTGTGTCGACAAACGCCACTTTCCTTGAGGAAGACCACATTAGGGATCATTTACCTAGGAGCAAAATCGTGTTGAACGAAATGGATGCGATACATCGCAAGAGAGTTGGCCGATGGGGCTAGTACGTCAACAAGTGTTGTTGATCCTAGCACGTCAAGTCAAGTCCGTTCCCAAGAGTTGGGAATGCCTCGACGTAGTGGGAGGGTTGTGAGGCAGCCTGAACGTTACATGGGTTTAGCTGAAACCCAAGTCGTCAATCTTGATGATGACTGCGAGGATCCATTGACCTATGATCAGGCAATGGCTGATGTTGACAAGGACGAATGGATTAAAGCTATGGACTAGGAAATGGAGTCGATGTACTTCAATTCTTTCTGGGACCTTGTGGATCAACCAGATGGGGTAAAACCTATTGGTTGCAAATGGATCTACAAGCGTAAACGTGGCGTAAATGGGAAGGTGCAGACCTTCAAAGCACGACTAGTGGCAAAGAGTTTTACCCAGGTCGAAGGGGTTGACTATGAGAAAACCTTTTCACCTGTTGCCATGGTAAAGTCAATCAGGATCCTTCTGGCCATTGTCGCGTATTATGACTACGAGGTATGGCAGATGGATGTCAAGACCGCCTTTCTGAATGGCAACCTTGACGAAACTATCTATATGGACCAGCCCAAGGGGTTCATTGTCCAAGGCCAAGAGCAAAAGGTTTGTCGGCTTCATAGGTCTATTTATGGACTAAAACAAGCCTCGAGGTCTTGGAATATAAGGTTTGATGAGGCAATCAAATCTTATGGCTTTGATCAGAATGTTGACGAACCTTTTGTTTACAATAAAATCGTTGACAAAACAGTCGCATTTCTGAAATTATACGTGGATGATATTTTTCTAATGTGGAATGAGGTAGAATTTCTTACTGACGTAAAGAAATGGCTAGCTTCGCAATTCTAAATGGAAGATTTGGGAGAAGCTCAGTATGTTCTAGGTATCCAGATTGTCCTAACCTAAGAAGAGCGAGCGTTGGCCATGTCTCAAGCGTCTTATATTGACAAGATGTTGTCTAGATATAAGATGCAGAACTCCAAGAAAGGTTTGCTGCCTTTCAGACACGGGGTTCACTTGTCTAAGAATCAGTGTCCTAAGACTCCTTAAGAGGTTGAGGATATGAGACGGATCCCCTATGCTTCAGCTGTAGGGAGCCTGATGTATGCCATGTTGTGTACAAGGCCCGACATCTGTTATGCAGTTGGGATTGCCAGTAGGCATCAATCCAATCCAGGATTAGATCACTGGACAACCGTAAAGGCAATCCTCAAGTATCTTAGGAGAACGAGGAACTACAGCTTAATGTATGGCGGTGGGGATTTGATCCTTACGGGATACACAAATTCTGACTTTCAGACCGATAAAGATTCTAGGAAGCGGAGTTGTAGTATGGCGAATGGAGGAGTTGTAGTATGGCGAAGCATCAAGCAGGGATGCATCGCTGATTCCACTATGGAAGCGGAGTACGTTGTGGCTTGTGAAGCTGCAAAGGAAGTTGTTTGGCTTAGAAAGTTCATGACAGATTTGGAAGTTGTTCCAAATATGAACTTGTCGGTCACACTGTTTTGTGACAACAGAGTGCAGTAGCCAACTCCATGGAGCCTCGGAGCCATAAGAAAAGCAAACAGATTGAGCGGAAGTATCACTTGATACGGGAGATTGTGCACCGCGGCGACGTGACAGTCACGCAGATAGCATCGGAGCACAATGTAGTTGATCCATTTACAAAGCCCCTCACGGCTAAGGTGTTTGAGTGTCACCTAGAGAGTCTAGGTCTTCGAGTACTTCCTGACTAGGGCAAGTGGGAGATATGTAAACGGGTATTCAATGCCCTAGTTTATTGTATTACTTCATTGTAATTTATGTACATTTCAGAAATTTTCCTCCACTAGCTTAGTCCAAGTGGGAGTTTGTTTAGATGTTTGTCCTAATCTCGTACTGTTTGTAAATTACTATTTGAAATTAATAAAGTGTTATTCATTTTATCGTTTTGTGTCTCGCATTTTATACAAACTTTGACCAATAAACTAAGCTCCAGGGTTATTAAATATATGAGAGAACTAGAACTTGAACAGTGTGTAGTGGACACAAAGGGAGGATCACGTTCGAGTAAATGACCTGAATGGTCTACAGTATATGGATTGGATTGGAGACCTAATCCTGGATACACTGTGGATGCGGCCCGCTTTGTATTAAGATACAAACGAGGTGATCTGACTCGTTCATATGGTTGACATGTGAGTGGGGGCATCCTGTACAATGAGATTGTACAAGACCAGACCGTGAATTATTAGACCTACTGATGTAACACTGTTGACAATAAGGACTAATAACTTCGTAGATGACCATTAGTGACTCGACCTGAATCCTGAGCGTGTTACAGACTTTTGTCTGCGGGGGTTTGTCCTTTGACTAGTAATGGTGAGGGTGGTCACAGTTACTCGCCCAATATGCCTATCTTCTCGTGACACGAAACAAGTAGGAGCTGGGAACTTAACTCACGCGAGATGGAATTCACTGCGTTCCCGCCTTTAGGGAAACTAGAGGGGTTGTTCCCTTAAGTGTTGTCTCCAGGGCTTGGACAACGGGCGCCCACCCTCTCACTGGCACGAGAGGGTTGTTGTATATGGTAGGACCATTACAACGTTGTTGTTCATTAGAGGAGCAGTGGGGACTTAAGGAGCAAGAAGTAGACACATGGGTAAAACAGTAATTTGACCCAGCAGTGTGTACGAACAACCTATGAAGGGTCGACTCATGGGCATTGGTTATATCAATGGACACGTACTATCTTGCACTGACGGGAGTGCAGCTATGGGATTTAGTGGAGTGTTACCGTAGCTAATGAATGTTGATTAACCGGGTCAAAGAGTTCGATAGGTTAATCTCAGATCATTGGAGCTCGTCACTGTAGGTCCATTAGGTCCTTCGGTTGGCTCAATTTGGGTTAAAAGAAGGGTTACTGTTTTAGTGTGAATTGAAGTGTTCAAATTCACTAAAGGGCATTTATGTCATTTATGGAACTCGTCACTGTAGGTCCATTAGGTCCCTCGGTTGGCTCAATTTGGGTTAAAAGAAGGGTTACTGTTTTAGTGTGAATTGAAGTGTTCAAATTCACTAAAGGGCATTTATGTCATTTATATGAGATATGAATGATATAATATATAGTTTAATGTGAATGAGATTCATAATAAACTATAGGTTAGCCTAATTGTTGAATTAGGGCTAATTGGAGAAATTAGATTGAGAGATATTTAAATTGAATGTGATTCAATTTATAAATCCACAATATTGCAAATGTGATTTGTAATATGAGATATGAGATATTTTATACTATGTGGTTATGCAAATATGATTTGCATAACCTATAGTTGTAGTAAAATGGTAAATAGGTGGAGATTTCAACTCCACCTCTCTCCATTATTTAAACCCTTCTTGCAAGAAAGGTTGAAATGCATTCTCTCATTTTTGGAAATTTCACCAAAAGAAAAGATCATTCTCTCTCATTTTTCTCTCTACATTTCTCCTCTCAAAACCAAAACACAAAGAAGATCCCACTATCTTCCTTCTTCCAAAAGAAGAACAACCGAGAAGCCAAAGGGTTGTGTTCATTCTTGATCGAGAGAAGAGTTCGAGTAGTTCGAGATCGTTGGGAGAACACGAAGAGTTTGTGATCGAAAAGGAAAATTCGAAGCACGTCTTCAACAAGTAAGTACTTGCTATATTTTTCTTTCCAATTTATGCATGTTTAGCCTAGTTCTAAGTGTTAGACTGTTTTAACGAATAATAGTTGCACAACTTCACCACGACAATTCAATCGTCTTCTGCTGCGTGGGAGTTTCATTCCCTTCACGGGTGAGGGTGGCTTGAGTTGCTTGTCCAATATGCCTACGTTCTTAGGGGCAGAACCACGTGGGGAGCTGGGAGCTTGACTACGCAAGATGGAATTCACTCGTTCCCGAGTTAGGGAAACTAGAGAGGTTGTTCCCTTAAGTGCTGTCTCCAGGGCTTGAACAATGGGGCCCCACCCTCTAATTGGCCCGAGAGGGATGTTGTTTATTGTTGGACCATGCAATAGAGTTGTTCATTAGAGGAGCAGTGAGGACTTAAGGAGCAAGAGATAGACATAGGGGTAAAACGGTAATTTGACTCAGCAGTGACTACGAACAATCTGTGAAGGGTCGACTCACAGGCATTGGTTATATCGATGGACATAACTTGTCCTAGAGTGAGAAGAATGCAGCTATACGGCTATAGTGGAGTGTCCGTGTAGTTAATGAATGTTGATTAACCGGGTCAAAGAGTTTAATCGGTTAATATCGGATCATTGGAACTCATGATCTGTAGGTCCATTAGGTCCCTCGGTTGACTCAATTTAGACTAAATGAGGGTTTACAGTTTGGAGTGGATTTGAAGTGTTCAAATTCATTAAAAGGGTATTTATGTCATTTATATGAGATATGATTGACATAATATATAGTTTAATGTGAATGAGATTCATAATAAACTATAGTATAGCCTAATTATTTAATTAAGACTTATTTGGAGAAATTGATTTAAGAGAAGATTAAATTGAATGTGATTCAATTTTAATTCTGTTGGGGTTGATGCCCTAAACTTGTGTAGTTTTGTAAATGTTAATCGAATTAATAAAGAGTTATTTATTTATTATATTCTCGCACATAAACTAAATCCAAAAAACTAAGTTCTAAGGTTATAATGATAGATATTTAACAAATGTGTAGTGGACACAAGTTGGTTGATGTTCAAGTATATAACTTAAATGGTCTATGGTATACGCATGAAGTTGGGAACCTTATTCTGGTAACGCCATGGATGCGACCCACTTTGTATTAAGTACAAACGAGGTAATCCAACTCGTTCATGTGGTAGACATGCGAGTAGGTGCATCCTGTACGATGAGATCGTACAAGATCGGACTGCAAATTATTAGCTTATTAGTGTAACACTGTTAACATGATATGTCTAATAAATTATAGATGGGCATTAGTGATTTGACCTGAATCCTGAGCAAGTTATGAACTCCGGCTTATAGGGGTTGTCCTTAGATTAGTATGGTGAGAGTGGTCTGTAGCCGACTCAATATGTCTACCTTCTCAGGGACAGAACCTTGTAGGTAGCTGGGGACTTAACTCTGCAAGATAGAATTCACTCATTCCTAAATTAGGGAATCAGATAGGTTGTTATCTTAAGAACTGAATCCATGTCTTGAACAATGGGCCCCACCCTCTTACTGTCTTAAGAGGGATTATGTTTATGGTAGGACCATAGACTTATTGTTCATTAGAGGATCAGTGGTTCTTAAGGAGTAAGAGGTAATCACAGGGATAAAATGGTAATTTGACCCAGCTATGATTATGAACAACTTGTGAATGGTCGACTCACAGGTATTGATTATATCAATGGGCATAACTGAAGGGAATCTGATCCCCGTGAGCAGCAAAAACGTGTTTTAAAGATCGATTAGCTAGTTTGTTTTGGTTTACTACAAATATCAATACATTGGTAAAATACAGAGATAAGCAATCTAATCTAATTAGGCATGGATTATGCAAACATAGACATGTTGTACAAACTTAAACTAAGAGGGAATTCGAAATAATTACCTATGTAGTTTTCAATGCAGCAACTTCCTTACTCCAAATGCACAACAACCAAGAATTCCTCTATTCTTCTTTTCCAACAGGACACAACCAAAATGGAAAACCTTCTATGACTCTGAGTTCTACTTAGATCAACCCTTTGTGGGAAGGGACCAACAATTGGTGAGTAGGAGAAGGGATTTTTTGTTGAGAGAAATCACAGCAATTCTCAATTGCCACCAACGATCATTCAACTCTAAATGATCTACCTGCTCTCTGTATAACTATCGATAGAGAGAACAAGAGGGGTAGTGAAAACGTGTCTGG
Organism: Trichosanthes cucumerina; assembly: GCA_036507285.1. NCBI lineage: Eukaryota > Viridiplantae > Streptophyta > Magnoliopsida > Cucurbitales > Cucurbitaceae > Trichosanthes > Trichosanthes cucumerina. The sequence goes on along the minus strand of CM071836.1, from coordinate 65,222,435 downwards.
ATGACACGTTCCCTTAATTTAATTAATTAAATAACCATATTATTTAATTAAATTAAATTAATATAATTAAATCACATTTAATTATATATATTAATATGATTATCAATTTAAATCACATTTAATTAAATCAAATTAAATATCATATATTTAATTTGAATTAAATCACATTTAATCAATTTTCCCTCTATCCTATAGTTTTAATGCACATCTATGTACATCAAATTTTAACCTATAGTTTTTAAATATGAATCTCATTCACATTTAAAATAATATTTGAACTCTTTCAAATATTTAATTCTCTCATATAATTTAATATGAATCATATTCACATTAAATTCATAATATAAAGTTCCAAAACTTTATATTATAATGTATCTATATACATTAATGTTTATTCCCTAATTGAATTTGAACATTTCAAATTCAAACGATCTAAGAACCCTTTCTACGAGCTAGAAGGTGGACCTAATGGACCTCTGGGATCGGAAGCTCCAACGATCTGAAAATTATTCGGTTAATCTCATTAACCTCCTAATCACCATTCGTTAATTGCGGGAACACTCCACTAAAACCCCACAACTGCACTCTTCTCACTGCAGATATATTTCTGTGTCCACGGAAATTAACCAATAACAGCAAGTCAATCATTCACGAATGTTCGTAACACCAGGTGGGTCAAATTACCGTTTTACCCCTAGGTTACATCTTTTACCTTAAGTCCTAGTGCTTCTCTAATGAACAATTTGTTTGTGGTCCTACCATCAAACAGAAGTCCCTCTCGGGCCAATGAGAGGGTCAGACCCTTTGTTCAAGTCATGGAGACACCACTTAAGGGAACATTCCTCTACTTGCCCTGATAGGCGGGAAGGAGTGAATTCCATCTTGCTAAGTTAAGTCTCAAGCTGCTCACTCGGTCTTGTCCCCAATAAGGTAGGCATATTGAGTCGGCGAATCTAGCCACTCTCACCCATACTAGTCAAAGGACAATCCCTCGCAAATAGGAGTTCGTAACCTGCTCAGGATTGAGATCAAGTTGCCTAGGTCATCCTAGTAAAATAGAAACCTAACTAGTCAACGGAGTTACACCTAGTGGTTACTATTTCGTGGTCCGGTCTTATGCAATCTCATTACATAGGATATCCCCACTCACATGTCGTCTACACAAACACGCTAGGATCACTGTGTTTGTATCATATACAAAGTGGGTCATATCCATAGTATTACCAGAGTAAAGTACCTAAACCTTATCCCCTTACTATAGACCCTTTAGGTTGTATCTCGAATTGAGATCTTTATATGTACACTACATTCAGTTCAAGAGACATTTTACAGCCTTGGATGTTAGTTTATTGGATTTAGGGTTAATAAAAGGGAAATATTTTAATTAATGAACAATAACTCTTTATTACATTAATTAAAACAAAATTTACAAACTACGAGTTTTAGGGCACAAACCCCAACAAACTCCCACTTGAACTAAAACTCTAGTGGGGTACATTACAATCTAAAACAGTGGTTATATAGATACAAAATACAATAAACTAGGGCATCCATATACCCATTACATATCTCTCACTTGCCCTAGATTAGGCTATGTACATATCTCGTAGACCTAGACTTTCCAGATGACCCTCGAACACTTTAGCCGTGAGAGTCTTTGTAAATGGATCAGCTATGTTGTGCTCCGAAGCAATCTTCATGACTGTCACATTTCCTCATTGCACTATCTCTCGTATCAGGTGATACTTCCTCTTGATGTGCTTTCCTCGCTTGTGGTTGCGAGGTTCCTTCGAATTGGCTACCGCACCACTGTTGTCACAGCATAAGGTGATGGAAAATTCCATATTTGGAACAACTTCCAAATCAATAAGAAATTTTCTTACCCAAACAACCTCTTTAGCTGCTTCACAAGCAGCGACATACTCTGCCTCCATGGTGGAGTCAGCGATGCATCGTTGCTTGATGCTTCGCCACACTATAGTTGTTGGGGTTTGTGCCCTAAAACTCGCAGTTTGTAATTTTGTTCTAATTATTGTAATAAAGTGTTATTATTTCAATAAAGAGTTATTGTTCATTATTTACGATATAACCCTTGTTTTAACCCTAAATCCAATAAACTAAACATCCAAGGTTGTAAAATGTCTCTTGAACTGAATGTAGTGTACATAAAAAGGATCTCGGTTCGAGATACAGCCTAAAGGGTCTATAGTAAGGGGATAAGGTTTGGGTACCTTACCCTGGTAATACTATGGATGTGGCCCACTTTGTATATGATACAAACACTGTGATCCTAACGTGTTCGTGTAGATGACATGTGAGTGAGGATATTCTATGTAATGAGATTACATAAGATCGGACCGCGAAATAGTAACCACTAGATGTAACTCCATTGACTAACTAGGTTTCTATTTCACTAGGATGACCTAGGCAACTTGATCTCAATCCTGAGCAGGTTACGAATTCATGTTTGCGAGGGATTGTCCTTTGACTAGTATGGGTGAGAGTGCCCAGACTCGCCGACTCAGTATGCCTACCTTCTTGGGGACAAGACCGAGTGAGCAGCTGGGGACTTAGCCTAGCAAGATGGAATTCACTCTTTCCCGACTACTAGGGTAAGTAGATGAATATTTCCTTAAGTGGTGTCTCCGGGACTTGAACAAAGGGTACGACCCTCTCATTGACCCAAGAGGGACTTCTGTTTGTTGGTAGGACCACAAACAAATTGTTGATTAGAGGAACACTAGTACTTAAGGTACAAGATGTAACCTAGGGGTAAAATGGTAATTTGATCCAGCTGGTGTTACGAACATTCGTGAAGGATTGACTTGTTGTGGTCAATATCCATGGACATAGAAATATATCTGCAATGAGAAGAGTGCAGCTGCGGGACTTTAATGGAGTGTTCCCGCAGTTAACGAATGTTGATTAGGAGGTTAATGAGATTAACCGAGTAATCTTGTATCGTTGGAGCTTCTGATGTGTAGGTCCATTAGGTTCACCTTCTAGCTCGTAAAGGGTTCTTAGATCGTTTGAATTTGAAATGTTAAAATTCATTAGGGAATAAATTTAATGTATATAGATACGATATAATATAAAGTTTTGGAACTATATATTAATAAATCTAATGTGAATATGATTAATATTAAATTATATGAGAGAATTAAATATTTGAAAGAGTTCAAATATTATTTTAAATGTGAATGAGATTCATATTTGAAAACTATAGGTTAAAATTTAATGTGCATAAGATGTACATTAAAATTATAGGTTAGAGGGAAAAATTGATTAAATATGATTTAATCATAATTAAATATATGATATTTAATTTAATTTTGGTTAAATGTGATTTAATTAAAATTAAAATTAATTTATAATTAAATATGATTTAATTATTAATTAAATTAATTAATTTATATTTTTGTTAAATTAATTAAGGGAACGTGTCAGGATGACACGTTCCCACGATCCCTCTTTTTCTCCCTATCGATAGTTATACAGGGAGAAGAGAGATGAGTTGGGTTGATGGATCATCTGTGCAATTATTGAATTGTTGTAAAACTCTCTCTCAAAAAGAAAAAAAAAACTTCCCTTATCATCCAATTTGTTGGAGACCTTCCCACCAAGGTTAGATATAAGTTTCTCAGAGAATAGGAGGTTCTCCAAGTGGTAGTGTTCTGTTAGAACAGAGAAAAAACTCGTTGCTGTGTTGTTGTAGAATCAAATTGGAGCAAGGAGTTGCTGTTGGAAAAACTACAAAAGTGTATTTCGATTTCCCTTCTTAGTTCAGTTGTTTTACAACATGTATATGTTTGCTTATTTAGCTCCATGTTTAATCTAATTAGATTAGGATTATGCTTATCTCTGTATTTTACCAATGTATTGATATTTGTGTTTAACAAAAAAAAAACAAAAACAAACAAGCAAAATCGATTTCAAATCACGTTTCCGCTGCTCAAGAGGATCAGATTCCCATCAATAGCTCCCCCGTTAAGGGTGAAAACTGATCCCGATGTGAATTTCCTAGAATTCTTATCGGTTTGAAAATCAGAATCAGTGTATCCAATAAGGATCAAATCCTTAGTCCCATACACAAGCGTATAGTCCCTCGTTCTCCTAAGATACTTGAGGATATTTTTAACTGCGGTCCAGTAGTCTAACCCTGGATTGGATTGGTACCTACTGACTATTCCCATTATATAACAAATGTCTGGCCTCGAGCACAACATACCATATATTAAGCTACCTACTGCAGAGGCATAGGGAATGTGTCTCATATCATCAACGTCTTAAGCTGTCTTAGGACATTGTTCCTTAGACAGATGAATTCCATGCCTGAAAGGTAATAAACCTCTCTTGAAATTCTGCATCGAATATCGGGCCAACATTTTGTCGATATAAGATGCTTGAGATAGAGTTAACGTTCTGTCCTTGCGATTCCTAAAAATTTGAATCCTAAGAACATACTACACCTCTCCCAAATCTTTCATTTGGAATTGGGTCGCTAGCCATTTCTTTATGTCAATTAGGTATCCTACATCATTCCCAATAAGTAAGATATCATCCACATAAAGTACTAAGAAAGCTACTTTGTCGTCTATGATCCTCTTGTAAACACAAGGCTCATCAATGTTTTGGTGAAAGCCATAAGACTTGATCGCAACATCATATCTTATGTTTCAAGATCTGGATGCTTGTTTCAACCCATAAATGGATCGATTGAGCTTGCAAACTTTTTGCTCCTGACCTCGGGTTATGAACCCTTCGGGCTGAGATATATAGATGCTCTCGTCAAGTTTACCATTCAAAAAGGCAGTCTTTACGTCCATTTGCCAGATCTCATAATCATAAAATGCGGCTATGGACAAGAGTATCCTAATAGACTTAAGCATAGAAACAGGGGAAAAAGTTTCCTCATTAGTCAACTCCTTCCCTTTGGGTAAAACTTTTTGCTACAAGTCTAGCCTTATAGATTTGTACCTTTCCGGTTGTATCTCTCTTTCTCTTATAGATCCATTTGCACCCTATGGGTGTTACCCCTTCAGGCTGGTCTACAAGTTCCCAAACTGAATTGAAGTACATCGACTCCATTTCAAGGTCCATGGCTTTGACCCATTGGTTCTTATCTACGTCATTCATTACCTGTTTATAAGACAATGGATCCTCTACGTCGTCATCAGGTATGACAACTTGAGTTTCAACTAAACCCAAGTAGCTGTAAGGTTGGGAAACAACCCTCCCACTGCGTCGAGAAATTCCCAACGATTGAGAAGGACGAGACTGACTCGATGTGCCAACTTCTTCATCAACTCTTGATGAAGGTCCAACTAGATCATTAACTTTTGTTAACTCATTTGTAGCTTCATTTAATACTAACTTACTACGTGGTTTATGGTTCCTCATGTGATCTTCCTCCAAGAAAGTGGCGTTTGTCGATACAATCACCTTGTTTTCTTGTGGGTCGTAGAAAAGACCATCTCTCGTTTCTTTGGGATAACCAACAAATTGACATAATCTTGAACAAAGTTCCAGTTTCTTTGGATTTGTCACCAGCACGTGTGCCGAACAACCCCAAATCCTGAAGTGTTGTAAACTAGGTTTACGCCCCTTTCACAACTCAAAAGATGTTTCTGAAACACTCTTTGATGGAATAATGTTTAAGATTTGAACCGTAGTCTCTACTGCGTAACCCCAAAACGAGGCAAGCAATTGAGCATAGCTCATCATAGATCGAATCATGTCTAACAAGATTCTATTTCTCCTTTCAGATACACTATTCTGTTGTGGTGTATTAGGTGTCGAGAGTTAAGATTGGATTCCATGTTCTATCAGATAGTCCTGGAATCTTAGATACATATACTCTCCACCTCGATCGGATCGAAGTGTCTTGATGGTTTTCCCTAATGCATTCTCTACTTCGGCCTTATACTCTTTGAACTTTTCAAGAGCCCCAGACTTATGATGCATTAGGTATAGATAACCATACCTCGAATAATCATCTATGAAAGAGATGAAATATTCGTACCCTCATCGAGTTTTAACATTCACCAGACCACAAAGATCTGAATGTATAAGTTCTAAGGGTTCTTTGGCTCTATAACCTTTTCCAGTAAAATGTCGCTTAGTCATTTTACCTTCCAAGCATGATTCGCAAAGATAAAGAATCATCTTCTAAGTTGTTTAGAAGTTCATTCTTAGATAGTCTCTCAATCCAGTTGAGATTTATATGACCAAGTCTAAGATGCCAAAGATAGGTATTATTATTAGGAGAAATCCTTTGCCTTTTACTTTGAGTATTTGCAGTTTTGAACATTTCATGATTTAAAATTTCTTTAGTTTGGTTCGATTTAAGTACATATAAGCCATTTTATAACTTAGCTGAACAAACATTGACACCCTTTTTCGAAATGAACGCTTCATTAATAGAAAAGATAATACAATAATCGTGTTCAATTAAGCAAGAGATCGTTGAGAAGAACACGAAGGGTTCGTGATCATCAGAAGAAGGAAACTTGAAGACGGTCTTCAACAAGTAAGTAATTCTAACTTGCTGGTTTTTCCTTCTAAGTTGCATGTTTAACCTTATACTTTTAGATAGTTTAATTTTAAGAAACCAAATTGCATAACGATACCACGACGATTCGATCGTCTTCCGCTGCGCGAGGATTCTCATTCCCTTCAATTAGTATCAGAGCCAATCGTTGGCTTCTTGTTGTGCATTTGATTTTCTTAATTCATGAGATAAATTTTGGTTTTGCAAAATGGATGGTTTCAATTTTGGCACTTTTATTAGATTTACATTTATGTTGATGTGATCAATGTAAGGGCATGTGGGTCGGGCATCCCCAAATTCTAAAATGGTGTAAATTGCCTTTACGTCCATTCCAGAGTTCGAAAGGTGTTTTACAAACACTCTTCGACGAAACGTTGTTCAAAATATACACCGCAGTCTCCACTGTGTAACCCCAAAAAAATGAGGGAGACGAGGATAGCTCATCATCGACCGAACCATGTCCAACAGGGTTCTGTTTCTCCTCTCCAATACACCATTCTGTTGTGGCATACCAGGTGCTGAGAGTTGGGACGTAATTCCACGTTCTATCATATAGTCCTGGAATTCTGTGTCCATATACTCTCCACCTCGATTCGATCGAAGTGTTTTTATAGTTTTACCTAACAGGTTTTCAACCTCAGTCTTGTACTTCTTGAAATTTTCAAGAGTTTCAGACTTCCTATGCATTAGGTAAATATACCCATACCTTGAATAATCATCTATAAAATATACAAAGTATTCGTAACCATCTTGCGCTTTAACACTCATCGGACCACAGAGGTCAGAATGTATAAGCTCAAGGGGCTCTTTGGCTCTATATCCTTTTCTACTAAAAGGACGTTTGGTCATTTTGCCTTCAAGACATGACTCACACACTGGTAAAGAGTTTTCTTCCAACTCGCTTAGAAGTCCACTCTTCACTAGTCTCTCAATCCTATTGAGATTAATGTGGCCTAACCTTAGATGCCAAAGATGAGCATTTTCTTTAGGAGAAACTTTCACTCTCTTAGTTTGTGTTTCTTCCGTTTTAAATAATTTAGTATTCAAAACACTTTTGACCGAATTAGGTTTCAAAACATACAGGTTATTCTCAAGTGAAGCAGAACAAAGTATATTGCCTTTGAAAGAAATAAACGCTTTATTAGATTCAAAGGAAACAGTAATACATTGTTCAATTAAGCAGGAAATAGAAACAAGGTTTCTAGTAAACCCTGACACTATGT